>CM038670.1:601685760-603020854 GCA_021605145.1 Aegilops bicornis
CTGCAGAGGTTGCACACTTTACCCACAAGATCCGGGGAACTTCCGTGTCATCCACGACCTGCGATACCTCAAGTACCCGGGGTAAGCACCCGATCACTATCTTTCCCTAGACGACACTAACAAGGAGTCCACTCGTTGTTCCGTATCCTCACGATGTACATCTTACGATACTCACTCGAGATCGTAACAACCGAGAGGGGACACAACGGTGTATCCGGTGCCCTGTAAAAACAGTCATGGCTGCCCTACCTGGCACGACCCCGTCCCGAGAGAGAGCACCAACTCTCCCCCGTCACTAGTAATGCGGGCTCCAAGCTAGTATCGGCCTAGGTAATCAATAATGCCCTTTCCCATATAAGGGTAGAGTGGTTGCGCATGTAAGGTTGGGACAGTCGACAAATCTTAAATCTAATCCGTTTTCGGAAACAACACACACAATTACCTCGGTACGCCACTTCGTCATCAAGTGGCTACCCAACTCATCATCTCCCTCGGGCATAAGTGGCACCCGATGGGGTTTTCGAAAAGTCCTTTTTAATATACTTTGACTCCTTCACCATGCATATACCCGTCCCTTTTTGCGTAGCATCTACTTTAGCATCCTATCTACTCCCACCGGCATAACCCTCATAAGAAGGTAGGGTCATGCACAATGCAAGTATCAACAAGGAAGTACGGTGGCAAACCATCGAAGTGGTTACCACCTCATCATGATTCCGTTGCAACAACAATATGGTGCTATATGACATGCATAAAAAGGGTTTCATAGACATGGTCAAAGGGCTGCTTGCCTGTTTTAACAAAGTCTTCGAGGTCTTCAAATATCTCTGGTCCAACTCCAAGCATTTCGTCTACTTCGTCAACTATCGTCGGAAACAATCACAATAAGCAACATAACAAGGCAAGAATGAATGTGCTCTAAAAATATGAAGTTGACTTTTATTGGATACCTCTGGTCATATGAGGAATAACCAAAGTGATTTCATTGGAAGTGGATCAATGGATATTTCTAAACATTTCGATATGATGGAATCAAGGGGTTTATGGTTTTGCAAGAAGTGTACAGAAATATATTTTTGAAAAATGAGCAAGGGCACCCATTTAACAAAGGATGATTTTAGAAGCATCTAGGAATTGATTTCATTGGATTTGGAGTTCAAATGGTTTCTCTATGAATTTGCAAAGTTGGCTATATATGAAGAAATAGACCATTATTTGAGATGATACAGAAAGTATTAGTAAAAATGTTCAAAAACTAAGTTTTGAACTTATAGACATCTAGGATTTTGAATCATGGAATTTGGATAAAAAATGGGCTCTCTGTGATTTTCTAAAGTTTATCAAAGAAATGGAAATACAAGATTTGATAAATGTTTGTGAAGAAAAAGTTCCTGGAAAAATGTGCAAGTTGCACCATGAGATAGATCATGATTTTATGAGCTACTAGAAATTTGAATCATCAAATTTGGAGGTAATATGAATATGTTATGGATTTTAGAAGCTCATTGAAAAGGAAAAATAAATAAATAAGGTTATACCTAAAGCGAGCACCGGCGTAGGATAGCTGCTGGGCCGGTCCAGTAGCTCAGCTATGCGGGAGATTGGGCCACGTCGACGGCGTACTAGCGGAGTCCGCGTTCCCGCATGGTAGGCGGTTTGCCCCGAAGACGCGTCCACTTGCCAGCTGGCCTGGAGGCTGGGCCACCGACGAGAGGGCCCCGCCCGCAGGTCGTCTCCTTCCTCGCGCCAGGAGCAGAGGTGGTCGACCGAGCGGGGTGTCGGCGTGCTCCCCGGCGGTTCCGGCCGTCCCCGACGGCGTCCGGCGTACCGGTGGACTCGGGAGGCCGAGCCGCGCCCATTTATGGGTCTCTCGTAGGCTGGGGAGGACCAAGGCAACGACGACCTTGGCGCCGGCGGGCGGCTTCGGGAGCGGACGAGCGCGACGCGATGGGCACCGGAGCAGAGGAAATAAGGAGCGGGAAGGATCCCATGGCCTGCTGCGCTTCCCCTGGTGGTCAAAGGAGAGGAGGGGAGGCCCTGGTTCGCCGGAGCCGGGTGGAGGCCGACGGCGACCATGGCAGCCATGGAGGGGGCAGGAGGGCGCGAGGGGTAGAGGTTTCTTGTCTGGGAGATTGCTGGGGAAGAGGGAGAGCGGGAAGAAGCCGTAGGAGAGCTCGGGAGGGCCTCTAAGTAGAGGGGCCGTGGTGCACCGTGGACGCGGCCTACGGCGCACTCGGGTGAGGTCGTGGAGGGGAGAGGAGAGAGGTTTAGGAGGGGGCCGGCAGCTTGCCGTGTCCCAGACGCCGAGGCGGCCTCGTGAGACACGCTGGGGAGGCTCGAGGTGGCTGGAGGTGGTTGGCAGGGGGCGGCTACAGTGCAGGAGTGCACTGTAGCGCGCTCCAGAGCGCCCAAATGGCTGTCCAGGCCATTTTCTATGCTTGTGGGCGCGCCCTTGCATGTCCAGTAGCATTTGGGGGCTGCTAAGGAAGGGACCTTGGCCTTGGATGCTTTGGTGAACCAATGGGAGAGAGGTGGGGTTGAGAGAGAGTGAGAATTGGGTTGTCCAGAGGGGTAAATGAGGTGGTTTCACCCCTCAGTCATTGAGCTGAGAAGCAGCCATTGTTACTGGAGATAGAGGAGGACTAGGAGGAGCTGTGGTAAAGAGTTGAGCTCAAGGAGAATAGTTTTAGTGGTCAAACTAGTGATTTTGAAAAGTGGCAGAAGGTGTTTGATAAAGGTTTTGGCAAGCAAATGATTTCCAATTGCCATGAGACTACACAGGGTGAAATGACACATATAATTAGGGCCTTCCACCAATTTGGAGATTATTTGGGCAAAGTTGCCAATGCAACTTTTGTAAACCCTAGAAATTAGCATAAATGGACTTGTGTAGATCTAGTTGAGCAAATCAGTTCTCCTTGATGCACCACTTGGTGTAGTGGCCTCATTTGGTCATGTGAATATGCTCACCAAAGTTGGGGTCAAGGAGAGAAAGTTGGTAGTACAAAGTTGTTCAAATTAGATTCTGGCCAGAGAGGGTTTTGGGGCCCTTTGATCAAGATAACATTCTCTCCAACTTGTTCCATATGGTCTAGATGCATTATTACACCATTTGAGCATGTGCACCAAGTTTGAGATCATTTGGACATGTTTGACAGTGCAAAAATGTTCAAACTTGAAAAAGGATGTAAGTGGTTTTGAGAGGGTTTCATGGGTTTATACTATTCTCCATGACATGGTATTTAGCAAGATCATCAAAAATATCATATGTGACATGCTGGAATTTTCTTGGATTTTTATGTAAATATTTCCTGTATAAATATTTCAAATCCTTGAAATGGGCAGAAATGGTTTTGGGAGGTTTTGTCCAATATTTTGATCATGACCATGTGTTGAAACTCATATATATGGAAAATATATGTCCATTGAGTCTCCCTAATTTTCCTCAAATATTTTTAAAGCTTTAAAATAATTTTAACCTATTAAAGACCATTTCTGGTCTTAAGAAAAGCCGTTAAATAAAATAGGAAATTAACTTTTAAAATTATATTTTTGGTTTACTGGGTATCCTATATCTAATAGGAGTCAAACATATTTACGGAAAGATTTTACTGCCATTAATTAAGTACTTGCAGTGCAAACCTCAATTCAGGGGTTTTTGGAAAACTAATTTTTTAAAATACTTTTTGGCCAAATTATTTTTGTAAGAAAATACTATATTGCTCTATACACATGGCATGATCATTGGGAAAAGGTTTTGGATCAAGGAGATGAAGTATAGGAGTTGGGGGATTTATTTGATTTTTAGAGCACTTGCAAACAACACACGAAATCCAATCAAGGCAAGGTCCAAAACACTCAAAAGTTTTTGTCAAACCACATTTTATCATGATTTATTAGATTAAGTGTTGTGGCATGAAAATCAAGGTGTGACACGTGGGCGGCACTGTTCCCCCACGCCTCCTTATTTCGTGCCTTGCTAGGCGGACACGCTGCTGTACACATCAGTTCCCCCTTCTGCTGCTTGAGCGCCTCGCCCTACCTCCTCTCGAACTCCAGCTCTTGCATCCACTCTGATCTCGAACCTTCCCCCTCTCCTTCCTGCCATGATGGCCCCGGCGAGGAAGGGAAAAGGGAAGAAACCCGTGCCGCCGCCTCGCTCGCCGTCGACGGCGGCCCCCGCCGTCGATTGGCCGGTCATAGTCAACCAAGAGGGCCTGGGCAAGGTCCGCTCGGCCCTGGCCACCATCTTCAATGAGTGCGGGAGGACGACGGCCTGGCCTGCGTCTCGCTTCTCCGTTGACAGGATTCCCACCGAGGTCCGGTACTTCGCCGACGCCCTTTGGGCAGGACTGGTTCCCCCCCTTCTCAGATTTCTTTAATGCCGTGGGCCTCTTCCCTGGGCCTCTTATTTATAGGCGAAGGCCCTGGGCCTCTTCCCAAATATTGAGCGGGAAGGGCGCCAACAATTGGCCATTTTGAAGGGGAACAGCGGGTACACTTATCCTGACTAAAGTTGGTCCTCGCGCTGCCAAAGGCTCTGGTGATGACGCCTGCTTGGGCTCCACAATGACTCCCTTCCAGCCGTTGGGCTGGTCTTGGTCTTGTTGCACCTAAACGGATGCCTTTGCTTGATGCTCTCGCCTGCGCTTGCTCCCTTTGCACCAAAGAGGAAAGGAGGACATCTGCTGGCCGGGCGCCTCGATCGGGCGCCCTTGATCGTCATGGCTATGCGTCATGGGCACCTCGCGAGGTACCCTGCCTTGAACTCTCCGCCTCCTCATGAGCCAGTCTGACGAGGCCGTGCCTGAGGAAGCTCCTTGTCGTCCGCCCCGCGAGGCTTGGCCCCTCGCAAGGGTCTTGAGCTTGCGCTGATGAAGATGGGCCATGCTGGGCCTCCTTCGAGCCACGCCACAGGCCGCAGGAAGGCAAGTCCGGGACCCCTGCCCGTGACGCCGACAGTAGCTCCCCGCCCACGGGCGCTACCCGAACTTGGCCGAGCAGAGGCGAAGGGCAAGTGCGGCGTCATGGGCCCCTAACATCTCAAGGGGCCATGGGTGCCGCGTGGCGGTTGATTGGACGTGGGCGGCACCTTTCCCCCACGCCTCCTTATTTCGTGCCTTGTTAGGCGGACACGCTGCTGTACACATCCGTTCCCCCTTCTGCTGCTTGAGCGCTCCCTGTCCTTCCTTCTCTCGAACTCCAGCTCTTGCATCCATTCTGATCTCGAACCTTCCCCATCTCCTTCCTGCCGTCATGGCCCCGGCGAGGAAGGGAAAAGGGAAGAAACCCGTGCCGCTACCTCGCTCGCCGTCGACGGCGGCCCCCACCGTCGATTGGCCGGTCATAGTCAACCAAGAGGGCCTGGGCAAGGTCCGCTGCCCCGCCACCATCTTCAATGAGTGCGGGAGGACGACGGCCTGGCCTGCGTCTCGCTTCTCCGTTGACAGGATTCCCACCGAGGTCCGGTACTTCGCCGATGCCCTTTGGGGAGGACTAGTTCCCCCCTTCTCAGATTTTTTCAATGCCGTGGTTTCCCATTACCAGATCCATATGATGCATCTGGGTCCTGAATCCATCACCCTTCTCGCGGTATTTGCATTTGTTTGTGAGGCAATGACGGGCATCATTCCTTCGGTTGCCTTGCTGCGCCACTTCTTCTCTCTGCGGCTCGTCGACCCCATTCAATGCTAAAGTGCGTTAGCTTCATCGCTGCGCCCGAGACAAGAAGCTTCCGGAATTGACTTCAGCCTTCCCCGCCCTACTTTGGGTTTCGCGAGCGGTGGCTGTACGTGGACGTTGGGGTGCCCAGCCCCCTGCTGACAGGCCATCTTCACCTGCTGCCCCCAACTCAGGCTGGGGCCAAGTGACACTCACGGCCCCCCGGTTTGCCTTCGTCTGGCACCGCTTCGAGTTCCTGAGAAAGCTTGGCGTGACGGCGCCCAAGGTGGTGAAGGAGTTCCTGCTATGCCGTATCGCTCCTCTCCAACGCCACTCCCACCGGATGTGGGCCTTCAGCGGGCTTGATGATCGTATGAGGCTTCAGAAAGAGGACCTGACACCTGAAGTGCTGAGGACAGTGTTCCTGGTCCTGACTGGTGACCCCAACCCCGGCGACATCCGGCATGGAGGGGCCTTGTTGTACCTCCGCTGCATCAGGGCGACTTTGTGAACCAGATGCCTGTCTTTGTGAATGGGGTCGCGCCGCTGGCCTCCTGGGCCTCGCGAGAATCCAAAGTGATGGTGGATCGCCCTTCCAATGGGCCAAGGCGACTCCTCCTCAAGTGGCGGGCAGGAGGCACGAGCCGCCAGAGGCCGAAGGGACCCCCGCTGGGGTGACAGCGCCGGGCGACGCTCATGAGGGAGCAGCTCCTGAGGCTCATGCCGCCGTGGCTGAGGGCGGCAGGCAGCTGCCCGCAGCGCTTGCGGATGAGGCCCCAGAGGCCCCTGCTGCTTCTCTTGGTGAGGCGACCAGCAGCTTCGTCAGGCGGACGCCCCTGACGCAGGTCGCCTTGATTCTTCTCCCTCGTCGCAGGCTGACCCCTGCGCTCAAATCTTGGGTCGCTTCACAGGACTTGAGGCCCTCCGGAAGAGAAGGGAGGCCCTGGCGATGATTACCCTTGTCGTCTGCTGAAGCGTGGGAAGTACTTCGCCACCGGCGAGTATGCCTTCTCCTTCTCCAGCTCCCGATCCTTCACGCTGCTTGTACCGATCCTTGCCTGTAGGCCCCTTCCTGCCGAACTCACGGAGACGGGCGAGGAGTCGTCCCCCTCGGCTTCGCCCCCTCCCCCGTCCTTGAGTGCTCCGAGCAGTGGAGCCCTTGTGGTGAGGGCGATCAGGGGGGCGAACCGCCCCGAGGCGCGTCGAGGCCCTGCGCGCCTCGCGACCCTTCTTCGCGAGCCTTCTCGTGGCATAGCTAGCCTGCCGTGGGCTTCTTGCCTGGTCGTGGACGGCGATTGGCCGAGGCGCTCTCGCGCTCTTCGTCTGGGGTGGGCTGGCTCGTGCCGGGCTTCGGCGCGGCGCGTGTCTGCCGTCGCGAGGGTGCCATCCCCAGCCCCGCCCGAGGGGATTGCTGATTCGTGGCTCCCGGCGCCCGCTTGGGGCGGTTGATGGTGTGGAAGACGTGCACGAGCGCGCCCGGTAGCGTCGCGCCCTTCGCCAAGGATTTCTTCGAAGGGCGGCTGATGCGGTGAGCCTTCTTGGTGAAGAGCTCGCTGATGAA
This sequence comes from Aegilops bicornis, assembly GCA_021605145.1. Taxonomy (NCBI): domain Eukaryota; kingdom Viridiplantae; phylum Streptophyta; class Magnoliopsida; order Poales; family Poaceae; genus Aegilops; species Aegilops bicornis. Next base: position 601,692,983 of record CM038670.1, read on the forward strand.
GACGCGCGCCTTGAGGCCGAGGGCCTGCGCCTGGCCGCAGAGAGGTGTGAGTTGGAGGGTGTTGTCGCCCTTGCACGCCATCAGCGCGATCTTAACGATGAGGAGGCCAAGGCGTCGCTGGCAGCCTCTCGGGAGGCCTGTTCTCGGGCCGTCGAGGAGGCCCGGGAAGCTAACAGGCGGCGAGAGGCGGCGGAGGAGCGGGCACGGGAACTCCTGGCCCAGTGTCACTCACTGGAGGAGCAAGTGGAGCTGTGCGAGGCAGCCCTCGCGTCGATGAAGGTGGCCTCTGGCGACCCGGCGGAGCTCCAGAAGCGTGAGGAGGCGTTGACGCTTGAAGCCGCCGAACGCGCGCGTGAGTACGAGCGCTTGGAGACGAGGGAGCGCTTGGCGACGCGGGGGGAGGATGTGGTCGCTGCAGGAAGCCCGCGTCCCCGAGGAGGTCGGACGCCGAGTGGCGACGGCGCGCTTGAACCTCGGCCGAAGTTCGAGGAGAGGCTGGGGTTGATCGGGCCGAGGTCAAGGCAGGATCGCTGCCTTGAGCGCCAAGTCGAGGAGGCGACGCGGCGGGCCGATGCTCTTCGGGCCGCCCTCGAGATGGCGCAGGGGGAGTCAACCACCTCGTGCCGAGGTGCTCCTTCTTCGCCAACGGGTGGAGGAGGCCGAGGCCGTCATACGCCCGTAATCACGGGACGAGATACGTCGGCGGAGAATCCTGGAGCATGAGCACGGCCCCATGCTCACCACGCTCCGGGAAAGAGCCAACACAGCCTTGGGTAACATCTGCGAGGCGGCTGTTGGCGAGCCGCACGCGGTTAACTACGCCGGCAAGCTTCAGTTCTCACCGATGTGGTGACGCGGCTGGAGGCGCGGTCGGTCAGGGCCAATAGGTTGGTGGAGGAGAGGAGCCGCGCGCTGCTTGGGCACGCCTTTTCTCGTTTCTTCAGCCATCTCCGGAACATTGACCCCCACTTCGACTTTGACGCAGTTGCCGCCCGCCTCCTGTGCCGTCCGGGCGACCTGGCGCGACCTGGTGGAAGACAATGTGGATGCTCTCGTCAGGGCCTTTGCTTCGGATAACGACGGCGTGATCGTGGCTGCCGATGAGGGCGGCGTGGTGAACGGCCCTGACGCCGCCGATGGCCACGCAGACAGTGACGGCGAGGCCAGCGACGCCAGCAACGACTCGGGAGGTGCTCCTGAGGACGCATTGGGGGATTTATCCGACTAATTATGTATTGTCCCTGCTCCATTACCCTGCATGAATAGAACTCAGGCTTTGGCCTGATGGCTGTGAGAGCATTTTGGGAGGGGGAGCCCCTCATGTAAAACTTGTGTTCATCGTATTAGCAGGTGTTACATCGCCCATATGCCCGCGCCAAGTGGTTGGCTAAGCGACGTGCTGGTTGGCCAGTTTACCTTTGTTTCGTACAAGCCCTGAGATAGCCTGTGGGAGGCTGCGGTGACCCGAGTGTCTCGTGATCGAATCCGTAGGATCTGCAGTAAAAACTCTCCGGAGAGGACGCGGCGGCGGTAGGCTGGGCCGCGCGCAAGCTAGGCCTGGCCCGGCTCGCGAGGGGCTCGCGAGGGGAGGCAGCTCAGGCGGAGTGGTAACCGAAACGCGAGAGATTTGCTCGAACGAGACTAAGCACCCCTTCCCCGAACACACGCAAATCTCAAATTCGAATCCAACTTAAATCCAGCGGGGGAAATCGACAACCAATGGGAAAGGCGAAGAAAGCAGAAGAAAAGCCGCGTCCGGCACCTTGTCTAGTCTTGGACGTCTTCTCACCAGCGCGGAGCTAAGTGCTGCCACTGGGCGTGGGAGGGAGCCCCAGGCCCGAGGCCGGGCACCCTGAGACTCCGGGCGTGTACAGCCCCACTCATTATTACGTGAGAGTGTCACGGGCGGCGAAGCTTCACAGCACCGGGCCTTCTTCACAGTACCCCTTCCTTCATATCGCCAGACGAGGGACCCGCCTTGCGCCACACTCTAGTGCCATCAACGACGACCGAAACCAGGACGCCGCCCGATGGGGTAGGGCGGTCGCCGGGTTCCCCGACGACCACGGGTCCTCCGCCAGGCGGGCCCCGAGGCACCTCCCAGCAGAGGGCCTACCTCCACGAGAACGCTTAGCTTCGAACGCCGCGATGGTGATGTTAGATCTCGGCCCTTCCCCGCAGCTCCTCGCGCCTCCTCCCGAGGGGTAGGAGATCGCGAGGAAGGCAGCTGCTCGCCGCGGCGACCTGCACCTCCTGCGATCCATGATTAGCGTATGTTTGCTCCTGAGGAAGTAGCGGTACCCGATAATCGTCGCCCCCGGCGCGACCAGTGGGACAATCTCGAGGCACCTGGAAGAGCTCAGCTTCTAGCGCCTCATCCCCCCAGCTCGGGCTGAGGAGTGAGCCTTGTTCTCCCTCATGCGGGTGCCCTTGGTCCATCATGTGGGGCACGTATTCTTCTGGTGCCGTCATTCCGAAGGCCAAGCCATAGTGCTCAGCGTGCCATGCGGCTATGCTTGACGCGCCCACCGTGGGGTGGTGGCGCGGCGGTCCACCTGGGCCGTGGGTTACGTCGAGTCCTTCTTCTCCGCGGACCGGGGGCGGGGGCAACCCCGCCGCCCGGCGGCCGACAGCTTCGCCCGGTGTTGGAGTAGCTTTGGAGCCCGCTGGCACGCGTGGAGCCCCTGCTGGCCGCCGCTTGGGCCTGAGATGGAAGCTGGGTGCGAAGAATTGGGCCCCGAGGTGGCGAAGCCAGGAGCTCTGCCACTCGCTCCAAAGAAGACGTCATCGCCGCTTCTCCAAAGAAAGACGCCACGGGCCGGTCTTCAAGAGCTCGCATCGCGCAGCAGCTCGGGCCACCGTGAGCGCGCCTGAGTTCGCTTTCGCCCCGCGGGTGTACGTGACGTGGTCGCGGGCGTGATTGGAGGCCTTGCTGCCGATCAAGCGCCTTCCGCAGCGTGAGAGCCGCCGAAGTTTCGTCTGCGCCGCCAAGCCCGTAGCGCCCAGCCGGATCGCGAGCCGTTCGGGCACGGGTCGCCCGAGGCGAAGCGGCTCAAGGGCGGGCCACGCCGCCTAAGGATCTGGGTTGCCCGCTTGGTCGCCGGACATGGTGATGACGATGCGACGGAACACTAGGTGGCAGAAGGTGGATTCCGGCGCGCCCCTACCTGGCGCGCCAAATGGCGGATTTCGGGTTCCGGCAGACCCTTGAGGTTCGAACACTGGGGTTCATGCGGAGATCCAACCCTCCATCGTCTCGCACCTCGCCGAATCGCTGGGACCTAAACTACTAAAAGGAACAGCACAAGAGACACGAGATTTATACTGGTTCGGGCCACGATTGTGGTGTAACACCCTACTCCAGTGTGTGGTGTGGTGGATTGCCTCTTGGGCCGATGAGGAACAATACAAGGAAGAACAGCCTCGTGAGGGTCTGTTCTTGGCGGGTGCGATGAACTGCTAGGTGGTGTTCAGTCGCCTGCTACCGGGTTTCTTGATGAGGATTCGGATCCCTCTCGCTCGAGTGGCTACTCCTATTTATAGGCGAAGGCCCCGGCCTCTTCCCAAATATTGAGCGGAAGGTACAATTGGCCATTTTGAAGGGGAACAATGGGTACACTTATCCTGACTAAAGTTGGTCCTCGCCTGCCAAAGGCTCTGGTGATGACGCCTGCTTGGGCTCCACGATGACTCCCTTCCAGCCGTTGGGCTGGTCTTGGTCTTGTTGCACCGAAACGGATGCCTTTGCTTGATGCTCTCGCCCGCGCTTGCTGCCTTTGCACCAAGGAGGAAAGGAGGACACTACGCGGGCCAGGCCACCGACCGCCGCCTTGGTCATCATGGCTTGCGTCATGGGCACCTCGCGAGGTACCCTGCCTTGAACTCTCCGCCTCCTCATGAGCCACTCGACGAGGGTCGTGCTCGAGGAAGCTCCTTGTCGTCCGCCTCATGAGGCTTGGCCCCTCGCGAGGTTCTTGAGCTTGCGCTGATGAAGATGGGCCATGCTGGGCCTCCTTCGAGCCACGCCGCATGCCGCAGGCAGGCAAGTCTGGGGACCCCCGTTCCCAGGACGCCGACAGGCCGGGGTGTCGCTCACGGCCCCAAACGATGAGAGCAGGGTTCCCGAGGCACCAAACGGGCGTCCTGGTACACCATGCCTCGTGTCTCTACCGCAACATAGCCCACCCCTAGGGTCAGCGCTACTCACGTCCCCCAACACATATCCTACAAACACCAGAAACTAGTTGCAACTCCTGGACAGAGATCGAGTTGATTAAAAAGTCGAGAGGGGCACTTAAGCATTCCAATGCGTGGTAGTAGCTGTTCATGGATCACAAACACGTAACTCAGTTCCTCGAGGACGGCTGCAATGAGACAACCCACCATGTACTCCTACATGGCCTCTCACCGCTACCTTTACCAAATCGTGTTCACACACTTAGCTCACACACAAGAGGACATGTTCACACACCTCTGATTCATCCCCGATGAATCGCACCTGACTCAACTCTAAGCAGTAGCAGGCATGACAAACGAGCATGAATGAGTAGGCACAACAGGGCTCAAACAACTCCTACTCATGCTAGTGGGTTTCATCTATTTACTGTGGCAATGATAGGTCGTGCAGAGGATAAAGGGGTTCATCTACCACAACATGTAACAGTTGAATCGTTGTTGTCCTAATGCAGTAAAAGAGAGCAGGAGCGAGAGAGTGGGATTATATCGGAATGAACGAGGGGGTTATGCTTGCCTGGCACTTCTGAAGATATTATAGTTCTTCGTCGGTGTCATCGAATAATCGTCGGAACGTCGTCTACTGAGAGGGGACAGTCACCGGCAACAGAGAAAGAACACAATCAATGCAATGCGACAATATGATGCACGATCATGACATGGCAATATGATGAGAGTTGAGCTAATACATCTAGCAACGGTTTAAATGAAGTTGGTTTGAACCCAAGGTTCAAATTCAAACTCCATGTAAGGCATTTCAAATGCCATTTATTCAAATTGTCTTATAAAGTGACTTTATGTTGTTCAAACTTGCATGAAAATGGTACATATGGATAGATTAGATTTTTTTTGATCATTTTTCATATATAAATTATTTGATTTGGAGCTACGGTTGATTTTCTATGAATTTTAGAAGTTTAGATCATTTTCTGAAATTTACCAATCATTTCTGATTTATTTTAGTTCCAGAAAATGTTTACTGCGACAGATTAGGTCATGCTGACCTCAGCAGATCAACAGGTGTCGACCAGGTCAAACCTGACGCTGGGACCCACTAGTGAGTGACTAGGCTAATTAACAGGGAGTGTTAGTGCTAATTTAATCCTAACTAAAAGTGTCAGTGGGTCATGGGCCCACATGTCAGTGGCTTAGTTAATTAACCAAATTAATTAGTGTTAACTAATCTAACACCTAAATAAACAGTGCCTAGCCCACACGTCAGTGAGCTAGAGCGGGTCAAAGTGTGGTCAAACCCGGGTCAAACTCGCCGGAGTTGACTCGCGGCTCGTCGCCGGCGACGCCAGCTACGGCGGAGGCCGTCGGAAACGCTCCTCCGGCGACCAAATCGGCGACTGAGGGGCTCTACGCGTTGCTGGTGCTCTTCCGCATCCAACTGGACCGGAGTTAGCGGCAGGAGTGGCCGGAGTCAAGCGCGGCATCGACCTCGGTGGCGGCCGGAGTTCGGGCGAGGTTGGGAATGGTGCTGTGGGGCACGGCGGGGTGAACGGCTAGGTGCTACGGCCTCCTGGTGATGTGCTGAGCATGGTGACGCGCTCGGTTTCTAGCTTACGCATCTGTGGCCACGACGGTGACATGGCCGGCGGAGCCGAGCTCTCGGCCGTGATGGCCAACGGGGTTAGGGGCAGCTCGAGCGACGTGGCTAGGGGGAGAAGGAAGATGAGCTTACGGCGAGTTGGCCGATGCAGATGGAGGGGCTGGGGAAGCGTCGGAGCAAGCGGGGTGGCGAGGCGGATCTCCGGTGACCGATGGCGAAGGCGGCGACGATGGCGACGAAGCGGGGCCCTCTGGCTTGTTTCCTTCAGCGTGGAGAGGTTCACCGCGAGGAGGCGGAGCTCGGGCACTAGCTGGCTGGGCGTGGGGATGCTGGTGGCCGCGGTGGTGACGGTCGGCGGCGACGTCAGCATTCGGTGGCGCCGCGGAAAGATGTAGAGGAGGGGAGGAGGTCCAGGAGAGAGGGGAGAGGTGCAGAGGGTCCGGGGGTGTCGTGGCGTCTCCAGGCGCACCAGGGCAGCGGCGGGAAGCAGGAGGTGGCTTATGCGTGATCGCTGGGCTGGGGCGAAAGCACGCCGCCGGCCCCTCCTTGTAGGGGAGGAAGACGACAGGGAGGAGGGGGGATGGGCTGGGCCAGCAGGTGGGCTGCCAGCTGGGCCGGCCAGGTAAGTGGCCCAGGTAAAAAAATATCTCTCTCTCTCTCTCTCTTTTATTTATTGTTTCTGTTTTTCTATTATTCTGTAGTCTTTAGGGCTTTATTTAAAATACTTAAACAGATCCAAAAATCATGAAACTAATCATGGCTACTGTTTGGAATATATCCAACAGTAAACATTTTAGTTTATGATTATTTGAGCATTTAAAATATTTTTATAGTATTTAAATGCCCAAATGAAAATACCATATGATTTAATTCAGAGCCCAATTATGTCATGGAAAAATGTGCAACACCTCTGGTTATTGTTTCTAGCATTTCCCACAAATGATGAACATTTTTGAAAGCCATTTGGAAACACTGGAAATGTTTTAGTTGAACCTAGTGAGTTCCTTTGATGCTAGGGTTTAGGCAATCCCCATTTCAAGTTTAAGAAAAATTTAAACATGATGCAACAACCAAGACTAGCCACAAGCAAAGCTAAAGCTAGGGCTGTGACAGCTCACCCCCACTAAACAAGTATCTCGTCCCGAGATTCAAGCGTAGGGTAAGATGAAGGGGATACGCAGTCCAACACAATCTTCACGATCCAGCGTGCACTTCATAAGAACGTTGTTTCGATCACCATCATTGTCTCGAAGTCTTGCTCCGGGATCTTCAAGCAACATGGCAACAAGGGGAAAGGAAAAACTCTAGAAGGATCGATCTTCTCGAAGATCAAACAACTCAGGATTAATTCACGGAATGAGACATAGCAACATCTCTCGAGCTGAGACATGAAACATACATCCAGAGGGATGGAGGAACAAACGACGGGTTTGATTTGGTAGGCAACAATTCCACGCTTAGAAGGATGGTGGATGGTGTCAAGGTGGCGAGGAAATAATTGCCATGATTCCGTAACGGGACACCTTGGGGGAGGTGACTCGTAGAACTATTCCCTTAAGTGGCAAAAAGAATTACTTTTGATTCAGAGATCGTTGAAACTCTTTATACCAGCTTAAGGCAATTTATGATTGATCGTTCAAAAGAGCTTGAAGAAATAACATACTCGAACTAGGATGGATGATGTGGACTACCTTGTTGAAGACAACGCAATGGATGGCTTTTGCTTATCAGTGAAATGGATGGGACCCATGGTAAGTCCACTTTTGAAGATGATCTGGGACAGCAACTGCTGAGAAGGGCAGCCATGGGAAATTGGCACAATGGCGGTGCAAGGTGGGAAAAAAATGCAACTGTTGGGAATGTTCCAACCATCATATCTGCCTGAGATTCAGAACTTATTGGTGATAGGATACTTTAGACTCAGCATGTCTGAAAAGAAAGTTTGCATGAACTACGATAGTAAGCTCCAAAACATGAGCTGGTTCTGCTACACACATGTGAACATGCTGTCCCAGACAAGCATGATCACATGGTAGTCTTGCAATAAAACACTACCGAGTTCTGATTGGGAACCATCATTGAGATAACGAAGTCTTGTGCATGTCCGTCCGGGCCCTTTAGGATTAGCGCATGAACTTCTTTTCTTTGAACAATTCAATCGGTGGCTTGGGGTGCTAGGAATTGCATATGGAATGAAGATGATCAGTCTATCAGACCATAGAATACTTTGCACAAGCATGACTGACTTGGGATGATTCCAGAGGAAACAAAACAAACCTTTCTCAAATTCATGGCGGCAACTTACACCTAAAGCACATGAATTGAGGAAGTCACTTCTTCCATCCAAGCATAGGCTTCATGAACGGGACACGAAGGCATTGCTTACAAAGTTTTCAACACTAGGTTGATGTTCAACATGAATCATGGGGAGACAAAATGCTGCTGATGGGCTCAACAACAACTCATCGGAATTTCCATATCATCGACTTCCGCCATCATGTGAACACGGTGATAGTATTGGTCAGACCAAAAGATGTAATGGTGTATGCTCGAGGGGTCAACCACGAGTAAGACAACATTACGAATATCGTTGGTTCTATCTTGATTTGACGATAGTCCACACTCAAATCAAGGTTTTGAACAAGACAATAGATTCAACAACTGATCACGGGGATCAATCGATGAAGATATCATCTTTCTTCAACACACACACACACACTCAAGGATATCCCTTAGTGTTGAACTAATTTGGGCAAGCTTTCATCTTCCAACTCTCCAAGTTGTTGTTAAGCTTAACCAACTAGCTCGGGGGTATCCAACACAGATTCTTGGAGAATGGATGGTTTAGATAAAAACCAACATGACCACAAACTCAACATAGCGATCAGGGAGCAACCTGGTAATACTTCTGAGAAGATATTCAGAAAATCACGACCCATCGATATGTTATTAAGCTCGAGAACAACCTTGCTTTACAGGGCAAGACGGTATGATCAAAAGAGTGAGGGATTGACACAATCCTAACTCATTGATCGAAGAGTGCACCAGAAATAAGGACTAGGTAGCACGATCAATCTTAGGATGATGATTTAATAACCAACACGCTAAGAATGAGAATATTGTCCATTTACTACCAAGCAACGAGTTGCTAGGAGTATCGATTTCACACATCACAGTTCACTTGTCGGCATTCCGGTTACAACAACACGGAACCGAGGAATGAATAATGATAGCGAGAAGTATCATTGTGTCAAGAGTTAATAGGATGGTGTGCAACTCCCATGACATTCTTGATATAAAGACGGTAATACCCCAAGATAGAACAGAATCAAAAGCTGGATTGGCATTTGATTTGCGGATTACAACTGCTTTGACCCAATCCTGGATATGGATGAGGTACTGGAGTTTGTTTCTCCTAGTCATTCCAGAATAGAATGGCTTGACGGACCACAAGAATAATAGGCATCGATGAACGGATGCACGCATACTCTTGATTATCAATTGATAGATGGAGGTCAGAAAACAACTAAAGAGGGACAACTCAAAGGAACATATGTTTTTTTCCTGAGTTGTGGATGCATAGATTAGTATGTCGAGCGAAGCTCAACATTTCTTCCGGACAACCCATGTGGAAAGGGTAGAACTGGCAGATTCACAATTATGAATGGAGAACTCCTCAAGAGTACTTTGATTGTGATCCTTCAGTTCAGCGATGAGAGGTTCATAGTATTTGGAGGAAGGAAATACCACGGACCTCGAGGACTACCGCGAAGTTACTAATATCCTAAAGGAACTAGCAAACACTATCAATAGGAGGTAAGTAGGGTGAATCTCGGGTTCAAGAACCAAGGAATAGAATACCTACTACTAAATGGCATCACAGGATGCTTTCGAGAATAATGGCCAGAATCATCACACCGGGAACACAAAACATGGCTAGATTACTAGGTGACTCCCTAAAACACCTAGGTTCATAATAATTGCTCCAACATATATGTCGAGGCAACAAAGTACCTCAACTCACCGATTAGTGTGGTTAATCTGGCCCAAAGGAACATCGAGAACGGACGGAAAGGATTTGCAAATGCATTAGACTATTTAGAAACCTGGGATGACTCGGACAGCATAACGGCTGTAAATGCTCAGAAAAAGATTTGAGACATTCACAAGGATTTGCATAGTCACTTAACAACATCATATCAAGGTTCTGGTTCAACTGGTAACATACTAAAAGTGGTAGAAACTGAACTGAGGCTGGTAACCAACAATCCTATAAGTTACTACGGATTAGTAACACGTGAACCTGATAGAGAGAAGAGAGCCTAGTCCTTAAACCCTGTAGAAAAGAAGAAGATGACTCAGATCAGAAGGGCATGAGGTATAAGGAGTAAAAAGAGCCTTACAATCCCTTCCACAATCAATTCCCTTACATAACTAAAGCATTTCTAGACACAACTTCGGCCGGTTTGGCTTGGTAATCCTACAGGCAGTCAGGATCTGATACCAAAGCAGTCAGGACCCCAATTCCAAGTCACATCGAGCTAGCCGGTAACACCTCATATCACTTTGCGGCCTCACGCATGGTATTCCCACGGGTGTCGCCCTACCATGGCCCGGGACCGCTTATGCGCTTTTGGCTCACGATATGATAGTGTCGCTAGCATCCATATGATAGAGAACCCGGCCGACATGGCTAGTCGTGAACCCAAAGCGGCACTAACCCATGGGAACAGGCATACATGAATCAATCTCGAGCATGTTCGCTGCCAGCTGCAGAATCCGGCTGTAGCACTAGGCTAACAGACTCGAACCCGGCCTCAGAGTGTGCTAGGCAGACTCGGATGTCACCGCGTGACATTTCAAGGGGATGCATACAGGAACAAAGTGAAACACATGCCGGCCAAATAAGCGTCCGAGCAGAGTGCCGGGCTAGCAGGATTCCGTGAACCGGGCTGTAGCGGACTACTATGGCTCAAGGAAGCACTAGACTACATTTCCCATAAGAGAGGCTGCCAAGGATAAACAACTAGATTGTCGGATCCCACACATACCAAGCATTTCAATCATACACACAATATGCTCGATATGTGTAAATACAACATGGCATCACAACATAACTCTACGACTCAAGTATTTATTCATTAGGCTCTGAGGAGCGAGATATTACAAACATGGGTATCATGACCCAACATTCAGAGCATACAAATCAAAGCACAAGCGGAAGCTAGCATGTCTGAGTACAGACATCTACAAATGAAAAAGGCTGAGGAGCCTGACTATCTACTAGATCCTGCCGAGGGCACAAGATCGTAGCTGAGGTATCAAGCTAAACGTCGAAGTCCACGCGGAACTATTAGCAAGACTTACATCAGAACTAACTACATATGCATCGGTATCAACAAAGGGGGTGGTGGAGTTTGACTGCAGCAAGCCAGCTTTGACTCGGTGGCTATCCTGAACTACTACTGCAAGTAACTCTTTTGAGGTGGCACACACGAGTCCACATATTCACCAATCAATACACCACTATGGATCCGCTCCCGTCTACCTACCAGAACGCCATCCATAGCACTCACGCTTATCTTGCGAGTTTTAGAGTATCCACTTTCACTTGTCTATGAACTATTATAGGCAACCCAGAAGTCCTTTTCCGCGGACACGGCTATTCGAATAGATCATATTAACCCTGCAGGGGTGTACTTCTTCACACACGCTCTCGCCACTTACCGCCATGTACACGTCATGTATCTCGGCAACCTTCAAGCGGAAGCCTCGCGAGGGAGTCGGCCACGACCTGACTAACCACACAAGTCTCTAGTCCAGGTTTATCGCCTATTCGGGTTCCATCCGCGAGGAGATCCGGCCGGGGTGTCGCTCACGGCCCCTAACGATGAGAGCAGGGTTCCCGAGGCACCAAACGGGCATCCAGTACACCGTGCCTCATGTCTCTACCGCAACATAGCCCACCCCTAGGGTCAGCACTACGCACGGCCCCAACACATATCCTACAAACACCAGAAACTAGTTGCAACTCCAGGACAGAGATCGAGTTGATTAATAAATCGAAAGGGGCACTTGAGCATTCCAATGCGTGGTAGTAGCTGTTCATCGAACACAAACACAGAACTCAGTTCTTGAGGACGGCTGCAATGAGACAACCCACCATGTACTCCTACATGGCCTCTCACCGCTACCTTTATCAAATCGTGTTCACACACTTAGCTAACACACGCTAGGACATGTTTACACACCTCTGATTCATCCCCGATGAATCAGACCTGACTCAACTCTAAGCAGTAGCAGGCATGACAAACGAGCATGAATGAGTAGGCACAACAGGGCTCAAACAACTCCTACTCATGCTAGTGGGTTTCATCTATTTACTGTGGCAATGACAGGTCATGCAGAGGATAAAGGGGTTCATCTACCGCAGCATGTAACAGCTTGAATCGTTGTTTTCCTAATGCAGTAAAAAGAGAGCAGGAGCGAGAGAGTGGGATTGTATCAGAATGAACAAGGGGTTATGCTTGCCCGCACTTCAAGATATTATAGTTCTTCATCGGTGTCATCGAATAATCGCTTTAACGCCGCTCATCGAGAGGGGACAAATACCGCAACAGAGAAAGAACACAATCAATGCAATGCGACGATATGATGCATGATCATGACATGGCAATATGATGTCAGTTGAGCTAATGCATCTAGCAACGGTTTAAATGAAGTTGGTTTGAACCCAAGGTTCAAATTCAAACTCCATGTAAGGCATTTCAAATGCCATTTATTCAAATTGTCTTATAAAGTAACTTTAAGTTGTTCAAACATGCGTGAAAATGGTACAGATGGATAGATTAGATTTTCCTGATCATTTTTCATATATAAATTATTTGATTTGGAGCTACGGCTGATTTTCTATGAATTTTAGAAGTTTAGATCATTTTTTGAAATTTATAAATCATTTCTTATTTATTTTAGTTCCAGAAAATGTTTACTGCGACAGCATTAGGTCATGCTGACCTCAGCAGGTCAACAAGCGTCGACCTGGTCAAACCTGACGCTGGGACTCACTAGTGAGTTACTAGGCTAATTAACAGGGAGTGTTAGTGATGATTTAATCCTAACTAAAAGTGTTAGTGGGTCATGGGCCCACATGTCAGTGGCTTAGTTAATTAACTAAATTAATTAGTGTTAACTAATCTAACACCTAAATAAACAGTGCCTGGCCCACACGTCAGTGAGCCAGAGCGGGTCAAAGTGCAACAAACCCGGTCAAACTTCACGAGTTGACCATGCTCGTCACGGGCGACGCCAGACGGCGTGAGGGCGCTGTAAACGCTCCTCCGGCGACCAAATCGGCGACTGAGGGGCTCTACGCGTTGCTGGTGCTCTTCCGCATCCAACTAGACCGGAGTTAGCGGCAGGAGTGGCCGGAGTCAAGCGCGGCATCGACCTCGGCGGCGGCCGGAGTTCGGGCGAGGTTGGGAATGGTGCCAGGCACGGCGGGCTTAACGGCGGGGTGCTACGGCCTCCTGGTGATGTGCTGAGCACGGTGATGCGCTCGGTTTCTAGCTTACGCATCTGTGGCCATGACGGCGACATGGCCGGTGGAGCCGAGCTCTCGGCCGTGATGGCCAACGGGGTTAGGGGGCAGCTCGAGCGATGTTACTAGGGGTAGAAGGAAGAGGAGCTCACGCCGAGTTGGCCGGTGCAGATGGAGGGGCCGGGGAAGCGTCGGACCGAGCGGGGTGGCGAGGCGGATCTCCGACGACCGATGGCGAAGACGGCGACGATGGCGACGATGCGGGGCCCTCCGGCTTGTTTCCTTCAGCGTGGAGAGGTTCACCGCGAGGAGGCGGAGCTCGAGCACTAGCTGGCCGGGCGTGGAGATACTGGTGGCCGCGGAGGTGACGGTCGGCAGCGACGACAGCGTTCGGTGGCGCCGCGGAAAGATGCAGAGGAGGGGGAAGACGTCCAGCGAGAGAGGGGAGAGGTGCAGAGGGTCCGGGGGTGTCGTGGCGTCTCCAGCGCACTGTAGAAGCGGCAGGAAGGTGAGGTGGCTCACAAGGACGCCACAAGGCAGCACGCACGCCTCGCCCTCCCCGGCAGGGGAGGAAGACGACAGGGAGGAGGGGGATGGGCTGGGCCAGCAGGTGGGCTGCCAGCTGGGCCGCCTGTAAGTGGCCTGTAAAAAATCTCTCTCTCTCTTTTATTTAGTGTTTCTGTTTTTCTATTATTCTGTAGTCTTTAGGGCTTTATTTAAAATACTTAAACAGATCCAAAAATCATGAAACTAATCATGGCTACTATTTGGAATATATCCAACAGTAAACATTTTAGTTTATGATTATTTGAGCATTTAAAATATTTTTATAGTATTTAAATGCCCAAATGAAAATACCATATGATTTAATTCAGAGCCCAATTATGTCATGGAAAAATGTGCAACACCTCTGGTTATTGTTTCTAGCATTTCCCACAAATGATGAACATTTTTGAAAGCCATTTGGAAACACTGGCAATGTTTTAGTTGAACCTAGTGAGTTCCTTTGATGCTAGGGTTTAGGCAATCCCCATTTCAAGTTTAAGAAAAATTTAAACATGATGCAACAACCAAGACTAGCCACAAGCAAAGCTAAAGCTAGGGCTGTGACGGCGTCCTTATGGACGGCGGTATTAGCCTGAACCTGCTTTACCAGGACTCAGTGCGCAAAATGGGCATTGACCCTTCAAGGATCAAGCCCACTAGAACCACCTTTAAAGGTGTAATTCCTGGAGTAGAGGCCCGCTATACGGGCTCTATAACATTGGAAGTGGTCTTCGGATCTCTGGATAACTTCCGAAGCGAAGAGTTAATCTTCGATATCGTCCCCTTCCGCAGTGGTTACCATGCAATCGCCGGACGAACCGCATTCGCCAGATTCAATGCGGTACCACACTACGCATATCTCAAGCTCAAGATGCCAAGACCACGCTGGGTCATAACAGGAATGTAAATATGGACCGCCTCCTCACGAACGTAAGAACATACTGCAGCCCTTGCGGCTGAAGAACAATGCGGCCTTCTCCAACAAACCAATCCGGCGACAACAACTTCGAGCACAGTCAAGTGAGTCCGGAGCACCCCGCAACAGGATCGTCAGGCACGCCAAGAGCGCGACTAGCAGTCCGGCCTCCGCTTAAGCCCCATCAAAGAATCATTCGTGCCACGTGCACACAATTACACACTTAAAATACCATGGGCATAGGCGGAGGCGCATCAACGACTCAGCCAATAGTGTGCGTAACCGCCAAATACTTTCATACTCTTTCCTCTTACCTTTCAGGACACCGCGTTGGCGCAACATCCTCAAAAGAGCTGAATTGCCGGACTTATAGGGAAGAGACATCCAAGGAGGCAATAGACGTTGTGCACAGAAGGAAATACCCAGGTGGAATCTATTTACGATCATTATACCTGCTTTATCTACCTGAACACAGCCTGCCCCTGGATAGAACATGTCAAATAGTCCTATTTTTGCTTAACGCATCCATTGTAAATGTACGCTTAAACGTATTTTTCATCAATGGGAGATTATATATAGCCTCAGCTTATTTTTCTTATTTGAACATTTTTCTCTTATAAATGTTTATTTGATATTGCATCCGTACGCCTTGGTGCGGCTGGTTTGCCAGGGGCTTCTTATGGCGCCCCGCTATATGGCAACTAAAGTCCGAACACTTTCAACAGTGTGGCACCCCGAACTTATAGCACTATATGCATCAGCTCCGAATCATGTCTTGGGTCTACAGTTGGGATAGCCCGGCTCCCTTGTTTTGGTGCCTTACGTTAGCTATATCGGCTAAGGTAGCACAGGGAGGACTACTGCGATTGTGTCCCGGTTCTTCCGGACGAGCACCTCAGTAGAGAAAGCCGAAAACTGACCGGCATGATGTGGCGAGAGCTGGTCGCTGTTCGAGAGGTTTTAAAATCCTTAATGATTTCCCGCTTTAGGCGATTAATTGGCTTTGTCCGATCTAGGCGTGTATAGCGCCCCGATTCGGTCTTCCGGATTCTAGGGGCTTCGCCGAAATTTAAAATTGTAGACTTCTATGGCTAAGTGAAAGTTATAAAGCCGCATAGTCTGATTGCCTTGTTCGCTATGCCGACACCTCCTTAAGGGACCAAACATTTGGGTAAAGAGTGTCCAGGGTTTCCGAACACCCCAAAGGTTAGTCACGTGGGGGCGGAAGCCGACGACCGCCTACTTTCAGGATTTTATAAACAGCCGCACGTAGGTAATATTTTTAAATAACAAAAGCGCTACATAGCGCAAGTAACTTCGTCTTTAATTACAAACATGACAGAAGTGAATTCATTCAAATATGGCGTCCTTGGTACACTCATTGGCAACAAGACGAGCACCCTTCATCACGCCATCGTAGTACATTTCAGGATGGCGATGCGTTTTACCCTCCGGCGGCCCATCCTTGACCAGCCTCTCCGCATCCAGCTTGCCCCAATGCACCTTGACGTGGGCAAAAGCTCGGTGGGCACCTTCAATGCAGATGGATCGCTTGATCACTTCAAGCCGCGGGCAGGCATCCACCATTCGCTTGATCAGGCCAAAGTAGCTACTGGGCAGTGGCTCACCAGGCCACATCCTGACTATGAAGTCCTTCATAGCCGCTCGCCGCCTCGTGGAGTTCGACCAACTGCTTCATTTGGTCGCCAGAGGTATCGAATGATCGGCCCCAAAGATACCGGGACCGTAACAGCTTCTCCGTTGAGCTCCCCTCCTGGGCACGGTAGAACTCCGTAGCGTCTGAGACGCTGTGTGGCAGATCTGCAAATGCCCCTGGAGAGCTCCGTATTCGAGTAAGTAAAAGATAAGCCTCCTCCACATGTTTGCTTTGCATAACAAATTTCTATATTTTTGGCCTCCTGGATCTCCTGTTGTGCTTTCTCGGCTTCGGCCTTGGCATCTTTGAAATTCACAAGGGCCTTCGCAAGCTCGGCCTCCTTCATCTTCAGATTATGCTCCACGGACTCGCACTCCTTGCCGAGGTCCTAGAGCTCCTGCTGTACCTCGCCCACTCTAGCACTTTGCTTTTCGCGCTCCTTACACTCCGAGGCCGCCTTGTCTTCGGCCTCGGACAGCGCCTTCTTCAGGGACGCCAATTCGGCGGCGGCCCCTGTTACATGGTCACGACACTTAGGTGTTAGACTCATCAATTCTGCCTATCCTTAAACACATAAGAGCAGGAATTACTTACCCTTGTTCTCTTCGAGCTGCCTCTTCGTGAGGACGAGCTCTCCCTGCGCCTGGTCCAGGTGCCGCTTCAGTTCGGCAACCTCGGCAATCTGGGCAGCAGCAGCAAGCAGCACAGCCTGCTTATTCACAACAATACTTATTATTAGACTCATGCGGATTATAATTGATCCTCCATTTGGCTTTTTCTTTCCAAACACCAAACAGAGTATCAGGGGCTACTACCTATCGGGTGGTAATTTTATACATTTTTAGTACTTACCTCAAAGCGCGTCAGGAGGCTTGTGCAGGCTTTGGTTAGTCCGCTTTTGGCGGACAGGACCTTTTGAATCACCGCACTCACAAGAGTACGGTGCTCTTCTTCCATGGAAGCGCCTCGAAGCGCTTCCACCAGACTATCCGACGCCGTTGATGCGACGGAAGTCCTCGGCACGGGCGGCTCGCCCTCCCTAACGAGGGGCTGCCTGCCCAAGTCCGGAACCGTTGGAGGTTCCGGGGCAGTGTTCGGTCGGGAGTCCGCCTTGTTGCGGCTCTCGTTGACGCGATCCGGGGGATCTTGAACCCCGCATGCCCGACATCTGGAATCCCGCCGTGGGGCGTTTCCAAAGTCACCTCCCCCTGCTCTGAGAGCCTCCGGGACAACACCTCTGTGTCATCCGCGTGTGGAGGAGTAGTGGCCGTCGGGAGCGAATTTATCACCGAATCGCTTAGAGACCCGGAAGAGGATTCCTCGGGGTGAGCCCTGGCCGGACTGCATATATGTTCAGCACTATAAGTATAAAAACTGTGAAGTGAAATCATGATAGGATGTGGACACTTACGATCGCACCGGGGGCTTCCCCCGGGGCAGCCACCCTCCTCAGAAGCGGCCGTGGCAGAATAGTCCGGAAGGGTTACCTTCCCTTCTTGACGCCTCCCCTCCGGGGCGGCTTTTCTCTTCTTATCCCCCCTAGTGCGGGGAGGTGGAATTTTTTCTTGATTCCCCCCGCCTCCGTGGGAGGAATGTGTCTCGTCATCATCGGACGACAGAGGAATAACGGCCTTGCACCGAGGGCCTTTTCCGGCCCCCTGGCCCGCTTCGCTGGGCCCCTCATCCTTCTCGGATGGGCGTCTTCTTCTTCTTCCTCCTCCCCTTCGTGGGAGGAGTCCGCCTCGTCGTCATGGACGAGGCTTCGGACGCAACCTTACGCCGGAGACCCTTCCCGTCCCCGGGGCCTTCTTTCGGCCTTCTTCTCCGACACCTTATGCGGTGCGGGACTAACATCTCCATCGAGAGCATCCGCTGGATCTTCCTAAGAACGGAGCCGACAGTCAATCTACTCCGCTGTCTGCACATAATCCTGAGGCAAATATATATAAATACTTAAAACTACCCCATGAATGTATTGGGAAAAAACTAAACCCGGGGGTGGTCCCAAAACTCACCGGATTCGGGGGTCGCGCTGCTTGAAGTCCACGGTCCTCAGATGTGGGAGGAGGTACTTCGGAGGCCTTGAACAACACTTTCCATGCACCTTTGTGCGTCATGCCGTAGAGCTTCCGGAGCGTCTGGTGTTCGGCCGGGATGAACTCCCACAGATTTACCGCCCGCCTTTGGCAGGGCAGGATCCGGTGAACGAGCATGACCTGGACCACATTGACAAGCTTGATGTTCTTGTCCTTCATGCTTTTGATGCATGTCTTGAGTCCGGCCAGCTCCATGGAATCGCCCCAAGACGGGCCCTTCTTTTCCCAGGAGGTGAGCCGCATAGGGATTCCGGATCGGAACTCGGGGGCCGCCGCCCAGTTGACGCCGCGCGGCTCGGTGATGTAGAACCACCCTGATTGCCATCCTTTTACGGTCTCTGCAAAGGAGCCGTCCAGCCAAGTGACATTAGGCATCTTGCCCACCATGGCCCCTCCGCACTCCGCTTGTTGGCCGCGTACAATCTTCGGCTTCACGCAGAAGATTTGCAGCCACAGGCCGAAGTGAGGCCGGATGCGGAGGAAAGCCTCGCAAACGACGATGAACGCCGAGATGTTAAGGACGAAATTCGGGGCTAGATCATGCAAATCTAGCCCATAGTAGAACATGAGCCCGCGGACGAAGGGATGGAGTGGAAATCCCAGTCCACGGACGAAGTGGGCGACGAACACGACTCTCTCGTGGGGTCTTGGGGTCGGAATGACATGCCCAGCGTCCGATAGCCGGTGCGCTATGTCCGCGGCCAAGTATCCGGCCACCCGAAGATCTGTGATGTGCTTCTCCTCGATGGTGGAAGCCACCCACTTGCCTCCTGCTCCGGACATGTCTAGCTGTGCGGAGGAGACTTGGGCTTGGGCGCTGGAGCTCGAGGATGCAAGAGTGGGTAGAGAAGGAAGAAGGCGTGGGTAAAAATGAGGAAATCTTATCCCTTTATAGAGGCAACGAAAGCGGTGCGCCTCCCCACTTGCCCGTTGGGAATCGCTTGCTTCCCAAGCGCCACGATTAATGTTGTGGTGGGATTACCCGTACCCGTATTGATGAGAATCACGTAATGAGGGGGCACGATCTCTGCTTTGACAAGACGTATCAAGGAAACCGCCTCGCAATATGCGTTGTGGCTGGTTGTGGAAAGACGGTTGGAATAATGACCTGACCGTAGTGACACGTCGCGTTGCCTAAAAAGTTGTCAGCGGATTGCATTTGTGAAGCATCATTCTCTATACGGTGGTATATGAAGATCATCTTGTGGATCCGGACACGGTTTGAGTGTTCGATAATTACCTTGGAGTATTCGGAGGAGGAACCCGCCCTGCAATGACGAAGACAAGACTGCGCGCCGGACTCATCGTCATTGAAGCCTGGTTCAGGGGCTACTGAGGGAGTCCTGGATTAGGGGGTATCCGGACAGCCGGACTGTGTACAATGTCCGGACTATTGAAGCGTGAAGATACAAGACTCAAGACTTCGGCCCGTGTCCGGATGGGACTTTCCTTGGCGTGGAAGGCAAGCTTGGCGATCCAGATATTATGCTTCCTTCCTTGTAACCGACTCCATGTAAACCCTAGCCCTCTCCGGTGCTTATATAAACTGGAGAGGTTGGTCCTTAGAAGGCCGATCACAATTACAATCATACCATCATAGGCTAGCTCTTAGGGTTTAGCCTCTATGATCTCGTGGTAGATCTACTCTTGTACTACCTATATCATCAATATTAATCAAGCAGGAAGTAGGGTTTTACCTCCATCGAGAGGGCTTGAACCTTGGTAAACATCTGTGTCCCTTGCTTCCTGTTACCATCAGCCTTGACGCACAGGTCGGGACCCCCTACCCGAGATCCGCCGGTTTTGACACCGACAGTCACCACCAGAGCTTTTCGCAGGCGAAGACCAGTTTTGTCAGGATAGCTTGTATTAGCTACCCCCCTTCAAATTTGCCCGCCGTTGTTGGCTCCCTTCCCGCTCAACATTTGGGAAGAGGGCCAGGGCCTATATAAGTAGAACTAGCCACCACATTAGGGGCATCGAGCGGTTCACCTAGCTCTCACCCGCTAAGCCACCAAGCACAAGAACACCTCAACCTCAGAAGGCTGTTCTTCCCTTGTATTGTTCATCATCAGCCCTAGAGGCAATCCACCACCACCACACTAGAGTAGGGTATTACACCACAACGGTTGCCCGAACCATTATAAATCTCGTGTCTTTCTGCGTTGCGAGTTCGTCGAGTTCGTCCATGAGATCTTAGCGAGCTAGGGCATAGATCGGTAGGAGGGAAAGACTTCGCAAGACCTCAAAGGTTCGAACCTTAAGGGTTTGCCGGAACCCCACATCTGACATTTGGTGCGCCAGGTAGGGGTGTGCCGTAGCTTCCCTTCCATCAGTTCGTCGCTCCGTTGTCTCCATGGTGCACGCTCGTCGTGCTCGGGCTGAGCGTCGGGCTGCCCTCACCGCCCGCGTCGCTCAAACGGCTCCCGTCGGTGGGCCACCTCGTCGTTCTCCGTCACCCGCCGCCAACGCTGCCACCGGCCTGGCGGGGAACAAGCAGCAGGCGTCCTCGTTGCATCCGTCGGTGCGGCAGACGGCCGCACCGCCACTCCATCGATGACCCCTGCCGGTTCTTCGTCTCACGTGCGCCCGATCCCATGGAGGCGCAGGCCGCACTCCTCGCAGCAAATGAATTCCTGCGCTACCGCCCCGTCGACGACCTCTATGAGGAGTGGCTCGACCGCGTCGCCGAGCTCGCCGCGCCGCAGGGGGCTCCCCGGTGCCGTCCTTCTCTCTACCTCCCCCTCAACCAGCCACGGGCGACGAGGCTCATGGCATGCCTCCACCGCCTCTGCCCCAAGATGGTGCCTTGACACCAAGGCGCGCGGCTCCGCGGCATGATCCACCACGCCCGGTGGCCGTGCACGAAGAGAGAAGCTGCCAAGAGACCCCCCGGCCGCGAGAAGCTGCGCCTGCGCTCCCTGCGCCACCTCGTCAAGATCGTGCACCACCCACAGCAGCACATCGTGGACCTCGCCAAGACCAAGCTGCACCTCCGAAGCGAGCACGGCAACCACGGCTGGCTGCCGCGCCTTCACCCCCGAGCTGTGTAGCGTCACCTGGCCAGGCAAGTTCAAGCCGGACCTACCTCCTTGCTACGACAGCACCGCCGACCCTGCGGAGTTCCTGCAGCTCTATGAGCTGAGCATCAAAGCGGCCAACGGCGACGAAAAGGTCATGGCGAACTGGTTTCCCATGGCTCTCAAGGATGGAGCCCGCTCCTGGCTCCTGAACCTGCAGCACGGCTCGATCTCCTCCTGGGACGGGATGCGCGACCGCTTCATCGCCAACTTCCAGGGTAGTCGCGACCGCCCGCCGGTCGCGGGTGATCTACACCTCATCAAGCAGCAACCAGGAGAGACCCTCCATAAGTACATCCAGCGCTTCAACAACACCCGCCTCAAGGTCCCCAAGGTCACGGACGAAGCTATCATCTCCGCATTCTCCGACGGCGTCCATGACGTCAAGATGAAAGAAGAGCTCGCCATCCACGAGGAGCTCTGCACCTCTCAAGAGTTGTTCAACCTGGCGACCAAGTGTGCAAGAGCTGAGGAGGGGCGCCTCTCTCTCCTTGAGCTGCCGGCCATGGGCGCAGAGGAAAAGAAAACCAAGGCCAAGGATGTGAAGCGCAAGGAGGCAGCTGTGCTCGCAGCGGAGCGTGACACCAAGCGGGGACGAGATCAGCCCGAGTCTTCCAAGAACAGCCGACCGTTCTGCGCCTTCCACAACCTGAACACCCACAACACCAGCGACTGTCAAGAGCTCAGAGCCATACGTGAAGGATGCTTCGGTCGACGCCCCGAGCGCAGCGAACGGGGCTACGGCCGCGGAGGAGGACGTGGAGGCGGACGCTGGGACGACCGTGGTCTGCGCCAGGAATGGCGCGACCTTCCTCGTGAGGACCGCTGGCAGGACCCACCTCGCGAGGGCGCCTGGAGGGACCCGCCTTGTGAGGATCGCCCCCAAGGCAACGCCGGTCTTCCCCCGCTGCCGCCACCAAGAAGGAATGACGACCACCACCAAGACGAGGGGGCCGGTGTTGGGTTCTACGGTAGGGTGCGTCGACAGCAAATTAAAAATTCCTACGCGCAGAACATCCAGGAACATGCTACGGGAGATGGATCACAGTTCGTTACCACTAGACGCGCAGTGCCGTGCAGCGGAAGAAGAGTTGGGGCAGCGCATCTGCGTGGATCGTCTCCTCCTCGTTCGATCTCCCTCGAGCGGCCGGTCGTCCGATCCCACGTACGAGTTCGCCGGAGCGGCGCAAGTGCACCGCCTCTAATGGTATCCGCGCGTCCGGGAGGAACGTCGTGCGGCGGACTGCTAGGTCCGATCACACAGTTGGCAGCGAGTGGAGGTGGCTATTCGCAACACATGCAAACCCTAGTCGCAGCGCCGAAGCGATCAACTGCCTGAGTGTGCCGCACCTCCACTTTATATAGGCGTCCATCGTGGGCTCAACACTTGGGCCTCGCGACGGACCCTAAAGCCCAAAGTCTATTCGGTCACGCTCCTAGTCCAAATTCGGATCACATCCGACCAAAGGTCCTATTTAACCGACCTCATAGGTTCCTTCCCTTGCCGCGCTGCCCCTTAGGTTCAAGTCGGCTTGGTCACAGCTCGGATCACCTCCGACCAGACGGTTGGTAGCGGCCTCTAGCAAGGCGTGCCGACCACCAAGCTGCACGATGAAGCTGGTTAGGCGAACCTGCATAACGTGTCACACTTCGCTCCCTTTGCCGCACGATATATGTTGTCGGGCTCAAGGCGAGACTGTCATCCTTGTGCTAACGCGACCTCTTTCTCGTTCCAGTTGATACCGACCACAATCCGGATTATCTCATAATCCTTGTCGCATGGCCATGCTATTCCCTGGTCGATCACACGAGGGGCCCAGAGTATATCTCTCCCGATCGGAGGGGCAATCCCATCTTGCTCGACCGTGTCTCGCAAAGCATGGGATCGACAAACCCGAAACCTACCTTTGTAACTACCCAAATCACGGAGTAGCGTTTGGTCGGCCCAAAGCAAGTCCTGTCACCATCCGTAGTACATGTGTCACTCAGGTCTTAGGACATAGAACGTATGTTGTACTAGAGACTCACAGATGACATATCGCTGTCTCATAGTTGGGTCTGTCCGACTCAGACCTTATCTCGACTTGGATCCGACTATGTCGAATCCGACCAGACCTTTCCAAGTCCATATTATCCGGTTAGCATCCAATGCTCCATGGCTAGTGAGACCAAGCCATCGACCGTGTCATATGCCAGTCTAGTGGGCTGCGCGTCCACACAGCCCTTTTGACTAGGGACCTTTTAGGACAGTCATCATACAATGGATAGTCCCACAAACAAGTCACATACTTGCTGATACACATCATTGATAATGTCCAAGGACTATCTTTATTCATAAACACATAGGAAATATCATCATACATGATTGCCTCTAGGGCATATCTCCAACCGACTCCCACTTGCACGAGAGTCAATCAAATAGACATCGAATGCCCATAGCTCTAACGTGCCCCACATGCTTGGGTTGTGGAAGTGGCTTAGTCAATCGGATCTGCAACATTTGCATCCGTGTGAATCTTGCATAACTCTACATCACCATTCTTTCACGATCTTTCGTGATCGACGTGATATTTCCGGTCTATGTGTCCGACCTTGTGGTGATTCCTCGGCTCCTTGGCTTGTGCGATGGCACCGTAATTATCACAATAAAGGTCCAACGGTTTCACCGAGGCTGGGAAAATACCAAGATCATCCAGAAAATGCCGGATCCAAACACCTTCCTTTGCGCCTTCACAAGCCGCAATGTATTCGGCTTCGTGGTAGAATCGCCACCGTATCCCGCTTGGAACTCATCCAATGCAATCGCTCCTCCGCTCGTAACGCATACGAATCCGCATCGTGATCGACATCATCTCGCCGGTTTGGAAACTAGCATCGACGTAACCCCTTACGACGAGCTCTTCCTCACCTCCATAAACTAGGAACATCTCTTTAGTCCTTTTCAGATACTTCAAAATAGTCTTTACCGCTGCCCGCTGACTCTCACCGGTTGGCTCGGTATCTACTTGATAGGCTCATTGCAAAAGCAACATCAGGCCTTGTACATATCATGGCATACATGATGGATCCGATTGTCGAGGCATACAGAATCCTACTCATCCTGCTTCGCTCATCAGATGTCGAAGGACTCCGAGTCTCGCTTAATCTTATACCATGTGAGAGTGGCAAGAACCCTTTCTTCGCCTCACTCATGTTGAACCGCTTCAACACTTTATCTATGTACGTGCTCCGCTTAAGCCGAGCAGCCTCCTCGATCTATCTCTATAGATCTTAATGCCTGAAATATAGATCGCCTCACCAAGGTCCTTCATTGAAAACTTGCCATTCAATGATTCCTTGACCGAAGTTTAGCATCGAAACATTATTTCCGATCAGTAGTATGTCATCCACATACAAGATCAAAAACACTATCGAGCTCCCACTTAACTTCTTGTATAAACAAGAGTCCTCTTCGCTTTTGATGAAACCGAGATCGTTGATTTACTTCATCAAAACGAATGTTCCAACTCCGAGATGCTTGCTTCAACCCATAAATGGATCTCTTGAGCTTGCATACCTTACTAGTGCTAGTCGGATCGACAAAAACCCTCGGGCTGTATCATATACACGTCCTCGGTTAAATTTAAGTGAAGGAAAGCCGTCTTGACATCCATCTCGCCATATCTCGTAATCGAAATATGCAGCTATAGCTAGTATGATCCTCACCGATTTCAAAGATCGCTACCGGCGAGTAAGTCTCGTCAGAGTCAATTCCTTGAACTTGTCCATAACCTTTAGCGACAAGCCGAGCTTTGTAGATCTGAACATTTCCATCCACATCGGTTTTCTTCTTAAAGACCCATTTGCAACCAATGGCAGTTACGCCAGGTGGCGGATCAACCAAATCCCAGACTTGATTCTCATCCATGGATTTTAACTCGGATCTCATGGCCTCCAGCCATGCCTCGGAATCTGGGCTCACCATCGCTTCTGCATACGTGGCCGGCTCGTCGCTTTCTAGCAACAATACATCACGCACTCTGCGCAATCTCTCCGACCTTCGTGGTTCCGGTGCCGCTTCCACTACATGTTCCCCGACCGACTCAGATGATCTCATCACCAGCCGAGCCGTCCCGAGTGGTCCTCGAATTTCTTCGAGTCGAACCGCCCTCCCACTGGCCTCCCGACCGAGAAACTCTTTCTCAAGGAAAACCCTGCCCGAGCAACAAACACTTTGTTCTCTTCCCGGTTGTAGAAGCTATATCCCAAGGTTTCCCTCGGATATCCCACGAATATGCATTTATCCGACTTGGGTGTAAGCTTGTCGACATAAGTCGCTTGACAAATGCTTCACAACCCCAAATCTTTAGAAAAGACAAACCGGGACTCTTCCGATCCACATCTCATCTTGTGTCTTGTCTACGGGTTTTGATGGTACCCTATTAAGTGTGAAAGCTGCAGTTTCTAGAGCGTATCCCCAAAATGACAAGGGTAAATCCGATTTGCTCATCATAGACCGGACCATGTCCAACAAGGTCCTATTCCTTCGTTCTGACACGCCGTTTCTCTGTGGCGTACACGGAGGTGTGAGCTGAGGTACTATACCTCGACTTTTCAGATGATCATCGAACTCCTGGCTCATGTACTCACCTCCACGATCAAATCTCAGAAGCTTTATAGTCATGCCGAGCGGATTCTCAAACTCGTTCTGAAACTCTTTGAATTTTTCAAAAGTCTCCGACTTGTGCCTCATCAAATAGATATATCCATATCTACTCAAGTCGTCGGTAAAAGTCATGAAGTACTGATAGCCACCTCTGGCAGTTGTGCTCATTGGACCACACACATCACCTGTATAAGCTCCAACAGCTCAGATGCCCTCTCGCAACTCTTTGCGAAGGAGACTTAGTCATCTTGCCGAGCAAGCATGATTCACATGTCTCGAACGATCCGAAGCTCGGACGGGTTAGGAGCCCATCATCGTGGAGCTTCTTCATGCTTTCAGACTAATGTGTCCAAGCCGGCAATGCCGTAAGTATGTCGGATTTATCTCATTAGGCTTATGCCTCTTGACATTTACGTTATAGACCGGTTCCTGTTCTAGATTCAATATAAATAGCCCATCAACAATGGGTGCATAGCCGTGGAACATACCATTCAAAAATATCGAACAACCATTATCCTTTAAATTTAATTCATAACCCTGACTCATCAAACATGAGGCAGAAATAATGTTCCGACTAAGTGCAGGAATGTAATAACAATTATTCAATTCCATAATGAATCCGGAAGGGAGCTGGAGCTGCATCGTGCCGACCTCCAACGCAGCAACTCTTGCTTTGTTGCCGACCCCGATGTCAATCTCCCTTGTGCCACATGCCTAGTTCTTACCAGCCCCTGAATCGAGTTGCAAACATGAACAACCGATCCGGTATCAAATACCCAAGAGCTACTAGGTATGTCGGCCAAGGTAAATGTCTATAACATATGCAACAAGTGTACCTTTGCTCAAGAAGCATTCCGGCCTTCTTGCCATGCTCTGCAAGCCACTTGCTACAGTTCCTCTTCCAGTGACCGGTCTCCTTGCAGTGATAGCAAACGGTCTTCGAGTCCGGTCCAGACTTCGGCGCAGCGGCAGAGGTTACCATCTCCGTGCCCTTTGCCTTAGCCTTTTTCTTGGACCAACTCTTCTTGAACTTAGCCGATTTCTGCACCATCAACACTTGATGCGTGCCTTTCTTAATATCCTGCTCTGCCACCTTGAGCATCCCATGCAATTCAGTGAGCTTCTTATCCATGCCATGCATATGATAGTTCGAGATGAACGTCCCATAGCTGGGCGGAAGAGAACCCGGAACAGCATCGATGTCAGCTCATCCAAGAGCGGGAAGCCCAAACGATCCAAAGCTTGCACATATCCGATCATCTTGATCACATGTGGGCTCAGTGGATCAGCTTCCTTCAACCTGCAATCCATCAAGGATCGCCAGACGTTGAACCTTTCGGTCCTAGCCTGTGT
This sequence comes from Aegilops bicornis, assembly GCA_021605145.1. Lineage (NCBI taxonomy): Eukaryota > Viridiplantae > Streptophyta > Magnoliopsida > Poales > Poaceae > Aegilops > Aegilops bicornis. Next base: position 601,720,601 of record CM038670.1, read on the forward strand.
CTGAAACATGCTCTTGAGACTCTCGATCATATCGTAAGCCTCAACGTTTTCGAAATGCTGTTGCAAATCGGGCTCCATACAAGCCAGCATCAGACAGCTGAGCTCCGTTGATTCATCAATGAGTTTCTGGTAGGCATTTTTAGCTGTGGCACTAGCATTATCAGCAGGTTCCTCTGGAAATGGATCCTCTAGAACATGTTCCTTTTTATCGTGCTTGAGAACAATTCTCAGATTTCTATACCAGGTGGTAAAGTTTGTTCCATTCAGTTTATCCTTTTCCAGAGTTGATTTTAATGCAAAGTTGGGTTGAGCAGGTGGTGCCATTGATCTACAACAGAAAACATGCAATCACTAAGCAATGTGTTTATGTAGAGTAATTCTAGCCTAAACAGAAATACTCCCACTGAAGTCAAGATCCTCCGCAAACTCTCGGTGATTCAGGATCCGACAAGCGCATGCGACTAGTGAACTTTAGCATCATCATAGCCAACATACCTATTCGGTAAGCAACTCCTTGCTAATCGCATCTCTATACGACTCCTGTCGATCGGGAAGGTATCTCATACCCCGGCCCCCAACCTTCTTTGCCACAAGGCCCAAAACCATTTTGATAGCCTTGTCAAGTTAACCTGATGCAGTGCATGTCCGTGTCCGACACGAACCCTTCAGTTCAAGGACACCCAGCAGCACCCCAATTTTATGAGCCCACTACTAGACGTACTTGACGCGCGAAGGTGCAACATCGGGGATGGCAATTCACTTGATATTCATGAGGGATCTTTCTACCATTCTAACATGCATAGAAACAAAGAAGCATAACAATCACAAAATAACACATATTGTGAAATAGTATGGCTCCTTCATGGACGTTCTTCTAGGTCGGCTCCGCCTCCGATGACCATCTACGAACTCCATCTTGTTTGTCATGCCGGGACGCCAAGCCGCCAACCTGATCTCTATTATCCAACTACTACAACTAGTAATGAATTTTACATAGAGTCACAAGTCGGTTACACGTGTCGTTATACAATATAATGACAGCACTTTGGCTCACGTCGGCCGACAAACATGACACGCATGAGCCACGTATAAATTACACACATGCATCACATACACATGAGCCATACTATCCACATCAAACCTGCAAAACAAAGTTATGCATAGAATCGCATTCTACCGGTTTGTGTGTCGGGTAATGAAATACACGGGCGCTACGCTTTTGCGTGTCCCCATTCGGGTTTACGTTTCACCGTTAACCCCGATGGCGGATGACCGACCGGTAGGGGTAGATCGTGTCACAACCTCATCGATCCCGATTTACGTAAACATAGCCTCAACGATCCCCATGTGCGCTGATCACATCAACCGTGCACATAGCCGATCTCTTCAAGGACAACAGATCTCATTTGCCGCCTCCACATATCTAATATGCATACGATCTGAATCCAAATCCTATAACATAGGCTCGATACCCTTTGTTGGGTTCTCTCTAAGAGGGTGCGTCGACCGCAAATTAAAAATTCCTACGTGCGTAACATCCAGAACATGCTATGGGAGATGGATCACGATTCGTTACCACTAGACGCCAGCAGCGGCCGTGCAGCTGAAGAAGAGTTGGGGCAGCGTGGTCTGCGTGGATCGCCTCCTCCTCGCTCGATCTCCCTCGAGCGGCGGTCGTCCGATCCCACGTCTGAGTTCGGCCGGAGCGGCGCAAGTGCACCGCTCTAACGGTATCCGCGGCGTGCGGGAGGAAGGTCGTCGCGGCAGATCACTAGGTCCGATCACCTGATCGGCGGCGAGTGGAGGTGGCTATTCGCAACACATGCAAACCCTAGTCGCAGCGCCAAGCGATCAATCGCCTGAGTGTGCTGCACCTCCACTTTATATAGGCGTCCGTCAGCGGGCTCAACACTTGGGCCTCGTGACGGACCCTAAAGCCCAAAGTCTATTCGGTCACGTTCCTAGTCCAGTTCGGATCACATCCGACCAGTGTCCTACGAACTGACCTCATAGGTTCCTTCCCTTAAGTGCGCGGCCCCTTAGGTTCAAGTTGGCTTGGTCACAGTTCGGATCACCTCCGACCTGTACGGTTGGTAGCGGCCTCTAGCAAGGCGTGCCGACCACCAAGCAGACGATGAAGCTGGTTAGGCGAACCTGTACAACTTGTCACACTTTTGTTCCCTTTGCCGCACGATATATGTTGTCGGGCTCAAGGCGAGACTGTCATCCTTGTGCTAACCCGACCTCTTTCTCGTTCGGTGATACCGACCACAATCCGGATTATCTCATAATCCTTGTCGCATGGCCATGCTATTCCTGGTCAGATCACACGAGGGGCCCAGAGTATATCTCTCCTGATCGGAGGGGCAAATCCCATCTTGCTCGACCGTGTCTCGCAGCATGGGACTGGACAAACCCGAAACCTACCTTTGTAACTACCTAGTCACGGAGTAGCGTTTGGTCGGCCCAAAGCAAGTCTGTCACCATCCAGAGTACATGTGTCAGCTCAGGTCTTAGGACATAGAACGTATGTTGTACTAGAGACTCACAGATGACATATCACTGCGTCTTATAGTTGGGTCTGTCCGACTCAGACCTTATCTCGACTCGGATCCGACTATGTCGAATCCGACCAGACCTTTCCAAGTCCATATTATCCGGTTAGCATCAATGCTCCATGGCTAGTGAGACCAAGCCATCGACCATGTCATATGCCAGTCTAGTCGGCTGCGCGTCCACACAGCCCTTTTGATTAGGGACCTTTTAGGACAGTCATCATACAATGCATAGTCCCACAAACAAGTCACATACTTGCTGATACACATCATTGATAATGTCCAAGGACTATCTTTATTCATAAACACATAGGAAATATCATCATACATGATTGCCTCTAGGGCATATCTCCAACAGCCGGGGGCTTCCAGGAGCCGCGTGCAATCGCCTGCATCTTGGGCGGCGCCCAGGCCCCAGCCTCTCAACGCATCTTCAAACAGTTCGCCCGCGAGGTGAACGCGGTGCTCCCCAAGCTCGAGGCCACACGCCCGCTCAAGTGGTCCCAATGCGCCATCACTTTCAACTCAGCAGATCAGCTCAAGTGCGCGGCCACCGCTGGCACTCTCCATATGTTGTGTTCCCCAGTCATCTGCAATGTGCAGGTTACCAAGACCCTCATCGACGGCGGCGCAGGGCTCAACGTCATGTCCGTCGACACGTTCGACAACCTTCAAGTGCCGTATGAGTAGCTCCAGCCCACCAACCCTTTCTCAGGAGTGACCGACGGTTCCACCACACCGATAGGGCAGGTCCGCCTGCCTGTCACCTTCGGGGAGCGCAAGAACTACCACACCGAGCTCATCGACTTCGACGTCGTGCACATCCGCCTGCCGTACAATGCCATCCTCGGGTATCCAGCCCTGGCCGAGTTCATGGCAGTCACCCATCACGGCTACAACGTTCTCAAGATGCCAGGAAGTGGAGGAATCATCATGGTCCCGTGTGAAGAGAGGGATGCGGTGTGCTCCCTCGAGCGCGCCTTTCAAGCTGCAGCAATCGACGACCCCGACAGCAGAAGTAAAGGCCCTCCGGAGACCATTCCCAGGAAGAAGCAGCTGCGCCGCGTAGAACCTCAGGAGAAGGGCATCGAGGCAGGAGTCTCATCGGGATCAGCGCCCGTCCCAGGGGCGCCTCCCTCCATCGCATAGGAAAGCGCGCCCGGCGCCCTCCTGGGGCAGGGCTCGGGGGCTCTCTTCTGGAGGGCCTCAGACCTTGCCAACCTCATGAGGGAGGCGCTTGGGCACCACTTGGAGGCGTGCCTCGCAGCACGCGTCCCTCAGGAGAGCACAGGGCAAGGAGTGCCCACCACCCAGGAATTCATCACCAAGACCACACAGGAACTGCAAGACGCAAGAGCCATGCGCGGCGACAGCCGCTCGCAAGGCGCAGCTCCCCATCCAGGCGAGGATGCCGTGCTGCATGTCTGCGTCGATGTCCCAGGGCTCAACAGGGCCGCATCTCAGGAGCGCTTCAGGCCTTCGCGTGTGGGCCGCTGCGAGGGCCCGCCACACAGCTACGTTCGCATGCCCTTTGGCTTTCTGAGTGTGGCGTCGGCCTACTAGCGCAACATGCGGCGTGTCCTGGCGGCTCAGGAGGCCAGGTACCATGCCGTCCCGAAGAAGATGGAGACGGTGTGACACTCCAAAAATTTTCCTTTGGTTTTCTTCAAAAATTTGTTGGATTTGAAGGAGGTCTCCAAAACCCTTCCAAAAAAATCTCTCTCAAAGCTTTTCCCTTTAGCAAATATGTTATTTTTGCATATCCTTCAACTCTAGTGTTTGGTTCTAAATTTTTTTTTCTGATTTCCCTCTTCCCAAAAATTTCAAGGAGAATCTTTGGAATTTATTTTATTTCAAAAAGAAACTCTAGGAGTTTGTCATCCTCTCCCATATTTGAAATCATTCATGATTCTTCCATGCACCTCATGGTAAAAACCTTTCCAAAGAAATCTCTCCTTCCACTTTGGTACAACTCAAACATTCTGTCCAAACTAGTAAAATCCATTTTTGGACTTTATTCCAATTATTTCTTCTCCCAAAATAATTCTGTCTTTTCTTTTGAGCCTAAGTTATTTGCAAAGCAAGTACCCTAATGCTCTTGATTTTTGACCTCAAACCAACTCCCTTGGATAGTCCTTGGTACCCACAACCCAGAACCATCTTGATCCACTCTTCCTCTTTTCAAATATTTCAAATTTCACTCACTGCAAGTTTGGACCAGATTTGCCAAATTTGGTGAAATTCATATCTACACTCCTCCAAAAATTCCACAAAAATTCAGGCAACCTCTAGTTGCAATGAGAGACCACTCCACCAAAAACCAGCTCAAGGAAAAATCCCTACATACCAGAATCATTTTGTTGAGCACCTTGCATGCACTGTTTTTGTTCATTTTCAGTTAAGTTCAGAGTTTCAGTTTTGATCTTCGTCAATAAATTCAGTCACATGTTCACAGTGCACTTGGCACGTTGCTCACGGCCTATCTTGCTTGTCCGGAGCCTCACACGCGTGCTTGGCGCGTTCCTGGCGTTGGTGGCGCCCTTGCCCGCTTCTTGGCGTGTCTTCTTGATGGTGGCGAACCACCTTAGCGGCCGACAGGGAGCAGAACGGCGGCGTAACGCCGTTCGGCGCCGCCCAAACCCCCTGGTGGCTCCGCGTGGCCACTTCCTCGCCAACGCGCGCATGCAGCACCGTTGCCGTGGCGCGGCATGCACAGAGCATGCTCTCTGCCGCCGACAGGCCCGCGCCGCCCTGTTCCGTCGAACTCCCCCTAAGCAACCAAATCCCGACGCAGTTAGCACCTAAACGGAACCAATGGAACTCCACGATGACGCCCCACTCCCTAAACCTCCCCGACCAAGCTCTGCGCCGCCGTAACCATCGCCGGAGAAGTCCGTTCACGGCCACCGCCTCGGATCGCCTATAAAAAGGAGCCCCGAGCTCGCTCTCGTGCACACACCACCTCTGCACTTCACCAAGACCCTGCCTAGCCACTGGAAGAGCCCCGAGGGAGTCTCCTTCCTCGACTCGGCCGCGACCCGCCACGGATCCAGCTCGATTCGCTCCCGTGCGTGCGCCTCTGCCTCCCATCTCTTGCCAAGAGCTCTCTAGTACATCCCTCCTTCGACCCGCGCTTCAATTCAAGTTTGCAGCTCACCACGAGTTCCCCACCATCGCCGAGCCGTCGTCACCGGAGAAAGTGTCGCCACGACGTGGTGCTCCCGACGCCCAAGTCCACCATCCACCGACGCGGAAGGACACGCTGATACTCTTGGTACACTCCGATCTCCACGACTGCGCCGTGGTTCGACGCCGACGACCACCGCGCAGCCTTCGGGCGTCGGCGAGGTCTTTCAAACTGACATGTGGACCCCCATGTCAGCCTCTCTTTCTTTCCCCATGAACTGCTTTTCCGTTGGCGCCTTCAGTGCAGAGTATGTTTTCCTGTGGGCTTACGCGTTTCTATTCGAACCGTTTTCTGTTTTCTCAGTTAAACCCCTGGAACTTTTCTGTTTCATTACAGATGAGTCCCTGGACAGAAACCCTTATAACTTTTTAATAAAAAGTGATTTTGAGTGATTCTTTTTCTGACAGTCTTATAATTTTGTCTAGTTTTTTATGGGATTTATTTGGAGAATTTTTGGAACAACTTTTATGCACGCGTTGGTTTTCACGTTAGTATGCCTTTTCGCTATACCGTAGGTTCTGGAGGAGGTGACGGAACCGCGAACTTCGCCGAGCTAGACCCCGACTACTCTGAACCAGGCAAGCAAAGTTTGAACTTTTGATATGATGAGTGTCTGAGCATGTTTGCATTAATTTTGTATCATGGCACGTTCATGAGCATTTTCGATGATGGTTTATCTCGTGAGCATTGAGGAAAATGAGCTCGGTAAATCCGTGAGTTGTTGGAAACTTGTTGCATGGCCATGAGTTGGCATGAGTATGGGTAAGATGGCAGTGTTGTAGCATGCCAGGCTTATGCCATGTCGTTGACCCTGTGTCAACATAAATCTGTCAGTCTCCCGTTCGTCTTCCTTTCCGTACTACCACCTGTTTCCCGCAAGGGATACAGCTTAGTAGGTTGCAAACCACTTCCTAGTACACATCAAATTGAGAGGCCGGGATGAAGGTTCCATGGCCCTGGATTAAAGCGTTTCATCCGGTCAGGGGGCATGGGTGTTTCCGGTTGGGACCGAGAGGGGGGCACCCCTTAGAGTGTGCGTATTAAATTTGATCCCATGCTATTCGAGATTGTGATCTCCCTGCCTCAAAGTTTTTCTTAAACGCTGTCTAGGGTGATTCCAGGCAACGTGAGGTGTGATGGGTGTGTACTAGCTAGTTGTGTTTCCTCTGAAATACCGTAAACGGAACTAGTCCTTCGTGACTACGGAAATCCGTTGGTTGTGGACAATTTTGGTACAAACTCATAGAGTCAAAATTCTTGAATTCATCTTATTCATGTCCAAGTACCGTGATCATCTCATCTTGTCAAGTGTCGGCCTCAAAGGATGTAAACTCCCGAGAACCATTTGAGTATTAAATGTTTACTTTCCAGTGAACGGACTAACCCGCTTATTGTCTTCTCGATGAATATTTTCGTGAGCACTATATCTTGTCGATTATGTATAATGAATTATAAGCCCTTTCTGCGGCGTCGCTCAGGCGTCGATCATCTGACATTATTGTTATTTATTTTCATTATAAGCCCTTTCTGCGATGTCGCTCGGACGTTCGATCGCTGCATTGCTGTTATTTATTTTCATTATAAGCCTTTTTCTGCGATGTCGCTCAGACGTCCGATCATGCATTGTTGTTATTTATTTTCACTATAAGCCCTTTCTGTGATGTCGCTCAGACGTCCGACTGCGGCATTGTTATTACTTTCATTATAAGCCCTTTTTGTGATGTCGCTCAGACGTCCGACTGCGGCACGCATGTATTTTTTATTTCAATATAAGCCCTTTATGAGGTGTCGCTCAGACGCCCGACTGTGGCATGTTTTGCTTATTTATTCACCCTTCAAGGCGCCGCCTGCATAATCGATCGGTCTTGAGTTTATCTTCTTTGGGTTTTGAGCGGACTACCGCCGATTCCCTTCTTAACTATTTTGCTATACTGTTTTAATTGGGCTTTGTTAAGTTTAACCATGTCGCATTCATGCATTCATTTGTTATATCTTTTGCCGAACTGTCTTAAGTAGTACTTTCATAGTACTCACCGGCTTGTTGATTTGGCCAAATCTTGTGAAGGCGATCTCATGGATGAAGAGTTCGATAGCGAGTCCGACGCCTAGAGGAATCCCAGTCAGTCTCGTGCGACCCCTGGATTAGTCATTGTGATATATTCGCTTCCGCTACCCAAATAAATTCATCGAGCTTCACCTCGACGCTCGATGAGCCGCTAGTGCAGTAGATTTGCTAGCCACCCCGCTGTGTTATTCCACCAGCCACTCATATCTCGAGTCAGTAGTATTTCCACCCCACACCTTTGAGTTATGTCCGCCACTATGTATAATTATCGGCGTGTTTGTAATAATTAGTTGGGCATCTTCAGCCCGACCCCTGTAATATTGTAATGCTACTGGCTTATTGTATCAAAGTTTTGTCTACCGGTATGAAGGAATTTCCTCATATTGGTCTTCATAGGTCGGTTGTTCAATAAATATTTTTATTGGAAAACCGATCGTGACAAGCTTGGTACCAGAGCCAGGCTGACTGTAGGAAGCCACTAGGTGCGATCGCTAATTGGTTATTAGCATAGTAGAGCTATTTATTATTTTTACAAATGTAGTCAATTTCTGACAGTCAGCATAAATTTATGATTTGACTTCTCAGGATTTTTGCCTACCTTTGTAGATGGCCAGCAACGACTGCGAGTCGCAGATGTTCGCCAACATGCCCGATGGGTTTTTCAAGCTTCTCTCCTTCATCGTTCAAGTCGCGATGGGGCCAGATGTGCGCCCAGTCTTCTCTCTCTCTCAGCACAAGGTCAATGACCATCTAACCATGCACCAAGCCGCGGTGGAATTCAAGAGAGGACGAGTTGAGCGTTACCGGTTCGTGGGGAGAGCCATGCCCACAGAGAAGCACGCCACATGATGGCAGCCCGTGAGGCGATAGCCCGTCTCAGGGATATCCTTCCTTCGATGAAGACTCGTCGCTACCGCTACCTGCCATGTCTTGTGCCATACACCTGCCACTACGCGTTCTCTTGCCCCAGAGGAGAACGGGATGAAGCTTTTGAGATGCTCATCGAGTATCTTCGGGCTTTGGAGGCAGCCTTCAACAACCTGGTGGACGACTTTGTAGCTGCCCGCATGGATTCAGTCCATGGCTGTGCCGCCAACAGGAGGGAGCTCCTGCGTGCTGCACCACCACTGACTTCCGTCTCGTCATCAGCATCGTTCGCTCCTACTGCTCGCACCGCTACTCGTCGCCTACCTTCCACGGAGGAATTCAACCACGTCATTGCGCCTACTCCGGTTCGTTCTGCGCCACCCCTCGTGCCCGCTCAGATTCGAGTTGTCCCACACAGGGCACCTGCTCCACCAACTCCGCGCAACACCTCTTGTCTGGAGCCTATCTCCGAAGAGGAGGTTGAGTCCCCAGCCCATCTACGCCTCACCCTGGGCAGGCCAAGGGAAATCCTTACCATCTCCGACTAAGTACGCTTAGCCGCCATGCGATGTACCGACTTGTTTGATATGTTTATATGTAAATAGGCTGTGAGAAGTAGTTTGTTTACGCATCATGTAGGAACTGGAGAAGTGCACTAGACTAAATAACATGTCAGGATTTATGTACGCCTATCCTGAGTGATGTATTGTATAATTAATGCTTGCGTGTAAGATATGTAATGAACAGTCCTTCTCCGTGCGCAAAACGTATTTTCTCTTGAAAAATCTTGGAGCATTTGCAACTTTTTGCATCTTCTTGAATTTATTGATTTTTATGATCAATTCTTTTCCTTATGAGTGTTTCAAAATATATCCCGTAGTGAACTATGTCTCGTCCTTGGACGCGCTCCATGCCAACTCCGACAGAGGAAAATTATGGCACACCCCAGTGCAACAATTTCACACAGGATGCATAAGTCAGCGGGATGTTGAAACGGCATTTTCCCAAATGTGCCGTCTTTACGAACAAAGCCAGCAACAACATCAGGAAATACTGAACCAAGTCATCAATATGGGAAGTTACCGTGGACAGTATCAGCAGCAATCAAAATTATCTAAGCTACAGAAGACACGTCCCCAAACATTTTCTCACACTGACAAACCTCTTGAGGCTGAGGACTGGCTTCGAGACATGGAGAGAAAATTAATTATCGCCCAGTGTTCAGACCTTGAGAAAGTACTTTATGCTCCGCACTATCTCACTGGAGCAGCCGCATCGTGGTGGGAAAATTTCCTGCACATGCACCCCAACGAAAGTAATATATCATGGGAGGAATTTAAAGAAGGTTTTCGTGGGGCACATATTCCTAAGAGTCTTATGAAAATCAAAAAGAGAATTTGATGACCTCAAGCAAAGGACAATGATAGTGTCGAATACAATACAGCGGTCGATTTACCCTGTTGTCTCGCTATGCCAACGAGGAGCGTATGTCAGAAAACAAAAAGATGGAGAAATTCCTAGACGGTCTGACATCCGCGCTTAAATGTCAATTGGTCGTACACACATTTCCAGATTTTAAGATGCTGGTGGATAAGGCCACGTAGCTTAGAAGATTTCCGCAAACGGAAAAGGGACCAGACTAAACACACCCGCAACCACCGCAGCAAGACAGATGTTCAGAAGAACTGGACACCCAAACCCACGACAAGCGTCTCACGCCCAATCAAGAATTTCCACGCAAGGGACAAGGAGTTCACATACCGCCCAGGCGTTACCTGCTACGCTTGTGGAGAAGAAGGGCACTATGCCAAGCAGTGCCCCAAGCCAAGGAACTCGACCCCGAAGCCGAGCAATGGAAGCAATAATTCGGCACCAAAGCGCAACAATTTCAACCCAAATAACAACCACAGGAAGGGTCATCTGAACCACGTGACCAAAGAGGAAGCACAAAATGCCCTAGATATCGTGACTCGATGCGTTTCACATCAACACAATACCTGCCATGGTTTTGTTTGATTCTCGAGCTTCTCACTCGTTCGTTTCGAAATGTTTTGCTTTGCAAAATAATTTTTCGATGCTTCCCTTGGGAAAATCTATGATCATCAAGTCCCCTGGAATTAAGCAATTTACCCAGAATTATTGCCAAGGTGTGGTCATCGAGTTTGAAGGGTTGAAGTTTCACGCAAATCTTATCGTATTGGAAAATAAAGGGCTGGATGTCATCTTAGGGATGGATTGGTTAACCACCAACAAAGGTTTTATTGACTGCTTCAACAGGACCGTAATCCTCACCCATCACCACGGGAAGACCATAAAGGTTTCAGCCAAGGAAAGAAAAATATCCAGGCAACCGAGATTGAACAAGGTGGATATTTCTGAATTGAGCAAAGTTCCAGTAGTGTGTGAATTTCCAGATGTATTCCCCGAAGAACTACCAGGCATGCCACCAGATCGAGAGATAGAATTCAGCATTGAGCTAGCACCCGGAACCGCTCCCATATACAAGAAACCATACTGAATGGCACCTTCCGAATTGGTGGAACTGAAGAAGCAAATAAAGGAACTATTGGAAAAAGGGTACATACGAGCCAGTTCCTCACCTTGGGGTTCACCAATTTTATTCGCCAAAAAGAAGGATGGAACACTGAGATTGTGCATAGACTATCGAGCGCTAGACATGGTCACAATCAAGAACAAATATCCGATGCCACGAATAAATGATTTATTCGATCAACTCGCTAAGGCCAAGGTGTTCTCAAAGATTGACTTGAGATCGGGATATCATCAACTGAAAGTACGAATCGGGATATTCCCAAGACCGCCTTCACCTCCGTGACACGGATTGTACGAGTTCACCGTGATGCCGTTCGGACTAACAAACGCCCCCGCATATTTTGTTCACCTCATGAACAAAGTATTCATGAATTTTATGGATAAGTTTGTTGTGGTGTTTATCAATGATATTCTGGTATACTCCAAAACACCAGAAGAACACGCTGAACATCTCCGGATTGTACTAGGAGAACTCAGGAAACATCAGTTGTACGCCAAATTCAGCAAGTGTGAATTTTGGCTAAAGCAAGTAGGTTTTCTGGGCCACGTACTAACTCAAGAAGGTATCGCCAGTGACCCGGAAAAAGTCAAGGCCGTACTTAATTTGGAAGCCACCGGCCAAAGGTGACGGATGTACAAAGTTTCTTGGGAATGGCAGGATTCTACCGAAGATTTATTGAAGGATTCTCCACCATAGCAAAGCCAATGACGCAACTACTCAAGAAAGACAGGAAGTTTGAATGGACGGAAGCTCATGAGAAAAGTTTCCAAGAACTAAAGAGGAAACCGACGACAAAGACCAAAGTACTAATTGTGCCAGATATACACAAGAATTTTGAAGTATTTTGTGACGCATCTCGAAAGGGCCTCAAAAGCGTATTAATGCAAGAAGGCAAGGTTGTTGCATATGTTTCGAGACAGCTTCGCAAGCATGAGGAAAATTACCCTACCCATGACCTGGAATTAGCGGCAAGGATACATGCACTCAAGGAATGGAGACACTTTCTACTTGGTAATCGTTAGAAATATACACGGACCACAAAAGCCTCAAGTATATTTTCACACAACCAGAACTAAATTTATGGCAGCGACGCTGGTTGGAATTAGTAAAGGATTATGATGTTGGGATCCACTACCACCCGGGCAAAGCAAATGTTGTAGCAGACGCTCTGAGTCGGAACCCCAGTCCGCATAACGACAAAGATGCCGACTTAAGACCTGAATTCCAGCAGGAATTCGCAAGGCTCAACCCGATGGTGGTCACCAAGGCGGTGTGTCAAACTTAGAAGTACAGCCTACCCGATAGAGAAGGTTAAAGAGGCTCAACGTGGACATCCCAAAGATTGAAGGCATAAAGCGTAAGATGAAATTGGGCAAGGCCTCGAATTCAGTATTGATGAGCAAGGAATATTGTGGTGCAGGAATAGGCTCTGCGTACCAAATATCCATGACCTTAAACAGCAAATCCTGGCTGAAAGCCACACCGCTCCATATTCAATCCATCCCGGAGGAACAAAAATGTACAAAGATCTTCAGAAACATTTTGGTGGCATGGTATAAAAAGAGATATAGCCACGCTTATTACATGTTGTGACTCTTGTCAACGCATCAAGGCCGAGCACCGTAAACCGGCCGGACTATTGCAACCGAATAAGATACCCGAGTGGAAATGGGACGAAATTGGAATGGATTTTATTGTTGGACTACCTCGGTCACGACACGGACATGATGCCATATGGGTAATCACCGATAGATCGACTAAAGTAGCTCACTTCATCCCCGTGAAGACAACACACACCACTCGAGAAGCTTGCTAGGCTCTACCTCTCTGTATCGTTTGGTTTGCATGGAGTCCCAAAGAAAATAATCTCGAGACGAGGCACTCAATTCGTCTCCCGGTTTTGGGATCACTTACAACAAGCTCTAGGAACTCACCGGCATTCAAGACCGCATACCATCCCCTGCATGTATGGGCAGACCGAGCGAGTAAATCAAATTCTAGAAGATATGCTTTGAGAGCATGTGTCCTCACCTATGGGACCAGTTGGGAGGAGAGCTTACCATACGCAGAATTCGTGATATAACAACAGCTATCAATCCAGCCTGCAAATGGCACCATTTGAAGCTCAGACGGACGAAGATGTCGTACCTCGCTAAATTGGCTCGGAAACCGGAGACAAGTCATATCTTCGCCCAGACCTGCTCAAGGAGGCCGAGGATAAAGTCAAGGTAATTAAGGACCCACTAAAGACAGCCCAAAGTCGACAAAGAGTTATTACGATCGAAGCATCGTGGAGTCCATTTTGAACCCGTGAATTTGTGTACCTACGAGTATCACCCATGAGAGGCCTGCACCGATTCAAGATTAAAGGAAAACTAGCACCGAGATTCATCGGGCCTTTCTGCATAGTAGCACGAAGAGGCACGGTGGCCTACCAGCTAGACTTACCCAAAGAATTATCCGACATCCACGACGTATTCCACGTCTCCCAATTGAGGAAGTGCATAAGCAACCCAGAGAAACAAGTACCCCATAAAAACATTGACGTGCAACCAGATCTTACATCTCGGGAGCATCCGATAAAAATCTTGGAAGAGTCAGAAAGGAGAACCCGACAGAAAACCACCAAGTTCTTCAAAGTTCAGTGGAGCAACCACACCGAAAGTGAAGCCACTTGGGAAAGAGAGGATTTTCTTCGAACAGAGCACCCACAATTATTTGAAAATCAACTGGAATCTCGGGGACGAGATTTTTCCTAAGGGGGTAGGTGTTGTGACACTCCAAAAAATTTCCTTTGGTTTTCTTCAAAAATTTGTTGGATTTGAAGGAGGTCTCCAAAACCCTTCCAAAAAAAATTCTCTCAAAGCTTTTCCCTTTAGCAAATATGTTATTTTTGCATCTCCTTCAACTCTAGTATTTGGTTCTATTTTTTTTTTATGATTTCCCTCTTCCCAAAAATTTCAAGGAGAATCTTTGGAATTTATTTTATTTCAAAAAGAAACTCTAGGAGTTTGTCATCCTCTCCCATATTTGAAATCATTCATGATTCTTCCATGCACCTCATGGTAAAAACCTTTCCAAAGAAATCTCTCCTTCCACTTTGGTACAACTCAAACATTCTGTCAAACTAGTAAAATCCATTTTTGGACTTTATTCCAATTATTTCTTCTCCCAAAATAATTCTGTCTTTTCTTTTGAGCCTAAGTGATTTGCAAAGCAAGTACCCTAATGCTCTTGATTTTTGACCTCAAACCAACTCCCTTGGATAGTCCTTGGTACCCACAACCCAGAACCATCTTGATCCACTCTTCCTCTTTTCAAATATTTCAAATTTCACTCATCGCAAGTTTGGACCAGATTTGCCAAATTTGGTGAAATTCATATCTACACTCCTCCAAACATTCCATTAAAAATTCAGGCAACCTCTAGTTGCAATGAGAGACCACTCCACCAAAAACCAGCTCAAGGAAAAATCCCTACATACCAGAATCATTTTGTCGAGCACCTTGCATGCACTGTTTTTGTTCATCTTCAGTTAAGTTCAGAGTTTCAGTGTTGATCTTCCTCAGTAAATTCAGTCACATGTTCACAGTGCACTTGGCACGTTGCTCACGGCCTATCTTGCTTGTCCGGAGCCTCACACGCATGCTTGGCGCGTTCCTGGCGTCGGTGGCGCCCTGGCCCGCCTGCGCCGGTGTGTCTTGCGGTGGCCGAACCACCTTAGCGGCCGACAGGGAAGCGAGCAATGCGGCGTAACGCCGTTCGCCGCCCAAACCCCCGGTGGCTCCAGCGTGGCCACTTCGCCATCAGCAGCGCGCATGCACCGTTCTTGGTGGCGCGGCATGCACTGTAGCGTGCTCTCTGCCGCCCGGCAGGCCAGCCGCCCGTTCGTCGAACTCCCCTAAGCAACCAAATCCCGTACGCAGCTTAGCACCTAAACGAAACCAGTGGAACTCCACGCTGACGCCCCACTCCCTAAACCTCCCCGACCAAGCTCTGCGCCGCCGTAACCATCGCCGGAGAAGTCCGTTCACGGCCACCGCCTCAGATCGCCTATAAAAAGGAGCCCCGAGCTCGCTCTCGTGCACACACCACCTCTGCACTTCACCAAGACCCTACCTAGCCACTGGAAGAGCCCCGAGGGAGTCTCCTTCCTCGACTCCGGCCGCCCACGACCCGCCCACGGGATCCAGCTCGATTCGCTCCCGTGCGTGCGCCTCTGCCTCCCATCTCTTGCCAGTAGCTCTCTAGTACATCCCTCCTTCTGACCCGCGCTTCAATTCAAAGTTTGCAGCTCACCACTAGAGTTCCCCACCATCGCCCGAGCCGCCGTCCGCCGGAGAAAGTGTCGCCGTCGATGTGGTGCTCCCCGACGCCCAAGTCCACCATACACCGACGCGGAAGGACACGCTGATACTCTTGGTACACTCCGATCTCCCTGACTCGCCGTGGTTCGACGCCGACGACCACCGCAGCCTTCGGGCGCCGGCGAGGTCTTTCAAACCTGACATGTGGACCCCCCCCCCCCATGTCAGCCTCTCTTTCTTTCCCCGTGAACCGTTTTCCGTTGGCGCCTTCGGGCAGAGTACGTTTTCCCTGTGGGCTTGCGCGTTTCTATTCAAACCGTTTTCTGTTTTCTCAGTTAAACCCCTGGAACTTTTCTGTTTCATTACAGATGAGTCCCTGGACAGAAACCCTTATATCTTTTTAATAAAAAGTGATTTTTGAGTGATTCTTTTTCTGGCAGTCTTATAATTTTGTCTAGTTTTTTATGGGATTTATTTGGAGAATTTTTGGAACAACTTTTATGCACACGTTGGTTTTCACGTTAGTATGCCTTTTCGCTATACCGTAGGTTCCGGAGGAGGTGACGGAACCGCGAACTTCGCCGAGCTAGACCCCGACTACTCTGAACCAGGCAAGCAAAGTTTGAACTTTTGATATGATGAGTGTCTGAGCATGTTTGCATTAATTTTGTATCATGGCACGTTCATGAGCATTTTCGATGATGGTTTATCTCGTGAGCATTGAGGAAAATGAGCTCGGTAAATCCGTGAGTTGTTGGAAACTTGTTGCATGGCCATGAGTTGGCATGAGTATGGGTAAGATGGCAGTGTTGTAGCATGCCAGGCTTATGCCATGTCGTTGACCACAATGTCAACATAAATCGGTCGATCTCCGTTCGTCTTCCTTTCCGTGATTTCACGACCTGTTTCCGCAAGGGATACGGCTTAGTAAGTTGCAAACCACTTCCTATTACACACCAAATTGAGAGGCGGGATGAAGGTTCCATGGCCCTGGATTAAAGCCTTTCATCCGGTCAGGGGCATGGGTGTTTCGGTTGGGACCGAGAGGGGCACCCTTAGAGCGCTGCCAGATATAAATTTGATCCCATGCTATTCGAGATTGTGATCTCCCCGCCTCAAAGTTTTTCTTAAACGCTGTTTAGGGTGATTTCAGGCAACGTGAGGTGTGATGGGTGTGTACTAGCTAGTTGTGTTTCCTCTGAAATACCGTAAACGGAACTAGTCCTTCGTGACTACGAAAATCCGTTGGTTGTGGACAATTTTGGTACAAACTTCTGCGAGTCAAAATTCTTGAATTCATCTTATTCATGTCCAAGTACCGTGATCATCTCATCTTGTCAAGTGTCGATTGTCGGTGTGAAACTCCTGAGAACCATTTCAGTATTTAATGTTTACTTTCCTGTGAGCGGACTAACCCGCTTATTGTCTTGTGATGAATATTTTCCGTGAGCACTATATCTTGTCAGTTATGTATAATGAATTATAAGCCCTTTCTGCGATGTCGCTCAGACGTCCGACTGCGGCATTGTTGTTATTTATTTTCATTATAAGCCCTTTCTGCGATGTCGCTCAGACGTCCGACTGCGGCATTTCTGTTATTTATTTTCATTATAAGCCCTTTCGCGATGTCGCTCGGACATCCGATCATGACATTGTTGTTATTTATTTTCACTATAAACCCTTTACGTGATGTCGCTCGGACGTCCGGATCGTGGCATTGTTATTACTTTCATTATAAGCCCTTTACGTGATGTCGCTCAGACGTCCATTGCGCACGCATGTATTTTTTATTTCAATATAAGCCCTTTATGAGGTGTCTCTCGACGCCTTGATCGTGGCATGTTTTGCTTATTTATTCACCCTTCAAGGCGTCGCTTCAGACACCCGATCGATCTTGAGTTTATCTTCTTTGGGTTTTTGAGCGGACTACCGCCGATTCCCTTCTTAACTATTTTGCTATACTGTTTTAATTGGGCTTTGTTAAGTTTAACCATGTCGCATTCATGCATTCATTTGTTATATCTTTTGCCCGAACTGTCTTGCGAGTACTTTCATAGTACTCACCTGGCTTGTTGATTTGGCCAAATGCTGACGAAGGCGATCTCATGGATGAAGAGTTCGATAGCGAGTCCGACGCCTAGAGGAATCCCAGTCAGTCTCGTGCGACCCCTGGATTAGTCATTGTGATATATCCACTTCCGCTACTCAAATAAATTCATCGAGCTTCACCTTCACGCTCGATGAGCCGCTAGTGCAGTAGATTTGCTAGCCACCCCGCTGTGTTATTCCACCAGCCACTCATATCTTGAGTCAGTAGTATTTCCACCCCACACCTTTGAGTTATGTCCGCCACTATGTATAATTATCGGCGTGTTTGTAATAATTAGTTGGGCATCTTCAGCCCGACCCTTGTAATATTGGAATGCTATTGGCTTATTGTATCAAAGTTTTGTCTACCGGTATGAAGGAATTTCCTCATATTGGTCTTCATAGGTCGGTTGTTCAATAAATATTTTTATTGAAAAACCGGTCGTGACAGACGGTCTTCAGGGAACTTCCTGAGCCCCCAAAGCCTCTCGAGGCTCAGGGCTCCGGCGGCTCATGAGGAGTCATCTCTTCAACGCACGCTTTCAGCTGCGCCAACTCTACTTCATCTACAAAATCAGGTGACATCTTCCAAGCTCGTTTAGCTGGGAGCGCCCCTCGGGCTGCATTATTCCCAGGCCGCATGGGTCCGTCCCTGTGGCATGTATCCCTTCTGCTTATGTCTTTAGCTTACCTTGCAGGGGGCGCCCCTCGGGCTACATCATCCCCAAGCCGCTCGGGCCAGACCCGGTGGCATGTACCTTCCTGCATTTACCCAAGTTGATCTGCTCTCCATGCTTAACCTGCCAACTGCTATCACCTGCTCAATCATCGCCTCCCCCGAGGCCTCCACACAGGCACGGTGCTGGTGCATGGGTCCGTCCCTGTCACGTCGACAAACCTGAGCGGTTGAGCTCTGGCTCGCGGCACGCCCCGCGCATGTCACCTCACCAGGCCCGCAGTGCCTTCACCTCATCCAGAGCAACCAGCGTAATGGTGGCAATTTATGAACGGCAAACTGTGTTTCTTCTTGTGCCAGTTCACAGGGATCCCGTGAGAAGGATAGTAGGCGGCACCGCGAGTCTCCTTTTCTCTCGTGCAATTTGCTTGTGCGTTAAAAGGGGGGCTCCTGAGCATCGCGACTCAGGAGCTCTTACTGGCTCTCCAGCGCTCACCCCCTAGCCTTGACCATGCATCACGACATGGCATACCAGCGGCGGCTGAGCTCGCTCGAGGGCTGGGACCTGAGGACGTAGAGCACTAAGGAGAGCATGAGGGGAGGGAAACTCGTACGGGTCAGCCTAGCTTTGCTACACGAGTAGGCGCGCAGCTCCAACGCAGCATCAGGAGTCGCCGCGAAGTCGACAAGGTAAGTCCC
Organism: Aegilops bicornis; assembly: GCA_021605145.1. Taxonomy (NCBI): domain Eukaryota; kingdom Viridiplantae; phylum Streptophyta; class Magnoliopsida; order Poales; family Poaceae; genus Aegilops; species Aegilops bicornis. The sequence continues at coordinate 601,739,599 of CM038670.1, forward strand.
GCTCCCGGACGGGCCAAATATTGGGGCCAGATGGCCACCCTCGCCTTTCCATGACCCATTGCGGCCACATCAACTCCCTCTCTTGCCTTACCATGGCTGCTTGAGCGCTAAGGGGGACCTCCTGAGCATCGCGTCTCAGGGGCTCTTACTGGACCTCGGGCCGCGCACCTCCTGGCCTTGACCATGGCACGCGACCTGGCATACCGGCCCGGCGTAGCTCTTTGGGGACCGGGACACATCGTGAGAGCAACAAGCCATCGCAAGGAAAGAAAGGGGGGAACCGAGCCTCAACGGGACACACATTGTATAAGTTTTCATAACAAGGGGGATATGTACAAAAGACATTGCGGATCCTTACATGCCCCCACGGGGTGATTCATGATTCTTCGCAGGAAACAAAAGCTAAAACTAAGGGGAATCCTATCTACACCCTTCCATGGTGGATGCCATCATCAACAGTGGGCCACGAGAGGCCGGCGCCAACCCCATCCAGATCAGCGGCGGCGACGGCCAGACGCCGTGGCCCTACTTCAAGCGCGCCGAGAGCTCGGGGGCACGTAGCTGTAGTCGCTCGTCTCCGGAGTCTCGTAAAGCTCAGGAGAGCTGCTGGACTCCCAAGGGCTACTGCTGCTAGAGTAGTCGCGAGCGGAGCGCGCGTCGGTTTGGCGCTCCTCTCCGTGGGTAGCACTCCAGGCGGCGGCCCTCAGCGTCGAAGACCTTGAAGAAGAGCATGGAAGCACCGTCATACTCGAAGTGGATCGCGAGGGCGCCCCTCACATGGCAGACCTTTGCGATCTCCCCCCAGCCGCGGGTCATGAAGATCTTGCCGGTGGGGACGCCCGATCTCTCCGCTCCGGTCACGGGCGCTGCAATCGGCGTGCTACAGCCAGAGCTCGAGAGGCCCCCTCGGCGGCACCATGTTGGAGAAGAACCGCGGGAAGCGGATCCAGGAGCTTGGAGGCATCAGCGCCCACAGCACCAACTCGTGCGAGGAGTCCGTGGCGTGGATCCCAGGGGTGACGGCACGCGTCGCCGTAGCACGACGACCTCAGACACGGCATGGGCGGCGCTGCTCGTCACTTCGTCCTCCCGAGCCCTCGGCTCGGGAGTACAAGGGTGTGGGATTTCGGGTTCCGGCAGACCCTCTAGGTTCGAACTCTGGGGTGCAAGCGGAGATCTCACCTCCCACCTACCTACACCTCGTCGCCTCGCAAGGATCTAACTACACAAACAGCAACACAAGGGACACAAGGTTTATACTGGTTCGGGCCACCATTGTGGTGTAATACCCTACTCCACTGTGTGGTGTGGTGGATTGCCTCAGGGGCTGATGATGAATAGTACAACATAGAACAGCCTCGCGAGGGTCTGTTCTTGGCCGGTGCAACGAACTGCTAGGGGGAGTTCAGTCGCTTCTCTCTCTCTCCCTCTCTGGATTCAAGATGCTCGACCCTGTGGGTGGCTAGTCCTATTTATAGGCAGAGGCCCTGGGCCTCTTCCCATTTATTGAGCGGGAAGGGCGCCAACAATTGGCCATTTTGAAGGGGAACATCTAGAACACATATCCTCACTAAAGTTGGTCCTCTCCTGCCAAAGGCTCTTACTAATACGCCGGCATGGGCTCCACGATGACCTCCTACCTGCCGTAATGAGGGTCATGGTCTTGTTGCACGAAATGGGTGCCTTTGCTTGATACTCTACTTTGCTTGCCTCCTTTGCACCAAAGAGGAAATGAGGACAACTTGCGTGAAATTTGGCGCCCGCCTGGCGCCCTTAGTCGTCATGGCTTGCGTCATGGGCACCTCGTGAGGTACCCGCCTTGATCTCTCCGCCTCCTCGCGAGCCAGCTCTGACGAGGTCGTGCTCGAGGAAGCTTCACTGTCCGCCTCATGAGGCTTGGCCCCTCGTGAGGGTCTTGAGCTTGTCTTGATGAAGATGGGCCGTCTTGGGCCACCCCTTGAGCCACGCCGCAGCCGCAGCGAGCAAGTCTCTGGGTACCCCGTTCCCTGTAACACCTGGACAAGAGCCCCGGGCCCAAGCGCGCTGGACTTGGCTTAGCGAGAAGCGAAGGGCAAGTGTGAAGCGCCCATGAGCCCTAACAGCTCTGCGGCCTTGGGCGCCACGTGGCGGTTGATTGGGCGTGGGCGTCTGCTTCCCCGACGCCTCGGCGGCCTGCAATTGACAAGTCCCTGCATTCAAAGCAGGTCATGATTACTTGTGATCGTGGAGGTCGACGGTAGGCCTTCCCCGGCTATAAGTACGGAGCGGCGCGTGCCCCTCCAGTCCATCTCTTCTTGCTTCTCCTTCTTCTTCATGGCTCCGCAGAAGAGGTTCTCGGCCACGGAGAAGGGAAAGGCCCGCCAGGTGGAGCCTGACTCTTCCCGAGCCAAGCGCGGTCGAGGCCACCCTCGTAAGCACCCTGTGGCTCCCGTAGCGGCTTCTCGCGGCCGTGGAGGCGATCTCCCGCGCGGCGACGGGCATCAGGCCGTTGATGGGGGGCGCTGACGCGCGACCCCTAGGCGCGCTTCCACTCGGCGAGAGGTGCTGCGGAGTTTGTCGTGTGGTCGGCGGAGCCGACCAGCACAACTCCAGCTTCCCGCTTACTTTTAGGTGAACTTCCGGCGGCGCCCGGGTGGCCTCACAGCTCAGGCGGACGGTTGCTGCGATCGGGCCTCCACAGGCTTTCTTTGGAGGTCTCCGCCGCCAGAGGCGTGGCCACGACCCACGGTGGCAAGCGTTTGCCAGCAGCGTGGTCTGAGCCGGCGGTGCACCCTGCACTTCAAGTTCAACGGCGATGCCACCCTCTACGTGAGGGTGTTCGGGGAAGACGGTCGCCGTGCTGGGTTCTGCCCCGAGGACGACGACCACGGCCATGGGCCCAGCCCCGGAGACGATCGGGATGAAGATGACAGCGCGCGCGTGGTTGGCGGCGCTCGGGGTTCGTCGAGCTTCGGCGAGTCTTCCAGACAGCGGCTCCTCCAACGGTGGCCATGCCCAGCCTTCGCGCCGCCGCGCCCGCCTGGAGGGAGGTAGCGGGTCTGCCCACCGTCGCGCCTCGGTGAAGCACGAGAGGAAGTCCGCCTGAGCTCCGGAGGCAGCTTGAGCCTTCGCCGCGGGTTGGTGCCAAGCGAGCCGCGCTTGTTTTGTTCTTTTCCTTTTCCTGCACAAAGAGACAGTAGTGTAGGGCCCCGCGGGGGCGTGCTTGGACTATTCTTTGTTAGTGTCGTCTTGTTCCCTCTATTTCTGTATTAGGCTTCTGTGTCACACGCCTGCGTGTAGAAATTACTTAGCTTGGGGGCAACATGTCGCGGTCTTCGCCTCCCGAGGCCGAGGCCTCGTCGAACGCTTCATTCCCTGCAAAGATTAGCCAAGAGAGGTAGCTTCCGGCCTCAGTTGCGGAGGCGACCGACCCAGGTCCTGTGTTCGCGTCGCGTTGCCCGTGGGGCATGGACTGGAGGGGTGCTCCCATAGTAGACCCGGTTAGGGAAGCCTTAAACAATAGGGGCAGAAAACACTCGCTAGGGTGCCCGCGTTGCTCCCTCACGAGACTCGCGCGAGAGAAATGGAGGCAGGAGAGCGAAGAAGGCAAAGAGTCACAAGCCAAAGACGGCAACAACTTCAATAAAACTTCAAATGGGGATGAACAAGCCAAATGCAGAAAGAAAATGAATAGGCCGCGCTCGGCACCTAATCTAGTCTTCGACGTCTTCTCACCAGCGCGGAGCTAAGTGCTGCCACTGGGCGTGGGAGGGAGCCCCAGGGCCTGAGGCCGGCGCTCCTGAGACTCCGGGGCGTGTACAGCCCCAACTCATTATTACGTGAGAGTGTCACGGGTGGCGAGCTTCACAGGCATTGGCCTTCTTCACAGGCTCCGGGCCTTTCTTGGGGGAAGCGAACTTCACAGGCATTGGCCTTCTTCACAGGCTCCGGGCCTTTTCCAAAACGCAACAACTTCACAGGCATTCACCTTCTTCACAGGCACCGGGCCTTTCTCAGAAAGATAAGCTTCACAGGCGTTTGTCGGCGTTCTGGGAATGGGGGTCCCCAGACTTGCCTGCCTGCGGCCTGCGGCGTGGCTCAAAGGAGGCCCAGGACAGCCCATCTTCATCAACGCAAGATCAAGACCCTCGCGAGGGGCCAAGCCTCGCAGGGCGGACGACAAGGAGCTTCCTCAGGCACGGCCTCGTCAGGCTGGCTCATGAGGAGGCGGAGAGTTCAAGGCAGGGTACCTCGCGAGGTGCCCATGATGCAAGCCATGACGACCAAGGGCGCCAGTCGGGCGCCCGATCGAGCGCCAGCCAGCAGTTGTCCTCCTTTCCTCTTTGGTGCAAAGGGAGCAAGCACAGTGAGCATCAAGCAAAGGCATCCGTTTTGGTGCAACAAGACCAATACCAACCCAACGGCCGAAGGGAGTCATCGTGGAGCCCAAGCAAAGGCGTCATCACCGGAAGCCTTTGGCGGCGAGACCAACTTTAGTCAGGATAAGTGTACCCGCTGTTCCCCTTCAAAATGGCCAATTTTTGGCGCCCTTCCCGCTCAATATTTGGGAAGAGGCCCAGGGCCTTCGCCTATAAGTAGTAGTAGCCACCCACAGGGTAGGGGGACCGGAGGAGAGATCCGAGATCCGAATCCTCATCAAGGAACCAGTAGCTAGAGCGACTGAACACCCCCTAGCAGTTCATCACACCCGCCAAGAACATCCCCTCGCAAGGCTGTTCTTCCTTGTATTGTTCCTCATCAGCCCAAGAGGCAATCCACCACACCACACACTGGAGTAGGGTATTACACCACAATGGTGGCTTGAACCAGTATAAATCTCGTGTCTCTTATACATTTGCTACATTTAGTAGTTTAGGTCCCAGCGATTCAGCGAGGTGCGAGACGGTGGAGGGTTGGATCTCCGCGCGCACCCCAGTGTTCGAACCTCAAGGGTCTGCCGGAACCCGAAATCTGATAGCGTTTGCCTTCTTCACAGGCTCTGGACCTTTTCTAAAACGCAACAACTTCACAGGCATTCGCCTTCTTCACAGGCACCGGGCCTTTTTAGGGGTAAAACCTCCGGAGGTGCTGGATGTTCCACGCGTTCTGGACGGGCACCCCCTCCTGAGTCTCCAAGCGCGCGGAGCCAGGCCTGGAAACATGAAAAACCTTGAACGGGCCCTCCCACATGGGAGAGAGCTTACGCAGTCCCTCCCTGGAGAGAACCCGTCTGAGCACGATGTCCCCTACCTCAAGAGTTCTGGGGCGAATGTTGTGGCAGTGGTATCGCCGCAGTGCTTGTTGGTACCTCGCCGCTCGTAGCGCGGCTTCTCGATGATGCTCCTCCCCAAAGACGAGGTCCGTCCCCGCATGGCGCGTCTGCTGCGCCTCGTCGAACGCCGGGACCCGTGCGAGAATGACGTCGACCTCGTGAGGGAGGACCGCTTCATCTCCATAGACCAGAAGAACGGGTCTCGCCCGGTCGGCTTGAGTCGCGGTCGTATGGATGGACCACAACACGGATCAAGCTTCGTTGTACCGGCCTCTGCGCAGGCCTCCAGCTTCTTATTGAATGTCCTTGTTTTGAGGCCCCTCAGGACCTCTGCGTTGGCCTGCTCGGCCTGACCGTTGCTCCGTGGGTGCACTACCGAAGCGTAGCATACCTGCGTCCCAAGGTTAGCAAAGTATGTTTTGAAGAGGTTACTGGTGAACTGCGAACCGTTGTCGGTGATGATGCGGTTCGGCACCCCGAACCGGCTCACGATGCCCTTAATGAACTTGATTGCGGAACCTGCGGGGATGGTGCGGACGGCTTCCACTTCAGCCCACTTGGTGAACTTGTCCACGGCGACGTAGAGGTAGCGATAGCCCCCTGGCGCCCGAGGAAACGGGCCCAGAATATCCAACCCCCAAACTGCGAATGACCACGAGAGGGGTATAGTTTGCAGACCTCCCGCCGGCTGATGAATCTGCTTGGCATGGAATTGGCAGGCCTCGCAAGCCTTCACCAGTTCCACGGCATTATTGAGCGCGGTGGGCCAATAGAACCGGCTGTGGAATGCCTTGCCAACGAGGGTCCGTGATGACGAATGATGCCCACAGTCTCCACCGTGTATGTCTGCCAGCAGCTCCTTCCCTTGCTCCCTGGAAATGCAACATAGGGACACATCATTTGGTTGCTTTCAGTAGAGCTCTCCATCCACGATCTGATGCGTCGTGGCTTGCCGCGCCACACGCCTCCGCTTCCTCCTCCTTTTTCGGCAAGGTCCCATGCGTCGAGTAGCTCGAGCTCTGTGATCCAGCACCCCTCCACGAGGCTCCAGCGTCCCGGGGAGGCGAGCCAGCGCTCCCGAGGCGGACCCGGGCCACAGGCTCCCGAGGCAGGTGGCTGGGGGATCTCTTCCCGAGGCTGCACCGTGCTTGACAGCGATGGTGTTGCCGAGGGCTTGAAGAGCCGCTCCTCGAAGACGCCAGGTTCCTGAGGTAGCCGCCTGGATGCCCGTTTGGCGATGTCGTCGGCCTCTTGATTGGTGCCAGGAGGCACATGCTGCAACTCCAGTCCCCAGAACTGCTTCTCCATCCTGCCGACCTCCGCGAGGTAGGCTTCCATTTGCTCATCCCTCGGCTCGTATACTTTGTTGGAGAAGTTGACGAGGAGTTGTGAATCACCCTTGATGGTAAGGCGCTTCACTCCTGTGGCAATGTGGCCTTCAGGCCTGCTATCAGGCCTTCATATTCTGCTATGTTGTTGGAGACCTTTTCTCCGTGCTAGAAACAGAGCTGCACGGCATAGTAGAGCTTGTCTTGAGTAGGAGATATAAGCACTGCGCCAGCTCCCGCGCCGTGTCTGGAGAACGCCCCGTCGAAGTACATGATCCAACCGTCCGGTGCCTCGCTTCCCGGGGAGAGGGATCGATCCTCATCAGCCTTGAGGCCCGGCGCCTCCGTCCATTCCGCCACGAAGTCCACTAGCGCGGCTCCCTTCATGACTCTGGTGGTGCTGAATTCTAGCTGAAACACTTGCAACTCGATGTTCCACTCGGCGACTCTTCTAGCCAAGTTGGGGCTCCCGAGCACCCTTTCCAAGGGGTACGCTGAGACAACCTTGATGGGATGGCCCTGAAAATAGTGCCGCAGCTTGCGCGAGGCCACCAAGAGCGCGAGGAGGAGTTTCTAGGGCATGGGGTACCGCGCCCTCGCGTGCCACTTAACCTTGTCTTGACGAAGTACACAGGGTGTCTGACGAGGTTGGGAGTCTTTGGTGTTGTTGGCGTCCTCCGAGGCTGTCGCGCCTCTGAGGCAGTGGAGCCCCAATGACTGGTTGCCGAGGGAGGGTCTCTTCATTCGAGTGCGCTTCCTTGCGGCGGTTGATCCTTCTCGGCTGTGGTAGTGGTCTCTGTGAGGCCCCCTTGATCCTGCTTCGCCTTGACCCGTACGGCTGCCGCGGCTTTGGTCCAACGCTCCTCCCTAACCGCCACTAGGGCTGCGCTGGCAGAGTAGGGAGTGGCTGCAAGGTAGAGCACCAGGGGCTCTTGAGCGCGTGGAGCCACCATTACCGGAGGGCTGGTTAAGTACCTTTTGAGATCTTGGAACGCCTTGTCGGCCTCTTCAGTCCATTCAAAGGGGCCCTTTTTCTTCATTAGCTTGAAGAAGGGTAGCGCTTGTTCCCCCAACTTGGAGATGAAGGCGTCCTAGTGCGGTCCACGCCAGTGAGCTTCTCTGCATTTCTCCGAGGGTCTTGGCGGGCTCATGTCCTCAACTGCCTTGACCTTTTTACGGGTTAGCCTCGATGCCCGGTGGGACACGAGGAAGCCCAAGAGCTTGCCCGAGGGGACCCCAAACACACACTTCTCCGGGTTGAGCCGCAGGTTCACCGCTGCGTTGAGGCTCATGAAGGTTTCCTCGGGGCTTGTATCGAGTTACGGCCTCCCGAGACTTCACCAAAATGTCATTGACATAAGCCTCAACATTCCTCCCGAGCTGCGACCCAAGGTGATGTGCATCAGCCGCTGAAAGGTCGCTCCTGCGTCGCAGCCCGAACGGCATGCATGTGTAGCAGTACACTCCACACGGGGTCAGGAAAGCCATTTTTTCCACGTCTTCTACCGCCATCTTGATCTGGTGATAGCCAGAGAAGGCATCCAGGAAACATAACAGGTCGCTTTTCGGTGGTGGAATCGACGATCTGATCGATACGAGGGAGCGGGAATGGATCCTGCGGGCAGACTTTGTTGAGGTTGGTGAAGTCGACACACATGCGTTCCTTCCCCCCTTTCTTTGGCACGACAACGGGGTAGCTAATCAATCTGGATATCGGACCTCGCGAATGACCCCTGCTGCTTCTAGCTTGCGGGTCTCTTGGATGATGAAAGCCTGCTTCTCAGTGGACTGCCGTCTTGCTTTCTGCTTCATGGGGCGTACGTTGGGGCACACGTTGAGGTGGTGCTCGATTACGCCTCTCGGGATCCCTGCCAACTGATCAGGTTCCCATGCGAATACCTTCTTATTCGCGCGTAGGAACTTGACCAGGGCCTCCTCCTGCTCGTGCTCGAGGTTGGCGCCTATGGTGAAGGTGGCGTTAGTGGATCCGTCCTCGTCGACCAGTATCTGCTTGGTTTCTGCCTTGTCTTGGGTGAACAGCTGCTTCTTCTTGGCCGGCGCCTTCCTTGGGCTTCGGCGCTGGTCGGCGGGCTGTGCCGCCGCCGCAGTCTTGAAGACGAGCTTGACCACTTGCAACGCATCCCCGGCGTCTCCGGACACGGTGAGGACGTCGTTGCTCCTGGGCATCTTCATGAGGTTGTACGTTGGGTGAGTCATGGCCATGAATCGGGCTAGTGTTGGGTAGCCGAGGATGGCGTTGTATGGGAGGCCGATGGGGGCGATGTCGAAGTCAATTAGCTTCGTGCGGAAGTTGTCGTAGGTGCCGAAGGTCACCGGAAGACGGGTCTGCCCCAGGGAGCCGGCTGAACCGCCTCCGACGCCCAAGAAGGCCCTGCTGGGCTGAAGCCGCTCCGACGGTATGTGGAGGAGGCTGAAGGCTTCAACCGAGAGCACGCTGAGGCCCGCGCCGCCGTTGATGAGAGTCCTGGTGACGGCCACCTGGCAGATGGTGGTGGTGCACAGCATTGGGAGCGCGCCCGAGCAGGCTGAGTTGGAGGGGTGGTCCTCCGAGCTGAAGGCCAGATCGGCCTTGGGCGCCGACCGACCCGGAGGAGCCCCATGCTACGTGGAGGCGGCGCCGATCTGGCGGACGAATGGCTTGACGTGGCGGCTTGAAGGTGGCACCTGCGAGCCGCCCAAGAGAGCTGCGACAACCGGGGGCGCCGGCGCAGCATGCTGGGCGAGGAAGAGGTCACGCAGCTCCTCCCAAGAGGCCACGGAAGCCGTTGGCAGGTGGAGCAACCACATCCATGGGCGTCGGTGAGGGCCATGGGAAGCCAGTTCACCATGACCCTGTCGTCGCCTCCTGCTTCGAGGACGGCCTCCTCGTACGCCAGCAGGAAGGCCAGTGGATAAGTCGTGCCGTTGTAGCGTGGTGGCGTCTCCGGCCTGAACTTGTTCGGCCACTGCACCTGTCGCAGGGCTGGGGCCAAGGCTCGGAGCCCCCTGGCCCCTGCGCCGGCGCTGGCGACCGGAGTGGGCGGCGCGCTGCTCATCATAGGGCGAATCGCGATGTTGGCGGAGAGCGGGTCGGCGGAAGGGAAAGCTCCGGCGCACCCCTACCTGGCGCGCCAAATGTCGGATTTCGGGTTCCGGAAGACCCTGTAGGTTCGAACTCTGGGGTGCACGCGGAGATCTCACCTCCCACCTACCTACACCTCGTCGCCTCGCAAGGGTCTAACTACACAAATAGCAACACAAGGGACACAAGGTTTATACTGGTTCGGGCCACCATTGTGGTGTAATACCCTACTCCAGTGTGTGGGGTGGTGGATTGCCTCAGGGGCTGATGATGAACAGTACAAGGTAGAACAGCCTCGTGAGGGTCTGTTCTTGGCCAGTGCAATGGACTGCTAGGGGGAGTTCAGTCGCTTCTCTCTCTCTCTCCCTCTCTGGATTCAAGATGCTCGACCCTGTGGGTGGCTAGTCCTATTTATAGGCAAAGGCCCTGGGCCTCTTCCCAAATATTGAGCGGGAAGGGCGCCAACAATTGGCCATTTTGAAGGGAAACATCTAGTACACTTATCCTAACTAAAGTTGGTCCTCGCATGTCAAAGGCTCTGATGATGACGCCGGCTTGGGCTCCACGATGACCTCCTTCCTGCCGTTGTGTTGGTCTTGGTCTTGTTGCACCGAAATGGTTGCCTTTGCTTGATACTCTCGCCTGCGCTTGCCTCCTTTGCACCAAAGAGGAAATGAGGACACTGCGCAGGCTGGCGCCCGCCTGGCGCCCTTAGTCGTCAAGGCTTGCATCATGGGCACCTCGTGAGGTACCCCGCCTTGATCTCTCCACCTCTTCGCGAGCCAGCCTGACGAGGCCTGTCGGATTTCGGGTTCCGGCAGACCCTTGAGGTTCGAACACTGGGGTGCGCGCGGAGATCCAACCCTCCACCGTCTCGCACTTCGCCGAATCGCAGGGACCTAAACTACTAAATAGAACAGCACAAGAGACACGAGATTTATACTAGTTCGGGCCACCGTTGTGGTGTAATACCCTACTCTAGTTTGTGGTGTGGTGGATTGCCTCTTGGGCTGATGAGGAACAGTACACGGAAGAACAGCTTCACGAGGGTCTGTTCTTGGCGGGTGCGATGAACTGCTAGATGGTGTTTGGTCGCTCTAGCTACTGGTTCCTTGATGAGGATTCTGATCTCGTACCGGGGGGCCCGATCCTTCTACCATGGAGATGGCTACTCCTATTTATAGGCGAAGGCCCTGGGCCTCTTCCCAAATATTGAGCGGGAAGGGCGCCAACAATTGGCCATTTTGAAGGGGAACAGTGGGTACACTTATCCTGACTAAAGTTGGTCCTCGCCTGCCAAAGGCTCTGGTGATGACGCCTGCTTGGGCTCCACGATGACTCTCTTCCAGCCGTTGGGGCTGGTCTTGGTCTTGTTGCACCGAAACGGGTGCCTTTGCTTGATGCTCTCGCCTGCGCTTGCTCCCTTTGCACCAAAGAGGAAAGGAGGACACCGCGCGGGCTGGCACCCGACTGGCGCCCTTGGTCGTCATGGCTTGCGTCATGGGCACCTCGCGAGGTACCCTGCCTTGAACTCTCCGCCTCCTCATGAGCCAGCCTGGCGAGGCCGTGCCTGAGGAAGCTCCTTGTCGCCCGCCCCGCGAGGCTTGGCCCCTCGCGAGGGTCTTGAGCTTGCGTTGATGAAGATGGGCCGTCCTGGGCCTCCTTTGAGCCATGCCGCAGGCCGCAGTGTGCAAGTCTGGGACCCCCATTCCCGAACGCCAACAAGAGCCCCGGCCCACGGCGCGCCTCAACTTGGCCAAGCGAGGCGAAAGGGCAAGTCTTGAGCGTCATGGGCCCTAACAGCCTGCTGACCTTGGGCGCCAGCGTGGCGGTTGATTGGACGCAGCGTGCCTTGCTTCCCCATGATGCCTTGGTAACCACCCGGATTCGACAAGTCCCTGCATGCAGAGTTGGTCATGATTACCGGTGATCGTGGAGGCCGACGGTTGGCCTTCGCCGGCAATAAGTAGGGAACAGCGCGCGCCCTTCCAGTCTATCCTTCTGCTTCTCCTCTTCCTCGTTTCGTCTGGTTACCATGGCTCCGATCCGCCGTTTCTCCACGGAAGAGAAGGGAAAGGCTCCTCTAGTGGATCCTGACCTGCTCCCCCCAAAGAAGCGGCTTGCCCTCTGGTGTCAAGGCAGGAGCGCTTGCCAGGAGGCGCCCACGCCCTGGTGCGTGCTGCCGCCACCAGGGTTTCCTCTTCCCTTGTACGCGCAGATTGGTGGCCCTGAGGGAGGCGACACCGGGGGCCACGAGCGGCGCCGCCGACGACGCCGGCGGGTCACGAAGGTGTGCGTCTTCCCCCCTGGAGTCCACACCGAGGGCTCTTGCCGGGAGTTCGTGCCAGCGTCGCCGCGCCTCCTAAGTCTTGGATTTGTATTCCTTCTTTCTTCGCCTCCGTCGTCCCGTGAAGGAGCCCCAGGACTCTGGCTGCAAGACGCCGGCCGTGCAGCACCTCGCGACGGGCGTAAGTCGCGGTAGTTTCCCGGTGAGGTCTTCATGACTCGAGGCTGGGTGAGGTCGCCTGGTCTGCAGGCGAGGGCGCCTCATGATCCACCCGGAGTACGATGGTGCTTGGTGGTGTCCTTCAAGGTCTTCGACACGGAGGGTCGTCGGCTGGAGTGCTGCCCCGGGAGAGGTGGTCGGGGTCCTGCTGCGGTGAGACAGAGGCCGACCGACCGCTCCCTTGGCAACTCCTCAGGTGACGAAGGCGCCGGAGGATCTAGCGACTCTGCGGAGCTCTTCGCGACGCTGGAGACGAGCGACGACAGCTACGAGCCCCCGAGCCTGCGCCGCTCCCGGAGCAGGGCGGGCTCGTCTGGTCGTCGCCGCCCCTGATCTGGATGGGGTTGGCGCCGGACCATGTGGCCCACTGTTGATGATGGTGTCTGCCGCGATGGTCCCTGTAGATAGGACTCCTTAGGATTCGCGTCTTTTGTTCCTACGAGGAGCGAAGAATGTACCCCGCGGGGGCTTGTAAGATGTTTGTAGCTTCGTTTGTCAATATGATCCTTATTGTGGGGCAGTGCGAGATGCTCATTCCGCCTTAGCCTAGTTTCTTCCTTTTGGACCTCGTGAGGGCTTGATGCTCTGCGCCGACAGGTCCCAGTCCCAAGGCGGCTTCAGCCGTCGCTGGTATGCCAGGTCGCGATGTCGTGGTCAAGGCCAGGAGGTGAGCGGCCCGAGGTCCCAGAAGAGCCTCTCGAGTCGCGATGCTCAGGGGGTCCCCCTTGGCGCTCAAGCAGCCATCATTCGGTGAGGAAGGAGAGCGACGTTGCTAACACAGGGTTGCATTGAGTGTGGGGATGGTGTTGCGATAACTAGTGTGTCCGGAGGGTGACTTATCTCGAGGGTCAGGACAATGCTTCCTGGTGCGGCCCTAGGTCCGTGCCTAGGCCGGCGGAGATTGCATGACGAGGTCGTTTCGTGCTCCTTGGAGGGACCCTGCAGGTTCACCACAAAAGGAACAAGAGCTCGCCGTGGCGATCGTTAGTCCTGCCATTAGTTGCTTTGGAGAGGCGCGAGAGGCCTCGCGAGGTGTGTCGGCGCCCGTGAGCCAGTCAAGGGACTCACGGGCCCCACCTCAACGCTGGTTGCGCCTGGCTCTGGGCCTTATCTTCGAGTGTGTTCCTGCAAATTGGGCTAGATGCCGGTGCTCTACGTCTTCGGGTCCCGGCTCTCGGGCTGGTCTCAGCCGTCGCTGGCAAGCCATGTCGTGACGCCATGGACAAGACCAGAGGGTGAGGGCCGGAGAGCCGGTAGGAGCCCTGAGTCACGATGCTCAGGCACGCCCCCTTTAACGCGCAAGCTGGGTTAGATGACGCAACTCTACGTCCTCGGGTCCTGGGTCTCGGGCTAGTCTCACCGTTCTTTGGCAAGCCGTGTCGCGATGCCATGGACAAGACCAGAGGGTGAGGGCCGGAGAGCCGGTAGGATCCACGAGTCGCGATGCTCGTGCACCCCCTTTAACGCCGCAAGCTGGGTCGATGCGGCAACTCGTCGCCCTCGGTCCCGGATCTCGGGCTGGTCTCAGCCGTCATTGGCAAGCCAAGTCGCGATGCCATGGACAAGACCAGAGGGTGAGGGCCGGAGAGCCGGTAGGAGCCCTGAGTCGCGATGCTTAGGCACCCCCCCTTTAACGCGCAAGCTGGGCCAGATGACGAAACTCTACGTCCTCGGGTCCCGGCTCTCGGGCTGGTCTCAGCCGTCGCTGGCAAGCCTGGTCGCGATGCCATGGACAAGACCAGAGGGTGAGGGCCGGAGAGCCAGTAGGAGCCCTGAGTCGCGATGCTCAGGCACCCCCCCTTTAACGTGCAAGATTCCGCCACCCAGGAAAAGGCACCAAATAACAAGCATGGTGGAGCGAGAGCATAATCCTAAGGAAAAAGTAGGAAGGATACATGCCACTGGGACTGGCCCGAGCGGCTTGGGGATGATGCAGCCCGAGGGGCGCCCCCAACAGGATAAGCTAATGACATGAAATGAAAGGGATACATGCCGTAGGGACGGACCCATGCGGCCTGGGAATAATGCGGCCCTGAAGGCACTCCCAGCCTGAAATGAAACTTAAAGATGTCACCTGGTGATGTTGGGGACGAAGGGGTGTTGGTGTAGCAGACTCGATGGGCTGTGGGAGCCGGTCCTCACGAGCCCCCAGGCCCAGGGGCCTCGGGAGGCTCCGAAGGCGCTGGCGGCTCCTCGCGAGCCATCTCCATCTCTGCCAGGGCTGCGGCGTGCCTGACCTCTTGAGCCTCCAGGATGGTCCTCATGAGACGCTGGTACGCAGCTGCCGCGTTTGGCAGGCCGTGGGGCATGCGAACGTAGCTGTGGGGCGGACCCTCGCAACGTCCCACTCGCGAGGGCCAGAGGCGCTCTTGAGATGCGGCTCGGTTGAGCCCTGGTATGTCGATGCAGATGCGCAGCCCACCATCCTCGCTGGATGGGGGGCCACAATGAGTGGCGGCTGCCCCTCATGACCCTTGACTCTTGTAGCTCTGAATGGCCTTGGCTGACGAACTCCCCGAGGGTTCGGCCCTCCTTGCATTGCTCCTGCTTGCAGGGAAGCGTGCTTGGCTCACGCCTCCCACGTGGTGCCCAAGCGCCTCCCTCGAGACCTTGGCGAGGTCGGCGGCCCTCCAGGGGAGAGCCCCCGAGCCCTGCCTGAGGAGGGCGCCGGGCGCGCTTTCCTATGCGATGGAAGGAGCCTCCCCCTGGCCCGGCGCGGGCCCTGAGGGGCCTGTCTCTTGAAGAGCCGGGCCGGTCGATGCCTTCTTCTTCTTGGGTGCAGCCTCGGGAGGCCTCCTACTGCTGTGGTCTGGGTCTTCCAGCGATGCGGCCTGAAAGGCTCGCTCCAGGGAGCACACTGCGTCTCTCTTCACAGGGCACCGTGATGACCCCGCCGCTTCCTGGCATCTTGAGGACGTTGTAGCCGTGGTGGAGTTCTGACCATGAATTTTGGCCAACGCTGGGTACCCGAGGATGGCGTTGTGCAAGAAAGTAATGTGGGCGACGTCGAAGTCGATGAGCTTGGTGTGGTAGTTGTCGCGAGCCCCGAAGGTGACAAGAAGGCGGACCTGCCCGATCGGGACCGTGGAGCCGTCGGTGACTCCGGAGAAAGGCTTGGTTGGCTAAAGCTGACTTTAAGGCACTTGAAGATTATTGAATGTTTCCACGGACAGGACGTTGAGCCCTGCTCCGCCATCGATGAGGGTCTTGGTGACTAGCACATTGCTGATGATTGGGGAACAAAGCATCGGGAGAACTCCGGCTGTGGCTGCGCACTTGAGCTGGTCCGCTAAGCCGAACGTGATGGCGCACGCCGACCACCTGAGAGGGCGCGTGGCCTCGAGCTTGGGGAGGACTACATTCACTTCGCGGGCGAACTGCTTGAAGATGCGCTGAGAGGCCAGGGCTTGAGCTCCGCCCAGGATGCAGGCGATCGCACGCGCTTCCTGGAAGCCCCCAGCCCCCTCGTCCTGATGACGGTCTTCAATTCTCCTTGGCGGCAGCGGCAGCGGAGGGAGGCCTGCGTTCCCCTGTGGGCGATCCTCACGAGGCTGATCCCTCCAGCCTCCCTCGCGAGGTGGGTCTTGCCAGTGGTCCTCGCGAGGTTGGTCACGCCACCCTTGGCGCGGGCTGCGGTCTTCCCAGCGTCCTGCATTCCTTCCTTCTCCTCGGCCGTAGCCCCGGTCGCTCCGCTGGCTTCGCCGACCCTTCCTTCACGTCTGGCCGGAGCTCTTGGCATTCATTGGTGTTGTGGGTGTGGAGGTCGTGGTACACGCAGCACCGGGCTGCCCTTGGAGGATTCAGCTGATCTACGCCTCGCTTGTCTGGTTCGGCCGCGAGTATGGCAGCCCCCTTGTGCTTCACGTCCTTGGCCTTGGACTTCTTTTCTTCAGGATCCGCGGCAGGCAGCTCGAGGAGGGAGAGGCGTCCCTCCTCAGCCCTGGCGCACTTGGTCGCCAAGTTGAACAGCTCCAAGGAGGTGCACAGATCTTCATGCATCTTCAGCTCCTCCTTCATCTTGACGTCGCGCACGCCGTCGGAGAAGGCGGAGATGATGGCCTCCTCCGTTACCCTGGGGATCTTGAGACGCGCGTTGTTGAAGCACTGGATGTACTTTTGCAGGGTTTCCCCTGGCTGCTGCTTGATTCGGCGCATGTCGCTCATGGCGGGTGGCCGGTCGCGAGTACCCTGGAAGTTGGCGATGAAGCGGGTGCACATCTCGGCCCAGGAAGAGATCGTGCCTGGGGCCAGATTCAGGAGCCAGGTGCGGGCTCCGTCCTTGAGTGCCATGGGAAACCAATTCGCCATGACCTTTTCATCCCCGTTGGCAGCCTCGATGCCCAGCTCATAGAGCTGGAGGATCTCCGTAGGGTCATTTGCGTCGTGGCGAGGAGGCAGTGTCTGGCTTGAACTTGGCGGGCCACTCGACTCGGCTGTGCAGCTCGGAGGTGAAAGGCGCGGCAGCCCGCCGTGGCAGCTGGGGGCCTCGGACGACAGTAGAGCTTGGTCTTGTGGGCCTCCCTGCGCCCTTGGTAGGGGGGCAGTGCAGGGTCTTGACGTGCTGGAGCGGGGAGCGCTCGGGCAGCTTCTTGTTGGCGAGGAACTTCTTGACAGCTCTGCTCTTGCCGCGCCGGCGCCTGGTGGAACAGGTTCCGCCCAGGGGCCGCGCGCCTTGGGGCCAGGGCGCCTTCTTGAGGAGGAGGTGGCTGAGGCGCCCCGGGAGCTTCATCGCCCGCGCGGGGAAGGGTGCGGTGCAGCGAGACGGACGGTGTGGGGGCGCCTCTTGCAGCGCGGACGAGCTCGGCGACTCGGTCGAGCCATTCTTCGTAAACGCTGCCGACGGCAAGCGGTAGCGCAGCAGCTCGTTTGCCGCGATGAGTGCAGCTCGGGCCTCCATGGCAGCCTTGAAGCGCGCGTGGACGAAGAACCAGCGGGTGAGCGAAAGCGTGGCGGTGCGGCCGCCCCGCCTCATGGACGGGTGCTGGGACGATGCTTGCTGCTCGTTCCCCGCCGGGCCGGTGGCGGCGTTGACGGCAGGTGACGGGGAACGACGAGGGCGCCCGCCGACGGGACCTGTCTGCGCGACATGGGAGGCGAGGGCGGCTCGCTGGCGCTGAGCCCGACGGGCGCCGACATGGTTGCGGTGGTCGAGGAAGAACGAGGCGACGAAGGCAGATTCCGCGCACTTACCGGGCGCGCCAAATGTCGGATTTCGGGTTCCGGCAGACCCTTGAGGTTCGAACACCGGGTGCGCGGAGATCCAACCCTCCACCGTCTCGCACTTCGCCGAATCGCAGGGACCTAAACTACTAAACATAACAGCACAAGAGACACGAGATTTATACTAGTTCGGGCCACCGTTGTGGTGTAATACCCTACTCTAGTTTGTGGTGTGGTGGATTGCCTCTTGGGCTGATGAGGAACAGTACAGGGAAGAACAGCCTCGCGAGGGTCTGTTCTTGGCGGGTGCAATAAACTGCTAGGTGGTGTTTGGTCGCTCTAGCTACTGGTTCCTTGATGAGGATTCTGATCTCGTACCGGGGGGCTCGATCCTTCTACCATGGAGATGGCTACTCCTATTTATAGGCGAAGGCCCTGGGCCTCTTCCCAAATATTGAGCGGGAAGGGCGCCAACAATTGGCCATTTTGAAGGGGAACAACGGGTACACTTATCCTGACTAAAGTTGGTCCTCGCCCGCCAAAGGCTCTGGTGATGACGCCTGCTTGGGCTCCACGATGACTCCCTTCCAGCCATTGGGGCTGGTCTTGGTCTTGTTGCACCGAAACGGGTGCCTTTGCTTGATGCTCTCGCCTGCGCTTGCTCCCTTTGCACCAAAGAGGAAAGGAGGACACCGCGCGGGCTGGCGCCCGACTGGCGCCATTGGTCGTCATGGCTTGCGTCATGGGCACCTCGCGAGGTACCCTGCCTTGAACTCTCCGCCTCCTCATGAGCCAGCCTGACGAGGCCGTGCCTGAGGAAGCTCCTTGTCGTCCACCTCATGAGGCTTGGCCCTCGCGAGGGTCTTGAGCTTGCGTTGATGAAGATGGGCCGTCCTGGGCCTCCTTTGAGCCACGCCGCAGGCCGCAGGCAGGCAAGTCTGGGGACCCCCCTTCCCAGAACGCCGACAAGGCCGTGCCTGAGGAAGCTTCCTGTCATCTGCCCCGCGAGACTTGGCCCCTCGCGAGGGTCTTGAGCTTGTGCTGATGAAGATGGGCCGTGCAGGGCCACCCCTTGAGCCACGCCGCAGGCCGCAGGCAGGCAAGTCTGGGTACCCCCGTTCCCAGAACGCCGACAAAGGGTAGCGAGTACCCCGGAGGAGGCCGCTCGCACCAAGGCCTCATCACCACCTGCATCGCCGCTTCATCACGGCGATGGATCAACCTCTTCTTCGGCAGAAGTGGCCCTGGATCATCACGGGGATCCTTTCCTTTCTCTTCGGCAGAAAACCTGCTGATAGGCGTCATTGTTGTCATCAGTGGAGCAAGGAGGAAGAAGCAAGCAAGAGAGGAGGAGATGGGCGACGGGGCTCCGCCCCCCTCCCCATTTATAGCGGAAGAAGGCCAACCGACGTCTCCCACGATCGTAGGTAATGATGGTTTCCCTTGCATGTCGCAGGGACTTGTCAAGTCGTGCGATTGCCGAGGCAGCGTGGGGAAGCGAAGACGCCCACGTCCAATCAACTGCCACGAATCAACCGAGGCCGCGGGCTTTTGGGACCTGCGGTGCTCGGAACTTGACCCTTGGCTTCGCTGCGAAGCCAAGCCCGAGCGCACCTTGGTCCCGGGGGCTACTGTTGGCGTTCTGGGAACGGGGGTTCCCAGAGTTGCCTGCCTGCGGCCCACAGCGTGGCTAAGCCGGCGGGCCGTACGGCCCATCTTCGTCAACAAGGCATCCAAGACCCTCGCGAGGCGGACGAAGACCTCCTCTGGAGTGGCCTAGCCAGGCAGGCTCACGAGGAGCGGAGATATCGAGGCGAGGCAAACCTCATGAGGCCCTCGTGATGTGAGCCATGACCAACGACACCAGGCTGGCACCAGGCGGGCGCCAGCGTGCGCAGCATCCTTATTTCCACTTTGGTGCTAAGGAGGCCAGCGCAGGCGAAGAGTACCGAGGCATCAGGCATAGGTTGCTATATCGGTGCAACGAGACCAAGACCAGGAGGACAGCAAGACGGAGGTCATCGTGGAGCCCAAGACGGCGTCACCACCAGAGCTTTCCATAGGCGAAGACCACTTTTGTCAGGATAGCTTGTACTAGTTGTCCCCTTTCAAATTTGCCCGCCATTGTGGGCTCCCTTCCCGCTCAACATTTGGGAAGAGGACCAGGGCCAATATAAGTAGAACTAGCCACCACAGTAGGGGCATCGAGCAGTTCACCCAGCTCTCACCCGCTAAGCCACCAAGCACAAGAACACCTCAACCTCAGAAGGCTGTTCTTCCCTTGTACTGTTCATCATCAGCCCCAGAGGCAATCCACCACCACCACACTAGAGTAGGGTATTACACCACAATGGTGGTCCGAACTAGTATAAATCTCGTGTCTTTCTGTGTTGCGAGTTCGTTGAGTTCGTTCGCGAAATCTTAGCGAGCTAGGGAGTAGATCGATAGGAGGGAAAGACTTCGCGCGCACCCCAGTGTTCGAACCTTAAGGGTTTGCCGGAACCCCACGTTCGACAATCAGGTCGTCAGAAGAAGCCTGCGGAAAAGAAACCTGAAGAGGAAAAAAATAAAAATTGCAAGTATGTGTGTCCAGGAGCGGTCGAGCCGTATTATGGATCACAAACTAGTTATGCCTCCGTCTATGCCCATGGTACTTTGAGTGCGTAGTTATGTACGCGCGGTACGAATGCCGCCACTTGGTTGGGACTGGGGCGGAGGCCAAATTACTAATCGAGCTCTTGACGAGCTGGGATGTCCTGCTGCAGAGTAGTCCGGACTCGTTTGATAGTGTCCGGGAGCTCGGCCGTCGAATTAAGGTTTTGTTTGAGAAGGCCGCTCTGTACTTCTGCTGCTAATGCGGCGGTGTGCTCCTCGGTATGAAGGGAACGTTCCATGTTTCCGTTAACTATTATGACGCCGCGTGGTCCGGGCATCTTGACCTTAAGATAAGCATAGTGTGGCACCGCGTTGAAGCGTGCAAATGCAGTTCGTCCGAGCAGTGCGTGATAGCCGCTGCGAAAGGGGACGATATCGAAGATCAGCTCTTCGCTTTGGAAGTTGTCCAGGGATCCGAAGACAACCTCTAGGGTGATTGAGCCCATACTACAGGCCTCTACACCTGGTATGACTCCTTTAAAGGTAGTATTTGTGGGCTTAATTCTTGAGGGATTAATGCCCATTTTGCATGCTGTATCTTCATAGAGCAGGTTCAGGCTGCTACCGCCGTCCATGAGGACTCGCGTGAGGTGGATTCCATCAATGATTGGGTCGAGGACCAGTGCGGCTGAACCGCCATGACGGATACTGGTCGGATGGTCCCTGCAATCAAAAGTGATCGGACATGAATACCATGGGTTGAACTTTGGGGCGACTGGATCGACGTCCCTGAGCACGCGCTTGCGTTCCCTCTTGGGGATGTGGGTAGCATATATCATGTTCACCGTTTTAACTTGGGGGGGGGGGGGACTTCTTCTGTCCCCCTGTGTTCGGTGGACGGGGCTCCTCGTCATCGTCCTCACTTTGCGACCCCTTTTCCTTGTTCTCGGCATTTAACTAGCCGGCCTGTTTGAAAACCCAACAGTCTCTATTGGTGTGATTGGCTGGTTTGTCACGGGTGCCGTGTATCTGGCATGGGCGATCGAGTATGCGGTCCAAGCTGGATGGGCCCGAATTGTTCCTTTTGAACGGCTTCTTCCGCTGGCCGAACTTGGAGCCGCTGAATCCGGTGTTGACTGTCGTGTCGTCGATATTATCACTGTTGTTTCGACGCTTGTGTCTGTTACGTCGGGGCTTGCCGTTGCTATTTTTGGCTTCCGCAATGTCAGTGTACAAAAGTAGGGGCACTCCTTTTTTACCCTTTACTTGTGCACGGACAGGCGGAGCCGCGCCCACGGCCACACTAAGCAGAGCAGAGGAGGGAAGCCGAAAGCACAAGGCAACCAGAGGCAACGCCAAGACCAGAGAAAACAAAAGAGCAAGAGGGCGAGGTGGGCTCCCCCGGCAAGACCCTTGCTGGGGCAGCCTCTGCGGCTCTGGCAAGAGCCTTGCCAGGGCAACTTGCCCGATGCCAGCAGAGCAGGCCACCCTTGAGCCCGCGGGTTCCAACACCACCAACCAACTACATTGGAACTAGGGAGGCGCCTCTGTGGTGGCATGCAGATCTTCGTCAAGATCATAAACACACAAGATCATATGAGGATCAGAAGACGACGACCCTCGGCAAGATCCTATCCGAGGAAATCCACGAGATCCCCGACAAGACCCTTGCCGAGGACGACCACGGTGCCGCGGCAAGACCCTTGCCGGGGCCCGGGCAAGGCCCTTGCCAAAGGTACTTACGGGGCCGCGGCCAAGCCCGCGTCTGCCAAGGCTCCACCGCCATCCCCATGCAGCTGCCAGCTCAACCAGCTGAGCAGGCACATGCGTGGCGACGAGCGGCCTCCACGACCGACTCAGCAAGCACCTGCGTGGTGGCATGCAGGTCTTCATGAAGGCTCCACGACCGCGCCAACCCAGCAGCCAGCCAACATGGCGCTACAACAGCTCGTCAGCTCGGACACGCGTCGCAGCCAGGCGAGGCAGCGACAGCTGGGACGTGCTTCCTTGCCGTCCCCGATAAAGTGAGAGGGACACGTCGGCAGCGCATTAAATGCGTTTGTCTGACCGTGCCAGCGGATAGGCTCACCTACTTTACACCTTTCCACCTCCTGTGTGCCACAGTGGCAACCCGTTTGTGCCTATAAAAGGAGGCCCGAGGCGACCTGGAGAAGGATTCTGATCTTTTGGGCAAGTTGCACCCCGTAGCTAGCTCAAGAACACAAGAACACTCAAATACATCCACCAAAGCAGGACTAGGGTGTTACACATCTTCGCAGCCCGAACAAGGGTAAACGATCAGTGTGCTTCCTGTCAGACCCGCTCTTCGCACAACCTCGCGCCCGCCAACCATAGTAGGGATCCCAGTGATTCCATAGGTGTCGATTTCCCCCGACATCTTTGGAGCGCTAGGTAGGGGGCTGCAGTTGTTGAAATCTGGTCTGATCGGAGCAACGGCTTCATCGTGGCCGTCGTTCCAAGGAAGAAGACGACCATGCTTGACGGCACCATCTGCAGATGCGGTGGACGCCCGCGCAATGACAGAAAAGCTAAGTCGTGCAAAACTTTAAGCAATTTCCCTTCATATATAAGGTTATCGTTCTCGAAGGTCCTACCATATGTATGGAAAACCTGCACGCAAAGGGGCCCCACCGCTATTGGCAACACCCTTGCCCTTTTTCGAGTCCACTCAACAGCTCAAGCGGCCGCGTCGAGAGCGGCAGGGTAGGCTTCCGCAATTGGCAACGCTCTCGATTCTGACTCGAGTCAAGCTCGACAGTTCGAGTAGCCGTGTTGAGGGCGGTAAGGTGGTTCGCCTGGCAGCAAGCATACCCGGCGGGCTATTGGGGATCCGTCCTCAAGGCGCCGTGGCCTGGGTTACGCGCCGGCAAGCCTATCCGATCCACATAGGGTGGACACACAAAGGGGGATCAAACAGGGAAATAACATGCATCGTTTCCAAAAGTACTGCAGAGTTATATTACATCAATTGTTGCTACGGTTCTAACTAAAGATAAAAACTGTCTTGGTTCTGAACCTGCAGCGGCGATGAGAAACGGGGTGCTTAATCCCGACGCTGGCCCTCCGCCCTCTGAATTCCGTCGACGTGGCTGATGACGGGCTTGATACGCTCCTCGAGCGTCATGAGGTCCGCATCCTCCGGCAAGCTCTCCAGCGCGGCGTCGAAGTCGAGGTCGGGGTTCCAGTACACCACCTTGGTGAGGACCTTGGTCATGGCACCCCGGCAAAGCTTTCGGGCCTCATCGGCTAGAGAGGCTGCTCTGTTGGAGCGAAATTGCTCCAGGGCCCCGAAGACACCCTCGAAGAATATGGTCAGCTTGGCGTTGGGACTCATGTTGCACTCCGGGGTGTACCTCACATTTGGCATCCCCATGGCAGCCAGCTTCGCGGTGATCCTGCCGGCGACGTCTTCGAGGCGGCCGATCCAGCGGTTCTCGTCCTCCACAAAATCCTTGTGGTTGGCGGCTTCGTTCTTCCACAGCTGCTTCTCGGCCTCCAGATCCTTGGCCAGGGTCTCCTCCTGGGCCTTGGCGTCTGAGAGTGTCCCCTCAAGGCTCTCAAGCTTCAGCTTCAGGTCCTTGATGGACTCGTTGGCCGTGGAGAGTAGGTCGGCCTCGCTAAGGACTGTGGCTTGCATGTCAGCCAAGGCGCCGTTGGCTGCGTCCCTCTCCCCCGTCAGCTCCAGGGCCTGCCTCTTTAGCTCGTCCCGCTCCACCTCCAACTCCTTCACCTTGCCGGCGTGGACCTGAGTCTGGGCATTGAGCGCCTCCTCGTGCTTCTGCTCCAGCTCCTGAGTCCGCTGCAGGGCAAGCTTCTCGACCACCTCGTCTGTGCCGCGGAGTGTCGCAGCGAGCTTCTCCTCGCACACGGCAAGGTGCTCCTCCTGGGAGTTTATCGTGGCCTGCTGCTGGTGCCGAGCAGCCTCGGCCAGGGCGGCCTGCTGCTCCCTGATACGTCTCCAACGTATCTATAATTTTTGATTGCTCCATGCTATATTATCTACTCTTTTGGGCAATATTGGGCTTTATTTTCCACTTTTATATTATTTTTGGGACTAACATATTAACCGGAGGCCCAGCCCAGATTTGCTGTTTTTTGCCTATTTTAGTGTTTCGAAGAAAAGGAATATTAGACGGAGTCGAAACGGAACGAAATCAACTAGAGAAGTTATTTTTGGAACGGAAGCTACCCGATGGACTTGGACCCCTCGTCAAGGAAGGAACAAGGAAGCCACGAGGGTGGGGGGCGCGCCCCCTGCCTCGTGGGGCCCTCGTGGCTCCCCTGACGTACTTCTTCCGCCTATATAACTCCATATACCCTAAAACTTCTAGAACAGAGATTAGATCGGGAGTTCCGCCGCCGCAAGCCTATGTAGCCACCAAAACTCAATCGGGACCCTATTCCGGCACCCTGCCGGAGGGGGGAACCCTCACCTGTGGCCATCTTCATCATCCCGGCACTCTCCATGACGAGGAAGGAGTAGTTCACCCTCGGGGCTGAGGGTATGTACCAGTAGCTATGTGTTTGATCTCTCTCTCTCTCGTGTTCTTGATTTGGCACGATCTTGATGTATCACGATCTTTGCTATTATAGTTGGATCTTATATTTCTCCTCCCCCTCTTCTCTCTTGTAATGGATTGATTTTCCCCTTTGGAGTTATCTTATCGGATTGAGTCTTTAAAGATTTGAGAACACTTGATGTATGTCTTGCCGTGCGTATCTGTGGTGACAATGGGATATCACGTGCCACTTGATGTATGTTTTGGTGATCAACTTGCGGGTTCCGCCCATGAACCTATGCATAGGGGTTGCCACACGTTTTTGTCGTGATTCCCCGGTAGAAACTTTGGGGCACTCTTTGAGGTTCTATGTGTTGGTTGAATAGATGAATCTGAGATTGTGTGATGCATATCGTATAATCATACCCACGGATACTTTTTTTTGACAGAAAGACTGTAAGGGAACCCCTTACAGTATAATTGGTGCAACAAACCCAAATTGCAAGTACCATGCCTTGAACCTGGGTGGGTGGGAAGGCATCAGCCCCTTCCCACCACTAGGCTATGCCTTAGTCTGCATACCCACGGATACTTGAGGTGACATTGGAGTATCTAGGTGACATTAGGGTTTTGGTTGATTTGTGTCTTAAGGTGTTATTCTAGTACGAACTCTAGGGCTGTTTGTGACACTTATAGGAATAGCCCAATGGATTGATTGGAAAGAATAACTTTGAGGTGGTTTCAGACCCTACCATAATCTCTTCGTTTGTTCTCCGCTATTAGTGACTTTGGAGTGACTCTTTGTTGCATGTTGAGGGATAGTTATGTGATCCAACTATGTTATTATTGTTGAGAGAACTTGCACTAGTGAAAGTATGAACCCTAGGCCTTGTTTTCTATCATTGCAATACCGTTTACGCTCACTTTTATCATTAGTTACCTTGATGTTTTTATATTTTCAGATTACAAAAACCTATATCTACTATCCATATTGCACTTGTATCACAATCTCTTCGCCGAACTAGTGCACCTATACAATTTACCATTGTATTGGGTGTGTTGGGGACATAAGAGACTCTTTGTTATTTGGTTGCAGGGTTGTTTGAGAGAGACCATCTTCATCCTATGCCTCCTACGGATTGATAAACCTTAGGTCATCCACTTGAGGGAAATTTGCTACTGTCCTATAAACCTGTGCACTTGCAGGCCCAACAACGTCTACAAGAATAAGTTTGTGTAGTAGACATCAAGCTCTTTTCTGGCGCCGTTGCCGGGGAGGTGAGTGCTTGAAGGTATATCTTTAGATCTTGCAATCGAATCTTTTTGTTTCTTGTTTTAGCACTAGTTTAGTTTATAAAAGAAAACTACCAAAAAATGGAATTGAGTTTGTCTCATATGCTTCATCTTTTAAATATCTTTCGTGAGTATGATGGAAAGGAAAATTGTGCCAAGGTGTTAGAAGAAGAATGCGTTAAAATATTTGGCATTAAATATTTGAATGATGAGCAAGATTGCAATGTTGTTAGTATGAATTCCTTGAATATCCATGATGCTAATGATATGCAAAGCCACAAGCTTGGGGATGCTATGTTTGATGAAGATGATATTTTTTGTCCCCCAAGCTTTGATGAGCAAATTTACTATGATGAAAGCATGCCTCCTATCTATGATGATTATTGTGATGACACGTATGCTTTAAAGAATAATGATAACCATGAAACTTGTCATCTTGATCTTAATTCTCAACCATATGATAGATATTTTGTTGAGTTTGCTCCCACTACATTTCATGAGAATGAATTTGCTTATGTGGAGAGTAATAAAATTTCTATGCTTGTGATCATGAAAAGAATGCTTTAGGTGCTGGTTATATCGTTGAATTCATTCATGATGCTACTGAAAATTATTATGAGATAGGATCATATGCTTCTACATATTGCAATAATATCAAGTTTCCTCTCTATGTACTTAAAATTTTGAAGTTATGCTTGTTTTACCTTCCTATGCAAGTTGATTCTTGTTCCCATAAGTTGTTTGCTCACAAAATCCCTATGCATAGGAAGTGGGTTAGACTTAAATGTGTTGGTCATATTCTTCATGATGCTCTCTTTATGTTTCAATTCTTATCTTTTATGTGAGCATCATTGAAATCATCATGCCTAGCTAGGGGCGTTAAACGATAGCGCTTGTTGGGAGGCAACCCAATTTTATTTTAGTTTCTTGCTTTTTGGTTCTGTTTAGTAATAAATAATCCATCTAGCTTCTGTTTAGATGTGGTTTTATGGTTTAATTATTTTTTGTGTCAAGTAAGACCTATAGGATCTTCTTGGATGATAGTTATTTGATCTTGCTGAAAATTCCAGAAACTATCTGTTCACAAAAACAATTGTTTAAAATCACCAGAACGTGATAAAATACCGATTCCAATTGCAGCAGATCAATAATCAAATTATATAGGTCTTCCTATTTTGGTAGAATTTTTGGAGTTCCAGAAGTTTGCGTTCGTTACAGATTACTACAGACCGTTCTGTTTTTGACAGATTCTGTTTTTCGTGTGTTGTTTGCTTATTTTAATGAATCTATGGCTAGTAAAATAGTTTATAAACCATAGAGAAGTTGGAAT
This sequence comes from Aegilops bicornis, assembly GCA_021605145.1. Taxonomy (NCBI): domain Eukaryota; kingdom Viridiplantae; phylum Streptophyta; class Magnoliopsida; order Poales; family Poaceae; genus Aegilops; species Aegilops bicornis. The sequence goes on from CM038670.1 coordinate 601,766,664, forward strand.
ACAGTAGGTATAACACCAATATAAATAAATAATGAATTAATTACAGTACCTTGAAGTGGTGTTTTGTTTTCTTTCGCTAACGGAGCTTACGAGTTTTCTGTTAAGTTTTGTGTTGTGAAGTTTTCAAGTTTTGGGTAAAGATTCGATGAACTACGGAATAAGGAGTGGCAAGATCCTAATCTTGGGGGATTCCCAAGGCACCCCAAGGTAATATTCAAGGATAACCAAGAGCCTAAGCTTGGGGATGCCCCGGAAGGCATTCCCCTCTTTCGTCTTCGTTCATCGGTAACTTTACTTGGAGCTATATTTTTATTCACCACATGATATGTGTTTTGCTTGGAGCGTCAATTTATTTTGCTAGTATTTTCTTGCTGTTATTTATATTAATGTCTTTCATATTTATTTTCAATAAAAATTTCAAGGATAGCTTTTGCCATGCTTATTTTGCAAGTATGCATGTTGCTGTTTGAAAACAGAAAGTTTACCGCGGTTGCAAAAATTCCCTAAAAAATTCAGAATGTGATAAAATGTTGAAACCTTTTGCATAATAATCTCTGATAAATTTACTACAGTGGGAATTTTATTTTATAATTTTTGGAGTGAGAGAAGTATGATGAATCTTGCATTCTTTACAGACTGTACTGTTTTGGCAGATTGCTGTTATGTTTGCATTGTTTGCATATGTTTGCTTGTTTAATGATTCTATTTGAGGATAGGACTATTAAATATGCAGAGGCATTTAGTATGAAATGTTGAATAATAATTTTAGTGATTTGTTACAGTAGAATATAATAAGGTTATGCATTGGTTTATACTAACTTATCTCACGAGTTCTTGTTGAGTTTGATGTGGATGAAGCTTTTGAGATTTAGGAAACCGTGATATGAGAGGAATTAAGGAGACACAAAAGCTCAATATTGGGGATGCCCAAGGCACCCCAAGATATTGTTTCAAGAAGTCTCAAGCATCTAAGCTTGGGGATGCCCCAATAGGCATCCCACATTTTCTCTTCAACAACTATCGGTTAGTATCGGTTGAACCTAAGTTTTTGCTTCTTCACATGAGTTGTGCTATCCTTGCAATGTAGTTTTCTTTAGATTTGCTTGCTGTTTGAATAAAATACCAAGATCTGAAATTATTAAATGGGAGATTCTTCACATAGTTGCATAATTATTCGACTACTCATTGATCTTCACTTATATCTTTTGGAGTAGTTTGTCATTTGCTCTAGTACTTCACTTATATCTTTTAGAGCATGGTGGTAGTTTTATTTTGAAGAAATATATGAACTCTCATGCTTCATTTATATTATTTTGAGAGTCTTAAATAGCATGGTAATTTGCTTAAATAATCCTAATATGCTTGGTATCCAAGATTTGTAAAACTTTCTTTTGAGTGCGTTGAATACTAAGAAAAGTTTGATGCTTGAAAATTGTTTTGAGATATGAAGATGGTGATATTAGAGTTATGCTAGTTAAGTATTTGTGAATTTGATAAATACTTGTGTTAAAGTTTGTGATTCCCGTAGCATGCACGTATGGTGAACCGTTATGTGATGAAGTCGGAGCATGATTTATTTATTGATTGTCTTCCTTATGAGTGGCGGTCGGGGAATGACGATGGTCTTTTCGTACCAATCTATCCCCCTAGGATCATGCGCGTAATACTTTGCTTTGATAACTTCTAGATTTTTGCAATAAGTATATGAGTTCTTTATGACTAACGTTGAATCCATGGATTATACGCATTTGTCCAATCCTTCCACCATTGCTAGCCTCTCTAATACCGCACACTTTTCGCCGGTACCATACACCCACCATATACCTTCCTCAAAATAGCCACCATACCTACCTATCATGGCATTTCCATAGCCATTCTGAGATATATTGCCATGCAACTTTCCACCGTTCCGTTTACTATGACACGCTCCATCATTGTCATATTGCTAGCATGATCATGTAGTTGACATCGTATTTGTGGCAAAGACACCATTCATAATTCTTTCATACATGTCACTCTTGATTCATTGCATATCCTTGTACACCACCGGAGGCATTCATATAGAGTCATATTTGTTCCAAGTATCGAGTTGTAATTGTTGAGTTGTAACAAAATAAAAGTGTGATGATCTTCAGTTTTAGAGCATTGTCCCAAGTGAGTAAAGGATGATGGAGACTATGATTCTCCCACAAGTCGGGATGAGACTCCGGATGAAAAAAATAAAAATAAAAAAAGAGGCCATAAAAAAAGAGAAAAGGCCCAAAAAAACAAAAAAATGAGAGAAACAGAGAGAAGGGACAATGTTACTATCCTTTTACCACACTTGTGCTTCAAAGTAGCACCAAGATCTTCATGATAGAGAGTCTCTCATTTTGTCACTTTCATATACTAGTGGGGATTTTTCATTATAGAACTTGGCTTGTATATTCCAATGATGGGCTTCCTCAAAATGCCCTAGGTTTTCGTGAGCAAGCGAGTTGGATGCACACCCACTTAGTTTCTTTTGTTGATCTTTCATATGCTTATAACTCTAGTGCATCCGTTGCATGGCAATCCCTACTCACTCACATTGATATCTATTGATGGGCATCTCCATAGCCCGTTGATACGCCTAGTTGATGTGAGACTATCTTACCTCTTTTTGTCTTCTCCACAACCACCATTCTATTCCACATATAGTGCTATATCCATGGCTCATGCTCATGTATTGCGTTAAGATTGAAAAAGTTTTGAGAATGTCATAAGTATGAAACAATTGCTTGGCTTGTCATCGGGGTTGTGCATGATTTAAATATTTTGTGTGGGGAAGATGGAGCATAGCCAGACTATATGATTTTGTAGGGATAAATTTCTTTGGCCATGTTATTTTGAGAAGACATGATTGCTTTGTTAGTATGCTTGAAGTATTATTATTTTTATGTGAGTATGAACTTTTGTCTTGAATCTTTCGGATCTGAATATTCATATCACAATTAAGAAGAATTACATTGAAATTATTCCAAGTAGCATTCCACATCAAAAATTATTTTTTATCATTTACCTACTCGAGGACGAGCAGGAATTAAGCTTGGGGATGCTTGATACGTCTCCAACGTATCTATAATTTTTTATTGCTCCATGCTATATTATCTACGGTTTTGGGCAATATTGGGCTTTATTTTCCACTTTTATATTATTTTTGGGAATAACCTATTAACCGGAGGCCCAGCCAAGATTTGTTGTTTTTTTGCCTATTTAAGTGTTTTGAAGAAAAGGAATATCAGACGGAGTCGACTCGGAACGAAATCAACTAGAGAAGTTATTTTTGGAACGGTTGCTACCCAATGGACTTGGACCCCACGTCAAGGAAGGAACGAGTAAGCCACGAGGGTGGGGGGCACGCCCACCCCCATAGGGCACGCCCCTACCTCGTGGGGTCCTCGTGGCTCCCCTGACGTACTTCTTCCGCCTATATAACTCCATATACCCTAAAACTTCCAGAACGGAGATTAAATCGGGAGTTACGCCGCCGCAAGCCTCTGTAGCCACCAAAAGTCAATCGGGACCCTGTTCCGGCACCCTGCCGGAGGGGGGAACCCTCACCTGTGGCCATCTTCATCATCCCAGCGCTCTCCATGACGAGGAGGGAGTAGTTCACCCTCAGGGACGAGGGTATGTACTAGTAGCTATGTGTTTGATCTCTCTCTCTCTCTCGTGTTCTTGATTTGGCACGATCTTGATGTATCGCGAGCTTTGCTATTATAGTTGGATCTTATATTTCTCCTCCCCCTCTTCTCTCTTGTAATGGATTGAGTTTCCCCTTTGGAGTTACCTTATCGGATTGAGTCTTTAAAGATTTGAGAACACTTGATGTATGTCTTGCCGTGCATATCTGTGGTGACAATGGGATATCACGTGCCACTTGATGTATGTTTTGGTGATAAACTTGCGGGTTCCGCCCATGTACCTATGCATAGGGGTTGGCACACGTTTTCGTCGCGATTCTCCGGTAGAAACTTTGGGGCACTCTTAGAGGTTCTATGTGTTGGTTGAATAGATGAATCTGAGATTGTGTGATGCATATCGTATAATCATACCCACGGATACTTGAGGTGACATTGGAGTATCTAGGTGACATTAGGGTTTTGGTTGATTTGTGTCTTAAGGTGTTATTCTAGTACGAACTCTAGGGCTGTTTGTGACACTTATAGGAATAGCCCAACGGATTGATTGGAAAGAATAACTTTGAGGTGGTTTCGTACCCTACCATAATATCTTCGTTTGTTCTCCGCTATTAGTGACTTTGGAGTGACTCTTTGTTGCATGTTGAGGGATAGTTATGTGATCCAACTATGTTATTATTGTTGAGAGAACTTGCACTAGTGAAAGTATGAACCCTAGGCCTTGTTTCCTATCATGCAATACTGTTTACGCTCACTTTTATCATTAGTTACCTTGCTGTTTTTATATTTTCAGATTACAAAAACCTATTTTTACTATCCATATTGCACTTGTATCACAATCTCTTCGCCGAACTAGTGCACCTATAAAATTTACCATTGTATTGGGTGTGTTGGGGACACAAGAGACTCTTTGTTATTTGGTTGCAGGGTTGTTTGAGAGAGACCATCTTCATCCTACGCCTCCTATGGACTGATAAACCTTAGGTCATCCACTTGATGGAAATTTGCTACTGTCCTACAAACCTGTGAACTTGCAGGCCCAACAACGTCTACAAGAAGAAGGTTGTGTAGTAGACATCACTCCGCCAGTTCTTGGGCCTTCTTCATTTCGGCCTGCTTCATGACAAGCTCCAGTTGGCGCTCGACCAGCGTGTCTTGGGAGGCCCTCAGGTCTTTGTGGGCCTGGCGGAACCAAGCCTGCGCCTCGGCAAGACGCTTCTCAAGGTCCACCTCCGCCTTGTCCACAACTGCCATCCTGTACTTGGCCTTGTCCAGGCAGGCACGATGAAGAGCCTGGAGCTTCTGGAAGTTGGCGCCCATGGCCTGGAGGAGCCGCTCTTCCTGGGAACCGCCGCCTCCGGCGCTCGGCTCGTCAACAACCTCAAGCCCGGCGGGGGCAAACACTTTGTCATCAAACACCTCCCCCTCGACGGGCGCCCCGGTGCTCGCCGTCCCTGGGAGGTGGACGAACAGGTCGTCGCTCATCATCAGGAACCTGCCCGACCAGAGGCAGCGGAGGAGGGAGGTTGGTCGTCAACCACCTCCTCCTCGGCAGCGGCCTTGCCGGCCTCCCCGACAGGCCCTTTGCCGGCCTCCTCGGCAGCAGCCTTGCCAGGCTCCCCAGCAGACCCCTTGGTGGCATCCTCAGCAGCGCCCTTGGCAGCCTCCTCGGCGGCGATCTTCTCGGCCTCTGTCGCGGCGGCCTTGGCGACATCCTCGATGATGATGTCTATGTCCTACCGGTCCGTCGAGGGAGGATCTAGATATCAAGAAGGGGGAAGGACGACGTAGGCGCGGCGGCCGCGAGCAAAGATAAGAGCTTGAGAGGGAGGAAGAAGGGGACGGTGGTTCCGAGATTGGAGAAAGCACGGAGGGTAAATGAGCAGCGCGCCCGCGGTTATTCCTTTTTACGGGGAAGGCGCGGGCCACCTCATTTCCCATTAACTGTGATGTGACACATGCGTGTGGGAACCGCCCCACGCATGACCCCCATGTCACGCACGACCCTCCATGTCGCGCGTTCAACGCGGGTCGTGGGGAAGTGCAAGCAAGCGAAGAAATTACCACGGTAAAAATCTCGCCCCGCCTGCCAGCGCACCGTTCTGGGTCTGGCCCAACAACGTGTCGCGCTTATGTGTGGCCCAGGCCCGGGGGCTCCTGTCGGTGTACAAAAGTAGGGGCACTCCTTTTTTACCCCTTTACTTGTGCACGGACAGTCGGAGCCGCGCCCACGGCCACACTAAGTAGGGAAGAGGAGGGAAGCCGAAGGCACAAGGCGACAAGAGGCAACACCAAGACCAGAGGCAACGCCAAGACGAAAGAACACAAAAGAGCAAGAGGGCGAGGTGGACTCCCCCGGCAAGACCCTTGCTGGGGCAGCCTCCGCGGCCCCGGCAAGAGCCTTCCCGGGGCAACTTGCCCGATGCCAGCAGAGCAGGCCACCCTTGAGCCCGCGGGTTCCAACACCACCAACCAACTACACTGGAACCAAGGCTCGGGAGGCGCCCCTATGGTGGCATGCAGATCTTCGTCAAGATCATAAACACACAAGATCAGATGAGGATCAGAAGACGACGACCCTCGGCAGGATCCTAGCCGAGGAAATCCACGAGATCCCCGGCAAGACCCTTGCCGAGGACGACCACGATGCCGCGGCGGCCCAGGAAAGGCCCTTGCCAAAGGTACTTATGGGGCCGCGGCCAGGCCCGCGTCTGCCAAGGCTCCACCACCGTCCCCATGCAGCTGCCAGCTCAACCAGCTGAGCAGGCACCTGCGTGGCGACGAGCGGCCTCCACGACCGACTCAGCAAGCACCTACGTGGTGGCATGCAGGTCTTCGTGAAGGCTCCACCACCGTGCCAGCCCAGCAGCCAGCCAACGTGGTGCTACAACGCTTCGTCAGCTCGAACGCGCGTCGCGGCTAGGCGAGGCGGCGACAACTGGGACATGCTTCCTTGCCGTCCCCTATAAAGTGAGTGGGACACGTCGGCAGTGCATTAAATGCATTTGTCCGACGGTGCTAGAGGATATGCTCACCTACTGTACACCTTTTCACCTCCTGTGTGCCACTATGGCAACCCCTTTGTGCCTATAAAAGGAGGCCGGAGGCGACTAGGAGAAGGATTCGGATCTTTTGGGCAACTTGCACCCCGTAGCTAGCTCAAGAACACAAGAACACTCAAATACATCCACCAAAGCAGGACTAGGGTATTACGCATCTTCGCGGCCTGAACCTGGGTAAACGATCCGTGTGCTTCCTGTCAGACCCGCTCTTTGCACAACCTCGTGCCCGCCAACCGTAGAAGGGATCCCAGTGATTCCATAGGTGTCGATTTCCCCCGACACGCAGTGCCAGGTTTGCTTGCATTGTTGTTGCTACGGGCTAGCCAGCTATCTTCACTACAAAAAAATACACTTCTGTGATTATACGTGTTTGTCACAGTAGGTCACGTTTTCTGTCATGCATGTACATCCATGAAAAATTTATGACCGAATCAAGATAGTCATACATGTGCTGTCGTAGAAGTGTTCCATGACATTACCAAAATTATCATCACGGAAGTGTCCACTTCCATGATGATAAATCGCGCGTCACAGAAGTGCTTTCGTCAAGGGTGACCGACACGTGGCATCCACCGTAATGGAACGCCATTAAGCTATCAGGTCCGCATTTGGATCTGATAACCCATTAACAGCCCCGACCAATGGGGATTTTCCACGTGTAAAATCATCATTGGCTGGAGGAAACACGTGTCGGCTCACCGTTGGGACAGATGTCATCCACTCATTGGACCCAAAGCGCCTATGATACGTCGACACGTGGCACGGCCCAACAGAGGCCCATATAGGTTAAAAAGGCCGGCCCAGTCAAAGGCCCGTAGTACTTACTCAGGTACTAGTGGGCCAGCCCAATAATGGCCTGCTTAATAAAGGTCCATTTACGGCCCAAAGCCAGATCTAGCCCGTTAATTGTTCGCCGAATATTTGGGCCCTTTTACGGCCCGAAGCCAGATCTGGCCCGTTAATTGTTCACTGAATATTTGGGCCCAATTACAGCCCAGTGACTTTCGCCCTGTTAGAGGCCCGATGTAGACATGGGCCCATTTCAGCCTGATGTGGCTTTCGGCCTGGGAATGGCCCGTGCTGCCCATGGGCCATATATGGTCCGACGGGACATCGGGCCCACTAACATCCTGTGATAAAGGTGGCAACAATTAAGCTCAATGTGACTTTGGGCCTGTTAAAGGCCTGTCGCATAATTCGGCCCGTTGATGTCTTTACTAAGCTATCGGCCTCTTAAAGGCCCATGATATCAGTGGGCCAACTAAGGCCCGAGATATGTTTCGGCCTGGTAACTGCCCGTGATATAACTAGGCCCAAAAAGGCCCGGGCTACATTTCAGCCCGCTGAAGGCCCGTCGACGACTAGTGAAAATTGAGGCCCAATATGCATTTCGGTCTGCTAAAGGCCCATGGTTTCATCTGGGCCGTAACAGGCCAGTACAATATTCATCCTATTAATGGCCCAATGCTACCTAGGCCAAACTAAGCGCTGGGTCCACAAAAGGCCCAACTAAAATATAGGCCGGTGTAAGTTGTGGGCCTCGCGCAAAGTGTGAAGGCCCCAATGATTCGGACCCAAGAAAGATGCAGGCCGGCCCAATTGTGGCCCGCTAAACACCAGGCCCATTAGAGGCGAATGTTTCGGCCCGGTCGACTACATCAGATTTTTTTTTCAGATAGTGAATGACGGCAGTAACTAGTAGGAATTAAGAAAAAACCTACTCTATGCAATAAAGAAATTACGACATAGTAACTAAGAATAAACCTACACTATACAATAAAGGATTTATGGTATATTACATCCACTGGGCATCGAAGTCTGCCACCAGTGATCATAACACGCAATGAAGAAGCAGATTACAAAAATTGGGCACCGTTGCAGCGTAACAAAATAATACTGAACCGAGACCACTTCCAAGACAGTTCAAGAAAGGTTAGCCTTGCGCGGGAACTACTGTGCAAGCTGCTGAGCAAGGCTGTGAGACTGGCCTAGCATGTCGGTCATAGCTTCCAGGTGTAGCTGTTTAGCGATGATGTTCTCATTGGTGTTCTCCGCAATCTTTCTTAGAGATAGGACTTCAAGTCGAAGTTGTGTTGTAGAATGCCTTTCTGCTAGAACTTGGGACTGAAGAAGTCGAACTGATACAAACAATTCGGTGAGCTTGTCTGACTGCTAGTCTCATGTAACTTGAACACTGCATCAAGACAAGACTTTGGGGTTGTCTCGCTATCTTCAAGATGTTTTGCCTTCTTTGCTGCAATATATGTTGGGTTTGTCTCACAGCCTTCAGCAGACTTGTGCATGCCATCAGGCATATCACCCTGAAACAAAGCAGAGAGATGAGAAGTTTTGCACGTGTATAAACAAAGATGATAACTGTGCTGTCAATTCGTTCCAATTTCAAATTAGAAAATAAAGAGTAAGTTCAAAATATCAATAGCGTAATTTGGCATTGTTCATAATGCGGGGAGCTTCACCACACTACTGGATTACCATGTCAACATAACAAGCATAGATGAAGGGCAAAAAATCATTGTATCTATTTTGGTTAATGTGCATGGCATGTTGTTCATATCATCAGCCACATCAGTAAGATAAAACAGGAGATGACAAGGTGCAAACGTGGGCTGCTTCACCACAGACTGGATTATAGATCCACAAAAACAAGCATACATATAGGGAGTATTGAGTAATGTGCATGGTATGAATAAGGAATTTGGTTTTACAAGTAAAACTTAGAACTTACGGTTCTTGCAAACATGCATTTTGGTAGAAACAGCAAACTAAACAGCAGTAAACGATAAGGAGTATGAGCAAATTAAAGAGCAGTTGAGGATAAAGGCTTTAGAAGGACTGACTTACATTAACAGTTAACACCGGCTTTATAATGCCCTTCTCCATGTCAAGGGAAGGATAACTCAAGAATTTCAGCACAGAATCTTCTTCATAAGCATTGCATGCACTCTACATTTTGTAGAGAGTAATTATAGATATGATAATACTGGAAGGGATAGAGGATAATGAAGATAAGATGCAGATTGATGCTACATAATGAACTACCAATCCCTGGAAGTACAAGCATTATAGGACGAAATGTACTAAGAAGAGCAATGGGCTACACTTCTGCACTGGCATTGTCTGTGTGGCAGACGGAGGCTGGTGTGGGGATGGTGTTCTAGCGCGGACGGTGTATGAATGAGAAAATTGAGGGAGAGGTACAGGGAACCATGTTTTTGGGACGCGCCTGTCTGAACTATGGGAAAGTTACGAACTTAGCCCCCGTTTAAAATTTGGACGTCTCGTCGGTTGGGGATACGATTGTAATCTCGCATCTCGCCAATATTTGCCCAGAGTGATCTCGGGCGAGGACAGGGTGGTTGGCGCCCATGGTTGGTACCCACGGTGTATGAACAGGGCTGACAGGTAGGGCGGTTGTGTCACGTATGAGTGAAGTTACAAACCTGCCTCTATTGAAAATATTTGCCTACATCGATTTCGGCCGAGTCGAGTTTGTTTTGCCACCCACCGTGTATGAATGGGGAAATGGAGGGAGAAACATAGGTCTTTCGGACGAGCTTGAATCAAATGTGTTTTGCCACCCATGTTTGGTGCCCACCGTGTCAGAATGGGCTAAGAGGCAGTCGTGTCACGTCTAATTGAAGTTACTATCCTACCCCTATTTAGAGCCGTGGAAATCGGGCCGATGGATTGTCCGTATAATGGGTAGACAATAATTTCCATCTCCCAAACACTTGGCTTCGGGCAACCGACGTGGGAGTGGACATTTTGCCGCTTCTTTCAAATTTTGGGACAATAAGCATCCACGTTTACCCTGGCCACTAAATTTGAATCCATTTTGTATTCCTATACAAATCTTTATAAATCATTCTATGTGTTTTTATATATCTTCAAAAAGACGACAAAGATGTATTCCACTGTCATATATGAATATGGTTTACAAATGCCGATACTCAAATTTAGAAGCTAGAATCCAGTTTAAGGTGAATTCGAATATTTGGAACACTTCATGTCCAACTCAAATGTCACACAAAACATAATGTGTACTCCCATTTAGATATGTACACAAGCGATGTATCGAGATTCAAATACCGAGTCAATCAACCAAGAATGTACATAACTAATAGACATATAAACACTTATAGAGTATATGGATCAATAATATCAACTAACATACATAAGCCAGGCCGCTGTACTTTTCTTTGCTACAACAACATCCTTTTTTTAGCCAAGCTACTACAGCATCTTGGACCTTTCCGATGCGTGCCACTTATGGTCCATCTATACTACTTTTATTGCTGAATGCACATTCAGCCCGATTGGCATATTTGTAGGTCTAGCACAGCAATCAAAATGAAATGTCTCCGAGTCTTATCAATTAATACAGACTTGTGCTCAAATAAAATTACAAAAAAAATAGTTATTACATGATCTCTAAAACAAATGGTTTGATTGATTACATGAACAAACAACACAAAGGTTATTCAACGATGGAAAGAACATTTCACCTATGATTTACCAAGTTTGAATTTAATTTCCTTTTTTCCTTCAGGACCTTAACAATGTGGTCAGTCTCAGCTTGCTTCGTTTTGAAATCCACCAAATATTTAATGGTTGTCTTGAGTACTCCTACTGATTGTGTTGTTTGCTTCCTCTACATGTCAACTTCATCTCTAAGTGCGTATGAGAATCTCTTTCTACCACTAGTTTAGCCTCTAGAGCATCAGCAGTTGGCAATTCATAATGCACGATTGGGCCGGTGCCACTGCTGTGGGATGATACAATGTCCATGGGGACCTCGCTCTTTTATCTTGGGCTAATCTGCTTTGCATTAAAGTTCCGATTGGATTCAGAAAAGTTGAAGTTCGCAAAACATCTCAACTGGGAGTTATAGCAGCAAACCAGCTAAACAAACAAGGAATTAAAGAGTTTCAATTCGATGCTGAAAAGTAGTTATTAACATCATTGTAACCCGTTGTTGCAGCAAAAAGGCAATTAAACAAACAAGTAGCTATTTAAGTTCAGGCAAACAGGTAATTCTTAACAGTAAGTATCAAACACATAGATAGGCGCAGTCTATAATAGGATTAACAGGCTGTGGCATTATGTAATCAGTAGCAAACTAAATTAAGCCAAGCAACATAATTGAAATTTTTTGCAATAAGTGGCTAACTAAAATTCCGAGAAGCGAATGGCCCGAACTTACGCTAGTTCTTTATGCAGCACACCTGCAACATCTTTTTCGCTTACAAGGTTGTACAAAGGAGTCCATGCCATCAATTGCTTGGATACGCAGTCCCAATACTTCTTTCTTCCCACACTGCATTGGTAAGTCGAATGGTTAATCTGGTAAGATGGTGCGTCCTTGATATGTTATATGAGGACGTGTAGTCAGACTAGTTTTAGACACACACATCACACTTTGGCTTTTCTTTGTATATTTCATGCGATTACTTTTGGCATATCGAGATCTAAGCAATCTACAATAGGATGAAAATACTGGCATCCTTCACTTTATTGGCGAACTTAGTTCATAGAAACAAGCAATTCAACATTCTGTGGGTAAATCAAAAGCGCCACTGGAATATTTTTCACTACCCCTATCATACACGCAAAAAGGGGCGACGCCACCATAGGGGCTGGTATGGGCGGCAGCCTCGGGTGGCTTGAAAGTGTGCACCTAGTTTGAGTCGTCCAGGTTGGCCCAGGCTAGTTTGGTCGTCCCAACGCACGAGCAGGCAATGTAAAAAATGAAGAAAAATGTTTCAATTTGGATAGGCCAATAACATAAGTGCAAGGCAGGCCCTATAGCAGGCTCGCGGCCCAACCGAGCGCCTCCCATATGGATCGACAACAGGAAAAATCCCAATTCATCCGCTCCAGCCTCGAGTCTGGTTCGCTCCTAACCTAGCCGTCACTGGACAGACCGACACAGCACTTCCTCGCGCCCTTGTTGGAGGGCGGTCGCCGGGCTTCAAGCGAACGGAAGGACAATAAGATGAAGATCCAACCCTGGGTGTAGCCTACGTGGGAGGCAGCAGCGGCAGCACGGGCATGGCATCGAGCTTGCACAAATGGGCAGTCGCCGCTTGCAAGAGTAGCTTGCGCAACGAACAGGTACATCACATCCCTGATTATATCTAATTCAACTCTTCAATTTCTGGCCAATAGTTAAACATGACGGTGTTGTAAAACTGCTTGTATGTAGGGAATCTATGAGAAAATGAAACAAATTTCTACATATTTTATAACTCCCCCAATCAATACTGAACTGACAGAATCTGATGTATCTAATCAAGTTTCCGGTGCAAACATCCAGGCTCATGTTGTTCTTGAGCCTAAAGTGTCTAATGAACAGAATGCTAATGAAGGTTTTGATGCAAACATTTTACATGCTCCTGGTGATGAACATATAGTGTCTAATGAGGCATCCAATGCAAGCATTTTGCAAGCTCCCATTGAAGGATTTAGTGTCTAACGATGATCTGCTATGTTGAGAGAGACATAGAGATTTGCAGGCATTGATGACAAGCAAATTATAGTGCATTTTCATGGCTTGAGGAAACGTCGAGGCCATCTACCAGAAAGTCTCCGTATCATGACAACGTAGCATAGATATTTTCTAATCTGTTGTTTGAAACTATTGGCATACTTGTGCATGATAGATATATTGATATGCAGTTTGCGCACTGGTTATAGGTGCAATTACACTTCGATATTTTCAGCCAGATAACGAATAATTCAAGCAGGTATAGACCATGTTTGTAGTCCTTGTACACCATGTTGCATTTTGTGTTTTTGGTGCTTGCATCATTTAGTGTTTATAATCTGAACTACTTTGGATCATTAGCTGGTTTTCAAAGTGCATGTAGCTTCACATTTCTCAAGTTATGTTGATTTCCGAGTGCAAGTGCCTTCGTATTTTTTAAGTTAAATGTTACCTGGTAACTTGAATTCATGGATCCGCCATCGCACACAAATCATACACGAATGCCAAGTATGAATTAAATGAAATGCGTGGACTTACGCTAGCTCGTTGTACAGGCTCACTGCAGCTCTGCTTGCGCTTGGGATGTTCCATGTACAGGTCCATGTTACCACTTGCTTGGATGTGTAGGCCTTGTACTCCTTGCACCCCCCTCTACATTTTTTACATGGCGAATTGCTGATCAAATAAGAGGAATCTACCTTGCTGTTGTACCGGAGGACAGATACTTACAAGGTTATACGGGTGTGCAGGATGTGTACCAGATCCCGTAGCGCCGTCATGCTTCGCTAAAAAATGGATTTGCTTGTTTCAGATGATATCTCCAGTAGAAATAAGAGTTAAAGTCAGAGTTGGATAGGCGTGTAAGCTAAGAGAGTAGGGAAAGGATATCCAAACATCGTCGGAACAGTGCACAAGGGAGTGATGTGTGGATACCTAGTTCGGGCCGGCGTCTGGGCATGCTCGCCTAGCTAGAGTGCGGGTCACTTTGGAGCCGTTGAGGGTGATGCGCTGGCGTTGGCTGGCCGCACACGGATGCAGATCTTGAGTGGCAGCCGAGCGCTATGATGCGGTGGACGAGACCGTTGGTGAAGCCCCAACGGCCTCGGGGGGCGGAGGCGCGATGATGTGCTCGGTGAAGTAGCCCCGGTGAGCTGGGAGACGGCATCGGTGAAGCGCACCTGGTGCGGTGGAAGTCGATGCTGTGAGGCACGCGTCGGTTCTGGCGGCCAACGTTGTCGGTGGACCACCGGTCGCGGTGGAAGAGGGCATAGATGAGGTAGCTCGGTGCGGTGGTCAAGCGACCGTCGTCTTCATCGTCGTCGTCCGGCCAGAGGTGGGGAAAGAGACGAGACGAGGGGCGATTCGAAGTTTGCTTGGGTTGGCGGCGAACTAGGGATTTGAGCAATCTTGGTGCAGAAGGGGACGGTGGAGAAGGGAGATTTTGTAGGGCTGGAATTTGGGCCGCCAGATATTTCAATCCGAAACGTGGAAGCGCAAACTTATTTTGTCGTCGTCCTTTTTGGGGTGGGGGGGAGGGAGGGGGTGGGTGGGTGGGTGCTAAGCGTTCGTCCGACACACGCGACGACCACGACACGACCCTGGTCTGCCTGGTGCGCCTACAATTGAGAATGCAAACGAATCTTCTTTCATTTTGCAAACGAATCTGTATGTATTACCATGCCCGTGTTTTCCTTGCAATAATTAGTCATTTGAAACGAGATACTATAAATTAATAATGAGGAGCTATTTGAAAAAAAATCAAAACGGTTTCCATGATATCCACGCTAACGTGGATTAGAGTGCGTGTCACATAATTAGCTATTTCAATTAGAGTGTGTGTCACATAGCGATCTCCAATTCTAACGTGGATTTCACATTTCACTGTATCCATGCTACTTTTTTAATACAGATTCATATGTATATGATGAACACAATGGTAGTGAGAAAACTTTTGGATGGATTCAAACATATGACCTACAAAGTAGCACAACAAATTGAGTCAATGTCAACTTTTCGAAACCTAGTATGGCACGAATTCAAAATAATTACCCATATGCATGGTCCTTAGTTCAAATCTTACAATGTACACCAAATTGAAACATTTATATTAAGTCTCGTACTATCTACATTCAAATGTTGTTTTTAGCCCCCCGCACACACGCTACATACTTCCTGTATCGATCAATCTTCCTCTCCTAACCACCTTAGGAAGCTATCGGTTTCCAACACACATCCATTCTTTCTCTCCATGTTTCGATCTCTAACTCTCTCAAATACACAACCCCCTTTGTCCACTCTGTTATGAAATGTATTTACCTCACACACCCGCCATTGCACCCCATGCCGACCTCTCTCTCTCTCCCTCTCCCTCTCACCCTCTCGCGCTAAATACATGCATTGCCTATCTAGCACCCCAACCTCTCGTGTGCACGCACGCATGTTGTCTATCTAGGTCACTCCCTCGAGACTATCTCACTCTTTCTTCCGCACGGTGGGCCACACTCACTCAATCTCGCTCTCTTTATTTGAGTCTCGTTTAACCTCATTTTCTTTCACACACAAATGATATATCTCCCTGTTCGGGCCTCGATCGACAGACTCTATACTCTCTCACGCGGATTGTCTATCTAGGTCAGTCCATCAAAGCCGCCCCCACTCTTTCGACCTCATGGCGGGCCACGCTCTCTCTCCCCCCCCTCTCTCTCTCTCTCTCTCTCTCTCTCTCTTTGTATGTCTCGATAGACCTCGCTCTTTCTTGGACAAAAACGATATATCACCATGTTTGAGCCCAATTCAACTTATTCACATTGTATACTCTCTCACGCACATTGTCTATCTAGGTCACTCTTTCCAAACCGTCTCACTCTTTCGATCGCACGACGACCCTATGTGATCGATTGACCTTGCTTCCTCCCACGCACAAAATATATCTACACGTCTGTGACTGGATCATCTCTCAAGCTCTATCTTATAGCCCTCACCCTTGCCAAAAGCTCAATCGGACAATATCTCTCCAGAGCATATATATTTGTTCAATGAATGTTGGACCACACTCACTTTGTCTCTCTATCTATATGTCTCTCGATTGACCTTGCTTTCTCACGCCGTATCTTCCACAGATTGTAGCTACCTCTCCATCCCTCGCAAAGCCGAACCTATTTACATTACGAGGGGCACTCCAACCTTGGATTAATTTGTGTAGGCATTTATTCCGGTCGGTTTAGATTATATTTTCGTAGCATTCGGCCCACAACTACTCGAAACACCGTTGCAACCCCCGCAACTCCCCTAGTTGATTTCCCTCTGGCTCGGTCATCACTCTCTCGCACGTCCTTTCTCGCCTTCAACATTGCACCATGGTATTATTGCAAAAACCTCTATTGTTTCCTTTAATTATTATAAATAAGCTACAAAACTACACACCGATAGTTCACTTGGAATGGAACAAATTTCGACCCACAAATTAAAGTGCTACAAACTACACACCGAGTAGCCAACATGTCATGAAACAAATTTGGACCCATATACAAATTAAAAAATAAAGTACGAGGATCGAGCATGCGACCAGGGCCTTCAAGCCGCACGTCAATAGGCAACATATGTAGAAAAACAATGTTTGTTGTACCTCCCTTTGTTCACATAATGTTTTTATATTACCACAGCCTATTTAATTGATAACATGTAATTTTTTTAGTACTATTCGCCTTCACTTACTGGTGGGTTCCATGTGTGCTCTCTCTCTCCCCTCCCCTTCTGCGTTTAGACGCACGGGCAAACACAAAGAACTCGTGGGCGATGTTGCCGTTGACCATATCTGGACGCGTTCACAAGTTACGGCACCAGTTTCACGAGCTAGCAGCACTAGTCAGTGTGTACGTGCAATGCACATTAATTTGGAAGTATATTAAGTGCATGCGAATATTAAGTAGGATATTATTTGCGTGTTATTATGTGATTAACACTACTTTTGGCATGAAATTAACTGCACGCTAAACGTGTTGAGCGCTCGACGTTGAAGCAGTCTAGGTCGTTGGATGACAAGGAATACATATGGCTTGATGACGTTTTATATTTAATTTGATACGGCTCTAGCAGAACATTCAATCTATCAAACCATAGATTTTGTTCAGTCTGGCTCCGACTTTAAATTATACGATGGCCGATCTAAAATAAACGGAAATGATAAACGTTCGGATTTTAAGCATGGCAATCCGAACGTTTTTCATGGCAATTTTAGATTACGCGGCGGCGGCGGCGTCTTGCGGTGGGAAGCGGCTCCTCTGCCATGCTCTGTGTGTCGTCGGGCCACTGACCGACGGCGACGGCGGCGCCTTGCGCCGTTGTTGGCGTACTCCTGGATGTTGACCTAGCTTCAAGGAAGGACAAAATGTTCTGGACTTCGGAGCGAGTCAACTGGCGGGAGGAGGCGACTGGGGTTGGTTCAAGGAAGCGGTCGACGGCGGCCATCCATGCCGCTGAGGGGGGCACTGGCACCCGCATGGGGACATGCGCTGTCAACGATGCGGCGGAGACATTCGTGCGCACGAGCACCGGCACAGGCACGCACGTCAGTGCATGTGCAAGCGCATGCACTGGCAGGTGCATGGGCACCGGCACGGGTGTGCTCGACAGTGCACGCACAGGCGCTTGCGCTAACCGGTGCATGGGCGCGTGAAAGTCAGCGGGGACCTCGTGGAACCCCGTGGCATCAAGCCCGGCGACAATGTGCGGCTCCCAGCCCATCAATGCCACGAGGATGGGCACTGGCGCAATCGGGGCGACGGGAGCCGGAATGGGAGTGGGGACAGGCACGGCGTCTTCCCGCAAGGCCAGTTCAAGCTCATCCCAACGCGCCTTATGTTCTTGAGACTCTGGCTAGGTGTCTTCCTCAGGAAACTGGAAGACTAAGGGCAGACCATCATGATGCGGCATGGCGTATGTTTAGGTCAGGCTGGTTGGAGGTAGACGACAGGAGAATCGGAGAGGAAGAGAGAAGATTGTAGCGATACTGGGTAGTGCGGGGTTGATTTTAAACTGCGGCGCCGGCGACATTAAAAATGGGAGCGATTGGGGACGAAGGTGGGCGGCGGAGCTGGACAAAGGGCTTGCCTCCCGGTGAGCTCCTGACAATGATCTGCTTTCGCCGACGCCTCCTGTCGGCCAGCGCGCGATCTGCTCGCACACCTCCCGTCGACTCATACCTTGCTCGGACGGCACCTGCCGATGAGAAGCGGTACTCGTGGCAGCACGTAAACGCCCACGGTTTCAATAGTGAAAGTGTTCGCCTTAACGTGACAGGTCTTTGTTCCAAAATACCTTGGCTCTTCATTTGTGCAACTTGTCATAAGCAGCTTGTCTCAAATTGAAGAAAAAAATTACGAAGTTGGACGGCCGGAGCAACCATCAAATCACAAAACCCCCTCCTTTCCAGCAGTAAGTTGGACGAACGAAGCAACCATCATTTCACTCTTTTATCTCAGCTTCCTGTCTACCCAACTCGCTTCTCCCTCATCTTGTTCCTCATTTCTTCAAGAAACCCCGACCTGCTTCTGCCATTGTTCTTCTCTACCAAAGGAGGAAAGGTGAGCGCATCAATGGTGTTGATTCTGGCCAAGGCCCGGTCTTGCAACCCTGAGACTGATCCTATAACTCCCTCTCTTTTCTTCTTTTGGGTTTGTGATTATGGTTTCTTTTCTTTTATTTCTATTTGACGGTTTCTTGATGGACGCTGGAGCACCGGCCGAAGTGATGTCTATGGCTCTGGCCAAAACCGTCGAGGCTCATGGTACGAAGAAGTGCAAGCACCCCGCCGAGACTACCGCAGACAAGCTCAAAGCCATCGCCCTGTCCAAGCCCCTCTCTAGGATCCCTCATTAAGCAAGTCTAGGTAATATCTCTTCTTGAAGATCTTTTTCTCGATCTTGATCATGTTTTTTCATCTAACACGCAGTACTAGCTGTAGTAGTACAACTTTCTGGGTGATCTTGCATGTGATTTTTGTGTGCCAAATGACGGTTCGAAATTCCTCTTTTAATCAAAACATGCGAGAGGTTGACACTGATTTCTTATAGATTACCTTCAACTACTCCCTCTGTCCCAAATTTCTTGTCTTAGATTTGTCTAGATACGGATGTATCTAATACTAAAATGTGACTTGATACATCCGTATCTAGACAAATCTAAGACAAGAATTTTGGGACGGAGGGAGTACTATGAACATAAATGCTACCTTTGAAGAGGGTTTATTTGCCTCAAGAACTTGTGTTATGGATATTGCAAGTAATCCCTCTGCTCTCATGCCTTTGAAGACATGTTCTAGTGTCTTTGTTCACTCATTTCTGTGCATATATGTAGTCATATATGGAGTATAATATCGAAAATCATCTTATTTTTCTGAACGGAGGTAGTAATAAAATATGGTTTCTGTTTGAACTAGAACCAGGTCCGCGGTGGAGATAAAGTTCTCGAAGTCATGCCGTGTGAACTGGAAGACCTGAGGATGAGTTCTACTGCTAAACTATCCAGCTGATGTGTCCTTGTCGCCACGTGTCGTGAACTAGTGTTTTCCTGTAGCATTGTTGTCAGGCGTGTTCTCGAGGCTGTACTTGACCACAACAATTTCCTAGCTGTGCCTTCGATTACGAAGGGTGTGGTTCTTGTAAAGCTTCCCAACAAATCTGATGCGGCCTGTCTTCATGATCATGTTTATGAGTGGAAAGACCACTCTGTTAGGTTCTCCGAGGTTGGCGAGATGGTGATGGTGCATGTAGACATCTCTCACGAAGTCCATGGCCTAGTCAGTTATGCGGGGTTCTTCCCGTAGGTCGGTGGCAAGAAATAGTCTGCAGAGTTTAATTAGTGCAACTTTGCTTGTCTATAGTAAGTACTATTGTTTAGTACTTGATTTTTGTTTGTGGACCCTGTATTGTTTATTAGTACTACCGCTTTTGGTGTGTGCTCAGTCCTGAGAACGGTCTATGTTAATGTCTGTCCACTCAATTCAGTCTGTATATTTTGAAGTATCCAGATCATCTTTTTTGTGACGACGGTTTATCAATTATGGTTACACTCCAATATCTGTATGCATTGTAGGGTTTATCGCACCCACCAGGATTTCCAGTCCCATAGATGTTCGGTCCATACGATTTGTCACGACCTTTGGACTGTCCTGCTTATGGGAGTAGGCGGGGCCCCTACATGCCACCAGTAGTTGAACGATCAATCTTATGTTTAGTACTTCAACATAGTGATTTCTTGGTAAGGATTCACTCATGTCACATCAAGTAAATCTTATTGATTTACTGTCTAAATCTTATTGATTTAATGTCATGTTTTCTTTCTTTTCCTGCAATTTTACGATGCAGGTTTTGCCATGTGACATTTTTTTGACTATATACTGCAAGGCAACAGCCTCACAGTATTTTATTAAACCAAAGAACCAAAGTTTACAAAGTTACTAGTTAAAGGCTAGGGAGGAGAGGGAAAAACTTACAAAGAGTGATTAAGGTAAGGAAGCTATCCAAGAAATTAGTCTATTCCTATATTTACATTTGATTCTATGAGCTAAAAGAGAGATGTCATGAAGAAAATTTCTCGTCCAAGATCTAAGAGAAGGTGATTCATTTTTGAAAATCTTCCCATTTCTTTGTGTCCAAATATTCCAAGTGGCAGTGAAGACTACCTCTGAGAAGAAAGGGAGGCCAAACTCCCTCCTAGCAGTAGAAGCCATCTCATAAGTGGTCTGGTTAGGTTGAGTAATCCATGAAATACCAAGGTAATTCCAGACACGTTGGCTAAAGTTACAAGCGAAGAAGAGATGCGCTCTGTCCTCATGAGAGGCCAAGTGGCACAGAACACAAGTGTCATCCTGGATAATCCAATGCCGCCGCTGCATCATGTCCCTAGTGTTCAGACGATCCATCAAGAGAAGCCAGCCAAACACCTTAAACTTAAGGGTACAAGAACATTTCCAGATCCACCGGAATATGGGATCAACCACAGTGTCCGAAAAGCATGACCTGTAATAAATCCTTGACTGATAATCACCAGATTTGGAAGGCCATTTCCAGACATCCTTTTCCCCGTCCTGAAGGGTGACCAAAGGTAGCAACGCCTGAAGCTGATTAAATTCCTCGAAAGCCTCAGCAGACAGTGGCAGATGGAGATTGTCGGTTGGGTCCGATAGTTCCATCATATCCTTAATGGTGAGAGCGTCATCAATCACAAAAGAGTGAAGCCTCAGAAACTGATGTTGCATGATAACCGTATTGTTGACAAGTTGCCAATGGTCCAGCCAGAAGATCACCGTATCTCCCGCACGTACGTGTGGTACCGCCAACTTGCAAAACCTATCATATAGCTTTAATAAATCCCTCCACCAGAAAGAACCGCAGCTTTGAGTGACTTGGGGAGGCGCTGCGGCATAATATGTGTCCCAAATAAGTGATACCCATGGCACATCCATCTTATTAAAGAACTTGAAAAGATGCTTGATCAACAAGGCATCATTCTGAATGCTCAAGTCCAGAACGCCCAGTCCTCCCAAGGTTTTAGGACGACAGACCAAATCCCAAGCCGCCAATGATTGCTGGGGCGTATCCGTCTTGCCTCTCCACAAGCATTGCCGCATGATACGCTCAATCTGTTTCAAGATGCCCTGCGGCAGCGAAAGAGTGCACAGGAAATATATTGGTATAGAACTAAGAACAGATTGCAAGAGCTGTAGCTGGCTTCCTTGGTTCAACAGGCAAGAAGACGCAGATAATCGTCGCTCAATACAATCTACCAAAGGCAACAGATCATAAATTGTTGGCCGGGAGGTACCTATTGGTAAGCCAAGGTAAGTGAACGGCATGGACCCAACATCACACCCAAGTAAACAAGCAACACGCTTACCCTCATCATCACTCATATTGGTAGGTATCAAAGAGGACTTACTGAAGTTGACCCTCAGTCCGGTTGATTTAGCAAAGACTTCAAGCATTTCTTTGAAAGCAATGAGCTGGCTGTCAATAGCTGGAAGAACAATGAGGGTGTCGTCCGCATACTGAACGATCGGATAGTCCATCGAAGCGGTTGGGATAGGTAAGGTGAGAATGTTCCTTGAGTACATTTCATTTACAACCGATTGAAGTAAGTCCACAGTGATCACAAAGAGCAAAGGAGATGGTGGATCTCTTTGACGAACACCCGAACGACAGACAAAATGATTACCAGGCACTCCATTCAGAAGAACCGAAGAGGAGCCCATGGACAAAATGTTCTCAATCCAACTTGTCCAATGATCATCAAAACCCTTACATTTCAGAATCCTAAGAACCAGTTCATGCTCAATGTTGTCGAATGCTTTTGCGAAGTCAAGCTTAAGAAGAATGATAGGCCTCTTGGAAGCTTTGCTTTGGTGGATGTACTCAAAACACCACGCCAGGCAATCCTGAATGGATCGACACCGAAGAAAGCCATATTGGTTGCGGTGAATACATTTCAAGATCACACCCTGGAGACGATTAGCCAAAAGCTTGGTTAAAAACTTCAAACAGGTATTTGTCAATGATATGGGCCGGAAATCACCAACATATTCAGGGCTCAACTTTTTAGGAATGAGGGTGATAAGAGATGTATTGAGACACTCCAAATTACATTTCCCATCATAGAATTCTTGGACAAGTTTCATGAAATCCTCTTTCAAAATAGACCAACATTTCTTTAAGAAAAGGCCAGTAAACTCGTCCGGTCCCGGAGCACGATCAGTAGGCATGTTCTTAATTACCGCATCCACCTCAGAGTCCATGAACGGTAAAGATAACTCCTCTAAACCATCAATCCGTGAAATTAATGTGTCTAGATCAAAACCCATTTGAATGCCTTTTGATTGGCCCATTCGTTGATTGAAGTTGGACCAGAACATCCCTGCCAACTGCTGGTGATCCGTGATCACATCACCTTCCACAGACTTGATCGAGGAGATTGTGTTCCTCCGATATCTTTCCGTAGCCATTGCATGAAAAAAATTCGAATTTTCCTCACCAACTTTGATGTTTCTGATCGTGCAACGTTGCTTCCAATAGATAAATTGCCAATGTAAGATATCCTCAAGGTGCAATTTAACAATTCTGCTAAAATTGAACTCCGGCCAACTCAAAGGCCCAATTTCCTCAAGATCATCTAGAAAAATAATCACTTTGTTGCAATCAGCAATGAGAGCTTTGACTGTGGATAGGTTGAGATGCCATTTCTTGAGAGCATATCGGAGGGACTTAAACTTAGCCGAAATTGTTAAGGCAATCGATGATTTTTCCACAGGCCTGTTCCAAAACTCAAAAACACAGTCAACAAAACCAGGCAAATCAACCCAATAATTCTCAAAGCGGAAAACTTTTGCCTTGGGAATACATGTGGCAATCGAGACCACACACGGAACTTGGTCGGAGGCAGTGCGTGCAAGAGGGAAAACCATTGTGTTGGGGTGATCTGATGTCCAAGCAACCGACGTGAAAAACCAATCAATCTGCTCGAGAAGCGGCGAAATTTGCATATTCGACCATGTATATTGACGACCCTTGATTGGCAGCTCAACCAGAACCAAATGATCAATTATTTCATTAAACAAGAAGATATCATTAACATCACCACCCGGAAGGTTACAGTTCTCAAGCGATCGCATGAAGTTGAAATCACCCAAAAGCAACCAATTCTCACCAAACTGAATATCAAGATTATATAACCACTGAACAAATTCATCACGGGCATGACCTTGACAAGGGCCATATATGGAGACTAAAGACCAGGTTTCAGAAGTGTGTTTAGACTTAAACTCATAATAATCCCATAGGGTTTTGCCTCAATTAAAGAACCTATGAAGAAGGATGAATTCCAAACAACCACCATCCCAGCAGACACACCAGCCGAGGGAACATAAAAAAATTATCAAAACGCCTCGGACAGAACTTCCTAATGAAACGTTGATCAATATGCATGCATTTAGTTTCCTGAAAACAAACAACAGAACAACCACTTTCATCGATCTTTTGCCTAACCGCAAGCTGACGTGCTTCAGAATTGAGGCCCTGAACGTTCCAACATAGAATTTTCCACTCCTTAAACCTTGTCTGATTCATTACAAACCAAAAGTAGAAGCCTTAAAAGTAGGCCACGCAATGACCTACACTGACCCACAAAGCAGACAAGCATCGCAAAGTTCCAAACAAAGAAAGAAAGATAAATGGCGATTACAATACGCCATGGACCAGAACCCTGCATGATGTAACTAAACATCAGAACCCAAGCTGCTGTTGGACTTGGCAGGATCAGCAACAAGCTTATCCGTAGTAATCTTCTCGGGCGCAATGCGAAGGCTTGCACCAATGCGTTGTAGGTCGGCTATAACTGTTGGTGGGGGCACATAAGGACTATCTTAAGACTAGGAACTGCTAGTGTTGCGCTTCTTCAAAGTGTGAGACTTTTTAGATGGGGTGTGCTACGTCTTGAGCTTTCGTTGGTTTTCCCCGAAGAGGAGAGGATGATGCAACAGAGTAGCGTAAGTATTTCCCTCAGTTTTTGAGAACCAAGGTATCAATCCAGTAGGAGGCCGCACGCAAGTCCCTCGTACCTACACAAAGCAAATAACTCCTCGCAACCAACGTGAATAGGGGTTGTCAAGCCCTTCATGGTCACTTACGAGAGTGAGATCTGATAGAGATGATAGATAATATTTTTGGTATTTTTGATATAAAGATGCAAGGTAAAATAAAAGGTAAAGTAAAAAAGCAAAGCAATAATAAAGCGTAGGAAGATTAATATGATGAGAATAGACCCGGGGGCCCTAGATTTCACTAGTGGCTTCTCTCAAGAGCATAAGTATTTTACGGTGGGTGAGCAATTCATCGTTGAGCAATTGATGAATTGAGCATAGTTATGAGAATATCTTGGTATGATCATGTATATAGGCATCACATCTGAGACAAGTAGACCGACTCACCTGCATCTACTACTATTACTCCACACATCGACCGCTATCCAAAGATGCATCTAGAGTATTAAGTTAATGAAAACAGAGTAACGCCTTAAGCAAGATGACATGATGTAGAGGAATAAATTCATGCAATATGATAAATACCCCATCTTGTTATCCTCGATGGCAACAATACAATACGTGCCTTGCAACCCTTTACATCATTGGGTAAGGACACCGCAAGATTGAACCCAAAGCTAAACACTTCTCCCATTGCAAGAACTACCAATCTAGTTGGCCAAACCAAACGGATAATTCGAAGAGACTTGCAAAGATAACCAATCATACATAAAAGAATTCAGAAAAGATTCAAATATTGCTCATAGAGAATCTTGATCATAAAACCACAATTCATCGGCCTCAACAAACACACCGCAAAAAGAAGATTACATCAAATAGATCTCCACGAGAGAGGGGGAGAACATTGTATTGAGATCCAAAAAGAGAGAAGAAGCCATCTAGCTACTAACTATGGACCCGAAGGTCTGAAGTGAACTACTCACACTTCATCGCAGAGGCTATGATGACGATGTAGAAGCCCTCCGTGGTGGATTCCCCTTCGGGCGGAGCTCCGGAACAGGCCCCAAGATGGGATCTCATGGATACAGAATGTTGCGGCGGTGGAATTAGGTTTTTGGCTCCGTATCTGATCTATTGGGGGTACGTAGGTATGTATAGGAGGAAGAAGTTCATCGGTGGAGCTCCGAGGGGCCCACGAGGTAGGGGGCGCGCCCTAGGGGGGGCGCCCTCCACCCTCGTGACCACCTTCGGGCTTTCTTGACGGAGGGTCCAAGTCTCCTGGGTCTTATCTGATGAGAAAATCACGTTCCCGAAGGTTTCATTCCGTTTGGACTCCGTTTGATATTCCGTTTCTTCGAAACACTGAAATAGGCAAAAAACAGCAATTTTGGGCTGGGCCTCCGGTTAATAAGTTAGTCCCAAAAATAATATAGAAGTGGAAAATAAAGCCCAATATAGTCCAAAACAATAGATAATATAGCATGGAGCAATAAAAATTTATAGATACGTTGGAGACGTATCAGGCATCCCCAAGCTTAATTCCTGCTCGTCCTCGAGTAGGTAAATGATAAAAAGAGAATTTTTGATGCGGAGTGCTACTTGGCATAATTTCAATGTAACTCTTCTTAATTGTGGTATGAATATTCAGATCCAAAACATTCAAGACAAAAGTTCATATTGACATAAAAATAATAATACTTCAAGCATACTAACTAAGCAATTATGTCTTCTCAAAATAACATGGCCAAAGAAAGTTCATCCCTACAAAATCATATAGTTTAGTCATGCTCCATCTTCTTCACACAAGAATGCTCTCATCATGAACAACCCCGTTGACAAGCCAAGCAATTGTTTCATACTTTAATAATCTCAAACCTATAAACTTTCACGCAATATATGAGCGCGAGCCATGGACATAGCACTATGGGTGGAATAGAATATAATGATGGGGGTTATGTGGAGAAGACAAAAAGGAGAAGGTCTCACATCAACGAGGCTAATCAACCCGGCTATGGAGATGCCCATAAATTGATGTTAATGCAAGGAGTAGGGATTACCATGCAACGGATGCACTAGAGCTATAAATGTATGAAAGCTCAACAAAAGAAACTAAGTGGGTGTGCATCCAACTTGCTTGCTCACGAAGACCTAGGGCATTTGAGGAAGCTTATCGTTGGAATATACAAGCCAAGTTCTATAATGAAATTCCCACTATTATATGAAAGTGACAAAACATGAAACTCTCTATATGAAAAACATGGTGCTACTTTGAAGCACAATATATGAGACTCTCTATACGAAGAACATGGTGCTACTTTGAAGCACAAGTGTGGCAAAGGATAGTAGCATTGTCCCTTCTCTCTCTTTTCTCTCATTTTTTTGGGCCTTCTCTTTTTTTATGGCCTTTCTCTTTTTCTTTTCTTTTTTTTCCTCACTTGGGACAATGCTCTAGAAAATGATGATCATCACACTTCTATTTATTTACAACTCAATGATTACAACTCGATACTAGAACAAAGTATGACTCTATATGAATGCCTCCGGCGGTGTACCGGGATATGCAATGAATCAAAATTGACATGTATGAAAGAATTATGAATTGTGGCTTTGCCACAAATACTATGCCAACTATATGATCATGCTAAGCAATATGACAATGATGAATATGTCATGAAGAACAGTATGGTGGAAAGTTGCATGGCAATATATCTCGGAATGGCTATGGAAATGCCATAATAGGTAGGTATGGTGGCTGTTTTGAGGAAGATATAAGGAGGTTTATGTGTGAAAGAGCGTATCATATCACGGGGTTTGGATGCACCGGCGAAATTTTCACCAACTCTCAATGTGAGAAAGGGCAATGCACGGTACCGAAGAGGCTAGCAATGATGGAAGGGTGAGAGTGCATATAATCCATGGACTCAACATTAGTCATAAAGAACTGACATACTTATTGCAAAAATCTACAAGCCATCAAAAACCAAAGCACTACGCGCATGCTCCTAGGGGGATAGATTGGTAGGAAAAGACCATCAGTCGTCCCCGACCGCCACTCATAAGGAGGACAAACAAATAACACCTCATGTTTCAAATTTGTTACATAACGTTTACCATACGTGCATGCTACGAGACTTGCAAACTTCAACACAAGCATTTCTCAAATTCACAACTACTCAACTAGCACGACTTTGATATTATCACCTCCATATCTCAAAAAAATTATCAAGCATCAAAATTTTCTTATTATTCAACGCACTCAAAAGAAAGTTTTTACTATATTTTTTATACCCAGCATATTATTATTTTAAGCAAATTACCATGCTATTTAAGACTCTCAAAATAATCTAAGTGAAGCATGAAAGATCAATAGTTTCTTTAAAACAAATCCACCACCGTGCTCTAAAATATATAAGTGAAGCACTAGAGCAAAACTATAAAGCTCAATAGATATAGGTGAAGCACACAGAGCAAAACTATAAAAGCTCAAAAGATATAAGTGAAGCACATAGAGCAAAACTATAAAGCTCAAAAGATATAAGTGAAGCACATAGAGTATTCTAAAAAATTCCAATTCAAGTGTGGCTCTATCAAAAGGTGTGTACAGCAAGGATGATTGTGGTAAACTAACAAGCAAAGACGCAAATAATACAAGACGCTCCAAGAAAAACACATATCATGTGGTGAATAAAAATATAGCTCCAAGTAAAGTTACCGATGGAAGTGGATTTAAAGAGGGGATGCCTTCAGGGCATCCCCAAGCTTTGAATTTTTGGTGTCCTTGGATTATCTTGGGGGTGCCATGGGCATCCCCAAGATTAGGCTCCTGCCACTCCTTGTTCCATAATCCATCAAAATATTTAACCCAAAACTTGAAAACTTCACAACACAAAACTCAACAGAAATCTCGTGAGCTCCGTTAGCGAAAGAAAACAAAAGACCACTTCAATGTGCTGTAATGAACTCATTATTTATTTATATTGGTGTTAAACCTAATGTATTCCAACTTCTCTATGAATTATAAACTCTTTTACTAGCCATAGATTCATCAAAATAAGCAAACAACACACGAAAAACAGAATCTGTCAAAAACAGAACAGTCTGTAGTAACCTGTAACTAACGCAAACTTCTGGAACTCCAAAAATTCAGCAAAAATAGGAAGACCAAGGCAATTTGTTTATTGATCAGCAGCAACTGGAATCACTATTTTATCACGTTCTGGTGATTTTTAAAAATTGTTTTCGTTAACCGAAAGTTTCTGGAAATTACAGCAAGAGCAAATAACTATTATCCAAGAAGATCCTATAGGTTTAACTTGGCACAAACACTAATTAAAAAATAAAACCACATCTAAACAGAAGGTAGATGGGTTATTTATTGAATAACAGAAAGGAAAAATATTGGGTTGTCTCCCAACAAGCGCTTTTCTTTAAAGCCTTTTAGCTAGGCATTGATAATTTTAATGATGCTCACATGAAAGACAAGAATTGAAGCACAAAGAGAGCATCATAAAACACGTGACAAAAACATCTAAGTCTAACATACTTCCTATGTATAGGCATCTTATAGAAAAACAAATTATCATAGCAAGCAAAAACTAGCATATGCAAGGAAGCGGAAAAGAACAATAGCAATCTCAACATAACGAGAGGTAATTTAGTAACATGAAAATTTCTATAACCATATTTTCCTCTCTCATAATAGTTACATGCAGGATCATAGGAAAATTCAACAAAATAGCTATCACAAAGTATATTCTCAACACGATCCACATGCATGCAAAGTTGACACTCTTCTAAAATAGTGGGATTATCATTAACTAAAGTCATGACCTCTCCAAACCCACTTTTATCAAAAACTTCATAAGATTGAACATTCTCCAAATATGTGTGATCTAAAGTTGACACTCTTCCGAACCCACTTTCAATATTATTGCAAACAATATTATCAATCTCATATTCATCATGGGGCTTAAATATATTTTCAAGATCATAAGAAGAATCACCCCAATCATGATCATTGCAACAAGTAGTAGACATAGAAAAAGTAGCATCCCCAAGCTTAGGGTTTTGCATCTTATTAGCACAATTGACATAAAAAGAATTTATAATAAAATCATTGCAATCATGCTTTTTATTCAAAGATCTATCGCGAGTCACTTCACGGATTTCAGGCAGAACTTTATAAAGATAATCTAGTGCATCCAAATCAGTAGGAATTGGTTCATCATAATTGGATCTCTTAAAAAGATTGGCAAGCGGATGAGGATCCATAGATATTGGCTTCTCTATTTAGGAATAAATACTCAACTATTTCAACCAAACGAGCAAACGAGCCATGTAATACATCAAGGCAAACGAAAAGAGAGGGCGAATAAAACGGCAAGGGTGAAGTGGGGGAGAGGAAAACGAGAGGCAAATGGCAAATAATGTAATGCGAGAGATAAGGGATTGTGATGGGTACTTGGTATGTTGATGTCACATCCCTAGTTCTAGTATGGACTAGGCTAGCCCTTCTTGTGTGCATTATGTTTAAAGTTTGAAAGAAATATGAAATGGGGATGATAAACCCTAGCATCAAGATTAAATCAAATAGGGTCAACCATAAATAATTTCAATGAACCCAGAATGCTTTTCAGAAAAGTTCATCATTTTTGAATTGGTTTAGAACCCACACTTAAAATGGTGCACATTTTGTAGGCCACTCTGGATTTTTGAATTAATCCATTAAGTATTTGCATTTGGGCATTTAATTCCTATAAATATTTTAATTGCCCAAATAATACTGATAATGGTTGAGGGCTGTTGGAAATAATTTCATAAGTGCCCACAATTATTTTCAGCATTTTATAAAATGGTTTAGTATTTTTACTAAACCAAAACAAAACAGAACAAATTAGAAAACAGAACAGAATTAGAAAGAAAACAGAGAGAGAGAGAGGAAACCCACCTGGCACTTACCGCAGCCCACCGGCCGGCCCAGCTGGCCGGCCCAGCCCACCAGGGGCTCCTCCCTGTCGTCTTCCCCCTTGCCAGGAGGACGAGGGCAGTGCGTGGCCATGTGAGCACGCGTCCGGCCACCTCCGCTTGCTTGCCGCTCTTTGGAGTCGGCCCCAGCGCCACGTGCTTTGCCCGACCCTCCCTGGACCTCTCTCACTCTCCCTCGGCTTCCTCCCCTTCTCTGCTCTCTCCCAAGACGCTCGAAGGCCGCTGCCGCCGCTGCTCGCCAGAGCCGTAGCCACCGCATCCCCTCCACCTATCTCCACGCCCTAGAGCTCCCGCCTGCCGTGCATCGCCCTCGGCAGTCAAGCAACCAGTAGCGCGCCAGAACGCCGCCATCGACGCTTATCTTCACCTCGCCGCCGGAGATCCCCTTGCCGCCCGACGCTCCGGACCGCCTCGAAGCTCGCCGACCTCCTCGTCCGACTCGCCGTGAGCCTCTGACCCCGTCCGTCCCTTTCTTCTTCCCCGTAGGCCGCCGTAGCCACCGGACCGCCCACGCCCGAACCCGCCGCCGCCCGCGCTCGTCGCCGGTGATGCTCCGGTGACCATTTGGTCCCGGGCATGCGCCCATCGTACTCACCGCACCACGTAGACGCCGTAGTTTCTAATCGCACATCGCCACGGCCACCGCAACCGCTTCGCCCGAACTCCGGCGGCCGCAATCGAAGCTTCGCCGCCGTTGACTCCAGCCACCCCAGTTCGGAGACCACCACCATCCGACGCGCCATCGCGCCAGCTCTCCGCAGGCCAAAGGGCGACCGAATGGTGCACCGTGGCGAAACCCGAGCCCTCCAAAGTGTGCCTCCGCTGCGTTTTGTCGCCGCCGGCGTAACTCCGGTGACGCCGACGTGGCGATCTCATTAGCCGCTAATGACCACTCTAAACACCCCTTGAGCCATCGCCATGTGGCCCCCCGAGCCTAATTAGGTTAGTTTAGTTTTTCTGTTAGATTAGTGCTAATGCCGTGGACCCCATGTGTCAGCTCTGACCTTGGCCTAGTCAGCGTTGACCGGGCCCACTTGCCATCCACTCAACCAGCCCTAGACACTGACGTGTGGGTCCCAAACGTCAGGTTTGACATGGGTTGGTATTGTGACCTTCTGACGTCATGCAGTCATCATGCTGACGCAGTAATTGTTTCTGGGATTTTAATAAATCAGAAATGATTTATTATTTTCAGAAAATGCCCTAAACTTCTAATAATCATATAAAATCAACCGCAGCTCCGAATGAAATAATTTATATATGAAAAATGATCAGAAAAATCCAATCTATCCATCTGTACTGTTTTCATGCATGTTTGAACAACTTAAAGTTGCTGTATAAGACAATATGAATAAATGGCATTTGAAATGCCTTACATGGAGTTTGAATTTGAACCTTGGGTTCAAACCAACTTCATTTAAATCGTTGCTAGCTGCATTAGCTTAACTCACAACATATTGCCATCTCATTATCATGCATCATATTGTTGCATTGCATTGATTGTGTTCTTTCTTTGTTACCGGTGATTGTCCCCTCTCAGTAGGCGTTGTACCGATGTTGTGATCGTTGACACTGATGAAGACTCAATGCTATCTTTAGAAGTGCCAGGCAAGCAAAAACCCCTTGTTCATTCCGATACAATCCTACTCTCTCGCTCCTGCTCTCTTTTACTGCATTAGGACAACAACGAATCATCTGTTACTTGCTACGGTAGTTGAACCCCTTATCCTCTGCATGACCTGTCATTGCCACAGTAAATAGATGAAACCCACTAGCATGAGTAGGAGTTGTTTGAGCCCTGATGTGCCTACTCATTCATGCTTGTTTGTCGTGCTTGCTATTGCTTAGAGTTGTGTCAGGTCTGATTCATCGGGGATGAATCGGAGGTGTGTGAACATGTCCTACTGTTGAGAGCTAAGTGTGTGAATAAGATTTGGTAAAGGTATCGGTGAGAGGCCATGTAGGAGTACATGGTGGGTTGTTTCATTGAAGCCATCCTCAGGAACTGAGTTCTGTGTTTGTGATCCATGAACAGCTACTACCACACATTGGGATCCTTAATTGACTCTCTCGACTTATTAATCGCCCTTGTCCTCTGTCCAGGAGTGTCACGCCCAATATGCGACCCTATCCAAAAGGAACTCGAAGGTCCCACCAAGGATAGACCCGCATATTCAAACGCTTTTGCAAGGTGGATATCATTACATCAACATTACATAAAAGATGGGGATACATACATAAGGCATACAATGCCACACGAATACAACATCACATCATATAAAAGATCAACATCCGTCTACGGATGAAACATAAACATAAACTCAAACAATATCCACCCTGCTAGCCCAGGCTACCGACCTGGAACCTATCCCCTAATCGACGAAGAAGAAGAAGAACTCCAACACAAGCAAACATCGCTCTCGCGTCATGATCATCGCAAATCTGTACCTGCAACTGTTGGTGTAGTAATCTGTGAGCAACGAGGACTCAGCAATCCCATTATCATGGGTATCAAGACTAGCAAAGCTTAAAGGGAAAGGAAGGGGTAAAGTGGTGAGGTTGCAGCAGCGGCTAAGCATATATGGTGGCTAACCAACGCAAATAAGAGCGAGAAGAGAGCAAGCGGAACGGTCGTGAAGCTAGCAATGATCAAGAAGTGATCCTGAACTCCTACTTACGTCAAACATAACCCAGAAACCGTGTTCTCCTCTCGATCAACCCCGAAAAGAGACACTCACGGTTACGCACACGGTTGGTGTAGTTTAGAAGAGTTTACTTCAAGTTCACTACAACCGACATTAACAAATTCCCATCTCGCCACATAACCGCTGGGCACGGCTTTTGAAAGTTCAAACCCTGCAGGGTGTCCCAACTTAGCCCATGATAAGCTCTCGCGATCAACGAAGGATATTCCTTCTCCCGGGAAGACCCGATCGGTCTCGAATCCGGCTACAAGACATTTCGACAAAGAATAAAACAAGACCAGCAAGACCTCCCGGCGTGCCGACATCCTGATAGTAGCCACGCGTATCTCGTCTCAGGTCACGACCAGGTGAGGCAAATGGTAAAACCAATGTTGGGCCTTGCTGGAAGAGTTTTATTCAAAGCGAACTGTCAAGGGGGTCCCATAAATCACCCAACCGCGTTAGGGACGCAAAATCCGGGAACATAATACCGATATGACGGAAACTAGGGCGGCAAGAGTGGAACAAAACACTAGGCATAAGGCCGAGCCTTCCACCCTTTACCAAGTATATAGATGCATTAATAAAATAAGAGATATTGTGATATCCCAACATAACCCTGTCTGCCATGGAGCAATCTTCAACTTCACCTGCAACTAACAACGCTATAAGAGGGGCTGAGCAAAGCGGTAACATAGCCAATCAATGGTTTGCTAGGAGGGGTGTCAAAGGTTAGAGGTTCATGGCAATTTGGAAGGCTTGATGAGCAAAAGATAGGTAGCGCAGCATAGCGATTGAACGAAGCAACTAGCATATCAATGATAGTAATGAGATCCAAGGTGACGGTCATCTTGCCTGAAATCCCGCAAGGAAGAAGAACGAGTCCATGAAGAAGACGAAGCCACGAAGACGAACCAAGCATAGATGAACGAATCCTCACGATCGCAACGAAACGGGAACTATCGAAAAGAAGCACACAACAAAGTAAACACACCACACATGAACATGACAAGATGCACAACAAACATGATGCATGACAAATCTAGATTAGGCTACTCATGGCAAGAGATGATGCAAACAAGAGCAACACATCAAGGCAAGTTTAAATGAGGTCGGGAACAACATATAACAATTTCGGTAAGTCCTCATATGCAAATTTCGAAATTGTTCCAGATCTGAATAAACGTTAAGTTCAAGTTGTTAAACAGCAAGTTAAGATGCACCAAGATGATCTACACGAAATTCTAGTCAAGTTACATATAAAGTTCATTAGATTCGGAGCTACGGCCTAGAAGATATGAGCAAAACAAGATAAGCATGGGATTGATGCAAAATGCATCCAAACATCACGCAAACACCTCAAAACAATGATGCAACATGATAATATGAAAGTACATGCAAAATCAAGCAAGTTTCATATAGATCACACTCAGAACGGAGCAACGGTTCAACACATACACCCTATACAAGTCATGACAACAATCTGTCCAAAACAGCAACTAGGCATATTGCAAGCATCAAAACAACATGCTACAACACCTCAACTTGAGATCAAGAGGCATGGACATGAAGTACAGGTAAAGCATGACAAAACATGAACACTGAGCTAACTCCAGAAATCACTAGAACATGCTCAAACACACATAGCAAGATTGCAAATAATAACAGTTCAGACTTTAGCAGAAATAACATCAGGTTGCAATGTTTAGAGCTATCAAACAACATGTTACAAGAACTTATCATGGCAAAAGAAGGCATTGCATGATACTAATAAATGCATAAAACAAAAGTCCCTTACTGACCATGAGCCAAAAGAGCACAAAAAATATCATGGCACCCATGTAAACATGGAAAGTTATATTACAGATTCATACATGGCAGGAACAACAATAGGTAGGCATGTTGGTGAGGTTGAACAACTCACCACAGAGCAATACATGGCATGTCAAGGCAACTCAAAGTAAGAAGGCATGTTTATGAAGCTAAGCATGGCAAGAGAAAGTTCATAGAGTGCATGGATCACTAGAAAAACACATGGCAACAACTGAACATAATGTTAACAGGCTGATAGCAACATTATATAGCAACTTTGGAGCAAGACTACAACAAGCTACAGCAGGCTAAAAATGCAACGAGGTGCATTCCTGGATAGAGCATGACATGTAGAATAAAACACCCTTAGTGAACATCTCCAGATTATGCATAGAATGACTTGTAGAAGCAGGTTAACATAGCATCATGATATAGCAGATTCAGACAAGCAAAACAGTAACAGCAAGTACCCTACTTAACAAGCTCGATGCACTCACTACACAACTCACAAAAATATATGGATAGCACCACTGTGAAGATGGATGACATAGATGAACCCACATGTAGACATCAACCTCATACGATGCACACATCAAATGAAACAAAAATGACAAATCACCAAGTTATAACAGTTTCAGCAGGTTAACATCACATAGCACTCTTGCAACGAAGATTCAGGCATCAATATGGACTCAAATGAACATGATGCAATGGAATGAAATGAGGTACTCGTCGATCCGAACAATTTGAAATATTATACGCATAAAACGGAGCTACGGATGCAGAGATATGATGCGTCGAACATGCCATGAAAATGTCACAGATTCGGGGACTTGGTCGTAAAACGGGGTCAACCTCTGGGTGCACGGATGACGAGGACGACCGGAGATGGCGGGGACGACGACGGGACGACGCGGGCGGCGCCGATCGGGGCCGGGGAGGCCGGATCCGGCGGAGGAGGAGCGGCCGGACCGGCGCCC
This sequence comes from Aegilops bicornis, assembly GCA_021605145.1. NCBI lineage: Eukaryota > Viridiplantae > Streptophyta > Magnoliopsida > Poales > Poaceae > Aegilops > Aegilops bicornis. The sequence continues at coordinate 601,802,887 of CM038670.1, forward strand.
GGCGGCCGGAGGAGGCCGAGGCGCGAGGCCAAGGCGGCTCCGCAACGGGAGAAGCCGGGCGGCGGGCGCGGGCGGCGGCGGCGACGGCGGGCGGGCGCAGCTGCGGCGTTTCGAGATGCGGGCGAAGCTCCGGGCGGCGAGGGAGCGGGCGGCGCTGGCCGAGGCGGGCACGGCCGGGTAGACGGGCGAACGGGCGCCAGCCAAGCCGCGGCGCGGCGGGCGCGACGGGCCGGCGGCGGCGGATCTGGGCCCGCGCGGGCCCCGGATGGGCTCCGCGGGCCGGCGGCGCGAGGACGGCGGCGGAGGACACGTGGCAGGCCACGATTGGACGGGGGGAGCGGGGCGGACATGTCCGGGCGGCGGGTGGACGTGTCCGTCGGCGGGAGGAGGAAGAAGCTACGGTTTCGGGGGATTCATCCGTGAATTTGGAAGGGGAAGGCATATATATAGGTAGAGGGAGCTAGGAGAGTCCAAATGAGGTGCGGTTTTCGGCCACGCGATCGTGATCGAACGACCGAGAGCATGGAGGGGAGTTTTATGGGTTTTGGGCCACTTTGGAAGGGTGTTGGGCTGCAAGACAAAAGAGGCTTTTACGGTTACCCGGTTAACCATTGGAGTATCAAACGACCTCCAAATGACCCGAAACTTGACAGGCGGTCTACCGGTGCTATACCAAGGCCGCTTGGCAAACCTCGGTCCATTCCGAGAAAGTTCAACACCCGCACACGAAAAGAGGTAAAGGGGGGCGCCGGGAGACATAGGAGTGCCGGATTGCAAAACGGACAACGGGGAAAATGCTCGGATGCATAAAACGAACGCGTATGCAAAATGAGATGCACATGATTACATGGCACTATGCAACACGCAAGAAAATAACATGGCAACTACGGCGAATAACTGGAAGACACCTGGAGCATCAAATCCGGGGCGTTACAACACTCCTCCACTAACAAGAGATCTCGTCCTGAGATCTTAGGACCGAGACGGAAGGGAAAGGGAAGAGGTGAAACAAGAACTCAAGAGAAGAAGCAAGGAATAGAGAGCACTCGAGAAGAAGAGAGGAACGACGAGAATGACGAGAATCGAAAGCTCACTGAATCATATAGACTCTGAAACCACTCCGGTTAGAACGAGATAAGAAACGAATAAGACTGAAAAGATTTAGGCAGCACTCCGTTTGAAAATGGAAGGGAAAGAACATGAACTTGAGAGGATGGAATGATACTTGATGAAGACATGACATAAAATCTCCGGAAAGAATTGAAAGAGAATTGAATGAAAAGAATTTAGAAGGATTGAATGGAGTTGTTGAGAAAATCAACAACGGAAGAATAAGCTTGATGTGGACTTATGGATAACATCTCAAAATTTATGAGCTGATAACCGACCACAAGCGGAAAAGATTGAATAGCTGAGAAGAACGAAGGAATGCAAAACTCCACTTCAAAAGAATACGGAGAATTAATTGCACTTCGAGATGCGAGAAGAAAAGATATTTGAACTCCACCAACAAAGTCTTGATGAACTCTTGAAGAATGAATTAAATCATGAAGAACCACCATGAAGAACTCCGGTGACAAAAGGATGATGAGATAAAATTGAAGGATGAAAGAATAAGATGAGCATTGCGATGATTTAGCTGGAGGTTCCGACGAAATGGCTGAGAAAATTGAACTCCGGAAAAGAAAAGATGAAAACACTTGGAACTAGAATTTATTCCTCACGAACAAACTCTGGAGGAAGGGATTAATCACTAGGATGAAATAAGAATAAGATTTATTGTATGCTTATCCTTCATCAAATTAAATTGATGACAAGTAATGGATTTTGCTTACTACTTATTCTTCTTGAAAAATAATTGAGAAGTGACATATCGCAAACTTGAGAAGGTCTTCATGAGCCACCAGTAGGATTGAAAGAACGAATGGATTTAAATGATAATCAAGGAAAAAGAATCTTGAACGAACCACCGTAAGAATTCAAAATTGACTAACGAAAGAGAATGAATCGCCGGGAAGAATTAGAAAAGCACAAAGATACTTGAGGGAATTTAGATACAAGAGAATGAAGAGATCATGAACTGATTAGAGGATATTTGAACAATGCACCGGAATAATTGGATAACGGTAGCTAAAATGTGAGGACGAAGAATTCTTCTGGAACGATGGCCTCCGATGAAAAGAAACGGGAAAACAACTTCTGACATACTCCGGATGTGTAAGAAAAGACTATCTGATAAATGGAATAATTCGCGAGGATAACATGAAGCTAGAACCACGAAACTTCGAGAGAACGGACACGATTTAGAAGGAACTCTTCTTCTGTCTTCAAAGTTGAGAATGACGACGAGAAACACCATCAAAATTGTTGAGGTACTCCGGAAGAATGAAAAGCGAAGAGGTTGAGGCAACAATGAAAATAATTTGAAAGAGATCTTGGAAAAGATCCAACTGATGAAAATCATACTTACGTCAAACTTCAAAAGGATTTGAGAATAGCTCCGGACATTAGAAGAGTCAGGTAAGATCCTGGGAAAAGACCTGTGGGTTAGGGCCCACTAAAGAGAAAAACACCGTCGGAAAGAATTGTTCAACGGATAGATGATTCACCGGAACAATTGAAAGATTTGAATGAGGTGACAACCTCGAATTAATTGGAACGCAGATTTAATCTCCCGAGATGTCTTCAAAGACTCCGGAAGGATAAACTGGCGAGAGGCGAACGAGCAAAGGGAAATATTTGAGCTGAGGGAAAGAATACGATCGACAATGAAAAACTTGAATTGAATCCACCGGGGAAGAAAAAGAGGTGATGAATGTCAAACGAGACGAGAATTCACCGGTTGAAACAATTGAGGGAAGACTCCAAACGCATGAAATTGATGCTCGAAATAGACTCAGGCTCCGGGAAGAAGAGGGTGGGAGGTCGGCAAAAACAAAGGCAACTTGGAAGGGGAACAGACGAATAACTTGAAAAGAAAGCACCGGTTGAAATCATTGAGGAAAGAAAGCAAAGACTCCGCATGAGTAGGATGGATACTCGAATACAGACTCCGGTTCGGAAAAGAAGAAGGGAGGGCGAGCGGGAAAAAAACAAGGACAACTTCGTACAGGGAAAGAACGACGATTGAAAAGAACTGAGGATTGATCTCGGAAAAGACAAAGAGGTTCGAGTCGACTTGACGAGAGATGCACCGGACAAAAGAGGATGGACAACTCACGAAACTAACCACGTGATCCTAAAGAAAAATTTGAACGAGAAGAGGAGTAATTCAAAACACCTACGTCAAGATTCCTCACCAGAGCGACGAAGGGACTGAGGAGTAAAAATAAATCCTACTCTCCGATATAACTAGACTCCGAAAATAGTTTTCTTCTAGACTCAACAACGGCCAAACTACATCATCAATCAAGGGGGCTCCTAGGGTCGGTCGAGGCTCTGATACCAACTTGTCACGCCCAATATGCGGTCCTATCCAAAAGGAACTTGAAGGTCCCACCAAGGATAGACCCGCATATTGAAACGCTTTTGCAAGGTGGATATCATTACATCAACATTACATAAAAGATGGGGATACATACATAAGGCATACATGTTGGGGAACGCTGCAGAAAATTAAATTTTTTCCTACGGTTTCACCAAGATCCATCTATGAGTTCATCTAACCAACGAGTCAAGGGAGTGAGTTTGCATCTACATACCACTTGTAGATCGAAAAGGAAGCGTTCAAGGGAAGGTGATGATGGAGTCGTACTCGCCGTGATTCGGATCACCGATGACCAAGTGCTGAACGGACAACACCTCCGCCTTCAACACACGTCTGACGGATTTGACGACGTCTCCTCCGTCTTGATCCAGCAAGGAGGAAGGAGAGGTTGAGGAAGATTGCTCCAACGGCAGCACGACGGCGTGGTGTTGTTGGTGCAGCAAGATTCGGCTGTGGCTTCGCCAAGCACGTCACGGAGGATGAGAGGTGTTGGGGTGGGGAGGGCTGCGCCTTGGCTTAGGTGTTCAGCCTCCCGTCACCCCTCTATTTATAGGGGAGGGAGAAGGGGGCCGGCCCCTCTAGATGGCATCTAGAGGGGCGGCCAAGGGAGGGGGACTTGCCCCTGCCAAGGGCGCCCTCTAGGGTTCCCCCAACCCTAGGCGCAAGGGCCCAAGGGGTGCGCCCAGCCCACCAGGGCTGGCTCCTGCCCCACGCAGCCCATGTGGCCCCCGGGAGGGGTGGCCTCCCGGTGGACCCCTCGAACCCTTCCGGCCCCCAGATAATACCGATATGCCCCGAAACTTTCCGGTGTCCGCTTGACAACTTCCCATATATAAATCTTTTCCTCCGGACTATTCCGAACTCCTCGTGACGTCCGGGATCTCATCCGGACTCGAACAACATTCGGTAATCACATACAAGTCTTCCTAATAACCCTACCCTCACCGAACCTTATGTGTAGACCCTACGGGTTCGGAGACATGCGCATACATGACCGAGACTTCTCTCAGGTCAATAACCAACAACGGGATCTGGATACCCATGTTGGCTCCCACATGCTCCTCGATGTTGTCATCGGATGAACCACGATGTCGAGGATTCAAGCAACCCCGTATACTATTCCCTTTGTCAATCGGTATGTTACTTGCCCGAGACTCGATCGTCGGTATCCCAATACCTCGTTCAGTCCTCTATCGACAAGTCACTTTACTCGCATCAGTAATGCATGATCCCATGACCAGACACTTGGTCACTTTGAGCTCATTATGATGATGCACTACCGAAAGTGGGCCCAGTGATACCTCTCGTAACACGGAGTGACAAATCCAGTCTCGATCCGTGTCAACCCAATGTACACTTTCGGAGATACCGTAGTGCACCTTTATAGTCACCCGATTCGTTGTGACGTTTGGTACACCCAAAGCACTCGTACGGTATCCGGGAGTTACACGATCTCATGGTCTAAGGAAGAGATACTTGACATTGAAAAAGCTCTAGCAAAACGAACTACACGATCTTGTGCTATGCTTAGGATTGGGTCTTGTCCATCACGTCATTCTCCTAATGACGTGATCCCGTTTTCAATGACATCTGATGTCCATAGTTAGGAAACCATGACTATATGTTGACCAACGAGCTAGTCAACTAGAGGCTCACTAGGGACGTATTGTGGTCTATGTATTCACACGTGTATTACGATTTCCGGATAATACAATTATAGCATGAATAAAAGACAATTATCATGAACAAGGAAATATAATAATAATGCTTTTATTATTGCCTCTAGGGCATATTTCCAACAGTCTCCCACTTGCACTAGAGTCAATAATCTAGTTACATTGTGATGAATCGAACACCCATAGAGTTCTCGTGTTGATCATGTTTTGCCCATGGAAGAGGTTTAGTCAATGATCTGCGACATTCAGATCCGTATGCACTTTAAAAATTTCTATGTCTCCATCTTGAACATTTTCACGGATGGAGTTGAAGCGGCAACGCTTGATGTGCCTGGTCTTCTTGTGAAACCTGGGCTCCTTGGCAAGTGCAATAGCTCCAGTGTTGTCACAGAAGAGTTTGATCGGCCCCGACGCATTGGGTATGACTCCTAGGTCGGTGATGAACTCCTTCACCCAAATTTCTTCATGTAGATCCCGCCACGATCCTCTGCTTGCAGCTGCACCAGCTTACTGCTCCACCATTCAACATATACACGTATCCGGTCTGTGACTTAGAGTCATCCAGATCTGTGTCGAAGCTAGCGGCGACGTAACCCTTTACGACGAGCTCTTCGTCACCTCCATAAATGAGAAACATGTCCTTTATCCCTTTCAGGTACTTCAGGATATTCTTGACCGCTGTCCAGTGTTCCTTGCCGGGATTACTTTGGTACCTTCCTACCAAACTTACGGCAAGGTTTACATCAGGTCTGGTACACAACATGGCATACATAATAGATCCTATGGCCGAGGCATAGGGGATGACGCTCATCTCTTCTTTATCTTTTGCCGTGGTCGGGCATTGAGCTGAGCTCAATTTCACACCTTGCAATCTGCAAGAACCCTTTCTTGGACTGATCCATTTTGAACTTCTTCAAAATCTTATCAAGGTATGTGCTTTGTGAAAGACCTATGAGGCGTCTCGATCTATCTCTATAGATCTTGATGCCTAATATATAAGCAGCTTCTCCAAGGTCCTTCATTGAAAACACTTGTTCAAGTAGGCCTTAATGCTGTCCAAAAGTTCTATATCATTTCCCATCAAAAGTATGTCATCTACATATAATATGAGAAATGCTACAGAGCTCCCACTCACTTTCTTGTAAACGCAGGCTTCTCCATAAGTCTGCATAAACCCAAACGCTTTGATCATCTCATCAAAGCGAATGTTCCAACTCCGAGATGCTTGCACCAGCCCATAAATGGATCATTTGGAGCTTGCATACTTTGTTAGCGTTCTTAGGATCGACAAAACCTTCCGGCTGCATCATATACAGTTCTTCCTTAAGATGCCCGTTAAGGAATGCCGTTTTGACGTCCATCTGCCATATCTCATAATCATAGTATGTGGCAATTGCTAACATGATTCGGACGGACTTCAGCTTCGCTACGGGAGAGAATGTCTCGTCAGTAGTCAATCCCTTGAACTTGCCGATAACCCTTAGCGACAAGTCGAGCTTTATAGATGGTGACATTACCATCCGCGTCCGTCTTCTTCTTAAAGATCCATTTGTTTTCTATCGCCGCCGATCATCGGGCAAGTCACCAAAGTCCATACTTTGTTTTCATACATGGATTCTATCTCGGATTTCATGGCTTCTAGCCATTTGTTGGAATCTGGGCCCGCCATCGCTTCTTCATAGTTCGAAGGTTCACCGTTGTCTAACAACATGATTTCCGACAGGTTGCCGTACCACTCACAGTGCGGAACGTGTCCTTGTGGACCCTCTGATTCGGAGCAACTTGATCCGAAGTACCTTGATCATCATCATTATTTTCCTCTTTAGTAGGTGTAGGCATCACAGGAACATTTTCCTGAGCTGCACTACTATCCCGTTCAAGAGGTACTACTTCATCGAGTTCTACTTTCCTCCCACTTACTTCTTTCGAGAGAAACTCTTTTTCCAGAAAGGATCTGTTCTTGGCAACAAAGATCTTTCCCTCGGATCTTAAGTAGAAGGTATACCCAACGGTTTCCTTAGGGTATCCTGTGAAGACGCATTTTTCCGACTTGGGTTCGAGCTTTTCAGGTTGAAGTTTCTTGACATAAGCATCGCATCCCCAAACTTTTAGAAACGACAGCTTAGGTTTCTTCCCAAACCATAATTCATACGATGTCGTCTCAACGGATTTAGACGGTGCCCTATTTAAAGTGAATGTAGCTGTCTCTAGAGCGTATCCCCAAAATGATAGCGGTAAATCGGTAAGAGACATCATGGATCGCACCATATCCAATAGAGTGCGATTACGACGTTCGGACACACTTTATTACCTGAGGTGTTCCAGCGGCGTGAGTTGTGAAACGATTCCACATTTTCTTAAGTGTGTACCAAATTCGTGACTTAAATATTCTCCTCCATGATCCGATCGTAAGAATTTTATCTTTCGGTCACGTTGATTCTCTATTTCATTCTGAACTTCCTTGAACTTTTCAAAGGTCTCAGACTTGTGTTTCATCAAGTAGACATACCCATATCTACTCAAGTCATCTGTGAGAGTGAGAACATAACGATATCCTCCGCAAGCCTCAACGCTCATTGGACCGCACACATCGGTATGTATGATTTCCAACAAGTTGGTTGCTCGCTCCATTGTTCTGGAGAACGGAGTCTTGGTCATCTTGCCCATGAGGCATGGTTCGCATGTGTCAAATGATTCATAATCTAGAGACTCCAAAAGTCCATCGACATGGAGCTTCTTCATGCGCTTGACACCAATGTGACCAAGGCGGCAGTGCCACAAGTATGTGGGACTATCGTTATCAACTTTACATCTTTTGGTATTCACGCTATGACTATGTGTAACATTACGCTCGAGATTCATTAATAATAAACCATTGACCATTGGAGCATGACCATAAAACATATCTCTCATATAAATAGAACAACCATTATTCTCGGATTTAAATGAGTAGCCATCTCGCATTAAACGAGATCCGGATACAATGTTCATGCTCAAACTTGGCACCAAATAACAATTATTAAGGTTCAAAACTAATCCCGTAGGTAAATGTAGAGGTAACGCGTCGACGGCGATCACATCGACTCTGGAACCATTCCCCGACGCGCATCGTCACCTCGCCCTTCGCTAGTCTCCACTTATTCCGCAGCTCCCTGTGAGTTACAAATATGAGCAACGGCACCGTATCAAATACCTGTGAGTTACTACGAGTAATCGGTAAGGTACACATCAATTACATGTATATCAAATATACCTTTGGTGTTGCCGGCCTTCTTATCCGCTAAGTATTTGGGGCAGTTCCGCTTCCAAAGTGACCCTTCCCTTGCAATAAAAGCACCCAGTCTCGTGCTTGGGTCCATTCTTTGACTTCTTCCCGCAAGCTGGCTTATCGGGGCGGCAACATCTTTTGCCGTCCTTCTTGAAGTTCTTCTTACCCTTGCCCTTCTTGAACTTAGTCGTCTTATTGACCATCAACACTTGATGGTCTTTCTAGATTTCAACCTCTGCTGACTTCAGCAATGAGACTACTTCGAGAATGGTCTTCACCATCCCCTGCATATTGTAGTTCATCACAAAGCTCTTGTAGCTTGGTGGGAGCGACTGAAGGATTCTGTCAATGACCGCCTCGTCCCGGAGGTTTATGTTCAGCTGGGACAGGCGGTTGTGTAACCCAGACATTTTGAGTATGTGCTCACTGATAGAACTGTTTTCCTCCATCTTACAACTATAGTACTTGTCGGAGACTTCATATCTCTCGACCCGGGCATGAGCTTGGAAAACTAGTTTCAGCTCCTCGAACATCTCATATGCTCCGTGTTGCTCAAAACGCTTTTGGAGCCCCGGTTCTAAGCTGTAAAGCATGCCGCATTGAACGAGGGAGTAATCATCAGCACGAGACTGCCAAGCATTCATAATGTCTTGGTTCTCTGGGACGGGAGCGTCACCTAGCGGTCCTTCTAGGACATATTGTTTCTGGCAGCTATGAGGATGATCCTCGTGTTCCGGACCCAGTCTGTATAGTTGCTGCCGTCATCTTTCAGCTTGGTTTTCTCTAGGAACGCGTTGAAGTTCAAGTTGACATGAGTGTTGGCCATTTGATCTACAAGACATATTATGCAAAAGTTTTAGACTAAGTTCATGATAATTAAGTTCATCTAATCAAATTATTTAACGAATTCCCACTCAGATTAGACATCCCTCTAGTCATCTAAGTGTTACATGATCCGAGTCGACTAGGCCGTGTCCGATCATCACGTGAGACGGACTAGTCATCGTCGGTGAACATTCTCATGTTGATCGTATCTTCCATACGACTCGTGTTCGACCTTTCGGTCTCCGTGTTCCGAGGACATGTCTGTGCATGCTAGGCTTGTCAAGTTGACCCTAAGTGTTTTGCATGTGTAAAACTGTCTTACACCCGTTGTATGTGAACGTAAGGATCTATCACACCCGATCATCACGTGGTGCTTCGAAACGACGAACTTTAGCAACGGTGCACGCTTAGGGAGAACACTTCTTGAAATTGTTGTAAGGGATCATCTTATTTACTACCGTCGTTCTAAGTAAACAAGATGCATAAACATAATAAACATCACATGCAATTATATAGAAGTGACATGATATGGCCAATATCATATAGCTCCATTGATCTCCATCTTCGGGGCTCCATGATCATCTTGTCACCGGCATGACACCATGATCTCCATCATCGTGTCTTCATGAAGTTGTCACGCCAACAACTACTTCTACTTCTATGGCTAATGCGTTTAGCAATAAAGTAAAGTAATTTACATGGCGTTCTTCAATGACACGCAGGTCATACAAAAATAAAGACAACTCCTATGGCTCCTGCCGGTTGTCATACTCATCGACATGCAAGTCGTGATTCCTATTACAAGAACATGATCTCATACATCACAATATGTCATTCATCATTCATCACAACTTCTGGCCATATCACATCACATGACAATTGCTGCAAAAACAAGTTAGACGTCCTCTAATTGTTGTTGCATCTTTTACGTGGCTGCAATTGGGTTCTAGCAAGAACGTTTTCTTACCTACGAATAAGCACAATGTGATCTTGTCAACTTCTATTTACCCTTCATAAGGACCCTTTTCATCGAATCCGCTCCAACTAAAGTGGGAGAGACAGACACCCGCCAGCCACCTTATGCAACTAGTGCATGTTAGTCGGTGGAACCGGTCTCACGTAAGCGTACGTGTAAGGTTGGTCCGGGCCGCTTCATCCCACAATACCGCAGAAGCAAGATAAGGCTAGTAGCGGCAAGCAAGTTGACAAGATCTCCGCTCACAACCAAATTGTGTTCTACTCGTGCAATAGAGAACTACGCATAGACCTAGCTCATGATGCCACTGTTGGGGAACGTTGCAGAAAATTAAAATTTTTCCTACGGTTTCACCAAGATCCATCTATGAGCTCATCTAAGCAACGAGTCAAGGGAGTGAGTTTGCATCTACATACCACTTGTAGATCGAAAGGAAGCGCATAAGGGAAGGTGATGACGGAGTCGTACTACCGTGATTCGGATCACCGATGACCAAGTGCTGAACGGACAACACCTCCGCGTTCAACACACGTACGGGACAGACGACGTCTCCTCCGTCTTGATCCAGCAAGGAGGAAGGAGAGGTTGAGGAAGATTGCTCCAACGGCAGCACGACGGCGTGGTGTTTTTGTTGCAGCAGTACTCCGACAGGGCTTCGCCAAGCACGTACGAAGGAGGAGAGGTGTTGGGGTGGGGAGGGGCTGCGCCTTGGCTTAGGTGTTCAGCCCTCCCCTCACCCCTCTATTTATAGGGGAAGGAGGAGGGGGCCCCTCTAGATGGCATCTAGAGGGCGGCGGCCAAGGGGAGGGACTTGCCCCCAAGCAAGGGGCGCCCAGATAGGGTTCCCCCCCAACCCTAGGCGCAAGGGCCCAAGGGGGGGGGCGCCCAGCCCACCAGGGGCTGGCTCCTGCCCCACGCAGCCCATGTGCCCCCCGGGAGGGGTGGCTCCTCCCGGTGGACCCCCGGAACCCTTCCGGTGGCCCCGGTACAATACCGATATGCCCCCGAAACTTTCTGGTGTCCGTTTGAGAACTTCCCATATATAAATCTTTACCTCCGGACTATTCCGAAACTCCTCGTGACGTCCGAGATCTCATCCGGGACGCCGAACAACATTCGGTAATCACATACAAGTCTTCCTAATAACCCTAGCGTCACCGAACCTTAAGTGTGTAGACCCTACGGGTTCGGGAGACATGCAGACATGACCGAGACAGCTCTCAGGTCAATAATCAACAGCGGGATCTGGATACCCATGTTGGCTCCCACATGCTCCTCGATGTTGTCATCGGATGAACCGCGATGTCGAGGATTCAAGCAACCCCGTATACTATTCCCTTTGTCAATCGGTATGTTACTTGCCCGAGACTCGATCGTCGGTATCCCAATACCTCGTTCAGTCTCGTTACCGGCAAGTCACTTTACTCGTACCGTAATGCATGATCCCATGACCAGACACTTGGTCACTTTGAGCTCATTATGATGATGCACTACCGAGTGGGCCAAGTGATACCTCTCCGTAACACGGAGGACAAATCCCAGTCTCGATCCGTGTCAACCCAACAGACACTTTCGGAGATACCTGTAGTGCACCTTTATAGTCACCCAGTTACGTTGTGACATTTGGTACACCCAAAGCACTCCTACGGTATCCGGGAGTTACACGATCTCATTGTCTAAGGAAGAGATACTTGACATTGAAAAAGCTCTAGCAAAACGAACTACACGATCTTGTGCTATGCTTAGGATTGGGTCTTGTCCATCACGTCATTCTCCTAATGACGTGATCCCGTTGTCAATGACATCTGTTGTCCATAGTCAGAAAACCATGACTATCTGTTGACCAACGAGCTAGTCAACTAGAGGCTCACTAGGGACGTATTGTGGTCTATGTATTCACACGTGTATTACGATTTCCGGATAATACAATTATAGCATGAATAAAAGACAATTATCATGAACAAGGAAATATAATAATAATAATGCTTTTATTATTGCCTCTAGGGCATATTTCCAACAGTCTCCCATTGCACTAGAGTCAATAATCTAGTTACATTGTGATGAATCGAACACCCATAGAGTTCTGGTGTTGATCATGTTTTGCCCATGAAGAGGTTTAGTCAACGGATCTGCGACATTCAGATCCGTATGCACTTTACAAATTTCTATGTCTCCATCTTGAACATTTTCACGGATGGAGTTGAAGCGACGCTTGATGTGCTCGGTCTTCTTGTGAAACCTGGGCTCCTTGGCAAGTGCAATAGCTCCAGTGTTGTCACATAAGAGTTTGATAGGCCCCGACGCATTGGGTATGACTCCTAGGTCGGTGATGAACTCCTTCACCCAAATTGCTTCATGCGCTGCCTCCGAGGCAGCCATGTACTCCGCTTCACATGTAGATCCCGCCACGACGCTCTGCTTGCAGCTGCACCAGCTTACTGCTCCACCATTCAACATATACACGTATCCGGTCTGTGACTTAGAGTCATCCAGATCTGTGTCGAAGATAGCGTCGACGTAACCCTTTACGACGAGCTCTTCGTCACCTCCATAAACGAGAAACATGTCCTTTGTCCTTTTCAGGTACTTCAGGATATTCTTGACCGCTGTCCAGTGTTCCTTGCCGGGATTACTTTGGTACCTTCCTACCAAACTTACGGCAAGGTTTACATCAGGTCTGGTACACAGCATGGCATACATAATAGATCCTATGGCCGAGGCATAGGGGATGACGCTCATCTCTTCTTTATCTTTTGTCGTGGTCGGGCATTGAGCTGAGCTCAATTTCACAACTTGCATTAGCAAGAACCCTTTCTTGGACTGATCCATTTTGAACTTCTTCAAAATCTTATCAAGGTATGTGCTTTGTGAAAGACCTATGAGGCGTCTCGATCTATCTCTATAGATCTTGATGCCTAATATATATGCAGCTTCTCCAAGGTCCTTCATTGAAAAACACTTATTCAAGTAGGCCTTAATGTTGTCCAAAGTTCTATATCATTTCCCATCAAAAGTATGTCATCTACATATAATATGAGAAATGCTACAGAGCTCCCACTCACTTTCTTGTAAACGCAGGCTTCTCCATAAGTCTGGATAAACCCAAACGCTTTGATCATCTCATCAAAGCGAATGTTCCAACTCCGAGATGCTTGCACCAGCCCATAAATGGATCGCTGGAGCTTGCATACTTTGTTAGCGTTCTTAGGATCGACAAAACCTTCCGGCTGCATCATATACAGTTCTTCATGGAGTTTCTTCATGCGTATACACCAATAGACATGGTTCGCATGTCTCAAACTTTTCAAAAACGAGTGAGTCCAAAGATCCATCAACATGGAGCTTCTTCATGCATTTTATACCAATATGACTTACATGGCAGTGCCACAAGTAAGTGGTACTATCATTACTATCTTATATATTTTGGCATGAAAATGTGTATTACTATGATCGAGATTCAATAAACCATTCCTTTAGGTGCAAGACCATTGAAGGTATTATTCAAATAAATAGAGTAACCATTATTCTCCTTAAATGAATAATCAGACATTGCGATAGACATAATCCAATCATGTCTATGCTCAACGCAAACACCGAATGACAATTATTCTGGTTTAATACTAATCTTGATGGTAGAGGGAGTGTGCGATGTTTGATCACATCAAACTTGGAAACACTTCCAACACATATCTTCAGCTCACCTTTAGCTAGTCTCCATTTATTTCGTAGCCTTTTATTTCGAGTTACTAACACTTAGCAACCGAACCGGTATCTAATACCCTGGTGCTACTAGGAGTACTAGTAAAGTACACAATAACTTAATGTATATCCAATATACTTCTATCGACCTTGCCAGCCTTCTCATCTACCAAGTATCTAGGGTAATTCTGCTCAAGTGGCTGTTCCCCTTATTACAGAAGCACTTAGTCTCGGGTTTGGGTTCAACCTTGGGTTTCTTCATTAGAGCAGCAACTGATTTGCCGTTTCATGAAGTATCCCTTCTTGCCCTTGCCCTTCTTGAAACTAGTGGTTTCACCAACCATCAACAATTGATGCTCCTTCTTGATTCCTACTTTCATGTGTCAAACATCGCGAACACTTCAAGGATCATCATATCTATCCTCGATATGTTATAGTTCATCATGAAGCTCTAGTAGCTTGGTGGCAATGTCTTTGGAGAAACATCACTATCTCATCTGGAAGATTAACTCCCACTCGATTCAAGTGATTGTTGTACCCAGACAATCTGATTACAAGCTCAACGATTGAGATCTTCTCCCTTAGTTTGTAGGCTAGAAAGCTCGTCGGAGGTCTCATACCTCTTGACGTGAGCACGAGCCTGAAATCCCAATTTCAGCCCTCAGAACATCTCACATGTTCCGTGACGCTTCAAAACGCGTCTTTGGTGCCTTAATTCTAAGCCGCTTAACATTACCGAACTATCACGTAGTCATCAAAAGCGTGTGTGTCGATGTTCGCAACATCCACGTACCACGCTCGAGGTCCAAAGACAATCGAAGCGGTGCATTAAGGACATAAGCTTTCTACTGACCGCATAATTGCTACTGTCAACTTTCAACTATATTTTCTCTAGGAACATATCTAAACAGTAGAACTAAAGCATGAGCTATGACATAATTTGCAAAGGGTTTTTGACTATGTTCAAGATAATTAAGTTCATCTTATGAACTCCCACTCAGATAGACATCCCTCTAGTCATCTAAGTGATTACATGATCCGAGTCAACTAGGCCGTGTCCGATCATCACGTGAGACGGACTAGTCATCATCGGTGAACATCTTCATGTTGATCGTATCCTCCATACGACTCATGCTCGACCTTTCGGTCTCTTGTGTTCCGAGGCCATGTCTGTACATGCTAGGCTCGTCAAGTTAACCTAAGTGTTTCGTGTGTGTAAATCTGGCTTACACCCGTTGTATGTGAACGTAAGAATCTATCACACCCGATCATCACGTGGTGCTTCGAAACGACGAACTTTCGCAACGGTGCACAGTTAGGGGGAACACTTCCTTGAAATTTTAATGAGGGATCATCTTATTTACTACCGTCGTACTAAGCAAATAAGATGTATAAACATGATAAACATCACATGCAATCAAATAGTGACATGATATGGCCAATATCATTTTGCTCCCTTTGATCTCCATCTTCAGGGCTCCATGATCATCATCGTCACCGGCATGACACCATGATCTCCATCATCATGATCTCCATCATCGTGTCTCCATGAAGTTGTCTCGCCAACTTATTACTTCTACTACTATGGCTACCGGTTAGCAATAAAGTAAAGTAATTACATGGCGTTGTTCAATGACACGCAGGTCATACAATAAATAAAGACAACTCCCACGGCTCCTGCCGGTTGTCATACTCATCGACATGCAAGTCGTGATTCCTATTACAAGAACATGATCAATCTCATACATCACATATCATTCATCACATTCTTCTTGGCCATATCACATCACATAGCATACCTGCAAAAACAAGTTAGACGTCCTCTAATTGTTGTTTGCATGTTTTACGTGGCTGCTATGGGTTTCTAGCAAGAACGTTTCTTACCTACGCAAAACCACAACGTGATATGTCAATTGCTATTTACCCTTCATAAGGACCCTTTTCATCGAATCCGATCCGACCGAAGTGGGAGAGATCGGCACCCGCTAGCCACCTTATGCAACAAGTGCATGTCGATTCGGTGGAACCTGTCTCACGTAAGTGTACGTGTAAGGTCGGTCCGGGCCGCTTCATCCCACCATGCCGCCGAATCAAGATTGGACTAGTAACGGTAAGCATATTGAACAAAATCAACGCCCACAACTACTTTGTGTTCTACTCGTGCAAAGAATCTACACAATAGACCTAGCTCTGATACCACTGTTGGGGAACGTAGCAGAAATTCAAAATTTTCCTACGTGTCACCAAGATCTATCTATGGAGAGACTAGCAACGAGGGGAAGGAGAGTGCATCTACATACCCTTGTAGATCGCTAAGCGGAAGCATTCAAGAGAACGGGGTTGAAGGAGTCGTACTCGTCGTGATCCAAATCACCGGAGATCCTAGTGCCGAACGGACGGCACCTCCGCTGTTCAACACACGTACAGCTCCGGTGGCGTCTCCCATGCCTTGATCCAGCAAGGAGAGAGGGAGAGGTTGGGGAAGACTCCATCCAGCAAAGCAACACGACGGTGTGGTGGTGATGGAGGAGCGTGGCAATCCTGCGGGGAGGGGGCCCCTCTAGATGGTATCTAGAGGGGGCGGCCAAGGAGGGGGGGGACTTGCCCCCAAGCAGGGGGCCCCTCTAGGGTTCCCCCAACCCTAGGCGCAAGGTCCCAACGGGGTGCGCCCAGCCCACCAGGGCTGGCTCCTGCCCCACGCAGCCCATGTGGCCCCCCCGAGGGATGGCCCCTCCGGTGGACCCCGGAACCCTTCCGTGGCCCCAGTACAATACCGATATGCCCCTGAAACCTTCCGGTGTCCGTTTGACAACTTCCCATATATAAATCTTTACCTCCTGACCATTCCGGAACTCCTCGTGACGTCCGGGATCTCATCCGGGACTCCGAACAACATTCGGTAATCACATACAAGTCTTCCTAATAACCATAGCGTCACCGAACCTTAAGTGTGTAGACCCTACGGGTTCGGGAGACATGCAGACATGACCGAGACAGATCTCAGGTCAATAATCAACAACGGGATCTGGATACCCATGTTGGCTCCCACATGCTCCTCGATGTTGTCATCGGATGAACCACGATGTCGAGGATTCAAGCAACCCCGTATACTATTCCCTTTGTCAATCGGTATGTTACTTGCGAGACTCGATCGCCGGTATCCCAATACCTCGCTCAGTCTCAAGCATCGGCAAGTCACTTTACTCGGCCGTAATGCATGATCCCATGACCAGACACTTGGTCACTTTGAGCTCATTATGATGATGCACTACCGAGTGGGCCCAGTGATACCTCTCCGTAACACGGAGTGACAAATCCCAGTCTCGATCCGTGTCAACCCAACAAACACTTTCGGAGATACCTGTAGTGCACCTTTATAGTCACCCGATTACGCCAGACGTTTGGTACACCCAAAGCACTTCTACGGTATCCGTGACTTACACGATCTCATGGTCTAAGGAAGAGATACTTGACATTGAAAAAGCTCTAGCAAAACGAACTACACGATCTTGCGCTATGCTTAGGATTGGGTCTTGTCCATCACGTCATTCTCCTAATGACGTGATCCCGTTGTCAATGACATCTGATGTCCATAGTCAGGAAACCATGACTATCTGTTGACCAACGAGCTAGTCAACTAGAGGCTCACTAGGGACGTATTGTGGTCTATGTATTCACACGCGTGTATTACGATTTCCGGATAATACAATTATAGCATGAATAAAAGACAATTATCATGAACAAGGAAATATAATAATAATGCTTTTATTATTGCCTCTAGGGCATATTTCCAACAGTCTCCCATTGCACTAGAGTCAATAATCTAGTTACATTGTGATGAATCGAACACCCATAGAGTTCTGGTGTTGATCATGTTTTGCCCATGAAGAGGTTTAGTCAATGGATCTGCGACATTCAGATCCGTATGCACTTTACAAATTTCTATGTCTCCATCTTGAACATTTTCACGGATGGAGTTGAAGCGACGCTTGATGTGCCTGGTCTTCTTGTGAAACACAGGCTCCTTGGCAAGTGCAATAGCTCCGGTGTTGTCACAGAAGAGTTTGATCGGCCCCGACGCATTGGGTATGACTCCTAGGTCGGTGATGAACTCCTTCACCCAAATTGCTTCATGCGCTGCCTCCGAGGCAGCCATGTACTCCGCTTCACATGTAGATCCCTCCACGACGCTCTGCTTGCAGCTGCACCAGCCATCGCTCCACCATTCAACATATACACGTATCCGGGTCTGTGACTTAGAGTCATCCAGATCTGTGTCGAAGCTAAGCGTCGACGTAACCCTTCTGATGAGCTCTTCGTCACCTCCATAAACGAGAAACATGTCCTTTGTCCTTTTCAGGTACTTCAGGATATTCTTGACCGCTGTCCAGTGTTCCTTGCCGGGATTACTTTGGTACCTTCCTACCAAACTTACGGCAAGGTTTACATCAGGTCTGGTACACAGCATGGCATACATAATAGATCCTATGGCCGAGGCATAGGGGATGACGCTCATCTCTTCTTTATCTTTTGCCGTGGTCGGGCATTGAGCTGAGCTCAATTTCACACCTTGCAGATGTGCAAGAACCCTTTCTTGGACTGATCCATTTTGAACTTCTTCAAAATCTTATCAAGGTATGTTCTTTGTGAAAGACCTATGAGGCGTCTCGATCTATCTCTATAGATCTTGATGCCTAATATATAAGCAGCTTCTCCAAGGTCCTTCATTGAAAAACACTTATTCAAGTAGGCCTTAATGCTGTCCAAAAGTTCTATATCATTTCCCATCAAAAGTATGTCATCTACATATAATGTGAGAAATGCTACAGAGCTCCCACTCACTTTCTTGTAAATGCAGGCTTCTCCATAAGTCTGCATAAACCCAAACGCTTTGATCATCTCATCAAAGCGAATGTTCCAACTCCGAGATGCTTGTACACTATGAGCGAAGAGGTTGAGGCAACAATGAAAATAATTTGAAAGCGATCTTGGAAAAGATCCACTGATGAAAATCATACTTACGTCAAACTTCAAAAGGATTTGAGAATAGCTCCGGACATTAGAAGAGTCAGGTAAGATCATGGGAAAAGACACGTGGGTTAGGGCCCACTAAAGAGAAAAACACCGTCGGAAAGAATTGTTCAACGGATAGATGATTCACCGGAACAATTGAAAGATTTGAATGAGGTGACAACCTCGAATTAATTGGAACACAGACGAATCTCCTGAGATGTCTTCAATACTCCGGAAGGATAAACTGGCGAGAGGCGAACGAGTAAAGGGAAATATTTGAGCCGAGGGAAAGAATACGATCGATAACGAAAAACTTGAATTGAATCCACCGGGGAAGAAAAAGAGGTGATGAATGTCAAACGAGACGAGAATTCACCGGTTGAAACAATTGAGGGAAGACTCCAAACGCATGAAATTGATGCTCGAAATAGACTCAGCTCCGGGAAGAAAAGGGTGGGACGGCGGGAAAACAAAGGCAACTTGGAAGGGGAACAGACGAATAACTTGAAAAGAAAGCACCGGTTGAAATCATTGAGGAAAGAAAGCAAAGACTCCGCACGAGTAGGATGGATACTCGAATACATACTCCGGTTCGGAAAAGAAGAAGGGAGGGCAGGCGGGAAAAAAACAAGGACAACTTCAGACAGGCAAAGAACGACGATTGAAAAGAACTGAGGATTGATCTCGCAAAAGACAAAGAGGTTCGAGTCGACATGACGAGAGATGCACCGGACAAAAGAGGATGGACAACTCACGAAACTAACCACGTGATCCTAAAGAAAAATTTGAACGGGAAGAGGAGTAATTCAAAACACCTACGTCAAGATTCCTCACCAGAGCGACGAAGGGGCTGAGGAGTAAAAAGAAATCCTACTCTCCGATATAACTAGACTCCGAAAATAGTTTTCTTCTAGACTCAACAACGGCCAAACTACACGATCAGTCAAGGGGGCTCCTAAGGTCGGTCGAGGCTCTGATACCAACTTGTCACGCCCAATATGCGACCCTATCCAAAAGGAACTCGAAGGTCCCACCAAGGATAGACCCGCATATTGAAACGCTTTTGCAAGGTGGATATCATTACATCAAAATTACATAAAAGATGGGGATACATACATAAGGCATACAATGCCACACGAATACAACATCACATCATATACAAGATCAACATCCGTCTACGGATGAAACATAAATAGAAACTCAAACAATATCCACCCTGCTAGCCCAGGCTGCCGACCTGGAACCTATCCCCTAATCGACGAAGAAGAAGAAGAACTCCAACACAAGCAAACATTGCTCTCGCGTCATGATCATCGCAAACCTGTACCTGCAACTGTTGGTGTAGTAATCTGTGAGCCACGAGGACTCAGCAATCCCATTACCATGGGTATCAAGACTAGCAAAGCTTAAAGGGAAAGGAAGGGGTAAAGTTGTGAGGTTGCAGCAGCGGCTAAGCATATATGGTGGCTAACCAACGCAAATAAGAGCGAGAAGAGAGCAAGCGGAACGGTCGTGAAGCTAGCAATGATCAAGAAGTGATCCTGAACTCCTACTTACGTCAAACATAACCCGTAAACCGTGTTCTCCTCTTGATCAACCCGAAAAGAGACACTCACGGTTACGCACGCCTTGGTGTATTTTAGAAGAGTTTACTTCAAGTTTACTACAACCGGACATTAACAAATTCCCATCTGCCACATAACCGCGGGCACGGCTTTGAAAGTTCAAACCCTGCAGGGGTGTCCCAACAGCCCATGATAAGCTCTCGCGATCAACGAAGGATATTCCTTCTCCCGGGAAGACCCGATCAGTCTCGGAATCCGGCTACAAGACATTTCGACAGCAATAAAACAAGACCAAGAAGACCTCCTCCGGCCGACATCCCGATAGTAGCCAGCGTATCTCGTCTCATGCCAAGACCGAATGAGCGATGCATAACTAGAACCAGCCCTCAAGTTTCCCGAGGTGGCGCTGCAAGTGGCTCTAGTTTGGACCAACACTTAGACAAGCATTGGCCCGGGGGGGGGGGATAAAATGAATATGACCCTTGAGATCGCGAATCCAAAGGGACAAAGGGCAAGTTGAGGCAAATTATAAAAACAATGTTTGGCATTGCTGGAAGAGTTTTATTCAAAGCGAACTGTCAAGGGGGTCCCATAAATCACCCAACCGCGTTAGGGATGCAAAATCCGGGAACATAATACCGATATGACAGAAACTAGGGCGGCAAGAGTGGAACAAAACACCAGGCATAAGGCCGAGCCTTCCATCCTTTACCAAGTATATAGATGCATTAATAAAATAAGAGATATTGTGATATCCCAACATAACCCTGTCCGCCATGGAGCAATCTTCAACTTCACCTGCAACTAACAATGCTATAAGAGGGGCTGAGCAAAGCGGTAACATAGCCAATCAATGGTTTGCTAGGAGGGGTGTCAAAGGTTAGAGGTTCATGGCAATTTGGAAGACTTGATGAGCAAAAGATAGGTAGCGCAGCATAGCGATAGAACGAAGCAACTAGCATAGCAATGATAGTAATGAGATCCAAGGTGACGGTCGTCTTCCCTGAAATCCCGCAAGGAAGAAAAACGAGTCCATGAAGAAGACAAAGCCACGAAGACGAACCAAGCGTAGATGAACGAATCCTCACGATCGCAACGAAACGGGAACTATCGAGAAGAAGCACACAACAAAGTAAACACACCACACATGAACATGACAAGATGCACAACAAACATGATGCATGGCAAATCTAGATTAGGCTACTCATGGCAAGAGATGATGCAAACAAGAGCAACACATCAAGGCAAGTTTAAATGAGGCCGGGAACAACATATAACAATTTCGGTAAGTCCTCATGTAAATTTCGAAATTGTTCCAGATCTGAATAAATCTTAAGTTCAAGTTGTTAAATAGCAAATTAAGATGCACCAAGATGATATACACGAAATTCTAGTCAAGTTACATATAAAGTTCATTATATTCGGAGCTACGGCCTAGAAGATATGAGCAAAACAAGATAAGCATGGCATTGATGCAAAATGCATCCAAACATCACGCAAACACCTCAAAACAATGACGCAACATGATAATATGAAACTACATGCAAAATCAAGCAAGTTTCATATAGAGCACACTCAAAACGGAGCAACGGTTCAACACATACACCCTATACAAGCCATGACAACAATCTGTCCAAAACAGCAACTAGGCATATTGCAAGCATCAAAACAACATGCTACAACACCTCAACATGAGATCAAGAGGCATGGACATGAAGTACAGGTAAATCATGACAAAAAATTAACACTGAGCTAGCTCCAGAAATCACTAGAACATGCTCAAACACACATGGCAAGATTGCAAATAATAACAGTTTAGACTTTAGCAGAAATAACATCAGGTTGCAGTGTTTAGAGCTATCAAACAACATGTTACACGAACTTATCATGGCAAAAAAAGGCATGGAATGATACTACTAAATGCATAGAACAAAAGTCCTTTACTGACCATGAGCCAAAAGGGCACAGAAAATATCATGGCACCCATGTAAACATGGCAAGTTATATTACAGATTCATACATGGCAGGAACAACAATACGTATGCATGTTGGTGAGCTTGAACCACTCACCACAAAGCAATACATGGCATGGCAAGACAACTCAAAGTAATAAGGCATGTTTATGAAGCTAAGCATGGCAAGAGCAAGTTCATAGAGTGCATGGATCATTAGCAAAACACATGGCAACAACTGAACATAATGTTAACAGGCTGACAGCAACATTATATAGCAACTTTGGAGCAAGATTACAACAAGCTACAGCAGGCTAAGAATGCAACGAGGGCCATGGTTACACAGAGCATGACATGCAGAACAAAACACCCTTAGTGAACATCTCCAGATTATGCATAGAATGACTTGTAGAAGCAGGTTAACATAGCATCATGATATAGTAGATTCAGACAAGCAAAACAGTAACAGCAAGTACCCTACTTAACAAGCTCGATGCACTCACTACACAACTCACAAAAATATATGGATAGCACCACTGTGAATATGGCATGACATAGATCAACACACATGTAGACATCAACCTCATAGGATGCACACATCAAATGCAACAAAAATGACAAATCACCAAGTTATAACAGTTTCAGCAGATTAACATCACATAGCACTCTTGCAACGAAGATTCAGGCATCAATATGGACTGAAATGAACATGATGCAATGGAATGAAATGAAGAAATCGTTGAGACGAACAATTTTACATATAATACGCACAAAACGGAGCTACGGATGCAGAGATATGATGCGTCGAACATGCCATGAAAATGTCACAGATTCGGGGACTTGGTCGTAAAACGGGGTCAACCTCTGGGTGCACGGATGACGAGGACGACCGGAGATGGCGGGGAGGACGACGGGACGACGCGGGCGGCGCGGATCGGGGCTGGGGAGGCCGGATCCGCCGGAGGAGCGGCCGGACCGGGCGCTCCGGCGGTCGGAGGAGGCCGGCGAGCGGCAGCCATGCGAAGCTCGGCGACGGAGAGCAGCCGGGCGGCGGGCGGCAGGGCGCCGCGAGAAGGACGGCGGGCCGGCGCGAGCCGCGGGCGAGCACCGGCAGCGAAGCGGGCGGCGCTGGCTGAGAGCGGCACGGCCGGCGGAGCGCGCCGGCCAGCAGCGGCGCGGGCGCGGACGGGCCGGGCGGCGGGCGCGACGGGCAGGCGGCGGCGGATCTGAGCCCGCACGGGCCGGATGGGCTCAGCGGGCGGCGCGAGGACGGGCGGCGGAGGATACGTGTACGCCACGATTGGGACGGGAGCGGGCGGACATGTCCGGGCGGCGGCGGCGTCGGCGGGAGGAGGGAGAAGCTAGGGTTTCGGGGGATTCATCCGCGAATTTGGAAGGGGAAGGCATATATATAGGTAGAGGGAGCTAGGAGAGTCCAAATGAGGTGCGGTTTTCGGCCACACGATCGTGATCGAACGACCGAGAGCATGGAGGGGAGTTTGCTGGGTTTTGGGCCACTTTGGAAGGGTGTTGGGCTGCAAGACAAAAGAGGCATTTACGGTTACCCGGTTAACCATTGGAGTGTCAAACGACCTCCAAATGACCCGAAACTTGACAGGCGGTCTACCGGTGCTATACCAAGGCCGCTTGGCAAACCTCGGTCCATTCCGAGAAAGTTCAACACCCGCACATGAAAAGAGGTAAAGGGGGCGCCGGGAGACATAGGAGTGCCGGATTGCAAAACGGACAACGGGGAAAGTGCTCGGATGCATAAAACGAACACGTATGCAAAATGAGATGCACATGATGACATGGCAAAATGCAACACGCAAGCAAATGACATGGCAACTACGGCGAATAACTGGAAGACACCTGGCGCATCAAATCCGGGGCGTTACAAGGAGTTGCTACTAGTTTCTGGTGTTTGTAGGATATGTGTTGGAGGCCGTGCGTAGCGCTAACCCTAGGGGTGGGTTATGATGCGGTAGATACACCGTGGCACGGTGTACCGGGCGCCCGTTTAGTGTCTCGGGAACCCTGCACACATCGTTTGGGGCTGTGAGCGAAACTCTGGCCGGATCTCCTCGCGGATGAAACCCGAATAGGCGATAAACCTGGACTAGAGACTTGTGTGGTTAGTCAGGTCGTGGCCGACACCCTCGCCAAAGCTTCCGCTTGAAGGTTGCCGAGATACATGACGTGTACATGGCGGTAAGTGGCGAGAGCGTGTGTGAAGAAGTACACCCTGCAGGGTTAACATCATCTATTCAATAGCCGTGTCCGCGGTAAAGGACTTGGGTTGCCTATAACAGTTCATAGACAAGTGAAAGTGGATACTCTAAAATGCGCAAGATAAGTGTGAGTGCTATGGATGGCGTTCTTGTAAGGAGACGGGAGCGGATCCATAGTGGTGTATTGATATGGTGAATATGTGGACTCGTGTGCGCCACCTCAAAAGAGTTACTTGCGATCGTAGTTCGGGATAGCCACCGAGTCAAAGTTGGCTTGCTGCGATCAAACTCCACCACCCCTTTGTTGATAATGATGCATATGTAGATAGTTACGATGTAAGTCTTGCTGAGTACATTTGTACTCACGTTTGCTTATTTTATGTTTTGCAGAGAGACTTCAGTCTCGCTAGTAGTTCCACGTGGACTTCGACGTTTAGCTTGTTACCTCAGCTACGATCTTGTGCCCTCGGTAAAATCTGGTAGATAGTCAGGCTTCTCAGGCTTTTTCATTTATAGATGTCTGTACTCAGACATGTTTAGCTTCCGCATGTGTTTGACTTGTATGCTCTGAATGCTGGGTCGAGAGACCCATGTTTGTAATATCTTGGCTCCTCGGAGCCTAATGAATAAATACTTGAGTCGTAGAGTTATGTTGTGATGCCATGTTGTATTTACACATATCGAGCATATTGTGTGTATGATTGAAATGCTTGGTATGTGTGGGATCCGACAATCTAGTTGTTTATCCTTGGCAGCCTCTCTTATGGGGAAATGTAGGCTAGTGCTTATTTGAGCCATAGTAGTCCGCTACAGCCGGTTCACGAGTCCTGCTAGCCCAGACTACTGCTCAGGACACTTGGTAGCCGACATGTGTTTCACTTCGTTCATGTGTCCGTCCCTTCGGGAAAGGTCACGCGGTGACATCCGGAGTCCTGCCTAGCTGCTACAGCCGGGTTCCCGGAGTCCTGTTAGCCCAGTGCTACAGCCCGGATTCACACGCTGACCGACATGCTCGATGTGATTCCGGTATGCCTGTCCCCATGGGTTAGTGCCGCTTTGGGTTCACGACTAGCCATGTCGGCTCGGGTTCTCTGTCATATGGATGCTAGCGACACTATCATATACGTGAGCCAAAAGGCGCAAACGGTCCCGGGCCATGGTAAGACGACACCCGTGGGAATACCGTGCGTGAGGACGCAAAGTGATATGAGGTGTTACCGGCTAGATCGATGTGACTTGGAATCGGGGTCCTGACAGTTGACTTTTGTGTAGACTCCCCGGCAACGGCACCAGAAATCCTTCTTGCTACATCTTGAGCTTGCGTTGGTTTTCCCCAAAGAGGAGAGGATGATGCAGTAGAGTAGCGTAAGTATTTCACTCAGTTGTTTAGAACCAAGGTATCAATCCAGTAGGAGGCCACGCGCAACTCCCTCGTACCTACACAATGCAAATAGCTCCTCGCAACAAACGCGAATAGGGGTTGTCAAGCCCTTCACGGTCACTTTACGAGAGTGAGATCCGATAGACATGATAGATAATATTTTTGGTATTTTTGATGTAAAGATGCAAGGTAAAATAAAAGGTAAAGTAAAAAAGCAAAGCAATAATAAAGCGTTGGAAGATTAATATGATGAGAATAGACCCGGGGGCCATAGATTTCACAAGTGGCTTCTCTCAAGAGCATAAGTATTTTACGGTGGGTGAACGAATTAATGTTGAGCAATTGACAGAATTGAGCATAGTTATGAGAATATCTAGGTATGATAATGTATATAGGCATCACGTCCGAGACAAGTAGACCGACTCCTGCACGCATCTACTACTATTACTCCACTCATCGACCGCTATCCAAAGATGCATCTAGAGTATTAAGTTAATGAAAACAGAGTAACGCCTTAAGCAAGATGACATGATGTAGAGGAATAAATTCATGCAATATGATAAATACCCCATCTTGTTATCCTCGATGGAAACAATACAATACGTGTCTTGTAACCCTTCACATCCTTTGGGTAAGGACACCGCAAGATTGAACCCAAAGCTAAACACTTCTCCCATTGCAAGAACTACCAATCTAGTTGGCCAAACCAAACGGATAATTCGAAGGGACTTGCAAAGATAACCAATCATACATAAAAGAATTCAGAAAAGATTCAAATATTGCTCATAGATAATCTTGATCATAAACCCAAATTTCATCGGTCTCAACAAACACACTGCAAAAAGAAGATTACGTCGAATAAATCTCCACGAGAGAGGGGGAGAACATTGTATTGAGATCCAAAAAGAGAGAAGAAGCCATCTAGCTACTAACTATGGACCCGAAGGTCTGAAGTAAACTACTCACACTTCATCGGAGAGGCTATGATAATGATGTAGAAGCCCTCCATGGTGGATTCCCCTTCCGGCGGAGCTCCAGAACAGGCCCCAAGATGGGATCTCGTGGATACAGAAAGTTGCGGCGGTGGAATTAGGGTTTTGGCTCCATATCTGATCTATTGGGGGTACGTAGGTATATATAGGAGGAAGAAGTACGTCGGTGGAGCTCCGAGGGGCCCACGAGGTAAGGGGCGCGCCCTAGGGGGGCGCCCTCCACCCTCGTAACCGCCTCCGGGCTTTCTTGACGGAGGGTCCAAGTCTCTTGGGTCTTATCTGATGAGAAAATCACGTTCCCGAAGGTTTCATTCCGTTTGGACTCCGTTTGATATTCCGTTTCTTGAAACACCAAATAGGCAAAAAACAGCAATTCTCGGTTGGGCCTCCGGTTAATAGGTTAGTCCCAAAAATAATATAAAAGTGGAAAATAAAGCCCAATATAGTCCAAAACAATAGATAATATAGCATGGAGCAATAAAAAATTATAGATACGTTGGAGACGTATCAGGGTGCCACCTGTTACTTTGCGGCAGCCATCACGGAGAGCGCTCAGACATGCACTGCGTCGAACCTCAGTGTCAACAATGATTCTTGAGGCCTTAGGCTTTCTTCCACGCTTCAAAGAAACTTCAGGAACAACCGAGAATTCAAAAGCTTCAGAAACTGGTTCATGAAGGTCATCAAAGCAGAGAGCCCGAGCTACCGGCCTTTTAATAGGTGCAGATGGCACATCCTGCACAGGGCTGATAGAGGAGACAGGTGCAAGCAGCAGCTGAAGATTGGGAGCTGGGGCATTGCAGAGAACCTCCCAGGACTGCTGGTTCAGCAACGCACCAATGTCAGACTTGAAAACAAACTGGGGGATGTTCAAAGACCACATAAATGACAGCATCTTCTCAAAAGTACGCTGCCACTACATAATAGGCGGCAAGATCGGTCCATAGACAGTAAAAACTTGCCCAATCAGAAGAGGAGGTTGCTGTGGTCCCATTGGGGGCTGGAAGACAGCCACCTCAGCAGCATTGTCGACATTGTTAACTGAATCTTCAGAAAGTTGTAGAACAATGGACTCCTGAGACTGGATCTCCACAATGTCCTCTTGCTGCACATCTTCCTGGACCGGTGGCACATCATTGTGTTGTTGCTCATTGACAGGATGTGGCACATCATTCCAACCCAGCTCTGGAAATTCAGGCATGACCCAATTGTGATTATCAAACTGCATATTGCCAGGGACGGGGTGCGGATTTCCATTGAAGGGCATGGGGTCTTCATCAGCTCGCAAGATGTCTGCAAAATCTGCTGAAAGGATATAGACAGGTGCAGACCAAGAGATCCTAGCACCACCAAAGTCTGCATATTCTCTATATGTCACAGATCGTGGAACTAAGGTCGGCGCAGGGAAAGAAACATAAGCAAGCGAGCGGACCAGCATCGGATCATCTTGGTGCCAATGGTGGAATCTACCAAACGTGCTGATGACATCCGCAAGGTACTGTGTGCGCCTATAATCCAGATGAACACCACGCAACATGACCCATCCACGGCGAAAACCCTGCGTTGCGCTGTAATTTATAACCTCATCATGCGGAATAAACCGAACAAATCTATCATTGCCCAGATTGAAGGGTGGGTGATCAACTAATGCTTGACGAGCCAGAGCACTACGAAAACGAAATAACCCAACTCCTTGGATCCAAGGTTGGGCATCCAGAACAGCTCTTCCCAAATCATTGACAACGAAATCACTGACCATGTTCCGAAAGACGGTGATTTCTTCAGGCAGAGGAGCTGGCTCGATGATGGCGATGGCATATTCCTCGTGCTGCCGGTCTGGAGCCACCTGTCAGGACCCCGATCCTAAGTCACACCGATCTAGCATGTAACACATCATATCACTTTGCGGCCTCACGCACGGTATTCCCACGGGTGTCGCCTTACCATGGCCCGGGACCGTTTGCGCCTTTTGGCTCACGTATATGATAGTGTCGCTAGCATCCATATGGCAGAGAACCCGGGCCGACATGACTAGTCGTGAACCCAAAGTGGCACTAACCTATGGGGACAGGCATACATGAATCACATCGAGCATGTGGGTCATCAACGTATGAATTCGGCTGTAGCTTTGGGCTAACAGGACTCCGGTATCCCGGTACATGTGAGCTAAGCAGGACTCGAATATCACCGCGTGACATTTCCCGAAGAACGATGACATAGGAACGAAGTGAAACACATGCCGGCTTGATCAAGCGTCCAAGCGATAGTGCTTTGGGCTAGCGAGACTCGGTGAACCGGGCAGTAGCGGACTACTATCGCTCGTAAGCACGAGACTACATTTCCCCATAAGAGAGGCTACCAAGGATAAACAACTAGGTTGTCGGATCCCACACATAGCAATACAAGTTACACGCACGCATAACATGCAAGTATGTGCTGTACAACACGGCATCACAACATAACGCAAGCTCATATAGGTAAAGGCTCAGAAGAGCCACATAGCAATAAATACAAACAGGGGTCACATGACCCATCATACAGAGCATACAAGCAACAAGCGGAAGCATTACATGTCTGAGTACGCATAACTACAAAAGAAAAAGGCTGAGAAGCCTGACTATCTACAAGACCCTCCCAAGGGTACAAGATCGTAGCTGAGGTAACAAGCTACTCGTCGAAGTCCAAGCGGAACTACTAGTAAGACCGAAGTGTCCGCTGCAAAAACATAAATAAAGCAACGTGAGTACAAAGGTACTCAGCAAGACTTACATCAGATCCTATTATACATGCATTAGTATCAAGAAGGTAATGTGGAGTTTAGTTGCAGCAAGCCAGCTTTGACTCTGTGGCTATCCTGTTCTACGACTACCAGAACTCCTTTGAGGTGATACGGCGCACACGAGTCCACTAGTCACCACACAATACACTACTATGGATTCATCCCCGTCTCCATACGAGAAGGCCATCCATAGCACTCACACTTGTCTTGAGCATTTTAGAGTATCCACTTCAAGTTCTCTATGTATCACGTAAGCATCCAAGAAGTCCATAACCGAGGACACGTCTATTCGAATAGATCATGATAACCCTGCAGGGGTGTACTTCTTCACACACGCTCTCGCCACTTACCACCATATACACGTCATGTATCTCGGCAACCTTCAAGCGGAAGCTTTGGCGAGGGTGTCGGCCACGACCGACTAACCACACAAGACTCTAGTCCGTGTTTATCGCCTATTCGGGTTCCATCCGCAAGGAGATCCGGCCGGGTGTCGCTCCACGGCCCCAAACGATGTGAGCAGGGTTCCCAAGCCCACCATCCGGTGCCACTTGGTACACCGTGCCACACATGCCTAGTCTGTCCCAAGCCCACCTGCTGGGTGCCACTCGATGAAAAAATAGCACTACCTACAACCACCGTAAACTAGTTGCGACTCTGGATAGAGATCAAGTTGGTTAATAAGTCGAGAGGGTCGAAGTTACGGAACCCAATGTGTGGTAGTATCAAGTCATTGGACAACATACATAGAACTCAAGTGCTTAAGGACGGTTCCAAAGGAGACAACCCACCATGTACTCCTACATGGCCTCTCACCGCTACCTTTACCAAATCGTATTCACACACTTCACTCTCAGCATCAGAACATATCGTAACACTCCAATTCATTCCCAAAGAATCAGACCTGACACAACTCTAAGCAATAGCAGGCATAGCATGGTAGGAACACAACATGGCTCAATCAACTCCTACACATGCTAGTGGGTTTCAACTATTTACTGTGGCAATGACAGGTCATGCAGAGGAATGGGTTCAACTACCGCAGCACAAAGTAGCAGATGAATCGTTCTTGTCCTAATGCAATAACTGAGAGAAGGAGCGAAAGAGTAGGATTGTATCGGAATGAACAAGGGGGTTTGCTTGCCTGGTAAATCAACAAGGGGGGCACTGCTTCACGGACAGGTACTCTGGAACGTCTCCGGAGCAGGACCTATCGAGAAGGAATGGTGCCGGCAATCAATACACAACCATATGCAACAATATGATGCATGAACATGGCATGTAGATGTGATGCTGTTTGAGCTAATGCAACTAGTATTCAATTTGAATGAAGTCCATTTGAACCAAGGGTTAAAATGCAACTCCAAATTAAGCTCTTATAAATGCCATTTACATGTTTTCACCTATACAGCAAGTATAAGTTGTTTTATCATGCATGAAACTGGTACAGATGGATAGATTGCATTTTTCTGATAATTTTCATATAAATTATTTCAATCTGAGCTACGGTTGAATTTATATGAATTTTTGAAGTTTAAATCATTTTTTGGAATTTCCTGATTTATTTTAATACCAGAAAATCAAATCTGCGTCGACCTTTGCGTAAGCATGGCGTCGACAAGTCAATCTTGGTGGTGAGGTCAAACCTGACGTGTGGGGTCCACACGTCAGTGTCATGGTTAGTTAACAGAGTTAATTTAGTTGCTAAACTAATCCTAACTAAAATTAGCAGGGCCGGGCCCCACATGTCAGCGTCACAGGGGGGGTTTAGTTAGCGGGGTTGACCCGGTCAATCCCGCCGGCGTTGAGCCGCCGGCGAGGCCGAACGCGGCGGAGGCTCGGGATTGTCGCACCGGCGACCATCCGGGCGGCGGAGACCATCTCCGAGGAGCTGGTGCTCGCGCGCACCTGGGCAGGGGAGGAGCCGGAGCCCTGGGCTCACGGAAGCGGAGTCAGTGGCGGCGGCCGGAGCTCGGGCTCGGCGGGCGTCTGGCTGGTAGCGCGGGGAGGCAGGGAAGAAGGGGGAATGGGTGCAGCGGCTCACGGCGGACCCGATGGCGTCGACGGCGAGCTCGGGGGCGCGCTGTGGTCGACGGGGCGGCGATGGCGATCTGCGGCGGCCGGAGGTGATGAAGGCGACGGCGACGGCCCCACGGGGCGCTCCGGCTTGTGTGGCTCGGCGGAGAGCTTCAGAGCAAGGAGGCGGAGCTCCTGCGCGTGTCGGAGAGGCGAGGGGGAGGCGGTGGCTACAACAGCAGCGTCTGGCGACGGCAGTGGCGCTCGGCCGTCTTGGCGTGGGAGAGAGACCAGGGGAGGGGGTTAGCGAGGGAGAGTGGGGGAGGACCGGGGCGGCGCGTGGCGTCGCACGGGATCATCCAGAGCGACGGGGGGGAAGGACAGGCAGGCAGGGAGGGAGGAGGTGGCGCGGCGCGGCGGTGCGCGCGTCGGGCACGCGCCCGTCCTCCTGTCGGGGAGGAAGACGACAGAGGAGGGGCCCAGATGGGCTGGGCTGGCCACCGGCGGCCAGCCGCAAAGAGCTGGGCCAGCACAGAATCTAAGCGCCAGGTAAGGTTTTCCTTTTATTTCTTTTTCTATTTTTCTGACAATTGTTTTGATTTAATAAAAATATTAAACCATTTTATTTCCTTATGCCAATTTTTGCAGGAGCTAACTATGTTATTCCAGAGCTCCTCAACAAAAGGCACAATTTTTGGACAATATTATATATATATATAACAATATTTATCCAACGCAATTAATTACTGCATTAATTCCAAATGCCCATAATAATTGCTTATGGACTCCTAAAAATATTGGTTTGATTTTTATCTGTGTCCAATATTTTCAGAGAGCAACATGAGCATTTTTTTGGACCTTTTTGGAGCAATTTTTATTTGATCAATTTCCAAAATGATTCTGAGGGTTTCACAAATCCTCATTTCAAATTTAAATGGAATTTAAACATGATGCACAAGTGACTAGCTAGTCTAGGTCATACCAGAACTAGGGATGTGACAACTCGCCCCCACTTGAAAGAATCTCGTCCCGAGATTCAGGGGTCGACGGAAAGAAAGCGGGGTACTCCAGTCGAAGACGATCTTCTCGTTCCCAAGTAGCTTCTCTCTCAGAATGATGAGACCACTGAACCTTGAGAAACTTTATGTTCTGGTGTCGGGTAACACGCTCTGCTTGATCAAGAATGCGAACCGGGTACTCTCGGTATGTGAGGTTATCTTGGAGATCAAGCGTTTCGTGCTCCACTCCGCGGATAGGATCCGAGAAGCAACGCCTGAGTTGAGAGACGTGGAAGACATCGTGCACTCGGGAAAGACGTGGGGGTAGTTCCAATTGGTAGGCAACCTCTCCTCGTTTAGCGAGAATGCGAAAAGGACCAATGTAACGAGGAGCCAACTTGCCCTTGATACCGAAACGATGGTTACCCATTAGAGGAGTAACCCGAAGGTAAGCCTTGTCGCCAATTTCATAAGCCACTTCCTTATGACGACGGTCATACTGGCTCTTTTGACGAGATTGGGCTGTTTTCAAATTCTCACGAATGATGCGAACTTGCTCTTCTGCCTCCTGGATCATGTCCGTCCAAAGAATTGTCTTTCACGGTTTGACCAGTTCAAAGGTGTTCGACATCTTCGTCCATAGAGAATCTCAAAAGGAAATTTCTTGAGACTGGATTGATAGCTATTGTTATAAGCAAACTCGGCAAAAGGAAGACATTTCTCCCAATCCATACCGAATGAGATAACACAAGCTCTAAGCATGTCTTCGAGAATTTGATTGACCCGTTCCACCTGACCACTTGATTGAGGGTGGAAAGCGATAAGAAAAGATGGGTTCCCATGGCAGTTTGGAAACTCTCCCAGAAATGAGAAGTGAAAAGACTACCACGGTCTGAATTGATCTCTAGTGGAACACCATGAAGTGACACTATTCGAGAAATGTATAAGTCACGAAATGACTAGCGATGATACTCTCTCGAGCAGGTAGGAAGTGAGCCACTTTGGAAAGGCGATCAACGACTACGAAGATAGCATTATTCCCTTTCTTGGTCCCGGAAAGCTGGTGATGAAGTCCATACCAACTTTATCCCATTTCCACTCGTGAATGGCTAAAGGCTGAAGGGTGCCAAAGAGCCTTTGATGCTCTCGCTTTAATGCGACGACAAACGCGTCACGCTTAGTAATAAACTGAGCAATTTCTCTCTTCATCCTAGTCCACCAGAACCTCTGGCGTAGGTCCTGATACATCTTAGTACTACCGGGATGAATTGTGAGAGGAGAATCATGCGCCTCCTTAAGAATCAGTTGTCGAAGATGCTGCTTCTTGGGGACCACCAAGCGATTCCCAAAGAAAACGACACCTCGATCATCTATAGAGAAACTACCAGCAATACCCTTGGCAATGTTTCTCTTGATCCCGTAATCCACAGTATCATGCTTACGTGCTTCTATGATATGATCCACAAGGGTAGGTTTCGCCACCAAGGTAGAAAGGAATCCTTGAGGAGCAATGTGAAGGTTAAGCTTACAGAATTCCTCATGGAGAAGAGGCTGGCCCTGCTGCAGCATGAGATTGTTGCAATAGGATTTACGACTTAGCGCATCAGCCATGACACTGGCCTTGCCTGGGGTGTAGGTAATCCCTAGATCATAATCTGTGATCAACTCCAACCATCGTCTTTGCCTAAGGTTCAAATCTGGTTGGGTGAAGATATACTTGAGACTCTGTTGATCGGTGTAGATCTTGCAACGTTTACCAAGAAGGTAATGTCGCCAGGTCTTGAGTGCATAGACTACGGCTGCAAGCTCTAGATCATGTGTGGGATAATTCTCCTCATGTGGATGCAACTGACGAGATGCATAGGCAATCACATGACGATCCTGCATAAGAATGCAACCTAGTCCTTGTCGTGAGGCGTCGCAGTAGATAATAAAGTCTTTAGTGAAATCCGGTGGCACAAGTATGGGAGCAGAAGTCAGGCGTCTTTTCAGTTCATGAAAACTGTACTCACACTGTGGGGACCACTCAAACTTTGTATCTTTCTTGAGAAGTTCCGTGAGGGGTTTAGCTACTTTGGAGAAGTTTTCAACAAAGCGGCGACAATAGCTGGCTAGACCAAGGAAACTCCTAACTTGTTTAACTGTTTCAGGTGGAGTCCAATCGAGAATGGCCTGAACTCTCTCGGGATTGACAGCAATGCCCTTACCAGAGATTACGTGGCCTAGGTAGGTCACTTCTGGCAACCAAAATTCACACTTGGAGAACTTGGCATAAAGGCGGTGCTCTCTGAGTTTTTCTAGCACAAGTATAAGATGTTCGGCATGCTCTTCCTCGTTCTTTGAGTAAATAAGAATATCATCGAGGTAAACCACGACAAATTTATCTAAGTACTCCATGAAGATCGAGTTCATCAAGCGGGAGAAAGTAGCTGGAGCGTTGGTTAGACCAAAGGACATGACGGTGTACTCATACTGGCCATAACGAGTGACAAAGGCTGTCTTGGGGATGTCCCCGTTTCTGATCTTGATTTGATGGTAGCCTAACCTCAAATCCATCTTGCAAAAGACTGAGGATCCAGCGAGCTTATCATACAGGTCGTTGATCCTGGGGAGCGGATACTTGTTCTTTATTGTGACCAAATTAACGGGACGATAATCTACAACCATCCGGTCCATACCATCCTTCTTCTTGACGAAGAGGACGGGGCAAGCCCAAGGAGAAGAACTAGGACGGATGAAACCCTTTTGCAAGGACTCATCAAGTTGTTTCTTAAGCTCGGCTAGTTCTAAGGGTGCCATCTTGTAAGGTCTCCTAGAAATTGGAGCGGTTCCTGGGATAAGATCTATGACGAACTCTACATCTCTGTCAGGTGGAACACCTGGCAGTTCCTCTGGAAAGACATCCGGAAAGTCACGGACTACCGGGATATCTTCAAGGTCTGGAAGAGGGCTGGCATTAAGAGAATAGAGTTGACGCTTTGCAACTCTGGTGGAGACAGTGACTATCTTGCCAGATGGGTGTGTAAGCTGAACAAACCTAGTGAAACAATCAATCTTGGCATGATGAGCTGTCATCCAGTCCATACCCAAGATGATGTTAATATCTGTGGACTTGAGGGCTATAAGTGAGGCAAGGAATACAAGTCTGTCAACAAGGATTTCGTTACCATGGCTTACACTAGAAGTTTGCCATTTGGATCCAGGGGTTTGAATGACTAGTGGAGAGGGCATATCACAAAATGATATGTTGTGCAAGTTAGCATAGCTTTCAGAAATGAAAGAATGAGATGCTCCAGTATCGAATAGAACTGAGGCGGGATGGCAATTGACAAGGAGTGTACCAAGAACGACATCCGGATCATCATGAGCGTCTTTAGCTGAGACGTGATGCACACGTCCACGTTCAGTGGGAGCTGTCTTGACACTGATCGTCTTGCTTGATGGCTTAACACAGCCAACAGTCTTCTCGGGCTGGGGTGGAGCATAACTGGCCTGAGAGCAGTCACGTGCATAGTGTCCTGGCTCTCCGCATGTGAAGCAAGTCCCTGAAGTAGGACGTGGACCCGCATTGACAAGTGGTCTACCAATAGGCCTAGGTGGAGCATACGACTGAGCTGGGGGATGCGCCACATAGGATGGCCTCGGTGAATATCCGGGTGGAAGAGCGGAGTTTGGAATCCAAACCCGGCGCTTCTGCGAACTAGAACCGGAGGAAGAAACCAAATCACGGGTGTGCTTACGAGACTCCTCGTAAGTGAGCTGAGCTGTCTCTGCATTAATGGCCTTGTTCACAAGAGCTTGGAATGTATCACAATGATGTAGGTGGAGATCACGACGCAACTTGGGGTTGAGACCCTTCCGAAACCTAGCCTGCTTCTTGGCGTCCGTGGACACCTCTTCTGTGGCATAACGGGCAAGGTTCTCAAACTCTCTGCTGTAAGCATCAACAGCCATCTCACTCTGGGTGAAACTACAGAACTCTTCTCTCTTGCGATCGATGAGGGCTTCAGGAATGTGATGCTTGCGAAAAGCCTCAGTGAAATCCCTCCAGGTTGGAATCTGGCCAGCTGGAAGCATAGCCTCATAGTTCTGCCACCAAAGACTAGCATGACCTTCCAGGTGGTATGCAGCATAGGTGACCTTGTCACTTTCAGCTACGTTCGCGAGCGGAGCTTGCGTGTGATGCTACGGAGCTACATCCGCATCGAGTGGCTCGATGGAATGATGAAAGGTAGGTGGGCAAGCGAATGAGGTCATGAATGGTTGCGGACCCTTTGAACTGTCATGCGGTGTTCTCCTCGATACGTGCCAACAAGCGGTTAGACTCACGCTTGTTTCTCTCCATCTCTAACATAAACTCTGCCAATGAAGGCTGGTCAGGAGGATCCTCATCCCTACCATCTCCGTGGTTCTGGCTACAAGCAACAGAACTTCGCTTAACCGATGACATCCTGAGAAACGAAACCAAGGACGAAATCAACATCACTACATACTGAATAATGTAGGACACAGAAATTAGTAACTCTCGAATTCCTGGGGCAATTTTTGGCAGCATAACGGCAGTAAAATGCTCAGAATGAGACATTCTGCAAAAGACGGGGTAGCACCATACTCAACATCATCATTCAAAGGTTCTGGGATAATACTAAACAGGCTACACCGAAGGTACTCGAAAACTGGGGTATGACTCTGATCAACCAATCCTAAGAGACTACGGAGTAGTAACATGTGATCCTGATAGACAGAAGAGAAAGCCTAGTTCCTTAACCCCGTAGGAAAGATAGGACGACTCAGATCAGAAGGGCATGAGATATAAGGAGTAAAAAGAGCCTTACGTTCCCTTCCACAATCAATTCCCCTACATAACTAAAGCATTTCTAGACTCAACTTCGACCAGGTTGGCTTGGAAATCCTACAGGCAGTTAGGCTCTGATACCAAAGCTGTCAGGACCCCGATCCTAAGTCACACCGATCTAGCATGTAACACATCATATCACTTTGCGGCCTCACGCACGGCATCCCCACAGGCGCCACCTTACCTGGCCCGTGACCATTTGCGCCTTTTGGCCCACGTATATGATAGTGTCGCGAGCATCCATATGACAGAGAATCCATGCCGACATGACTAGTCGTGAACCCAAAGTGGCACTAACCCATGGGGACAGGCATACATGAATCACATCGAGCATGTCGGTCATCAACGTATGAATTTGCTGTAGCACTGGCTAACAGGACTCCGGTATCCCGGCTGTAGCAGGCTAGGCAGGACTCGAATATCACCGCGACATTTCCCGAAGGACAGACATATAGGAACGAAGTGAAACACATGCCGCCGGTCAGGCGTCCAAGCGATAGTCTTTGGGCTAGCGGACTCCGGTGAACCGGGCAGGCGGACTACTATCGCTCAGAAGCACGAGACTATATTTCCCCATAAGAGAGGCTACCAAGGATAAACAACTAGGTTGTCGGATCCCACACATAGCAATACAAGTTACACGTACGCATAACATGCAAGTATGTGTTGTACAACACGGCATCACGACATAACGCAAGCTCATATAGGTAAAGGCTCAGAAGAGCCACATAGCAATAAATACAAACAGGGGTCACATGACCCCTCATACAGAGCATACAAGCAACAAGCGGAAGCATTACATGTCCGAGTACGCATAACTACAAAAGAAAAAGGCTGAGAAGCTCGACTATCTACAAGACCCTCCCAAGGGTACAAGATCGTAGCCGAGGTAACAAGCTACTCACAAAGTCCAAGCGGAACTACTAGTAAGACCGAAGTCTCCGCTGCAAAAACATAAATAAAGCAACGTGAGTACAAAGGTACTCAACAAGACTTACATCAGATCCTATTATACATGCATTAGTATCAAGAAGGTAATGTGGAGTTTAGTTGCGACAAGCCAGCTTTGACTCTGTGGCTATCCTGTTCTACGACTACCAGAACTCCTTTGAGGTGATATGGCGCACACGAGTCCACTAGTCACCACACAATACACTACTATGGATTCATCCCCGTCTCCATACGAGAAGGCCATCCATAGCACTCACACTTGTCTTGAGCATTTTAGAGTATCCACTTCAAGTTCTCTATGTATCACGTAAGCATCCAAGAAGTCCATAACCGAGGACACGACTATTCGAATAGATCATGATAACCCTGCAGGTGTGTACTTCTTCACACACGCTCTCGCCACTTACCGCCATATACACGTCATGTATCTCGGCAACCTTCAAGCGGAAGCCTGGCGAGGGTGTCGGCCACGACCTGACTAACCACACAAGACTCTAGTCCAGGTTTATCGCCTATTCGGGTTCCATCCTCAAGGAGATCTGGCCGGGGTGTCGCTCACGGCCCCAAACGATGTGAGCAGGGTTCCCAAGCCCACCATCCGGGTGCCACTTGGTACACCGTGCCACCTGTGCCTAGTCTGTCCCAAGCCCACCCTGTCGGGTGCCACTCGGTAGAAAAATAGCACTACCTACAAACACCAGAAACTAGTTGCGACTCCTGGACAGAGATCAAGTTGGTTAATCGATCGAGAGGGGTCGAGTTACGGAACCCAATGTGTGGTAGTATCGAGTCATTGGACAACATACATAGAACTTCGATTAGCTTAAGGACGGTTCCAGTGAGGCAACCCACCATGTACTCCTACATGGCCTCTCACCGCTACCTTTACCAAATCGTATTCACACACTTCACTCTCAGCATCAGAACATATCGTAACACTCCAATTCATTCCCAAAGAATCAGACCTGACACAACTCTAAGCAATAGCAGGCATAGCATGGTAGGAACACAACATGGCTCAATCAACTCCTACACATGCTAGTGGGTTTCAACTATTTCTTGTGGCAATGACAGTCATGCAGAGGAATGGGTTCAACTACCGCAAAGACAAAGTAGCGTATGAATCGTTCTTGTCCTAATGCAATAACTGAGAGAAGGAGCGAAAGAGTAGGATTGTATCGGAATGAACAAGGGGTTTGCTTGCACTGGTAAATCAACAAGGGGGCACCGCTTCACGGACAGTACTGGAACGTCTCCGGAGCAGGACCTATCGAGAAGGAATGGTGCCGGCAATCAATACACAACCATATGCAACAATATGATGCATGAACATGGCATGTAGATGTGATGCTGTTTGAGCTAATGCAACTAGTATTCAATTTGAATGAAGTCCATTTGAACCAAGGGTTAAAATGCAACTCCAAATTAAGCTCTTATAAATGTCATTTACATGTTTTCACCTATACAGCAAGTATAAGTTGTTTTATCATGCATGAAACTGGTACAGATGGATAGATTGCATTTTTCTGATAATTTTTCATATATAAATTATTTCAATCTGAGCTACGGTTGAATTCATATGAATTTTTGAAGTTTAAATCATTTTTTGGAATTTCCTGATTTATTTTAATACCAGAAAGTCAACTGCGGCTGGCTGGGGTCAAACCTGACGTGTGGGGTCCACACGTCAGTGTCATAGTTAGTTAACAGAGTTAATTTAGTTGCTAAACTAATCCTAACTAAAATTAGCAGGGCCGGGCCCCACATGTCAGCGTCACAAGGGGGGTTAGTTAGCGGGGTTGACCCGGTCAATCCCGCCGGCGTTGAGCCGCCGGCGAGGCCGAACGCGGCGGAGGCTCGGGATTGTCGCACCGGCGACCATCCGGGCGGCGGAGACCATCTCCGAGGAGCTGGTGCTCGCGCGCACCCAGTGGGGCAGGGGGGAGGAGCCGGGGAGCCCGGGGCTCGCCGGAGCGGAGGCCAGGGCGGCGGCCGGAGCTCGGGCTCGGCGGGCGTCTTGGCTACAGGCGCTGGGAGGCAGGGAGAAGGAGGAATGGGTGCAGCGGCTCACGGCGGACCCGATGGCGTCGGACAGCGAGCTTCGGGCGCGGCTGTGGTCGGCAAGCGGCGATGGCGATCTGCGGCGGCGAAGGTGATGAAGGCGACGGCGACGGGCCCCACGGGCGCCCGGCTTGTGTGGCTCGGCGGAGAGCTTCAGAGCAAGGAGGCTGAGCTCCTGCAAGGTGGCCGGAGAGGCGAGGGGAGGCGGTGGCTACGGCAACGGCGGCGGGCGGCGACGGTGGCGCCTGGCCGTCTGGCGTGGGAGAGAGACCAGGGGAGGAGGAGAGCGAGGGAGAGTGGGGGAGGACCGGGGCGGCGCGTGGCGTCGCGCGGGATCATCCAGAGCGACGAGGGGGAAAGGACAGGCAGGCAGGGAGGGAGGAGGTGGCGCGGCGCGGCGGTGCGCGCGTCGGGCACGCGCCCGTCCTCCTGTCGGGGAGGAAGACGACAGAGGAGGGGGCCCAGATGGGCTGGGCTGGCCAGCTGGGCCGGCCAGGCCGCACAGGAGCTGGGCCAGCACAGAAGCTAAGCGCCAGGTAAGGTTTTCCTTTTATTTCTTTTTCTATTTTTCTGACAATTGTTTTGATTTAATAAAAATACTAAACCATTTTATTTCCTTATGCCAATTTTTGCAGGAGCTAACTATATTATTCCAGAGCTCCTCAACAAAAGGCACAATTTTTGGACAATATTATATATATAACAATATTTATCCAACGCAATTAATTACTGCATTAATTCCAAATGCCCAAAATAATTGCTTATGGACTCCTAAAAATATTGGTTTGATTTTTATCTCTGTCCAATATTTTCAGAGAGCAACATGAGCATTTTTTGGACCTTTTTGGAGCAATTTTTATTTGATCAATTTCCAAAAATGATTCTGAGGGTTTCACAAATCCTCATTTCAAATTTAAATGGAATTTAAACATGATGCACAAGTGACTAGCTAGTCTAGGTCATACCAGAACTAGGGATGTGACACCACCGCTGCCGCGAAGAAGGTGCGGGGCAGACGCAGCTCACCGCCATTGATGATGTCAAAGCCTTGCGGGATAAACTCCATGGGATCCACCGCGAAGGTCGCCGTTGTCGGCGCCGAAGAAGGAGAGCTGCACTGATCGGCGGTGGCGCAGTAGATGGGCGATGCAGACGGTGATGAGGGAGGCGGAGGATGCGTTATGGGTGGTGGCTCTGCGGGCAGAGGTGGAATAGATGGGGTGGCAGGCTCGACGGGACTGGGCAGAGACTCAGCGGGACTAGCTATGGAGGGAATCGAGGCGTCCAGCGTAGAAAACCTGCTGGCCGGTTGGACTCACCCGATTTGATCCGCAGGACCCACTTGTAAGAGGGAGAAGGAGTAGAATCCGAACAGCCCTTTGCCCGGTGCCCCAACCGAAAGCATCTACGACACCGAACCCGGCTGGTGCACGCTTTGGTTAAATGCACCATGGACAAACAATTCTGACATTTCCACACATTAAAAACCATGTCATCAATAAGATCATTTAAATCAGCAGAACCTCCAGGTGAGTCCGTTGGTCGCAAATCAATATTCGCCTCTTTGCCAGAATCAGCTGGAGAAATAACAGAAGAGTCCAGATTTGATAGCGTCGGGGAAGCAACCGGAGGTGTGGATTCAACCTGGGCCATGAGAACAACCGGGTCGGGAGAAGCGTTCTGGGCCGTGGAAACAACCTGGGCCGGAAATGAAGCTGGTCCAACCAGCTCTCCCCCATGCACATGCAGATTGACGTCGAAACTAGTTGGGGTGGCCACTGAAAACCCGGCGGAAGAAATCTCGCAAACGTTAACTGTTCCAAAAGTGATGGGTGGTTCGGCCACCGTCCATTGAAGATCAGTCGCCGGCGGCGGAGGCAAAATTACTCTCTCATGAGGAAGAACTGAATACCCAGCATTAGAGATAGCATCAACCAGACCTGGCGAGGCAGGATAGATATATTGTTGGAAAGTGGCTTATGCATGGCAATCAAACCCAGCAAGCTTCATACTGTTGGAAAGTAGCAAATGAAATTTTCTTTGAAGATCCAGAACCCGAACGCAAAGCAGACTTGGAAGGTGGCTTATGCATGGCAATCAAACCGAGAGAAGCATGCCTCTTAGAGGGACTGATTAAGATCCATTCAGCATCACATTCTTTCTTCCAAATAAGAAACTCACGTTTCCAATTAGGGCCACCATTACCCCATAGATGGAAGAAACATTTGAATTGTGGACATGCAAAAAATTGCAATTGAAGAATAAGAAGACCAACATGTTTGCAAGAGACAATAAATGAGAATACCTTGTCTTTGATGACTTGAACAGACAAATCAATTGCAGATCCTCCAATTGCTGATTCCAATGCCGCCGCCGCCGAATCATCATCAATACGAAAGATGTGCCTACCAAAAGACACGACCATAATGAAATGGCCCGTGTCATCCAAGGGATGAATGCATTTTCCACAAGATCTAAAAACATCCTCCGCAAAAGCCATTCCTTTGGAAAAGTCCAGATCCAAAGTTGATCCCTCATGATGACCCATGTGAGATAGGTATAGGGTGAAAGATCAGAGAACGCCAGAGATGATGAGTGGAGAAAGAACAAGATTTACTGGTTGGAGAGGGAGATCGCCGGAGAGCCTAGGGCGCCGGTCGCCATGTGACATTCATCATAGCATAAACTGTTTGGTTTGCTCTACGATGGCTATTTTTGCAGGTTCTACTTCTTATGTCGTGTTAATAATGAAGGCACTGTCCATCACCTATATTACTGGAAATAATTGGATCAGTCTGTTGTCTGAGTACAAGCTGAATCCCTATGATGAACTGCAGTTTGGTTTAACAAAAACGCCACAATTAGTACTTCTCGCATTTAAAAGAAATGAAGAAAAAAACTGGATCACGGTCAC
Organism: Aegilops bicornis; assembly: GCA_021605145.1. Taxonomy (NCBI): domain Eukaryota; kingdom Viridiplantae; phylum Streptophyta; class Magnoliopsida; order Poales; family Poaceae; genus Aegilops; species Aegilops bicornis. The sequence goes on from CM038670.1 coordinate 601,846,526, forward strand.
GAAGCCTAGTCAAGTTAAAAAGCTGATCATAGCAGACCAGACACGATCTCTGCTGTCTCGCACATTGGTACCACCCTCAGCAACGGATCGAGCACCGGTAGTTGCTCTAGCACTGACAGCGGCAGCAGCTCAGTCTGATCCAGCTGAGGATTGGCCACCGACTGTGTTAGCGGATCAGGCTGATCTACCGGCGGATCGGGCATCGACACCGGCACCTGCTCTGACACCGGGACCATCTCTACAAGGAGCACCATCTCCGGCAGCAGCACCGGCTTCGGCACCTGCACCAACACTTGCACTTGCATCTGCTCTGGCCCGTGCAGCGGCAACTGAACGAGCAGTTGCACCGGCAACAGACTGGGCTGCAGTTCGCACTTCATATACCAAAGTCCTTACAAAAATCGAGATGTCCACCTTCTTGGTAAGCATTGGCCGCCCAAGTGTTTCGTTCTTTTTTCTTTCCATGTTGTTTCGCATGATTCACTGTGTTGATCTATCTATTTGGGTATGTCTTCTTGTTTGTGTCAGGACCCCGATTCCAAATCACATCGATCTAGCCGGTAACACCTCATATCACGTTGCAGCCTCACGCACGGTATTCCCACGGGTGTCGCCTTACCATGGCCCGGGACCGTTTGCGCCTTTTGGCTCACGTATATGATAGTGTCGCTAGCATCCATATGACAGAGAACCCGGGCCGACATGGCTAGTCGTGAAGCCAAAGCGGCACTAACCTATGGGGACAGGCATACATGAATCAACATCGAGCATGTCGGTCAATAGCGTGTGAATCCGGGCTGTAGCACTGGGCTAACAGGACTCCGGGAACCCGGGCTGTAGCAGGCTAGGCGGACGGCGTGACATTTCCAAAAAGGGACAGACACAGGAACGAAGTGAAACACATGCCGGCCAGTCAAGTGTTCCGGAGCAGTAGTGCTGGGCTAGCAGGACTCCAGTGAACCGGGTTGTAGCGGACTACTATGGCTCATGGAAGCACTAGACTACATTTCCCCATAAGAGAGACTGCCAAGGATAAACAACTAGATTGTTGGATCCCACACATACCAAGCATTAACCATACACACAATATGCTCGATATGTGTAAATACAACATGTCATCACAACATAACTCTACGACTCAAGTATTTATTCATTAGGCTCCGAGGAGCGAGATATTACAAACATGGGTCTCAGGACCCAACATTGAAACATACAAATCAAAGCACATGCGGAAGCTTAACACGTCTGAGTACAGACATCTACAAATGAAAAAGGCTTAGAAGCCTGACTATCTACCAGATCCTGCCGAGGGCACAAGATCATAGCTGAGGTATCAAGCTAAACATCGAAGTCCACGCGGGACTACTAGCAAGACTGAAGTCTCTCTGCAAAACATAAAATAGGCAAACGTGAGTACAAATGTACCCAGCAAGACTTACATCAGAACTAGCTACATATGCATCGGTATCAATAATGTGGTGGTGGAGTTTAACTGCAGCAAGCCAACTTTGACTCGGTGGCTATCCTGAACCACGACTGCAAATAACTCTTTTGAGGTGGCGCACATGAGTCCACATATTCCCCATATCAATACACCACTGTGGATCCGCGCCCGTCCTCCTACGAGAACGCCATCCATAGCACTCACGCTTATCTTGCGAGTTTTAGAGTATCCACTTTCACTTGTCTATGAACTGATATAGGTAACCCAGAAGTCCTTTACCGTGGACGCGGCTATTCGAATAGATCATTTATAACCCTGCAGGGGTGTACTTCTTCACACACGCTCTCGCCACTTACCACCATGTACACGTCGTTTATCTCGGCAACCTTCAAGCGGAAGCCTGGCGAGGGAGTCGGCCACGACCTAACTAACCACACAAGTCTCTAGTCCAGGTTTATCGCCTATTCGGGTTCCATCCGCGAGGAGATCCGGTCGGAGTTTCGCTCACAGCCCAAAACGATGTGTGCAGGGTTCCCGAGACACCAAACGGGCGCCCGGTACACCGTGCCACGTGCCTACCGCAACACAGCCCACCCCTCAGTCAGCATCACAAGACGGCTCCCAAAGATACTACAAACACCAGAAACTACTTGCAACTCCTGGACAGAGGACAAGGGCAGTTAATAAGTCGAGAGGTTCCATTGGTTTCGGGCCCAATGCATGGTAGTAACTGTTTGATGGATCACAAACACAGAACTCGGTTCCTGAGGACGGCTGCAATGAGACAACCCACCATGTACTCCTACATGGCCTCTCACCGCTACCTTTACCAAATCGTGTTCACACACATAGCTCTCAACAGTAGGAAATGTGCACACACCTCAGATTCATCCCCGATGAATCAGACCTGACACAACTCTAAGCAATAGCAAGCACGACAAACAAGCATGAATGAGTAGGCGCATCAGGGCTGAAACAACTCCTACTCATGCTAGTGGGTTTCATCTATTTACTGTGGCAATGACAGGTCATGCAGAGGATAAGGGGTTCAACTACCGCAACAAGTAACAGATGATTCGTTGTTGTCCTAATGAAGTAAAAGAGAGCAGGAGCGAGAGAGTGGGATTGTATCGAAATGAACAAGGGGGTTTTGCTTGCCTGGCACTTCTGAAGATAATATAGTTCTTCATCGGTGTCATCGAACTCATCGTCGGAACCTCGTCTACTGAGAGGGGACAAATACCGGCAAACAAGGAAGAACACAATCAATGCAATGCAACAATATGATGCATGATAATGACATGGAAATATGTTGTGTTTTGAGCTAATGCATCTAGCCACATGTTAAATGGAGTTGGTTTGAACCCTAGGTTCAAATTCAAACTCCATATGTGAGAGTTTAAATGCCATTTATAAGATTTGGCCTAGACAGCAGCCATAAGTTGTTCTAACATGCATGAAAGTGGTACAGATGGATAGATTGGATTTTTCTGATGATTTTTCATATATAATTTATTTCATTCTGAGTTATAGATTATTTTCTATGATTTTTAGAAGTTAGCACTATTTTCTGGAATTTCCTGTAAAAGAATAAATCCAGAAAAAGAGTTACTGCGTCAGCACTACGTCACCATGACGTCAGCAGGTCAACGGCGGCTGACCAGGTCAACCCTTACCAGTGGGGTCCACACGTCAGTGACCCAGTGCCGGTTTGTCTTACAGACAGGTGGGGCCAGTCAACGGCCATGTCAGCATGGTCAACGCCGACGCGTGGGGCCACTGTGTTTAGATTAAGTCTAATGTAAACTTAACCCGAGGTTATTTAGTCGGTGGGTCCCTATTGTCAGTGGCAGAGGTGACTAAACTAAACGTGATTAGGCCATAATTTCGATGCCATGTCAGCAGTCGACGGGGTTAATCGCCAGCGCTAGCAGAGGGCACCGGAGTTGCCCTCCCGGCCGTTTCCGGCGATGGGAGCAAGCAGGGCTGGCCTCTACGGCTGCGGCGCGATGATGCGCTTCGATTGGTGGCCATAGGCGGTGCCGGGGCAGCGTGTAGCAGCGGTGGCGACGGCCCGGGCGGCGGCCGGAGTTCGGGCAGGTGCGGGGACGCGGCTGCGGTGCCCAAGCGAGCGAGCTAGCATGCTGAAGATGCAGCACGCGATGCCCTGAGCGTAACGTACGCACGCCCGGGACCAATTGGTCACCGGAGCCACGCCGACGTTGAGCTCAGGCGGCGGTGAGTATCGGCCTTGACGGAACCGCGGCTAGAGGTCGGGGAAGACGCGGGAAAGAGAGGGGGAATGCGTCGGAGCTCACTGGGAGGTCACTGAGGAGCTCAGCGTGCTTGGGGGCGGCTCGGAGGCGACGAAATCACGGCGGCGATCTCGGTTCCCGAGGAGGAAGATGAGGGCGGAGGCGGCTCCATGGGGCGTCCGCGCTTGAGTACGTCGACGATGAGGAAGACGGAGTTGCGGCGGTTCTTCGAGACACAATGGATGAGTGAGGGAGGGCCGGTGGCCGTGGTGGTGCTCGTCGGCAGCGGCGGGTGTGTTCGGTGGTGCCACACGGAGAGCAGAGGAGGGAAGGGGTCCAGGGGAGAGAGGGGAGAGGTGCAGCGTGGTGCTGGGAGTCTCCGTGGCGCTCGAATGGGTCTGGGGAAGGAGGAAGCGAGGCAGGAGCTGGCCACAGCGATCGTCTGTGGCGTCGACACACCTCGACTCTTGGCGGAGGTTGAAGACAGCCTCTTTGCACGATGGGCTGGGCCGCCACGGTGGAGTTGGCCCAGGTAGGTCTGTAAGTGGCCCGATGGCCTTCCCTCTTTTATTTGTTTCTGCTTTCTATTTTTTCTGCTCTTTGTTTTGGCTTTAGTAAAAATACTAAAGCATTTTGTAAAATGCTGCAATAATTTGTGGACACTCTATGGATTATTCCAGTGGTCCACATTTAAATTCAGCATTATTTAAGCATTTAAATTATTTATAGTGTTTAAATGCCCAGATTCAAATACGATATGATTTAATTCAAAAATCCATGAATGACCTTGAAACATGTGCATCATTTTTGTCAGAGGTTTTAACCTTTTCTAAAAATGATGAACATTTTTAAAGGCATTTTGGGTTTATTGAAAAGGCTTATGGCTGACCCTATTTGATTTAATTTTTGGTGCTAGGGTTTGTCATCCCCATTTCAACTTTCTCGAGAAATTTAAACATGATGACATGAATGCCTTAATGCAACTAATGACAAGCAAATTCTAGGGTCATGACAACTCACCCCCACTAAACAAGAATCTCGTCCGAGATTCAAGACGTGAGGTAAGAAGACAGAGGGAACACAAAACTACACAATCTTCATGATCCATCTTGCACTTCATAAGAATATTGATCCCTTGCAACATGTTGCTCTTAACATCCTTGTCTTCGAGAACTTCACCCAACACGATGACGACGGAAGGAAACTTTACAGAAAATGATCTCCTCGAAGATCGAGCACTTAAGATGAACTCGTGGAATGAAATGTTGAAACATCTCTTGAGTTGAGACAGAAAACACACATCGAGAGGGATGGAAGAAACAAATGACGAAGGTTTAATTTGGTAGGCAATAATTCCACGCTGAAGTAGAAGGGTGCATGGTTTCAAATTAGCGAGGGGATAATTGCCATGATTCCACAACAGGGCACCTTGGGAGAGGTGACTCGTAGAATTATTACCTTAAGTGGCAAAAAGAATTACTTTTGATCCATAGATCATTGAAACTCTTTATACCAGCCTAAGGCCATCTCAATCGATCATTTGAGGGAGTTCGAAAGAATGACATACTCGGACTAGAATGGATGATGTGGTCTACCTTCTTGAAGACAACGCAATGGATGATTTTTCCTTATCACCGGAAATGGATGGGACCCGTGACAGAATAGCACGTTGGCGGGTGCAAGCTGGGAACGAATGCAAATATTGGGAATGATTCTGGTAACTGGGAATAACTTAACGAGAGTGATTCCGCCGTTAGAATGGTTATAGCTTATCGGGGAAACCAAGAGCACAAGAATCCCTAAGGAACAACTTATAGAATAAGCCGCATGAAATCCTCGTGGAAAGGATGGACAAATTGCCCAATCAAGATACTATAGTGATAGATCCTCCGGCTAGGTGCATCGGCCAGAACATCAACCTTATCGGGACCTACATCATAGATCTTGGAGGAGTACCAACCATCATATCTGCCTGAGATTCAGATCTGGTTGCTAACAGGATATTTCAGACTGCATGTCTAGAGAAGGAACAGTTGCAACTTCAACTAGCGAGATAATGTTGCGGGATTCTCGGGAAATGAACTATGATAGAAAGCTCCAAAACATGAGCGGGTTCCGCTACAAACATGTGAACACGCTGTCCCGGACAAGCATGACCACATGGTAGTCTTACAATAAAACACTACCGAGTTCAGGTGGGGAACCATCATCGGGGATAACGGAATCTTGTACAAATCCGCCTGGTACCTTCAGGACTAGCACTTAGAACTTATTATCCTTGAACAAATCAATCAGTGGCTTGGTGTGCTAGGAAATACATGTGGGCTGAAGGTTGCAAGTCTTCAAACCATAGAATACTTTGCACATATGCATGACTGACTTGGGATGGTTCTGATGGAAGCAAAAACAAGCTTTCTCAAATTCACGACGGCAACTTTCATCAAATGCACGTGAATTAGAGGAAGTCACTCCTTTCATGCAAACGTATACCTCATGAGCGGAGCATGAAGGCAATGCTTACAAAGTTTCCAATACTAGTGTAATGTTCAACATGAATCATGGGGGAGACAAAATGCTGCTGATGGGCTCAACAGCAATTCATCGGGATTTCCATATCACTGGACTTCCACCATCATGTGAACACGGTGATAGCATTGGTCATACCGAAGATGTAATGGTGTATGCTCGAGGAATCAACCACGAGTAAGACAACATTACGAACATCGTTGGTTCTGATATGACTTCATGATAGCCCATACTCAAGTCAAAGTTTTGACAAGGCAATAGATCCAACAACTGATCACAGGGACCAATCGATGAAGATATCATCTTTCTTCAACACACACACACAAAGATATCCCTTTGGAAGTGAACTAAGTTAGACAAGCTTTTATCTCCCAACTCTCCAAGTTGTTGTTTGGCTTAACCAACTAGCTTAGGGGTATCCAACACAGATTCTTGGAGAAAAGTGGTTTATTGGAAAACCAACTTGATCACGAGCTCAACATAACAGTCAGGGAACAACCTGGTAATACTTCCAGAAGATATTCGGAAAATCATGAACCATCGGTATGTTACTAGGCTCGAGAACAACCTTGCTTTTCAGGGCAAGATGATATGATCAAAAGAGTGAGGGATTGACACCATCCTAACTCATTGATCAAAGAGTGCACCAGAAATAAGGACTAGGTAGCACGATCAATCTTAGGATGATGATTTAATAACCAACACGCTAAGAATGAGAATACTGTCCATTTACTACCAAGCAACGAGTTGCTCGAGGTATTGATGTCGCACAGCACAGTACACTTGTCGGCATTCCAGTTACAATAACACGGGACCGAGGAATGAATAATGATAGCGAGAAGTATCACTACGTCAAGGATTCATGGGAAATGGTGCAATTCTCATGTCAATCCTGACATAAAGGGGGTAATACTCCGAGGTAGAACATAATCAAAAGCTGGATCGGCATTTGATCTGCGGAATACAACTGCTTTGATCCAATCCTAGATATGGATGAGGTACTGGAGTTTGTTTCTCCAAGTCATTCCGGATAGAATGGCTTGATGGACCACAACAATAATAAGCATCGATAACACGAATGCACAATTGCCCCTGACTATCAAGTGATAGACGAAGGTCGGAATACGACTGAAGAGAGACTACTCAAGGAACATATGTTTTTTTGAGTTGTGGATGCATAGATTAGTATGTCGAGCAAAGCTCAACATTTCTTTCGGATAACCCATGCAGAGAGGTAGGATTGGCATAATCACAATTATGAATGGAGAACTCCTCAAGAGTACCCTGATTGTGGTATTTTGGTTCAAAGAACTTCTGCCTTAATGGTTCATGGTATTTGGAAGAAGGAAATACCACGGACCTCGAGGACTATCGCAAAGTTACTAATATCCTAAAGGAACTAGCAACACTATCAACATGAGGTAAGTAGAGTGAATCTCGGGTTCAAGAACCCATGAATAGAATACCTACTAACTAATAACATCATGGGATGCTTTCGAGAATGATGGCCAGAATCATCACACTAGGAATATAAAGCATGGCTAGGTTACGAGGTGATACTCTAGACACCTAGGGTCATAATAATAGGTCCAACATATACGCCGAGGCAGCGGAGTACCTCAACACACTAATTTGTGTGATTAAACTGGCCCAAATGAACATTAGAAACGAAGAGAAGGGATTTGCAAACGCATCAGACTATTTAGAAATCTGGGATGACTCGGACAGCATAACGGCTGCAAATGCTCAAAATGATTTGAGACATCCTGCAAAATAGTGGCATGACCACTCAACATCACAATATCAAAGTTCTCGTTCAACTGGTAACATACTAAAAGTAGTAGAAACTGTATTGAGGCTGGTAACCAACAATCCTGTAAGTTACTACGGATTAGTAACACATGAACCTGATAGAGAGATGAGAGCCTAGTACTTAAACCCCGTAGAAAAGAAGAGGATGACTCAGATCAGAAGGGCATGAGGTATAAGGAGTAAAGAGAGCCTTACGTTCCCTTCCACAATCAATTCCCTTACATAACTAAAGCATTTCTAGACACAACTTCGACTGGTTTGGCTTGGTAAACCTATAGGCAGTCAGGCTCTGATACCAAAGCTGTCAGGACCCCGATTCCAAATCACATCGATCTAGCCAATAATGCCTCATATCACTTTGCGGCCTCACGCACGGTATTCCCACGGGTGTCGCCTTACCATGGCCCGGGACCGTTTGCGCCTTTTGGCTCACGTATATGATAGTGTCGCTAGCATCCATATGCCAGAGAACCCGGGCCGACATGGCTAGTCATGAACCCAAAGCGGCACTAACCTATGGGGACAGGCATACATGAATCAACATCAAGCATGTCGGTCAGCAGCGTGTGAATCCGGGCTGTAGCATTGGGCTAACAGGACTCAGAATCCGAGGCTGTGAGCTAGGCAGGACTCCGGATGTCACCGCGTGACATTTCCCCAAAGGGACAGACACAGGAACGAAGTGAAACACATGCCGGGCAGTCAAGTGTTCCGGAGGAGTAGTGCTAGGCTAGGAGGACTCCGGTGAACCGGGCTGTAGCGGACTACTATGGCACATGGAAGCACTAGACTACATTTCCCCATAAGAGAGACTGCCAAGGATAAACAACTAGATTGTCGGATCCCACACATACCAAGCATTTCAACCATACACACAATATTCTCGATATGTGTAAATACAACATGGCATCACAACATAACTCTACGACTCAAGTATTTATTCATTAGGCTCCAAGGAGCGAGATATTACAAACATGGGTCTCATGACCCAACATACAGAGCATACAAATCAAAGCACATGTGGAAGCTTAACATGTCTGAATACATACATCTACAAATGAAAAAGGCTTAGAAGCCTAACTATCTACCAGATCCTGCCGAGGGCACAAGATCGTAGCTGAGATATCATGCTAAACGTCGAAGTCCACGCGGGACTACTAGCGAGACTGAAGTCTCTCTGCAAAACATAAAATAGGCAAACGTGAGTACAAATGTACCCAACAAGACTTACATCAGAACTAGCTACATATGCATCGGTATCTATAAAGGGGTGGTGGAGTTTAACTGCAGCAAGCCTGCTTTGACTCGGTGGCTATCCTGAACCACGAATGCAAATAACTCTTTTGAGGTGGCGCACATGAGTCCACATATTCCCCATATCAATACACCACTATGGATCCGCTCCCATCCTCCTACGAGAACGCCATCCATAGCACTCACGCTTATGTTGCGAGTTTTAGAGTATCCACTTTCACTTGTCTATGAGCTGATATAGGTAACCCAGAAGTCCTTTACCGTGGACGCGGCTATTCGAATAGATCATTTATAACCCTGCAGGGGTGTACTTCTTCACACACGCTCTCACCACTTACCACCATGTACACGTCGTGTATCTCGGCAACCTTCAAGAGGAAGCTTTGGCGAGGAGTCGGCCATGACCTGACTAACCACACAAGTCTCTAGTCCGGGTTTATCGCCTATTCAGGTTCCATCCATGAGGAGATCCGGCCAAGTTTCGCTCACAACCCCAAACGATGTGTGCAGGGTTCCCGAGACACCAAGCAGGCGCCCAGACACTGCACGTGCCTACCGCAACACAGCCCACCCCTCAGTCAGCCTGCGCCAAGACGGCCCCAGATACTACAAACACCAGAAACTACTCGCAACTCCTGGACAGAAGAAGAGGGCAGTTAATAAGTCGAGAGGGTCCATTGGTTTCGGGTCCAATGCATGGTAGTAACTGTTTCATGGATCACAAACACAGAACTCAGTTCCTGAGGACGGCTGTAATGAGACAACCCACCATGTACTCCTACATGGCCTCTCACCGCTACCTTTACAAAATCATGTTCACACACTTAGCTCTCAATAGTAGGACATGTTCACACACCTTAGATTCATCCCCGATGAATCAGACCTGAAACAACTCTAAGCAATAGCAGGCACGACAAACAAGCATGAATGAGTAGGCACATCAGGGCTCAAACAACTCCTACTCATGCTAGTGGGTTTCATCTATTTACTGTGGCAATGAGAGGTCATGCAGAGGATAAGGGGTTCAACTACCACAACAAGTAACAGATGATTCGTTGTTGTCCTAATGCAGTAAAAAGAGAGCGGGGAGCGAGAGAGTGGGATTGTATCGGAATGAACAAGGGGTTTTGCTTGCACAGCACTTCGAAGATAATATAGTTCTTCATCGGTGTCATCGTACTCATCGTCGGAACCTCGCTTCATCGAGAGGGACAAATACCGGCAAACAAGGAAGAACACAATCAATACAATGCAACAATATGATGCATGATAATGACATGGAAATATGCTGTGTTTTCAGCTAATGCATCTAGCAACATGTTAAATGGAGTTGGTTTGAACCCTAGGTTCAAATTCAAACTCCATATGTGAGAGGTTAAATGCCATTTATATGATCTGGCCTAAACAGCAGCCATAAGTTGTTCTAACATGCATGGAAATGGTACAGATGGATAGATTGGATTTTTCTGATGATTTTTCATATATAATTTATTTCATTCTGAGTTATAGATGGTACAGATGGATAGATTGGATTTTTCTGATGATTTTTCATATATAATTTATTTCATTCTGAGTTATAGATTATTTTCTATGATTTTTAGAAGTTAGCACTATTTTATGGAATTTCCTGTAAAAGAATAAATCCAGAAAAAGAGTTACTGCGTCAGCACTACGTTACCGTGACGTCAGCAGGTCAACGACGGCTGACCAGGTCAACCGTGACCAGTGGGGTCCACACTCAGTGACCCAGTGCCGGTTTGTCTCACAGACCGGTGGGGCCAGTCAACGGCCACGTCAGCGTGGTCAACACCGACGCGTGGGGCCACTGTGTTTAGATTAAGTCTAATCTAAACTTAAGCCGAGGTTATTTAGTCGGTGGGTCCCTATTGTCAGTGGCAGAGGTGATTAAACTAAACGTGATTAGGCCATAATTTCGACGCCACGTCAGCAGTCGCCGGGGTTAATCGCCGGCGCTAGCAGAGGGCACCGGAGTTGCCCTCCCGGCCGTTTCCGGCAACGGGAGCAAGCGGGGCTGGCCTCTACGGCTGCGGCGCGACGAGGCGCTTCGATTGGTGGCGATAGGCGGTGCCGGGGCAGCGTGTAGCAGCGGTGGCGATGGCCCGGGCGGCGGTCAGAGTTCAGACAGGTGCAGGGACGCGGCTGCGGTGCCCAAGCAAGCGAGCTAGCATGCTGAAGATGCAGCACGCGATGCCCTGAGCGTAAAGTACGCATGCCCGGGACCAATTGGTCACCGGAGCCACGCCGACGTTGAGCTCAGGCGGCGGTGAGTATCGGCCTTGACGGAACTGCGGCTAGAGGTCGGGGAAGACGCGGGAAAGAGAGGGGGAATGCGTCGGAGCTCACTGGGAGGTCGCTGAGGAGCTCAGCGTGCTTGGAGGCGGCTCGGAGGCGACGAGATCACGGCGGCGTTCTCGATTGCCTTAGGAGGAAGATGAGGGCGGAGGCGGCTCCATGGGGCGTCCGGGCTTGAGTACGTCGACGATGAGGAAGACGGAGTTGTGGCGGTTCTTAGAGACACAATGGATGGGCGAGGGAGGGCCGGTGGCCGTGGTGGTGCTCGTCGGCGGCGGCGGGTGTGTTCGGTGGTGCCACACGGAGAGCAGAGGAGGGGAAGGGGTCCAGGGGAGAGAGGGGAGAGGTGCAGCGTGGTGCTGGGAGCCACGTGGCGCTCGAATGGGTCTGGGGAAGGAGGAAGCAGGCAAGGAGCTGGCCACGGAGATCGCGCGCGCGTCGGCACGCCTCTGCCTACTGGCAGAGGTTGAAGACAACCGCTTTGCCTGATGGGCTGGGCCGCCAGCTGGAGTTGGCCCAGGTAGGTCCAGGTAAGTGGCCCAGTGGCCTTCCCTCTTTTATTTGTTTCTGTTTTCTATTTTTCTGCTGCTGTTTTGGCTTTAGTAAAAATACTAAAGCATTTTGTAAAATGCTGCAATAATTTGTGGACACTCTATGGATTATTCCAGTGGTCCACATTTAAATTCAGCATTATTTGAGCATTTAAATTATTTATAGTGTTTAAATGCCCAAATTCAAATATGACATGATTTAATTCAAAAATCCATGAATGACCTTGAAACATGTGCATCATTTTTGTCAGAGGTTTTAACCTTTTCTAAAAATGATGAACATTTTTAAAGGCATTTTGGGTTTATTGAAAAGGCTTATGCCTGACCCTATTTGATTTAATTTTTGGTGCTAGGGTTTGTCATCCCCATTTCAACTTTCTGAGAAATTTAAACATGATGACATGAATGCCTTAATGCAACTAATGACAAGCAAATTCTAGGGCTGTGACAGTTTGCAAACAGAGAATTCCTAGAGCAACGAGTGTCGGATCACGGGTTCCGGCAAAACCCTTAAGGTTCGAACTTTGGGGTGCGCACGAAGTTCTTTCTCTCCTACCGATCCACGCCCTAGCTCTCTAGATCTCGCGGACGAACTCGATGAACTGCAACACAGAAAGACACGAGATTTATACTGGTTCAGGCCACCGTTGTGGTGTAATACCCTACTCCAGTGTGGTGGTGGTGGATTGCCTCTAGGGCTGATGATGAACAGTACAAGGGGAAGAACAGCCTCCTGAGGTTGAGGTGTTCTTGTGTTTGGTGTGTGGCTAGGGATTGGCTCTAGACCTGATGAGCTCAGGCTTGCTTGTGAGTTTTGAACTCGATCTCCTCCCTACAGTGGCAGCTAGTTCTACTTATATAGGCCTTGGTCCTCTTCCCAAATATTGAGCGGGAAGGGGGCCAACAACGGCGGCCGATTTGAAAGGGGACAACTAGTACAACTTATCCTCAAAAAAGTAGTCTTCGCCTGCGAAAGACTCTGGTGGTGACACCGTCTTGGGCTCCACGGTGACCTCCGTCTTGCTGTCCTCATGGTCTTGGTGTCGTTGCACTGATATGGAAACCTTTGCTTGATGCCTCGGTACTCCGCACCTGCGCCTGCCTCCTTAGCACCAAAGAGGAAACAAGGACGCTGCGTGCGCTGGCGCCCGTCTGGCGCCCGACTGGTATCGATCGTCATGGCTCACGTCACGAAGTCCTCGCGAGGTTTTCCTTGACTTGATCTCTCTGCCCCTCGTGAGCCTGCCCAGCGTGGCCGCTCCTGAGGAGGTCTTGCGTCGTGCGCCCCACGAGCCTTGGCCCCTCGCAAGGGTCTTGAATGTCTTGTCGATGAAGATGGGCTATACGGCCTGCTAGCATAGCCACGCCGTGGGCTGTAGGAAGGCAAGTCTGGGGACCCCCGTTCCCAGAATGCCGACAACGAGGGAGTCGTTCAACAATCCGGGCGACAGCGACCAAGTTTCTCTTACCATGCGCAGCCTTGGTGTGAATGAACCTGCTCAATATACCGTAAGTACAAAGGATGGTCGCATGATGATTGATGCTAAAGGATGGTTATCGGTGTCAAAACCGGCGGATCTCTGGTAGGGGGTCCCAAAGCTGTGCGTCTAGGCGGATGGTAACAGGAGACAAGGGACACGATGTTTTTACCCAGGTTCGGGCCCTCTCGATGGAGGTAATACCCTACTCCTGCTTGATTAATATTGATGATATGGGTAGTACAAGAGTAGCTCTACCACGAGATGAAGGAGGCTAAACCCTAGAAGCTAGCCTATGGTATGATTGTTGTTCGTCCTACGGACTAAAACCCTGCGGTTTATATAGATACCGGATAGGTTAGGGTTACACAGAGTCGGTTACAATGGCAGGAGATCTACATATCCGTATCGTCAAGCTTGCCTTCCACGCCAAGGAAAGTCCCATCCGGACATGGGACGAAGTCTTCAATCTTGTATCTTCATAGTCTTGGAGTCCGGCCGTGACGATAGTCCGCTATCCCGGACACCCTAGTCCGGACTCCTCACTAGCCCCTGAACCAGGCTTCAATGACGACGAGTCCGTGGCGTTGATTGTCTTGACATTGCGAGGCGGGTTCCTCCCTCGAATACTTCATATAAGGTTTTGAACACAAGGATAGTGTCCGCTCTGCAAAACAAGTTCCACATAACACCGTAGAGAGAATAATTTTTGCACAGATCTGGCCGGCGTATTCAGCGCGTGACATCACACCACGGCCAAGCCTTTATATGAATCATTTTTACTGTTCCACCTCAGTGCGTTTAGCGAGGCGGTTTCCTTGGCACGTCTTATCAAAGCTTAGATCATGCCCCCTTATTCCGGGATTCTCATCAATACGGACGTGGGTAACCCATCTGCGCCATTGATTACGGCGCTTGGGAAATAAGCGAGTTTTACCGGTGGTGGGGACGCAGCGCGTCACCCGTCCATATAAGGGATAAGGATCCACCTTTTCACCCACGCCTTCTTCCTCCTTTGCTTATCCATTTCCAAGACTTTTCGAGCTCCAGCGCCCAAGTTCGCACATCCCACCTCAACCTTCTCCAACCATGTCAGGAGCAGGAAGCAGGTGGATGGCCTCCTCCGTCACGGAGGGGCACATCAAAAGACTGCGGGAGGCCGGATACTTGTCCAGTGACATTGCGCACAGGCTGCCCGAAGCGGGGCAGCTTATTCCAACCCCGGGCCCCATGAGAGGGTAGTGTTTCTCCCCCACTTCCTCTGCGGACTAGGTTTTCCACATCACCCATTTGTCTGGGGGCTCATGTTCTACTACGGCCTGGACTTCCACGACCTGTCCCCGAATTTCATCCTCAACATCTCGGCGTTTATAAATGCGTATGCGAACCTTCCTCTGCATCCAGCCCCACTTGACTTATGGCTGAAGATCTTCAACGTCCGGCCGAAGGTAGTGGGCGGCCGTCAAGCGGAGTCTTGAGGCGCCATGGTTGGCAAGATGGCCAAAGTCCCATGGCTCGAGGGCGCCTTCTTGGAGACAATAAAGGGGTGGCAATCGGGGTGGTTCTACATCACCGAGCCACGCGACCCTGAATGGGCGGCGGCCCCCGAATTTAGATCTGGCTTCCCCACACGGCTCTCGTCATGGAAAGAGACGTGCCTGACGTGGGGGAATTCGGACGAGACATCCGTACTTCAAACATGCGTCCAAAACCTGGTGGCCAAGAATCTTAGGCTTGTCGACGTAATCCAGGTGATGCTCATCCGCCGGATTCTCCCATGCCAACAACGGGCCTTCAATTTGTGGGAGTTCGATCCGGCACAACACCGAACCTTGAGCTGGCTCTTCGACACTACGTACGAAGACGCCTGGAAGGTGCTGTTCAAGGGCGCCGAAGCCCCAGCATCCGCTACCAAAGATCGCGGATACAGCTCGCAGCGTCAAGCCGGCGAGGTAAGTTATTTTACCCTTTACGGGACTCCTTTTTCATAGATTGACTCTAAGTGGGATCTAAAACTCCCTAATCTCTGACAGGACTGGCTGAAGACGTCCGGACAGATTAACTGTCCGGCTCCTTTGCCGGAAGAACCGGAGGATGCCCGATTGACGGGCTCTTTGGCTCCAGGCGCCGTGCAGTGGTCTTGGGATAAGAAGGCCAAGAAGGAGGCCACGGAACTCGAAGGAGCTCCGGCGCTAGGTGCTGTCAGATTCTGAAGCAGAATCTTCTCCTGAAGACGAGGAGGAGGAAGAAGAAGCTCCTCCCCCAGCGGGGGAGGAGAAGAAAAGGAAGGCCGCCCCAACTGGGGAGGCCGGAGGGTCCAAGAAGGGAAGAACCCTTCCTCCGGACTTCTCCACCAACGTCGACGACGAGGAGGAGGATTGGCCTACAAGGGCCAAGCCCCTGGCGAGATCGTAAGTGTCCGGATACCCATGGCTTTTTATTATTGCAGAGTGTTCTCTAATGTCGAACAACCGTGCAGCCCGCCCAAGGGCGAGTTCGCCGATTCATCGGGCGGGTCCCTAGGCTCGTCGGAAATGGAGAGTACCTCGCTTCCGACCGCCTCCTCGCCTCACGCTGGACGACGGCACAAGCGGGGCCCCAAGAGGGGCTTGGTCAAGAGGAGGTAGCACAGGAGGTGCCACAAGGCAACCTCCCGGACTCGAGCCAGTGCATGGCAAGACCCCAGGGCTCTAGGCCCGACCCTTGTCCGGTCTCCATGCGGAACCTTCAGTGGTTCGAGTCCGCAAGCGGACCCTTCGGAAGAAGGGTAAGACGCCGGTGTCCTCCGGTCCAACCGGAGGCACGGATAGCTTCTTGGAGGCGCTTAACGGGCGCTTCCATCGAGGAGGAGCACCGCCTTTGTTATGAGTGCGGTGATCCGGACAGTTCGATCCGCCAAGAGCGGACTGGCCAGCTTCGTACCAGCCTTCTAACAAGGCTTTGAGGTAAGTTTTAGAATATGTAAAAATATAACCGCATAGATAGTAGCCCACGATGCTTAGTTCGGTGTTCGTAAAGAAAAGCCGGACTAAGGATCTAAAAAGATATCTGTGAGAGTCTAACATAAGTATGTCAATATGGGAATGCAGGCTGCGCTGCTGACCTCTGCCGCACTGACTGCGGAGGTCAATGCATTAAAGCAGAACCTCGAGCGGTCCGAGAACGAGCTCAGACAAGCCAAGAAGCAGCTCGAGGACAAGGAAGGTAAGTAATACCTTATAGAAAAGGTTTTGGTTGCAAAAAATAACAGGAATAACTTGGGTACTGCAGGGGCCACGAACGAGGTGGCGACCACGAAGGAAGCGGTGTCCGTGGCTAAACAAAGCGGCCTGGAACGCCCGAGCGAGAGAAAGGGGAGGTGGAGCTGGCCAAGGTACGGCAAGAGCTCCAAGCTCTCGTGGAAAAACACGAGAGTTTGGAGCGTGACTCGAAGACTCGAGAGTCCGAGCTCGCCTCGGCTCTTGAGATTGCCAAAGCTGCTAAGGCCGAGGCCCAAAGAGCCCTCCAAGAAATTGAGTCTTTAAAGAAGATAGCGGCGGGTAAGGCATTCTTTATGCAAAGCAATCATGTGAAAGTGAATTACCTATTACTTACCCGGATTTGGAGCTCTCCATGAGCATTCGCAGATTTGCCCCGTAGTGTGTCTGATGCTGCCGCATTCTACCGCGCCAAGGAGGGGAGCTCGACGGAAAGGTGTTCTGGTCTCGGTATGTCGAGGCCGACCATCCGGTGCCCTGGCGACCAGCTGAAGCAGCTGGTCGAGCTCCATAAGGTCGCCGAATAGGCCATGAAGGGCCTTATAGCGCCGGTTGTGGCCATTGGAGGCCATGCCCGGAGCTACTTGACTTGGTGCAGCGGCTGGTGGATGCCTGTCCGCGGCTTGAAGTCATCAAGCGCTCCGTCTGCATTGAAGGTGTCCGTCGGGCCCTTGCCCATGCTAAAGTGCACTGGGGCAAGCTGGATGCGGAGAGGCTTGTGACGGACGGGCCACCAAAGGGTCATGAGCATCGCACGCCCGAAATGTACTAAGAGGGCCTCCTGAAGGGTGCCCGCCGAATAGCGGATGAGTGCTCCAAAGATGTAATTTTTGAATAAACTCGCATTTGTTATCCTGTACGCTGAAAACTTGTTCATATGCGCTAAGCAACGCTTATTAATTTAAAATATTACCTTATGTGCGGCCGTTTATCAAATTTGAGAGATGGCAAGTCGTTGGCTTCAGCCCCATGCCATGAGTCTTTGGGGTGTTCGGGATAAACTTGAGCACTCTTGTTCCCATTCTTGGGTCCATCTAGGAGGCGCTCAACACAACGAACAAGGCAACTAGACTTATAATGCTTGAACACTCTCACTTAACCATAGAATTCTATAATTTTAAATTTCGTGAAGCCCCTAGTATTCGGAAGACCCGAGTTGAGGCGCTATCCACGCCTTGGCCGGACAATTCGGTTCCTCGCTCTAAGCGGCATAAGTCTTTAGGGACCGAAAAACCTCTCGAACAGCGACGGCTCTCGCCCTATCATGACGGTCAGTTTTAGCTTTCTCCATCGAGGCGCTCGACCCAGCATAAGCGGGGCACAATCGCGATGGTTCTCCCGGTGCTACCTTAGCCGATATAGCAGAACGTAAGGTACCAAAACACGGGAGCCGGGCAAACCCAACTATTCACCCAAGACATGATTCGGAGCCAATTCATATAATGCTATAAGTTCGGGGTGCCACACTTGTGGAAGTGTTCGGACTTGTCACACCATAATTTTGGGATACTTAAGCCCCTGGTGTATTGGCCGTACCAAAGTGTACGGTTGCAACATGTCATGAAATGAACATATGTATATATAAAGGAAGTAGAGCAATAATAAGCAAAAGCTATGTATTGTTTATTCAAAAAGGTACTGCAATGGAAGCGAGCGATACAAATAGTGCGATAAGCAAGGGATGGGACTATCTAACATGTCCCCCTCCGAGGGGTAAGTCTGTTGTATGATATGTAAAACAGGTATAATGCTCGTAATAAAGACCACCTGAACACTCGGCGTGGCTTTCCGCTTCCACAGCTGTTGCATCGTGAGTTCAGCGATTCAAGTGCCGAATAGGACTTCTCAAAGACGGAGTCCTGAAAGTAAAAAAAGGAAGAAAAAGGAAAAGAAAAGGAAATGACACAAGCAGGAGCCCACAGTGCGGTCCAGCCGCATTCTTGGCGTGTCGTTGTCTTGCCCTCCCCATATGCCCATGGTATCTCTAGAGCGTAATTATATGCAGCGTAATACTAGCTTCGCAATTTCGCGAGGGCTGGGGTTGGGGCCGGATTGCTACTCGTGCTTGAATCGTGCCAGGTTGTCTTGTTGCAGGTTACTCCGGGCGTGCTTGGCGGTGTCCGGACGCTTAGTGGCCGGACTCGAGAATTGCCGTGAGAGGCTGCTTTGCACCTCCGCCGCGAGGGCCTCCGTATGCTCCTCGGTTCGGAGAGAGCGTTCAGTGTTTCCATTGACCGTGATTACTCCTCGAGGGCCTGGCATCTTGAGCTTGAGGTATGCGTAGTGCGGCACCGCATTGAACTTTACCGTCACGGTTCGTCCGAGCAGTGCATGATAGCCGCTGCGGAATGGGACGATGTCGAAGATTAACTCTTCGCTTTGGAAGTTATCTGGAGATCCAAAGGCCACTTCGAGTGTGACTGAGCCTTTACAGTTGGCCTCTACACCCGGTATGACGCCTTTAAAGGTCGTCTTTGTAGGTTTAATCCTTGAGGGGTCTATGCCCATTTTGCGCACTGTATCCTGATAAAGCAGGTTCAGGCTGCTACCGCCATCCATCGGGACTCGTGAGGTGAAATCCGTCAATAATTGGGTCAAGAAACAATGCGGTGAAGCACCGTGATGGATGCTAGTGGGTGGTCCCTTGATCGAAGGTGATCGGGCAGGAAGACCATGGGTTGAACTTTGGGGCGATGGCTCCATCGCATATATCGTCCGTAGTGCACGCTTCTGCTCCCTTTTGGGTATGTGGGTTGCGTATATCATGTTCACTTTATGCACTTGTATGGGAAAACCTTTACATCCTCTATTGTTCGTGCGGGGCTCTTCCTCGTCATCGCTATGCAGCCCCTTGTCATTGAGTTCGGCACTCAACTTGTCTGCTTGCTTGAACATCCAACAATCCCTGTTGGTGTGATTGGCTGGTTTTTTGGGGGTGCCATGTATTTTGCCCAAGCGATCGAGTATGCGGTCCAAGTTGGACGGGCCCTGGGTATTTCTTTTGAATGGCTTCTTCCGCTGACCAGGTTTAGAGCCTCTGAATCCGGCATTGACGGCCGTATCTTCGATATTATCGCAGCTTAATGCGGCGCTTGTTCTTGTTGCGACGCGACCTGCCATTGCTGTCCTTGGTATCCGGACTATCAGGATGTTTGGCCAAGTTGTTGCTTTGAGCTAGCCAGCTGTCCTCTCCCGCACAAAAGCGAGTCATGAGGGTTGTGAGGGCTGCCATAGATTTCGGCTTTTCCTATCCTAGGTGCCGGGCAAGCAACTCGTCGCGGATGTTATGTTTGAAGGCTGCAAGGGCCTCTGCATCCGGACAGTCAACGATTTGATTTTTCTTTGTTAGGAACCGAGCCAGAATTGTCTGGCCGATTCTTCTGGCTGCTGAATTATGTGGCTAAGGTCATCGGCGTCTGGTGGTCCCACGTATGTGCCCTGGAAGTTATCAAGGAATGCGGCTTCTAGGTCCTCCCAACAACCAATTGATTCTGCTGGCAAGCTATTGAGCCAATGTCGAGCTGGTCCTTTAAGCTTGAGTGGGAGGTATTTGATGGCATGTAGATCATCACCACGGGCCATGTGGATATGGAGGAGATAATCCTCGATCCGCACCGCGCAGGATCTGTGGTACCATCGTATGATCGATGTTTACGGGCTTGAAGCCCTCGGGATTTGATGATCCATTACTTCATCTGTGAAGCATAGTGGGTGTCTTGGCGCCTGCATGTTGGGCTATATCACGGCGTAGCTCATATGAGCTTTGTCTCATCGTGGTTCAGCCCGGCGGTTTTGTCAGTATTCGGCGCGACGGTAATCATCCCGCATTGTTGGCGCCCACGCGATCCGTAGATCGATGTTGTATGTTTTGCCTTATCCTCCAATATATCTCGTAAGTCCGGTGTGTTTTCCCGGGCCTTGGTACTTTTTGAGCGGCGTCGGGGTGTGGCTTGAGCGGAGGGCCGAGAGGCTTCTCTGTCGCGGCCACGGGGTGGCCGGTCTGCCATGTCGTGCGCTGGTGACTTGGGTGCTTCCTCCTCTAGTCAAGGCAACCGCCTGCGTTTGGGGTAGCTTTTGGAGGCGTTGAGTTCATACTCTTGGCTGCAAGGACTTGATCCATCTATCGCCTAGCAGGTCTTGATCAGGTATGGCTGTTGCTGCTTTTCTTGAGGCTGCTTGCCGTGGCTATAAGCCTGCGTTTTAAACCCTCCTGTTCGGCGGGATCCTCAGGCACGACAAATTCTTCGTCGTCGAGGCTTGCCTCATCTTCGGAGGGAGGCGCATAATTATCGTCCTTGACCTCTCTTTCTGCCGCACTGTCGTGCGGACTTGCTTCTCCCTCCTCCTGCGCTGAGTCCTGCTGGAGGGGGTTCTCTTCGGCACCTTCCGGTGTTATTATCTCCCGTGCCGGAATCACCGTTTTTATTGTGGCGGGATTTAGAGCGGCGCCGCTGACGTCGGCGCTTCGGCTGTTTCTTGGAGGGGTCATCCTCCGTTGTTCCATCGCCGTTCCCATATTTTTTTGGATGTCCGCCATATATATGTCATATGACGAGGTGGCATTCCAGTGCCCTGTAGGCGCTGGGTCTTGGTCGTCTCCGGCATCTCGCTTATACCGTCGATGTCTTCAGAGTCGTAGTCTAGCATGTCGGTTAAATCATCGACAGTGGCTACAAAGTGGGTGGTGGGTGGGCGTTGAATTTCTTCGTCGTCCGCATCCCAACCTTCCTGTCCGTAGTCCGGCCAGGGCTCTCCGGATAATGAGAGAGACTTTAGTGAATTTAGGATGTCGCCAAAGGGCGAGTGCTGAAAGATGTCCGCGGCAGTGAACTCCATGACCGGCGCCCAATCGGATTTGATTGAAAGGGGCACGGAGGGTTCGGAGTCCGGCACCCTGGAGTCAAGGTCTTCGCAAAGGACAGGGATGGAGTTCGGCTCAATTGCCGTAGAGATTGTAGCCTCCGAGGCGGTGTCCAACCACTCGTCCTCGATCGGGAAATCCGGCTCCGGATTAAGGGTCGGAGCGGATGCTGGTGCGGCCTTTAGGGCACTGTTCGGCTGCAGAGCTAGATCATGCCCATCGAGACAGTGCGGCGCGCTTGGCTGCGGCTCGAATCCGTTGAAGATCAAGTCTCCGCTGGACCGCGTCGTTGTTGATGATCGAAGGAGCCATCGGGCCTATCGGTGACGACACAGAGGAACTCTCAATGAAAGCACCAATGTCGGTGTCAAAACCGGCGGATCTCGGGTAGGGGGTCCCGAACTATGCGTCTAGGCGGATGGTAACAGGAGACAAGGGACACGATGTTTTTACCCAGGTTCGGTCCCTCTCGATGGAGGTAATACCCTACTCTTGCTTGATTAATATTGATGATATGGGTAGTACAAGAGTAGATCTACCACGAGATCAAGGAGGCTAAACCCTAGAAGCTAGCCTATGCTATGATTGTTGTTCGTCCTCTGCACTAAAACCCTCCAGTTTATATAGACACCGGATAGGTTAGGGTTACACAGTCGGTTACAATGGTAGGAGATCTACATATCCGTGTCGCCAAGCTTGCCTTCCACGCCAAGGAAAGTCCCATCCGGACACCGGACGAAGTCTTCAATCTTGTATCTTCATAGTCTTGGAGTCCGGCCGTGACGATAGTCCGGCTATCCGGACACCCCCTAGTCCGGGACTCCCTCAATGGTCAAGGTTCAAATCTAAATCATATCTTGCGGCAGGGGATGATCTCAAAATTGAACTTTCTCGGCAAGGAGAGCTGGTCCAAATCAACTTCGAAATTCTTCAGTAGCAGCACGCAACTACCGAACTGATCTATCCTCTGAGAGATTTTGATGTAATAATCTGGTATGGTGAAACAAGTGTCCTGTGTGTACAAGTAATATGATAGTATTATTTATCACATGGTATATCGTTGATAGAATTGCAACTCTCATTGCTGGTTAGGAACCGTCGTTCGATTTCATTCCAACAGCTGCGGTGCTTTATTCAATTTTGTGTATGCGCCTTGCGACAGCATCTAAAACCAGCGCCGTACCGATCGCTTGCAATATGAAAAGTGCTGAGGTAGCACACATTGGCCCCCAAACATGCAGGGTGGGCCTGTGGCCCAAAGTCTAGAACCGTGAGCCTGTATGAGTTTTATATTCTCAGCTGAACCCCCATAATGCTCGTGCGTTGCACGTAACATCAAGATGCATTTGTATGAGTATTTTATCTTGTGAGAGAAAAGGATGAACGAGGGAAGGCCTTATTTGCAAATGTGGAGAGGTGTGTGGGTACCTTTTTGCAAAATTGCCACAGTTTCCTTCCTATCCGTCAGATATAAATCGGACGACCTATATTGCAGGATGGGAGGCACACCATCATCACCAACTCGTCTACACTGTGTTACAAACAACTCTATTTTTTATAATTATATATGTTATATATATTCCCCTTGATTTTTCTTGTGTATAAAGTTGTGATATAAAATATTTGTATATTTCTTTATAGAGGGAGTATCTCTCTGTCAAAAATATATTTTTGTGTAACTAGTTACTCCTGTCTTTATTCTTCCTTTCGCTGATATGTGGGGCATCCGGCAACGGGGTTCACATGCCATATGCATAAATTAGAGTGCACAACTTCACAGTAGACACACCCCGGTCGTAGCGCCGCAGTAATTACCAATGAGCCGTCAAACCACAAACCCCCCTTCCAAATTTTTAGCGATGGCTGGACGGACGAAGCGGCAATATTTATTTGGGCCTGAAACCCCTTCTCCCTCGTCGTTGTTCGTGAGAAAACCCCCTCTCACCGATTGCATAGGGTTTTCTCATGGAGAACCAGTACTAATTCTTCATCCATCACCGATAAATCCAAGTCCCTTGGTCGCGGGTAATCCTAGGATGGCAGCCGCCGCCGTTGATGCATTTTTCTTCCTACTGAATCTAGTATGTTTCATTTGCAGTGCCCAAAGTGTGAGGACCCTACAGGTTTCTGCACCCTCGGTCAGACGCCACACTTGTTCCTTCTCATCCTAACACGGGATTTTAAAACGCGCACAGTATGTTCCTAGAATCCTCTTTTCTATCCAAGAGGGTGGGGTTTTTTTGAACATGCTGTCGACTAATTTGGAAATTTGGATTGCTATATTTGGATAAAAGGTACTACTAGTACGATGGTCAACACTGACGTGAAGGAGGAAGTTATTTCTAGATTTGGATAGGGAATACATTGTGTTCTCATATTATTTTTCCTGCAGTGCATTATTTGCTCTGCCAGAACACATGTACTGAAGATGCTCGGCCTTGCCATAACTGAATACACCAGTTTAATGGTCACAGTGAAGACAAGACATGGATATAAGTTCCAAGTTGGGTTCATGAACCAAGAAGATCGCTGCTTTTTTTATGGCCAAACTTGGATAAACTTTCTCAAGTGTTACGGAATGAAAGTTGGTGCACGAATGTTGATGGAAATAGTAGAACCTGGTCTCATCTTCACCGCGATCTTCCACCTCGACATCATTCCAAATGTTCATCCATGTTAATTTTGTATCTGGTTTTTGCTAGTTGCCTCGATTACTTCTTCATCCACCTATTCTGTCTAACTGATAACAATTTAACTTTAGAAGTAGCAACGAATCTCTCACGAAGATGCTACTTCTAACTAATATTTTCTTATAATTGGTGGCACGTGTAGGTTTTTTTAGAGTTAAGCAGGATGCTCATTTGTTATTTTGTAACAACTCGGCTATTCTTGATGGCAATCAAGTTGGTAGGATGACATCCACAAGTTCCTACACTTTATTGATCGTCTTGAGGTCCTTGTGGGGCGTTTCAATGGTGGAAGGCCACATGGGATATGTGTGCCACTGCTGCACTTGTTGAACAGGTCCAACTGTGTCGAGAATCTTATGGTACAAGTTGTTTTCTGTTATAAATGTTGTTCATAAACTATTGCTTATACATAGTTTTACAGATGTGATCTTCTTGAAACAGAAACTGCCCAGTTCTATTGTTCCTATACAGATGCCTGACCATGGTCAGGTCAGACTTGCGCTTGGTCACAACATGATGTTTATGTCGACCTACTCCATTCCCCTTGCAGGTGAAAAGATACTTATTCATGGGTGGTCTCAAATAATGAAGGCCCGTCCATCTTGGAGAATAGGACAGAAGATTATGTTCCTGCTTTTCCATGGCTCTAAAGCGAATATCCTATTTATTGACCACATTGTGAGATGAAGTCGCTTTTAGAAGGTTGTGGAAGCGCGGGGTGGCGCCTGGGCCTTGTCCTGGGGCTTGGCGGCCTCACCCTTGGTCAACTGTAGGCAAAGTAGCACTGTTCGAGGCGTGCTTTGTACGGTTGAACTTGTATAAGTACTCATACTGCTTTCAGCTATGGTTGTTAAGTGCCCCTGCTGGTTTCAGTTAAGGTTGTTAAGTACTCCTGCTACTTTTACAGTCTGTCGTGTTTCTTCAGTCCTGTCTTCCTCCAGCCGCCAAAACCAAACCAGTGCCAATGGGGCCGCCTGCTTCCGCCTCCCACGACTGGCTGCGCCTCAGCGCACGCATCACCGCCCCACCGTCTCCTAAATCGTTAACGCCGACGTCCGAGGCCTCGCCGTCATCCTCCGTGCGCTTTGGTGCGCTAGCCACAGCGCCTCCCTTTTGCGTTGTCAACATGGTCAACAAACAACAGAAATCGGCAGAAGTAAGTGGAGAGGATGACAGTATGGGCCCACCATGTCAGCGTATGGAAAAATAAAATGCTTCCTCCTAGTATTTTCCTGACATCTAGGACCCACGACATTGTGAGCGTATATAGTCAATAGACAAGAGAACAACACAAGATCGGCTGACACCTGGGACATAACTGCTCGAGCAGTATTTTTTTGTTATTGTTAAGACGGAGCAGGGTTTGAACTTGGCTGTGGCCCGCCTATCCCAGGCTCATATTTTATGTTCACCATGTGACCAACCCAGCTATTTTTTTCTTTGTGAAAATGAGCCCAGTTTATTTTTTCTGAAGAATACCCAATCCAAGCCTACTTATTTTTCTATGCCCTGATGGGGTGCAACTCTTGCAAGACGACTGCAAATCTTGAAAGTAATATGAAATGGGTTGTAAATATAAAAACAGATGACAAATTGGTAATTACTTTATAATTTCTGAATTTTTTTCACATTTTCAGATTCCTATTTCAGTGGGCATTAACCTAATTTAAATATATCTTCAAAGTACTTTATATCTGGCTCGACATTTCGGTATTAAAAATAGTTTGGAACCCACAAAAATATGCGAAATTGGCCCTGGCCAACCAAAAAAAACGGGCTGTAATAAATTGCATAAGAAGTCGCAATGAGCTATATATAAATTATTAAAAAAAGAGGGCATGGTCTGACTTATGGGCCTATTAAGTTGACGCGTATGCAAGATTTTTTAGTTATTATATACGTCAACAAACGATTCTAGCAGACATAACCATTGGATGTCAATCCAACGGCTGTCGTGTTTCTTCAACTTTTATCTTCTTGCTCCAGCCGCAAAATCCAGCGCCGGCGGGACTGCCAGCTCCCGCCTCCCGTGCAGGCCTCACCGCCCCCTACTACTCCCACCGCTGGCCAGGGCATCCCTTTACTCACCCACACCCCCTATTATTCTGCGGCGACGGCAGCCTCACACCACAGCCGAACCAGTGAACCCTCGTACTCCTCTCCGCGTGGGCATCCACTGCCGCGTCTTCCCCGGCTCCGTGTCGTCCCCTTCCTAGGCCTCGCCGTCGTCCACCGCCCTGGTGCTCTCGGTGCGGCGTGGTCAACGTGGTCAAGGAACGACTTCCATCGGAAGAGTACTGTCGTGGAGAGGCTGACAATTTGGGTCCCACGGCGCAAGGAAGTGCCTCCTTATTACGCGGAAAATAATTATTCCTCCACTGACGGCGAGGGACCCACCGGACGAGCCGCCGTGTTGGTGAAAAAACTTTTTCGCTGACTGCACGACCACCGGACGGGCCACCATATTTCGTGAAAAACGTTCCCCCATTGTCGGCTCGGACCCACCGGAAGTGACTCCTTATTACGCACAAAAAAATGAATACTCCCCCTGCTAGTTGGGACCCACCTTGGTTGGAGGCTGACTTGTGGGCCTACTAAGTTGACAGGGACGGAGTGCTTTGTCAACTTAGTCAATATGAATGATTCTAGCTCCAGTGACCATACGATGTCTATCCAACGGCTGTAGTGCTTCTTCAACATCTGGTCTTCTTGCTCCAGCCGCCCAAAGCAGCGCTGGTCGTGCCACATGCTCCTGCCTCCTGTGGCCGGCTGCGATGCCGCGGAGGCCTCACCACACCCTACTACTCCCACCGCTGGCTAGTCCATCCCTCTACTCACCCACACCCCATGTCATTCTGCGGCGATGGCAGCCTCACACCGCAGCCGAACCGGTGAACCCTCATACTCCTCTCAGCGCGGGCATCCACTGCCGCATATTCCCTGGCTCTGCGCCGTCCCCTTCCTAGGCCTCGCCATCGTCCACCGCCTTGGTGCTCTCGGCGCAGCGTGGTCAATGTGGTCAACGACCGACTTCCATCGGAAGAGTACTATACGTGGAGAGGCTGACAGTTGGGTCCACGGCAGCCTCAAGGAAGTGCCTCCTTATTACGCGGAAAATAATTATTCCTGCACCTAACAGCGGGGACCCACAGGACGGGCCATCGTATTTTGCAAAAAAATGTTTCCCCCTGACTGCTGGGACCTACCAGCTACATCTTCGCACGCAAGGAAGTGCGTCCGGGCAAAAAAAAAACAATTCGCCCCCCTGACTGCTGGGACCCACCAGCTACATCTTTGCACACAAGGAAGTGCCTGACAGTCGGGACCCACCTAGTCGAAGCGTACGTAGCGTTGCCATTCTTGTCGCGAACGTGTACGTACATACTGGTCGATGTAGATGCGTGCACGTGTCGTAGTAGAGGCGTGCACGTAGCATGTACATGTACGCGTCTGGCCGAGTGCAAGAAAGTAAATCTGACCACGTCGTACATACGCTCTGGTAGTCTCGAACGCCTTCTCGCGTGTACGTACGGCCAGGGCTCGTGTACATGGCTGGGTCGGGACGGAGAAACTGCATCGTCGTCGTGTTCATGGGGAGGCAGCGGAATGCGTCGTGTTCATCGGGAGGCAACGGAACACGTGGGAGGCAACCGGCTTGGACGGAACAGCCGATGGAAACGAGGCCTGGCGTATCGCAAAACGGAGGAAAGGGCCTTGTGTTCGACCGACCATGTTCAAAACGAGATCCTGTTCATCGGGAGGGGTCTGGCGTACCGCAAAACGGAGGAAACGGACCTCCTATGGTCGAAACGAGGGTCCTGTTGATCGGGAGGGGTGTGGCGTACCGCAAAACGGAGGAAACGGACTTGGGTTGGAGCGCTATGGTCGAAACGGGGGTCCTGTTCAACGGGAGGGGTGTTGCGTACCGCAAAACGGGACTCCACGGGATACTGTTCATCTCCATGTCGACCCCCTCCAACCTCCACGGGCTACTGTTCATCCACCGTCGACCTCCTCCAGCCTCCACCTGCGATTGTTCATCCATGGCCTCTTGTTCATCCAGCCTCCACCGCGCGCCACTCCACCGGCTACTGTTCAACCAGCCCTCTCCACGGGCTCCTGTTCAACCACCCCTCCATGGGCTACTATTCATATAGCCCTCCATCATCTATTATTCTTCCAGCCCTCCACGGGGTGGTCTTGTTCATCCAACCCTCCACGGTGTCCTGTTCATCCAGCCCCAACCGGCTCAATCGATGGGGGTCCTGTTCATCCAGAGGCAACACCACAGGGTCCTGTTCATCCAACCCCCCCCCCCCCCCCAGCAATGCTCACTGTTCATCCAGAGGCAGCATCGATCGGCTTCAGTTAGCAGCAGTAGCGAAGGAATCGCTCGATCGCGTTCAGTTAACAGCCATCGATCAATCGCTCGGGTTTAGTAATGGATAGCCTGCAGTGCAATCTCTCGGGTTCAGTTAGAGCCCAATGCCTCACTTGGGTTCAGTTAGAGCCCAACGCCTCACACCCACACGTGTGCGTGTATGAGAGAAACGCGCATCGCTTGCACCCACCGTAACTGGGAACACCCCGATATTTTCCTCGCCCTCGCTTCTACCACGGTTTTTTTCGTCATGGACGGCCCAAAGAATGTCATGCAGCTGCGTCTCCGGCCCGCCCAGGACGAAAAGCCCATTTTCTGTCATGATTTTTTGTCATAGAAGTAGGACCCCACCACATCTATGATGATACCGGGTTTTGTCACAATTACCGTCATAGAAGTGTCATAAGTATGACAGAAAAAAAATTCATTCGGCCCAAAATGCCACGAATGTGTCTTTTTTTGTAGTGCTTCGCCCACGCAAAAGCGGGTCATAAGTGCCGTACGGGCTGCCATGGACTGCGGCTTCTCCTGGCCGAGGTGTCGGGCGAGCCATTCGTCCCGGGTGCTGTGTTTAAAGGCCGTCAAGGCTTCAGCGTCTGGACAGTCGACGATCTGGTTCTTTTTAGTTAGGAACCTAGTCCAGAGTTTCCTGGCTGACTCTCCGGGCTGTTGAATTATGTGACTTAAGTCATCGGCATCCGGAGGTCAAACATATGTACCTTGGAAGTTGTCAAGGAAGGCCTCTTGCAAGTCCTCCCAGCTGGCGATGGAGTTTTCAGGCAGACTGTTCAACCAGTGTCGGGCTGGTCCTTTGGGTTTTAGTGGGAGGTATTTGATGACATGGAGATCATCGCCGCGGGCCATGTGAATGTGAAGAAGGAAAATCCTCAATCCATACCGTGGGATCTGTTATCCCATCGTATGATTCGATGTTTACGGGTTTAAACCCTTCTGGGCATTCGTGCTCCATTACCTCGTCACTGAAGCAAAGGGGGTGTGTGGCACCTCTATATCGGGCCACGTCACGATGTAGCTCGGATGGAGTCCGTCTGCGGTTCTCGGCCTGTGTGTGAGTATGATTATTGTGTCCGGCTAAATAGTCGTTATCGCGTGTCGGGGCACGTCCCAGTGATCCATAGATCGATCTGTTCTGACCTGCTCTATTGTTCAACTCCTGCCGCAGGTCATATGTATGTCCCCGAGCTGTTTTGTCTCTGCCATTACGGCGAGGTGGGGCAGGCTGGTGTTTGGCTTGAGTTGCCGTTTTGCCCCGACCACGTGGTGGTCGGTCAGCCGCATTGCGCGATGATGGTACGGGCTCCAGCACCTCCTCATCTAACTGAGGTAGCAATTTGCGCTTCGAGTAACTTTTGGCTGGGCGTTTAAGGCCATATTCCTCAGCAGCCAGGACATCAGTCCACCTATCATTGAGCAGATCTTGATCAGCTTGAAGCTGCTGCTGCTTATTTTACAGGCTCCTTGTAGTGGCTATTAGCCGGCGGTTGAAGCGCTCCTGCTCGAGAGGTTCCTCCGGCACAATAAAATACTAGGTGCCGAGGCTCACTGAGAGAGTCCTGGATTAGGGGGTGTCCGGATGGCCGGACTATAACCTTTGGCCGGACTCCTGGACTATGAAGATACAAGATTGAAGACTTCGTCCCGTGTCCGGATGGGACTTTCCTTGGCGTGGAAGGAAAGCTTGGCGATACGGATATGAAGATCTCCTCCCATTGTAACCGACTTAGTTGTAACCCTAGCCCTCTCCGGTGTCTATATAAACCGGAGGGTTTTAGTCCGTAGGACGAACAACAATCATACCATATGCTAGCTTCTAGGGTTTAGCCTCTCTGATCTCGTGGTAGATCTACTCTTGTACTACCCATATCATCAATATTAATCAAGCAGGAGTAGGGTTTTACCTCCATCGAGAGGGCCCGAACCTGGGTAAAAACATCGCGTCCCTTGTTTCCTGTTACCATCCGCCTAGACGCACAGTTCGGGACCCCCTAGCCAAGATCCGCCGGTTTTGACACCGACATTGGTGCTTTCATTGAGAGTTCCTTTGTATCGTCATCTTTAGGCCTGATGGCTCCTCCGATCGTTAACAACGATGCGGTGCAGGGCGAGACTTTTCTCCCCGGACAGATTTTCGTATTCGGCGGCTTTGCACTGCGGGCCAATTCGCTTGGCCATCTGGAGCAGATCGAAAGCTACGCCCCTAGCCATCAAGTTAGATTTGGAAGTTTGAAATACACGACTGACGTCCGCGGAGACTTGATCTTCGACGGGTCGAGCCACAGCCAAGCGCGCCGCACTGTCCCGATGGGCATGATCTAGCTCTGCCGTAAGCGATTGCCACAGAGGCCGCACCAGTGTCTGCTCCGACCCTCAGCTCGGAGCCGACTGTGCCAATCAAGGACGGGTGGCTGGACACCGCCTCGGGGGCTGCAATCTCTACGGCGATCGAGCCGAACACCATACCTGTCCTTTGCGAAGCTCGTGACTCCAAGGTGCCGGACTCCTCTCCGGACTCCGAGCCCTCCGCGCCCCTGCCAATCGAATCCGATTGGGCGCCGATCATGGAGTTCACCGCCGCGGACATCTTTCAGCACTCGCCCTTCGGCGACATCCTGAATTCACTAAAGTCTCTCTCTTTATCAGGAGAGCCCTGGCCGAACTATTGTCAGCAAGGTGGGGATGCGGACGACAAAGAAAATCAAAGCCCACCCACCACCCACTTCGTAGCCACTGTCGATGATTTAACCGACATGCTCGACTTCGACTCCGAAGACATCGACGGTATGGACGACGA
The DNA here is from genome assembly GCA_021605145.1 of Aegilops bicornis. Classification (NCBI taxonomy): domain Eukaryota; kingdom Viridiplantae; phylum Streptophyta; class Magnoliopsida; order Poales; family Poaceae; genus Aegilops; species Aegilops bicornis. Next base: position 601,878,160 of record CM038670.1, read on the forward strand.
TGCGAGAGGCGACCAAGAACCAGCGCCTACGAGGGCCTTTGGAAGGCCACCTCGTCATACGACATATACATGGTAGACATCCCAAAAGAAGGGAATGGCGATGGAACAATGGAGGATGACCCCTCCAAGAAGCAGCCTAAGCGCCGGCGTCAGTGGCGCCGCTCTAAATCCCACCAAACCAAAAACGGCGGTTCCGGCACGGGAGATAATAACACCCCGGACAGTGCCGAAGACAACCCCCTCCAGCAGGATTCAACACAGGAGGATGGAGAAGCCAGCCCCCATGAGAGAGCGGCAGACAGAGAGGTAGATGACGATAATTACATGCCTCACTCCGAAGACGAGGCAAGCCTCGATGACGACGAATTTGTCATGCCTGAGGATCCCGTCGAACAAGAGCGTTTCAAATGCAGGCTTATGGCCACGGCAAGCAGCCTCAAGAAAAAGCAGCAACAACTTAGAGCTGACCAAGACTTGCTAGCCGACAGATGGACTGAAGTCCTTGCGGCCGAAGAGTACAAACTCGAACGCCCCTCCAAGAGCTACCTAAAGCATGAGCTGCTACCCCAATTAGAGGAGGAAGCACCTAAACCTACATCACCAGTGCATGATGCGGCCGACCGGCCACCTCGTGGCCGCGATAGAGAGGCCTCTCGGCCCTCCACTCAAGCTGCACCCCGGCGTCGCTCAATGAATACCAAGGCGCGGGGAAATGCGCCAGAACTGCAAGATATATTGGAGGACAAGGCAAGGCAAACAAGATCGATCTACGGATCGCGTGGGCGCCCCACGACACGTGACGATAACCGTCACGCCGGATATGGCAATTCCGCCGGGCGAACACAATGAGACAAAGCTCATTTGAGCTACGTCGTGATATAGCCCAGTACAGAGGCGCCACACACCCACTATGCTTTGCAGATTAAGTAATGGATCATCAAATCCCCGAGGGTTTCAAACCCGTAAACATTGAATCATACGATGGCACAACAGATCCTGCGGTATGGATCGAGGACTATCTCCTTCATATCCACATGGCCCGCGGTGATGATCTACACGCCATCAAATACCTCCCACTAAAGCTTAAAGAACCAGCTCGGCATTGGCTTAACAGCTTGCCAGCAGAGTCAATTGGTTGTTGGGAGGACCTGGAAGCCGCATTCCTCGACAATTTCCAGGGCACCTATATGCGACCACCAGACGCTGATGACCTAAGCCACATAATTCAGCAGCCAGAGGAATCGACCAGACAATTCTGGACACGGTTCCTAACTAAGAAAAAACAAATAGTCGACTGTCCGGACGCAGAGGCCCTTGCAGCCTTCAAGCATAACATCCGTGACGAATGGCTTGCCCGGCACCTAGGACAGGAAAAGCCGAAATCCATGGCAGCCCTCACTACACTCATGACCCGCTTTTGCGTGGGAGAAGACAGCTGGCTAGCTCGTAGTAATAATATGACCAAGAGTCCTGGTAATTCGGATACCAAGGACAACAATGGCAGGTCGCGTCGCAACAAGCACAAGCGCCGCATTAACGGCGATAATGCTGAGGATACGGCAGTAAATGCCGGATTCAGAGGCTCTAAACCCGGTCAGCGAAAAAAGCCATTCAAAAGAAATACTCCGGGCCCGTCCAATTTGGACCGAATACTCGATCGCTCGTGCCAGATACACGGCACCCCCGAAAAACCAGCAAACCACACCAACATGGATTGCTGGGTGTTCAAGCAGGCAGGCAAGTTAAACGCCGAAAACAATGACAAGGGGCTGCATAGCGATGACAAGGAGGAGCCCCGGCCGCCGAACAATCGGGGACAGAAGGGCTTCCCCCCACAAGTGTGGATGGTGAACATGATATACGCAACCCACATACCCAAATGGGAGCGGAAGCGTGCACTCAGGGACGTTTATGCGATGGAGCCAGTCGCCCCAAAGTTCAACCCATGGTGCTCCTGCCCGATCACTTTTGATCGAAGGGACCACCCCACTAGCATCCGCCATGGCGGATTCGCCGCATTGGTTCTAGACCCAATCATTGACGGATTTCACCTCACTAGAGTCCCGATGGACGGAGGCAGCAGCCTGAACCTGCTTTATTAGGATACAGTGCGAAAAATGGGCATAAATCCCTCAAGGATCAAACCCATAAAGACGACCTTTAAAGGCGTCATACCAGGTGTAGAGGCCAACTTTACAGGCTCAGTTACACTTGAAGTGGTCTTCGGATCCCCGGATAATTTCGGAAGAGAGGAGTTAATCTTCGACATAGTCCTGTTCCGTAGTGGCTATCACGCACTGCTCGGACGAACCGCATTTGCAAAGTTCAATGCGGTGCCGCACTATGCATACCTCAAGCTCAAGATGCCAGGCCCCTGAGGAGTCATTACGTTCAATGGAAACACCGAACGCTCTCTCCGAACGGAGGAGCATACGACGGCCCTCGCGGCGGAAGTACAAAGTAGCCTCTCAAGGCAATTCTCGAGTCCGGCTATTAAACGTTCGGACACCGTCAAGCGCGCCCAGAGTAACCTACAACAAGACTGCCTGGCACATTCCGAGCAAGCGTAGCAATGCGGCTAACCCAACTCTCGAAATCGCGAAACCCGATTACTGGCGTACATAATTACGCTCTAGAAATACCATGGGCATAGGGGTAGGGGCACGACCACGGCATGCCCGCAATACGGCTCAACCGCACTAGGGGCTCCCGATTTTGTCATTCTTTTTTTTCTTACTTTCAGGACTCCGCTCTTCGGAAGGCCTGTCCGGCAGTAGAATCGCCGAACACACGATGCAACAGCCAGGGAAGCAGAAAGCTACGTCGAGTGTCCAGGTGGTCTCTATAACGAGCAATATAGTTGTTTCACATATCATCCCGCAGCTCGCCGCTGGAGGGGGACATGTCAAATAGTCCCATCTCTTGCTTCTCGCACTATTTGTATCGTTCTGCTTTTACCGCAGCCTTTTCGAATAAACAATACATAGCTTTTGTCTATTATTGCATTCCTTTTTTATCTGTATATGTTCATTAATGAAATGTTGCACCCGTACACTTTGGTACGGCCAAATACGCCAGGGGATTAAGTACCCCAAAATACGGTGTGATAAGTCCGAACACTTTCACAAGTGCGGCACCCCGAACTTATAGCATTATATGCATCGGCTCCGAATCATGTCTTGGGTCAATAGTTGGGTTTCCCTGGCTCCCATGTTTTGGTACCTTACGTTCCGTTATATCGGCTAAGGTAGCGCTGGGAGAACCACTGCGATTGTGCCCCAGTTGAGCTGGGCTAAGCACCTCAGTGGAGAAAGCTAAAACTGACCATCATGATAGGACGAGAGCTGGTCGTTGTTTGAGAGGTTTTCGAGTCCCTAAAGACTTATGCTGCTTAGAGCGAGGAGCCGAATATGTCCGGCCTAGGCGTGGATAGCGCCCCGAACTCGGTCTTCCGAATATTAGGGGCTTCGCCGAAATTTAAAATTATAGAATTCTATGGCTAAGTGAGAGTGTTCAAGCATTATAGTCCGATTGCCTTGTTCTTTGTGTTGAGCGCCTCCCTCGAAGGACCCAAGAATGGGAAAAAGAGCGCTCAAGTTTATCCCAACACCCCAAAGCACTGCGTGGCATGGGGCGTGCCGACAACTCGCCATCTCTCGAATTTAATAAACGGCCTCCACGAAGGTAATATTTTAAATTCAAAAGCGTTGCTTAAGCGCAAATGACCAAGTTTTCAGCGTCTGGGATCACAAATGCGAAGTTTACTCAAAATTACATCTTTGGAGCATTCGTCCGCAATAAGGCGGGCACCCTTCAGGACGCCCTCATAATACATCTCGGGCCTGCGATGCTGCTTGCCCGGCGGTGGTCCGTCCGTCACAAGCTTCTCAGCGTCCATCTTGCCCCAGTGCACTTTAGCACGGGCAAGAGCCCTACGGGCACCTTCGATCCATACGGAGCGCTTGATGACTTCAGTCCATGGACAGGCGTCCACCAGCCGCCTCACCAGCCCGAAGTAGCTCCCAGGCATGGCTTCCCCAGGCCACAGCCGGACTACGAGACCCTTCATGGCCTGTTCGGCCACCTTATGGAGCTCGAACAACTGCTTCAGCTGGTCGCTCAAGGGCACCGGGTGTCCGGCCTCAACATACTGAGACCAGAACACCTTCTCCATCGAGCTCCCCTCCTCGGCTCGGTAGAATGCTGCAGCGTCGGACACACTGCGGGGAAGATCTGCGAATGCTCCTGGAGAGCTCCGGACTCGGGTAAGTAACAAGTAATTCACTTTCGCGTGCTTGCTTTGCATAAAGAATGCCTTACCCGCCGCTATCTTCTTCATCGCCTCAACTTCCTGGAGGGCTTTTTGGGCTTCGGCCTTAGCAGATTTGGCGCTCTCAAGGGCCGAGGCGAGCTCGGACTCTCGAGTCTTTGAGTCAAGCTCCAACCTCTCGTGTTTTTTCACGAGCACAGAGCTCTTGCCGCACCTCCGCCACTCATGCCTCCTGCTTCTCTCGCTCGGTGTGCTCCATGGCCGCATTGTTTTCGGCCTTGGACAGCGCTTCCTTCAGGGTCGCCACCTCAGTTGTGGCCCCTGCAATACTCACATTGGTCCTGTCATTTTTTGCAACCACATCTTTTTATATACTTACATAAGGTATTACTTACCTTCCTTGTCCTCGAGCTGCTTTTTGGCAAGGCCGAGCTCGTTCTCGGACCGCTTGAGGCTCTTCTTCAATGCATCGACCTTCGGATTCAGTGTGGTAGAGGTCAGCAACGCAGCTTGCATTCCCATATTGACATACTTATGTTAAACTCCTGCGTATATCTTTTAGATCCTCAGTTCGGCTTTTCTTTCCGAACACCAAACTGAGCATCAGGGGCTACTGTCTAAGTGGTAATATTTTTACATATCTTAAATACATACCTCAAAGCCTATTAGAAGGCTGGCACATGCTTCAGTCAGCCCGCTCTTGGCGTACTAAACTTTCTGGATCACCACACCCATAATAGTGCGGTGCTCCTTGTCGATGGAGGCGCCGTTAAGCACCTCCAGCAAATTATCCGGTGCCTCCGGTTGGACGGAGGTCACCGGCGTCGTAGGCTTGCCCTTCTTACGTGGGGGCCGCCTGCCGGACTCCGGAACCACTGAAGGTTCCGGTGCGGAGTCCGGCCCAGGGCCGGACTTAGAGCCCTTTTGGGGTTTTATCCCCTTTCCGCCTGGAGTCCGGGAGGTTTCCTTGCGGCGCCTCCAGGACCACCTCCTCCTGGCTTGGACCCTTTTGGGACTCCACCTCGGCATCATCCGCAGCGCGAGGAGAGGAGGCGGCCAGAAGTGAAGTGCTATTCACATCCGACGAACCTAGGGAGCTGCTCGTTGAAGCGTCGAGCCCGGCCTTGGGCGGACTGCATGATTATATTCGACGTCAGAAGGTACTGTGCAACGAAGGAGCGCCATGAGTTATTCTGGTATCCAGATACTTACGATTTCGCCAGGGGCTTGGCCCTGGGTGGCCACTCTTCTTCGCCGTCATTGGCGTTGGTGGAGTAGTCCGTAGGGAGGGTCCTTCCCTTCTTGGACCCTCCGGCACCCCCAGTTGGGGCAGCCTTCCTTTTCTTCTCTCCCCCCGCTGGGGGAGAGGCCTCTCTTTCCTCCTCCTCGTTTCACGGGAGGAGTCCGCCTTGGAGTCATCGGATGATGAGTCCGACACCACCTGGCGCCGGGAACTCCTTCGAGTTCCCGTGGCCTTCTTCTCCGGCACCACGTAAGGTGCCGGAGCCAGCAGCCCCGTCAAGCGGGTGTCCGCTGGGTCTTCTGGCAAGGGAGCCGGACAGTCAATCTACCCGGACGTCTTCTGCCAATCCTGTCAAAGGTAAGGGAGTTTAGATCCCGCATAGAGTCAAACTATGAAACACAAGTGTCCTGTAAAGGGTAAAATAGCTTACCGCGTTGGCTTGATGCTGCGCGCTGAATCCGCGATCCTCGATAGCGGATGCGGGAGCCTCGGCGCCCTTGAACAGCACCTTCTAGGCATCTTAAATGCGTAGTGTCGAAGAGCACCTTTCGAGGTTTGGTGCTGTGCCGGATCAAACTCCCACAAGCTGGAGGCCTGTTGTTGGCACGGGAGGATCCTGCAGATGAGCATGATCTGGACTATGTTGATGAGCTTGAGCTTCTTGTTCACCAGGTTTTGGACGCAGGTTTGGAGTCCGGTCAGCTCTTCCGAATTACCCCACGACAGACCCTTCTCTTTCCAGGAGGTGAGCCGTGTAGGGAAGCCAGATCGGAATTCGGGGGCCGCTGCCCATTTAGGGTCACGCGACTCGGTGATGTAGAACCAACCCGATTGCCACCCCTTTATGGTCTCCACGAAGGAGCCCTCGAGCCATAGGACGTTGGCCATCTTGCCCACCATGGCACCTCCGCACTCCGCTTGGCGGCCGCCCACTACCTTCGGCTTGACATTGAAGGTCTAGAGCCATAAGCGAAGTGGGGCTGGATGCAGAGTAAGGCCTCGCACACGACGATGAACGCCGAGATGTTGAGGATGAAGTTCGGGGCCAGATCGTGGAAATCCAGGCCATAGTAGAACATGAGCCCCCGGACAAATGGGTGAAGTGGAAAACCTAGTCTGCGGAGGAAGTGGGTGAGGAACACCACCCTCTCATGGGGCCTGGGAGTGGGGATGAGCTGCCCCTTGTCGGGGAGCCGGTGCGCGATGATGTTGGACAAGTATCCGGCTTTCCTCAACTTTTTGATGTGCCCCTCCGTGACGGAGGAGGCCATCCACCTGCCTCCCGCTCCGGACATGGCTGGAGAAGGTTGAGGTGGGAAGTGCGGACTTGGGCGCTGGAGCTTGAGTGCGCGGAAATGGATAAGCAGAGGAGGAAGAAGGCGTAGATGGAAAAGGTGGATCCTTATCCCCTTATATGGGCAGACGAGACTACGTGCCCCCGCCAGCCTTGCAAAACTCGCTTATCTCCCAAGCACCATAATTAATGGCATGGTTGGGTTACCCACGCCCGTATTGATGAGGATCCCGGAATAAGGGGACACGATCTCTGTTTCGACAAGACGTGCCAAGAGCGCCTTCGCTAAGTCTTATTTGAGGTGGGGAACGGTAAAAAGCGATTGAATAAAGGCTTGGCCGTGGTGTGATGTCACGCTACGAAATCGTCGCCAGATTGGATTTGTGTAAATATTATTCTCTACGGTGGTATGTGGAACTTATATTGCAGAGCGGACACTATCCTTGTGTTCAAAATCTTCTATGAAGTATTCGGAGGAGGAACCCGCCTTGCAATGCCGAAGACAATCTGCTACCGGACTCGTCGTCATTGAAGCCTGGTTCAGGCTACCGAGGAGTCCTGGATTAGGGGTGTCCGGATGGCGGACTATAACCTTTGGCCGGACTCCTGCACTATGAAGATACAAGATTGAAGACTTCGTCCCGTGTCCGGATGGGACTTTCCTTGGCGTGGAAGGCAAGCTTGGCGATACGGATATGAAGATCTCCTCCCATTATAACCGGCTCTGTGTAACCCTACCCCTCTCCGGTGTCTATATAAACCGGAGGGTTTTAGTCCGTAGGACGAACAACAATCATACCATAGGCTAGCTTCTAGTGTTTAGCCTCTCTGATCTCGTGGTAGATCTACTCTCGTACTACCCATATCATCAATATTAATCAAGCAGGAGTAGGGTTTTACCTCCATCGAGAGGGCCCGAACCTGGGTAAAAATATCGTATCCCTTGTCTCATGTTACCATCCGCGTAGACGCACAGTTCGGGACCCCCTACCCGAGATCCGCCGGTTTTGACACCGACACTCACCTCATCCTCGGAGAGAGGAAGATAATTACTGTCCTCCGAGTCTTCGTGTATGGCCTGTTCATTAGGGATAACTTGCCCATCTTCCCATTCATCTTGTTTGGAAGTTGCCTCAACGGGGCCTTCATTGTTTTCGACACCGTCTATAGTGTTATCTTCACCTGTGCCGGTGTTGCTATCTTCGCTGCGGCGTGATTTGGAGCGGCGCCGCTGACGCCGGCGCTTTAGTTGTATCTCATGATATTTATCCTCAACTGGATCTTCCTTGTCATCGCCGCTATTCTCTTTTGGTGCATCCACCATGTATACGTCATACGAGGAAGTGGTCGTCCAGCGTCCAGTAAACGGCAGGTGTCGGTGTAAAAACTGGCAGATCTCGGGTAGGGGGTCCCGAACTGTGCGTCTAAGGTGGATGGTAACAGGAGGCAAGGGACATAATGTTTACCCAGGTTCGGGCCCTCTCGATGGAGGTAATACACTACTTCCTGCTTGATTGATCTTGATGATATGAGTAGTACAAGAGTTGATCTACCACGAGATCGTAGAGGCTAAACCCTAGAAGCTAGCCTATGGTATGATTGTTGTTGTCCTATGGACTAAACCCGCTGATTTATATAGACATCGGAGGGGGCTAGGGTTACACAGAGTCGGTTACAATGGGAGGACATCTACACATCCGTATCGCCAAGCTTGCCTTCCACGCCAAGAGAGTTCCATCCGGACACGAGACGAAGTCTTCAATCTTGTATCTTCATAGTCCAACAGTCCGACCAAAGGATATAGTCCGACTGTCCGGATACCCCCTAATCCAGGACTCCCTCAGTAGCCCCTGAACCAGCCTTCAATGACGATGAGTCTGGCGCGCAGATTGTCTTCGGCATTGCAAGGCGGGTTCCTCCTCCGAATACTCCATAGAAGATTTTGAACACAAGAATAGTGTCTGGCTCTGCAAAACAAGTTCCACATACCACCGTAGAGAGAATATCATTTTCAAAAATCTAATATGCCGACGCATTATAGCATGACATCACACCATGGCCTGATCATTATTCGAGCCGTTTTTCACAACCAGCCACCAAACATATCGCGAGGCAGTTTCCTTGGCACGTCTTGTTGAAGCAGAGATCGTGTCCCCTTATCACGGGATTCTCATCAATACGGGAATGGGTAGCCCAACCGCGCCATCAATTACGGCGCTTGGGGAATGAGCGAGTCTACTAGGTAGGTGGGGGCGCATAGTTTCGTCCGCCCTTATAAAGGGATAAGGATTTCACCTTTTTCACCTACGCATTCTTCCTCCTCGCATATCCATTCTCGCGCACTCGAGCTCCAAAACCCAAGTTTGCGCCTTTATCCTCAAACCGCCCCAATCTTGTCCGGAGCGGGAGGCAAGTGGATGAAATCCTCCGTCATGGAGGAGGACATCAAGAAGCTGCTTGGCGAATACTTGGCCGCGGATATCGTGCACCGGCTGCCCAACGAAGGGCAGATCGTCCCTACCTCGGAACTGTACGAGAGGGTAGTCTTCCTTACCCACTTCGTCCGCGGACTGGGATTTCCACTCCACCCATTCGTCCGCGGGCTCATGTTCTTCTACGGGCTGAACTTTCATGATCTAGCCCCAAACTTTATCCTCGACATCTCGGCGTTTATCGTCGTGTACGAGGCCTTCCTCCGCATCCAGCCCCACTTCGGCCTGTGGCTGAAGACCTTCAATGTCAAGCTGTAGGTCGTAGGCGGCCAGCAAGCGGAGTGCGGAGGCACCATGGTGGGCAAAATGCCCAACATCACATGGTTCGAGGGCTCCTATGTGGAGACCATAAAGGGGTGGCAATCGGGGTGGTTCTACATCACCGAGCCGCGCGAGACCAACTGGGTGGCGGCCCCCGAGTTCCGATCCAGATTCCCCACGCGGCTCTCCTCCTGGAAAGAGAAGGGCATGTTTTGGGGTAACCCGGTAGAGCTGACCGGACTCCAGACCTGCATCAGGTACATGATGAACAGGAAAATCAAGCTCGTCAACGTGGTCGAGGTCATGCTCTTTCGCCGGATCCTCCCGTGTCAACAACGGGTATTCAATTTGTGGGAGTTCGACCCGGCCCAGCACCACTTTGCGCGAGCTTTTTAGCACGATGCACAAGGACGTCTGGAGGGTGCTGTTCAAAGGCGCCGAGGTTCCGCCTTCCCTAACCGAGGACCGCGGGCTTAGCACGAAGCGCCTCGCGAAACCGGTAAGGTCTGTATGTTTTATAGGGTATTCATTCCCCCCAGTTTAATCATATTCGGGATCTAAGCCCCCATGCCTTTGGCAGGACTGGGTGAAGACGGCGGAGCAGATCAACTACCCGGCTCCTTTGCCCGAAGATCCAGCGGACGCTCTCTTGACGGAGATGCTGAGTCCGGCACCTTATGAGGTGCCGGCGAAGAAGGCCAAGAAAGAGGCCACGAGGACCCGACAGGGTCTCCGGCGCAAGGTTGTGTCGGACTCATCGTCCGAACACTCCGAGGCGCACTCCTCCCACGACGACGAGGAGGAGGAAGGTTCTCCCCCTCCAGCCGGGGGAGACAAGAAAAGGAAGGCCGCCCCAACCGGGGAGGCCGAAGGGTCCAAGAAAGGAAGGACCCTCCTCCGCATCGCTTCCATTTAACGCCGCCTACAGCGATGACGAGTGGTTGCCCAGGGACAAGCCCCTGGCAAAGTCATAAGTATCCGGATACCGTAATAATTCTTGGTATATTTTACCGCACTGCTTCTCATCACGCCAAACATGATTATGCAGTTCGTCCCGAGCCCGTATCGACTTATCTTCAACGGGTGGTTCGTTGGACTCGTCGGATATGAATAGTGATTCACTTCCGACCGCCTCCACCCCTCTCCCTACGGACAACGCCGAGGTGTTGTCTCAAAGGGCACCAAGCCAAGGGGAGGTAGTCCTGGAGGCGCCTCAAGGCGACCTTCCGGACCCTGGGCGCAAAGGGGCAAGACTCCCGTGGGCTCTAAGTTCGGCTTCCAGCCGAACACAGCGCCGTAACCTTCAGTGGTTCCGGACTCTGCCAGGCGATCCCCTGCGAAGAGGGGCAAGCTGTCCGTGCCGGTGACCTCTGTCCACCCAGAGGCACCAGACAACTTGTTGGAAGCGCTTCAAGGCGCTTCCATCGACGAAGAGCACCGCACTATCATGAGTGCGGTGATGGAGAAGGTTCAGTCTGCCAAAAGCGGACTAACCGAAGCCCGCGGCAGCCTCCTAACAGGCTTTGAGGTAAGTAATTAAATTGTAGGGAAATGTCACCGCATAGACAGTAGCCCCTAATGCTCTGTTTGGTGTTCGCAAAGAAAAGCCGAATAGAGGATCGAATAACAATCACAGGAGTCTAATTATAGTATGACTATGCAAATATGCAGGCTTCCCTGCTGGCCGCTGCCGCACGTACTGCGGAGGTCGCCGCACTACAACAGGACCTTGAGCGGTCCAAGGAAGAGCTCGGCCTCGCCAAGAGGCAGCTCGAGGAGAACAAAGGTAAGCAATAGCTTGTAAATATGAAAAAGAAGGAGTTGGTTGCAGAGTAATAGGATCATCATGAATTTTTGCCAGGGGCCGCGACCGAAGTGGCGACCCTCAAGAAGGCGCTCTCCGAGGCCGAAGCAGCGAAGGAGCGTACTGAGCGAGAAAAGCAAGAAGCCCGGGCAGGCGAGGTACAACAAGAGCTCCAGGCCCTCAAGAAGCACGAGGCCATGGAGCGTGACTCAAAGACGCGAGAGTCCGAGCTTGCCAAGACGCTCGACGGTGCAAAAAGTGCCAAGGCCGAAGCCCAAAAGGCCCTCCTGGAGATTGAGGCAGTGAAAAAGATAGTGGGTAAGGCATTCATTATGCAAAGTAGGCATGCGAAAGAAAATTTCCTTTTACTTACCCGAGTTCGGAGCTCTCTAGGAGCGTTCGCAGATCTGCCCCGTAGTGTGTCTGATGCCGCGGAGTTTTATCGGGCCGAGGCGGGAAGCTCGACGGAGAAGTTGTTCTGGTCTCAGTATGCTGGGACCGAACACCCGATGCCCGTGAGCGACCAGCTGAAGCAACTGGTCGAGCTCCACAAGGCGGCCGAACAGGCCATGAGGGGCCTTATAATCCAGATGTGGCCTGGCAACTCCCTTCCCAACAGCTACTTCGGCCTGGTGAGGCGGCTTGTGGATGCCTGCCCACGGCTGGAAGTCATCAAGCGGTCCGTCTGCATCGAAGGTGCACGCAGGGCTTTTGCCCGTGCGAAGGTGCACTGGGCGAAGATGGACGCCGAGAAGCTGGTGAAGGAGGGGCCGCCGCAGGGCAAGGAGCACCGCCACCCCGAAATGTATTATGAAGGTGTCCTGAAGGGTGCCTGTCTCGTGGCGGACAAGTGTACCAAAGATGTAATATTTGAATGAACTTGCTCATGTGATCCTTTTATTTATGAAAACTAGTTCATGTTTGTTATGCAACACTTTTGTATTTAAAATATTACCTTCTGTGCGGCCGTTTATAAATTCTGAGAGTTGCTAATCGTCAGGTTCTGCCCCCATGCAACTAGTGCTGGGGTGTTTGGGATAAATCTGAACACTCTTTTTCCCATACTTGGGTCCTTCAAGGGAGGAGTTCAGCGCAACGAACCAGGAAACCGGACTATAATGCTTTATCGCTCTCACTTAGCCATAGAAGTCTACAATTTTAAATTTTGGCGAAGCCCCTAGTCTTCGGAAGACCGAATTTGGGGCGCTATACACGCCTAAGCCGGACAAGGCCGGCTCCTCGCCCGAAGCGGAAAAAGTCTTTAGGACTTGAGACCTCTCGAACAGCGACCAGCTCTCGCATCATCATGACAATCAGTTTTAGCTTTCTCTACTGAGGTGCTCGGCCGGACAACCCGGGGCACAATCGCAGTAGTTCTCCCAGTGCTACCTTAGCCGATATAGCGGAACGTGAGGTACCAAAACATGGGAGCCGGGCAAACCCAACTATTGACCCAAGACATGATTCGGAGGTGATGCATATAATGCTATAAGTTCGGGGTGCCGCCCTTTCGAAAGTGTTCAGACTTCTCACGCCGAATTATGGGGTCTACGGAAGCCCCTGGCGTATTGGCCGTACCAGAGTGTACGGGTACTAAATGTCATAGATGAACATATATATAAAAGAATATATGATGCAATAACAGACTAGTATTATGCATTGTTTATTTAAGAAACACATTAAAGCATACTGATACAAGTAGTGCGGTAAGCAAAAAATAGGACTATTTGACATGTCCCATCCAAGGGCAAGGTGCGGACTGGTATATTAAAACAGGTATTTAACTCGTTATCAGAGACCACCTGGGGATTCTGTTGTACGACATATCTTCCTGCCTCCTTGGGTGTTGTATCATGTGTCCGGCTACCGTGCTGCCGGATAGGGCTTCCAGAGAGTAGAATCCTGAAAGAGAGAGTGATAAAGGTAGTAAGCCCCTAGTGCGGTTGAGCCGCCTTGTGGGATGCGCCGTGATTGTGCCCCGCCTATACCCATGGTATTTTCAATGTGTAATTATGCACGGTCGGGACGGACTTTGCCGTTGTACTAAGACTAGGGCGGGGGCCGAATTGCTAGGCGAGCTCTTTGTGTGCCAGGCGATCCTGTTGCAGGTTACCCCGGACGCGCTTGACGGTGTCCGGGGGCTTGATCGCCGAACTGGTAGATTGCCTCAAAAGGCTGCTTTGTGCTTCTGCTGCGAGGGCTGCCGTGTGCTCCTCCGTACGGAGAGAGCGTTCTGTGTTTCCATTGACTGTGATGACCCCCTAGGTCCTGGCATCTTGAGCTTGAGGTATGCGTAATGCGGTACCGCATTGAATCTTGCGAATGCGGTGCGCCCGAGCAGCGCGTGATAGCCGCTGCGGAACGGGACGATATCAAAGATTAGCTCCTCGCTTCGGAAGTTGTCCGGAGATCCGAACACCACTTCCAGTGTGATTGAGCCCGTACAATGGGCCTCTACACCTGGTATGACGCCTGTAAAGCTCGTTTTGGTGGGTTTAATCCTCGAGGGGTCTATACCCATTTTGCGCACTATATCCTGGTAAAGCAGGTTCAGGTTGCTACCGCCGTCCATAAGGACTCGAGTGAGGTGATATCCGTCGATGATTGTCTCTAAGACCAATGCGGCAGATCCGCCATGACGGATACTTGTGGGGTGGTCCCTACGATCAAAGGTGATCAGACAAGAGGACCATGGGTTGAACTTTGGGGCGACGGGCTCCATCGCATATACGTCCCTTAGGAACCTTTTGGGGACATGGATTGCGTATATCATGTTCACTATCCTCACTTGTGGGGGGAACCTCTTCTTTCCTCCCGTGTTCGGAGACCGTGGCTCCTCCTCGTCATTGCTGTGCAGCCCCTTGTCCTTGTCTTCGGCGTTTAACTTGCCGGCATGCTTGAACACCCAGCATTCTCTGTTGGTGTGATTGGCTAGCTTATCGGGGGTGCCGTGTATTTGACACGAGCAATCGAGTATGCGGTCCAAACTGGACGGGCCCGGAGTGCTTCTTTTGAATGCCTTTTTCCACTGACCGGATTTAGAGCCTCTGAATCCGGCATTGACTGTCGTATTCTCGGCGTTATCACCATTGCTGCGGCGCTTCTTTTGCTGCGACGTGACCTGACGTTGCTGTCCTTGGTATCCGAAGTGTCAAGGTTCCTTGATATGTTATTGCTACGAGCCAGCCAGCTATCTTCTCCCGCGCAGAGGCGGGTCATGAGTGTCGTGAGGGCTTCCATTGATTTTGGCTTTTCCTGGCCGAGGTGCCGGGCGAGCCACTCGTCACAGATGTTGTGTTTCAAAGCCGCTAAGGCTTCCGCATCCGGACAGTCGACAATTTGGTTTTTCTTAGTTAGGAACCGTGTCCAGAATTGCCTGGCCGATTCCCCTGGCTGCTGAATTATGTGGCTCAAGTGATCGGCGTCTGGTGGTCGCACATAAGTGCCTTGGAAATTGTCGAGAAATGCGTCTTCCAGATCCTCCCAAGAGCCAACAGAGTCTGCTGGCAAGCTATTCAGCCAATGCCGAGCTGGTCCCTTGATTTTTAACGGGAGGTCCTTGATGGCATGTAGATCATCACCACGGGCCATGTGGATGTGGAGGAGGAAGTCCTCGATCCATACCGCGGGATCTGTTGTACCATCATATGATTCAATATTTACAGGTTAAAAACCTTCTGAGAATTCATGCTTCATTACTTCGTTGGTGAAGCATAGGGGGTGTGCCGCGCCTCTGTGCTGGGCTATGTCTTGACGCAGCTCATATGAGTCCTGCTTGCTGTATTCAGCCCATCCGGACTTGATTTTACTGTATTCAGCGAGGCGGTCACCGTCCCTTGCAGGGGCATGGCCCCGTGATCCATAGATCGATCTTGCGTGTTTTGCCCTGTCTTCCAATATGTCCCGCAGGTCTCGCGTGTTTCCTGTTGCCTTGGTATGTTTGTTTGAATGGCGGCGGGGGTGCAGGCTGATTTTCAAGCCGTACTGCCTCTCTATCTCGGCCACGGGGTGGCCGATTAGCCGCATCGTACACTGGTGATGTTGGTTGACCCCTGGGAGGGCGTTCGAGTTCATACTCCTCGGTCGCAAGGACTTCAGTCCATCTATCGGCTAGCAGATCTTGATCAGCTCGAAGGTGCTGCTGTTTTTTCTTCAGGCTATTTGCTGCGGCAATTAGCCGGTGCTTAAAGCGCTCCTGTTCGATGGGATCCTTAGGCACAACAAATTCTTCGTCGTTGAGGCTCACTTCGTCTTCGGAGAGAGGCATATAGTTGTCGTCCTCCGTCTCTGCCGCTCTCTTAGGAGGGCTGGCTTGTTCATCCTCCGGCTCTTGATCGTGCTGGAGGGGATTGTCATCGTCTTCGGCACTGTCCGGGGTATTGTTACCTCCTGTGCCGGTATCACTGCTTTTGCTGTGGCGAGACTTAGAGCGACGCCGCTGACGTTGGCGCTGGGGTTGCTTCTTGGAGGGGTCGTCCTCTGTTGTCTTGTCGCCATCGCCTTCTTTGGGTGTGTCCACCATATATATATCATAAGATGAGGTGGCAGTCCAATGCCCCGTGGGCAGTGGTTCTTGTTCCTCTCCTTCATCGTTGTCCATGCCATCGATGTCTTCGGAGTCGAAGTCGAGCATGTCGGTTAATTCGTCGACAGTGGCTACTAAATGGGTGGTGGGTGGGGATTGAATTTCTTCGTCATTCGCATCCCACTCTAGCCAGACATAGTTCGACCAAGGTTCTCCAGACAGGGAGAGGATTTTAATGAATTCAGTATGTCGCCAAAGGGCGAGTGCTGGAAGATATCTGCGGAGATAAACTCCATGATCGGCGCCCAATCGGATTTGATAGGTATCGGCACGGGTGGTATGGAGTTCGTGGCCGAGGATGATGTCTACTACACAACCTTCTTCTTGTAGACGTTGTTGGGCCTGCACGTGCACAGGTTTGTAGGACAGTAGCAAATTTCCCTCAAGTGGATGACCTAAGGTTTATCAATCCGTAGGAAGTGTAGGATGAAGATGGTCTCTCGCAAACAACCCTGCAACGAAATAACAAAGAGTCTCTTGTGTCCCCAACACACCCAATACAATGGTAAATTGTATAGGTGCACTAGTTCGGCGAAGAGATGGTGATACAAGTGCAATATGGATAGTAGATAAATGTTTTTGTAATCTGAAATAATAAAAACAGCAAGGTAACTAATGATAAAAGTGAGTGTAAACGGTATTGCAATGATAGGAAACAAGGCCTAGGGTTCATACTTTCACTAGTGCAAGTTCTCTCAACAATAATAACATAGATAGATCATATAACGATCCCTCAACATGAAACAAAGAGTCACTCCAAAGCCACTAATAGCGGAGAACAAACGTAGAGATTATGGTAGGGTATGAAACCACCTCAAAGCTATTCTTTCGGATCAATCTATAAAAGAGTTCGTACTAGAATAACACCTTAAGACACAAATCAACCAAAACCCTAATGTCACCTAGATACTCCATTGTCACCTCAAGTATCCGTGGGCATGATTATACGATATGCACCACACAATCTCAGATTCATCCAACCAACACAAAGTACTTCAAAGAGTGCCCCAACGTTTCTACTAGAGAGTCAAGAAAACATGTGCCAACCCCTATGCATAGGTTCATGGGCGGAACCTGAAAGTTGGTCACCAAAACATACATCAAGAGGCACGTGAAATCCAATTGTCACCACAGATAAGCACGGCAAGACATACATCAAGTGTTCTCAAATCAAAGACTCAATCCGATAAGATAACTTCAAAGGGGAAACTCAACTCATCACAAGAGAGTAGAGGGGGAGAAACATCATAAGATCCAACTATAATAGCAAAGATCGCGATACATCAAGATCGTGCCATAGAGAGAACACAAGAGAGAGAGATCAAGCACATAGCTACTGCTACATACCGTCAGCCCCGAGGGTGAACTACTACCTCCTCGTCATGGAGAGCGCCGGGATGATGAAGATGGCCACCGGTGATGGGTTCCCCCCTCGTGCCGTGCGAAACGGACTCGAGAGGTTTTTGGTGGCTACAGAGGCTTGCGGCGGCGGAACTCTCGATCTATCTTGATATTCGATGTTTTTAGGGTACGTAGGCTTATATAGGCGAAAGAAGTCGGTCGGGAGGTGCTCGAGGGGCCCACGAGACAGGGGGCCGCGCCCTGTAGGGGGGGGGGGGCGCCCTCCTATATCGTGGAGTCCTCGGGGATCTTTTGACGTGAACCCCAAGTCTCCAGGATCATATTCTTCCCAAAAAAATAACGCTGCCGAAGGTTTCATTCCGTTTGGACTCTGTTTGATATTCCTTTTCCTCGAAATACTGAAACAGGCAATAAAACAACAATATGGGCTGGGCCTCCGGTTAATAGGTTAGTCCCAAAAGTAATATAAAAGTGTATAATAAAGCCCATAATCATTCAAAACAGGTAATATAATAGCATGGAACAATAAAAAATTATAGATACGTTGGAGACGTATCAAGCATCCCCAAGCTTAATTCCTGCTCGTCCTCGAGTAGGTAAATGATAAAAACAGAATTTTTTGATGTGGAATGCTACCTAGCATAATTTATAATGTAATTTTATTTATTGTGGCATGAATGTTCAGATCCAAATGATTCAAAATAAAAGTTCATATTGACATAAGAAATAGTAATACTTCAAGCATACTAATCAAAGTAATTATGTCTTATCAAAATAACATGGCAAAAGAAAGTTGATCCCTACAAAATCATATAGTTAGGCTATGCTTCATTTTCGTCACACAAAGATATTCCCAACTTCTATACCCCCGATGACAAGCCAAGCAATTGTTTCATACTTAAATAATCTCAAACTTTTTCAACCTTCACGCAATACATGAGCGTCAGCCATGGATATAGCACTATGGGTGCAATAGAATATGATGATGGGGATTGTGTGGAGAAGACAAAAAAGAGAAAGTCTCACATTGACGAGGATAATCAACGGGCTATGGAGATGCCCATCAATTGATGTCAACATGAGGAGTAGGGATTGCCATGCAATAGATGCACTAGAGCTATAAATGAATGCTCAACAAAAGAAAACTAGTGGGTGTGCATCCAACTTGCTTGCTCACGAAGACCTAGGGCATTTGAGGAAGCCCATCGTAGGAATATACAAGCCAAGTTCTATAATGAAAAATTCCCACTAGTATGAAAAAAGACAACTTATGAGACTCACTATATGAAAAACATGGTGCTACTTTGAAGCACAATATATGAGACTCTCTACATGAAGAACAAGGTGCTACTTTGAAGCACAAGTGTGGAAAAAGAGATAGTAACATTGCCCTTTTTATTTATTTTATTTTTTGGGCATTTCTTTTTCTTTTTGGCCTTTCTTCTCTTTTTTTTGGGCAATGCTCTAATAATGATGATCATCACACTTCTATTGATTACAACATATGCATTACAACTCGAAACTATAACAAGATATGACTCTATATGAATGCCTCCGACGGTGTACCTGGATGGTGCAATGAATCAAGAGTGACATGTATGAAAAATAATGCATGGTGGCTTTGCCACAAATACGATGTCAACTACATGATCATGCAATGGCAATATGACAAAAGTAAAGTATGTCATGACGATGATGAACGGAACGGTGGAAAGTTGCATGGCAATATATCTCGAATGGCTATGGAAATGCCATAATAGGTAGGTATGGTGGCTGTTTTGAGGAAGATATAGGGAGGTTTATGTTTGATAGAGCGTATCGTATCACGGGGTTTGGATGCACCGGCGAAGTTTGCACCAACTCTCAAGGTGAGAAAGGGCAATGCACGGTACCGAAGAGGCTAGCAAAGGCGGAAAGGTAAAAGTGCGTATAATCCATGGACTAAACATTAGTCAAAAGAACTCATATACTTATTGCAAAAATTTAGAAGTCATCAAAAATCAGGTACTACGCGCATGCTCCTAGGGGGATAGATTGGTAGGAAAAGACCATCGCTCGTCCCCGACCGCCACTCATAAGGATGCACAAGCCAGGTACACTTGATGTTTCAAATTTGTTACACAACTTTAACCATACGTGCATGCCACGGGACTTTCTAACTTCAACACAAGCATTCTTTAAATTCATAATCACCCAACTAGCATAACTTTAATATCACTACCTCCATATCTCAAAACAATTATCAAGTATCAAGTTGATCATAGCATCCAATTCACTTCCTATGATAGTTTTTATTATACCCAACTTGGATGCTCATCATTCTAGGATCAACTTTATAACCATAGCAAATACCATGCTGTTCTAAAAGACTCTCAAAATAATATAAGTTAAGCATGAGAGACTAGCAATTTCTACAAAATATAACCACCGCTGTGCTCTAAAAGATATAAGTGATGCACTAGAGCAAATGACAAACTACTCCGAAAGATATAAGTAAATATCAATGAGTAGTCGAATAATTGTGCAACTATGTGAAGACTGTCTAACATTAAAGAATTTCAGATCTTGGTATTGTATTCAAACAGCAAGCAAAGCAAAATAAAATGACATTGCAAGGATAGCACAACTCATGTGAAGAAGCAAAAACTTAGGCTCAACCGATACTAACCGATAGTTGTTGAAGAAGAAAGGTGGGATGCCTACTGGGCATCCCCAAGCTTAGATGCTTGAGACTTCTTGAATATTATCTTGGGGTGCCTCGGGCATCCCCAAGCTTGAACTTTTGTGTCTCCTTAATTCCTCTCATATCATGGTTTCTCTATTTCTCAAAAGCTTCATCCACAACAAACTCAACAAGAACTCGTGAGGTAGGTTAGTATAAACCAATGCAAAACCTTATCATTTTCTACTGTAACAAATCACTAAAATTATTATTCAACATTTCATACTAAATGCCTCTGCATATTTAATACTCCAATCCTCAAATAGAATCATTAAACAAGCAAACATATGCAAACAATGCAACCATAACAGCAATCTGTCAAAACAGTATAGTCTGTAAAGAATGCAAGATTCATCATACTTCCCTAACTCCAAAAATTATTAAATAAAATTACCACCGTAGTAAATTTATCAGATCTCATTATGCAAAAGGTTTCATCATTATATCATTCCCTGACTAGGGAATTTTTGCAACAGCGGTAAACTTTCTGTTTTCAAACAGCAACATGTATACTAGCAAAATAAGCATGGCAAAGGCTATCCTTGACATTTTTATTGAAACTAAAGATGCAAAACATTATTATAAATAACAGAAAGCAAATAATAACAAGATAAAATGATGCTCCAAGCAAAACAGATATCATGTGGTGAATAAAAATATAGCTCCAAGTAAAGTTACCGATGAACGAAGACGAAGGAGGGGATGCCATCCGGGGCATCCCCAAGCTTAGGCTCTTGGTTGTCCTTGCATATTGCCATGGGGTGCCTTGGGCATCCCCAATGGCTCTTTCCACTCCTTATACCATAGTCCATCGAATCTTTACCCAAAACTTGTAAACTTCATAACACAAAACTCAACAGAAAACTCGTAAGCTCCGTTAGCGAAAGAAAACAAAACACCACTTCAAGGTACTATAATGAACTCATTCTTTATTTATATTGGTGTAATATCTACTGTATTCTAGCTTATCTATGGTGCATACCCTATTTCCTATCCATAGATTCATCAAAAATAAGCAAACAACACACGAAAAACAGAATCTGTCAAAAACAGAACAGTCTGTAGTAATCTGTAACTAACGCAAACTTCTGGAACTCCAAAAATTCTAAAATGAATTGGTGGACCTGAGTAATTTGTCTAGTAATCATCTTCAAAAAGAATCAACTAAATAGCACTCTCCAGTAAAAAGTTGAAGCTAATCTCGTGAGCGCTAAAGTTTCTGATTTTACAGCATGATCATAAAGACTTCATCCAAGTCTTCCCAAAGTTTCTACTTGGCACAAACACTAATTAAAACATAAAACCACATCTAAACAGAAGATAGATGGATTATTTATTACTAAACATAACCAAAAAGCAAGAAACTAAAATAAAATTGGGTTGCCTCCCAACAAGTGCTAACGTTTTAAGCCCCTAGCTAGGCATGATGATTTCAATGACGCTCACATAAGATATAAGAATTGAAACATAAAGAGAGCATCATGAAGAATATGACTAGAACATTTAAGTCTAACCCACTTCCTATGCATAGGGATTTTGTGAGCAAACAACTTATGGGAACAATAATCAACAAGCATAGGAAGACAAAACAAGCATAACTTCAAAAATTTAAGCACATAGAGAGGAAACTTGATATTATTGCAATTCCTACAAGCATATGTTCCTCCCTAATAATAATTTTCAGTAGCATCATGAGTGAATTCAACAATATAACCAGCACCTAAAGCATTCTTTTCATGATCTACAAGCATATAAATTTTACTACTCCCCACATAAGCAAAATTCTTCTGATGAATAGTGGTGGGAGCAAACTCAACAAAACAACTATCATGTGATTGAAAATTAAAATCAAGATGATAATTTTCATGGTTATCATTATTCTTAATAGCATACAAGTCATCACAATAATCATCATAGATAGCAACTTTGTTCTCATAATCAACTGGGATCATTACTTTCCAAATCCACTTTCATAAATCCACTTTCATAAATATTATAAGATTCATCACTAAATAAAGTCATGACCTCTCCAAATCCACTTTCATAAATATTATAAGATTCAACACCCTCCAAAATAGTGGGATCATTACTTCCTAAAGTTGACACTCTTCCAAACCCACTTTGATCAATATAATCATCATAAATAGGAGGCATGCTATCATCAAAATAAATTTGCTCATCAAGACTTGGGGGACAAAAAATATAAACTTCATCAAACATAGCATCCCCAAGCTTGTGGCTTTGCATATCATTAGCATCAGGATATTCAAGGAATTCATACTAATAACATTACAATCATGCCCATCATACAAAGATTTAGTGTCAAACATTTTATAGATTTCTTCTTCTAGAACTTGAGCACAATTTTCCTTTCCATCATACTCACGAAAGATATTAAAAAGACGAAGCGTATGAGACAAACTCAATTCCATTTTTTTGTAGTTTTCTTTTATAAACTAAACTAGTGATAAAACAAGAAACAAAAAGATTCAATTGCAAGATCTAAAGATATACCTTCAAGCACTCACCTCCCCGGCAACGGCGCCAGAAAAGAGCTTAGTTGACGGGGTGTGAGTGAGTGCCCTTTACCTAGCCTCCCGGGCAACGGCGCCAGAAAAGAGCTTGATGTCTACTACACAACCCTCTTCTTGTAGACGTTGTTGGGCCTGCATGTGCACAGGTTTGTAGGACAGTAGCAAATTTCCCTCAAGTGGATGACCTAAGGTTTATCAATCCGTAGGAGGCGTAGGATGAAGATGGTCTCTCTCAAATAACCCTGCAACCAAATAACAAAGAGTCTCTTGTGTCCCCAACACACCCAATACAATGGTAAATTTATAGGTGCACTAGTTCGGCGAAGAGATGGTGATACAAGTGCAATATGGATAGTAGATAAAGGTTTTTGTAATCTGACATAATAAAAACAGCAAGGTAACTAATGATAAAAGTGAGTGTAAACGGTATTGCAATGATAGGAAACAAGGCCTAGGGTTCATACTTTCACTAGTGAAAGTTCTCTCAACAATAATAACATAGATAGATCATATAACAATCCCTCAACATGCAACAAAGAGTCACTCCAAAGCCACTAATAGCGGAGAACAAACGTAGAGATTATGGTAGGGTACGAAACCACCTCAAAGCTATTCTTTCGGATCAATCTAGAAAAGAGTTCGTACTAGAATAACACCTTAAGACACAAATCAACCAAAACCCTAATGTCACCTAGATACTCCATTGTCACCTCAAGTATCCGTGGGCATGATTATAGGATATGCATCACACAATCTCAGATTCATCCAACCAACAAAGTACTTCAAAGAGTGCCCCAAAGTTTCTACCGGAGAGTCAAGAAAACATGTGCCAACCCCTATGCATAGGTTCATGGGCGGAACCCGCAAGTTGGTCACCAAAACATACATCAAGAGGCATGTGAAATCCCATTGTCACCACAGATAAGCAAGACAAGACATACATCATGTGTTCTCAAATCAAAGACTCAATCTGATAAGATAACTTCAAAGGGGAAACTCAATTCATCACAAGAGAGTAGAGGGGGATAAACATCATAAGATATGATCCAACTATAATAGCAAAGCTCGCGATACATCAAGATCGTGCCATAGAGAGAACACGAGAGAGAGAGAGAGAGAGAGAGAGAGAGAGAGATACAGAGAGAGAGAGAGATCAAACACATAGCTACTGGTACATACCCTCAGCCCCGAGGGTGAACTACTCCCTCCTCGTCATGGAGAGCGCCGGGATGATGAAGATGGCCACCGGTGATGGGTTCCCCCTCCGGCAGGGTGCCAGAACGGACTCCCGAGAGGTTTTTGGTGGCTACAGAGGCTTGCGGCGGCGGAACTCCCGATCTATCTTGATATTCGATGTTTTTAGGGTACGTAGGCTTATATAGGCGAAAGAAGTCGGTCGGGAGGTGCTAAAGGGGCCCACGAGACATGGGGCCCTCGTGGGCCCTGCCCTGTAGGAGGGGCCCTCCTATCTTGTGGAGTCCTCGGGGATCTTCTGACGTGAACCCCAAGTCTCCAGGATCATATTCTTCCCAAAAATAACGCTGCCGAAGGTTTCATTCCATTTGGACTCCGTTTGATATTCCTTTTCCTCGAAATACTGAAACAGGCAATAAAACAACAATATGGGCTGGGCCTTCGGTTAATAGGTTAGTCCCAAAAGTAATATAAAAGTGTATAATAAAGCCGATAATCATTCAAAACAAGTAATATAATAGCATGGAACAATCAAAAATTATAGATACATTGGAGACGTATCAGAGGACGAGTCCAGCAGTTCGGCGACACGACTCTTGTGAAGGGCAATGTCAGTATTCGGCTATATCGCCACTGAGGGTGCGGCCTCCGTGGTGGAGTCTATCCTCCCGTCCTCGGATGGCGCGATCTGCTCCGGACCGAAGGCCGGAGTGACTGCTGGTGTGATCTCCCGAACACTGTCCAACGGCAGAGCTATATAATGCTCGTCGTGATCGTGCGGCACACCTAGCATGGGCCCGAATCATTCGAAGATCAAGTCTCTGCGGATATCGGCAGTGTAATTCAAGTTTCCAAACCTGACCTGATGGCCAGGGGCGTAGCTCTCGATCTGCTCCAGATGGCCAAATGAGTTGGCCCGCAGTGTGAAGCCGCCGAACACGAAGATCTGTCCAGGGAGGAAAACCTCACCCTGGACCGCATCGTTGTCGATGATTGAATGGGCCATCAAACCTTGCAGCGACGACATAGTGGAACTCTCAATGAAAGCACCAATTTCGGTGTCAAAACCGGCGGATCTCGGGTAGGGGGTCCAGAACTGTGCGTGTAAGGTGGATGGTAACAGGAGGCAAGGGGCACAATGTGTACCCAGGTCCGGGCCCTCTCGATGGAGGTAATAGCCTACCTCCTGCTTGATTGATCTTGATGATATGAGTAGTACAAGAGTTGATCTACCACGAGATCATAGAGGCTAAACCCTAGAAGCTAGCCTATGGTATGATTGTTGTTGTCCTACGGACTAAACCCTCCAGTTTATATAGACACCGGAGCGGGCTAGGGTTACACAGAGTCGGTTATAATGGGAGGAGATCTACACATCCGTATCGCCAAGCTTGCCTTCCACACCAAGAGAGTCCCATCTGGACACGAGACGAAGTCTTCAATCTTGTATCTTCATAGTCCAATAGTCCGGCCAATGGATATAGTCCGGCTATTCGGGTACCCCCTAATCCAGGACTCCCTCAGCGGGTTTTGGGCCTCTTCTTCTCCGGCATCGTCGTCCATACCGTCGATGTCTTCGGAGCCGTAGTCGAGCATCTCTGTTAGGTCCTCGACAGTGGCTATGAAGTGGGCGGTGGGTGGGAAACAAAATTCTCCGTCATTAGCCTCCAGTTCGAACCGGATACAATTCGGCTGTGAGTCCCCCGCTAAGGAGAGTGTTTTTAATGAGTTTAGCACGTCGCCTAAAGGCGAGTGCCGGAAGATGTCCGTGGAGCTAAATTCGACTATCGATGTCTGATCAAGCTCGATGTGCGCGGACGCACATAGTTCGGAACCTGTAGCCGGAAACGAGTCCGAGGTACCGGTGACAGGAATCCCACTCGAGGTTGGGTCGGTGTGCGGCTCTAACACCGCCGAGTCTGCGGCTTCCGTGGAGGGGTTGAGCCTCCCGTCCTCGGATGGCACAATCTGCTCCGGATCTAGGGCCAGAGCAATTACAGGCGCTATCCCCTGGGCATGGTCTGATGACAGATTTAAGTCATGTTCATCATGGCGACAGGGAGCGGCTGCCGTGGTCTCGAATCCGTCGAAGATCAAGTATCCGCGGATATCCGTGACATAATTCAAGTTTCCTGTCGGGGAAGCTGTTCGTGGCCCACGAACACCTATGGGACCGGGTCCCTTGTGGTTCGGAGGGGGGCGGAGATTGCACAAAGAGCGGATCGAAGCAATGCACACGAGCAGATTTACCCAGCTTCGGAGCTCTCCGGAGAGATAACACTCCTACTGCTGCTTGGTGGATTATATTGTGTTCTTGCTAGGCAGCAATGGGAGCTACAAAACCTAGCCTAAGTGAGTGTAGTCTCGAATGAGTCGAATGAACTGAACCGGAGCCGAACCTTTTCTACGTTGCACTTGGGCCTCCTTTTATAGGCACCAGGGGTCACCACAGGTGGCAAGTAGACATGGGTAAAATAGGAAAAACAGAGGTTGGTACACCGCTTTGTAGAGTGTATAGTGATCTATACCTAACTCTGACGGCAAGGGACAAAAGCCATAAATGTCCGTCCCCGTCGCCTGAACAGTGCAACAGGGACCGTCAAGTGCGCCTCCGTTTGCCACGATGGTAGCTTGTCGCCGCTTATCGCCACTCCCGGCTGGCTGCACAGCCTATTGACACGCTGCGTTCGGAAAGCCCCATGGCGACACGTTGGCAGATGAGCTGGAGCGGAGATGAAGAGAGGTTACCTGCCGGGGCAAGCGCCTTGTTGCGGCAAGGTTCTTGTCGCGCTCGGGAGCTTGTCGCTCACCAAGCCTTCCTGACAAGCTCCTCTTGCCGGGGTCTTGTTTCCTTTGTGCCCTGAGTGGCCTTCCCGGCAAGCTCCTCTTGCCGGGGCCTTGATTACTTTGTTCTTGAATGGCTCCAAAGGAGCCGCTGAGGACCTTGGCGGTCACCGGCCAGCCCTGCCGAGGGGTGCTGCGACTGTCCGTGCACGAGTTCGGGATACTAGGGTACCCGTACTCTAGTACACCGACAGAGCCCGAACTGGGCCACACACTGCGCCAAGCTCTGTTGGGCCAGGCCCAAAAACAGTGCACGGATGCCTTGCCTGGATCGCGCGATTATTCGCCTTGGACCCACGTCCCCCCACGGCAGCACGTCTGGGACGTGGCGTCGTGGGAGAGATCGTGGTGGCTTTCTTTAATGGGAATACCGGAATGCCCATCCCCTCTCCCCCTTTATAAGCAGGGGGAACAGGGGCAGGACGCCCACTTGCCATTGCTGTCACATCAGAAACCACCGCCGCTCCCCACCTCCTCTCAAGTCCACAGAGAGCGACGCTCCGCCCCCCCCCCCCCCATTGCCATCGGCGCCACCAACGTCGTCGACCTCCTCCACCACCTCCCCCCATGGCTCCGAAAGCCGACAAGGGGAAAGGCGTGAAATCGGCCGAGGCGCAGCGGCTCGCGGCGCTGCGGAAGGAGAGGGCCCTCTTCAATCCCCTGCTTGACAGGAAGGAGCTGCGGGAGCTGTATTACCTTTTCTGGTCGACGGAGATGCGGGCGCACCCGCGCACGAGGGTGATCTCCGCCGCCACATCCGAGAAGGTTTCCATCGGGTACCCTTTATTCGCGCTTTTCTTCCACTGCGGGCTCTGCCCGCCCTTTTCTGAATTCTTTTGCGATGTCATGAACACGTATGGCCTCCGCCTCCTTGATTTCACCCCCAACGCCATCCTCACCATGGCCGTTTTCGCATACCTTTGCGAGAACTTCGTCGGGGTCCACCCAAATGTAGCACTCTTCCGCCATTACATTATGCCCCGTGTTGAGAGAGGAGAGCCTCTTGCCGGAGGGATTGCATGGGTCTCCAGGATCGGCAAGAAGGAAGCATATCTTGACGGAGAGCTGCGCAGCAAATGGGAGGAGTGGAGAGCCGATTGGTGCTAGATTATAGAGGAGGAGCCACAGCCTTTCACTGCCCTGCGCCAAACTCCCACAGTGCGCGACAATGATTGGAGCAACTTGGCGTCGGAGGACGACAAGTTGAAGATTGCCGTGACCCGGATCTTGCGCCTCCGGCAAGCAGGGCTTACCGTAGGAGCTGTTGGCGCGGACTTCCTTCGCCGCCGCATTGCGCCCTTGCAGGAGAGGAGGAGGCCTGCTTGGGAATTCCAAAACGCGGCGGACATCATGAGGCTGCGTCCGGGCCTCAATCGGAACTTTCTTTGTCTTGGAGCTGGATGCCATGCTGCGGGAGCTGTTCAAGCCTGATGCAGATCACCCCGAGTGGTTCATGTTGCCGAGGGGAGTCGTGCCCTTGTGCAACAACTCGTCGCTTGACCGCATCCGCGCGATGATGACGTTGTGCGATTCCCATGGAATGGTTCCAACTATGCAGGAGCCCGCCGACGACGTCGTGCAGCAGTTCTTCGACAACTTGGCGGAAGTGCCGATCCGTGCCGACGAAAGCGTAAGCGGCTCACCCGCCGACACCACCGAAAGCAGGAGATGGCGCGATTGCCACAAGGTTGGAGGAGGTGGCGGCCGCCGCCGCGCGCTTTGGGTTCTCCGTCGAGGAGGCAGAGGCAGCCGAGGCGGCAAGCCTTGCCGATCGAGAAGAGTTCATCGTTGAGGAGGAGCACGCCGAGCCCGACGCTGACCCGAACGAGCCTGCCGGGGGCGCCTCCCCTCCGCCGTCAAGTAGCTTGCCGCGGGAAGAGCCCGTGGCCCCGCCAAGAAGACGCCTCCGCAAGACCGGAGAAGTGGTGGGGCAGCAGACGGCCCAACAGCCGCCTCGCCGCCCGACACGCTCCACCGCGGCAAGCATCAAGTTGCCCGAGGCGCCTCTGCCGCCACAAGAACGGAGCGGGGCCTTCTGGAGCCACGGCCTCCGCACCCGCCAAGTGTCCGAGGGAGCCTACTCCTCCAGCTCGTCGCACCGGAGCGGAAATTGACTTCTCCGCTCTCAGCTCCGAGGAAGAAGAGGAAGAGTAAGTTATTGTCGCTGCTACTTGTAATTCTTCAATTTACTGCTTCGTCTTGTATCTGACTTGCTTCATTCTGAGCTCTTTCCTTCTTCAGGACGCTGGCTCAGAGGGCGTCGAAAAGGGCCAAGACTCCGGTGGTCGTCGTCGAAGACGATTCCCCTATGGCGACAGGAGGCACGCCTGAGACTCCCTTGCCTGATCCGGCAACCCTTCAACAGAGCAGCCCCCAGCACAGCCCCCAGCGTAAGTGTTTGGATTATCTCTTTCGGTTCGGTGTGCTTGGGTGCTCCTTCTTTACTGATATCTGACTTGTTGAACTGTGCAGGAGCAGAGCAGCCTCATCAAGAGGCCCCGGAGGTCACTCCTGAAGTTCTGTCTGCTTCAACTACGCCGCCGAGGGAGAACTCTCTGCCGAGGGAGCGCTCTCCGGCAAGGGAGGCCTCTCCGACAAGGGGCAGCGCCGACGACCCTCCGGTGGTGGAGACCGCGGCAACAGATCCCATTGCAGGTAATCTTCTTGACTGAAATTTTCCCTTGGGTCTTTTCTCTTCTGTTCTTCTCTTCGAACATTTGCTCAACTTGTTCTTTTTCTTTTTCTGATCATCAGATCCATCTGCCGGAGAGCCGATGGAGAC
This sequence comes from Aegilops bicornis, assembly GCA_021605145.1. Lineage (NCBI taxonomy): Eukaryota > Viridiplantae > Streptophyta > Magnoliopsida > Poales > Poaceae > Aegilops > Aegilops bicornis. The sequence continues at coordinate 601,907,547 of CM038670.1, forward strand.
TGAGGTTGCCGGCGAGGAGGACGCTTGCGGCAACAATGACGACGCCGCCAACATGGAGGAGGAGGCCGGCGTCGACGGGTCCGCCGGTGAGGAGGCCGCCAAGGCTGCCGGGCGCAGAGGCCGGGAGGGTCCGGTGATCATACCGACGCCCCAGGGCCTTGAGGAGCGCCAGGCGCTGCACCGACCGCCGATCCCCCCGCCACCGATGCCGCACCAGACTCCGAAGAGCCCCAGCCCGGCGCCTATCTGAAGGCCGGCGAAGGTGTCTTCATCAAGCTTCCATGGGCATCGAGCTCCAGGGCGCCGGTCGAGGGAGAGACCTTCGACGTGGAGCTGCTTGCCTCTGCTGGGTCAGAAGCTGGTTAACACGCCAAGCAGCAAAGAAGTGGCGAAGTTCGAGGAGGAGCATTTTGAAGAAGCTGTTGTCGCTCTACCGCGCCCGACAAGCTAAGCTGGAGTCGCGGGAAGCTCTTGTCGCGAGGGCAGGAGCTGACATGGAGAAACGCGCAGAGGAGCTCCGGCGCGCCAACAAGGAAACTCTCCGGGACATAGCAGAAGCGCGGGAGCAGCTTGCTGAGGAGCGCACGGCCTTCATCTTGGAGAAGGCCGAGGTCGAGGAGCAGCAAAGGCTAGCCGGTGAGAAGCTCTCTGCGCAAGAAGGTGAACTGGCGTAGCGGAAGATCAAACTTGGCAGCTATGAGGAAGATCTTGCCGCGCGCGAGGAATCAATTGGTGGGGCACTCAAGGAGGCAAAGGACACTGCCGCGGCCGCCGAGGTCGCCAAGAAGGAATTAGAGACGAGGGTGACCCAGCTGGAGGCCACCCTCCAGAAGAGCGGCGAAGAGGTCACCGCGTTGAAACATGAGCGCGAGAAGGACGCCTACACTCTTGTTGAGTTGCAGGGTCGTCTCGCTGAGAAGATCAAGGAAATCAACGCCGCCAAGGACTCCAAGGCGGATCTGGAGCTGAAACTGACCACCTTGATGGAGACGTTGGACGGCGCCAAGGAGCGGGAAGCGGGCCTATTGGAGAAGATCAAGGCCAACGAGGAGCTCTTTGTCGAATCTTGTGACCGCCCGAATAATCTCGAGAGACAAGATAATGTCTTTGGATGTAAGGTCTTGTGGACACTGCCGCCGCCATCCACAATGAGCTGATGGAGCTGGGGATGGTGGATCTTGGGTACTCCACCGACGAGAACCTCCAACCCAGCGCCAAGCTCAGCCTGTTTTTCAAAGGCGTGTTGACGGGTCTCCAGCGGCTCCGGGAGGAGATCCCAAAGCAGCTAGCTGAGGAGTCGCGCCAAGTCTGCGCCGGGGCCCTCCAGAAGGTGCTGATGAAGGTGGCCTTCCACAATCCGGGCGTCAACTTCACCAATGTCCTCAAGTCCCTGCCTCCAACTACTGACGTTGAAGCGCTCAAAGCCCTTGTCGCACCCATCGTGGACAGGGTGAGCAAAGTCAAGAGGCTTGATGGCGATCGCGTGGACTAGGCCACCAAGTTTATCTTTCCCTTGTCGCTGCAGACCATAGTTAGAACAACTTATTAGATCTGCGACAAGTTATTTTGTAATATACACTATCTTAGGCAATCGATCGCAATGTTATTTCCTCTACTTGATTTCTTCCCTTGTATGTTTATGCCCTACGCTTTTAGGGGACTTGTCGGTGCAAACACCTTTGCCGCTTGTTGCCGAGTCTTGAACGCCGGTGACTTCTTTGGTGATGCTGCCTCCGACAAGCAACCTTGTCGCAACTAGTTGCAAAGACGCTTAAGTTGTTGAGCGGACTCAAACAACGTAAGGCGCTAAGCTAGCCGCGAAGTTGGTTCCTCCGCCGCACGGGTTTTCCATACAAAGTACTATCATTCGAGGAAGATAACTTGAAAATTTAAAAACTGATTGCTTAAACTTAGCAACTTAGCTTTTTTGTTGTTTGCTTCCCGGCAAGGTGATACTTCCTCGAGCGACACTTGGTGGCCCACACCATTATCTTCTCCTTCCTCCCCGGTTAACTGGTGGGTGGATGAACCTTGCTCTCTTTTGAGAAGAAAGAAGATAAAATAAAGTGATGGAGCCTAGTGGCTCTTTATCGCTTACCGGGCGTGGATGCTGCACAAAATGTCAGATAATACATGCATAATAATGACGAAAGCATGAAATTGACAAATTGTGTGCAACACATAAGCTTTACTGATGCACGGGATCTGCGCCCGGCTTTGTACAAAGGATTACATGCAACAGCGGCAAGACTTGTACAAAAGGGTGGTTGCCGGAACGCCATCTTCGGTCTCAAGGCGGACAGCGCCAGGCCTAGTGACTCGTTTCACCCGATAAGGGCCTTCCCACTTCGGCGTCAACTTGTTGGAATTCTTGGCGGATTGAACGCGCCGAAGAACAAGGTCGCCTTCCTCGAAGCTTCTGGCGTTAACTTTGCGGCTATGGTAGCGGCGCAAAGCTTGGCGATAACGAGCAGCTCAGACAAAGACTTCAAGACGATCCTCCTCAAGGAGCAGCGTCATTTTGTCGCAATGCTCTTGCTCAAGCTCATCATAAGCGAGCACTCGAGGTGACCCAGATACGAAGTTCCGTGGGGAGAACTGCCTCTGCTCCATAGACTGGAGCGAAGGTGTCTGCCGCTGGCTCGATTTGGCGTCGCCCCGATCGACCAAAGAACCACCGGTAGCTCCTCGATCCAGTTTCTTCCGCACTTGTGCAGCACTGTCGAAAGTTCTGGTCTTGAGTCCCCGCAGCATTTCAGCGTTCTTTGTCTTCGCTGACCGCTGCTTCTTGGATGAGCAATGAAGCAAAGCAGATCTTGGCGCCAAGATCTTGGGCGTCTTGCATGAAGGTGCGGCTCGTGAACTGTGTGCCGTTGTCGGTGATGATCCTGTTAGGAATCCCAAAACGGCAAACAATTGACCAAGAACTTGACTGCCGACCGTGTCTTTGTCACCTTCCTCATCGCTTCCACTTCCGCCACTTTGTGAACTTGTCGATTGCGACGCATAAGAACTCAAAGCCCCGAGCAGCTCGGGGAAGGGGCCGAGGATGTCAAGCCCCCGAATCAAAAATGGCCAGGATAAAGGGATCGCCCGGAGAGCTTGATCTGGTTGGTGTATCTGTTTTGAATGGAACCGCACGCTTCACACTTGGTTACTTGTGCAGTTGCATCCTCGAGGGCTTCGCCGTAAGAAACCTTCCCGAAAGCTTTGCTTGCAAGTGCCTTTGCGCCAATGTGGTGCCAACATATGCCTCCATGTATCTCCGCCAACAGCTTCGCCCATCTTCCCGCAAATACACTTCAATTTCACACCGTTGAGTCTTCTTCTCATGTGATGTTGTCAACAAACTGGTACATAGCTGATCGCCGGGCTACTCTTTCCGCTTCTTCTTGCTCTTGGGAAGTTCTCCGTCTCAAGGAAATGGACGATCTGTTGTGCCCATGCTGGAGCTTGTGGCTCGACAACAAGGACTAAAGGCTCATCTGCCGCTGCGGGAACATCAGCTTCTACGGCAAGAACCAGTGGCTCGGCCGGAGCTTGATGATCCCCGGCAAGCTCGCCGGAGCAAAACTTGTCGGGAGCGTCTGCTTCAACGAAACAAACCTTGGGGCTTGTCGGAGCAGACTGCTCCTCAGCGATATTTGTGTTGATTTTGGGGACCTTCTTGGCGGCGGCTTCAGGGAGCTCTGCCGGAAAGTAGTCACCAGAACCAACTTCCTCTTCTTGTTCTGCCCAGTTGATGGTGTTACGGTTGGTTGAGTCAACTTGAGCACAAAAATTCCTGGTTCCACAGGTAACTTGAGTGCAGCACACTTTGACAGGCTATCAGCAATGTCATTCTGAGCTCTTGGAACATGTTCCATTTGCGTGCCTTCAAAGTGTTCTTCTAGCTTTCTCACTTCATCAACATAGGCTTCCATCAACGAGCTCTGATAATCTTTGTTTACTTGGCGGACGACAAGTTGCGAGTCCCCCCTGACAATAAGCTTCTTGATCCCAAGGTCTACCATGATCTCGAGACCGGCAAGCAAACCTTCATACTGCAGTATTGTTTGTTGCTTGTTCCTTGGGAAAGTGCATCTTGACTATGTACTTGAGGTGCTCTCCGGTGGGTGCGATAAGCAGACGCCGACACCGGGCGCCTTTGCAGCGAGAAGGCACCATCAAAGTACATCAGCCACTCTTTATTTGCCTCCTTGACGGGATGCTCGTCTCGAATTTCTTCATCTTGCGTTGGCGTCCATTCTGCTATAAACTCTGCCGGTGCTTTCGCTTTGGATAGTTGAAGTGCTTTCAAACTTGAGGCCAAAGCTTGATAGTTCGATGCCCACTCGACAATCCCGCCTGCTTCTGGATTTTGCAATATCCTCTTCAACGGAAAGCGAGTGACAACTGTTATCTCATGTGCTTGGAAGTAATGGCGCAGCTTTCTCGAGGCCATGAGGAGGCCGAAAAGCAATTTCTGCACGCCATAATACCTTGATCTAGCCCCCTGCAGAAGGGAACTGACAAAGTAGACCGGGCGCTGCAGCATCCTTTTCTGTATCTTGTCGCAATCCTACGCAGATCCGTCCTTGTCGGGATCAGAGCTTGACGGCGAAGCCCCCTGCTTGTCGCTGGATGCATCTGCCTCGGTTGCCGGCTCATCATCCGCCTCCTCTCTCAAGAATTCAACGCAGCACTAACCACTTGATTGGTTGCCGCTATATACAGCAGCAACTTCTCTTGTGGCCTAGGTGCGACAAGTATTGGAGTGGAGGACAGGTACCTCTTCAAGTCCTGCAGCGCAGCCTCCACTTTGGGAGTCCATTTCATTGGACCTGCCTCCTTCAAAATCTTGAAAAATGGCAAGGCGCGCTCAGCTGACTTAGAAATAAACCTGCTGAGAGCAGCCACGCAACCGGCAAGTCTTCGTACATCCTTGACGCGCTTCGGTGCTTCAATCTGCTCAATGGCCTTGATCTTGTCGGGATTGGCTTCAATTCCCCGCTGAGACACAAAGAACCCGAGAAGCTTGCCGGAAGGGACTCCAAACACACACTTCTCGGGGTTGACCTTGAGGTTGATCTTGCGCAGATTTGCAAAGGTCTCATCCAAATCTTGAACCAGAGTTGCTTTGTCTTTGCTCTTGACCACTATGTCATCCATGTAGGCTTCTACATTTCTGTGTATTTGTGGCTCAAAGGCGTTGTGGATCACTCTTGCGAACGTGGAACCAGCATTCTTCAAACCGAAAGGCATCCGTATGAAACAGTAAGTGCCACATGGTGTAATGAATGCGGTTTTCTCTTCATCCTCTTCTGCCATGAAGATCTGATGATATCCTGAATATGCATCAAGAAATGAAAGCAAATCACATCCAGCCGTGGAGTCAACAATCTGGTCGATATGTGGCAAGGGAAATGGGTCTTTGGGACAAGCTTTATTAACATCTGTGAAGTCAATACAAAGTCTCCATTTCCCATTCGCCTTGCGTACAACTACCGGATTGGCCAACCACGTGGGATGGAGCACTCCTCTGACAAGGCCTGCTGCTTCCAACTTCTTGATTTCTTCTGCTATGAATTCTTGGCGCTCCACTGCTTGTTTCCTAACTTTTTGCTTGACGGGCCGCGCGTGAGGACAGACAGCTAGGTGGTGCTCAATTACCTTCCTGGGAACACCAGGTATGTCAGATGGTTGCCATGCAAACACATCGACATTCGCCCGCAGGAAAGCAACGAGCTCGCCTTCCTATTTAGGGTCTAGGGTGGCACTGATGGTGAAGGTACCACTAGAGCCGCCCTCCTTGGTGGGCACCTTCTTGGTCTTCGGCGGAGCTGCCATCATCTTCTTGCACTTGCCGGTGGAGCTCGATGGTGCCTCCTCGACGGTAGCACAGCACTCCGAAGAGGTGCGCTTGCCGGAGTGGGCATCAGAGCTCTTGCCGGACTTGGTAGTCTTCTTCTTCCCCCCGGGAGCTACAGCGGCAAGTGGTTTGCTATCTGTCGCAGCTGCTGCATCCCGGTAAATTTTGTCGGCGCAGATAAGCGCATCCTTCTTGTCGCCATGGACAGAAATGACGCTTATCGGGCCGGGCATCTTGAGCAAATTGTAAGCATAATGAGAGGCTGCCATGAACTTGGCGAGTCTTTGGGCGGCCAAGTATGCCATTGTAGGGCAATGGGAAATCGGCAACGTCAAATGTGACCCTCTCAGTTCTGAAGTTGAGCTCGCTGCCAAATGTTACTAGCAATGTGATCTTCCCTTTCGGCTTGCTCCTTCCTAGGTTGATTCCTTGGAAAGTGTCAGTCTCTTCGAGTTCGCTGTCATGGATTTGAAGCTTATGGAGCACTGCAGAGGAGATCAGATTCAGGCCGGCCCTGCCGTCAACCAACATTTTAGTTACCTTGAGGTTGCGGATAGTTGGTGAGACCAACATCGGCAAGCACCCGACCGCAGTTATGCGATCAGGGTGGTCCTCAATATTAAAAATGATGGGCGTGCTGGACCACTTCAGAGGCCTACGTGACTCCACGGATGGTTCCGCTGCATTAACCTCTCGCATCCACTGCTTGAGTTGATGGTGCGAGGTATGCAGAGAAGCACCTCCGTCAACGCAGAGAACCTCTGTTGCCTTCTGAAACTCCTGCTCATCAGCTTCATCATCTTCCATATCTTCATCATCATCTTCGTCTTCGTCCTTGTCGCGACCACGGGGAGGTCTGTCTCCTTGCCGCTGTTTGGCCTTGTCGCGGCGCCCTCCCCGGCCGGGTCTCTTCTTGCTAGCTGCACCAGCACCTTCCTGGGCCTTCTCCTTGTCTCGCCGCTCATACTCTGCCTTCTGCAGTTCAACAAGCTGCTCGACTTTCTTGCAGCTCTGGAGGTCGTGGCCCTTGGTGCGGTGAATCTTGGCAATCTTGCTTGTTGGATCTGTCACCGCTTGTTTGCGGCCGCCACAGCTTGGCGGTCGGTGTCAGCGGCAACCTCCTTGCCGGAGCCACCAGCCTTAGCCTTGCCGGCGCCACCTCCGTTGCCGGACTGCTCGACAACTAGTACTTCTTTGTTCTTCTTCTTTCTTTTGTTCCGCCGCCGGCTCTTCCTTGCCGGGGCAGTCTCCTCACTGTCAGATTCCGCTCCCACATTCTCTCCTGGGAGTCTTCTTCCCTCTTCAGCGCGTGCACACTTGTCGGCCAAGGCATACAGCTCACTGACGTCCTTGACTTTGCACATCGCCATCTCCTCCCTCATCCTGCGGTTCCGCACGTTCTGATGAAACGCGCTGATCACCGCGGCAGGGTGGACGTCTGGGATGTTGTAGTGCACACGACTGAATCTCTGGATGAACTTGCGCAGGGATTATCCCTCCTTCTGGGCGAGCAGGTGAAGGTCACTTTCCTGGCCATGAGGCTTGTGGCCTCCTGTGAAGGCGCCGACAAACTGATGGCACAAATCTGCCCAAGAAGATATGGAACTGTCCGGCAAGTGCATAAGCCAAGATCTGACGTTTGGTTTGAGCACTAGTGGGAAGTATGTGGCGAGGATCTTGTCGTCTTGTCCCCCTGCAGCTTGCACCGCAATGGTGTAGATGCTAAGGAACTCCGATGGATGTGTCCTGCCATCATACTTCTCTGGCACATCTGGCTTGAAGTTTTTCTTGTCGGGCCACTGGACTTGCCGCAGCTCACGAGTGAACGCAGGGCAACCTACCGCAGACGGCAATTCGCTGGTTCTCTGGCGCATGCATATCGACAGTGGGCCCAGCCCGCTGGTCGGATTGACGCCGCTTCTCTTGGCGCCGATGCGGTTCGAGCGTCTTCTTCTTGTCGTTCCTTAAGAACTTGGCGCTGATCATGGCGAAGCTCGTGGATCCGACGATGCGGTGGAGTCATTTGTCGAGGTGGATCCGAGGAGCTGGTGATCTTGGCCTTCGAAGGGGAGTGCATGGTGGTGTCACCCCCGCAGTCTGCCGCCACCGGCTCGTGCCTTGTCGCCTCGCCGCAGCAAGGACGCAGCTTGGTTGCCGTGAACGTCGCCGTTGGCAAAGCCGATGAGACTGATTGTGGCCCTCCATTCGTCGACCTTGTCGGCCGTTGGAGGGTACTCTAGAAGTAGCTGAGCTCTCGCCAAGGCTTCCGCTGGAGTGGTGGGTGGCAATGGCGTACGGAGCGAGGTACGGGATGTGCTCGGACTCCTAACCAAGTTGGGAGGAGCAGCATCCCGCCCAAGCGACCGCATTCGCCTGCATCGCATGTTGGCGTGCATGCGGGTCTCGAGGGCCTCGGATCCTCCAAATTGGCCTTGATCCAACGAGCGTATGGTGCTGCGAGCATCATGACGCTGTCGGTCCCGCGCCTCCCGAGAAGGACGCGGTGCGGATTCGACGCCGACGCTGCGCCGCCTTGTCCTTGGACCTGGCGGCGCCAGGCTCTCTCGACGACGCCGTTTCCTCCGCTGTCTTCCCCACCACCCGTCAGCTCCGGTGGTGGTGGGTTCGACGCGGACGGCTCTGCTGCCGCTGAAGACTTCTTCTTCGGTGCCATGTTGATGAAGATGATGATGAAGTCGCTCGTGTGACCGCTGGATCAGGTTCACACAGCCTCGACGCCTTTACCGGGCGCGCCAAAGATGTCGGGAAGCTGATCGCGGGCCCATTTAACACCTATGGGACCGGGTCCCTTGTGGTTCGGAGGGGGGCGGAGATTTCACAAAGAGCGGATCGAAGCAATGCACACGAGCAGATTTACCCAGCTTCGGAGCTCTTCGGAGAGATAACACTCCTACTGCTGCTTGGTGGATTATATTGTGTTCTTGCTAGGGAGCAATGGGAGCTACAAAACCTAGCCTAAGTGAGTGTAGTCTCGAATGAGTCGAATGAACTGAACCGGAGCCGAACCTTTTCTACGTTGCACTTGGGCCTCCTTTTATAGGCACCAGGGGTCACCACAGGTGGCAAGTAGACATGGGTAAAATAGGAAAAACAGAGGTTGGTACACCGCTTTGTACGAGGTATAGTGATCTATACCTAACTTTCGACGGCAAGGGACAAAGCCATAAATGTCCGTCCTCGTCGCTGAACAAAGGCAACAGGACCGTCTGCGCGCCTCCGCTTGCCACGATGGTAGCTAGTCAGCCGCTTATCGCCGCTCCCCGCTGGCTGCACAGCCCATTGACACGCGTGCCTGGGAAAGCCCTATGGCGACACGTTGGCGGATGAGCTGGAGCGGAGATGAAGAGAGGTCACTTGCCGCGGCAAGCGCCTTGCCGCGGCAAGGTTCTTGTCGCGCTCGGGAGCTTGTCGCTCACCAAGCCTTCCCGGCAAGCTCCTCTTGCCGGGGTCTTGTTTCCTTCGTGCTCGAGTGGCCTTCCCGCAAGCTCCTCTTGCCGGGCCTTGATTACTTTGTTCTTGAATGGCTCCAAAGGAGCCGCCGAGGACCTTGGCGGTCACCAGGCCAGCCCCGCCGCTGGTGTTGCGATCGTCTGCGGCACGAAGTTCGGGATACTAGGGTACCCCTACTCTAGTACACCGACATTTCCAAATCTGACCTGACGGCCAGGGGCGTAGCTATCGATCTGCTCTAGATGGCCAAGCGAGTTGGCCCGCAGTGCGAAGCCGCCGAACACGAAGATCTGTCCGGGAACGAAGGTTTCTCCCTGGACAACATTGTTGTAGATGATTGACGGGGCCATCGAACCTCTTGACGACGACACGGCGGAACTCTCAATGAAAGCACCAATGTCGGTGTCAAAACCGGCAGATCTCGAGTTAACCTTTATAGCATGTATTCTGATCATTGGACGGCTTAACATCATGAACTTGACCCGGCAACATTTTCCTTTCTAGATTTTCCATTTAAAAAAGATGACTAAGACCGTGACTACATGCAATTGGACCGCCTCAATCATTACCGAAGAAACCTTGAAAGAATATGTTTAAACGGGCATCTTAGCAGCCAAGCATGTTATCCATTGGTGGGCTCCGGGGATGGAGATCAGACCTGAGCCAAAGGAAGGCAAGGTCGTGGTTTTCGCTTATCACATGCTCCGGGGCTTTTCTCCACCCAGCTCAAAATTCTTTCGTGACATCTTGCACTTTTTCCACTCCACCCGCAAGACATCGACCCAAACTATGTTTCCAACATCTGTAACTTCCAAGTTTTTTGTGAAGTATATCTGCAAGAGGAGCCCAGTGTTGACCTTTTTCAGAAAGCACTATTACTTGAACCGCCAGACTGAATTCACACATGGGCCTAGCTTGGAACTTGGGGAATTTCTGGGGAATTCCTAAATACTGGAACCAAACCTAGTTTTACTGTCAAGATACATCTCCAAGCAATGAGAATCCTCTGCCGGGTTTCTGTGATAGCCGGCTTAGCTCAAGACATCCATTCCCAGATCGGATCAGCGCTGAGGAACGGGCTAAATATATGCCCACATTTTCAAAGATCAGAGCCTTGATGGCTAACGGTTTAACCGGAGTCGATTTAGTCCGGTGCTGGGTTGCCTGGAGGATCTTTCCCTTGAGTCGCATGTCCGGCTTAATGTTTGAACATACTAGTGATGTGAAAGACCCACAACGTCATTGTAACATCCGGCTGGACGATAATGAAATCAACAAGATGACAAAAATGTTGCTCGGAGAGAACTTAGAAACTCGTAGCAAGATGGGGCTGAATCCATTTTGCACTCTTAACCCGGCTCCAGCTATAGGTACTTGAAGTTATTTCTGTTTTGTTAATTATTCATATATTGTCTTCTCCTCGTCATCACTTGTTTTCTTCAGGCCAATTCCTCTTTCTGGAACAAGAAACTCTAGGATAAACCGACCAAAAAGGTCCGGACAAAGAACAAGGCTCCCAAGAAGCCTGCCAAGAAGAAGACATATGCAGTTGATCCGTTTACTCTGGATGATGAGTCGGAGGTAGAACTTGACTCCCTTGGCTCCTTTTTTGTACATCTTATTGACATTGATTGCTATCAGGATGATGCGGAGGCCAGCCGTGCAGATGGTGAAGAGGTAACTATCCTTTCCTCTGACTCAGAACCTCTGCCAAGATAGGAAGTTCGTCAAGCGAGGTGAAAAGTAAGGTTTTCTCACCCTTTAGCTTACTTGGATCCGAACTTTATTTTGAAGAAATAATAGCATGAAGTTCGCTGCAAAACCGGAAACAACGGCTGTGGGAATCTCCCCTCCGGTTTACCCAACACGCCAGTTCCTCAGAAACGCCGAAATGAGGTGCCACAAATTACAACCCTCTCCTTTCTTAAGGCGGGTCTTATCCGTGAACCACCTAATCCGTCCGACTCAAATTATCAGGGAACTTATACGTCTCCAACATATCTATAATTTATGAAGTATTCATGCCATGTTTACAATAGTTTTATATGATTTTGGTATGATTTGATTAGAACTAACCCGGACCTTTAATCGCTTTTCAAAGATAACTACCATGGTGTTGTTTTTTGCAGAAATAAAAGTTCTCAGAATGCGATGAAAATCAACGGAGAATTTTTCTGGAAAATATAAAAAATACTGGAACAAAAATCTACCGGAGGGGAGATCCGTGGGCCCCACGAGGGTGGGGGGCGCCCACCACTTGGGGCGCGCCCCCCTATCTCGTGGATGCCTCGGGGACCATCCTGACTTGTTCTCGACGCCATCCTCTCCTATAAATACAAAAACCTCCAAAAAATAACCTAGATTGGAAGTTCCGCCGCCGCAAGCCTCTGTAGCCACGAGAAATCAATCTAGGCCCTCTCTGGCATCCTGCCGGAGGGGCCATCATCACCGGAGGCCATGGAGGAGGATCCTGGAGGGGCCATCATCGCCATGAAGGCCAAGGACCAGAGGGAAAACCTCTCCCCATCTAGGGGGAGGCCATGGAGGAAGAAGCACAAGGGGGTGAACCTCTCCTCCTCTCTCGCGGTGGCGCCGAAGTGCCGTTGGGAGGGGAATCATCACCGCAGTGATCTTCTTCATCAACATCACCATCCTCATCTATTTTACGCGGTCCACTCTCCCGCACCCCGCTGTAATCCCTACTTGAACATGGTGCTTTATGCCACATATTATGATCCAATGATGTGTTGCCATCCTATGATGTTTTGAGTAGATATCCTTTGTCTTTGGGTTGATTGATGATCTAGATTGGTATGAGTTGTGTGTTTTATTTTGGTGCTGTCCTATTGTGCCCTCCGTGTCGCACAAGCGTAAGGGATTCCCGCTGTAGGGTATTGCAATACGTTTATGATTTGCTTATAGTGGGTTGCTTGAGTGACAGAAGCATAAACCCGAGTAAGGGGGTTGTTGCATATGGGATAAAGGGGACTTGATTCTTTAATGCTATGGTTGGGTTTTACCTTAATGATCTTTAGTAGTTGCAGATGCTTGCTAGAGTTCCAATCATAAGTGCATATGATCCAAGAAGAGAAAGTATGTTAGCTTATGCCTCTCCCTCATATGAAATTGCAATGACGACTACTGATCTCGTTAACAATTGCCAAGGACAATTCTGCACACTGATCCATCATTATTCCACAATCGTTATTTATAATATTTAGTAATATATTCTAAATTTATGATAACAGCACCTACTTTAATATTTTAGCTCTCTGATACCATGCAAAGTTATCCTCTTCATACCCACAACATAGTTTTATTTCTCGTTTCTAGTTGGAAGCAAACGATCGGTGTACGTAGAGTCGTATCAGTGGCAGATAGGGCTTGAGAGAATATTTATCTTACCTTTAGCTCCTTGTGGGTTTGACACTCCATACTTATCACTTCCACCATTCGGAATTGCTATGATGATTCCCTGCACTTGGGGATTATCAAGCTCTTTTCTGGCGCCGTTGCCGGGGAGCAATAGTGTGGGGTTGGTATTCTCGTGTGTGCTTGTTTGCTTTCTTCACTAAGTAGATTTTGTTATTCCTTTTTTTCTGTTTAGTTGTGGGTGAAACATACAAAAATATTAAAAGAATGAAAATACAAAAAAAATTACTTGCCTCTCATGCCTAAAAAGTTTTTCAATAAGAGAAGTGATTGGAAGATTATGCATTGAAGAAGTGAGGGTCGACCTTGAGCACTTGTGTTCATGCTCATGGAAACAATGTAAAAAAATCATGTAAGCTTCTCTTAAAATAATTATCTCCTTGTATATATCCATTGCATTATAAAAATAATGTGCCAAGCTTTGGTTTTAGGATGATTAGATTGCTTGTTTACTATGTGCAGAACAAAAGCAGAAACTTTGGCTGTAGTGCGTGATTTTACAATTTTTACTGGAAAGTCAAATGGGTCTGAAACTTTTTGCACATTACTTCTGTACAAAGTTTTTAAATTTTCATATTTTTTAGATGTTTTTGGAGTTACAGAAGTTTACTAAACTTCCAGATTACTACAGACTGTCCTGTTTTTGACAGATTCTGTTTTCTATGAGTTGTTCGCTTATTTTGATGAATCTATGGGTAGTATTGGGGGGTATGAACCATGGAGAAGTTGGAATACAGTAGATATAGTTCTAATATGAAATTGGAATAAGTTTGCAACAGTACCTAAAGGTAGTGATTTGCTTTATTACACTAATGGATCTCACAAAGTTTTTGTTAAAGTTTTGTGTGAAGTGTTCGAAGATCGAGGAGCTATCAATATGAGAAGAATAAAGAGAGGCAAGAGTTCAAGCTTGGGGATGCCCAAGGAACCCCAAGTAAATATTTCAAAGTATACTCAAGCATCTAAGCTTGGGGATGCCCTGGTTGGGATCCCATCTTTCTTCTTCAACAAATATCGGTATACCTCGGTTTTTGTTTTGTTCACATGATTTGTGTCCTTTGTGTTTTTGTTTTTCCTTTAAGAACCATGATAGTATAAGATATACCTTCATTGCTTTATAGAATACTTCATGTGCTTCACCTATATCCTTTAAGTATGATCTTATAGAATTGCTCTTTGTGCTTCACTTAAATCTTTTGAGTATGGTTTTATAGAATGCTTCATGTGCTTCACTTATATATTTTGAGCTTGGATATTGGTTAGTATATATTAATTGTAGAATGCTCCATGAACTTCACTTATATATTTTGGATTATGAATAATACTATCATCTAAAGCGGGTTTGGAAGAGTGTCAACTTTAGGAATTAGTGATCCCACTATTCCGAATGAGAAGAATTTTGCTTATGTGGAGAGTAGAAGAATTTCTATGCTTGTAGATCATGAAAAGAATGCTTTATCTGATTATATTGTTGAATTCATTCATTATGCTACTAAAAATTATTATGAGGGATGAATATATGCTTGTAGGAGTTGCAATAATACCAAGTTCCCTCTCTATGTGCTTAAAGTTTTGAAGTTATACTTGTTTTTCCTTCCTATGCTAGTTGATTCTTGTTCCTATAAATTATGTGTTCACAAAATCCCTAGGCATAGGAAGTGGGTTAGATTCAAATATGCTAGTCATATTCTTCATGATGCTCTCTTTATGTTTGAATTCTTTTCTTTTATGTGAGCATCATTGAAATCATCATGTCTAGCTAAAAGGCACTAAAGAAAAGTGCTTGTTGGGAGACAAACCAATATTTACCCTTACTGTTTTTGTGTGTTTACATGATTAAGCTACTGTAGTAATCATGTTTTATAGCTTTTTTTTAAATAAAGTGCCAAGTAAGACCTTTGGGAAGACTTGGGTGAAAGTTAATGTGATCTTGCTGTAAAAAACAGAAACTTTACGCTCACGAGATTAGCTGCCATTTTTTAAAGAAGAGTTCTTTTGAGTTGATTATTTTTGCATAAGATTAATAGACAAATTCCTCACATCCACCAACTTATTTCATAATTGTTGGAGTGGCAGAAGTATGGTTTCTGTTCAGATAATTACAGACTGTTCTTTTTCTGACAGATTCTGTTTTCATTACATAGTTTGCTTGTTTTCTAGTTTCTATGGCTTATATTTCTCAATATAAATTTTAGAAATGATATAGTACAGTAGGCATTGTGTGAGAAAAATTATGAATCTTTTCTTTGACAGTACCAAAGTGAATGGTTTACTCTTTATCATACTAACCTATCTCACGAAATTTTGTTAAGTTTTGTGTGATTGAAGTTTTCAAGCTTTTGGTGAGATATCGATATGAGGAGAATAAGGAACGGAAAGACCCTAAGCTTGGGGATGACCAAGGAACCCCAAGGTAATATTCAAGGAAGACTCAAGCGCCTAAGCTTGGGGATGCCCTGGAAGGCATCCCCTCTTTCGTCTTCAAAACTATCGGTATACCTTACTTGGAGATATATTTTTATTAGTCACATGATATGTATTTTGCTTGGAGCGTATTTTCAATTTTACTTGATGTGTGAATAAAATCATTGGATCTGTAATCTTGAATGAAAAAGAATCCTCCCATGGCTAGTTAATTATCTGACTACTCAGTGTTCTTCACTTATATCTTGTTGAGTAGTTTGTCATTTACTCATGTGCTTCACATATATCCTATCAGTAAATGGTTGAATGAATTTATATCATAATTCTGAATTTATATATGTTTCATATGCTTATACCATGGGGAGTAATGACTTCACACATAATAAGTATAGGTAGTAAACTTACTTGAAAGTTAGCAAACGCAGAATTGGTCACTTGAACAATTCATGAAAGAATATTGAAGAAAGAGAGATTTCAAATATAAATATACTATCTTGGACATTGTCGGTGTCAAAACCGGCGGATCTCGGGTAGGGGTCTCGAACTGTGCATCTAGGATTGATGCTAATAGGAGACAGGGACACGATGTTTACCCAGGTTCGGGCCCTCTCTATGGAGGTAATACCCTACTTCCTGCTTGATTGATCTTGATGAATATGAGTATTACAAGAGTTGATCTACCACGAGATCTTAATGGCTAAACCCTAGAAGTCTAGCTTGTATGACTATGATAATGTGTATCCTCTATCCGGACTAACCCCTCCGGTTTATATAGACACCGGGGGAATCTAGGGTTACATAGAGTCGGTTACATAAGAAGGAATCTTCATGGTCGGTCGCCAAGCTAGCCTTCCACGCCAAGGAGAGTCCTATCAGGACACGGGTACAGTCTTTGGCCTTCACGTCTTCACAGCCCATCAGTCCGGCCCATGGATAATAGGTCGGCAACCCGAGGACCCCTTAGTCCAAGACTCCCTCAGTAGCCCCCGAACCAGTCTTCAATAGCGAGGTGTCCAGCACACAAATTGTCTTTGGCATTGCAAGGCGGGTTCCCTCTTCAACGATTTCAAAGTAGTGTATTTGGCCGTAGGTTCAATGTTTCCCCTTGACTTCTGCGCGTTTAATAACCTCGTCCTCCATGTGTCGAGCGAATGCGGAGGGTTAGGGTATTTTTGCAAATAACACCCTGTTTAGGTCAGGAAGAGCGCCTATTTAAAGAGATCGAATCTTGGATCCATTCAACATCTCACGGAGAAAAATCCCCAAAGACTACTAGGAGAAGCCATTCCAACATGGTCAACATTTCCAGTTCCTCCTTCGACTCAGAGAGAGGCGAGTGAGAGAAGTGCTCAGTGGCCTACAGCCAATTAAAGAAGCTGCAAACGCAGGGATTCCTCCCCCTTGCAGATCTGGTCCCTATTCGAGCAGGGCAAGCCTCCCTTAATGGTGAGACTCAGGTGGAGGATTTCCCCAAGCCATCCGGGGGGAACGAGTTTGTTTCGTCCCTTATTTGCTAAGGGGCGTCGTGTGACGCCCCGAGACCGATGCTCGGGAAGACTTCCATATATTCCGGGTTTCGCCGTATGTTTCATTTGTGCCTGCCCTTTTATTTTTGCATTGCATCATGCCATCATGTCATTTAATTTTTAAAACCTCAACTAAATAAATTGCATAGATCTTTTGATCTATTTAAATCGAGGGAATTCACATGGCGATTTCTCTTTATAACATATCCTCCTAATATTAGGGAGCTATTATAAAATATTCCATTGATGTGGAATTACCTTTGACACACTTGCAAAATAATTCCCCATGCCTTTGTTATCTCACTACTTGACCTCAAACTTTGCCAACAATTCTTGTAGCGACCCGACCTCAGACGGTCAAGCCTCTGTGTTTCGTATTCATCCTCGATCAAGATCTTTGGCACACACAAGTACATCAATGTATATATCAAAGTGCAATCACATGTATAGTTAACGTAAAACTGATATATACCTCATAAGTCACAATGAAACAAATAGTCGGGTGTGGAGTCCCGTCAACGCCATCGGCGAAGTTGAGTGTAGACCGTAACCACGTATCGTAACTCTTACTCGTCGAAGAAAATCCTGCAACATGATACGTTGCAGCCGTGTAGGTCAAGACATTGAATGTACCGCAAGATCACAACATGAATAAACAGATGGTAAAACTATACTATATGCAATTTGGCTTTGTGGCTCAGATCTGAGTTTTGTTTATGTAAAGCTGATTTCATTTTCCCTACATCAAAGGAATAAATGAAGTCTATACTATGGAGTTTTCTATCATGACATGGTTCCGCCAACCGATGTCTCATAGCCCAAAATCACCATATGTTGCCCACAATTAAGTTATCAATCCAGTGTTGAGAGTTCCGAGATAGATCCAAGTCCGGATGCTCAAATTGTCCGTGAATCGGGACATGGCTAATCGATTAGGTTTTAACCCTCCGCAGAGGTTTGTACACTTTACCCGCAAGATTCGATCCTCTTTTCTACGTTCTCGCACTTCGTGGTGTTTGAGAACAAGATGACCAAACATGGTCTTCGAAGAGTTCCCACGACCACCGTCCGGTGCTCATCCAATCCTACCATAGTTCTACATCTCGCTAGCACCGTCCCCACCAGAGTCACAACTAAGCTCAACCAAGCCAGAGCCCATAATGACTTGCGGATGCACAGGAAACCTTCCGGGCATGAAGAAATCTACCGTCTCTTTGAGTCTGGTTGAAGCTTTCCGCAAGATGTCATGGCGCTTCTCCATGCATCCCGCCCAACCACTGGTTTCTCCAGGTGCCCACAACCATCCTTCACCCAAGAGTGTGTATTGAATTCTTGTCTCGAGTCTTGAAGTCTTGAGGCCTTGAAGATGCAGTCCTTGCAGATTCCATCATGGAGTTGTCGCCATTGACGTAGATCCTCCATTCTCACACCACTCCGAAAGCACTCATACCAAACCCCGTCTACTATAGCGTAGCATTAAAATAAAATATCGTCCGGGCTTGGTAACAAAGGTGATGGGTTCCTACCTCATGCATACTACTCAACTACAAGAATTCAATATCACTTTGGAGGGTTTGTTGCGAAGATGACACTAGATGCAATAAAACAC
This sequence comes from Aegilops bicornis, assembly GCA_021605145.1. Classification (NCBI taxonomy): domain Eukaryota; kingdom Viridiplantae; phylum Streptophyta; class Magnoliopsida; order Poales; family Poaceae; genus Aegilops; species Aegilops bicornis. Next base: position 601,925,860 of record CM038670.1, read on the forward strand.
ATAGGTATGAAAAACATGGTCAAAGTGAACTTGCACAGTAAGTTGATGAAGATAACAACACTCTCGAATAATGACTTGGTAGAACTATTCGTCACTCCGTTGAAAATCTATATAGTCAAACATAGCATTCATATAAGCAAACATCCTAGCAAACAATTCTAACACTCATAATAAAAATCAACAAATAAAATGCAAATCACAAAGAACACAAAATAAAAAAAAACCAATGAAAACTACACAAGAAAACTACTAAAGAAAATTCTAAGACATAACCCAAAATAGCTTTGTCCTAAGTAAAATTTAACAACAAAGAAAATACCAACATAATAAATAAACAGAAAAGAAAATATAAAACAACTAATTTTAACAGAAAGTATTTTTCATAAACTTTTAATAGCAAAAAGAAACAACTAAAAAGCTTTTATGAAGCACTAACTATGACCTAAACAAGTTTTCATACAAAACTAAGAAAATAAATTTTAGAATAGGAATAAAATTGTCTACAGTTAAATAACAGAAACAAAACTAAATTTGTCAAAAGAGACAAAAAGAAATAAATTAAAAACAATTAAAACTATAAGGAAAAGGTTAAAACAAAAGTAAAACTAAAACAGTACTGTTTTGACTAAAACTCTAATTTAAAATAAACTAAAAATAAATCACTATATGCTACTGGATAGATAAAACAATAACAAAACCGTAGCAAAAGGAATCAATCAAAAAGCTATTTCAGAATAGAAGTTATTAGCAATCTAGTGTTTGTAACAAATCTGTTTGAAATCAAAATTTAAAAATTTCAAAAGTATTTTTCGTTGGTTTCTCTGGATAGATGGGATTTTTCTGAAACTACAGAAAAAGAATCACTCAATTCGGATTAAAACCCTAAAAGATATAGATTATCTAAGATTGAAACTTTTCTGTTAAAAAAAACAGAAACGAAAATAAGAAAAACAAACAACGTGGCCTATTGCTACTGGGCTAAGCGATGGGCGATCAGTAGTTATACTACGCTAGGCCGAAGACTAGCAGAAAATGTGCGCGTACATTTTTAACAGAAGACCGACGGCTAAACCGACTAGACTTGAACCGATCTAAACCGTAATAAACCGTATACTAAATCGAACCAACCAATCTAAAAAAAACTAAAACGCTTTGATCGATCTACATACAGAGAAAAAAAAAGAGGCGAAGGGAGGGGCTTACACAGAACGTTCAACAGAGAAGAGTACGTGTAGGCAGGGAAGTGGATGTCGTCGGGGGCGACGGCTCCGGTGACCACCGGCGGAGACGGCGATGTCCAGCGGATGGAGAATCCGAGGGGGTCCGATTTTCTGTGGATAGTGAGGCGAGGGAACGTCGGGGTCGAGCGTGGCATCCAGGTGAACTTCGTGAACTCCGGCGGCGTTGTGAGCTCGAGGCGGTGGCTCCGGTGCTCCCTGGGCGTCCAAAACATGTCAAAGAGGTTCGCAACAACGAGGGATAGTTGGCTATGGAAGGAAAGGTTTCGAGGATACTTACAAGCGTCGGAAACGACCGGTGAACCGCGTGAACTCCGGCGAGATCCAAACGGTGAGGTCGCGTGACACGGTGGGTTTTGGCGAGGGTTTTCGAGGGGAATCGGTCGAGGAGCGTCATGGCTATTTATAGGACATATTTCTTGGGCGAGGGGAAGTCTCGGGATAGGGTTTCCAAAGAAATCGGACGCGAAGCGGCGTTGGGTGCATGTACGCGTACGGTTCTGGCCTTGTACGTGAGAAAGAAGAAAGAAGAGGTGGGGCCAAGCACCAGGTGGGAGAGTCAACGAGAGGCAGGCACGGGCGAGCGAAGGGAGGCAGCGGACGAGGGAACTGTGCGCTGGGCGCTCGGCCTCCTTTTCGTTTTTTTTGCACGTGGGGGCTGGGGCGCTGGGCTCGGTGGCTAGCGCTAGAGCTATGGCGGCTGGCTGCATGGCCTGGTGTTTTTTATATATATACAAAACAGCGAGGAAACAAAATAAATAAACAGAAGCAAAACATTTTGTATAGGCATATTATATACCAAAATTTTTAGAATAAAATTTCCTAAAACATGAACATATTTTAATGACCAAATAAAATACTTTAAGAAAAATCATTTTGCAATAACTCCAAATTGAAAAAGAATTTGATTTTCAAATAAATTGCCAAACATTGTGTCTGATTTTTTTTGGAGTGTCATATTCCTCCTCTCATATATTTTTTATCAGAGAATTTTTGACAAAATGCAAACTTAAAATTAGGTAGGGATTCAAATAGAAAATTTTGGGAAAGTCCATTTATTCCCTCTCATTAAATTTTTTTTAAGTTACAAATTCCACTCACTTTCAGCCAATCATTCAATCAAACAATCAAATTTATTTAATTAATATAACGTTCCAAAATTTAGAATTTTGGGATGCTACAAATCTACCACACTTAAAATGAATCTCGTCCTCGAGATTCGAAGAGGGTAGCAAGAAAGGTTAGGGTTTGGGGGTCTTCTAGCAAATCCATCAATCGAAATAGTCTAGTGTGCTTCCACACTTAAAAACAGGGTTATGGTTCCAACAGATCTTATGTACTCTATCCTTAGTGTGAACACTATCAGTCTTCTCACATCTTCGGAGTAACTCCTACACTGGGATTCTTCTAGTAGGGCATAACCTTTTCCTCAAACTCGTGTCCTTTCATCCGGATGAGGTTCTTTTGAGACTGGGTCTTCTTAGCAGACAGGTCTGTCGCCAATACTAAACAACTATCGAGATCTCATGGTGGTCAACAATCTATGGTTTGTTCTGCAGGAAAACGGGTCTGGGCTGAATCTCACCGTATAACCTACGATTGGCAACGGTTGCCTGTACATGGATCAACCGTCCTACCATTCTAGGGTTTAAACAAGGCTTTGACATCGTCATCTCTCTACTATGGGTAAGTCACTCAGATTTACCATTCCAAATAGCAAGAGCGAATGACAAGAGTAAGTCGGTATGGTGATCAATCCATCCGCACACAAATCATTACCTCAGATAAGGTTTAGCGAATATCGCATTTCTAACACTCGGGCATTCTCACAAGCATTGCAGAATTTCTCTTCTCAACGAACTTAGTTCGGATAATTCCATTGATTCTGCAAGCTGAACAAAACATCTATCGTTACTTCACCACTCTCGGGTCTTTGCGTAACCTCCTACGAAACGTATGCTGATTGAATCACCGATTCTTCCAAATTTCTTCCTTCATCAAGGTTACATCTGTTCCTTTTTAAAATCCTGGGCCTGTGGGTTATGAGCCCACTTCAACACTTGTACCACTTTCACTCATCCTTGGAGTTACAGTTGCTCCATTTTCCAACATTACACCACTATAAATCCAATAACATTTCATTTCTTAATACCATCATATCAAAGATAAAACTTCAACTCATTTTTTTTCCAAACTCCAACCTGTGGGACACATTTCCATTTCCATTGGTCTAGTGTTCTTCATAGGGTACTATCACCCTTAAAATGGAATTCACAAATCCATCCATAGACCATATTTCTCATATCCTCGAAAATGGTCAAAATCCGTGTTCATAGAGTAACAACTCATACAATTAAACATATGAAAACATGTCACCTTAACTTTATTGATTTCATGAATCCATTACAAACTCTGAGCACCCATTACATAACTCAACTTATTGTACTCATAAAAATGAAATTGCTTTCTATTACTCTTGTTTCCAATATCAAAATTCCAACTACTCAACTCCAGCTTTCATCTTGTTGGGACATTTAGTAGCATAATGTCCTGCTTCCTTGCAATGAAAACAAAAGACTTCCGACATGTCTCGGGGCTTCTTTGTGATTATGTAGGCTCCTTGGATTCTTGGCTTCTTTTACGGACATTTACTAGCGTAATGACCTAAATCCTTGCACCTGTAACAAGTGATATGACTCAGGTCCTTCTCTGCGAAAATTGTGTTGTTCAGGGTTGCCTTCTTTTCTCTTCCTGGATTTCTCTGTAATGATCAGAGCTTCTATTTCCCGAGGGTCAAACTTCACTTCATTGTCGGGAAATATCCCAGATACTCTTTTCTTTCCTTGGTGCAATCTGTGAAAAATGTCCTTCTTCTCCACATGAATAGCAGGCATTGGAGTAAAATCTGTTGAGGCCTTCTCCATCAGGGTCTTCAACACATCCCTTCATCACAGGTTCTTTCATAACTTCTCGGAGGGCTTCTTTCATTCCTTCTTCCTTCACCTGACTAGTTGTGCATTCCTCAGCTGGGTGTTTCTCCTCACAATGAGGGCATCCATCCTTGTGTTCCTCCTGGGTGTGTCCTATTTCTCCGCAAATCTTGCAGGCACAAGGTTTATTTCTTGGTGTATCATGGTGCTTCCGGGTAAGACGAGATCTTGTCAGAGTCTTCTTGAGTTCTTCCCAAGTCTTTGCTCCATTCTATCCCTGTATAGCTTGATGCATCTGCCACCATGTTGCAGCACTTCCTTCAAAGTACTGAAGAGCGTAAGATACTTCATTCTTCCTTGAAACCAAATTGCTTCCGAAGTGATTCTCCATGTTCTGAATCCATAGCTCGCCTCCGGTTTGAGTCTTGATCCAGAGAATATCAGTCCAACTTCGTTCATCATCTATGGGTCCAAAAGTTTTGGGATGAGATATGAGAGAGGTGGGGAGGGATATACACACAATACAAACAATAGTTTTTTGAAGAAACAAGTTGCACTTTGTGGCTGTCGGAAAAACATCAAACAAATGACAGCTCACAAATCGCCGCATCTAACGTAAGTGTGTAACATGGGTTTGGTCTTCTAAAGGTCAAATAATTCTTCAAATTCTTCAAATTCTTCTAGTCTTCGGAGTATTCAATTGTTGCAGCTTCAACTCTTCTAATGCATGGTCAAATCCTCTTACTCTGAAGAGGCCATCAGTTATCCGATATCTTGTCCTTCTTGGAGCGGCTTCAGTTGATTCTTCATGTGATCAAAAGGGAGAAGGGGTATATTCTAACTATTTGAGGTGAGAGTGTCTTTTGATAAAATCAGAAGAGATGAGAAGTAAGAGTCTTTTTGAAAATAAAGTTTTTTGTGAGACATCCTGTCCTAGGGGCTTTCGATTTCTAGGGTCACGTCCCATACCAACATGTGCTCGATACCATATACATGGCGACCCGACCTCGAGACGGTCAAGCCTACTGTGTTTACATACCATCCACGGATCGGTATCTTTGGTGCACACAGACATCGATGTATATATCAAAGTGCAATCACATGTATAGTTAACGTAAAACTGATATATACCTCATAAGTCACAATGAAACAAATAGTCGGGTGTGGAGTCCCATCAACGCCATCGGCAGGTTGAGTGTAGACCGTAACCCTATATCGTAACTCTTACTGTCGAAGAAAATCCTGCAACATGATACGTTGCAGCCGTGTAGGTCAAGACATTGAATGTACCGCAAGATCACAACATGAATAAACAGATGGTAAAACTATACTATATGCAATTTGGCTTTGTGGCTCAGATCTGAGTTTTGTTTGCGTAAAAGCTGATTTTATTTTCCCTACATCAAAGGAATAAATGAAGTCTATACTATGGAGTTTTCTATCATGACATGGTTCCGCCAACCGATGTCTCATAGCCCAAAATCACCATATGTTGCCCACAATTAAGTTATCAATCCAGTGTTGAGAGTTCCGAGATAGATCCAAGTCCAGATGCTCAAATTGTCCATAACCGGGGACACGGCTAATCGATTAGGTTTTAACCCTCTGCAGAGGTTTGTACACTTTACCCGCAAGATTCGATCCCTCTTTTTACGTTCTCGCACTTCAGGGTGTTTGAGAACAAGATGACCGAAACATGGTCTTCCGAAGAGTTCCCCTGACCACTGTCCGGTGCTCATCCAATCCTACCATAGTTCTACATCTGCTAGCACCGTCCCAGCCAGAGTCACAACTAAGGTCAACCAAGCCAGAGCCCATAATGACTTGCGGTTGCACTGGTAAGCTTCCGGCATGAAGTATTCTTCCGTCTCTTTGAGTCTGGGTGAAGCTTTCCGCAAGATGTCATGGCGCTTCTCCATGCATCCCGCCCAACCACTGGTTTCTCCAGGTGCCCACAACCATCCTTCACCCAAAGAGTGTGTATTGAATTCTTGTCTCGAGTCTTGAAGTCTTGAGGCCTTGAAGATGCAGTCCTTGCAGATTCCATCATGGAGTTGTCGTCATTGACGTAGATCCTCCATTCTCACACCACTCCCGAGCACTCATACCAAACCCCGTCTACTATAGCGTAGCATTAAAATAAAATATCGTCCCGGGCTTGGTAACAGTGTGATGGGTTCCTACCTCATGCATACTACTCAACTACAAGAATTCAATATCACTCTTGGAGGGTTTGTTGCGAAGATGACACTAGATGCAATAAAACACATAGGTATGAAAAACATGGTCAAAGTGAACTTGCCTGGTAAGTTGATGAAGATAACAACACTTTCGAATAATGACTTGTTAGAACTATTCGTCACTCCGTTGAAAATCTATATAGTCAAACATAGCATTCATATAAGCAAACATCCTAGCAAACAATTCTAACACTCATAATAAAAATCAACAAATAAAATGCAAATCACAAAGAACACAAAATAAAAAAAACCAATGAAAACTACACCAGAAAACTACTAAAGAAAATTCTAAGACATAACCCAAAATAACTTTGTCCTAAGTAAAATTTAACAACAAAGAAAATACCAACATAATAAATAAACAGAAAAGAAAATATAAAACAACTAATTTTAACAGAAAGTATTTTTCATAAACTTTTAATAGCAAAAAGAAATAACTAAAAAGCTTTTATGAAGCACTAACTATGACCTAAACAAGTTTTCATACAAAACTAAGAAAATAAATTTTAGAATAGGAATAAAATTGTCTACAGTTAAATAACAGAAACAAAACTAAATTTGTCAAAAGAGACAAAAAGAAATAATTTAAAAACAGTTAAAACTATAAGGAAAAGGTTAAAACAAAAGTAAAACTAAAACAGTACTGTTTTGACTAAAACTCTAATTTAAAATAAACTAAAAATAAGTCACTATATGCTACTGGATAGATAAAACAATAACAAAACCATAGCAAAAGGAATCAATCAAAAAGCTATTTCAGAATAGAAGTTATTAGCAATCTAGTGTTTGTAACAAATCTGTTTGAAATCGAAATTTAAAAATTTCAAAAGTATTTTTCGTTGGTTTCTCTGGATAGATGGGATTTTTCTGAAACTACAGAAAAAAAATCACTCAATTCGGATTAAAACCCTAAAAGATATAGATTATCTAAGATTGAAACTTTTCTGTTAAAAAAACAGAAACGAAAATAAGAAAAACAAACAACGTGGCCTATTGCTACTGGGCTAAGCGATGGGCGATCAGTAGTTATACTACGCTAGGCCGAAGACTAGCAGAAAATGTGCGCGTACGTTTTTAACAGAAGACCGACGGCTAAACCGACTAGACTTGAACCGATCTAAACCGTAATAAACCGTATACTAAATCGAACCAACCAATCTAAAAAAACTAAAACGCTTTGATCGATCTACATACAGAGAAAAAAAAAAGAGGCGAAGGGAGGGGCTTACACAGAACGTTCAACAGAGAAGAGTACGTGTAGGCAGGGAAGTGGATGTCGTCGGGGGCGACGGCTCCGGTGACCACCGGCGGAGACGGCGATGTCCAGCGGATGGAGAAATCCGAGGGGGGTCCGATTTTCTGTGGATAGTGAGGCGAGGGAACGTCGGGGTCGAGCATGGCATCCAGGTGAACTTCGTGAACTCCGGCGGCGTTGTGAGCTCGAGGCGGTGGCTCCGGTGCTCCTGGGCGTCAAAACATGTCGAAGAGGTTCGCAACAACGAGGGATAGTTGGCTATGGAAGGAAAGGTTTCGAGGATACTTACAAGCGTCGGAAGCGACCGGTGAACCGCGTGAACTCCGGCGAGATCCAAAGCGGTGAGTTCGCGTGACACGGTGGGTTTTGGCGAGGGTTTTGAGGGAATCGGTCGAGGAGCGTCATGGCTACTTATAGGACATATTTCTTGGGCGAGGGAAGTCTCGGGATAGGGTTTCCAAAGAAATCGGACGTGGAGCGGCGTCCGGGTGCATGTACGCTGCACGTTTCTGGCCTTGTACGTGAGAAAGAAGAAAGAAGAGGTGGGGCCAAGCACCAGGTGGGAGAAGTCAACGAGAGGCAGGCACGGGCGAGCGAAGGGAGGCAGCGGACGAGGAACCTGCGCTGGGCGCTCGGCCTCCTTTTTCGTTTTTGCACGTGGGGGCTGGGGCGCTGGGCTCGGTGGCTAGCGCTAGAGCTATGGCGGCTGGCTGCATGGCCTGGCGTTTTTTTTATATATACAAAACAGCGAGGAAACAAAATAAATAAACAAAAGCAAAACATTTTGTATAGGCATATTATATACCAAAATTTTTAGAATAAAATTTCCTAAAACATGAACATATTTTAATGACCAAATAAAATACTTTAAGAAAAAACATTTTTGCAATAACTCCAAATTGAAAAAGAATTTGATTTTCAAATAAATTGCCAAACATTGTCTCTGATTTTTTTTGGAGTGTCATATTCCTCCTCTCATATACTTTTTATCAGAGAATTTTTGACAAAATGCAAACTTAAAATTAGGTAGGGATTCAAATAGAAAATTTTGGGAAAGTCCATTTATTCCCTCTCATTAATAATTTTTTTAAGTTACAAATTCCACTCACTTTCAGCCAATCATTCAATCAAACAATCAAATTTATTTAATTAATATAACGTTCCAAAATTTAGAATTTTGGGATGTTACAATTCTTATCTCATTTATCGAGGCTCTTCCAAAATTCTTAACATTTTTTGATCTACCAAATACCCACTTCCTTCCTGCACTCATTTGAATTTCAAATGAGTTTGAATTCAACTTCACGCCCATGCTCACTTTCTATTTTTCTTGGATCAAACTCATTTTTGTGAGTCCGGGAAAATTATCCCCTTGCGCTTTTTCTTCCCCTAACCCCTCTTTCTTTTCTTTCTTAATCTCTGTTTTTTTCTCTTTTCTTTTAGTAGTGAGAGAGAGCCCAGACTAGCAGCCTTGCAGCCAGCCTGTGCCTCCTGGCCACTTCTTTCTCCACCTGGGCCGACCCAACCAGCCTCCTAGGCCCAGCCACGCCCCTACCTAACCCTAGCCTCCCCTCCGCTCGATCTAGATCTCCCTTGTCCTCCCTCCAGGGCCGCATCCTTCGTTCCCAGCGCCCGATCCCCATCTCCTCCCTCGCGCCGCCATCTCCCTCCCTCGACCCCCTCGGCCTCCTCCACCGCGATTCCTCCTCCGTCGTGCCGTCCCTACCTTCCCCTCGTCGCCTCCATCCCTTTCCCCCGTCGCCTCTGCTTGAAAGGCCAGCACGCCTCCCGATCGATGCTGTCGCCGCTCCTACCGACGAGGACCCCCTGTGCCGCCAAGAGGAGAGCTCCTCTTCCTTGCGCCTGCTCCTTCCTCCCGAGCCTCTCCCTTGAGCTTCTCTGCCTCCGCACCCGCAAGTCGTCAGGCGTTCCGAGCGGCCTCGTCGACCCGTGTTGGACCACGGACACCTCCAGGAGCTTCCCGAGCTCCAAGAGCTCTCGTGTCACCGTTCCCGCGACGACGACCTCCCTTCCTCTGGTCCTCCTCCTCACCTCGTGCCCGGCACCAGCCATGGCCGCCTCGGCTGTTGCTCCACCATGTTCGCCTTTGCTGCAGCTGCTCCCTGCGTCGTCAAGTCCCAAGCAGCCCCTTTGCACCTTTCGTCACCATCGACCCGGCAGAGCTCCGCCTCCCTGCTTCACGTCAAGGCGAAGTCGCCCCTTTTCCGGTCGCTATCCTCGCGAAGGCTCATTCGGCGTGCTCCTCCAAATTCGCCAATGCCTTTGTTTGACCCGTGTTCGACTACGGTAAACGCCAAGTTCCCCTATGACCCTCTACGGTGCGGACTACCAAGTACCACGACTTCAGGCCCTTCAAGTTCGACTATAGTTGCCGTGTACATCTACCGTCGCCCGAAGACCCGTGTACCACGAGCACCAAGTTCGATCAACCGTGGATCACCAAGTTCCACTACGAGATGTACAACTACCGCCGCTGTTGATTCGACAAGACAACGTGTACCACTACTTCCACTACCTCCACGAGAACGACTACTTCCCACTACGACCCGTGTACCACTACTTCCCTCGACGAACCCGAACCGCTCCGAAATGCACGCTTCAAAGGTATAATCCCGAGATGACGATCACCCGTGGACCGAATGCATGTGTTGTATGAGATGCTCGTGTTTGCACCGTGTCTGAATTGTTCCTTGCACGTTCCTTCCTTGTTTGCCATGCCACCGTCATGTGGGACACCCGGTATCCGGGAGAACCCCACCATATCTAGCATGTTCCGCACATCCGCACGCTTCCTTTTACACCGGTATCTCCATGAGCTACTGGAACCGACATGTTGCCGTGGCATCATTTTCGGATTCGTCGCCGTGGCACCCTTTTCCTTCTGCCATAGCGACAAATGCCTCGTATCATGCTCATGTCAACATTTTCATAAAATTGCTTAAAACTTGCATATGTCATCCGCATCATGATAACAACATTTAAATGTCAAAAATTGTTGTTGCATTAAATTGCTAAATGCATATGGGGATTTACCGGATTTGTTGTTTTTATATCCGGCCCCATTTAAATTGTTTAGATGGTATAGTTTTGTTATGCTTCACCACTTGCCATGTTAACCAATATTTAATATTGTTGGGTCCATAACCGAGAGAGAAACTAAATAATTGATGTGGTGTTTCGTCAATATGCAACTCGTTGCATATTGAGCTCCACTTAACTTGTAGTGTTGTTTGTGCATATTGCCATGCCATGAATCATTAAACCGGACATGCATCATACTTGATTGTGCACCATGCCATGTTTATGATTGTGTGTTTACTATGCTGTTTGCTTCTTTCCGGTTTGCTTCTTGCTTAGCTTCGGTTTCATTCCGGAGTTGTGAGGATTCGTTCATCTACATCCTTTTGTCTTCTTCATGGACTCGTTCTTCTTCCTTGCGGGATTTCAGGCAAGATGACCATACCCTCGAAATAACTTCTATCTTTGCTTGCTAGATGCTCGCTCTTTTGCTATGCCTATGCTATGATGCCTACCACTTTCTATATCATGCCTCCCATGTTGCCATGTCAAGCCTCTAACCATCCTTTCCTAGCAAACTGTTGTTTGGCTATGTTACCGCTTTGCTCAGCCCCTCTTATAGCGTTGTTAGTTGCAGGTGAAGATGAAGTTTGTTCCTTGTTGGAACATGTTTACTTGTTAGGATATCACAATATATTTTATTTAATTAATGCATCTATATACTTGGTAAAGGGTGGAAGGCTCGGCCTTATGTCTGGTGTTTTGCTCCACTCTTGCCGCCCTAGTTTTCCGTCATACCGGTGTTATGTTCCTTGATTTTGCGTTCCTTACACGGTTGGGTGATTTATGGGACCCCCTTGACAGTTCGCTTTGAATAAGAGTCCTCCAGCAAGGCCCAACATTGGTTTTAACATTTGCCACCTAAGCCTTTTTCCCTTGGGTTCTGCAGACTCAAGGGTCATCTTTATTTTAACCCCCCCGGGCCAATGCTCCTCTGAGTGTTGGCCCAAACTAGAGCGCTTTGCAGCGCCCCCTCAAGGAAACTTGGGGTCTGGTTTTAGTTGTACGGACTGCTCATCTGGTGTGCCCTGAGAATGAGATATGTGCAGCTCCTATCGGGATTTGTCGGCACATTCGGGCGGCTTTGCTGGTCTTGTTTTACCATTGTCGAGATGTCTTGTAGTCCGGATTCCGAGTCTGATCGGGTCTTCCGGTAGAAGGAATATCCTTCATTGACCGTGAGAGCTTATAATGGGCTAAGTTGGGACACCCCGCAGGTATTATCTTTCGAAAGCCGTGCCCTTGGTTATGAGGCGGATGGGAATTTGTTAATGTCGGTTGTAGAAAATCCGAAGTTGACCTTAATTAAAATACATCAATCAAGCGTGTAACCGTGATGGTCTCTTCTCGTGAGTCCGGGAAGTGAACACGGTGTTGGAGTTATGTTTGACGTAAGTAGTTTCAGGATCACTTCTTGATCATAGTTGTTCGACCGTGCCTTGCTTCTCTTCTCACTATTTTTTGCGAATGTAGCCACCATATATGCTAGTCACTTGCTGCAGCTCCATCTCACTACCTTCTCCTACCCATAAGCTTAAATAGTCTTGATCTCGCGGGTGTGAGATTGCTGAGTCCCCGTGACTCACAGATACTTCCAAAACCAGTTTGCGTGTCTTGATGAAACCGTGCAGGTGGCCTTTTGAGCTCAAGGAGGAGCTCGATGAAGATCTTGTTCATTGTGTTGTTTCGTTTCAGTTGGTTAGTAGTGGAGCCCAGTTGGGACGATCGGGGATCTGTGTAGCATTTGGGGTAGTCTTCTTTTATTTTGGTTCCGTAGTCGGACCTTGATTGTATCTGTATGATGTAATGCTTTACTCATGTATTGTGTGAAGTGGCGATTGTAAGCCAACTATGTATATCTTTCCCTTATGTATTACATGGGTTGTGTGAAGATTACCTCTCTTGCGACATTGCTTTCAATGTGGTTATGCCTCTAAGTCGTGCTTCGACACGTGTGAGATATAGCCGCATCGAGGGCGTTACAAGTTGGTAATCAGAGCCATCCCCGACTTAGGATCCCCCTGCTTGATTGTTTGCTGGCGTTGTTGAGTCTAGAACAAAATTGTTTTGAGTCTTAGGATTATATATATCGGAGAGTAGGATTCTTTTTAATCCTCAGTCCCTTCGTCGCTCTGGTGAGGTCTCCTGACGTAGATGTTTTGACTTTCCTCTCCTCAAATTTCACTAATTTTTTTTTAGGATCACGCGGGTATCTTGGAATCATTCCGATGGTTTTGTGACGAGAACATTGTTCTTGGTGCCTCCTGACATTTAGGGGTTTTGGCAGTGTCCCGGGGAGTTGACCTCCGAGGTGTTGTCGTCACAATTTTATCGTTGCGATTACGGAATACACGAGCTGTGCCGACATCGAAAATCTCTTTTGTACAGTTGTTGGTGAGATAACCTCGATAACCCAGTACTGGGGCGAGCTCGAGAGTATTGCCATAACTCGTATAACGGATGCTTTTCGAAGGTTTAGGTAAACAATTTCCGAAGATTTCTTGGTTATGTGTTCAAGGATGGATACAGCTGGACCTAGGTATTTTTAGTTTGGGTGATATATTTTGTGTCCCCTGTATCCCCAACACCAGATGGCATAACCAGAAAGTTTCGGGAGTTTATAGGTGGGAATTCAAGTATCTCGTAGGATATCTTTCCAACAGACACATGATACGATATGGGATCTATCGTATGTTTGTTTCCGGCTTATTCCACAAGCCAAATCCTTTGTTTTTGTTTTGTTTTTGTGGTATTCGAGTTGCTTCAATGCCAAGTGTTGATTCCATACCTTATTCTAAACGGTGTTCTCATATTGCTATGTGAATACTAATCCTTCTTGTTCAGCAAGGTCGTCTTTTCAATCCTTTCCAACCGTGTGCTTCTCTCCAATTAAATCCGATCATTCCAACATTCGCAAGATCAATTCTTAGCTTTTTCTCAACGGTTTTCATTTCATCCGACCCAAGTTTCCTTTGTTTTCCCAACCTGTAACACCCTCGATGCGGCCATATCTCCCACGTGTCGAAGCACGACTTAGAGGCATAACCGCATTGAAAGCAATGTCGCAAATGAGGTAATCTTCACACAACCCATGTAATACATAAGGGAAAGAGATACATAGTTGGCTTACAAATGCCACTTCACACAATACATAAATAAACATCCATCATTCAGATTACACTCAAGGTCCGACTATGGAACCAAAATAAAAGAAGATACCCCAAATGCTACAGATCCCCGATCGTCCCAACTGAGCTCCACTATCGATCATCGAGAAAAGACACATAGTAACGACCACGTTCCTCGTCGAACTCCCACTTGAGCTCGGTTGCGTCACCTGCACCGGCATCATCGGCACTGCAACTGTTTTGGTAGAATCTGTGAGTCACGGGGACTCAAAGAATCTAACACCATGTAGATCAAGACTATTTAAGCTTATAGGAAGGACATAGTTGTGAGGTGGAGCTGCAGCAAGCGACTAGCATATATGGTGGCTACATTCGCAAAAGAGAGCGAGAAGAGAAGCAAGGCACGGTCGTGAAGCTAGTAGCGATCAAGAAGTGATCCTGAACTACTTACGTCAAGCATTACTCCAACATCGTGTTCACTTCCGGACTCCGAGAAGAGACCATCACGGTTACACCTTGATTGATGTGTATTTTAATTAAGATCAACTTCGGGTTTTCTACAACCGGACATTAACAAATTCCCATCTGCCTCATAACCGCTGGCACGGCTTTGAAGATAATACCTGCAGGGTGTCCCAACTTAGCCCATTATAAGCTCTCACGGTCAACGAAGGATATTCCTTCTACCGAAGACCCGATCGCCTCGGAATCCCGGACTACAAGACATTTCGACAAAGAATAAAACAAGACCAGCAAAGCCGAATGTGCCGACAAATCCCGATAGGAGCTGCACATATCTCGTTCTCGTGGCACACCGGATGGGCAAGACGTCGGGTTGGCATAGACCTGGATTGCCCGAGGCGCCGGACATCGCCAGTTGGGCCAGACTTTCGAAGGAGCACCGGTCCCGGGTTTAAAATAAAGATGACCCTCGGCTCGCGAAAACCCGGGGAAAAAGGCTTAGGTGGCAAATGGTAAAACCAAAGTTGGGCCTTCTTTGGAGGAGTCTTATTCAAAGCGAACTGTCAAGGGGTCCCATAAATCACCCAACCGTGTAAGGAACGCGAAATCAAGGAACATAACACCGGTATGACGGACACTAGGGTGGCAAGAGTGGAACAAAACACCGGGCATAAGGCCGAGCCTTCCACCCTTTACCAAGTATATAGATGCATTAATTATAGCAGATATATTGTGATATCCCCAACAAGTAAACATGTTCCAACAAGGAACAACATCTCCATGTTCCAACAAGGAACAAACTTCATCTTCTCCTGCAACTAGCAACGCTATAAGAGGGGCTGAGCAAAGCGGTAACATAGCCAATCAACGGTTTGCTAGGAAAGGATGGTTAGGGGCTTGACATGGCAATATGGGAGGCATGATATACCAAGTGATAGGCATCGTAGCATAGGCATAGCAAAAGAGCGAGCATCTAGCGTAGCAAAGATCCTCGTAAGCGTTCTCAACAGGTTCCTCGTTCACGTACTCGTCTCCCGGCTCTACCCAAAGCAGAACACAAACAAAGGAACCACAATAAATCACAGTGCAATGCACAAGCAACATGATGCAATATATGGCATGATATGCGGGATGTGATATGCAATGCGTATGCGTGCTCGGAAGGAAAATGATGAACCAGGCATCAACTTGGCAAACCAAGTATGCCACTGGAAAGATGAGATGATTTCGGTTGAAATCGATATAAAGATCACCGGAATCGGATGCACGGTTTGCGAATGACAAGCAAAACAAGAATGACACAAATCTGCCATTAACAGCATGATACCACTTAGCAAGCAACAAGAAATTCAGCTACTGCACCCAAACGTACCAGAAAAGTATATGGCAGTGATCTACTCAAGATGCTTGACAAAATATGAACACTGAGCTACGGCTAAATCACAACATAACAGGTCCAAACGAGCATGGCAAAAGTGCAAAACATATCAGCTGAGACTTATGATAGCAAAATCAGCATCAGGAAGCAATGTTCAGAGCAAGCAAACTACATGCTACAGGAACTTATGATAGCAAAGCAAGGCATGGAATGAATCTACTCAAAGCATAGAACAAAAGTCCCTTAATGACCATAAGCCAAAAAGGATCAGAAAATATGATGGCACCCATGTCAAAATAGCAAGTTTCGTTAACAGATTCAGCAACAGGGCATGACAAAAACAGATAACAAGTAGGCATGTTTAAGAGCTAGATGCACTCATTACAGAGCATTTCATGATAAACTAAGCATACATCCGTCAATAAGACATGGCATAGAAGACATACATGGCAATAATAACATCATAGCATACACGGATCAACTACAACAACCTTGGAAATATTGAATAACATGTAAACAATCTGCCAGGAAACATTTTATAGCAAAAGTAGAGCTCGATTGAGTCAAGCTATGGTACTCCATAATTGCAAAAAAACATCCTTACTGAAGTATCTCAAAATATGTCCGGATAGACATAACCATATGTTCAAAACATCCTTACTGAAGTATCTCAAAATATGCATGGAACTCTCGGTAGCATCAAGTTAACATGGCATAAAAATATCAGCAAAACAGGAGTTGAAATCAGCAACATCATGAAGCCTAGTTTGCATGCTTGTGCTAGTCACCACAGTGACCAAAAAAATACATGGCATACAGCCCTGGAAAGATGGCATGGCATATTACAAAACACATGTAGGACTCAAGTTCAGAGGATGCACACATCAATCATGGCAAAAATGAGAAAAGTGCATGTTCTGTTAAGAAACATAAACTAACATCACATAGCCCTCTTCTAACAGCATTTCGGGAGTCAAGATGAGCTCAAATGAAAATTATGCAATGAGATGAAATGATCTACTCTTCGAGGCAAACATTTCGATATATTACACGCACGAAACGGAGCAATATGCAGAGAGTTATGACATGATGAAAATGCAACAAAACTATGACCGGAAAATGACTTAGGAAATTCGGGGGAGAGGGAGAAGTCAACCCTTGTCGATTTGGATCTTAGATCCGATCGGCTCGAGGTCGAGGCGGCCGAGCAGCCACGGAGCGGCGCCGAGGAGATGGGAGGCCGGGCCCCGGAGGGGCCGAGGCAGGCGGGCCGGGCGAGGAGGAGGCGACGCGGCTGGCGGGCCGGGCGCAGGCCGGCCAGCCGAGGCGGCGGAGCTGGGCGGCGAGGCGCGGGTGGAGGGCTGGCGCTGCGGGCGCGGCGGGCGGCTGGCCGGAGGGCCCACGGCCTCAAGGGCCCGTGGGGTCGGCGGTGATGTGGGGCGCGGCGGGACACGTGGCAGCCCCTGGTTCGTCGGCGGCGGGACGTGTCCCGGCCGCCTGGGATTTCGCCCGCGGCGCGGGAGGGAAAAATGCTAGGGTTTGCACGAGAATTTCGGAGGGAGGCATATATATAGGTAGAAGGAGCTAGGAAGCTCCAAATGGAGTGCGGTTTTCACCACACGATCGTGATCCGACGACGGAGAGCATGGAAGTGACTTAGATGGGTTATTGGGCTGTTTTTAAGGGTGTTGGGCTGCAACTTAAAAGAGGCCTTCTTGAATGCGGTTAACCGTTGGAGTACCAAAGCGAGCTCCAAATGCCCGAAACTTGACAGGTGGTCTACCGGGTCGTATACCAAGGCCACTTGACAAACCTCGGTCCATTCCGAGAAAGTTTAGTACCAGCTCACGGAAAAATGTAAAAGGGGCCAGGGGACATAGGAGTGCTTGATTGCAAAAGCGGACAACGGGAAAATGCTCGAATCATGAGACGAACACGTATGCAAATGAGATGCACGTGATGACATGATATGAAATGCATGACATGGAAAAAATGCAAAATGAAGAAAAACCCAACCACGGAGGGAATATCATATCACAATGCCGAAAATGGCAAGAGTTGGAGTTACAAATATGGAAAGTTACATCCGGGTGTTACAACACTCCACCACTACAAGAGGATCTCGTCCGAGATCTAGGACTGAAAGAACTCCGGATATTCGAACGGAGGTGATCCTCGCGCTCCCGTGTGGCTTCTCGGTCGAAATGGTGTGACCACTTCACTTTCAGGAATTTGATTGACTTGTTGCGAGTCTTGCGCTCGGTTTCTTCAAGAATAGCAACGGGGTGATCATGATAAGAGAGATCTTCTTGAAGGTCAATTTCTTCGAAGTTGATAGTGCGCTCAGGAGTCTTGAAGCACTTGCGAAGCTGTGACACGTGAAACACATCGTGCACGTTCGCGAAGTTGGACGGAAGCTCAAGTTGATAGGCGAGATCGCCTCTTTTGCCAATGATCTTGAAAGGACCCACGTATCTAGGGCAAACTTCCCTTTGATACCGGCGGCGAGTGCCTTTCATTGGAGAGGCGGAGGTAGACATGGTCTCCGATTTCAAAAGCCACATGACGGTGCTTGTCATCATAATAGCTCTTCTAAGCGCGATTACGCGGCTTTGAGATTCTCACGAATGACTTTGCACATTTCTTTGGCTTCGTGATCAAGTCGTTGCCAAGAAGTTGGCGTTCACCTGTCTCGGACCAATTGAGAGGAGTACGACATTTTACGCCATAGAGAATTTCGAATGGGGCCTTGCCGAACTCGCTTGGAAGCTGTTGTTGTAGGAGAACTTCGGCATGTGGAAGACAATCTTCCCACTTCATACCGAGGAAATGACACAAGCCACGAGCATGTCTTCAAGGATTTGATTGACTCGCTCGACTTGGCCACTTGTTTGAGGATGGAAACCTGTCTTTGAAAGCAGAATGTTGGTGCCCATGGCCTTCTGGAAAGAATCCCAAAACTTGGAGGTAAAGATGCTGCCACGGTCTGAAGAGATCAATTGCAGAATGCCATGCAAGGAGATAATTCTGGAGGTGTATAGCTCTGCCAACTGAGCTGCTGTGATAGATTCTTTGATAGTAAGAAAATGAGCCACTTTAGTAAGCTTGTCAATGACAACGAAGATAGCATCATTTCCACGCTTGGACTTTGGAAATCCAGACACGAAGTCCATTACAATATGATCAAACTTCCATTCCGGAATAGCAAGAGGTTGGAGGAGACCAGCTGGTCGTTGGTGTTCTGCTTTCACTCTTCTGTAGACATCACACTCATTCACGAATTGAGTAATTTCTCGCTTCATTGGAGTCCACCAATATGACTGCTTGAGGTCATGGTACATCTTCGTACTTCCGGGATGAATGGATAGAAGGGAATTGTGTGCCTCGTTCATAATGACTTTACGTAGATCACCCTTTGGAACCACAATCCGGTCCTCGAAGAAAAGAGTATCTTTGTCATCAATGTGGAAGCACTTGTACTTGGAAATGCCCTTGTTGATACCACGTTTCACCTTTTTCACCATGGTATCCAGGAGTTGAGCCTCACGAATTTGATCTTCCAAAGTAGGAGATACTATGAGGTTGGCAAGAAAGCCTTGTGGAACAACTTGAAGATTCAGCTTGCGGAAAGCTTCACAAAGATCCGGTTGGAAGGGCTTGAGAATTAAACTGTTGCAGTAAGCCTTCCTGCTCAAAGCATTTGCAATCACATTGGCCTTGCCCGGAGTATATTCAATACTTGGGTTGTACTCTTGAATCATTTCGACCCATCGAGTCTGCCTGAGGTTGAGGTTGGGCTGAGTGAAGATATACTTGAGACTCTTGTGATCGGTGAATATGTCCACTTTCCTTCCCAACAAGAGATGTCTCCATGTTATCAATGCATGGACAACTGCCGCCAACTCAAGATCGTGAGTGGGGTAGTTCTTTTCGTTGGGCTTCAGCTGATGAGAGGTATAGGCCACAACTCTCTTCTCTTGCATTAATACAGCACCGAGACCTTGAAGAGAAGCATCACAGAAAACTTGGAATGGCTTGGATTCATCAGGAGGAGTTAAGACAGGAGCTGTGACGAGTTTCTCTTTGAGGGTATTGAAAGCAACGTCACACTCAGGTGACCAGACATACTTCACATGCTTCTGGAGGAGGTTGGAAAGAGGCTTTGCAATCTTAGAGAAGTTCTCAACGAATCTTGACAATAGCTTGCAAGACCAAGAAAATCATGGAGCTGCTTGACATTCCGAGGAGGTTCCCAATTCACAACCGCAGACACCTTCTCGGGATTAATAGCGATGCCCTTGGCGTAGATGATATGGCCAAGGTAAAGCACTTAATCAAGCCAAAATTCACATTTTGAAAACTTAGCATAGATTTGATGCTCTCTGAGCTTGTCGAGCACCAATCGCATATGTTTGGCATGATCCTTCTTATTCTTGGAGAAGACCAAAATATCGTCGAGATAGGCCAAGACGAATTCATTGGTGTAGGGGTTGAAGATGAAGTTCATCATTCGAGAGAATGTTGGAGGAGCATTGACAAGGCCGAAAGACATGACAGTATATTCATAAGAACCAAAGCTTGTTCTGAATGCTGTCTTGGGAATATCTTGTTCACGAATGCGAATCTGATGATAACCCATACGAAGTTCAAGCTTGGAGAACACTTTAGCACCTTTGAGTTGCTCTAAAAGCTCATTGATGTTGGGAAGTGGATACTTGTTCATGATTGTCTTCTTATTCAATGGACGGTAATCGATGCAAAGTCGGTCCGTGCCATCCTTCTTCTGGACAAAAAGAACACCACAACCCCAAAGAGATGAAATCGGTCGATCAAACCCAGACGCTCTTGTTCATCGATCCGCTTCTTCAATTCCTTCAGCTCATCAGGTCCAAGCTTGTATGGACGCTTGCAAAGCGGAGTTCGATGCGGGCTCAAGATCGATAACGAACTCAACTGGCCGGTGAGGAGGCATTCCTGGAAGCTCTTCTGGAAAGACATCTTGGTACTCACAAACGACTGGAATCTGAGAGATAGCATCCAATTCGCCCTTCTCATTGAGAGAAAACAACCGAATGGTTTCATCACGACGGCATAGATGATCACATCATTAGAAGAGTGAGTCAATTGAATTTCCTGGCAGCACAATCAAGCCGAGCTTTGTCTTTGAGAAAGCCGATCCATCCCGAGAATAAGATCAATATCCGAGTCACCAAGAACCATTGGTTTAGCCAGAAATCTATAATCGCCCATCTTGATAGAAACATCCGCAGCCATCATTTTTGTATTCATGAACAAACCCGGAGAGGAAACCGCTATCGGCTTAGGCAGATCGACAGTATGCAAATTGGTCATGGATGCAAAAGGTCTTGATATGAAAGAAATAGATGCACCAGTATCAAATAAAACTTTTGCAGGAATATCATTAACTGAGAGATTACCCATAATCACATCAGAAGATTCCTCCGCTTGAGCTGCATTCGTCATGTTCACCTTTGCAGACTTGGGATTATGCTTGACCACTGCATTGCTGGAAGATCTCACAGGAGGAGGAGGCGGAAGGCGCCTCTGGTTGAAGCACTTGTTCGCATAGTGACCTTTCTGCTGACACTTGTTGCAAGTCACCTCTGAGAGCGGACGGTGGTAAGGAGCATTTGACCTTGGAGCTTGAGAATTTGACTTGTTACGATAGCACAGGTTGGGTGGGTGGGAAGATCCACGACCACCGAGTTCTTCTGATAAGGCCGATTTTAACAGAGGAGGAGGAAGGTAGAACTTTTGCTGCTTAGCTGCCACTTGAGAGGAAGAAGAAGACTGAACTGCATCCCCGATTCTCTTCTTAGAAGCCTCACATTTGAGCTGGGCAGCTTCACCTTGATGCCATGTTGTAGAATTCATCATACTTTTACGGCTCAAAAAGCACGAGAGCTAATTGCAGATCTTCCGAGACCACCTCTGAATTGATAGATCATACTCTTTTCATCGTGGACGTCTTGCTTAGCAAAGCGAAGCGAGTTTCTAAACTGGATATTGTATTGATACACGACATGTTGCCTTGCTTGAGATTGCGGAACTCCTCACGCTTGCTCTCAACAACACTTTTTGAATGTGGTGAGCTCAAGTCTCGGTGGAACTCATCCCGAGTAATTACACGACCTCCTCTGGAATCTTTGTATTCTTTGGTACCACTCGTGACTTAGTCCTTGAGTTGAAACGAAGAAAACATGACAAAGTCCTCAAGTCTGACATTGCTACATTCAAAATGTTTGCAGATGTCCACAAGCCAATCGTCGGCGTCTATGGCCTCGACACAGAAACTGAAATACTTCAGCTGATTAGCGAGGAACTGATTGAGAGTAGCAAAGTGCGGCTGGTTGTTGCCTTGGCCTTGATTTCCTTGATTGCCTTGCCCTTGGGTACGCTCTTGCAAGAGTTGCAAAATCATCTGAGCATTGGCATTGGTGGCTGCCATGATAGCTTGCCAGGCCTCCGGAGGCGGAGGTGGAGGTGGAGGGTTCGACTGACTCCCATCATTGCGATCCGGATTCTGACGCGTTGGTGGAGCCATCCTGAAGAGGGTGACATCCGTTAGCACTTGATAGACAGATAGACAAGTTGAATCAATGGATAGAAATTGCAACATATAGTCTTCACAATAAACATTCGAACAAGGATGAATGAATGAATTCCAAAGTTAACGTCACACGTCCATTAAGGTGAGAAGCCACTTGATTAAGGGTTGACGAAAAAAAAACAAGGTACGACTGGAACAAATAAGTGATAAGGATTACCCAATCGCAAAACCAAATATCTGCGGGAAGAAATGCTAGGAGCTACTTGAATCCCACCTATAAACTCCCGAAACTTTACGGTTATGCAATCTGGTGTTGGGGATACAGGGACACAAAATATATCACCCAAACTAACAATACCTAGATCCAACAGTATCCATCCGTCAACACATAACCAAGAAACCTTCGAAATCGTGTACCTCGACCTTGAAAAGCATCCGTTATACGAGTCATGGCAATACTCCCGAGCTTGCCCGATCTTTGGAGTTATCGGGGTTATCTCACCAACAAGCATACAAAAGAGATTTCGATGTCGGCAAAGCTCGGTATTCCGTAATCGCAACGGTAAAATTGTGACGACAACACCTCCGAGCTCAACTCCCGGGACACTGCCACAACCCCTAAATGTCGGGAGGCACCAAGAACAATGTTCTCGTCACAAAACCATCGAACGATTCCAAGATACCAGCGTGATCCTAAAAAATTTAGAGAAATTTGAGGAGAGGAGAGTCAAAACTTCTACGTCAGGAGACCTCACTAGAGCGACGAAGGACCGGAGTAAAAGAATCCTACTCTCCGATATATATAATCCTAAGACTCAAAACATTTTTGTTCTAGACTCAACAACGCCAAAGAAACAATCAAGCGAGGGCTCCTAAGTCGGGATGGCTCGATTACCAACTTGTAACGCCCTCGATGCGGCTATATCTCCCACGTGTCAAGCACGACTTAGAGGCATAACCGCATTGAAAGCAATGTCGCAAATGAGGTAATCTTCACACAACCCATGTAATAAATAAGGGAAAGAGATACATAGTTGGCTTACGATGCCACTTCACACAATACATAAATAAACATCCATCATTCAGATTACACTCAAGGTCCGACTATGGAACCAAAATAAAAGAAGATACCCCAAATGCTACACAGATCCCCGATCGTCCCAACTGGGCTCCACTACTGATCATCAGGAAAAGACACATAGTAACGACCACGTTCCTCGTCGAACTCCCACTTGAGCTCGGTTGCGTCACCTGCACTGGCATCGTCACTTTTGCAAGCTGTTTCGGTAGAATCTGTGAGTCACGGGGACTCAGAATCTCACACCCTGAGATCAAGACTATTTAAGCTTATAGGAAGGACAGAGTTGTGAGGTGGAGCTGCAGCAAGCGACTAGCATATATGGTGGCTACATTCGCAAAAGAGAGCGAGAAGAGAAGCAAGGCACGGTCGTGAAGCTAGTAGCGATCAAGAAGTCATCCTGAACTACTTACGTCAAGCATTACTCCAACACCGAGAAGAGACCATCACGGTTACACACGCGGTTGATGTGTATTTTAACTAAGATCAACTTCGGGTTTTCTACAACCGGACATTAACAAATTCCCATCTGCCTCATAACTGCGGGCACGGCTTTCGAAAGATAATACCCTGCAGGGGTGTCCCAACTTAGCCCATTATAAGCTCTCACGGTCAACGAAGGATATTCCTTCTACCGGGAAGACCTGATCAGTCTCAGAATCCCGGACTACAAGACATTTCGACAACAATAAAACAAGACCAGCAAAGCCGCCCGAATGTGCCGACAAATCCCGATAGGAGCTGCACATATCTCGTTCTCAAGGCACACCGGATGGGCAAGACATCGGGTTGGCATAGACCCTGGATTGCCCAGGGGGCGCCGGACATCGCCCAGGTTGGGCCAGCACTCGAAGGAGCACTAGTCCGGGGGTTTAAAATAAAGATGACCCTCGGGCTCGCGAAAACCCGGGGGAAAAAGGCCTAGGTGGCAAATGGTAAATCCAAAGTTGGGCCTTGCTGGAGGAGTCTTATTCAAAGCGAACTGTCAAGGGGGTCCCATAAATCACCCAACCGTGTAAGGAACGCGAAATCAAGGAACATAACACCGGTATGATGGAAACTAGGGTGGCAAGAGTGGAATGTAACACCGGGCATAAGGCCGAGCCTTCCACCCTTTACCAAGTATATAGATGCATTAATTATAGCAGATATATTGTGATATCCCCAACAAGTAAACATGTTCCAACAAGGAACAACATCTCCATGTTCCAACAAGGAACAAACTTCATCTTCTCCTGCAACTAGCAACGCTATAAGAGGGGCTGAGCAAAGCGGTAACATAGCCAATCAACGGTTTGCTAGGAAAGGATGGTTAGGGGCTTGACATGGCAATATGGGAGGCATGATATAACAAGTGATAGGCATCGTAGCATAGGCATAGCAAAAGAGCGAGCATCTAGCATAGCAAAGATAGAAGTGATTTCGAGGGTATGGTCATCTTGCCTGCAAAGTTCTCAGAGTTGTCGAAAAGCTTGATCCTCGTAAGCGTTCTCAACAGGTTCCTCGTTCACGCATTCGCCTCCGGCTCTACCCAAAGCAGAACACAAACAAAGGAAACACAATAAATCACGGTGCAATGCACAAGCAACATGATGCAATATATGGCATGATATGCGGGATGTGATATGCAATGCGTATGCGTGCTCCGGAAGGAAAATGATGAAGCAGGAATCAACTTGGCAAACCAAGTATGCCGCTGGAAAGATGAGATGATTTCGGTTGAAATCGATATAAAGATCACCGGAATCGGATGCACGGTTTGCGAATGACAAGCAAAACAAGAATGACACAAATCTGCCATTAACATCATGATACCACTTAGCAAGCAACAAGAAATTCAGCTACTGCACCCAAACGTACCAGAAAAGCATATGGCAGTGATCTACTCAAGATGCTTGACAAAATATGAACACTGAGCTACGGCTAAATCACACCATAACAGGTCCAAACGAGCATGGCAAAAGTGCAAAACATATCAGCTCAGACTTGGTGAAATTACTGAACATGGCAGAATCAGCATCAGGAAGCAATGTTCAGAGCAAGAAAAGCATAGAACAAAAGTCCCTTACTGACCATAAGCCAAAAATGATCAGAAAATATGATGGCACCCATGTCAAAATAGCAAGTTTCATAATGATTCAAAGAATGTGGCATGACAAAAACAGATAACAAGTAGGCATGTTTAAGAGCTCGACGCGCTCACTACAGAGCATTTCATGATAAACTAAGCATACATCCGTCAAGAAGACATGGCATAGAAGACATACACGGCATGAACAACATCATAGCATACACGGATCAACTACAACAACCTTGGCAAAATTGAATAACATGTAAACAATCTGCCAGGAAACATTTAATAGCAAAAGTAGAGCTCGATTGAGTCAAGCTATGGTACTCCATAATTGCAAAAAAGGGCATGGACGGATAGAGAATAACCATATGTTCAAAACATCCTTACTGAAGTATCTCAAAATATGCATGGAACTCTCGTTAGCATCAAGTTAACATGGCATAAAAATATCAACAAAACAGGAGCTGAAATCAGCAACATCATGAAGCCTAGTTTGCATGCTTGTGCTAGTCACCACAGAGACCACAAAAATACATGGGATACATCCCTGGAAAGTTTGCATGGCATATTACAAAACACATGTAGGACTCAAGTTCAGAGGATGCACACATCAATCATGGCAAAAATGACAAAAGTGCATGTTCTGTTAAGAAACAGAAACTAACATCACATAGCCCTCTTCTAACAGCATTTCGGGCATCAAGATGAGCTCGAATGAAAATGATGCAATGAGATAAAATGATCTACTCTTCGAGGCGAACATCTTAACATATTACACGCACGAAATGGAGCAATATGCAGAGAGTTATGACATGATGAAAATGCAACAAAACTATGACCGGAAAATGACAGGAAATTCGGGGGAGGGAGAAGTCAACCCTTGTCGATTTGGATCTCAGATCCGATCGGCTCGAGGTCGAGGCGGCCGGAGCAGCCCACCGGAGCGGCGCCGGAGGAGAGGGAAGGCCGGGGCCGGCCGGAGGGGCCGAGGCCGGGGCGGGGCCGGGCGGAGGAGGAGGCGACGACGGGCCGTGGCGGGCCGGGCGGCCAAGGCGCGGCGCTGGTCGGGAGGGCCCTGCAGACGGGCCTCAAGGCCTGCTGGGTCGGCGGCGATGTGGGGCGCGGGCGGGACACGTGGCAGCCCCTGGTTCGTCCGGCGCGGCGGGCGGACGTGTCCGGCTCGCCCGGATTTCGTCCGGCGGCGCGGGGAGGGAAAAATGCTAGGGTTTGCCTGAGAATTTCGGAGGGGGAGGCATATATATAGGTAGAAGGAGCTAGGAAGCTCCAAATGGAGTGCGGTTTTCGCCCACACGATCGTGATCCGACGACGGAGAGCATGGAAGTGACTTAGATGGGTTATTGGGCTGTTTTTAAGGGGTGTTGGGCTGCAACTTAAAAGAGGCCTTTCATGAGGGTGCGGTTAACCGTTGGAGTACCAAACGAGCTCCAAATGCCCCGAAACTTGACAGGTGGTCTACCGGTGGTATACCAAGGCCACTTGACAAACCTCGGTCCATTCCGATAAAGTTTAGTACCCGCTCACGGAAAAATGTAAAAGGGGACGCCGGGGGACATAGGAGTGCGGATTGCAAAAGCGGACAACGGGGAAAATGCTCGAATCATGAGACGAACATGTATGCAAATGAGATGCACATGATGACATGATATGAAATGCATGACA
Organism: Aegilops bicornis; assembly: GCA_021605145.1. Classification (NCBI taxonomy): domain Eukaryota; kingdom Viridiplantae; phylum Streptophyta; class Magnoliopsida; order Poales; family Poaceae; genus Aegilops; species Aegilops bicornis. Next base: position 601,952,994 of record CM038670.1, read on the forward strand.
TGGACAAAATGCAAAAATGAAGAAAAACCCAACCACGGAGGGAATATCATATCACAATGCCGAAAATGGCAAGAGTTGGAGTTACAAATATGGAAAGTTACATCCAGGGTGTTACACACCCTCCCACCCCTTTTTCTTCAAGGACTCAGATTTCTTAATCAAGTATCCATTTTATTGCGGGAATTTTCTTTATTCTTTTCCTTTAAATGTTTTATTCGGTGATTTTATCATGAAGACGCTAAGGAAGCTTCAACCTTATCATTGTTCCATTCTAATTTTCTTCTCCGGTGGATTTAATTCAAGATTTCGGTGTTGATCTTATCCCTTTTCCTCTTTTCACAATGCTTTCCCATTCCGATGCACCAATTAATCATTCACCTCTCGCTATTCATTTGTTCCGGAGTGTTGAAGATATCTCTGAAGATTCGTGTTTCCACTCTGCATCAATTCTAGCTATTTCGAGGTCTTACCTTATTCAGCCATTTAATTCAACCGGCGCAATCTATCTTTCAAATCGTTCAACGGTGTTTCTTTTGAGTGGGCCCTAACCCACATGTCTTTTCCCAGGATCTTACCTGACTCTTCTAATTTTCCCGGAGCTATTCCCAAATTCTTTTCGAAGTTTGACATAAGAATGAATTTCATCAGTCATATGGCTTTCTCCAAGATCTTTCAAATTCTTTTCATCTTGTGGTTCAACCTTTGAAGACTGAACAATTCATGCTGGTGTTTCTCATCGTCATTCTCAACATTTGAAGACTGAAGAAGAGTTTCTCTTAAATCTTGCTCCATTCTATTCAAGATCCATGGTTCTAGCTTGATGCCATCCTCTCGTAATTGTTTTAGATTGTGAGAATTCTTTTCACCCATCCGGAGCATTTCAGGAGTCTTTTCAGTTTGATTCTCCGGAGCCCATCATCTCAGAATTATTCATTCCAGCTTTCAGCTCTCGTTCTCCAAATCTTACCGGTGCATCGTTCAAATATCCTCTAATCAGCTCGTGATCTATTCATTCATTTGTATCTAAATCCTCTCAAGTATCTTCGTTCATTTTCCAATTCTTCCCGGTGATTTGTGCCTTTGCTACTTTCATTTTGAATTATTACGGTGGTTCGTTCAAGAGTTCTCTTCCTTCGTTATTATATAGATTCATTCGTCTTCCCGAATCCTACCGGCGGATCGTTGAAGACCTTCCCAAGTTGAGCAATATCTCTCTTCAATCCTTTTTCAACGAGAATTGGTGAAGGATACACATAACATAATTCGTTCAAGTAGTATGCCTAATCCGTTGCTTGTCATCAATCTAAATTGGTGAAGGATACACATAACATAATTCTTGTTCTTGTTTCATCCAAGTGATTGATTCATTCTTCCGGAGTTCGTAATGGTATCAATTTCTCAGTTCTAAGTTGTTCATCTCTTCTTTCCGGAGTTTGTTCATCATATCACATTCTCGGTCCGAGATGCTTCATCTTTTCTTTCCGGAGTTCAAAGTTTTCTCGGTTATATCATTTCAAAGTTTCTTCTTATCACTGCAAGGCTTCACCTTGTGTTTTCAACTTCTCTTTCTTTCTATCATCCTTTTGTTTACTGGAGTTCTTCATGGAGGCTCTACATGATGGTTCGTCAAGGATTCTTTTCATTCTTCAATTGTTCTTCAAGATTTTTCTCTCGGAGTTAAGATCCGCCAAGCTATACTCAAAATAAACATGGTGCTCAATACATGTTTTGTTTTGAGAAGTTCAAGCATTCTTCTTCTTGCATTTCAAAGTGCAATTCGTTCTACCTTATCATTTGAGGTGGTGTTATGTCATTCTTGACAATTTGAGTTCGTGTTTCATGATTCACATGTTGTCAAGAATGAGGTATTTTAAATCCATCAATCTCTTCATTGGAGTTATCTTGGGTCATATTTCACCTAAAGCCTTCCCTAAGGAATGTTGCTATTATGGTGCTTATCAATGATCCAAGTTTTCCTCCTATCCTCTCAATGAAAGAAGTTTTCATCTTCTTGTTGATCTTAATCCAATCAACTGTTTCCGTTAGTGACGTGTTGTCACCACATAATTTTGAGATGTGTTCCATAAGCCCACAACAAGCTTGTTCCTTTCGTTGTTGATAATCCAACAACTCCGTTCTACCATTTCTTGTAAGCGTGCTCTTTCAAGATCTTGTTTCCCTTCGTCCATTCCATTCCATTCTTTCATTTCTTCCGGAGGCATTGTGATGTTGCTCTCTTCGACCCATCATCTTGTTTTGTCAAGATCATGTTCTTCTCCTTTCTTCTCTGTTTAGTCGAAGTGTCATGTTTTCATTCGAGTTCTCTCATCTTATCAAGTTCTGCCTGCTTCCTCAACCGGAGAGCTGTCTGAAATCTTTCTTACCCCTTGTGCCATTCTTTCAATAGTTCCGGAGGCAGTGTGTTGTTGATTTCGTCAAGTATCATCCCATCTTCTCAAGTTCATGTTAATTCCTTCCATTTACAGTCGGAGTGCTGCCCAAATTATATCATTCTTATTCCTTCTCTATCTTGTTTTAACCGGAGGGTTCTGTCTATCATTCCTCTTTTAACCGGAGTCTCATCCAAGTGCTTTCATTTTGCCAAGATCATATTCTTTATCTTCCATTTCCAACCGGAGTGTTGTCGTAATTGATCCTTATCGTTCCTTGTACACCTCGTTTCTACCGGAGTGCTTGCATGTACTTCTTGTCCATTGCAACCCTTTTTCTTATGTCTTTTAACCTACAAGGTTCTTGTAATGTTCCTTGTTCCTCTTTTCTAACGGATTGTTTGCAATCTCGTTCATCTCTGTTGTACTCTTTCTTTTAAATTGCTCAACCTCTCAAGGTTCGTGGTTTCACTTGTTCGTCAAAGAAGCAACTTAGTTCTACCTCCTCTCTTCCTCTTCCGTTTCTCTCCGGTGCCATCCTAGATCTCGGGACGAGATCCTCTCGTAATGGTGGAGTGTTGTGACGCCCCGAGACCGATGCTCGAGAAGACTTCCATATATTCCGGGTTTCACCATATGTTTCATTTGTGCCTGCCCTTTTATTTTTGCATTGCATCATGCCATCATGTCATTTAATTTTTAAAACCTCAATTAAATAAATTGCATAGATCTTTTGACCTATTTAAATCGAGGGAATTCACATGGCGTTCTCTTTATAACATATCCTCCTAATATTAGGGAGCTATTATAAAATATTCCATTGATGTGGAATTACCTTTGACACACTTGCAAAATAATTCCCCATGCCTTTGTTATCTCACTTTTTGACCTCAAACTTTGCCAACAATTCTTATCTCATTTATCGAGGCTCTTCCAAAATTCTCAACATTTTTGATCTACCAAATACCCACTTCCTTCCTCAAGACTCATTTGAATTTCAAATGAGTTTGAATTCAACTTCACGCCCATGCTCACTTCTTATTTTTCTTGGATCAAACTCATTTTTGTGAGTCCGGGAAAATTATCCCCTTGCGCTTTTTCTTCCCCTAACCCCTCTTTCTTTACTTTCTTAATCTCTATTTTTTTCTCTTTTCTTTTAGTAGTGAGAGAGAGCCCAGACTAGCAGCCTTGCAGCCCAGCCAGGCCTCTGGCCACTTCTTTCTCCACCTGGGCCGACCCAACCAGCCTCCTAGGCCCAGCCACGCCCCTACCTAACCCTAGCCTCCCCTCCGCTCGATCTCCATCTCCCTCGTCCTCCCTCCATCGCTGCATCGCTCATTCCCAGCGCCCGATCCCCATCTCCTCCCTCGCGCCGCCATCTCCCTCCCTCGACCCCCTCGGCCTCCTCCACCGCGATTCCTCCTCCGTCGCGCCGTCCCTACCTTCCCCTCATCGCCTGCATCCCTTTCCCCCGTCGCCTCTGCCTTCAAGGCTTAGCGCTTGCACGCCTGCCTCCCGATCGATGCCGTCGCCGCTCCGGCCGACGAGGACCCCCCTTGTGCCGCCAAGAGAAGAGCTCCTCTTCCTTGCGCCCTGCTCCTTCCTCCTGAGTCTCTCCCTCGAGCTTCTCTGCCTCCGCACCCGCAAGTCGTCGGCGTTCCCGATGGCCTTGTTAGCCTCGTGTTGGACACGGACACCTCAAGGAGCTTCCCCGAGCTCCAGTAGCTCTCGTGTCACCGTTCCCGCGACGACGACCTCCCCTTCCTCTGGTCCTCCTCTTCACCTCGTGCCCGGCGCCAGCCATGGCCTCCTCGCTATTGCTCCACCATGTTTGCCTTGCTGCAGCTGCCCCCCTGCGTCGTCAAGTCCCAGCAGCCCCTTTGCCTGCTCGTCACCATCGACCCGGCAGGAGCTCCGCCTCCCTGCTTCACGTCAAGGCCGAAGTCGCCCCTTTTCCAGTCGCTATCCTCGCGAGCGGCTCTGTTCGGCAGGCTCCCCTCCAAATTCGTCAATGCCTTTGTTTGACCCGTGTTCGACTACAGTGCAAACGCCAAGTTCCCCTATGACCCCTCTACGGCTGCGGACTCGCCAAGTACCACGACTTCGCTGGCCCTTCAAGTTCGACTACGCTTGCCGTGTACATCTACCGTCGCTCAAGACCCGTGTACCACGAGTGCCAAGTTCGATCAACCGTGGATCACCAAGTTCCACTACGAGATGTACAACTACCGCCGCCGTTGATTCGACAAGACAACGTGTACCACTACTTCCACTACCGCCACGAGAACGACTACTTCCCACTACGACCCGTGTACCACTACTTCCCTCGACGAACCCGAACCGCTCTGAAATGCACGCTTCAAAGGTATAATCCCGAGATGACGATCACCCGTGGACCGAATGCATGTGTTGTATGAGATGCTCGTGTTTGCCCCGTGTCTGAATTGTTCCTTGCATGTTCCTTTCTCGTTTGCCATGCCACCGTCATGTGGGACACCCGGTATCCGGGAGCACCCCACCATATCTAGCATGTTCCGTACATCCGCACGCTTCCTTTTGCACCGGTATCTCCATGAGCTACCGGAACCGATATGTTGTCGTGGCATCATTTTCGGATTCGTCGCCGTGGCACCCTTTTCCTTCTGCCATAGAGACAAATGCCTCGTATCATGCTCATGTCAACATTTTCATAAAATTGCTTAAAACTTGCATATGTCATCCGCATCATGATAACAACATTTAAATGTTTAAAATTGTTGTTGCATTAAATTGCTAAATGCATATGGGGATTTACGGATTTGTTGTTTTATATCCGGCCCCATTTAAATTGTTTAGATGGTATAGTTTTGTTATGCTTTACCACTTGCCATGTTAACCAATATTTAATATTGTTGGGTCCATAACCGAGAGAGAAACTAAATAATTGATGTGGTGTTTCGTCAATATGCAACTCGTTGCATATTGAGCTCCACTTAACTTGTAGTGTTGTTTGTGCATATTGCCATGCCATGAATAATTAAACCGGAAATGCATCATACTTGATTGTGCATCATGCCATGTTTATGATTGTGTGTTTACTATGTTGTTTGCTTCTTTCCGGTTTGCTTCTCGCTTAGCTTCGGTTTCGTTCCGGAGTTGTGAGGATTCGTTAAATCTACATCCTTTTGTCTTCTTCATGGACTCGTTCTTCTTCTGGCGGGATTTCGTGCAAGATGACCATACCCTCGAAATCACTTCTATCTTTGCTTGCTAGATGCTCGCTCTTTTGCTATGCCTACGCCACGATGCCTACCACTTGCTATATCATGCCTCCCATGTTGCCATGTCAAGCCTCTAACCATCCTTTCCTAGCAAACTGTTGTTTGGCTATGTTACCGCTTTGCTCAGCCCCTCTTATAGCGTTGTTAGTCGCAGGTGAATATGAAGTTTGTTCCTTGTTGGAACATGGAGATGTTGTTCCTTGTTGGAACATGTTTACTTGTTGGGATATCACAATATATCTTATTTAATTAATGCATCTATATACTTGGTAAAGGGTGGAAGGCTCGGCCTTATACCTGGTGTTTTGTTCCACTCTTGCCTCCCTAGTTTTCGGTCATACCGGTGTTATGTTCCTTGATTTTGCGTTCCTTACACGGTTGGGTGATTTATGGGACCCCCTTGACAGTTCGCTTTGAATAAGACTCCTCCAGCAAGGCCCAACATTGGTTTTAACATTTGCCACCTGTAACGCTCCGGATTCGATACGCCAGGTGTCTGCCAGTTATTTGCCGTCGTTGCCATGTCATTTGCTTGCGTGCTGCACTTTGCCATGTCATCATGTGCATTTCATTTTGCATACGTGTTCGTCTCATGCATCCGAGCATTTTCCCCGTTGTCCGTTTTGCAATCCGGCACTCCTATGTCTCACGGCGCCCCCTTTTACCTCTTTTCATGTGCGGGTGTTAAACGTTCTCGGAATAGATCGAGGTTTGCCAAGCGGCCTTGGTATAGCACCGGTAGACCGCCTGTCAAGTTTCTTGCCATTCGGAGGTTGTTTGGTACTCCAACGGTTAACCGGGTAACCGCAAAAGCCTCTTTTGTTGCAGCCCAACACCCCTCCAAAGTGGCCCAAAACCCACCAAACTCCCCTCCATGCTCTCGGTCGTTCGATCACGATCGCGTGGCCGAAAACCGCACCTCATTTGGACACTCCTAGCTCCCTCTACCTATATATATGTGTCTCCCTCCAAAATTTCGGGTCCAACCCTAGTCTTCTTCATCCTCGCGCCGCCGGACACGTCCGCGCCGCCACCGGACATGTCCGCCGCCGCCCCGTCCAACCGTCGCGCCACGTGTCCTCCCGGATTCCCCGCCGCCCGAGGGAGGCGTGGCCAGCTGCCCGCCTGACTGTCGGCCGCCCATGCATCGCCTCTCGCCCGCGCCCTTGACGGCGCCCGCCTCCGCCGCCCTCGGGTCTCGCCGCCCGCTCCCGGCGGCGACCTCCACCGTGCCCGCCGCCGCGTCGGCGCCCGCCGCTCACCGGGCCCGCCATCCCGCCTCCGCGCCGCTGCCGCCGGCCCGTCGCCGCCGCCGCCTCGGCTTCCGTGATCCTCCGCCGGAGCCGCGCCTCGTGCCGCCCCTCGTCGCCGGTTGCCTCGCCTCTCGCCGGGATCCGCGTTCCCGCGCCGTCCCCGACCTCCTCCGTCATCTCACGCCCCTCGCCGGCCTTCCCCTCGCCGGAGACCTCACCGGCGCCGGATCTGTACATGTGGACCAGATCCACCCATACTCCGATCCAAACACCTCCCCGCTGCGTCCGGATCCCCTCATCACGCACCGTCCAGTTGACTTTTCGAGAGGGTAAAATCCACTGTCCCCGAAATTGTTGCATATTTGGTTGCATTTTCATCGCATCATAACTCTGCATCTGTAGCTCCGTTTCGTGCGTGTAAGATGTCAAATTGTTCGCCTCGATGAGTAGATCATTTCATATCATCGCATCATTTTCATTTGAGCTCATCTTGATGCCCGAAATGCTGTTAGAAAAGTGCTATGTGATGTTAGTTTGTGTTTCTTAACAGAACATGCACTTGTCATTTTTGCCATGATTGATGTGTGCACCCTATGAACTTGAGTCCTACATGTGTTTTGTAATATGACATGCCATCTTTACAGGGGTGTATGCCATGTATTTTTGTGATCTCTGTGGTGACTAGAAAAAGCATGCAAACTAGGCTTCATGATGTTGCTGATTTCAGCCCTGTTTTGCTGATATTTTCATGCCATGTTAACTTGATGCTACCGAGAGATCCATGCTTATTTTGAGATACTTCAGTAAGTATGTTTTGTTAAACATGTCGTGCTATATCCATCCATGTCCTTGTTTGCAATTATGGAGTGCCATAGCTTGAGTCAATCGAGCTCTACTTTTGCTATAAAATGTTTCCTGGCAGATTGTTTACATGTTATTCAATTTTGCCAAGGTTGTTGTAGTTGATCCTTGTATGCTATGATGTTGTTCTTGCCATGTATAGCTTCTATGCCATGTCTTCTTACTGTTGGTTGCCTTGCCATGCCATGTATTGCTCTGTGGTGAGTGGTTCAAGCTCACCAACATGCCTACTTATCGTTGTTCCTGCCATGTTTAAATCTGTAATATAACTTGCCATGTTTACATGGGTGCCATCATATTTTCTGATCCTTTTTGGCTTATGGTCAGTAAGGGACATTTGTTCTATGCAATTAGTAGATTCATTCCATGCCTTTGTTTGCCATGATAAGTTCCTGTAACATGTTGTTTGATAGCTCTAAACATTGCAACCTGATGTTATTTTCCGCTAAGTCTGAAACTGTTATTATTTGCAATCTTGCCATGTGTGTTTGAGCATGTTCTTGTTGTTTCTGGAGATAGCTCAGTGTTCATGTTTTGTAATGCTTTACCTGTACATCACGCCCATGCCTTTTGTTTTCTTTTTGAGGTCCTGTAGCATGTTGTTTTGATGCTTGCAATATGCCTAGTTGCTGTTTTGGACAGATTGTTGCTATGACTTGTATAGGGTGTATGTGTTGAACCGTTGCTTCGTTTTGAGTGTGCTCTATATGAAACTTGCTTTATTTTGCATGTAGCTTCATATTATCATGTTGCATCCATGTTTTGAGGTGTTTGCTTGATGTTTGTATGAATTTTGCATCAATGCCATGCTAATCTTGTTTTGCTCATATCTTCTAAGCCGTAGCTCCGAATCTAATGAACTTCATATGTAACTTGACTAGAATTTCGTGTAGATCATCGTGGTGCATCTTAACTTGCTGTTTAACAACTTGAACATAAGGTTTATTCAGATCTGGACCAATTTCGAAATTTGCATATGAGGACTTACCGGAATTGTTATATGTTGTTCCCGGCCTCATTTAAACTTGCTTTGATGTGTTGATCTTGTTTGCATCATCTCTTGCCATGAGTAGCCTCATCTAGATTTGTCATTCATCATGCTTGGTTGTGCATCATGTCTTGTTCTTGTGTGGTGTGTTTACCTTGTTGTGTGCTTCTTCTTGTTAGTTCCTGTTTCGTTGCGATCGTGAGGATTCGTTCGTCTCCGCTTGGTTCGGCTTCTCCCGTTCATCTTCTTCATGGACTCGTTCTTCTTCCTAGCGGGATTTCAGGCAAGATGACCACTACCCTGGATCTCACTACTATCATTGCTATGCTAGTTGCTTCGTTCTATTGCTATGCTGCGCTACCTATTACCTGTTTATCAAGCCATCCCAAATTGCCATGTCAACCTCTAACCTTTTGCACCCTTCCTAGCAAACCGTTGTTTGGCTATGTTACCGCTTTGCTAAGCCCCTCTTATAGCGTTGCTAGTTGCAGGTGAAGACGAAGTTTGTTCCTTGTTGGAACATGGAGATGTTGTTCCTTGTTGGAACATGTTTACTTGTTGGGATATCACAATATATCTTATTTAATTAATGCATCTATATACTTGGTAAAGGGTGGAAGGCTCGGCCTTATGCCTGGTGTTTTGTTCCACTCTTACCGCCCTAGTTTCCGTCATATCGGTGTTATGTTCCCGGTTTTTGCGTCCCTAACGCGGTCTGGTGATGTATGGGACCCCCTTGACAGTTCGCTTTGAATAAGACTCCTCAAGCAAGGCCCAACATTGGTTTTACCATTTGCCTCACCTATGCCCTTTTTCCCTTGGGTTTCCGGAGCCCGAGGGTCATCTTTATTTTAGCCCACCCGGGCCAGTGCTCCTTCGAGTGTTGGTCCCGAACCGAGCAACTTCTTGAGGCCACCACGGGGCAACTCGAGGGTTGGTTTTACTCGTAGCTTGACTTATCCGGTGTGCCCTGAGACCGAGGTACGTGCGACTCCTATCAGGATTTGTCGGCACATCCGGGCGGCTTTGCTGGTCTTGTTTTATTGCTGTCGAAATGTCTTGTAGCCGGGATTCCGACTGATCGGGTCTTCCCGGGAGAAGGAATATCCTTAGTTGATCGCGAGAGCTTATCAAGGGCTAAGTTGGGACACCCCTGCAGGGAATAAACTTTCTAGAGCCTTGCCAGCTGTTATGTGGCAGATGTGAATTTGTTAATATCCGCTTGTAGTAAACTTGAAGCAAACTCTTCTAAAATACACCAACCGTGTGCGTAACCGTGAGTGTCTATTTTCGGGGTTGATCGAGAGGAGAACACGGTTTCTGGGTTATGTCTGACGTAAGTAGGAGTTCATGATCACTTCTTGATCTTTACTAGTGGACGACCGTTCCTTTGTTTCTCTTCTCGCTCTCATTTGCGTATGTTAGCCACCATATATGCTTAGCCGCTGCTGCAGCCTCACCACTGTACCCTTTCCTTTGCCATTAAGCTTTGCTAGTCTTGATACCCATGGTAATGGGATTGCTGAGTCCTCGTGGCTCACAGATTACTACACCACCGATTGCGAGTGCAGGTTTGCGATGATCATGACGTGAGAGCGATGTTTGCTTGTGTTGGAGTTCTTCTTCCGCTTCTTCGATCGAGGATAGGTTCCAGGTCGGCAGCCTGGGCTAGCAGGGTGGATGTCGTTTGAGTTTCTGTTTATGTTTCATCCGTTGTCGGATGTTGATCTTGTATATGATGATGATGTATTCTTGTGGCATTTGTGCCTTATGTATGTACCCCTATGTATTATGTAATGTTGATGTAATGATATCCACCTTGCAAAAGCGTTTCAATATGCGGGTCTATCCTTGGTGGGACCTTCGAGTTCCTTTTGGATAGGGTCGCATATTGGGCGTGACACCACATAAGCCTTTTTCCCTTGGGTTCTGCAGACTCAAGGGTCATCTTTATTTTAACCCCCCCCCCGGCCAATGCTCCTCGAGTGTTGGCCCAAACTAGAGCGCTTTGCGCCCCTCACGGAAACTTGGGGTCTGGTTTTAGTTGTACGGACTGCTCATCTGGTGTGCCATGAGAACGAGATATGTGCAGCTCCGATCGGGATTTGTCGGCACATTCGGGCGGCTTTGCTGGTCTTGTTTTACCATTGTCGAGATGTCTTGTAGTCAGGGATTCCGAGTCTGATCGGGTCTTCCCGGTAGAAGGAATATCCTTCGTTGACCGTGAGAGCTTATAATGGGCTAAGTTGGGACACCCCTGCAGGGTATTATCTTTCGAAAGCCGTGCCCGCGGTTATGAGGCAGATGGGAATTTGTTAATGTCCGGTTGCAGAAAACCCGAAGTTGACCTTAATGAAAATACATCAACCGCGTGTGTAACCGTGATGGTCTCTTCTCGGCGTAGTCCGGGAAGTGAACATGGTGTTGGAGTTATGTTTGACGTAAGTAGTTTCAGGATCACTTCTTGATCATAGTTGTTCGACCGTGCATTGCTTCTCTTCTCGCTCTCTTTTGCGAATGTAGCCACCATATATGCTAGTCGCTTGCTGCAGCTCCATCTCACTACCTTCTCCTACCCATAAGCTTAAATAGTCTTGATCTCGCGGGTGTGCGATTGATGAGTCCCCGTGACTCACAGATACTTCCAAAACCAGTTTGCAGGTGCCGATGAAACCGCAGGTGGCCTTTTCGAGCTCAAGGAGGAGCTCGATGAACATCTTGTTCATTGTGTTGTTTCATTTCAGTTGATCAGTAGTGGAGCCCAGTTGGGACGATCGGGGATCTGTGTAGCATTTGGGGTAGTCTTCTTTTATTTTGGTTCCGTAGTCGGACCTTGATTGTATCTGTATGATGTAATGCTTTACTCATGTATTGTGTGAAGTGGCGATTGTAAGCCAACTATGTATCTCTTTCCCTTATGTATTACATGGGTTGTGTGAAGATTACCTCTCTTGCGACATTGCTTCCAATGCGGTTATGCCTCTAAGTCGTGCTTCGACACGTGTGAGATATAGCCGCATCGAGGGCGTTACACGTCGGGTTTCCAATCCATCCGTTCCTCTGGGGGCTTCTGGAGTACTATGGCCTTCAGCTGCACAACTTTACCCCGGCCTCCATTTTGCACATTGCGGGCTATGTCACGTTGTGCGAACTGTTTTTGGGCATTGAGGCCCATTTCGAACTATGGAGAAACTTGTTCTGCCTTGTCCCGTGCAACCACCAGGGGTCAATATTTGAAGTGGGCGTAGCCGAAGTATGGCGCGTCGCCGACACCGGATACCTATCCGGCACACCATGGAAGGCATCCGAAGAATGGCCTTCTGAATGGTTCTATATAGAAGACGTCACTATTCCTGACCGAGTTCGCATGGGTCTACCAGAATTTGCAAGCATTCCCCTGAAGAAACGTCACAGCTGGCGTCCCCGAAGTCTTGAATAAGAGGACAGTGCAGAAGTTTGTCAGCTCCTGGGCAACATAAGGATGCTTGCCCAGTCTGGTATTACAATAGTGGAGGTAATGGCGACCACCATAGTGTGGGGGGTTCGGCCACTTTAATACAGTGGGTTGCCGATGTGGCACTACAACGGGGAGGATGACGCCTCCTGCTGCGGTCGGAAAGGTCCGGACACCCCCCGCCGCTTTAGCCAAGATACTGGCCGAACTGTTCAAGGGGGAGGAAGAAGAATTTCTCCGCATCAATCGGAGAAAAGGGTACTCCATGTACAACCCTCCCAGCTGGGTGAGTCTTAACCTCTTGGTTTTTATTCACTCCGCTTTCGTAGCCATCTTTAACGAATTCCCCGTCCGTTTATTTTGAGACAACACTGGCGGAAGGTAACCGAGGGGCTTAGTAGCCCTGCCCCACAGCTGGAGAACCACAACTGGGAGCTTGATCCTGGGTTCAAAGAGGACCCGGATATATTCGTGGTACTCGTGGAAGGGGTGTTTTACCAGGCTAGCTATGACGGCACAGAAATGGCCATCATTGTCGATTTTCCTGGTCTTCTTCCAACTTCCCATGTAAGTAATGAGGAGAAATCCCCCTCGAAAGAGTTTCCTCGCACTACCTCACCCATCGCGCTGTCTCATGCTCCAAAGGGGAGGCATTCGACACGTCATGCTACGCCGGGGCTGACTCCAAGAAGAGCGGCTCCCGCACCGAGCAAGGCCTCAAAAAGGAAGGTCAGCGAAGACAAGGCCGGTCCTTCGTCGAAGAGGTATGGATTTGAAGATATGTTTTGGCAGTCGTACCCAAACGTAATTGTCATGTTGGTCCTATATCAGGAAAAAGGTTCGCCGGACTATGTCCGGGGATTCGGCCAGTCGCACTCCCAACAACCGGGATTTAGATCCCACCTGAGGGGTGGGGGCCGCTATGGGGACGATGTCGGATAGTCCTTTGGACGGGGGTTTAGAAGACATGTCCGTTACCAACTCGGAAGTAGAGAGCGCCATGAATCATCGGCGCTGTCGTGCTGTCTTACGAGACCCCAAGTTCTCGGGAGAGGCATTCAATGCCTTCAGCTCGGCTGATGCATACATCCAAGCTGCTCAATATTTCACAGATGTGCACGTAAATTTTTCTTTCTCCAAAAAGGATAACCATATGCCCATAGCCGCTGAGACTGGAAGCAGTTGGTACAACTGATTTAAGGATCGTTGAATAACCAGGTCCTTACCGAGAAGAATGGCCTGCTAGGCCGAGAGCTGGAGCAGTGTCGGGCGCAGCTGAGCGCCGCTACCGCCGAGCTTGAGAACTTTAAGAAGGCGTCATCTGGTAACATTCCCCTCTATCGAGGAACAATAAGTGTATACTAACTGTACTAATATTGTTGCTTATCGCATAATAGGATCGCCTCATCAACTTGAAGAGAAGTTGAAGATCGCCCCAAGAAGGGAAAAAGAGGCGAAAAGGCTACATGCCACAAAGTAGTGTGTGTTGACCCGAGTCGTGATTTAGAAAAACAAGCTACAGGATTCCAACACTACATTGGGTGAAGAGTTGAAACATGTGCGAGCCCAGTTAGCCGACTCCATGAAGGAGAACAAGAAGCTGCAGGGTGGCATATTCAGTATGTATCTGAACTATTTTTAGAGTAGTTCGGATATAAATGGAACTGATATAGTTATGATTGCAGGTATATTGACGGGCCGTCCTGAAGAGGAGGTGTCCGGATCATCAAGTGATCTGCTGCAAGGGCTGTCGCAGTTACATGAAAATGCTCGGCTGGTGATGTGGAGTGTTTCCAAGGCCCTGTAGCCATCCGCCTCCCCTCCAGGAAGTATGGAGGAGCTCGTAGAGCTATTCAAAGGAGCGCGGCGGCGTATCCGATTGTGGAAGATATCGGCCTGCCGAGAGGGTGCGCGAGAGGCATGGGCTATGGTGAAGACGCGGTATACCAAGCTGGATCCTAATCACATGGCCCGAGTTGGACCGCTAGGGTCGAATGGGGAAGAAATTCCCGTTAGTTTAGTATATGACCAAGTAGAGGTGGCCACCAAATATTCCCAACAGGATTGTAAGTTAGACTGCCTGTTGGCTGGTGTAGAGGAGGAAGTGTTTGAGTCTAAGTGACTATGTACTGTCCACGACATGTGGAACTCTAGCTAAATTGTATATCATTTGTCATGGCAGACCTTTTCGCTTCAACCTCCGGACCCGAAGGTGCGGAGTTTTTCCGAATACCCCCGCAGTCGAATAGACCGGGGTATGCATGGAAAACTAGGCGTAGGGGTCATAGGTGCTTGAACAGACAAGTTGTATCCAGCTAACTATGTTATATTACATTGAGATTGTAAGAAACATCTTCCAGAGAGAATAGTTCCGTTAAGGGTTCCTTTCCCTAGGTGTGCATGTATTTAATGTACATGTCCGAATTGTGATGAGAAAATCATAGTGTATGTGACTTCTGGGGGTTCGCCATGGAATAAATGAAAATAAAACGTCTTTAATTCACCGACCGAATATTCCCTTAAGAACGCTAGCTTTCGGCTTCACACAGTCTGATGTACACATACGGATGACCCGACAGTAGCAATCGCAGAGGTGCTCCCTTTATGCCCTAGCTGAACTAACGGGAACGTAGGGCATAAGCACATGAGCCAGGCAACCCAGCTTGGCCAAAACTTAATTCATATCGATGCATATAATGGCGAAGAAAAGGTACATATGGGAAAACTCATAAGTGAAGAGCTTGATGCTCTAGGAATAATAATTAAAAGCTTCTGTCCAAGGAAGCCCCCAGGTATAATGGGCATACATATTTAAAGATGTATGTGTCAGGGGTGTGCGGTCTAGCCGTACGAGAGCTCTAAAGTGAGCAAGAAAAGTAATCGGAAAAGAGAGAAAAAAATAATGGAAACTACAGGGGAGAAGGAGACGAACGAGGAGTTCGGCGCTAGGCATAGAATCTTCGGAGTCTGGCTTCATTCCAGGGGTTCAGCTCGAGGTGATCGGCTGATGCATCACGAAGACGGTACACCCCTCTAGTGAGAACTTCGTCAATTATGAAGGGACACTCCCATTTGGGCTTGAGTTTGTCTTTTTTCTTCTCCGGCAGGCATAGAACGAGTTCGCCAACATTGTAAGTCTTGGCCCGTACTTCTTGGCTTTTATATCTTCGAGCCTGTTGTTGGTAAAATGTTGAACGGGCTTTTGCGAAATCGCGCTCCTCCTCCAGGGCATCTAGGTTGTCCTGCCGATCAAGCTCGGCTTCTCTCTCTTCGTACATATGCACTCGAGGTGAGTCGTGGATAATATCGCAGGGCAATACAACCTCTGCACCATACACCATGAAGAAAGGTGTGTATCCGGTAGTACGGTTGGGCGTGGTCCGCAGCCCCCAGAGTATGGAGTCGAGCTCCTCATCCCAGTGCTTGTCTGATTCTTTCAAAGACCGCACTAGTCTGGGCTTGATGCCGCTCATAATAAGACCATTAGCTCTTTCGACTTGACCGTTGGTTTGCGGGTGATAGATGGAGGCGTAAACGAGTTTAATTCCAAGATTAGAACACCATGTTTTTACCTCGTTGGCTGTGAAATTAGAGCCGTTGTTGGTGACGATGTTGTGTGGGACACCATAACAGTGCACCACACCCGATATGAATTCTATCACCGGGTCGGACTCAGCCGTTTTGACCGGTTTAGCCTCTATCCACTTAGTGAATTTGTCCACCATGACCAGCATATATTTTTTCTTATGGCTTCCCCCTTTAAGGGGTCCAACCATATCCAGTCCCTGCATCAAAAGGCCAAGTAATAGGGATGGTTTGAAAGGCAGTTGGGGGCATGTGGCTTTGGTTTGCGAAGAGTTGGCATCCAACGGAGCGTTGGACTAGGTCCTCCGCGTCTGCTTGGGCTGTCGGCCAATAAAACCCAGTACGGAAGGCCTTGCTAACAAGGGCCCGAGCTGCGGCGTGGTGTCCGCCGAGACCAGCGTGAATTCCCGCCAAAAGCTGACGCCCTTCTTCCTCGGAGATACATCTTTGAAGTACTCTGGTAGTACATTTCTTGTAGAGCTCTCCACCGTGAACCTTGTAGGCCTTTGAACGCTGGACAATGCGGTGAGCCTCATTCTGGTCTTCGGGAAGCTCCTTCCTAGTAATGTAGGCCAAGAAGGGTTCGGTCCATGGGGCAATGACTGCCATAATGAGATGGGTCGACGGTGTTATTTCAGTGGCTGAGCCCCCGGTACTATCTGTGTGTTCGGGATTTGGGGTTGTATTCGGATCTGGACTGTTGTTGCCGCCCTCCCCTTGTCACACCACAGATGGCTTGAAAAGCCTTTCCAGGAAGATGTTAGGTGGGATGGGATCGCGCTTAGCACCGATGCGAGCAAGGACATCCACCGCCTGGTTAATTTCTCGGGCGACGTGACGAAATTCGAGCCCCTCGAACCGGGCCGGCATTTTTAAGACGGTGTTACGATAAGCTACCATCTTTGGATCTTTGGCATCAAAGTCTCCGTTTATTTGAGATATTGCAAGGTTTGAATCCCCGCGTACCTCTAGCCGTTGTATGCCCATAGATACGGCCATCCGAAGACCATGCAATAGGGCCTCGTATTCGGTTGCGTTGTTGGAGTCTGTGAATAGTATTTGGAGTACATACTGGACGACGTCTCCTATGGGGGATATTAACATGACTCCCGCTCCTAGCCCTGCCATCATTTTGGAGCCGTCAAAATACATAACCCAATTGGAATATGCACCGTACTCTTTAGGGAGTTCAGCCTCTGTCCATTCGGCGACGAAGTCAGCCAACACTCACTACAAAAAATACACTTCCGTGATGATACGTGTTTGTCACAGTAGGTCACGTTTTCTGTCATGCATGTACATCCATGACAAATTTATGACAGAATCAAGATAGTCATACCTGTCGGGTCAGTAGAAGTGTTCCATGACATTACCAAAATTATCATCACGGAAGTTTCCACTTCCATGACGATAAATCGTGCGCCACAGAAGTGCTTTCG
The DNA here is from genome assembly GCA_021605145.1 of Aegilops bicornis. Taxonomy (NCBI): domain Eukaryota; kingdom Viridiplantae; phylum Streptophyta; class Magnoliopsida; order Poales; family Poaceae; genus Aegilops; species Aegilops bicornis. Next base: position 601,970,224 of record CM038670.1, read on the forward strand.
TCAAGGGTGACCGACATGTGGCATCCACCGTAACGGAACGTCATTAAGCTATCGGGTCCGGTTTTGGATCTGATAACCCGTTAACAGCCCTGACCAGTGGGGATTTTCCACGTGTATAATCATCATTGGCTGGAGGGAACACGTGTCGGCTCGCCGTTGGGACAGATGTCATCCACTCATTGGACCCAAAGCGCCTATGATACGTCGAAACATGGCACGGCCCAACAGAGGCCCATTCCTGTGAAAAGGCCGGCCCGTTTGACTTGGTCAAAAGGTGGCAAGTCGGCCCACGGCAAGCCTGTTAACGGCATGTTCGCATATAGCCCATTTACAGCCCGCTATCCCAGGGCCCGTTTATGGCCTATCCGAATTAGGCCCAGTAGCATCATATGGGCCGCCCAATATAATTCCAGCCCGTTTTAACTTCCGGCCATGTATGGCCCATGACGTCTTTCGGCCCATATGAGGCCCTTAGTAACCCTCGGCCCATTAACGGCTCGTGGTAAAACTGGCCCGTAATGAACAGTGTATCACTTTATACCCATTAACGGCCCATTATACCGTTAGGCGTTTCCAGCCCATGTTATCTTTCGGCCTTCTCAGGGCCCATTTATTCTTCGGCTCATTTCCAGCATTCGTTTACTTACGGCCCGTTACAGGCCTTTTCTACTTGTGGGCCAAATTCAGCCCGTGGATACAGTCGGCCCATTTGTGGCTCGTTAATCTGTTGGGCCATTTTCATAGCATCATAAAATACGGCTAATTAACGGCCCGTTATGGTCAGCCCATAAAACGTACGATTTCCAATCTAGTCCATTTACGGCCCCTTATACGGCCCGTACAAGGCCCATAGATGAGACGACCCGTAGAAGGCCCATGGACCCAACGGCCCACATAAGGCCCATTGATCTGATGGCCCATAGAAGGCCCATGGATCCGCTGGCCCATGGAAGGCCCATGGATTCGATAGCCGATAGAAGGCCCACGGATCCGACAGTCCATAGACGGCCCACGAATCCGACGGCCACAGAAGGCCAGGGATCGTACGTCCTATAGATGGCCCATGGAACATATGGCCTATGGGGGGCCATGGTCACTACAACGTTTGGGCGAGTTGGCCCCCGTTTGAATGATATAGCATATTCAAAGAATTATCCTACTCTATACTATCACCTCTAAAAAACATACACTATACAATAAATGCATTAAGGCATAGAAACGTAGAATAATCCTACACTATACAGTAAAGAAATTACAACCGATTATACCCACTGGGCATTATGGTTCGGCACCAGTGATAATGAAGCATACACAAACAGCAAATTACATACACTGGCCAAATACAGCTCATACATCATGGACGCGCAATAATATAACTTACCATTTGAACTATAATCTCTTCAGAAAATAGGATTGGCCGGATTTAGATAGCACAAATTTTAGTCTGCAAAATCTCCAATTCCTTTGTTGTTACCTCAGTCTCTTGTTTCATTTTTTAACTCTTGCATCTAATACCTGCATGTCCAGTCTCAACTTGTTGATTGTACATTCAGACTCATGTACATGTTGTCTTGCCACCTCTAGTTGATGCTCGAGAACATCAGCACGTTCCACCAATCCATAATCATTCGGTAACGGCCATGCCGCACTGCTTGCTAATCTTTGTGTTGATGTCACTTCATCCTGAAATGTTTCTGTAAGTACACATGACTAGGGAAAAATATAATTACAATAGTGAAGCAAGCAAGATAGACTATTTTGTACATGGAAAAACATGACTAACAATAATGTTACACGTCATGAAGCATAAGCAGGTGATATTTTAAAAAATTATAAAAAAGGTAGTCTCAGGCAAATTTCGTGACAGAATCTCTCTTAGCTCACTAGAGGAGCATGATGTTGGGGCCCAATCCAAAACACGGACAAGTTACAAATTTAGACAACATGTTGCGTAGAAGTAAGCAAGCAGTTGGCCATTCTATAGCTCAATTAAAGTCTTAGGGAGCACAATGAACATCAGAGGATTTCATACAAACATACTACGGCAAGCAAAATTATGCAATCATTAGCCTAGTATAAACTAGATTGTGAGCCTCATTCAATAATAGTTGGTTAATAGACTTCAAAGCTTTAGGCACACTTCGGCAGAGTAATTAAATGGTAAGGCCTTTAATTATGTCAACTAATAGTTATACAAGTACCCAACATCGTGCATCATTCTTTGGGCATCTCATTAACTCAGGACAAATAAAGCAATTGAAAAGAGCAAATTAACTGTGCCCGAAACAAACAAGGAATTGAACTGTTGAGTTGGATACAGTGACTTACCTTAACAGGTTGAAGAGGCTCAAACAACTCCTACTTCTCTTGCAAGGCTCCTTCCTAACATCTTGTACTTGGAAATCCTCAATCTTATCTTCATTGCACCCCCCTACGCAAGGTGACACAACCTAGTTACTCGTCTCCTTGGAAGATAAATATGCATACTTTCCAGTCTGTGAACACAAAAGGATGAGATTATAACAAAACAACACCACATAATGAAACATGCCGCATCTCTTGCACTTGCACACAATGAAATGAGCATTTACTATGTCCGCACTATGTAAAAACTAGGCATACCTTCAAACTGGATCTCCAAGTACTCTTGGAGAGCCTACTTTAGTGTACAGCCAAACCTTTATGTCACCTATGAGTTAGAAAAGGCCCCACTACAGCAGCCCTTAGTGTTTAAATCATCGACAAGATCTGTTAGAGTGTTAGGTCAAGAACAACAAGTAATCAAAGCAAACAGTCCTAGTATGGCTGGCTGATGCAAACAAGCAATTGAACAGATGTGTGAGCAAATCTTACATATCAAGAAAAGAAGCAAAGAAGGAGGCTTAAAGACCATCACTTGACCGACCAGATTTGAGGGCATTTAAACATCATGTGCAACGTATGAACTAACATAAACATTGCATATTCCATATTCTACAATGGAATGCACATGTATTAGGTTATGCCATGTATGATCATGCCTAAATGTACACTATAGTAGGCGTGGAGTGATTCATCATTGCATGCACAATTGAATTGCAGGTTAAGGGCCGATTCTATTCCGCCTTTTAGGGCTTATTGTCAAAATAAGCCATAAAAGATGTAAAGAACTCATTTTTGAGTTATGGGCTTGGGCTTAACTAATTTCGCTTTGGAGGGGGGGGTGTTTCGGGTAGAACCTCACTAAAAATTGAAGGGAAGGGGAATAGCGAAATGACTCTGTTGTATGCCTATATTACACTCAAAATTCAACTGGTGACGCCTGCGTCACACCTCACCCTCAAGTAAAAACAAACACGCAAGCGTTCATTGCCCTGCCTGCTTGCATCTCCTCTCCCCTTTCCCTCTACCCCGATCCCCTACCTGCAGCAATAGGGTTCATCCAGCAAGCCGTCGCCACTGGTTCCATCTGGCCTGGTCCTCGATGATGCTTTGTCCAGCTAGGCTACATGGCCAGCGGGTAGGGGCAACTATCCCTGGCTTCTCCTCCCTCTGGTGCCGCCCCTCATTCTCATGGTCTCCAAAGCAATGCTCCATCGTGGTTTGTCCAACGCACTACTCGGCAGCGCTGCACAACTACGGCCGATGCCACACTACGGCGAAGGCACCTTATTCCCCTCCCACCTCCCGGGCCGTGGCCTTGAGGTGTCTTGTTGAAGGATGAGCTCATCCAACAAGGTGAGGATCTCCTCTGATTTTTTGCCAAATTTTCATTCTGATCCACTATACGATGAATTGCTGTGAGCTGCTTCTGTTGCTGCTATATGATGCATTGCTATGAGCTGCTCCTCCTGCTGCTATATGATGAATTGCTATGAGCTGCTGCTGCTGCTATATGATGAGTTGCTATAAGCTACTCCTGCTACTGTTGTATGATGAATTGCTATGAGTTGCTCCTGCTGATGTTATATGATGAATTGCTATGAGCTGCTCCTGCTGCTGCTATATGATAAATTGCTATGAGCTGCTCCTCCTGCTGCTATATGATGAATTGCTATGAGCTGCTGCTCATATATGATGAATTGCACACTGCTGCTGCTGCTGTATGATGAGTTGCTATGAGCTGCTGCTGCTGCTATATGATGCTTTCAGGTGGTGCTGCTATATGATAATAACCAGCCACTTGGACCATCGAATTTCAATAAATAATTGTTCTTCATTTCAATGTGGGTCAAGCGTTTTTCGTTTAAATTAGGCAATGGGATCTCTACGGAAAACATTGACCAAACTAGATTGTGACAAGTAGATGGTATCTTTGTATTTGCATTTTGAGCAAATAGTGATGGTCTGTTTTCCTATCATATTAATTACTGCACTGGGTTCAATTTGTGATGTTTGCAAGTCAAATTAATTTTCATATGGGCAGCAAAATTAAAAAATATAATGCAATCTAGACTTTTCACTTAGCATACCAAAGATAAGCTGAAAACGCAATGAAAAGAACTGGTTGCTTATTACATGGAACTTATATTCACATGTGCTTATTTTCTTAGGATAACTCGTAATAACTGTCCCTAAGAAACTTGGCCAATACAACTGACATACAAATAACATGTCATGATGATTGCAATGGAGGACTGACGTACCATAGCACCTTTGTATAGGCTCACCGCTGGCTCTCCTTTTTTTGCGATGTTCCATGAAATTGCCACATACATCTTGTACTTTTTCATTGTGTAACCCAATCTGCAAGTTGGCACGGCTAATTTCAGACATCTCTACATGATAATACATTGGATATCCATTGCATATTTAAACCACCAATTAATGATTGTGTGCATAGCATAAAATAGCCATGACTCTGTGTGCTGGACTAGCAGACACTCTAAGGGAGCCTAATGTAGTGTACTGGAATTCCTACATGCCACCTATGATTTTGTGTAATGTACTTCCTCTGTTCCTAAATATATGTCTATGTAGAGATTCCTGTATGGACGACATACAGATGTATATAGATGCATTTTCGAGTGTAGATTCACTCATTTTGCTCCGTATGTAGCCTATAGTGGAATCTCTAGAAAGACTTATATTTAGGACTGGAGGTACGAGGTAGTATCATGTATGACATCTACACATCTAATTTAGCAGCCAATAGTAGAAATCATTGTCTGCACAAAGGGATTACTGGTTGAAAATCCTAGCAAAGCACGCTGGTAGGCACAGAACAATACAAGAGAGAGAGAGACACGCTTACAAGATCATAGCAATGCCTCGGTCCAAGATCTTGGTTGGCCAAGCTGTTAGATCCAGAAGAAACATCGTCCTTGTAGTTTTTGCCAGCTGCATAACAGGTAATAGCGACATGTTAGTATATTTGAAGTACATCGGGCAGGTGATGCTGGACGGGTTTAAAGGTGACAAGTCCCTAGGCCGTGGCGGGTGAGGGAGTCCTGGACTAGGGGGTGTCCGAATAGCCGAACTATCATCTTTGGCCGGACTCCTGGACTATGAAGATACAAGATTGAAGACTTCGTCCCGTGTCCGGATAGGACTTTCCTTGGCGTGGAAGGCAAGCTTGGCGATACGGATATGTAGATTTCCTACCATTGTAATCGCCGGCGTTACGGGAACGGGGTACCCAGACTTGCACACTGCGACTGCGGCATGGCTCAAAGGAGGCCAGGACGGCCCATCTTCATCAACGAACTCAAGACCCTCGCGAGGGGCCAAGCCTCATGGGCGGACGACCAAGAGCTTCCTCGAGCACGGCCTCGTCGGTAGCTCACGAGGAGGCGGAGAGTTCAAGGCAGGGTACCTCGCGAGGTGCCCATGACGTAAGCCATGACGACCAAGGGCACCAGTCGGCGCCCGGCCAAGCAGCGCCCCTCCTTTCCTCTTTGGTGCAAAGGGAGCAAGCGCAGGCGAGAGCATCAAGCAAAGGCACCCGTTTCGGTGCAACAAGACCAAGACCAAGACCAAGACCAGCCCGGGTCGCCGAAGGCCACCTTCATCGACACAAGGGCGGCAGCGCCTCCAGCCTGCGCCTTTCTGCGGCCAGGCGCAGGCCCTCGGCCTCTAGGCGCGCGTCTTCATTAGCAAGCTCTTCACCAAGCAGGCTCACCGCGTCAGCCGTCCTTCGAAGAAATCCTTGGCGAAGGCGGGCGCTCGGCGCTTCGCGCGACGTCCTCGACACCATCAACCGCCCCAGTCGGGCGCCGGGAGCCGCGAATCAACACTCCCCCTCCGGGCAGGGGGCTGTGGGCTGGCACCCTCGTGACGGCCGAGCACGCCGCGCCAGAAGCCAGCCAATCGCAGACGAGGGGCGCAGGAAGCGCCTCAGCCAATCGCCGTCCACGACCAGGCGGGAAGCCCACGGCAGGCTAGCTATGCCTCGGGAAGGCTCGCGAGGAAGGATCGCGAGGCGCGCAGGGCCGCGACGCGCCTCGGGACGGTTCACCTCCCCGGTCGCCCTCACCACAAGGGCTTCACTGCTCGGAGCACTCAGAGGTACAGCAAGGCCCCTTCGTGCCGGATGCCACCGGGGTTAGGGTCGCCAGTCAGGACCAGGAGCACTTTCCTTAGCGCTTCAGGCGTCAGGTCTTCTTCCTGGAGCCTCATACGGTCACCAGGCCCGCTGAAGGCCCACATCCGGTGGGAATGGCGTTGGAGAGGAGCAATGCGGCGCATCAGGAACTCCTTCACCACCTTGGGCGCTGTCACAGCAAGCGACCTCAGGAACGCGAAGCGGCGCCAGACGAAGATGAGCCGAGGGCTTGAAAGCGTCTCCTGGCCCCAGCCTGAATTGGGGACAGCAGGCAAGGTTGGCTCCGATAGCAGAGGGCTGGGCACCCCCACATCCACGTACATCCACCTCTCACGGAACTCAGCCGCGGGCGGGGGCAAGCTGAAGTCAATCCCTGAGGCCGCTGTCGCGGGCGCGGCGACGAAGCTCACGCACGCCGAGCATTGAGTGGGGTCGACAAGGCGCAGAGAGAAGAAGTGGCGCAGCAAGGCAACCGAGGGAAGGATGCCCATCATTGCCTCACAAACGAAGGCGAAGACCGAGAGGAGAGTAATGGACTCAGGACCCAGATGCATCATGTGGATCTGATAGTGGGAAAGCACGGCATTGAAGAAATCAGAGAAGGGGGGAACCAGCCCCGCCACTGTATGCCAAATACCGGACCTCGGTGACTATCCTGTCGATGGCGAAGTGGGACGCGGGCCGACCGCCGTCCTCCCGCATTCGTTGAAGGAGGTGGCGAGCCGAACTGACCTTGCCCAAGCCCTCCAGATTGAGTATGATCGACGGGTCGACAGCTGGAGGCCGCCAAGAGCGGGCGAAAGCGAGGCGCAGGTTTCTTCCCTTTCCCTTCCTCGTCAGAGCCATGGAGATCGAAGGGGAAGGGGAATTTGAGATTGGATTGGAAATGGAAGCTAGAGTTCGAGAGAGAGAAGGACTCGAGCGCACAAGCAGCAGAGAGGGGAACAGATGTGCGCATCAGCGTGTCCGCCTAGCAAGGCACGAAATAAGGAGGCGTGGGGGAACAGTGCCGCCCACGTCCAATCAACCGCCACGCGTCGCCCAAGGCCGCAGGCTGTTAGGGCCCGTGACGCTTCACACTTGCCCTTTCGCCTCTCTGCTCGGCCAAGTTCGGGCGCGCCATGGGCCCGGGGGCTACTGTCGGCGTTCTGGGAACGGGGGTCCCCAGGCTTGCCTGCCTGTGGCCTGCGGCGTGGCTCAAAGGAGGCCCAGGACGGCCCATCGTCATCAACGCAAACTCAAGACACTCGAGAGGGGCCAAGCCTCGCGGGGCGAACGACCAAGAGCTTCCTCAGGCACGGCCTCGTTAGGCTGGCTCATGAGGAGGCGGAGAGTTCAAGGCAGGGTACCTCGCGAGGTGCCCATGACGTAAGCCATGACGACCAAGGGCGCCTGGGCCGGGCGCCCAGCCACAGCCGCCCTCCTTTCCTATTTGGTGCAAAGGGAGCAAGCGCAGGCGAGAGCATCAAGCAAAGGCACCCATTTTGGGGCAACAAAATCCAAGACCAGCCCCAACGGCTGGAATGCAGTCATCGTGGAGCCCAAGCAGGCGTCATCACCAGAGCCTTTGGCAGGCGAGGACTAACTTTAGTCAGGATAAGTGTACCCGCTGTTCCCCTTTGAAATGGCCAATTGTTGGCGCCCTTCCCGCTCAATATTTGGGAAGAGGCCCAGGGTCTTCGTCTATAAAGTAGAGCTAGCCACCATAGGAGAAAGGAGGAGAGGATCCGCCATTCGGAATCCAGAGAGAGAGAGAGATAGAGACCCGATCCTCGAGCTAGAGCGACGGGACACCACTTAGCATTTCATCGCTTGCACCAAGAATGCAGAGACCTCATGAGGCTGTTCTTCCCTGTCTCGTTTCTTCATCAGCCCCAGAGGCAATCCACCACACCACAAACTAGAGTAGGGTATTACACCACAACGATGGCCCGAACTAGTATAAATCTTGCGTCTCTTGTGTTGTTCTTTCTAGTAGTTTAGGTCCTTGCGATTCGGCGAGGTACGAGACGGTGGAGGGTTGGATCCCCGCGCGCACCCCAGAGTTCGAACCTTAAGGGTCTGCCGGAACCCGAAATCCGACAGTAACCGACTCTGTGTAACCCTAACCCTATTCTGTGTCTATATAAACTGAAGGGTTTTAGTCCGTAGGGCGAACAACAATCATACCATAGGCTAGCTTCTAGGGTTTAGCCTCTCTGATCTCGTGGTAGATCTACTCTTGTACTACCCATATCATCAATATTAATCAAGCGGGGTAGGGTATTACCTCCATCGAGAGGGCCCGAACACAGGTAAAAACATCGTGTTCCTTGTCTCCTGTTACCATCCACCTAGACGCACAGTTCGGGACCCCAGACCGAGATCCGCCGGTTTTGACAATCGACATTGGTGCTTTCATTGAGAGTTCCTCTGCGTCGCCCGTCGGGAAGGATGCCTCATCCCGTCTTTAAAAGACGATACTATCGCCAAAGGAGCCTTGGCCACCGGGTCGACTCTTCGGTTAGGTGGTTTTCTTATGACCGCCATTACCACCGCTACCGACGATGACTTCTCGGGTCATCAAAACCAATCTTCACGTTTACTCGGAACTTGCCGAGCAGTTAGATCCGATCGAGCTCTCCTCCGTAAACAAGCTCTTGGATCACATCGCCGCCCTGGGAGTCGCCACAGACTACGACTAGATTGGGCCTAAAACCGATCTGAGAGAGATCAACTCTCCCCAGGCTACCCATCATGTTGCTGTGGTAGAGGAGCAATACGGCGATTCTTCTTCTATCTTAAGGACTAGCTACATCCGATTCCGATCCTCCATGCCGGATTCCCGCAGAGGGACGGATGTCGATCTAGCCACGAACTTAAAGCCAGCGGCGGTTGGATTCATTGGATAGCATTCAAAATCCAAACTTCAAGTTCGAAACTTCTCGGCCCTCGAAGTCTTAAATTGGACGGGTTCCGGATCTAGTTCCACCCGCCCACCCAAACATTAGCGATCTATCCCGAATTCGGCAAGAGCCCGCTGAAACAAAGACATCATTATCGGGCCGATTCCTCCCGGTTATGGACAGGATAAAGGACTGCCGAGTGGAGGACGATATCTCACTTTTCTGCAACAATTGCACGGACAAGGGAATCCTAAACGCCTTTAGTCGTCACGAATTTACACGCTTTGTCGACTTGGTGACCATAGTACAAAAGTATCTTGTCACGATGGAGAGTGCTTGGAAAACCGAAAGTAAATTTCGGGGTAATCCGGCCCCGAATACATCTCTAGTCCGAAATAAAAGGGTGCATCATCACCAAGCACCTGGGTTAAACATCAAAAAACAAAAACCCCCTAAAGGGTACGGAACCGTACTGGAGGGTTGGCTAAACAGACCCTGCAAATTTCATAGCACAGAGGGCGCCACTCCAACTCATAGCCTTCGAGCATGTTGGATACTACGGCAGGTGGCCAAAAGTGGCGAAGAGCTTCTAGCCTCAGAATCCCAGCCCAGCAACACCAGTACAGTGTTAACAGTCTTCAAGACTTTCACATCAAATAACATGCGGAAACAAACACTCCGCAACCTTGCCGAAGTCTACCAAGTTGCAACAATAAATCCATGGAGTGACATGGCTATTACCTTTAATGCCAGTGACGAACCAAAATTCCGAACAGCCCGAGCACCGGCCGCATTGGTCCTCAGTCCAATGGTGGACAGCTTTCGCCTTACTAAGGTACTCATGGATGGCGGCAGCGGACTAAACCTCATCTACGAGGAAACCCTCCAAAAAATAGAAATAGACTGGAACCACATTGAGCGAAGCAGCACAATCTTTAGAGGAATAATCCCTAGCCGGGAAGCATGCTGCACAGGAAAAATCACACTGGACGTAGTGTTCGCCCACCGGCAATTACAGTCCGAGGAGGTCACATTTCAAGTGGCCCTGCTCAGCAGCGGATATCACGCTTTATTAGGGCGAGAGGCATTCACAATTTTTCAAGCTATACCCCATTATGGGTACATGAAGCTTAAAATGCCCGGACCTAACGGAATCATCACTCTCGCTAGTGATCTGAACATAGCACTCCGCGCCGAACACTAGACAGCCGCACTAGCCCTCGGGGCACTATCTGAAGCCCTAGCAGCCGAGGAACTCACTGCGATGCGCTCCACGATGAACAGGGACGATGTGATACTTGATAAAAGATCCAAGTCCACCTCTTTTAAACCAGCTGATGAAATAGTCAAATTCCAAGTCCACCCAACGGACCCTACAAAGACGGCCTCCATTGGGGCACAATTAAACCCTGATGTAGACGCTGCACTATGAGAATTTCTACGAGAAAACTGGGACATTTTTGCCTGGCACCCTTCAGACATGTCAGGAATCCCACCTCGGCTGGCCGAGCACAACCTAAATACCCTAAAAGGATTCAAGCCAGTCAAACAGGCTCTTCGGCGCTTTTCCGAACCCAAGAGACAGGCCATGGGAGAGGAGCTAGCCAAACTTTTGGAAGACGGATTCATCAGAGATATAAAACATCTGGACTGGCTAGCAAACCTGGTGATGGTACCAAAGAAGGATAAATCCTGGCGCCTATGTGTTGATTTCAAAGACCTTAATAAGGCTTGCCCAAAGGATCCCTTCCTCCCTCGCATTGATCAAATTATCGACGCTTCTGACAGGACACGACTCATTGTGCTTCCTCGACGCTGCATCGGCTACCACCAAATCAAGATGGCGGAGCCTGACCAAGCCGCAACATCATTCATCACTCCATACGGCACATTCTGCTTCAACACAATGCCCTTCGGGCTCAAAAACGCCGGCACAACATATCAGCGCATGATTCAGACATGTCTAGCAAACCAGATCGGCAAAATAGTGGAAGCATATGTAGATGACGTGGTCGTCAAATCCAAGCATGTCGAAACTCTAGTAGACGACTTGAGGCTCACATTCGACATTCTCCGAAAATATGACATTAAGCTCAATCCGGAAAAATGCGTCTTCGGCGTCCCAGCCGGAAAGCTCTTGGGCTTCATTGTGTCAGGTAGAGGAATTGAAGCAAACCCATCCAAGATCCGAGCTCTGTCACAATTGGATATTGAAAAAGACCTCAAGCAAATACAAAAATTGACTGGATGCATAGCGGCTCTAAGCCGCTTTATTTCCGCTTGGGAGGAAAGGCGTTACCCTTTACCGCCTCCTCCGCGCAAGACCAACACTTCGAGTGGATTTGATGCCGCCACGGCCGGACTCGAATAAATAAAAGCCATATTGGCAACAAATTGGTCTGGCCGCGCCCAACATGGGCGAACCAATGCTATTATATATCGCCGCAACACATCAAGTTGTCGGTAGCGGTGCTCGTCGTCGAGCGAGAAGCGGACGGACACAGTTCCCTCTTCAAAGACCGGTTTACTATGTGTCCACTGTCCTAACTCCATGCAAGTCCCGGTACCCACATTATCAAAAGATTGCATACGCGGTGTTCATGGCATCCCGGAAGCTGCGACACTACTTTCAAGAGTGTTCGATAACGATAGCCTCCGAAGTACCTCTTAACGACATTATAAACAACCACGACGCGACGGGCCGGATTGCTAAATGGGCCATAGACCTCCTTCCATTCGACATAACCTATAAGCCATGACGAGCTATTAAGTCGCAGGTTTTGGCCGACTTCGTGGCCGAATGGACCGAAGCCGAACTCCCTAAAGAGTACGGCGCATACTCCAATTGGATCATGCACTTTGACGGCTCCAAAATGTTGGCCGGCCTGGGGGCTGGCGTCGTCCTGGCGTCCCCAACCAGGGACACAGTCCAATACGTCCTTCAGATAATGTATACGGACTCCAATAACGCAGCCGAATACGAGGCCCTTCTGCACGGCCTCCGGATGCCAGTCTCCATGGGCATTAAACGCCTAGAGGTGCGCAGGGATTTGAACCTCGCGATATCTCAAATAAACAGAGACTTTGATGCCAAAGATCCGAAAATGGCAGCGTACCGCAATGCGGTCCTAAAAATGTCAGCATGTTTCGAAGGGCTCGAATTTCATCATATAGCCCGGGATAACAACTAGGCGGCGGACGTATTGGCACGCATCAGCGCAAAACGCGATGCTGTCCCGCCCAACATCTTCCTAGAACGGCTGCTCAAACCATCCGTACTATGGGAAGGGGAGTCCAGAAATAACAATCCGGACCCAACCGCACCGCCTGACACCGAACACTCTGACACAATCGGAGGCTCTGCCAACGAGATAACACCCTCCGCCCACGAAATAATGGTGGTTATCGCCCCGTGGATGGAACCATTCCTAGCTTATCTAACTAGGCAGGAACTCCCCGAGGACCAAAATGAGGCTCGCTGCATAGTACGGCGATCCAAAGCCTATAAAGTCCATGAGGGAGAGCTCTATAAGAAAAGCACAACAGAGTCCTTCAAAGGTGTATCTCCGAAGAGGAAGGGCGAAACCTCCTGGCCGAAATTCATGCCGGACTGGGTGGGCACCACGCCAGCCCGGCCCTTTTAGGCAAGGCCTTCCAGATAGGATTTTATTGGCCGACGGCCGGGCAGATGCGCAGGATTTAGTCCAACGATGCGTCGGTTGCCAGCTTTTTGCTAACCAAAGCCACATGCCACCCACCACCCTCAAAACTATACCCATCACCGGCCGTCATTGTCTGGGGCTTGACATGGTTGGACCCCTTAAGGAGGAACCCACAAGCAAAAATACCTATTGGTCATGGTGGATAAATTCACCAAATGGATAGAGGCCAAGCACATTAAACGGCCGAATCCGGGCCGGTGATAGACTTCATATCAGGGTAGTGCACCGCTACGGCGTCCCCCACAAGTATCATCATCGATAACGGCACCAACTTCACGGCCGATGAGGTCAAATTATGGTGCAAAACAGGGGCATCAAGCTCGACACGCCTCGCCTATGACCCTCAAACCAACGGTCAAGTCGAGCGAGCAAACGGTCTAATCATGAGCGGCATTAAACCCAGACTAGTGCGGTCCCTCAAGGAATCTAAAACGCACTGGGTTGAGGAGCTCGACTCCGTACTCTGGGGGCTGCGGACCATGCCGAATCGTACAACCGGATTCAGACCATTTTTATGGTGTACGGCGCAGAGGCAGTCTTGCCCTGCGACATAATGCATGATTCACCTCGCGTGCGCATGTATGAAGAAAGAGAAGCCGATCTCGATCGGCAGGACAGTTTGGACGCATTGGAGGAAGAGCGCGACGTGGCCAAAGCTCGTTCCGCATTTTATCAACAAAGAAGCTCGAAGATATCAAAGCAGGAAGTACGGGCCAAAGCTTACAACGTTGGCGAACTAGTTCTACGCTCACGGACAAGAGAAAGGACAAACTCAAGCCCAAATGGGAAGGTCCCTTCATCATCGACCAGGTCCCGACCGGCGGAGCATACCGTCTGCGAAACGCATCGGATAACCGACTCGAGCGAACCCATGGAACACAGCCCGTCTATGAAGATTCTACGCTTAAGCGCGGACTCGAAGTTCGTCTCCTTCCTCCGTCCACATTTTATATTTTTGTTGTCTTTTATTTCTCTCCTTCCTCCTCCTTCTTCTTGAAGCCTTTAGAGGCTCGTTTGCACTTTGTTCGCACATACTTGACACGCTGTCCGCGCTCATTATACCTGGGGGCTTCTTTAACAGAAGCTTATTTATACGGGCTTCATGGCCAACACATGTGTCAAACTTCCGCATGTACCTTTTACTCACCATTATATGCATCGATATGACTTAAGTTTTGGCCAAGCTGGGTTGCTCGCTGTGCTTACCCCTACGTTCCCGATTGTTCAGCTAGGTGGTAAAGGGAGCATCTCTGCGATTGTTACCGCTGGTCACCGGATATGTACCTCGACCGGGTGAAGCCGAAGCTAAGCGTTCTTAAGGGAATATTCGGTCGGTTAACTGAAAGATGATTTTTAACTATTTATCCATCTGCCCCCAGATGATTTTCTGCTTTCTTAGCAGTTTGGACATGCACTTTAGGGCATGCCTCCGAGGGAAAGGAACCCTTAACGGAACTATTCTCCCTGGAAGATGTTTCTTACTATCCATGTAATATAACATAACTAGTTGGGCAATTGTCTGATACAGCAATAATGACCCCTACGCCTTGTCTCCATGCATGCCCCGGTTCTTACATAACCGCGAGGGTATTCGGACACACTCCAGACTATTGGGTCCCGAGGTCGAACCGAAAAGGTCCGCTATGACAAACGATCTACAATCCGGCTAGAAGACATTTTTCATGTCATATTCAATTACATAGTCAACTAGACTAATTGTATTCCTCCTCAATGCCATCTAATAGGCTATCTAATTTACAATCTTGCTTTGGGAATACTTGGCGGCCAATTCTACTTGGCCGTACACTAAACTTACAGGATCCCTTCCCATAAGGCCCCACAGTCCGACCTCGGCCATGTGGTTTGGGTCACCTTTGTGTACCGCGTCTTTACCATGGCCCAGCCTCCTGGCGCCTTTGACGGAAGGCCGATATCTTCCATAGTCGGAAGCGCCCGCCGTGCTCCTTGAAGCCGCTCGCCAGCTCCCCAATGCCTTCGGGCAGGAGATAGATGGCCACAAGGCCGGGCGATGCCTTTCATCACCGCCGAACTTCGTTTCGTAGCCGACGCAGTCGGGAAGAAGATCACCCAAGAACTGGGCATCTCCTCCTCGGGGCGACCTATGAGCAAACCTACATACATGTTTATGTTAGTCGCCTTTCCTCGCCGAACTCTTTCAAAGTTCGTTTAAGCACTTATCGAAAATGCCGCGACGGCCGTCGATTCTCCTTACTGAGTCGCCAACCGGGCACGAACATCCTTTAGTTCCTCACCCAGTTGGGTGTTGGCATCTTGGAGGTTATTTTTCTCCGCCGCACCCTCGTAAGCACGCCTCGCCGCCTTTAGCTGGCGCAGGAGCTGTTGCTTGTCTGGATCCATCCCGGCGCTATCTGCAATGTTAATGTCAGATTTATGCACGTGCCGCACTTTGCGAAACTACTTCTACTTTGAAGGGCATATATTACCAGCGGGAGTCTTCATGGCTTCCCCGGTCGCGGCCAGTGCGGCCTCAAGTTGGGCCTTGCACACTTCAAGCTTCTGGGATAAACGGGTATTCTTTTCGGTAAGAACTCAGATTCCAAATGATCCTTAAATCAGTTATCCTAACTATTTTAAGTCTCGGGGCTATTGGCATATATAACTGTAAAAATTCCTTACCCTATGTCTTTCACATACTTTGCCCGTGGCTCGCTAGGCCATCTTGAGCGGCACGGAGGTGCGCTTCTCCGAACTAAAGGCGCCCAACGCCTCTTGGGAGAAACATGTGTCACGTAGAATAGTCCAACGGGCGCCTATGATTCATGGCGCTCTCCACCTCCGACTTGGTGGCGGGCGATGCATCGGCATCCTCCATTGGAGGAGCATCCGACGCACGCCTCATGTTTTTACCCCCTTCCAGACTCGGCTTTTGAGCCTTGTTGGCGGAGGTCCGATTGGCAACTTCTCCGGACTCAGTCCGGCGAGCGCTCTTTTTCCTGAAAAAATCACGAGCGTCAGTGTGCCTCCCAGGAACCTCTCCTTAAAACACGATGGCACTTCATACCATTGCGGCAACGTCTCGAGTCGTGCCGCACTTCTTTTCCGCCTGCTGGACCGAGCTGCCCCTTGTTGGACGGCCGCGGCAGGGTCGGCTTCCTGTTCTGAAGGCACCCCCTGCAAAACACCATCAAATACGTGGTGATTAGAAGTAAAGCACGGGTGGGTCATGGTATCCGGACTTCGGTCACGGTTACCTGGGAGGCCTGAAATAATCCGGGGTAGTCGGCCATAATGGCAACCAAAGCATTGTCGATGCTAAGTTGGTGGAACACCCCGTCGATCAGCTCCACCTTTATATCCGGGTCCTCTTCGGAGGACGGATCGAGGGACCGTTCTGGATCCTCGGGTGGTGGGGGCGGGCTGTGTATCTTCTCCATGGCCCGGCGCAGTTCGTGCGTAGAAACCATGAAATGAGATATTTAACCACGGGAACATGGATCGGACAGGCCACTAAGGTATTTGCTCACCCAACTTCGAGGATTATTCGAAGAAAACCCGTTCAGTGGACTGACGCAGAGAATCCTCCTCTTCCCCTTTGTACATGGCGGACAAGGTCTTCACCAGTTCGGTGACCGATCCCGGCCCTTTGCGGCCATGGCGGGTGGCATCGTCCTCCCCGTTGAAGTCCCACATGGGGTGGCCCCTATATTGGAGCGGCTGCACTCCCCTCATGATGCAGGTTGCCATGACTCCAATCGTGGTCAATCTGGCATGAGCCAGTAATCTTATTCGGCTCATCAAGTAAAGGATGTCCCGATCATTTTCCCTCTGGGGGCTCCGCGGGCGCTAGCTTAGGCGCTTCTTCAGAGGAGCGTTGCTAAACTCCGGAAGGCCGATCCGAACAGGATCCGGCAGCGGGACGTACTCCATGTAAAACCATTCCGAGGGCCAGTCCTCGGACGCCTTCTTTGGGGTTCCGGATAAGTATCCGGTCCCGGCGATGCGCCATAGTTCGGCTCCGCCCACTTGATATATTGACCCTTCGTGAGAACGAGGCACAAGGCGAACAATCTCTTCCACAGAGCGAAATGGGCCTCAACACCCGAAACAGCTCAAAAGGGCCACAAAGCCCGCTATATGCAAGATGGAGGCAGGCGTGGGTTGTGCGGTGGAGGCCAGAGAACTCCGAAGCCCCGGAGAAACGGATGGATTGGAAATCCGAGTCCTCTCATTAGGTAAGATACGAAGCATACCCGCTCTCCCTTAGAGGGATCGGGGACGCTCTCCGCCTGCTTCCCACCCTTATAAGTGGCGAGTCCGGAATGCACCGGAACCATGAAGGCCGGGGGAAGGAATCCCTTGGTTTGGAGCACCACCAATTCGATGTGCGCGACTGAGCATCTCCCCCAATCTCCGGGCTGAGGGGTGGGAGCGCGAGAGGAGGAGCCGCGTCGACTGTCCATGGTGGAGTGGGTTTTTTTGTCAAGGGCGCTCTGATGAAGGCTCGCGAATGGAGGATGGTGCGATCCGGATCTGGATCCCCGTCTCTTTTATAGACGGCTCATTTGCACAACAAGGGGGGTAAATGTAAAGATACCCTGACTTTTCACATTCGTTCGACACGTGGAAGATGGCCATTATTGGGCGTGGAAGCCAAGAAGCGCGATATTCACAAGAAAGTCGGACACTATTCAACACAGGATTCGGAGAGGAACCCGCCTTGCAATGACGAAGACAATCAACACGCCGGACTTATCATCATTGAAGCCTCGTTCGGGGGCTACTGAGGGTGTCCTGGACTAGGGGGTGTCCGGATAGCCGAACTATCATCTTTGGCGGGACACCTGGACTATGAAGATACAAGATTGAAGACTTCGGCCCGTGTCCGGATAGGACTTTCCTTGCCGTGGAAGGCAATCTTGGCGATACGCATATGTAGATTTCCTACCATTGTAACTGACTCTGTGTAACCCTAACCCTATTCGGTGTCTATATAAACCGAAGGGTTTTAGTCCGTAGGACGAACAACAATCATACCATAGGCTAGCTTCTAGGGTTTAGCCTCACTGATCTCGTGGTAGATCTACTCTTGTACTACCCATATCATCAATATTAATCAAGCAGGAGTAGGGTATTACCTCCATCGAGAGGGCCCGAACCTGGGTAACATCGTGTCCCTTGTCTCCTGTTACCATCCGCCTAGACGCACAGTTCGGGACCCCCTACCCGAGATCCGCCGGTTTTGACACCGACAGCGGGTGCTTGGCATCTTGCCAGACGGTGGGAATCAGGTTAGAAACGTCAAGGGTGATGACGCTGCGCTGGTTGTCGGGGTCCGGTAAGGAGATCTAGAACCATCGAGTGGGGTGTTTGTGGAGCGGCTCCGGTAGGGTGGACTACGGTGTGGGGGAAGCGGATCTGTGGCCGTGGACGAGGGCGTAGGTGAAGCTGCTCCGGTGGTTGGGTTAAGGATGGTGTCGATGATGCGGATCTGCGGCCGTGGACAGAGCGTCGGTTGCTCCGTAGGTTGGATGAGGGTGCGAGGAAGCGGATCTGAGGCCGTGGACTTGTAAGTTGGCAAAGCGGTCCCGGTAGGGTTGAAAATGGTATAGGCGAAGCTACTCCGGTGGGGTTGACAATGTTGTCGGCGAAGCGGCTCCGGTAGGGTGGAGGAAGGTGTCGGCGAAGAGGATCAGAGGCCGTCGATGGGGGCGCCGATGGGGCGGCTCCGGTAGGTGTGGACGAAGCATCTCCGGTGGGGAGTACGAATGAGCCACTGCAGATGCGCTGCAGTTGACGAGACTACCGGCGAAGTAGATCCGGTGCCGTGGACAAGGTCGGCACTGAATAGGCTGTGGTACAGTGGTGGATGAGCAGTCTACTTAATTCTAGGGGAGGTGGGAGGGGTAGATGCGGCCGCCGAAGCAGATCCGGCGAGGTGGACGCCGCTGGCAATGAATGGGCTCTGGTACGCCGGTGGATGAGCAGTCTAGGGTTTTGAGAGGGGTGGGGAGAAAGGCCGATGAAGTACGGACGGGGTGATGTGAGATGCTCTCGTGCTGTGGAGTTAGTCGTTTTTGCGGAAGGGGGAGAGGAAATGGGGGTGTCGTTTAGTGGGGGGAACCAGAAGTTACCAAAGCAGCCCCGATCTATTATGTAGATGAGGGCGGTATTGTAACTATTGGTCTCCATGCACCAAGGACAAAAGGGGAATTTCGCATGCTAAAGACTAAGGTGGCGGAAATTTTAGAAGGAGGTGGGAGATTTTGGCGCCCGCGGGATCGTTCGTATCCAGTTTCAACTAATTTTGGACCGTGCTAGCGGGAAGGTCATGTGAGACTGTGTACACGGGGCACGCGTCAGCAGTTAATAACTGGTGTGTCCACCCCAGAAAAAGACAATAACTCGGCATGATGCGCCGATAACTTGGACGTTGACACGGGCGCGGCCAATCATATGGGTGTAGTGGCGCGTCCACAAAATAAGGGATCAAACGCTCAGCCTATGTATTTCTCGTGTAAATATATAATTTAGTGCAATTGGTTATTTACTTTAAACATAATGCATTGACGTGTTAGTGTAGAGGCGCACAAAAAGTAATGGATATTGTAGTCCGCTACTTAAAAGTGTTACCTCATATGATTACATAGCCTCCATTTCATAAATTGCATACCCGTTGAATTCATATATGAATATTACATATATTACTTCATAATACAACCCTAAATCATCCAAGACTATTGATTTTGAATGCAAGAGTAATAATGGTGCATGTACATGATAGCTACATTGGTTGTTTGAAGAAAGATCACTGTAACTTTGGCATGCACAACTGAAAAGGTTTATTTAAATAGAAAAAATGTGATATGTGAGTGTCCAATATTTATACCGTTGAATCGATATTGTACCTTTGGCCATGATACGAAGTAGATATTGATTTATGTTCAAGCGATGCACGTCCACAATCGCTAGATAGTGATACGTGAATGAACTGTGCAATCTCTCTCACACGCATAGATATCTCATTTCCCTGTGGTAATCGGAATCACACATGCGCACTTTGTGTATTTCTCTCCCTCCGTCAAGGTTAGAATTCGTCTTTCTACCCCGTCCTACAAGTCTCTCACACAGAAACACACACGCTCTCTCTGTCGAACACTCCCACCCCTTTAATTCCGCCCACCCACAGCCACTAATGTCTCAAAGTATAATAATGTCTCTCACACATATGCCTAAGGTTAACTTGAGTTCCGGAACCATATGAATACATACAATGGGATTCCAACAGAGCACCTTTTGTTTTGAGATTTCGCTCTCTCTCTCTCCCACACATTGTTTCTCGCTTCATTTTTCAGGCACTTGCATGCACACAATTTTGTTTATCTTCGTGATGCTTTAAGTATGCCTCGCACAAATTCTATCTACCTATCCCTTAATATAGCTAGATATGTGTCACACAAACACCTTCTCCCTACTAGCAAGATGCCCATGCGTTGCACTGAACATCAAGATGCATTTGTATGAGTAGTTTATCTTGTGGGAGAAAAGGATGAACGAGGGAATGCCTTATTTGCAAATGCAGAGAGGGGTGTGGGTATCTTTTTGCCAAATTGCCACAGTTTCCTTCCTATCCGTCGAGTACAAATCGAATGGCCTATATTGCAGGATGGCAGGAACACCATCATCACCAACTCTGTTTTTTATAAGAGTAGGGATATGTAAGTGTCACTGCCCCCCCCCCCGACACACACACCCACACCCACACAACCACACCACACACTTCCCAACGCCGAAGGAGTAGGGTGACACCTCGATCTTGATAGTAATCTATCGACTGGCTTCTCTCTCAAACACACACACACACACTACCCGACAATGAAGGAGTAGGGCGGCACCTCGATCTTGATAGTAATCTATCTACTCCTCTTTAAAACATACACACACACACGCACAGACACACTCGCTAGTTGTGCCCCTGTGCCTACCGCGCACACTCTCGATACGTCTTTCTCTCCCTCCCCTCCCCCCCACCCCAACAATGATAGTAGAAGGGTGACAACTCAATCTAATCATAATCTGTCAATTGGTTTCTCTCTCGAACATTGTGTCTCTGTGCCTCGCTCAGTAGCCCCCTTGATATGTAGACTTCTCACGCGCGCACAGCTATAGTGACGATGACGCTGAACCTAGTGTGCCTCATTTTTACCGGCCTCATGTGATAGTTTTCACCCTGTTTTCTGTTAATTAACAAGTCAACCTTTTCTTTGTTACTACTAGTGAATCCGAAATCATTCGGGGCAGACATAAAATATATCACTTCAACCCAATTATCGCAGTAACTATTTTAAAAGAAACTAGCTAGATGCCCGTGTGTTGCACGGAACATCAAGATGCATTTGTATGAGTAGTTTATCTTGTGAGAGAAAAGGATGAACGAGAGAAGGCCGTATTTGCGAACGTGGAGAGGGGTGTGGGTATATTTTTGCAAAATTGCCATATTATTATTCCTATCCGTTAGATATAAATCTGATGGCCTATATTGCAGGATGGCACGCACACCATCATCACCAACTCTGTTTTCTACTCCCTCTGTTCCTAAATATTTGTCTTTTTAGAGATTTCAACAAGCGACTACATATGGAGAAAAATGAGTGAATCTACACTCTAAAATATGTCTACATACACATCCGTATGTGGTAGTCCATTTGAAATCTGAAAAAGACAAATATTTAGGAACGGATGGAGTATAAGAGTAGACATGGAGATATATCAGTAGCATGGTCTACAACAAAAATGTGCTGCACTGGTTAGCGCCGGATGCTCGCAACGCGATGACATGAGTTCGAATTTTGTCTTTAACTTTAGATTTTTATATTATATATTACTTATTTAATATATACTTCTTTCGCTACTGTACAGACAGTGGAACCCACAGAGTACTTAGAATACAATATTTAGGATGGACTTGTTTCTTTTTAACTTCCCGTACGAAGTTGTAGCTACCCTGCAAGTCACGTGTACACTGTACATGCAATTAAATTTTTATGGAGGGACAATCATACACGCAATTAACTCAAATGGATTGGATGTCACTCTATTATTTCCAGCATAAGAGCATGTCCAATGGCAGCCGGCAAATTTCCTCCCATTTCCTTCCGTGGAGGACGACATCAAACGCCAGCGGCATACATTTTCACAAGTCTAACCAACCATATGAAATTCGTGCAAACACAGACTGGTTTCATATAAGCATGAAGGATTTCATATAAAAAAGCCGGATCTTCATATAAACATGATGGATTTCATTACATTTACATGAACTAAGCGGTGCCAATCCGGCTATCTTGGTATAATTAACACTCCCTCCGTCCGGAAATACTTGTCCTAGAAATCGATGTATCTAGACTTATTTTAGTTATAGATACATACAATTTATCCATTCTTAGAAAAAAAATTCCCGCCAGCTAGAGAGGGAGTACATAATCTAAATGGCCGCTTGATCCCTTTGTCTTCCTCATGTCCGGCAGACACTTTGCGGGGTCCACGAAGGTCCTCGGAAGAGACGAAGAAGCAAAGAAACCACCTGAATGCGCAGTCGTCACCTCGGCTGTGGCCTTCATGGGACCCAAGTGGCGGCGGCCTCCCATGTTCTACTTCTCCTCGATGATGGCGGCGGACACGGAGAAGCTGGCCACCGACTCATCGTTGTCCATGCACCCGGCTTCTGTCTCTACCTGCATGGCGCTGCCGCAGGCACGGGAGGCGCGCCCACAGACACGGGAGGCGCGGTACGATGCGGCAGCGACGACGCCCGTACCGGTGTGCTCGCCGCCGTGCCGGCGTGGAGCAACTCGCCACTCCTCATCGAGCTGAACTGGAGCGGCGAGTTGCTGAACCACGCGCCTGCTTGGGGTGGCAACTGGATCCATCGGGCCAAGCGATGTTGGTGAAGCACCGAGAGGCCTCGCCCGTATCCGGAGGGCTCGGCGGGCCACCCAGCCAGGTAATATGCCGGAGAACGGCTCCTCGGAAGCCATCGGAAGAGCGGAGAAAATGGTGAAAGCGGATATGGGGGAGCGGCGGAGGGGTGCGATTCTTGCCCGCTATGCATGCTGGCCTCATGTAAATAGAGGCGGACGGTAGGAGCTTAGCCCGTCTGGCCTCGTTTAAACCGAGGGCGGGAGGAGCTCGGCGGTGTTGCGTTTAATTCTGGCCCGCTCATGAACGGACGTGTGGCGGAGTAGGTTTCTTGGTTTGCATGAGGGTTTAACGGAGGGGTTTGATGGAGGCGAGGCGTGTTCACTGGCGTGCGTGGCAGCGTTGATACTATTCGATTTGGACAATGGTGGGCAGTTCCCGATACGGCTTTAATGCAGACGAGCGAGGGAGTAGCGTTCCCGAAATGTTGAACGGCCAATGCATCCTCCTTCAATTAATGCATGAGGGAAGTAATGGGAGGAGGACCGGGAAAAGAGGCTGCACGATGTGAATGCAACGCAGTTTGCCCTCATATAAAGGCGCCCCTCCATTCCAATGCATCTACCACATCGTGCGCACCTAAGCATTTGCCTAAGCACCTACACTAAGCGCAAAAGAGCTCACTCTAGACCCATGGCGGCGATGCGCGCGAGCGGCCAACGTCTGTGCCAGATGGTCCACGATGTCGGCCTGCGGCATGGCGCCGAGGATCGTCTCCAGACGGTGTTGGAGACCGGCTGGTGGATGGCCGCCGTCAACGCCAACTACGACTCTCAGTTGGACCAGATGATCGTTGCCACCACCAACAAGTTCACCGTCCTCAAGAAGCTCGAGGACGACATCGCCGTAGTCCTCCAGCCTGCGCGCCCGGGCTCCTCATTGCCTGCCACCCTAATCGGCCTCCATGGCCGGAACCTCTTTCAAGCACTGGTGGCCCTGCAACTGCCCGCCGACGCCACGAAGAATGTCCACCTGGAGGTCACGCTCGCCGCGAGGAGCCTCACCCTGCAAGAATTCGTCGACCTACACATCCACGTGTACGAGTAAATCATGTACATAGGTATCTACAAGGCCAGTGAGGACGCTATGAAGTTGGCCTTCCTCAACCGGCTGGAAGCATTGGATGCCTTTGCTGAGAAGCACCTCGACCTCGCCACAAAAGCCGCCGCTCCTTAGCCGCCGGTCGGTGGCCCGACACACTAAGTTGAGGAGGAGGAGGTCGTACGTTGATGGATGCATCTTTCTTCTTGCCTTCTGTAACCACCACTGCGATCGCATCATCATCGTGGCCTTAATTCTTATTGTGGTGTTGCATTCTCGTTCCATCCAATATTGACATGTGCGATCCCTTTGCTTAATTATATGCATCACTGTAACTAGTACTCCACCCATCAATTTATAAGTTGTGCTTACCTTTTCCATCAATTTTAGGTACAGCGTGGGCATCTTGCTAGAAACACTTGAACATGTCGGACCGCGTGTGAGAAAACCGACGATGCGCCAACCTAGCTAGTACGCACCCTGCTTATCTGGCGGAAATAGCTCCGCCCTAGCGTTTCCAATCGTTATTTCTATCTACCGATCGTGCCAAGGAGCATAACCAAAATGTTACAATTTATACATGTTTCTCTACTCCTACTCCTATAAAAGACTCAGTTGGTGATGGTGGTGTGTCTACCATTCGTCGTTTCTGACCATTAGATCTGCATCTAACGGCTGTGAGGTAAGTTGTGGCATTTTTGCAACAATAGCCCATTTCTCTGCTCCAATTTGTAGAAAACCTCTTATTATATTGAAAGAAACCAAATCCCTCCCTCACCTCATCAAAACAACCTGAGAAATATATACTCCCATAAAAGACTTAGTTGGTGATGGTCGTGTGTCTGCCATCCGTCGTTTCTGACCATTAGATGTGCATCTAACGGCTATGAGGTAAATTGTGGCATTTTTGCAACAATAGCCCACTTCTCTGCTCCAATTTGCAGAAAACCTAGTATTAACTTGAAAGCAACCACATCCCTCCCTCACCTCATCAAAACAGCCTGAGAAATATATTTTGAGTGAAAAGTACTCCCTCCATTCCTAAATATTTGTCTTTCTAGAGATTTAAGTAAGTGACTACATACGGAGCAAAATGAGTGAATCTACACTTCAAAATATGTCTATATAATCTGTATGTGATAGTCCATTTGAAATCTCTAAAAAGTCAAATATTTAGGAACGGAGGGAGTAATATATTAGGAGTATATCAAAACAAGAGTGATTTCTTTCAAGTTTGTGAACAAGTACTACTATTCTACTACTTTGGATTCGTCGCAACGCACGGGCACATTGCTAGTAAAAGGAAAAGGCATGTCGCGTTCGCGTCGCACTCCCCCCATACACGCCCGGGAATCGGGGGTACTACACGGCCCGTCCGGCACCACACATAGCTTAGGGAAGGCGTGCTGCCTAGCATTTTCACTTTCATGTGGGACCGCCGTTGAGCAAACCGACTATTGGCAAACCGCACCCCGTCCGCCGCCGGGTTGGAAAACAGAAATAAGGGGAAGATCTAGCTGTAGCACGGAAGCCAAGAAATTTTGTGTTAGATGGGGCTCATTGATAGAGTAGGAGCATTCCGTAATACTCTGCTCCTACTAGTACCAAGTTTGTACTATACAACTATTACTACCACTATACAACTAGTAGGTACGTGCACGGCACAACATCCTAGTAACAAAAAATGGGAAGATCTTGTTTTGGGTGATTTATCTTTTTTTCTGTCAACGTAGTATGAATAATAGGATGTGGGGGGCACCCATGAAGCTTATGTGGCTTGGTTGCATGGCTACGAAAGGTTAGAGAAAAATAAATAGATAATGTGTTTAAAAGTGCACTCCACTAAATAGATATACTTTGGATCCATTGCAATGGGCCGGCACATCTATATCTATACCCCCTATATAGTGTGTGAATAACTTTGAAAGTTGGTCGTTGGATGAAGCCAATCCGATGGTACAAAGATGGAAAATCCGAGCACTACTGGCTGTTGGATATCATCTACATTCCACCAGATTCTGCCACATGTAGAATCTAGAAGACTCCATGGTTGAACTTCATTCATGACTAACTTTGCCACAACTAAGCTTACGCAAAGTGTGTCTGAAACAAAAAATGTGGCTAACAAAATGGCCACCACAAGTGTGGCAAGATTTGGCAAGAAGTTGAGTCTATGACATGTGGACCATGTAGCTAGAAAAGTGTGGCAAGCCACAAGTGTAGCAATGAACCAAACACATGCCTGGTGTGTTTGGTAGGGTGTATGAAGGGTGCATGATCCCAAGAGTTCCCTTCTCGACCCAGTTTCGGGTGTTTGGTACAGTGTATGGAGGGTGCATGAGTCCACACTAGATTAGCACAAATACACTAGAAGCATGCGTGAAGAGAGCATACATGAAGAGGGGTGTTGAGTTGATCATGCATGAAAAGGGAACAACTATGTTGAGACGAGAACGCAACCAAACACACTTGTGGCACGCCTAAGCTTAGGCGTGGCAACCTTAGCCTTCAAACCAAACCATAAATTTGAAAGTTGGTCATTGGATGAAGCCAATCCGACGGTACAAAGATGGCAAATCCGAGCACTACTGGCCGTTGGATATCATCTACATTCCACCAGATTCTGTCACATGTAGAATCTAGAAGACTCCATGGTTGAACTTCATTCATGACTAACTTTGCCACAACTACGCTTAGGCAAAGTGTGTCTACCACAAAAAATGTGGCTATCAAAATGGCCACCACAAGTGTGGTAAGATTTGGCAAGAAGTTGAGTCTATGACATGTGGACCTCAGAAGCTAGAAAAGTGTGGCAAGCCACAAGTGTAGCAATGAACCAAACACATGCAAACGCGCCCTACGCTTAGGCGTGGAAACCTTAGGCTGCAAACCAAACCATAAATTTGAAAGTTGGTCGTTGGATGAAGCCAATCCGACGGTACAAAGATGGCAAATCCGAGCACTATTGGCCGTTGGATATCATCTACATTCCACCAGATTTTGCCACATGTAGAATCTCGAAGACTCCACATGTAGAAGCATAATGCACAAACCACCAGAATCTCATGTGTGCAATGCACGTGTACCTTACTAGTAGTTGGTAGTAGTAAGAAACAAATTCTAGGTTTGGCACGAGCTCGTACTGCGGGAGCACCACAAGGCCTGCCGAAGGAATTACATTTCCCTCTTGAGGCCCACGGGACCGAACTTCAGTGGCTTAGTGCCCAGCCTATGAGTCAATGACATGCGGACCTTAAATACGGCTGGCCCACATGTCATTCTCATGGTGGCGGTGTGGTTCGCGACTCACTCGTTCGAGATGATCCGGCCGGTGGTGGCGTGGTCGTGGCGAGGGTGCCACAGCTGGGCGTCGGAGCGTTACGAGGCATAGATGGCCACACCAGCAGGTACTACCTGTAGTATAGAAGTACTCCAGCTGAGGATTTGTACCCGGCACGAAATGTGGCACAGCCGCTGGATGAAAATTCGATGGTGCTAGATGTGTGGTGTCATGGGTTCGTGCGGTGTCGTGGGAGTCACGTGTGGCTGTGGTAGAAACTTGATGCTCGCCGCATTTAAGTTGGCCCACATGTCATGCACACAAAGGCAGAGGGGCGGTGCGGCCGAGAGGGGTGAGGCGCACGTCGGGGGACGTGGTGTCGTGGGTTGGAGCGGCGTCGTGGGAATCGCGAGTGGCAGTGGATGAAACGTGATGGTCGCCGTAGTTGAAATTCCATGGACAAGCTGTCATGTCTACGGACACATGCGTTGCATACCGATCACTAGAAGGAGTAGTAGAGAAAGCTAGGCGGATAAATAGTTCCTTATAGTCAAGCGAACCCACGCTACTACTTGTTCCAAAGACATGCACACCATCGAAATAGTCCATCTATATCAATATTCATAGAGAGGGAATATTTTTTTCAAGAGAGGAAATAGTTCATCCATCCATAATGCCCTACTCCTAGTGCAGCATCTTCTTTTTTCTTCTTCTTCTTCTTCTTCTTCTTCTTCTTCTTGTTCTCATTTTCTGTGGGAGACGGCTTCGCAACAAGCTCTCTAGACATAGCAGCTATCTCGAAACTCACACGGGCATCGAGGGCAGCATATTTTATCCGCTCGTACGTCAAGGGATAATTCCCCCATCCAGACGATCTTAATGCCAGCGTCTCGTCACCCTTCTGAAGATTTGTTCCTAGCACAAAATTTGCTACGTCGAATAGGGATGGTGTCGATTTATCACAATCTTCTACGGGAATTTTTTAGTTTGGTTTGTAGGTCAGCGATGCTTTTCAAATCAAGGTTGTACGGCTCCAACTTCTGTTTGTCCCCTGCGATCGCTAACCCACAGAAGTATATGTCATCCCGAGACAAGAAATCGTGAAGCTCACGATATGGAGGGCGTGTATGATGTGGTACACCAAAACATCATCTTCGAGGCACAGGTGAAGGACAATGCGCGTTGGATCTTCCAGGCACGCTCCGTGTAGTCCGCGTCGAGACCGATGACATTCATCTCCACCTTTTGGAGGGAGTTGGATACATTGTTGATCCACTTCCGAACAACCCTTGGGTGGTCGGTGACTATGGCAACTATGCTCAACGGGCCTTCGACGAGGACATGTTGGACACTAAAAACCTGCATCTCGATCTCTTTCGCCATTCCCATTTGGAACCACTGGACCGGAGGTCTATGGTTTGGAGATTTAGGATTAGATGGCTAATCTAACTAAAGAAGATGATTATATATAGGGGCTTCGGAATTACTCCAGGAGGATGTGAAGAGGTTAAAACAATGTGAATGCAGTGTGGTTTGTGCAAATGAAGATCAAGGAGTAGTGAAAAAGCCGAGGAAAATCGGTTCCCGATGGACAAGTAAATGGGAGAAGTTATGCGCATGCATGAAGAGAGGTGTGGTGGTTTGGCTGCTGCATGCAATGGATTGGACGGGCTCTTCGGTTGCCTTTTCTCTCTCCCACGCGCACAGAGTGGCCCACTTGCATCCTAAAGTTTATTGGCTGGAGTCGGGTTGTAGCTGCTCATGCATACACTAATTAATGCTGTGAATGCGGGGCATGGAGGGAAATGAGCGCATGCAGAAGGGTATATACGCAGACTAATTAGAGAAATACTGAAAAAATTTATGCGAAGACAAAAGAGGACCTGAGGGAGTACTACTCATGTTCCTACTACGGTTAAGGAATATGCGGTTATCCTCAAAAAAGAAAAGTCCTTCCTCGCGCTTCCGCATGCACGAGAATTTGGTTCTGCTACATAATATGGATGATAGCTGGAGGATGAAGTGAACCCAGAGGCATGCTAGCACGGGAGTGTACTCATGTTCCTACTACTCCTACTACTAGTAGTAGTACAACTATGGTACACTTGATGGTTAAAATACTATATTCATCCGGTCCTCACAGTGAAGTGACAAGACCCTACGCCCTAGGTGACACCAGTCCAAGCGGCGTGTCCGGGTTACCAAAGTCAACCTCACCTTGTGCACTGTGCAGTCACTATCACCGATGTTGTATAGCATGCCTCGCCTCGTCTCCCTCTCCCCTAGCACCACTCCATCTCCATCTCCGTCTTGCCGGAGATCCTGAGGTCACTCTTCATTATCTCACTGTGCCCCCGCATACCCTCGCCTCTCTCGCCTCCCCCAATACCACTACTCCCTCGCTAGCCGCTCCAGCACCGACAACCTTCTCCCCCGTAAATCAAGCCCCCAAAACCCCACCTTCCAAAGTCCACCATGGCCGAACGCGAACCGCGCACGATCCATATGAGACGCGATTGGAGCTATCTCCCAGTGACATCCTCGACCTCTGTTGTTCGTGTATGGATATCTTGAGCGCCCTGCGGCTGGCTGCATGCTCGAGGGGCATGCACACGACCATCGTTGAAGCGAGGCCTAAGCTTTTCCAGACACCCTGCTTGTTGCTATCTGGTCTTGCGAGATTGGCTCACCATGATACGGAGGCGTACATGATGCCCCTCGACTTCAATCCGATCTCCATTAGCCGAAACTTCTTTGCAGGTATGTAGTGGGTTGCCGTACATCATTTCCCTCGACTTCTATCCGATCACCTTCGCCCAAAACTTCTTGGCAGGTATGTACTGGGTCGGCATGAACTCCCACTGGATGGCTGCCATCAGAGAAGACGGTAAAAAGTTGGTTCTCGTGAACTTCCAAACCTCCCATGAGATTATCCTTCCTCTGTTGGATTATATAGAGTATTACAATCGTGGTCCCAGTCATCTAGATTACCGCGTCAGTTGGACGGACCTTGTTTTGCAGAAGATTGTAATCTTCCAAGTGCCCACAGGACATGCGGATTACATAGACTTCAAGCTAATTGCCTTGATCGACAAGGGAATCACCTATCTTTACGCTGGTGCCTTCTTTAGATGGAGACAATTCAGCTCGCAGTGGATCGTCGTCAAAGATGATACACACTTCTATGATTCTATTGAACACAATGGCTTCATCTACACGATCGACAAAGAAGATGGCACGACGTATTGCTGGGACGGTGCATGTAAGTTGTTTCCGTCTCATGTTAATGATGACGCCATGACACTATTTGAACTTTTTGTGATGATTGGCATATCCCTGTTTGAGCAGAATTTGAGTAGAACTATGGCAATGTATTAGAGACGCCATAAATCAGCTATATTTGGAATGAGTTAATTCATGCGATTGTGATCATGTCATTACAGCCAATTTGTACCCCTAAATAATCAAACAGTTAGGAATATATGGATATTCTCCTTATTTTACAGTAATCTTTATACTACTACTAAATATGAGTGTGTATCAAATGGCCATGTTGGTTTCCTCATTTTCATGATGTAGAAACATGCACCACACTAATGGTTTCATCTAACCATACATTAGGGAAGTAAATGTGCATATGGAGAACTCTATATTTGGAAGTAGTGAAATCCTGTAATGCTTACCATATGTACATACCTATATTCGCCCTTCAGCAATCCATGGCTAGAATAATATCCTCACAAAAAATATGCCCACAGAACACGAGTATATAACAATGCATGGTCTGTTAGTTACCTTGAAGAAATTGTTTGTGAGGACAGAACATGATTCCATAACATGCATGACATGGTAGTTTCCTGTGAAGAATCGATTGCGAGATAACATGAGTATAACCATGCATGGGACTTCTATATTTTCGAACCCAGTATACATTTCCCTGTATTTTCCTCCCAGCCCAACAGGACATATCAATGTTGTTTCTTGCATTATCCTACTCATACTACGAACAATGTTGATCTTACATTAACAATGTTTGTCCTTTTTATATGATGCACGATTGTCCCTATAGTTACTGCCCTTTGTAATCACACCACCTTTGCCAAAAACAGGGAAGCACAACTGGTTCCTCGCTCGATCAGACGACGGCAAAAGACTGATGGTCATTCGGACACATGAGCCGGAAAAGTTATATTGCAAAACCCCCACTGTATACAAGAACCATGAAATACATGAGTATCTGGACAGTGGCTATTACGTCTATGAGCAGGATACCAGCTTGTAGGGGCCTTCAGGATTTTTTAGTTGGAGGCGGGTAAACAGCCTTGGTTCACACTCTGCTTTCTGACTCAATTAAACGATTAACCAGGAGATCACCGTTGGCAAGGACCTTGATGGCAGAGAGGCTCTGTTTGCTATGGAAAACTGTGTCTACACGGCGAGCCCTAGGAGTTCGGGAGCAAACTCCCCAGATTGTCAACGATACAGCCTGCAGCCAAAACAAGGTGAGAATGACAAAGGCATCCGAATTAACTTTGATCCTTGGATGTCTCACTCGACAGGCAGTGATGTGGTTCAAGCCTTCAGGTTGATAGGTAATTCGGCTGTTATGTCGAAAGGGTGGAGTACTGGTTTCTCCGGATCATTGGTCGCTGAAGCGGGGCTGCAAATTATGACGGTGTTGGATCATCTCTTCGAATGACTTTGTTGTCTTTGCTCCTTGTTCTGGATGGGTAGTTCTTTCTTTTTTTATGCATATTCCTTGTCATTTGGTCATCCTCGTCTATGTCACTCTTACTATGTAATAGTTGGCTCTGTTTAGAATGTCATTCTCGTCTGGATCACGAGTGTCTGAGCGTTGCAGAAGGGTGCATTTTGGTGGTGTAGCAAGACTTCTTATGGACTATCATGTCTTGTTGTTTATGTCAGTAGTAGTCACCAGTTAGTGTTTTAATGTTGTATATATCATTGTTTCGAACTGTTTATTGTCTCAAACTACTGGTGGGCTAAATGAGGGCATCACCATTCCCCAGTGTTCAGAGTGTATCTCCTTTTTCCAAGTTATATAATTTGAGCTCAGTGTCTTTTCAATGATGTACACTTGTTTGGGTCAGTGAGGTGTCGTTGAATATGGGCCGAGTAGTAACGCAATGCCAAATAGGTCAATTATGACTCTAAGGCCGGGCTCTCAAAAGATCCTCAAAAAAGGCCGGGCTCTCCAAAAAATAAATAATAAGGACTCTTAGGCCGACATGTGGGCGCCACTGGTGTTTTTGTGCGCTTGCGCGCCGAGAGCATATTGGCACGTGTTCGAAATTCAAGATACCTTTTCATCCCCAATCTCCCGCCCCTCCCCCACCTCTGGAATCTTGATTCCTACTCCAGTTTCCCCAAATCCCCTTCCTGTACTCCATGTACTCAAGTTCACTATCATGTCGTCGGTCAACACAGATCTCCGAGCCGGAGATCCTGAGGTCCGTCCTGCCTTTGGTCGCCGCGTGCTGTCGCTCAACAGTGGCATGGCGGCGCTTGACGACCAGTTTGGCGGCAAAGTGCTGATGGTAACCATCAACGGCGACCGGCCTCCCGTCTCGCCGGATGACCTTGTCAAAGCTCTTGGCATTGCGCTCGGCATCCAAATAAGTGACTTGCTCGTCGAAGTCTGTCCGCCACCGGCTGATTTCTTCGTCAGGTTCCGGACAACTTTCAACTGCAGCCGTGTGTTCGAATCTTCCCGGCGTTTGTTCCTCTATGGCGCGCTGGTGAGCTTTGACCGGTGGCACCCAGGATGGGGCTCGGTGCCCTCTGAGCTTGAGTTTTTAACAAAGCTTACCTTCCATGGCATGCCTCGACGTGCTTGGAACAACGTGTCCATGAATGAGCTTATCAACGACCTTGGAGGTGAGCTCGTAAGTATGTTTGTTCCTCCAGACAGCTGGGCTCTGACCGTTATGGCATGGATGAAGAAGTCATCCATCATAATGAAGGTGATTTGTGTTGAGATACCAGTGCAGGAACCGGGGTTGTACTATTTGTCGCCACCAAGTACGCTGCGGACCATGTTAGGGATGTACCTGTATCGAGTGTTCGTGCATGTCGAAGAAGTGGTCAATCCGTCAATTGAAGTCCTGCCACCGCCGCTGGTGCCATGGTCCGTCGACGACGTCCATTACAGGAGTCAACGTCAGACTTTCCCCGTGTTGCTCGGAACGATGGATGACACAGGGCCTACTCCATCACGCGGCGGAGGCCACTGCTTCTTTGGGAGAAGAGGCGGTGGCTGCCCGGAAGTGCTCTAATTTGAGGTAACAACTGAATCTTGTCAGATACTAGTTAAATCCGAGCTATGGGTGTGAAGCAGTGATGTGCCAGTACATTTGGTTGTGACATGTTCTAATTTTGTACCTGAACTTTTTCTAGAAAGGGTTGTACATCAACTTAATGTGCTAGCAGAACTTATTGTGTTGTCTGTCTGTTTTCTTTGCACAGCATTCAAGATATTTCCCTGTCATTGATAAAGAATATGAACTGTTATGCACGAGTTCGTTGGTTTCAACATAGCCCTACCCGTAGCAATCCACTTCTTCCATCCTGATTGTGCCGCCTGCGTGAAATTTTTGTATGCAAGTTAAATGTGCTATGATGTTCTATATGACTGTGTCAACCATATAAGTTTTTACTGAGCATCAGCAATGCATATGGCTGAAAGATGTATTTACGAGCATCGACCGATGGGTCTCACACACACACACACACACACACACACACACACACACACACACACGCACACACGCACACACGCACAAGTGGGACCCGTTGAATTATTTCTTTGCTCGTGACAGCTTTTAATTAGGTTCCACTGTAATCTAACTTTTTTCTTAAGTTATTAATTGAGCTCAGTACCTTCAAAAAGTTGTACAGAAGCCTTGTTTGGGCCTTTCTGGCGTTGCTGAATGTGGGCTGAGTAGCCATGTTAGGTTGTACTGTACTACACAGGCCTTCTTTTTCAACATCAGCAATGCAACTGGGCCGACAGTTGTACACAATATCCGGGTCAACTTGTTATTCACCGCCCCGCTGGGCTGCAAACTTTCTTAGGAGGTAAGCATTAGGCTTAACAAGAAAATGGACTTTAAGAAATAATAAATAGGATGTAATTATAATAATTGGGCAGTAACTATAAAAAAAATGCACCAAACACGTAATTAGTTTAAAAATATAATATTTTCGGAATTTTAATTTCATTACTTGTTGTGCGCACAATATTTCGTTGGATTTTAACGTAATACAACTTTATTTTGAAATTATATTTAATCTGACTAGAAATTTCAGATAAAAATATTTCGGATCCCATAAAAATGTGGGAACATTTTTGTCGGCGTTCTGGGAACGGGGGTCCCCAGACTTGCCTACCTGCGGCCTGCTGCGTGGCTCAAAGGAGGCCCAGGACGGCCCATCTTCATCAACACAAGCTCAAGACCCTCGCGAGGGGCCAAGCCTCGCGGGGCGGACGACCAAGAGCTTCCTCGGGCGCGGCCTCGTCAGGCTGGCTCATGAGGAGGCGGAGAACTCAAGGCGGGGTACCTCGCGAGGTGCCCGTGGCGTAAGCCATGACGACCAAGGGCGCCATTGAGCCAGCCAGCAGCGCCCCTCCTTTCCTCTTTGGTGCAAAGGGGGCAAGCGCAAGCAAGAGCATCAAGCAAAGGCATCCGTTTTGGTGCAACAAGACCAAGACCAGCCCCAACATCTGGAATGCAGTCATCGTGGAGCCCAAGCAGGCGTCATCACCAGAGCCTTTGGCAGGCGAGGACCAACTTTAGTCAGGATAAGTGTACCCGCTGTTCCCCTTCAAAATGGCCAATTGTTGGCGCCCTTCCCGCTCAATATTTGGGAAGAGTCCCAGGGCCTTCGCCTATAAATAGGGGTAGCCACACTCAGAGAAAAAGGAGAGACAAATGAAGGACGATCAGGGGGACGAAGGACGATCGGATCGAGCATTCGGGATCCAGAGAGAGAGAGAGAGAGAGAGAAACCCGTTCCTCAAGCCAGAGCGACGAGGCACCACTTAGCAGTTCATCACACCCACCAAGAACAGACCCTCGCGAGGATGTTCTTCCCTGTATTGTTCTTCGTCAGCCCAGAGGCAATCCACACACCACAAACTAGAGTAGGGTATTACACCACAACGGTGGCCCGAACTAGTATAAATCTTGCGTCTCTTGTGTTGTTCTTGTTAGCTGTTTAGGTCCCTGCGATTCGGCGAGGAACGAGACGGTGGAGGGTTGGATCTCCGCGCGCACCCCAGAGTTCAAACCTTAAGGGTCTGCCGGAACCCGTGATCCGACAATTTTTTTTAGTTCAGTTTTGAGCGGTTGGTTGAAATTATTAATCATTGTCCTAGCTAGAAAATGGGTTGTACTTTTAACAAACTGTAAATGGGCTGTAGTAAATTTCATTAGAATTAAAAATGGGATGTACATTCTTACAAATCACAAATGGGCTATATGTTCTCTGCCACACACTTGTGGGCCTTATAAGTTGACGCGTCCCCTAAAAAAACTAAGTTGACGCGTATGCAAGGCTATGTCAACAACACACAGTTCTGGCAGCTGTGGCCGTTGGATGTCCATCCAACGAATGTCGTGCTTCTTCTTCAATCTCAGATATTCTTGCTTTAGCCGCCCAAAAAATGATTCCTCACCCTGACATATGGGGCGCACCATTTCGGAGGCTGACCTATGGGCCTACTAAGTTGACGCGTACCAAGGGCTTTGTCAACTTAGTCAATATAAATGATTCTAGCTGCAGTGACCGTACGATGTCCATCCAACGGCAGTAGTGCTTCTTCAACCTCCCAAAGCAGCATCGGTCGTGTCGCGTGCTCTTGCCTCCCGTGGCCGGCTGTGATGTCACGGAGGCCTCACCGCCCCCTACTACTCCCACCGCTGGCCAGGCCATCCCTCTACTCACCCACACCCCCTATTATTCCGCGGCAACGGCAGCCTCACACCGCAGCCGAACCAGTGAACCCTCGTACTCGTCTCCGTGCGGGCATCCACTGCCGCGTCTTCCCCGGCTCCGCGTCGTCCCCTTCCTAGGCCTCTCCGTCGTCCACCGCCCTGGTGCTCTCGGCGCGGCGTGGTCAACGTGGTCAAGGAACAGCTTCCATCGGACGTGGACTGTACGTGGAGAGGCTGACAGCTGGGTCCACGACGGCAGCAAGGAAGTGCCTCCTTGTTACTCAGAAAATAATGATTCCTCCACCTGACAGCAGGGACCCACCAGATGGGCCACCGTACTTCATGAAAAAACATTTCCGCCCTGACTGCTGGGACCCACCGGACAGGCCATCGTATTGCGCGAAAAAAACGTTCCCCCCGCTGTCAGCTCGGACCCATCGGAAGTGTCTCCTTATTACGCAAAAAAAATGAATACTCCCCTTGCTGGTTGGGACCCACCTTGGTGGGAGGCTGACTTGTGGGCCTACTAAGTTGACGGGATGGAGTGCTTTGTTAACTTAGTCAATATGAAGGATTCTAGCTCCAGTGACCGTACGATGTCCATCCAACGGCCGTAGTGCTTCTTCAACCTCTAGTCTTGTTGCTCCAGCCGCCCAAAGCAGCGCCGGTCGTGCCGCATGCGCGTGCCTCCCGTGGTCGGCTATGCTGCCGCGGAGGCCTCACCGCCCCCTACTATTCCCACCGCTGGCCAGGCCCTGCGGCGACGACAGCTTCACACCATAGCTGAACCACTACCGCGTCTTCCCCGGCTCCGCATCGTCACCTTCCTAGGACTCGCCGTCGTCCACCGCCCTGGTGCTCTCGGCGTTGTGTGGTCAACGTGGTCAAGGAACGACTTCCATTGGACGTGGACTGTATGTGGAGAGGCTGACAGCTGGGTCCACGGCCACAGCAAGGAAGTGCCTCCTTATTACGTGCAAAATAATTATTCCTCCACCTGACAGCGGGGACCCACCAGATGGGCCACCGTATTTCGCGAAAAAACGTTTCCCCCTGATTGCTGGCGCACACCAGCTACATCTTCACACGCAAGGAAGTGCGTCCGGGCAAAAAACCGATTCGCCCCCTGACTTCTGGGACCCACCAGCTACATCTTCGCACGCAAGGAAGTGCCTGACAGTTGGGACCCACCTGGTCGAAGCATGCGTAGCGTTGTCATTCTGGTCGCGAATGTGTACGTACATACTGTTCGATGTAGAGGTGCGCAGGTGTCGTAGTAGAGGCGCGTACGTAGCATGTATATGTACGTACAGCGGCCAGTGTGCAAGAAAGAAAATACGGCCACATACGTACATACAGGCAGGGCTTCGAACGCCTACTCGCGCATACGTACGGCCAGGGCTCGTGTACATGGCTGGGTCAGAACGGAGAACAACGTCGTCGTCGTGTTCATGGGGAGCCAACCGGCTGGGTCGGAATGGAATGCGTCATCATGTTCATTGGCAGGGCTTGGACGGAACAGCCGATGGAAACGAGGCCTGGCGTACCGCAGAACGGAGGAAACGGCCTTGTGTTCGACCGGCCACGTTCGAAACGGGATCCTGTTCATCGGGAGGGGTCTGGCATACCGCAAAATGGAGGAAACGGACCTCCTACGGTTGAAACGAGGGTCCTGTTGATCGGGAGGGTTGTGGCGTACCGCAAAACGGAGGAAACGTACTTGTGTTGGAGCACTACGGTCGAAACGGGGGTCCTGTTCACTGGGAGGGGTGTGGCGTATCGGAATACGGGACTCCACGGGATACTGTTCATCTCCACCGTCGACCCCCTCCAGCCTCCACGGGCTACTGTTCATCCACCATTGACCTCCTCCAGCCTCCACCTGCGACTGTTCATCCACGGGCTCCTGTTCATCCAGCCTCCACCGTGCGCTACTCCACCAGCTACTGTTCAACCAGCCCTCTCCACGGGCTCCTGTTCAACCACCCCTCCACGGGCTACTATTCATCCTGCCCTCCACCGTCTGCTGTTCATCCTACCCTTCACGGGGTGGTCCTGTTCATCCAGCCCCAACCGGCTCGATCGATCGGGGTACTGTTCATCCAGAGGCAACACCACGGGGTCCTGTTCATCCACCCCCACAGAGAACTGTTCATCCAAACCCCCTCGCGACGCTCACTGTTCATCCAGAGGCAGCATCGATCGGCTTCAGTTAGCAGCAGTAGCGAAGGAATCGCTCGATCGGGTTCAGTTAACAGCCATCGATCGATCGCTCGGGTTCAGTAACGCGTAGCCTGCAGTGCAATCGCTCGGGTTAAGTTAGAGCCCAACGCCTCGCTCGGGTTCAGTTAGAGCCCAACGCCTCGCACACACGCGCGTACGTACGAGCGAAACGCGCATCGCTCGGCCCCCGACCACCCAATGTAACCGGGGACTCCCCGATATTTTCCGCGCCCTCGCTTCTACCACGGTTTTTTTCCATCATGGACAGCCCAAAGAATGTCATGCAGCCGCGTCTCCAGCCCGCCCAGGACGAAAAGCCCATTTTTTGTCATGATTTTTTGTCATAGAAGTAGGACCCCACCACATCTATGATGATGCCGGGTTTTGTCACAATTATCGTCATAGAAGTGTCATAAGTATGACAGAATAAAAATGTTCGGCCCAAAATATCACGGATGTGTCTTTTTTTTGTAATGACTTGGGATTTGATGGCTTATCGTGGCTTGTATGTTATGTCAAATGGAAGTTGCTCTATGGCCCATTTGGCGACCCGTCCCGTGGCATCGCGGTTGTTTATTATGTCATTGAGTGGGACTTCAGAGGCCACCATGATTGAACACTCCTGGATGTAGTGTCGTAGCTTTCGGGATGCCATGAAGACCGCGTATGCTATATTTTGGTAATGAGGGTACCAATATTTGCATGGTGTGAGGATAGTTGTCGGTGTAAAAACCGGCGGATCTCGGGTAGGGGGTCCCGAACTATGCGTCTAGGCGGATGGTAACAGGAAACAAGGGACACGATATTTTTCCCAGGTTCGGGCCCTCTTGATGGAGGTAAAACCCTACGTCCTTCTTGATTAATATTGATGATGTGTGTTACAAGAGTGGATCTACCACGAGATCAAAGAGGCTAAACCCTAGAAGCTAGCCTATGGTATGATTGTTGTTCGTCCTACGGACTAAAACCCTCCGGTTTATATAGACACCGGATAGGGTTAGGGTTACACAGAGTCGGTTACAAAGGTAGGAGATCTACATATCCGTATCGCCAAGCTTGCCTTCCACGCCAAGGAAAGTCCCATACGGACACGGGACGAAGTCTTCAATCTTGTATCTTCATAGTCTTGGAGTCCGGCCGATGATGATAGTTCGGCTATCCGGACACCCCCTAGTCCGGAACTCCCTCAATAGTAGATACGTAGTATACTGGTTTTTGGAGCGGAAATTTGTGTCCGTCCTATTCTCGTTCGACGACGAGCACGGCGCTCACCACCTGATGTGTTGCCGATATGTATAGTAACATGGGTTCGCCAGCGTTTGGTGCAGACAGGATTGGGTTGCTTGCTAGGAGGGCCTTTATTTCCTCCAGTCCGGCAGTCGCCGCGTCTGTCCATTTGAAGTTATCGGTGTGCCATAAGAGGCGATAGAGTGGTAGCGCCTTTTCTCCTAATCTGGAGATAAAGCAACTTAATGCTGCCACTCATCCAGCTAGTTTTTTGGATTTGTTTGAAGTCTGTTGGCGTAGCCAACTGTGACAGAGCTTGGATTTTAGCTGGATTTGCTTCTATTCCTCTATTGGAAACAATGAAGCCCAACAGTTTTCCAGCGGGGACGCCGAAGACATAGGTTTTTGGGTTGAGTTTAATATCATATGCACGGAGGTTGTCGAATGTAAGACGTAAGTCATCTATTAGTGTTTCGACGTGCCTGGTTTTGATGATGACGTCATCGACGTAAGCTTCTACTGTCTCGCGATCAGTTTCTCCAGGCATGTTTTAATCATGCGGTTGTATGTGGCACCGGTGTTCTTGAGCCCAAAAGGCATGGTGTTGAAGCAGAATGGCCCATATGGGGTAATAAATGATGTTGCAGCTTGATCGGACTCCTTCATTTTAATTTGATGGTATCCGGAATATGCATCGAGGAAACACAGTGAATCGTGTCCTGCGGTGGCGTCAATGATTTGATCAATGCGGGGGAGGGGGAAGGGATCCTTAGGGCAGGCCTTGTTGAGGTCTTTGAAATCAATGCACAGGCGCCAGGATTTGTCCTTCTTTAGTACCATCACCAGGTTTGCCAGCCAGTCTAGATGTTTGATTTCTCTAATGAATCCGGCTTCGATAAGCTTGGCAAGCTCCTCCCCCATGGCTTGTCACTTGGGTTCGGAGAAGCGCCACAGTGTTTGCTTGACCGATTTAAATCCTTTTAATATATTGAGGCTATGTTCGGCCAGCTTGCGTGGGATCCCTGGCATATCTAAAGGGTGCCAGGCGAATATGTCCCAGTTTTCACGCAGGAATTCCCGTAGCGCGGCGTCAACTGTTGGGTTTAGTTGTGCTCCTATAGATACTGTTTTCTTGGGGTTCGTTGGGTGGACCTAAAATTTAACTATTTCTTCTGCTGGTTTGAAGGAGGTGGATTTGGGGCGTTTGTCGAGGACCACATCGTTCCTGTCCATCATGGAGCGTAGTGCGGTTAATTCTTCGGCCACGAGGGCTTCGGATAGCGCCTCAAGGGCGACGAATGTTGTTTTGTTTTCCGTGCAGAGTGCTACGTCCGGATCACTGACGAGAGTGATTATCCCGTTCGGTCTGGGCATTTTGAGCTTCATATACCTGTAATGAGGTATGGCTTGGAAGCGTGTAAAAGCGTCCCGCCCCAAAAGGGCGTGGTATCCGCTGCTGAAAGAGGCAACTTGGAAAGTGATTTCTTCCGACCGATAATTCTCCGGCGTGCCGAATACCACGTCAAGTGTGATTTTTCCCGTGCATCGCGCCTCCCAACTAGGAATGATTCCTCGGAAGGTTGTGCTACTTTGCTTGATACGGCTCATGTCTATTTCCATTTTGTGGAGTGTGTCCTCGTAAATGATGTCTAGTCTGCTGCCGCTGTCCATGAGGACCTTGGTAAGTCGAAAACCGTCCACGATGGGACTGAGGACTAATGCGACTGGCACTCGGACCCTC
This sequence comes from Aegilops bicornis, assembly GCA_021605145.1. Classification (NCBI taxonomy): domain Eukaryota; kingdom Viridiplantae; phylum Streptophyta; class Magnoliopsida; order Poales; family Poaceae; genus Aegilops; species Aegilops bicornis. Next base: position 602,011,780 of record CM038670.1, read on the forward strand.
CTATACTTCGTCTCATCATCGGCATTGAATGTTATAGCCGTGTCGTTCCAAGGGTTTATTGCAGCGATTTGGCAGACTTCAGCGAGGTCGCGAAGTGCTCTTTTGTGTTTGTCGTTTGAGGAAAATGTCTCAAAGACCGTCAACACTCTTGTGTCGTCGTTTTCTAGAGGGTGCTTTTCTAGGGCGTCCTTGATAAGGATGTATCCAACAAGCTCTAAGGCTATGGGTTGCCACGGTATCTGGCGTCGTGTGTATTTTGCATGGGCCATTGAGCCATCCCTCCAGAACGGTGCCGCGTCCTCTTTGCCTGTAGGAGAAGTTTAGTTGGGATCGACGGTTCCCAGCAAGCTGCCTGAGTTTTCCAAGCACTTCCCATCGTGATGTACTTCTGTATGATAGTTGCAAAGTCAGCGAACTTCAGTATGCGGCGGCGATTGATGGCGTTGAGGATTTCTTCGTTCGTACAATTATTGCGAAACGCTGATATCGCATCCTCGTCGCGGAAATCTTTTACCCTGTCTTTGACAAGGAGGAATCTGGCCCGGAAGTGGTGAACCGTTTCTTGAGACTGCTGTTTTACGCTCATAAGGGCGTCTATGTCCGGGTGCGAGGGTGGAATTAAATCCGAACCCTGACCTAAACGATTATCCGGAGTCTGAAGACCTTCCGGACTCAACAGTCCGGGTTCCGGAGTACCTTCCGATTGTTTAGGGTTGTCGTTCGATTCTGTGTTCGGAGGGCTGGTCGAATCATTTCACTGGTGAGTATCTGGCTCTTCCTGATCGGCGATCCGAACGTAATCCTTCTTCGATATAGAAGAAGACTCGTCGTCCTGCTCCTCGAGTACCGCTATCTGGTGGGTGATCGGTGGAGTTTTGATTTCTCCTTGATCGGTTTTAGGACCGATCCGATCGTAATCTGTGGCGATTCCCAAAGCGGCGATTGAAGGAAATATGGCCTAGAGGCAATAATAAAGTTATTATTTATTTCCTTACATCAAGATAAATGTTTATTATTCATGCTAGAATTGTATTAACCGGAAATATAATACTTGTGTGAATACATAGACAAACAGAGTGACACTAGTATGCCTCTACTTGACTAGCTCGTTGATCAAAGATGGTTATGTTTCCTAGCCATTGACATGACTTGTCATTTGATTAACGGGATCACATCATTAGAAGAATGATGTGATTGACTTAACCCATTCCGTTAGCTTAGCACACGATCGTCTAGTATTCTGCTATTACTTTCTTCATGACTTATACATGTTCCTATGACTATGGGATTATGCAAGTCCCGTTTACCGGAGGAACACTTTGTGTGCTACCAAACTTCACAACGTAACTGGGTGATTATAAAGGTGCTCTACAGGTGTCTCCAAAGGTACTTGTTGGGTTGGCGTATTTCGAGATTAGGATTTGTCACTCCGATTGTCGGAGAGGTATCTCTGGGCCCACTCAATAATGCACATCACTATAAGCCTTGCAAGCATTGTAACTAATGAGTTAGTTGCGGGATGATGTATTATGGAACGAGTAAAGAGACTTGCCGGTAACGAGATTGAACTAGGTATTAAGATACCGACGATTGAATCTTGGGCAAGTAACATACCAATGACAAAGGGAACAACGTATGTTGTTATGCAGTTTGACCGATAAAGATCTTCGTAGAATATGTGGGAGCCAATATGAGCATCCAGGTTCCGCTATTGGTTATTGACCGGAGACGTGTCTCGGTCAAGTCTACATAGTTCTCGAACCCGTAGGGTCCGCACGCTTAAAGTTAGATGACGGTTATATTATGAGTTTATGTGTTTTTTATGTACCGAAGATAGTTCGGAGTCCTGGATGTGATCACGTATATGACGAGGAGTCCCGAAATGGTCGAGACGTAAAGATCGATATATTGGACGACTATGTTTGGACACTGGAAAGATTCCGGAAGATTTCGGACATTTTATCGGGGGTTGCCGGACCCCCCCTGGAGTTAATGGGCCTTGTTGGGCTCTAGTGGAGAGGGAGGAGCGGGCCAGGGCAAGAGGCGCGCCCCCTCCCCTTGAGTCCGAATAGGTCAAGGAAGGGGGCGGCGCCCCCCTTGCCTTTACCCTCTCCCACTCCTTCCTTCCCCCTCCTCCTTGGACTAGGAAAGGGAGGGGCAAACCTACTTGGAGTTGGTTTCCCCTTCCTAGGGCACGCCACCCCCTTGGCCGGCCCTCTCCTCCTACCCCCCTTATATACGGAGGAGGGGGCACCCCATAGACACAACAATTGATCTCTTGATCTCTTAGCCGTGTGCAGTGCCCCCCTCCACCATAATCCACCTCGATAATATCGTAGCGGTGCTTAGGCGAAGCCCTGCATCGATAGAACATCATCATCGTCCTGGCCGTCGTCTTGTGAAACTCTCCCTCAACACTTGGCTGGATCGGAGTTCGAGGGACGTCATCGAGCTGAACGTGTGCCGAACTCGAAGGTGTCATGCGTTCGATACTTGATCGGTCGGATCGTGAAGACATACGACTACATCAACCGCGTTGTGCTAACGCTTCCGCTTTCGGTCTACGAGGGTACGCGGACAACACTCTCCCCTCTCGTTGCTATGCATCACCATGATCCTGTGTGTGCGTAGGAATTTTTTTAAATTACTACGTTACCCGATAGTGGTATCTAAGCCTGGTTTTATGCGTAGATGTTATATGCACGAGTAGAACATAACTGAGTTGTGGGCGATACAAGTCATACTGCTTACCAGCATGTCATACTTTGGTTCGGCGATATTGTTGGATGAAGCGGCCGGACCGACATTACGCCAGATGCTTACGCGAGACTGGTTCTACCGACGTGCTTTTGCACATTGGTGGCGGGTGTCGGTTTCTCCAACTTTAGTTGAACCGAGTGTGGCTATGCCCGGTCCTTGAGAAGGTTAAAACAACACTAACTTGACGAACTATCATTGTGGTTTTGATGCGTAGATAAGAACGGTTCTTGCTCAGCCCGTAGCAACCACGTAAAACTTGCAACAACAAAGTAGAGGATGTTTAACTTGTTTTTGCAGGGCATGTTGTGATGTGATATGGTCACGGCATGATGCTATATTTTATTGTATGAGATGATCATGTTTTGTAACCGAGTTATCGGCAACTGGCAGGAGCCATATGGTTGTCGCTTTATTGTATGCAGTGAAATCGCCCTATAATGCTTTACTTTATCACTAAGCGGTAGCGATAGTCGTAGAAGCATAAGTTGGCGAGAGGACAACGATGCTATGATGGAGATCAAGGTGTCGTGCCGGTGACGATGGTGATCATGACGGTGCTTCGAAGATGAAGATCACAAGCACAAGATGATGATGGCCATATCATATCACTTATATTGATTGCATGTGATGTTTATCTTTTATGCATCTTATCTTGCTTTGATTGACGGTAGCATTATAAGATGATCTATCACTAAATTATCAAGGTATAAGTGTTCTCCCTGAGTATGCACCGTTGCGGAAGTTCTTCCTGCTGAGACACCACGTGATGATCGGGTGTGATAGGCTCTACGTTCAAATACAACGGCTGCAAAACAGTTGCACACGCGGAATACTCAGGTTAAACTTGACGAGCCTAGCATATAACAGATATGGCCTCGGAACACTGAGACCGAAAGGTCAAACGTGAATCATATAGTAGATATGATCAACATAGTGATGTTCACCACTGAAACTACTCCATCTCACATGATGATCGGACATGGTTTAGTTGATATGGATCACGTGATCACTTAGAGGATTAGAGGGATGTCTATCTAAGTGGGAGTTCTTAAGGAATATGATTAATTGAACTTAAATTTATCATGAACTTAGTACCTGATAGTATCTTGCTTGTCTATGTTGTTGTAGATAGATGGCCCGTGCTGCTGTTCCATTGAATTTTAATGCGTTCGTTGAGAAAGCAAACTTGAAATATGATGGTAGCAATTACACGGACTAGGTCCGTAACTTGAGGATTATCCTCATTGCTGCACAGAAGAATTACGACCTGGAAGCACCGGTAGGTGCCAAACCTACTACGGGAGCAACACCAGATGTTATGAACGTCTGGCAGAGCAAAGATGATGACTACTCGATAGTTCAGTGTGCCATGCTTTAAGGCTTAGAACCGGGACTTTAACGACGTTTTGAACGTCATGGAGCATATGAGATGTTCCAGGAGTTGAAGTTAATATTTCAAGCAAATGCCTGGATTGAGAGCTATGAAGTCTCCAATAAGTTCTACAACTGTAAGATGGAGGAGAATAGTTACGTCGGTGAGCATATACTGGAATGTATGGGTATAACAATCACTTGAGTCAACTGGGAGTTAATCTTCCGGATGATAGCGTCATTGACAGAATTCTTCAATCACTGCCACCAAGCTACAAGAGCTTCGTGATGAACTATAACATGCAAGGGATGGATCAGAAGATTCCCGAGCTCTTCGCAATGCTAAAGGCTGGGGAGGTAGAAATCAAGAAGGAGCATCAAGTGTTGATGGTCAACAAGACCACCAGTTTCAAGAAAAGGGGCAAAGGGAAGAAGAAGGGGAACTTCAAGAAGAACAGAAAACAAGATGCTGCTCAGGAGAAGAAACCCAAGTCTAGACCTAAGCCTGAGACTGAGTGCTTCTACTGCAAATAGACTGGTCACTGGAAGCAGAACTGGCCCAAGTATTTGGCCGATAAGAAGGATGGCAAGGTGAACAAAGGTATATGTGATATACATGTTATTGATGTGTACCTTACTAATGCTCGCCGTAGCACCTAGGTATTTGATACTGGTTCTGTTGCTAATATTTTCAACTCGAAACAGGGACTACGGATTAAGCGAAGATAGGCTAAGGACGAGGTGACGATGCGCGTGGGAAATGGTTCCAAAGTCGATGTGATCATGATTGCCGCTACCTCTACATCTACCTACGATATTAGTTTTAGACCTGAATAATTGTTATTTGGTGCGGCGTTGAGCATGAACATTATATCTGCATCTTGTTTGATGCGAGACGGTTATTCATTTAAATCAGAGAATAATGGTTGTTCTACTTATATGAGTAATATCTTTTATGGTCATGCACCCTTGAAGAGTGGTCTATTTTCATTGAATCTCGATAGTAGTGATACACATATTCATAATATAGAAGCCAAAAGATGCAGCTTTGATAATGATAGTGCAACTTATTTGTGGCACTGCCGTTTAGGTCTTATTGGTGTAAAGGACATGAAGAAACTCCATACTGATGGACTTTTGGAACCACTTGATTATGAATCACTTGGTACTTGCAAACCATGCCTCATGGGCAAGATGACTAAAATGTCGTTCTCCGGAACTATGGAGCGAGCAACAGATTTGTTGGAAATCATACATACAGATGTATGTGCTCCAATGAATGTTGAGGCTCGCGGCGGGTATCATTATTTTCTCACCTTCACAGATGATTTAAGCAGATATGGGTATATTAACTTAATGAAACATAAGTCTGAAACATTTGAAAAGTTCAAAGAATTTCAGAGTGAACTTGAAAATTATCGTAACAAGAAAATAAAGTTTCTATGATCTGATCGTGGAGGAGAATATTTGAGTTACGAGTTTGGTCTTAATTTGAAACAATGCGGAATAGTTTCGCAACTCACGCCACCCGGAACACCACAGCGTAATGGTGTGTTCTAACGTCGTAATCGTACTTTACTAGATATGGTGCGATCTATGATGTCTCTTACTGATTTACCGCTATCATTTTGGGGTTATGCTTTAGAGATGGCTGCATTCACGTTAAATAGGGCACCATCAAAATCCGTTGATACGACGCCTTATGAACTGTGGTTTGGCAAGAAACCAAAGTTGTCGTTTCTTAAAGTTTGGGGCTGCGATGCTAATGTGAAAAAATCTTCAACCTGATAAGCTCGAACCCAAATCGGAGAAGTGTGTCTTCATAGGATACCTAAAGGAAACTGTTGGGTGCACATTCTATCACAAATCTGAAGGCAAGATTTTTGTTGCTAAATTTGGATCCTTTCTAGAGAAGGAGTTTCTCTCGAAAGAAATGAGTGGGAGGAAAGTAGAACTTGATAAGGTAACTATAACTGCTCCCTTATTGGAAAGTAGTTCATCACATAAACTGGTTCCTGTGACATCTACACCAATTAGTGAGGAAGTTAATGATGATGATCATGAAACTACATATCAAGTTGTTACTGAACCTCGTAGATCAACCAGAGTAAGATCTGCAAGCAGTGGTCTTTGTAATCACATTACGGAGGTTATGTTACTAGACCATGACAAACCTACGAACTATGAAGAACCGATGGTGAGCCCAGATTCCGCAAAATGGCTTGAGGCCATGAAATCTGAGATGGGATCCATGTATGTGAACAAAGTGTGGACTTTGGTTCACTTGCCCGATGATCGGCAAGCCATTGAGAATAAATGGATCTTCAAGAAGAAGACTGATGCTGACGGTAATTTTACTGTCTATAAAGCTCGACTTGTTGCAAAAGGTTTTCGACAAGTTCAAGGGATTGACTACGATGAGACTTTCTCACCCGTAGCGATGCTTAAGTCTGTCCGAATCATGTTAGCAATTTCCGCATTTCATGATTATGAAATTAGGCAAATGGATGTAAAAACTGCATTCCTGGATGGTTTTCTGGAAGAAGAGTTGTATATGATGCAACCAGAAGGTTTTCTCGATCCAAAGGGAGCTAACAAAGTGTGCAAGCTCCAGCGATCCATTTATGGACTGGTGCAAGCCTCTCGGAGTTGGAATAAATGCTTTGATAGTGTGATCAAAGCATTTCGTTTTATACAGACTTTTGGAGAAGCCTGTATTTACAAGAAAGTGAGTGGGAGCTCTGTAGTATTTCTGATATTATATGTGGATGACATATTGCTAATTGGAAATGATATAGAATTTCTGGTAGCATAAAGGGATACTTGAATAAGAGTTTTTCAATAAAGGACCTCGGTGAAGCTGCTTATATATTGGGCATCAAGATCTATAGAGATAGATCAAGATGCTTAATTGGACTTTCACAAAGCACATACCTTGACAAAGTTTCGAAGAAGTTTAAAATGGATCAAGCAAAGAAAGGGTTCTTGCCTGTTTTACAAGGTGTGAAGTTGAGTAAGACTAAATGCCCGACCACTGCAGAAGATAGAGAGAAGATGAAAGATGTTCCCTATGCTTCAGCCATAGGCTCTATCATGTATGCAATGCTGTGTGCGGACACGATGTGTGCCTTGCTATAAGTTTAGCAGGGAGGTACCAAAGTAATCCAGGAGTGGAGCACTGGACAGCGGTCAAGAACATCCTGAAATACCTGAAATGGACTAAGGATATGTTTCTCGTTTATGGAGGTGACAAAGAGCTAGTCGTAAATGGTTACGTCGATGCAAGCTTTGACACTGATCCGGACGATTCTAAATCGCAAACTAGATACGTGTTTACATGAACGGTGGAGCTATCAGTTGGTGTAGTTCTAAACGAAGCATTGTGGCGGGATCTACGTGTGAAGCAGAGTACATAGCTGCTTCGGAAGCAGCAAATTAAGGAGTCTAGATGAAGGAGTTCATATCCGATCTAGGTGTCATACCTAGTGCATCGGGTCCAATTAAAATCTTTTGTGACAATACTGGTGCAATTGCCTTGGCAAAGGAATCCAGATTTCACAAGAGAACCAAGCTCATCAAGAGACGCTTCAACTCCATCCGGGATCTAGTCAAGGTGGGAGACATAGAAATTTGTTAGATACATACGGATCTGAATGTTGCATACCCGTTGACTAAGCCTCTTCCACGAGCAAAACATGATCAGCACCAAGGCTCCATGGGTGTTAGAATCATTACTGTGTAATCTAGATTATTGACTCTATTGCAAGTGGGAGACTGAAGGAAATATGCCCTAGAGGCAATAATAATGTTATTATTTATTTCCCTATATCATGATAAATGTTTATTATTCATGCTAGAATTGTATTAACCGGAAACATAATACTTGTGTGAATACATAGACAAGCAGTGTCACTAGTATGCCTCAACTTGACTAGCTCGTTGATCAAAGATGGTTATGTTTCCTAGCCATTGACATGAGTTGTCATTTGATTAATGGGGTCACATCATTAGAAGAATGATGTGATTGACTTGACCCATTCCGTTAATTTAGCACACGATCGTTTAGTATTCTGCTATTGCTTTCTTCATGACTTATAAATGTTCCTATGACTATGAGATTATGCAACTCCCGTTTACCGGAGGAACACTTTGTGTGCTACCAAACGTCACAACGTAACTGGGTGATTCGAGTGTCTCCAAAGGTACTTGTTGGGTTGGCGTATTTTGAGATTAAGATTTGTCACTCGGATTGTCGAAGAGGTATCTCTGGGCCCAATCGGTAATGCACATGACTATAAGCCTTGCAAGCATTGTAACTAATGAGTTAGTTGCAAGATGATGTATTATGGAACGAGTAAAGAGACTTGCCGGTAACGAGATCGAACTAGGTATTGAGATACTGACGATCGAATCTCGGGCAAGTAACATAACAATGACAAAGGGAACAACGTATGTTGTTATGCGGTTTGACCGATAAAGATCTTCATAGAATATGTGGGAGCCAATATGAGCATCCAGGTTCCGCTATTGGTTATTTACCGGAGACGAGTCTCGGTCATGTCTACAAAGTTCTCGAACCCGTAGGGTCCGCACACTTAAAGTTAGATGACAGTTATATTATGATTTTATGTGTTTTGATGTACCTAAGATAGTTCGGAGTCCCGAATGTTATCACGGACATGACGAGGAGTCTCGAAATGGTCAAGACGTAAAGATTGATATATTGGACGACTATGTTTGGACACTGGAAAGGTTCCGGAAGGTTTCGGACATTTATCGAAGTACCGGGGGTTACCGGAACCCCCCCCCCCCCGGAACTAATGGACCTTGTTGGGCCCTAGTGGAGAGAGAGAGGGCCGGCCAGGGCAAGAGGCGCGCCCCCTTCCCTTGAGTCCGAATAGGACAAGGAAGGGGGGGGGGCGCCCCCCTTGCCTTTCCCCTCTCCCACTCCTTCCTTCCCCCTCCTCCTTGGACTAGGAAAGGGAGGGGCAAACCTACTTGGAGTAGGTTTCCCCCTCCTAGGGCGCGCCACCCCCTTGGCCGGCCCTCTCGTCCTCCCCCCTTTATATACGGAGGAGGGGGGCACCCCATAGACACAACAATTGATCTCTTGATCTCTTAGCCGTGTGCGGTGCCCCCGCCACCATAATCCACCTCGATAATATCGTAGCGGTGCTTAGGCGAAGCCCTGCGTCGATAGAACATCATCATTGTCACCACGCCATCATGCTAACAAAACTCTCCCTCAAAACTCTGATGGACCGGAGTTCGAGGGACGTCATCGAGCTGAACGTGTGCCGAACTCGGAGGTGTCGTGCGTTCAGTACTTGATCGGTCAGATCATGAAGACGTACGACTACATCAACCGCGTTGTGCTAACGCTTCCGCTTTCGGTCTACGAGGGTACATGGACAACACTCTCCCCTCTCGTTGCTATGCATCACCATGATCCTATGTGTGTGTAGGAATTTTTTTGAAATTACTACGTTACCCAACAGCGATGCGATCTAGGAGTTCGTTCAAGGACGAGAACTCTGTCGGATCCATCTGCTTGGAGTGCTTGGAGTTGATACGAAGGGGGTTTTCGATGGCCCGAGAGGTCATCGTCGGCTCAAAGACCGAACGAGCGATCATAGTAAAGCCGCCCAGTCGCAGGGTTTGGCCTAGGACCAGAGCTCCCCCGGAGGTGATGTCGTCTTTAAGGACGAGGGGAGTCATCGAGCCTTTCATCGACGTCACAGTGGAACTCTCAATGAAAGCACCAACGTCGGTGTCAAAACCAGGTGATCTCGGGTAGGGGGTCCCGAACTGTGCGTCTAGCATCGATGGTAACAGTAGACGGGGGACACGATGTTTACCCAGGTTCGGGCCCTCTCTATGGAGGTAATACCCTACTTCCTACTTGATTGATCTTGATGAATATGAGTATTACAAGAGTTGATCTACCATTAGATCGTAATGGTTAAACCCTAGAAGTCTAGCCTGTATGAATATGATAATGTGTATCCGCTATCCGGACTAACCCCTCCGGTTTATATAGACACTGGGAGAATCTAGGGTTACATAGAGTCGGTTACATAAGAAGGAATCTTCATGGTCAGTCTCCAAGCTTGCCTTCCACGCCAAGGAGAGTCCTTTCCAGACACAGGTACAGTCTTCGGCCTTCACGTCTTCACAGCCCATCAGTCCAGCCCATGGATAATCGGCCGTCCGCCCGAGGACCCCTTAGTCCAGGACTCCCTCAGACATCTTTTGTAATTATGAGCACTCATTAAAATATGAAATTTTAAAAGGTTGATGTTGGACAAGGAAGACAACGTAATGGGTTATGTTTTCTTATATCCAAAATAAAGTATATTGTCATGGATCATCCAACATGCTGAGCTCGCCTTTCCCCCTCATGCTAGCCAAGTTCTTTGCACCAAGTAGAGATACTACTTGTGCTTCCGAATATCCTTAAACCCGGTTTTGCCATGAGAATCCACCATATCTACCTATGGATTGAGTAAGATCCTTCAAGTAAGTTTTCATTGTTGCATGCAATAAAAAATTGCTCTCTAAATATGTACGATGTATTAGTGTGGAGAAAACACACTTTATACGATCTTGTGATATGGAAACAATAAAAGCGACGGACTACATAATAAAGGTCCCTATCACAAGTGTCAATATAAGGTGACGTTCTTTCGCATTAAGATTTTGTCCATCCAACTATAAAATCACATGACAACCCCTGCTTCCCTCTGCGAAGGGCCTATCTTTTACCTTCTACTCTTATACAAGAGTCATGGTGATTTTCACCTTTCCTTTTTACACTTCTTCCTTTGGCAAGCACTTTGTGTTGGAGCGATCCGGATATATATATATATATATATATATCCCCTTGGATGTAGGTTTTCATAAAGTATTATTGTTGACATTACCCTTGAGGTAAAAGGTTGGGAGGCAAATCTATAAGCCCCTATCTTTCTCTGTGTCCGATTAAAACTTTGAACCCATAAATATCACGTGAGTGTTAGCAATGTTGAAACATTAAATGATAGTTGAGTATGTGGAGTTTGCTAAATCAAAGCTCGGACATAAACACTCCCTGAAAATAAGATGAATTGCAATTGTTTGATGACCGAGAATATAGTTTGTTAGTTTCAAGAAAGTTTATGATCTATACTTTAGCATGTGAATAGCTTGTTACTTGATCATGAAAAGTTTTATGAGAGGATCTACTGTTATGACATATAATGATGCTAGGAAAGGTGATTGAAATTATCATTGATCAAACTTGTGCACTTGCTAGCATTCACACTTCATAAATTATTTCTTTTATCATTTACCTACTCGAGGACGAGCAGTAATTAAGCTTGGGGATGCTGATACATCTCCAAGGTATCTATAATTTATGAAGTATTCATGCCATCTTATATTTACTAATTGGAGGCACCAAACAAGCTCCCACATTAATCCTGGTAATTAAGCAAAATTGTCCGTTAGATCTCCCCATTATTTATTTTCAACAGTCGGATGAAGTATATCAAAGAGTCCTTGCCGAATATCCCACACAAGAGTCTATTCCTTAGCAAACTCCTTCACGTTCTACCAAAAAATATAGCTTGCATGCCGGCTCTATCCTCCTATCTCCCCCATCCTCCTCGCATGCCAGGAGATGTCCTAATAGTTGACTTTCCATTGATGCTGCATGTGAGCCAGCGTAGGAGGATGCTGCATGTGGGCTAACAAAGGACAGATCTAAGAATTGCATGTTGTCACGTATATAGTGCCCGTTGGCATGTATATAGTGCATGAATTTGGAGATTGATCTGCGGATACTGGCAGTTGATATTGTATCCGTGGTGCTCCTCCACGGCGGAGTGAACAAAGTGTACGCCGGGGGCATCGGCGTGTATCGTGTGCTGGCGCCGCAAGGACGGCGGGATGCATGCGGCAAGAAGAAAATATCTCCCTTGAAGATTGGTTCCATCAAGGCATAGAAGCGTCCTTGAAAAACCCTAGCACCGTTCCTCTCATTGCCATCGTCAACTTCAAAGTTCCACGGGGTCGACGTGCAGGCTGGACTAGATGGCCTTTCACGTGGGACTGCACACTGTCCTCTCCCAACGTGAGTGAGTGAGTTTCATGATGCAACATCGGATTGGACAACCTCCAATCAGGACTGAATGCAAAGCAGCGTCCGCACAGCGCCGATGCAGGAACATGAATTGGCTTGATTCATTGGCGCATAGACACGACTGGGCTTGATTTCTATTAGAGACACCAGTGCATGATCTAGATTTGGGTCAGGCAGCAGGATTGATTCGATTCAAAGCTAGCTAGATTTCGATCGGCCGGAAACACACGTACATTCTACAACCAGCTAGCAAGCTTTCAATTAGCCCGAAACACACGTACATACTACAACCAATTGGCATCATCAATGGCTTTTGTTCTGCAACAAAACGCACCCGTGCGAAGCATTACATGTGGGATGATGAGATGCTGGGCAGCATGCCGGCTCCGGCCGGGCCGCCCGGACGGATGAGACGTCGGCCACAGCCTAGGATGTGCTCGCAGTGCACTACAAGCAGCCTTTCAAATTTAAAGTATGATCTTTATTTTCTCATATTGGATTCCTTTATGTTCCTTTCATTGTTATATGTGTATAGTTAACTGCATGTATAGGAAAGATATATATCTACAATATTAAGCAAAAGAATTACTTGCAGATAGGGTGCCACATGTGTAAGAACATGAATGATGAGTTGTAGTGTTCATCATTACATATTATAACACAATTTTGTTATTTTTGTGGCTTCTTTATTTTCGTACCATAAAATTAAGTGAAAGCAAAAAATGCTTAAGTCGTGTATGTGCACTGGTGGGTGTGTTATATATCAATAAAAAATATTAGAATTTTTGCCCAATGGTTGATTATATTATGTTGAAAAAAACAAAAATTATACAATGAGATCACATGACGTGGCAAGCAGAACACAGGGCGATGTCAAATATTTTTTAAATTATAGATGCTAGAGGAACAGACTCGCCTAATATAAATAAAGTTAGACAATAATGTATTAATGACCATGTACTTGATCTGTTTTTTATGTTAGATTTACAAAATAAGTTTTTTCAACTACGAAAAAAGGATCGCTAACTACAACGAAAAATTCGGCCAACAAATTACCCACATTCATGTCTTGGGTTTCAGATATATAAGTTTGATCTATAGTTCAATAGTTAATCCAGTCTTAATCCTTTGTTCATGACGGAATATCTTGAGTCTATTGTGAGTATTAAGTATTTTTTTACTTTCAGGGAAAAACCATTGGAATTGTGCAGCAACACTGGACAGTGCATGTATATATGCAATATGGCGAACATGTTTCAATTTTTGGTATTACAATCAGTAGTGTACATTCAACCGTCTCCATGTTGTACTTTTTTCGTTTGTTTCAGTCATTCGTCATTGCACGGGGACAAGTGAGCTGTACGAATCCCTAAATTATGTGTATATGTAAAAATACTGCAACTTTTTACTATTTTTATAGGTATGATCAATTCCTTTGATGTACTTTGTGAAGGGCTGAGGTTTTCGTGTCATATCTACCTAGGAAAGGGGGGAAAGTACTACAGTTCAATGCCTCAAATCTAATGTTAATCTGCTTGAATTATGGATTTCTTATAATTTGAAAATCCGCCAACGAAATTATGCAGAGCAAGCTATGTTAACTAAATTTAATCAATTTCGTTCCATGCATCTCAATACGACAATCTTCCTGGTGTGAACATTTTAACTTAGCGTGAATGTAATAGTTCTTTCCTCCGTAGGTTATATAATTCTGAAAATACTTCCATTTTTTATTCTTCATACTACTTTCTTATTTCTAAATCATATTTCTATTTGTATAAACTAGAGAACATTTTTGCACATTACCCGATAGGCCAATAGGTAAAACTTCACACAGAATAAAATCTATTGTTGTTTGTTTGCCTTGATGGCCTGGCATCTTCCATTTATGGCGGTCTTTAAATAAAAGTAAGGTTTATCACGTTGCTACAATTAAATTTCTCTATACCTTTGATTTTGACTAAAAAAGCTTATGTCAATAAACATCTGATCTAATAGTAAACCCAACATGATTACGTACCACAGCCACATTTGTCTATTCAGTGTTTGTTCGCCCCACTCTTTTCATCCTTTTATTGTTAGTTTTTTCATGGTCAATTATAAAATAACCACATCACAACACAGTTCATCAAATGTAAACCGAGCGTAACTAAACACAACATTGCTTCAAATCCGTTGTATGCATTTTATAGCATAATTATAAAAGGTTGAATACATATTGTTTATGTTTGCTATATGTTGAAACATATTGCATGATATTAAGAATTTTGTGTACATTTCGTTTTTTTGTCAATATTTCACGTTCCGAAAAATGCAGGTGCAAACAATATTTTTCATGAACTCCTAAGTATAACTATGTATAATACTAGATCATGCTGATGCACGGGTTGATGACTAGTGTTTACAATAGTTTTATATGATTTTTGTATGATTTGATTAGAACTAACCCGGACTGACGTTGTTTTCAGCAGAACTACCGTGGTGTTGTTTTCGTGCAGAAATAAAAGTTCTCGGAATGCGATGAAAATCAACGGAGATTTTTCTGGAAAATATAAAAACTACTAGAACAAAAATCTACCGGAGGGGAGTCCCGTGGGCCCCATGAGGGTGGGGGAGCACCCACCCCCCTGGGGCACGCCCCATATCTCGTGGCCGCCTCGGGGACCCCCCTTGACTTGTTCTCGACACGATCCTCTCCTATAAATACAGAAACCTCCAGAAAATAACCTAGATCGGAAGTTCCGTCTCCGCAAGCCTCTGTAGCCACAAGAAATCAATCTAGGCCCTCTCTGGCACACTGCAGGAGGGGGCCATCATCACCAGAGGCCATGGAGGAGGATCCCGGAGGGGCCATCATCGCCATGAAGGCCAAGGACCAGAGGGAGAACCTCTCCCCATCCAGGGGGAGGCCATGGAGGAAGAAGCACAAGGGGAGAACCTCTCCTCCTCTCTCTTGGTTGCGCCGGAGTGCCATCGGGAGGGGAATCATCACCGCGGTGATCGTCTTCATCAACATCACCATCATCATCACCATGCTCATCTTTTTTACGCAGTCCACTCTCCCGCACCCCGCTGTAATCCCTACTTGAACATGGTGCTTTATGCCACATATTGTGATCCAATGATGTGTTGCCATCCTATGATGTTTTGAGTAGATATCCTTTGTCTTTGGGTTGATTGATGATCTAGATTGGTATGAGTTGTATGTTTTATTTTGGTGTTGTCCTATTGTGCCCTCCGTGTCGCGCAAGCATGAGGGATTCAGCGGTAGGGTGTTGCAATACGTTCATGATTCGCTTATAGTGGGTTGCTTGAGTGACAGAAGCATAAACCCGAGTAAGGGGGTTGTTGAGGGGACTTGATGCTTTAATGCTATGGTTGGGTTTTACCTTAATGATCTTTAGTAGTTGCGGATGCTTGCTAGAGTTCCAATCATAAGTGCATATGATCCAAGAAGATAAAGTATGTTAGCTTATGCCTCTCCCTCATATGAAATTGCAATGACGACTATCGGTCTTGTTAACAATTGCCTAGGACAATTCCGCACACCAATCCATCATTATTCCACACTCGCTATTTATAATTTTTAGTAATATATTCTAACTTTATGATAACAAAACCTACTTTTATATTTTAGCTCTCCGATACCATGCAAATTTATCCTCTTCATACCCACAACGTAGTTTTATTTCTCGTTTCCAGTTGGAAGCAAACATTCGGTGTACGTAGAGTCGTATCAGTGGCAGATAGGGCTTGAGATATATTGATCTTACCTTTAGCTCCTCGTGGGTTCAACACTCCATACTTATCACTTCCACCATTGGGAATTGCTACGATGATACCCTGCACTTGGGGATTATCAGAACTTCTCATTCATCCTGTGGCCACTCCAACAGAACCCAAATTCCTTCCTTCAAACTTGCTCCTGGGTGAGTATACTAAACTTTTTCTACTTCAACACTTGTATATTGATATACTGATATCTTTGTATGTCTTACTTTCTGTCACGCCCAAGATGCGACCCTATCCTAAAGGAACTCGAAGGTCCCACCAAGGATAGAAGCGCATCTTGAAGACGCTTTTGCAAGGTGGATATCATTACATCAACAATACATAATAGATGGGGATACATACATAAGGCACAAAAGCCACAAGAATATATCAACATCATATACAAGATCAACATCCGACTACGGATGAATCATAAACAGAAGCTCAAACGACATCCACCCTGCTAGCCCAGGCTGCTGACCTGGAACCTATCCCCTGATCGAAGAAGAAGCAGAAGAAGAACTCCAAACAAGCAAACATCGCTCTCGCGTCATGATCATCGCGAAACCTGTACCTGCAACTGTTGGAGTAGTAATCTATGAGCCACGAGGACTCAGCAATCCCATTACCATGGGTATCAAGACTAGCAAAGCTTAATGGGAAAGGAAGGGGTAAAGTGGTGAGGTTGCAGCAGCGGCTAAGCATATATGGTGGCTAACATACGCAAATGAGAGAGAGAAGAGAGATAAAGGAACGGTCGTCAACTAGTAATGATCAAGAGGTGATCCTGAACTCCTACTTACGTCAAACATAACCCAGAAACCGTGTTCTCCTCTCGATCAACCCCGAAAAGAGACACTCACGGTTACGCACACGGTTGGTGTATTTTAGAAGAGTTTGCTTCAAGTTTACTACAACCAGATATTAACAAATTCCCATCTGCCACATAACCGCAGACACGGCTTTCAAAAGTTCAAACCCTGCAGGGGTGTCCCAACATAGCCCATGATAACCTCTCGCGATCAACGAAGGATATTCCTTCTCCCGGGAAGACCCGATCAGTCTCAGAATCCCGGCTACAAGACATTTTGACAAAGCAATAAAACAAGACCAGCAAAGCCGCCCGGATGTGCCGACAAATCCTGATAGGAGCTGCACATATCTCGGTCTCAGGGCACACCGGATAGGTCAGCCTACGAGTAAAACCATCCCTCGAGTTGCCCCGTGGTGTCCCCGCAGTCTGCCCGTTTCGGACCAACACTCGAAGGAGCACGGGCCCGGGGGCTAAAATAAAGATGACCCTCGGGCTCCGGAAACCCAAGGGAAAAAGGGCATAGGTGAGGAAAATGGTAAAACCAATGTTGGGCCTTGCTGGAGGAGTCTTATTCAAAGCAAACT
This sequence comes from Aegilops bicornis, assembly GCA_021605145.1. Classification (NCBI taxonomy): domain Eukaryota; kingdom Viridiplantae; phylum Streptophyta; class Magnoliopsida; order Poales; family Poaceae; genus Aegilops; species Aegilops bicornis. The sequence continues at coordinate 602,029,202 of CM038670.1, forward strand.
GTCAAGGGGGTCCCATAAATCACCCGACCGCGTTAGGGACGCAAAAATCCGGGAACATAATACTGATATGACGAAAACTAGGGCGACAAGAGTGGAACAAAACACCAGGCATAAGGCCGAGCCTTCCACCCTTTACCAAGTATATAGATGCATTAATAATATAAGATATATTGTGATATCCCAACAAGGAACAACATCTCCATGTTCCAACAAGGAACAAACTTCATCTTCACCTGCAACTAACAACGCTATAAGAGGGGCTGAGCAAAGCGGTAACATAGCCAAACAACGGTTTGCATAGGAAAGGTGTCAAAGGTTAGAGGCTGACATGGCAATTTAGGATGGCTTGATAAGCAGGTAATAGGTAGCGCAACATGACGATAGAACGAAGCAACTAGCATAGCAATGATAGTAGTGAGATCCAGGGTAGCGGTCATCTTGCCTGAAATCCCGCAAGGAAGAAGAACGAGTCCATGAAGAAGACGAGCGGATGAAGCCGAACCAAGCGTGAGACGAGCGAATCCTCACGATCGCATAGCGAAACAGGAACTAACAAGAAGAAGCACACAACATAGTAAACACACCACACATGAACAAGGCATGATGCACAAACAAGCATGATGCATGACAAGACTACATGAAGCTACTCATGGCAAGAGATGATGCAAACAAGAGCAACATATCAAAGCAAGGTTAAATGAGGCCGGGAACAACATATAACAATTCCGGTAAGTCCTCATATGCAAATTTCGAAATTGGTCCAGATCTGAATAAACCATATGTTAAATTTGTTAAATAGCAAGTTGAAATGCACCACGAGAATCTACACGAAATTCTAGTCAAGTTACATATAAAGTTCATTAGATTCAGAGCTACGGCCTAGAAGATATGAGCAAAACAAGTTAAACATGGCATTGATGCAAAATGCACCCAAACATCAAGAGAACACATCAAAACAAGGATGCAACATGATAATATGAAGCTACATGCAATTCTAAGCAAGTTTCATATAGAGCACACTCAAAACGGAGCAACGGTGCAACACATACACCCTATACAAGTTTAAAGGACAAGCTGTCCAAAACAGCAACTAGGCATATTGCAAGCATCAAAACAACATTCTACAGCACCTCAATATGAAAAAAAAGGCATGGGAATGATGTACAGGTAAAGCATGACAAAACATGAACACTGAGCTATCTCCAGAAATCACTAGAACATGCTCAAAATGACATGGCAAGATTGCAAATAATAACAGTTTCAGACTTATCAGGAAATAACATCAGGTTGCAATGTCTAGAGCTATCAAACAACATGTTACAGGAACTTAACATGGCAAAAAAAGGCATGGAATGAATCTACTAATTGCATAGAACAAAAGTCCCTTACTGACCATGAGCCAAAAGGGCACATAAAATATGATGGCGCCCATGTAAACATGGCAAGTTATATAACAGATCCATACATGGCAGGAACAACAATAAGTAGGCATATTGGTGAGCTTGAACCACTCACCACAGAGCAATACATGGCATGGAAAGGCAACCAACAGTAAGAAGACATGGCATATAAGCTATACATGTCAAGAACAACATCATAGCATAAACGGATCAACAACAACAACCTTGGCAAAATTGAACATGTAAACAACCTGCCAGGAAACATTTTATATCAAAAGTAGAGCTCTATTGACTCAAGCTATGGCACATCATAATTTCAAACAAGGGCATGGATGGATAGAGCATAACCATGTGTTCAAAACATCCTTACTGAAGTATCTCAAAATATGCATGGATCTCTCTGTAGCATCAAGTTGACCTGACATAAAAATATCAGCAGAACAGGGGCTGAAAACAGCAACCTCATGAAGCCTAGTTTGCATGCTTGTGCTAGTCACCACAGAGACCACAAAAATACATGGCATACACCCCTGTAACGATGGCATGGCATATTACAAAACACATGTAGTACTCAAGTTCATAAGATGCACACATCAACCATGGCAAAAATGACAAGTGCATGTTCTGATAAGAATCTGCAACTAACATCACATAACCCTCTTCTAACAGCATTTCGGGCATCAAGATGAGCTCAAATGAATATGGTGCAATGGAATGAAATGATGTACTCGTCGAGTCGAACAATTTGACAGATTACATGCACGAAACGGAGCTACGGATGCAGAGTTATGATGCGATGCAAATGCATAAAAATACTGAAAAACTCGGGGACTTAAGAGAAAAACGGAGGGGGGAAAGAGAAGTCAAACGCTCCGAGATCTCGATCGAGGCGGGGCCGAGCTCTCGCCGGAGCTGGCGCCGGAGGCGAGGAGGGAGGCGGCGGAGGGGAGCCGGCGACGGGGCGGCGCGGCGAGGCGGGCGCCATGGGGCGAGACCCATGAGGAGGCGAGGTCACGGGCGGTGAGAGGCGAAGGCCGGCCGGGCGCGGGCTGGCGAAGGCGCGGCGCTGGTTGGCTGGCTGGCCCACCTGGCCAAGGGCGGGCGGCGAGGGGCGCGGTGGAGGCCACGTGGCAGCTTCCGATTGGGCGGGGCGCTGCGGCGGACGCGTCCGGCGCGGCGCGGAGGGGAAAACTAGGGTTTCGGGGGGATTTCATCCACGAATTCGGGGGAGGGGGGCCTATTTATAGGTAGAGGGAGCTAGGAGAGTCCAAATGGAGTGCGGTTTTCGGCCACGCGATCGTGATCGAACGACCGAGAGCATGGAGAGGAGTTTGCTGGGTTTTGGGCCACTTTGAAAGGGGTGTTGGGCTGCAAGGAGAAGGGGCTTTTGCGGTTACCCGGTTAACCGTTGGAGTATCAAACGACCTCCAAATGGCACGAAACTTGACAGGCGGTCTAGCGGTGCTATACCAAGGCCGCTTGGCAAACCTCGGTCCAATCTGGGACCGTTTAATATCCGCACACGAAAAGAGGCAAAAGGGGGCGCCGGGAGACATAGGAGTGCCGGATTGGAAAACGGACAACGAGGAAAATGCTCGGATGCATGAGACGAACACGTATGCAAAATGAGATGCACATGATGACATGGTATGAAATGCAGATGATGACATGGAAAAGTGCAACACGCAAGCACATGACATGGCAAAGACGGCGAATAACTGACGGACACCTGGCGCGTCGAATCCGGGGCGTTACACTTTCAGCGGCATAGCAAAAACCAGCAAGAAGTTGAAAGTAAACAAACCGGCCGAAGACCCCAAGGTTGCTGAGCCGGAGAAACTGACCACCTCTGAAGCCTCTCAACAAACTCCAGTGGCTGCTCCTGATGACCTGCCAGCAGAAACTTACGATGCCATAGTGGATCCAATGGGCATTGACCCGCCCCGTACTGAACCACCAAGCACCATCAAGCCTACTGAAGAGACTGAAGCTGTTATAGTCACCGGGATTGGTTATACAGAGCAGGCCATCCCATTGTTTTATCAAAACACAGTGCCAAGGAAGAATTTTCAGCTGCTGAGAAAGGAACATGGAAATTGGACTTGGAAAGCTTCACCGGCTTCAGCGCCAGTGAGATTCATTCGGGCTACTTAAACCACCTTCGCTCCAGTCGAGACATGGAAGCTGGCTTAGTCAATTTGATGAAAGAGCGCTTTGAGGTAAGCACCGAAACCCTTCTCATATGAATATATGTCAGCCGCCAAGTCTATAGGATACGAAAAAATTGAGAATGTTGTAGACTTTAAATGACAGCCTTATTGTGATCAGGATAAATGAACATATCTCCCTTAGACCCAAATGAGTAGCCCGCAAGGGCCGACTTAAGTTGAAGAAGTTTAAATCCGAATATGTAGCCCCCATGAGCCGGCTTAATTTGAAAATTGAGTCGGGTCATTAAAGATTTGTCTTGAAAAAGAATGATCTACATTAGCCACCAAGTGCCAAGTAAATTTTTGTAATGTGCTTGGGACTTTAATAGAACAATTATCATAACTCCTGAGTGTTGCTTGACTTATCCTCGCAGGCTGAATTAAATATGAAGGAATATCAGGCGAACGACCTACGGAAGAACATCACCTTACAACAATCAGAGACATCAAAGCCAAATCAGAACTGAAAGCTGCCTTGGAGGTATCTGCAAAGTTGAAGACAAATTTCAACACGCAGAGAGCCGACTGGGAAACCGAGAAGGCCACCCTTTTCAAGAGAGCTGAAGATGCTGAAGCAGCTCTTAAACCAATGAGTGAAGAGTTATCCGGTTTAAAGTGACATGTAAATCAAATGATAGCCGCCATCTTTGGTAAGTGATATTTCATGGCAATTTTGCACCAGTAACTTTCCATAACCCGTCTGGCGACTTATCCTATGTTGTGCATGCAGGCCCTAGAAGCTCTAATCTTGGCCAAGACATGTTGGTGAAGTTGAAGGCGGTTTGTACTCTGGTGGAGCATCTGTACACATGCACACAGCGATCCTTAGCCGTTATCTCGCATAACAAACATCCACCTTCACTCATCAAGGATGTTTTAGACAAGTTATATGTCATGGCCAAGAGGATTGAAGAGGTAATGCGATTCGCAGTTCGAGCCGGCGCCATCACTGCTTTAAGTCGGGCCAAAGCATGGCAGGTGGAGCTAGACCCGGAGGAGATGGCCACTGGCTGTCCGAGCTACAAAGAATATGGGTCTCCCTTCGATGCCAGCGACTTCACAAAATGCGTAAGAGAGATGCGCCCCCCTGGCAAGTAAATTGGTTGAGGACACAGATTTGTCTAAGTACCAGACGGCTTATACCAAGGAGAATGAGAGAGTGAAAGCACCGACTTATGATATTGTCGACATCATTCCTCCAATCAGTAAGCACACTTTTTGCTCTTGATGTTGATCCGTCCAACCTTATAGACGATGAAGCCGAATTTCAAGCTTTAACTGGCATCGACTGGACATCATCTGATTTCTAGACAATGGAGGGAGAAGAGGAAGAACCGGTGCAGGATAACCCGGCGGCTTCAACTCGCCAAGGCCAGAACAATTGATCCAAGGGGCGGCTCTCAGATTGCAGCACGGCACTTCTTGTTGAAAAAACTGTTAATCATTTGGGCTTTGAAAAACCTTGTAATATACTAGTTGAAACAATGACCTGCCACGCCATCGTGCATGTTTAGCCTTAAAACTGCTGAAATATGTTTATGTGTCGTTGATGAGCTTTGCAGGGAATATCATATATTTTTCAATGTTCCTGCACACATAGTAAATGACATATACCCTGGCAGTTTATGCCAGGGCGAGTCATAATGCCCGATATATATGTTCTGGAGACTTAAAGTCTATAACCAGGGCAGGTTAGAAAAACCCGAAGTATTTATTAAAATATGAAATCATAAATCATACATTTACACCAATATTATAATGATGTTGTAAGGATGTAAGGATGTAAGGATGTAAGCCAGAAGCTTTACAGGTCTAGAAGAGTCTAGCTTTATTTTGGTTTTTGAAAAAAAATTCAGTTTTACTTCAAAGAAGTTTGGAATGAAAGCCTTTCGTCCCGTAAGCCGGCTCTCACATGACATAAATTCGTCGTTTTAACCTTAACTAGTTCCGGGTCTTATTGAAAAGATTGAATGTTAAGAGTACGAACGGGCCACGTAGTGAAGAGACTACGACTGTAGGTGAGTTTATCCTAGCTACGTGTAAGGCGTCTCTCCGCGTGACAAAGGCCGCCATTTTAACCTTGACAAGTTCAGGGTCTTATTGAAAAGAGTAACTGTCAAGAGTTCGGCAGGTCTCCTGGTGGAGTAGCATCTTGCAAACAGACATGTTTAACTCAAATTCGGCTTGTAAACTGGATCAAGAGGGTGTGAACAGCAATGCTCGGTGAGCAGGAAGCCCCCAAGTTACCTTATGAGACGGCTTGGAAACCAGATCAAGAGTGTGTTAATAGCTTTGCTCATTGAGCAGGAAGCCCCCAAGTGACCTTATGAGACAGCTTGGAAACTGGATCAAGAGGGTGTGAACAGCTATGCTCATTGAGCAGGAAGCCCCCAAGTGACCTTATGAACAGACAATAAAGACTAAAATACTTTGAAATGAAATGATAGAGGCCCCGAATTATCAGGGATGCCGACTTTATTATACTGATCAAAATATATAGATTGATGAAGGTATGTATAGCACAAGAGTCGGTGGCTCAAGTGTAATATGGTCGCAGATGAGCAATGTTCCATGGCCGGTGGGTCTCCTCCTCCGATGTGCACGAGTCCTTGTTTTCTTGAATATAATGAGGTAGTATGACTCGTTGTTCATATTCTTGCTAACCACGAAAGGCCCTTCCCAAGGCGGGGATAATTTGTGCATATCTGCTTGATCCTGGATGAGCTGGAGCACCAAGTCTCCTTCTTGAAAGGTCCAGGTTTTAACACGACGGCTACGATAGTGACGCAGATCTTGCTGATAAATCACCAAACGAGCCATTGCGAGGTCACGTTCCTAATCCAACATATCCAGAGCATCCTGACGTGCTTTTTCATTGTCAGCTTCAACATATGCCGCCACACGGGGCGAATCATGACAGATGTTGCTTGGGAGAACCGCCTCTGCCCCGTAAACCATGAAGAAGGGTGTATAACCCATGGATCTGTTGGGGGTGGTGTTGATACTCCAAAAATCTTGAGGTAACTCCTCAACCCAACAGCCTGGTGTCCTTTGCAAAGGGACCATAAGCCGGGCTTTATCCCTCTTAAGATCTCTTGATTGGCCCTTTCAGCTTGACCATTAGACTGGGGGTGAGCCACTGATGAAACGTCAAGACGAATATGCTCTCTTTGACAGAATTCTTGCATAGCTCCTTTAGATAAATTCGTGCCATTATGCATTTTGATCTTGTGAGGGTACTCAAAGCAGAAAATCACCTTCTTGATGAATTGAACCGTCATTGCCGCATCACACTTGCTGACCGGCTCTGCCTGAACCCACTTGGTAAATTTGTCAACTGCCACCAAGAGGTGGGTATTTTTGTGTTTGGATCTCTTAAAAGGTCCAACCATATCCATCCCCCAGACTACGAACGGCCAAGGATTGGAATCATCCTCAATTCTTGAGCCGGCACATGAGCTCGTCTGGAAAATTTCTGACAGCCGTCACACTTGCTAACCAGATCTTCTGCATCAGCATGAGCCGTCAACCAATAAAACCCATGACGAAAAGCATTAGCCACGAGAGACTTAGAACTGGCGTGATGGCCACAATCTCCTCCATAAATCTCTCTTAGAATCTCACGACCTTCTTCAGGGGAAACACAACGCTGGAACACACACAGCGACCTTTGCATCGGTGCAACTCGCCATTGACAATGGTCATTGACTTAGACCTTCGGGTTATCTGCCTGGCCAAAGTTTCATCCTCAAGCAACTCTCCCCGGGTCATATAAGCCAAATAAGGAACTGTCTAATACGTCTCCAACGTATCTATATTTTTTGATTGTTCCATGCTATTATATTATCTGTTCTGGATGTTCAATGGGCTTTACTATACACTTCTATATTATTTTTGGGATTAACCTACTAACCCAAGGCCTAGTGCAAATTGCTGATTTTTTTTACCTATTTCAGTGTTTCACAGAAAAGGAATATCAAACGGAGTCCAAATAGAATGAACCCTTCGGGAGAGTTATTTTTGGAACAAACATTATCCAAAGGACTTGGAGTGGACGTCAAGAAATCAACGAGGAGGCCACGAGGCAGGCAGGCGCGCTTGCCCCCCTGGGCGTGCCCCCCACCCTCGTGGGCCCCTCATAGCTCCATCGACCTACTTCTTCCTCCTATATATACCCATATACCCCGAAACCAACCAGGAGCACCACGAAACCCTATTTCCACCGCTGCAACCTTCTGTACCTGTGAGATCCCATCTTGGGGCCTTTTCCAACGCTCCGCCGGATGGGGAATCGATCACAGAGGGCTTCTACATCAACACCATAGCCTCTCTAATGATGTGTGAGTAGTTTACCATAGACCTTCGGGTCCATAGTTATTAGCTAGATGGCTTCTTCTCTCTCTTTGGATCTCAATACAAAGTTCTCCTCGGTCTTCTTGGAGATCTATTCGATGTAACTCTTTTTGCAGTGTGTTTGTCGAGATCCGATGAATTGTGGGTTTATGATCAAGATTATCTATGAACAATATTTGAATCTTCTCTGAATTCTTTTATGTATGATTGGTTATCTTTGCAACTCTCTTCGAATTATCAGTTTGGTTTGGCCTACTAGATTGATCTTTCTTGCAACAGGAGAAGTGCTTAACTTTGGGTTCAATCTTGTGTTGCTCGAACCAATGACAGAAGGGGAAACGACACGTATTGTATTGTTTCCATCGAGGATAACAAGATGGGGTTTATATCATATTGCTTGAGTTTATCCCTCTACATCATGTCATCTTGCCTAATGTGTTACTCTGTTCTTATGAACTTAATACTCTAGATGCATGCTGGATAGCGGTCGATGTGTGGAGTAGTAGATGCAGGCAGGAGTCGATCTACTTGTCACGGATGTGATGCCTATATACATGATCATGCCTAGATATTCTCATAATTATGCACTTTTCTATCAATTGCTCGACAGTAATTTGTTCACCCACCGTAATACTTATGCTATCTTGAGAGAAGCCACTAGTGAAACCTATGGCCCCGGGTCTATTTTCCATCATATTAATCTTCCATAAAATAGCTATTTCTGGCGCCGTTTATTTTGCAATCTTTACTTCCAATCTTTATCATAAAAATACCAAAAATATTATCTTATTATCTCTATCAGATCTCACTTTTGCAGGTGGCCGTGAAGGGATTGACAACCCCTTTATCGCGTTGGTTGCAAGGTTCTTATTTGTTTGTGTAGGTACGAGGGACTTGCGTGTGGCCTCCTCTTTGGATTGATACCTTGGTTCTCAAAAGCGGGGAAATACTAACGCTACTTTGCTGCATCACCCTTTCCTCTTCAAGGGAAAACCAACACATGCTCAAGAGGTAGCAAGAAGGTTTTCTGGAGCCGTTGCTAGGGAGTCTACGCACAATTCAAAACATACCAAGTACCCATCACAACCTCTTACCCCTCGCATTACATTATTTGCCATTTGCCTCTCGTTTTCCTCTCCCCCACTTCACCCTTGTCGTTTTATTCGCTCTCTCTTTCCGTTCGCCCCTTTTTTGCTTGCTTCTTGTTTACTTGTGTGTTGGATTGCTTGCTTGTCACGATGGCTAAAGATAATACTAAATTGTGTGATTTTGCCAATACCAAGAACAATGATTTTCTAAGCACTTCGATTGCTCCTCTTACCGATGCTGAATCTTGTGAAATTAATGCTGCTTTGCTGAATCTTGTCATGAAAGATCAATTCGCCGGCCTTCCTAGTGAAGATGCTGTTGGGGAACGTTGCAGAAAATAAAAAATTTCTACGCTTTCACCAAGATCAATCTATGAGTTCATCTAGCAACGAGAGAAAGTAGTGCATCTACATACCCTTGTAGATCGCGAGCGGAAGCGTTCAAGAGAACGGGGTTGAGGGAGTCGTACTCGTCGTGATCCAAATCACCGATGATCCTAGTGCTGAACGGACAGCACCTCCGCGTTCAACACACGTACGGTTGAGGAAGACGTCTCCTCCTTGATCTAGCAAGGGGGAAGGAGAGGTTGACGGAGATCCAGCAGCACGACGGCGTGGTGGTGGATGCAGCAGCGATTTCGGCAGGGCTTCGCCGAGCTTCTACGAGAGGGAGAGGTGTAGTAAGGGGGAGGGAGGCGCCAAGACTTGGGGTGCGGCTGCCCTCCCTCCCCCCTCCTTTATATAGGCCCCACAGGGGCGCCGCCCCTAGAGATGAGATCTCCAAGGGGGGGCGTGACCAAGGGGAGGCTTGGCCCCAAAGGCAAGTGGAGGCGCCCCACCCCTAGGGTTTCCAACCCTAGGCGCGGGGCCAAGGGGGCGCACCAGCCCACCGGGGCTGGTTCCTCCCACTTCAGCCACCACGGGCCCTCCCGGGATAGGTGGCCCCACCCAATGGACCCTCGGACCCTTCCTGGGTCCCCATTACACTGGGTGACCCCCGAAACTTTCCCGATGGCCAAAACTGCACTTCCTATATATAATTCTTCACCTCCGGACCATTCCGGAACTCCTCGTGACGTCCGGATCTCATCCGGGACTCCGAACAACTTTCGGGTTACTGCATACTCATATCTCTACAACTCTAGCGTCACCGAACCTTAAGTGTGTAGACCCTACGGGTTTGGGAGACATGCAGACATGACCGAGACGCCTCTCCGGTCAATAACCAACAGCGGGATCTGGATACCCATGTTGGCTCCCACATGCTCCTCGTTGATCTCATCGGATGAACCACGATGTCGAGGATTCAATCAATCCCGTATACAATTCCCTTTGTCAATCGGTACGTTACTTGCCCGAGACTCTATCGTCGGTATCCCAGTACCTCGTTTAATCTCGTTACCGGCAAGTCACTTTACTCGTACGGTAATGCATGATCCCATGACCCGACACTTGGTCACATAGAGCTCATTATGATGATGCATTACCGAGTGGGCCCAGAGATACCTCTCCGTCATACGGAGTGACAAATCCCAGTCTCGATTCATGCCAACCCAACAGACACTTTCAGAGATACCCTTAGTGCACCTTTATAGTCACCCAGTTACGTTGTGACATTTGGCACACCCAAAGCACTGCTACGGTATCCGGGATTTGCACAAGCTCATGGTCTGAGGAAATGATACTTGACATTTGGAAAAGCTCTAGCTAAATGAACTACACGATCTTTGAGCTATGCTTAGGATTGGGTCTTGTCCATCACATCATTCTCCTAATGATGTGATCCCGTTATCAATGACATCCAATGCCCATAGTTAAGGAACCATGACTATCTGTTATCAACGAGCTAGTCAACTAGAGGCTTACTAGGGACATGTTGTGGTCTATGTATTCACACGTGTATTATGATTTCTGGATAACACAGTTATAGCATGAATAACAGACAATTATCATGAACAAAGAAATATAATAATAACCATTTTATTATTTCCTCTAGGGTATATTTCCAACAGTCTCCCACTTGCACTAGAGTCAATATTCTAGTTACATTGTGATGAATCGAACACCCATAAGCGTTAATTGTTGATCATGTTTTGCTCTAGGGAGAGGTTTAGTCAACGGATCTGCTACATTCAGATTCGTATGTACTTCTAAATATCTATGTCTCCATCTTGAACATTTTCACGTATGGAGTTGAAGCGGCGCTTCATGTGCCTGTCTTCTTGTGAAACCTGGGCTCCTTGGCAAGTACAATAGCTCCGGTGTTGTCACACGGAAGAGTGCGATCGGCCCGACGCATTGGGTATGACTCCTAGGTCGGTGATGAACTTCGTTCACCCAGATTGCTTCATGCGCTGCCTCCGAGGCTGCCATGTACTCTGCTTCACATGTAGATCCCGCCACGGCCTTTGCTTGCAACTGCACCAGCTTCTTGCCCCACCATTCAAAATATACACATATCCGATTGCATGACTTAGAGTCATCCGGATATGTGTCGAAGCTAGCATCAACTTAACCCTTCTGATGAGCTCTTCGTCACCTCCATAAACGAGAAACATATCCTTAGTCCTTTTCAGGTACTTTAGGATGTTCTTGACCGCTGTCCAGTGTTCCTTGCCGGGATTACTTTGGTACCTTCCTACCAAACTTACGACAAGGTTTACATCGGGTCTGGTACACAACATCGCATACATAATAGACCCTATGGCTGAGGCATAAGGGATGACAGTGTCATCTCTTCTTTATCTTCTGCCGTGGTCGGGCATTGAGCCGAGCTCAATCTCACACCTTGCAATACAGGCAAGAACCCTTTCTTGGACTGATCCATATTGAACTTCTTCAATATCTTATCAAGGTATGTGCTTTGTGGAAGACCTATGAGGCGTCTCGATCTATCCCTATAGATCTTGATGCCTAATATGTAAGCAGCTTCTCCAAGGTCCTTCATTGAAAAACACTTATTAAAGTAGGCCTTAATGCTGTCCAAAAGTTCTATATCATTTCCCATCAAAAGTATGTCATCTACATATAATATGAGAAATGCTACTGAGCTCCCACTCACTTTCTTGTAAACGCATGGCTTCTCCATAAGTCTGCATAAACCCAAACGCTTTGATCATCTCATCAAAGCGAATGTTCTAACTCCGAGATGCTTGCACCAGCCCATAAATGGATCATTTGGAGCTTGCATACCTTGTTAACATTCTCGTGGTCGACAAAACCTTCCAGCTGCATCATATACAGTTCTTCCTTAAGATGGCCGTTAAGGAATGCCGTTTTGACGTCTATTTGCCATATCTCATAATCATAGTATGCGGCAATTGCTAACATGATTCGGACGGACTTCAGCTTCGCTACGGGAGAGAAAGTCTCATCGTAGTCAATCCCTTGAACTTTTCGATAACCCTTAGCGACAAGTTGAGCTTTATATATGGTAACATTACCATCCGCGTCCGTCTTCTTCTTAAAGATCCATTTGTTTTCTATTGCTCGCCGATCATCGGGCAAGTCTGTCAAAGTCCATACTTTGTTTTCATACATGGATCCTATCTCGGATTGCATGGCTTCAAGCCATTTGTTGGAATCTGGGCCCGCCATCGCTTCTTCATAGTTCAAAGGTTCACCGTTGTCTAACAACATGATTTCCAAGACAGGGTTGTCGTACCACTCTGGTGCGGAACGTGTCCTTGTGGACCTTCGAAGTTCAGTAGGAGCTTGATCCGAAGTATCTTGATCATCATCATTAACCTCCTCTCTTGTCGGTGCAGGCAGCACAGGAACATCTTCCTGAGTTGCGCTACTTACCGTTTCAAGAGGTAGTACTTCATCAAGCTCTACTTTCCTCCCGCTTAATTCTTTCAAGAGAAACTCTTTCTCCAGAAAGGACACGTTCTTGGCAACAAAGATCTTGCCCTCAGATCTTAAGTAGAAGGAATACCCAATGGTTTCCTTAGGGTATCCTATGAAGACGCATTTTTCCAACTTGGGTTCGAGCTTCTCAGGTTGAAGTTTCTTGACATAAGCATCGCATCCCCAAACTTTTAGAATGACAACTTAGGTTTCTTCCCAAACCATAATTCATACGGTGTCGTCTCAACAGATTTCGACGGAGCCCTATTGAAAGTGAATGCGGCTGTCTCTAGAGTGTATCCCCAAAATGATTGCGGTAAATCGGTAAGTGACATCATAGATCGCAGCATATCCAATAGAGTGCGATTACGACGTTCGGACACACCGTTCTGTTGAGGTGTTCCAGCGGCGTGAGTTGTGAAATGATTCCACATTTCCTTAAGTGCGTACCAAATTGCGTGACTTAAATATTCTCCCCACGATCTGATCGTAAGAATTTTATCTTACGGTCACGTTGATTCTCTACCTCATTCTGAAATTCCTTGAACTTTTCAAAGGTCTCAGACTTGTGTTTCATCAAGTAGACATACCCATATCTACTCAGGTCATCAGTGAGGGTGAGAACATAACGATATCCTCCGCGAGCCTCAACGCTCAATGGACCGCTTTTACATCGGTATGTATGATTTCCAATAAGTTGGTTGCTCGCTCCATTGTTCGGAGAAGCGGAGTCTTGGTCATTTTGCCCATGAGGCATGGTTCATTATGTGTCAAATGATTCATAATCGAGAGACTCTAAAAGTCCATCAAGATGGAGCTTCTTCATGCGCTTGACACCAATGTGACCAAAGGCGGCGATTGCCACAAGTATGTGGGACTATAGTTATCAACTTTACATCTTTTGGTATTCACACTATTAATATGTGTAACATTACGCTCGAGATTCATTAAGAATAAACCATTCACCAGCGCGACATGACCATAAAACATATCTCTCATATAAATAGAACAACCATTATTCTCGGATTTAAATGAGTAGCCATCTCGAATTAAACGAGATCCTGATACAATGTTCATGCTCAAAGCTGGCACTAAATAACAATTATTGAGGTTTTAAACTAATCCCGTAGGTAAATGTAGAGGTAGCGTGCCGACGGTGATCACATCGACCTTGGAACCATTCCCGACGCGCATCGTCACCTCGTCCTTCGCCAGTCTCCGCTTATTCTGCAACTCCTGCTTTGAGTTACAAATATGAGCAACCGCACCGGTATCAAATACCCAAGAGCTACTACGAGTACTGGTAAGGTACACATCAGTTACATGTATATCACATATCCCTTTGGTTTTGCCGGCCTTCTTGTCCGCTAAGTACTTGGGGCAGTTCCGCTTCCAGTGACCATTTCCCTTGCAATAAAAGCACTCAGTTTCAGGCTTGGGTCCATTGTTTGACTTCTTCCGGCAAGCTGGCTTGCGGGCGCGGCAACTCCCTTGCCGTCCTTCTTGAAGTTCTTCTTACCCTTGCCTTTCTTGAACTTAGTGGTTTTATTCACCATCAACACTTGATGTTCCTTTTGATCTCCACCTCCGCTGATTTCAGCATTGAATATACCTCGAGAATGGTCTTTTCCATCCCCTGCATATTGAAGTTCATCACAAAGCTCTTGTAGCTCGGTGGAAGCGATCAAGGATTCTGTCGATGACGCGTCATCCGGGAGATTAACTCCCAGCTGAGTCAAGCGGTTGTGCAACCCAGACATCTTGAGTATGTGCTCACTGACAGAACTACTTTCCTCCATCTTACAGCTGAAGAACTTGTCGGAGGCTTCATATCTCTCGACCCGTGCATGATCTTGGAAAACCATTTTCAGCTCTTCGAACATCTCATATGCTCCGTTTTGCTCAAAACGCTTTTGGAGCCCCGGTTCTAAGCTGTAAAGCATGCCGCACTGAACAAGGGAGTAATCATCAGCATGAGACTGCCAAGCGTTCATAACGTCCTGGTTCTCTGGGATTGGTGCTTCACCTAGCGGCGCTTCTAGGACATAATCTTTTTAGGAAGCTATGAGGATGATCCTCAGGTTCCGGACCCAGTCCGTATAGTTGCTGCCATCATCTTTCAGCTTGGTTTTCTCTAGGAACGCGTTGAAGTTGAGGGTAACATGGGCCATTTGATCTACAAGATATTTTCTAAAGATTTTAGACTAAGTTCATGATAATTAAGTTCATCTAATCAAATTATTCAATGAACTCCCACTCAGATTAGACATCCCTCTAGTCATCTAAGTGATGCATGATCCGACTCGACTAGCCTGTGTCCGGTCATCACGTGTGACGGACTAGTCATCATCGGTGAACATCTCCATGTTGATCGTATCTTCTATACGACTCATGCTCGACGTTTCGGTCCTCCGTGTTCCGAGGCCATGTCTGTACATGCTAGGCTCGTCAAGTCAACCTAAGTGTATTGCGTGTGTAAATCTGGCTTACACCCGTTGTATTCGAACATTAGGATCTATCACACCCGATCATCACGTGGTGCTTCGAAACAACGAACCTTCGCAACGGTCCACAGTTAGGGGGAACACTTTCTTGAAATTATTATGTGGGATCATCTTATTTACTACCGTCGTTCTATGTAAACAAGATGAAAAACATGATAAACATCACATGCAATCAAATAGTGACATGATATGGCCAATATCATATAGCTCCTTTGATCTCCATCTTCGGGGCTCCATGATCATCTTAAATCACCGGCATGACACCATGATCTCCATCATCATGACCTCCATCATCGTGTCTCCATGAAGTTGCTCGCCAACTATTACTTCTACTACTATGGCTAATGCGTTTAGCAATAAAGTAAAGTAATAAAGTAATTTACATGGCGTTTCTCAATGACACGCAGGTCATACAAAAAATAAAGACAACTCCTATGGCTCCTACCGGTTGTCATACTCATCGATATGCAAGTCGTGATCCCTATTACAAGAACATGATCTCATACATCACATATATATCATTCATCATTCATCACAACTTTTGGCCATATCACAGCACGAATCATATGCTGCAAAAACAAGTTAGACGTCCTCTAATTGTTGTTGCATGTTTTACGTGGCTGCAATAGGGTTCTAGAAAGAACGTTATCTTACCTACGTAAAAGCCACAACGTGATTTGCCAACTTCTATTTACCCTTCATAAGGACCCTTTTCATCGAATCCGCTCCAACTAAAGTGGGAGAGACAGACACTCGCTAGCCACCTTATGCAACTAGTGCATGTCAGTCGGTGGAACCTGTCTCACGTAAGCGTACGTGTAAGGTCCATCCGGGCCGCTTCATCCCACAATACCGCTGAAGCAAAATAAGACTAGTAGTGGCAAGAAAGTTCACAACATCTACACCCACAACAAATTTGTGTTCTACTCGTGCAAACAGAACTACGCATAGACCTAGCTCATGATGCCACTGTTGGGGAACGTTGCAGAAAATAAAAAATTTCTACGCTTTCACCAACATCAATCTATGAGTGCATCTAGAAACAAGAGAAAGGAGTGCATCTACATACCCTTGTAGATCGCGAGCGGAAGCGTTCAAGAGAACGGGGTTGAGGGAGTCGTACTCGTCGTGATCCAAATCACCAATGATCCTAGTGCTGAATGGACAGCACCTCCGCGTTCAACACACATACGGTTGAGGAAGACGTCTCCTCCTTCTTGATCCAGCAAGGGGGGAAGGAGAGGTTGACGGAGATCTAGCAGCACGACGGCGTGGTGGTGGATGCAACAGCGATCTCGGCAGGGCTTCGCCGAGCTTCTGCGAGAGGGAGAGGTGTAGCAAGGGAGAGGGAGGCGCCAAGACTTGGGGTGCGGCTGCCCTCCCCCCTCCTTTATATAGGCTCCCTGGGGGGGCGTCGGCCCTAGGAGATGAGATCTCCAAGGGGGGGTGGCGGCCAAGGGGGAGGCTTGCCCCCCAAGGCAAGTGGAGGCGCCCCCACCCCTAGGGTTTCCAACCCTAGGCGCAGAGGGGCCCAAGGAGGGCGCACCAGCCCACCAGGGGCTGGTTACCCTCCCACTTCAGCCCACGGGGCCCTTCGGGATAAGTGGCCCCACCCGGTGGACCCCCGGGACCCTTCCGGTGGTCCCGGTACAATACCGGTGACCCCCGAAACTTTCCCGATGGCCGAAACTGCACTTCCTTTATATAATTCTTCACCTCCGGACCATTCCGGAACTCCTCGTGACGTCCGGGGTCTCATCCGGGACTCCGAACAACTTTCGGGTTACTGCATACTCATATCTCTACAACCCTAGCGTCATCAAACCTTAAGTGTGTAGACCCTACGGGTTCGGGAGACATGCAGACATGACCGAGATGCCTCCGGTCAATAACCAATAGCGGGATCTGGATACCCATGTTGGCTCCCACATGCTCCTCGATGATCTCATCGGATGAACCACGATGTCGAGGATTCAATCAATCCCGTATGCAATTCCCTTTGTCAATCGGTACGTTACTTGCCCGAGACTCGATCATCGGTATCCCAATACCTCGTTTAATCTTGTTACCGGCAAGTCACTTTACTCGTACCATAATGCATGATCCCGTGACCAGACACTTGGTCACATAGAGCTCATTATGATGATGCATTACCGAGTGGGCCCAGAGATACCTCTCCGTCATATGGAGTGACAAATCCCAGTCTTGATTCATGCCAACCCAACAGACACTTTCGGAGATACCCGTAGTGCACCTTGATAGTCACCCAGTTACGTTGTGACGTTTGGCACACCCAAAGCACTCCTACGGTATCCCGGAGTTGCACAATCTCATGGTCTGAGGAAATGATACTTGACATTTGGAAAAGCTCTAGCTAAACGAACTACACGATCTTTGAGCTATGCTTAGGATTGGGTCTTGTCCATCACATCATTCTCCTAATGATGTGATCCGTTATCAATGACATCCAATGCCCATAGTCGAGGAAACCATGACTATCTGTTGATCAACGAGCTAGTCAACTAGAGGCTTACTAGGGACATGTTATGGTCTATGTATTCACACGTGTATTACGATTTCCGGATAACACAATTATAGCATGAATAACAGACAATTATCATGAACAAATAAATATAATAATAACCATTTTATTATTGCCTCTAGGGCATATTTGCAACAGATTCCGCTACCCATCTAAACAGCTTTGTTGATTTGTGTGATATTCAAAAGAAGAAAGATGTGCACAATTATATTGTTAAATTGAAGCTATTTCCTTTTTCTCTTAGAGATCGTGCTAAAACTTGGTTTTCGTCTTTGCCTAAAAATAGTATTGATTCATGGAATAAGTGCAAAGATGCTTTTATCTCTAAGTATTTTCCTCCCGCTAAGATCATCTCTCTTACAAACGATATTATGAATTTTAAGCAACTTGATCATGAACATGTTGCACAAGCTTGGGAGAGAATGAAATTAATGATACATAATTGCCCTACACATAGTTTGAACTTATGGATGATTATACAAAAAATTTATGCCGGATTGAATTTTGCTTCTAGAAATCTTCTAGATTAGGCATGGAGGCACTTTTATGGAAATCACTTTAGGAGAAGCTACTAAACTCCTAGATAATATTATGGTTAATTAGTCTTAATGGCACACTGAAAGATCTACTAGTAAAAAGGTGCATGCAATTTAAGAAATTAATGTTTTGAGTGGAAAGATGGATGAACTTATGAAATTATTTGCTGATAAGAGTATTTATTCCGATCCCAATGATATGCCTTTGTCTACTTTGATAGAGAATAATAATGAATCTATGTGTCGGCGTCCTGGGAATGGGGGTCCCCAGACTTGCCTGCCTGCGGCCCGCGGCGTGGCTGTGCTAGAAGACCTGTATGGCCCATCTTCATCAACAAGGCATTCAAGACCCTCGCGAGGGGCCAAGCCTCGCGAGGCGGACGGCGCAAGACCTCCTCAGGAGCGGCCTCGCCAGGCAGGCTCGCGAGGGCCGGAGAGATCAAGGCAAAGCAAAGCTCGCGAGGTTCTCGTGTCGTGAGCCATGACGATCGTGACCAGGCGGGTGCCAGCGCGCGCAGCGTCCTTGTTTCCTCTTTGGTGCTAAGGAGGCAAGCGCAGGCGCGGAGTACCGATGCATCAGGCAAAGGTTTCCATATCGGTGCAACGAGACCAGGACCAATAGGACGGCAAGATGGAGGTCACCATGGAGCCCAAGGCGGCGTCACCTCCAGAGCCTTTTGCAGGCGAAGACCGCTTTTGTTAGGATAAACTGTACTAGCTGTCCCCTTTCAAATTGGCCGTTGTTGGCTTCCTTCCCGCTCAATATTTGGGAAGAGGACCAGGGCCTCTATAAATAGGACTAGCCACCACAGTAGAAGGCAACTAAGCCTAAGCTGATCGAATCCTGACATACACAAGTTCGCCAAGCACAAGAACACCTCAACCTCAGGAGGCTGTTCTTTCCCTTGTACTGTTCATCAACATCCGAAGAGGCAATCCACCACCACAACACTAGAGTAGGGTATTACATCACAATGGTGGCCCGAACCAGTGTAAATCTTGTGTCCCTTATGTTATGAGTTTGTCGAGTTAGTCCGTGAGATCTTAGCAAAACTAGGACGTGGATCGGTAGGGGGGAAGTCTCCGTGCGCACCCCAGTGTTCGAACCTTGAGGGTTTTGCCGGAACCCGTGATCCGACACTATGGATGTGAATTTTGTTGGTAGGAACAATTTTAGTAACAATGCTTATAGAGGAAACTTTAATCCTAGGTTGTATCCTAATAATTCCTATAATAATTATGGTAATTCCTTCAACAACACTTATGGAAATTTTAATAAGATGCCCTCTGATTTTGAGACTAGTGTTAAAGAATTTATGATTTCTCAAAAGAATTTCAATGCTTTGCTTGAAGAAAAATTGCCTAAGATTGATGAGTTGGCTAGGAATGTGGATAGAATTTCTCTTGATGTTGATTCTTTGAAGCTTACATCTATTCCACCTAAGCATGATATCAATGAGTCTCTCAAAGCTATGAGAATTTCCATTGATGAGTGCAAAGAAAGAAGAGCTAGGATGCTGTAATGCCCCGGATACAACTTTCCATATTAGTAACTCCAACTCTTGCCTTTTCCGGATATGTGTTATGATATTTTCCTTCGTGGTTGGGTTTTTGTCTTTTGTTTTGCATTTTGTTCATGGCGTGCATCTCATCTCATCGCATCAGCCACATTGCATCCGCATGTTTTCATAAAACTCGTAGTCGTTTTTAGTTGCCGCTTCTCTCTTTGTCTCCGTTTATCTTTTGTCAAGCCCTCTTGTCTTCGTCAGCCTCGTCACTGCCGTTGACCCGCAGGCCAGCACCTTGCCCCCTCCTCCCGTCCTATTCTTCGGCTTCCCCTCTCTCTAATCCCTCTCTCTCCCAGATACTCTGTCGGCATGGATGCCAGCCGCTGCATCGCCTCTACATCAAGTGCCACTCGACCCCGCATTGACCCGTCGCCCCGCCAAGTCCATGGAGCCGCTTTGCCTGCTACTTCTGCTGCTTCCTGCATCGTTCGCCGCCGCCAAGACCTTGCCTTGCCGGATCCGCCTCCATCGGCCTCCGTTCGGCGTGCCGCCACCGGGATCCGCTCGCCTTCTCGCCGACCCGCTACTTCCTGCGCCTGCCAGCCGCCGCCAAGTCCCAGCGCGTGCCCATGAAGACCCTGCTTCCAGTGATACCGCCTTGTTCGTTCTATGCCCCATCAGGAGATGCTCGATCCGGTCCCGTTGATCATGCGGCGTCGGCTGGAGTCACAAGAAGCGAGCCCGGCCGCCCCGCCGACCTCTCCACAAACCGGCCCATGAGGCCTGGTGAGCAGCCCGCCTTACAGATGCTCCTGTTGGCCCAGCCAGTTTCGGCCCGTGATGTTTTTTCCCTGCCAGGACGATTTTATCTAATTTCCAGGAAACTGCATGTTTACAGATTGCACCCTCATCTTCATGCATTTAATAACTCAACAACTGTGCATCGGATTAAAATGATATAAATATGAAAAGTGCTTAGAATTTTGTCTAGTTTCGTAATATGCCACTTTCATCCCTGTTTAAAATGTTTAAAATGTTGTTTGCATTTAATTTGCTAAATGCCATGTTAAAATGATTTATTTCATAACTAAATAACCGTAGCTCGGAATTAAATAAACTTTATATGTAAATGGGGTGAAAAAAAGCATAGATTAACTTGGTGCACTTTACTTTCCTGTTTAACAACAATAAAATATGTTTTAGGGCAGAACAGTACCAAATTCGAAATATGCACATGGGGATTTTCCGGAATTGTTGTTTGTTGTTCCGGCCTCATTTAAATTTGCCTAAATAGTTAGTTTACTTATGCCTCACTTCTTGCCATGTTTAACAACATTTAATATTGTTGAGTAGCTTATAACAAGATCAAACTAAATAATTGTATGTGGTGTTTCGTCGATATGCAACTCGTTGCATATTGAGCTCCACTTGATTTGTAGTATCGTTTGTTGCACTTTGCCATGCCATGCCTATCTAAACCGGACATGCATCATACTTGATTGTGCATCATGCCATGTTTTTTCTTTTGCATTTACCATGTTGTTTGTTTCTTTCCGGTGTTGCTTCTTAGTTCCGGTAATGTTGCGATTGTGAGGATTCGTTCGACTACTCCCGTTCGTCTTCTTCATGGACTCGTTCGTCTTCCTAGCGGGATTTCAGGCAAGATGACCGTCACCTTGAATCTCATTACTATCACTGCTATGCTAGTTTCTTCGTTCTATCGCTATACTGCATTACTTACCACTTGCTTGTCAAGCCTACCAAATTGCCATGAACATCTAACATTTGTCACCCTTCCTAGCAAACCGTTGTTTGGCTACGCTACCGCTTTTGCTCAGCCCCTCTTATAGCGTTGCTAGTTGCAGGTGAAGATGAAGATTGCTCCATGTTGGATTATGTTTATGTTGGGATATCACAATATCTCTAATTTAATTAATGCATCTATATACTTGGTAAAGGGTGGAAGGCTCGGCCTTATGCCCGGTATTTTGTTCCACTCTTGCCGCCCTAGTTTACATCATATCGGTATTATGTTCCCGGATTTTGCGTTCCTAACGCGTTTGAGTGATTTATGGGACCCCCTTGACAGTTCGCCTTGAATAAAACTCCTCCAGCAAGGCCCAACCTTGGTTTTACCATTTGCCTCACCACCACCTACTTTTCCCTTGGGAGTCCCTCTCTCGAGGGTCATCTTTATTTAGCCCCCCCGGGCCAATGCTTCTCTAAGTGTTGGCCCGAAACGAGCAGACTGCAGGGCCACCTTGGGGAAACTTGAGGGTTGATTTTACTCGTAGGATGTCTCAACCGATGTTGCCCTGAGAACGAGATATGTGCAGCTCCTATCAGGATTGTCGGCACATCGGGCGGCTTTGCTGGTCTTGTTTCACCATTGTCGAAATGTCTTGTAAACCAGGATTCCAAGACTGATCGGGTCTTCCCGGGAGAAGGAATATCCTTCGTTGATCGTGAGAGCTTATCATGGGCTAAGTTGGGACACCCTGCAGGGTATTATCTTTCGAAAGCCGTGCCCGCGGTTATGTGGCAGATGGGAATTTGTTAATATCCGGTTGTAGATAATTGACACTTGACTTAATTAAAACGCATCAACCGTGTGTGTAACCGTGATGGTTTCTTTCGGGGTTGTTCGAGAGGAGAACACGGTTCTTGGGTTATGTTTGACTTAAGTAGGAGTTTAGGATCACTTCTTGATCATTACTAGTTGACGACCATTCCATTGCTTCTCTTCTCGCTCTTATTTGCGTAAGTTAGCCACCATACTTGCTTAGTCGCTGCTGCAACCTCACCACGTTACCCCTTCCTTACCCATTAAGCTTTGCTAGTCTTGATACCCATGGTAATGGGATTGTTGAGTCCTCTTGGCTCACAGATTACTACAACAACAGTTGCAGGTACAGGTTATGCAATGATCTTGACACGAGAGCGATGTTTGCTTGTTTTGGAGTTCTCCTTCTGCTTCTTCTTTGATCAGGGGATAGGTTCCAAGTCGGCAGCCTGGGCTAGCAGGGTGGTTGTCGTTTGAGGTTCTGTTTGTGTTTCATCCGTAGACGGATGGTTCTCTTATATAATATGATGTTGTATTCGTGTGGCATTGTATGTATTGGATGTATTCCCCACTATTATGTAATGTTGATGTAATGATATCCACCTTGCAAAAGCGTCTTCAAGATGCGCTTCTATCCTTGGTAGGACCTTCGAGTTCCTTTAGGATAGGGTCGCATCTTGGGCGTGACAAGTTGGTATCAGAGCCTCGACTGACCATAGGAGCCCCTTTGTTTGTTGGCCGTTGTTGAGTCTAGAAAAAAATGTTTTGAGTCTTAGGATTATATATATATATCGGAGAGTAGGATTCTTTTTACTCCTCAGTCCCTTCGTCGCTCTGGTGAGGCCCCCTAGCGTAGATGTTTTGTCTTTCCTCTCCTCAAATTTCATGAATTTTTTTTAGGATCACGCGGGTATCTTGGGATCGTTCCGATAGTCTTGTGACGAGAACATTGTTCTTGGTGCCTCCTGACATTTAGGGGTTGTGGCAGTGTCCCGGGGAGTTGAGCTCCGAGGTGTTGTCGTCACAATTTTATCATTGCAGTTCTGGAATACGTGAGTTTTGCCGACATCAAAAATCTCTTTATGCAGTTGTTGGTGAGATAACCTCGAAGCCACGCTGGGTTTCCTCGTATCACACAGAGGGATTGAGGCAAACCCGGAAAAGATCAAGGCCATCAAAGACATGAGCCCACCTCAGACCCTCAAGGAAATGCAGAAGCTGGCTGGATGGGTGACTGCGTTGGGGCGCTTCATTTCCAAGCTGGGAGAGCGCGCCCTCCCTTTCTTCAAGCTGATGAAGAAGAAGGGCCCGTTCGAGTGGACCCCGGAGGCCGACCGAGCTTTTCAAGACCTCAAGAGATACCTGACCAACCCTCCAGTGATGGTGGTGCCACGGCCTCTCGAGCCCCTAGTGCTTTATCTCGCCGCCACTCCGTACTCGGCCAGTGCAACTCTAGTGGCGGTTCGAGAAGAACACCAAGCCAAAGGCGTGTTACGTCGAGCCACGCCACCAGCCGGACTGACGCAAGATCGGGAAGACACCACAAGAGCCGTAGCGGCATCGACAGAAGACCAAGCTCGGCAGGACGATGCCGTCAAGGTCCCGGCAAGCGAATCAAGTGTCGGAGGTTCCACCACCTCGCGAGACACCCCAACTTCCGCAGGACACAAGCCTCACCAACACGCCGGTTCTCGTCGAGCACCCGGTGTATTTCATCAGCATGGTGTTGCGGGACGCAAGGGCACGATACCCCATGCCCCAGAAGCTCTTGCTCGTGCTCTTGGTGGCCTCACAGAAGTTGCGGCACTACTTCTAGGGCAACCCCATCAAAGTCGTCTCGGCCTACCCATTGGAGAGAGTACTCAGGAGCCCCAACTCTGATGGAAGGGTCGCTGAGTGAAACATCGAGCTGCAGGCATTCCAGTTGGAGTTCAGCACCACCAGGGTCATCAAGGGAGCTGCCCTCGCTGATTTCGTGGCAGAATGGACGGATGCCCCGACGCTGGAAGTTGGCGAGGACCAGTCCACCTCGCCAGGAACTACGGCGCCTGACGGCTGGGTCATGTATTTCGATGGGGCCTTTCGTGCAGTATGCGGCCTGGAGCAAGATCGTCTCGCCCACTCGAACAAGCTCTACTACGTTGTACAGCTCTGCTTTCAGGCAGGCGAGAAGGTCTCAACAACATTGCGTATCTGAAGGCCTAATAGATGGCCTGAAAGCTGCGGCAGCCCTGGGGGTGAAGCGCCTCACCGTCAGGGGAGACTCGCAGCTTCTCGTCAACTTCTCCAACAAAGTATACGAGCCGAAGGACGAGCACATTGAGGCATACCTCACGGAAGTGCGCAAGATGGAGAAGCAGTTCCTGGGCTTGGAGTTGCGGCACGTGCCCCGCGGAACCAACAAGGAAGCTGACGACATCGCCAAGAGGGCATCCAAGTGGCAGCCCCAAGAGCCTGGCATCTTCGAGGAGCGGCTCTTCAAGCCGCCACCAACGCCACCACTCTCGAGGATAGCTCAGCCTGGGAGGAGCTCCTGCAGCCGCCTGCCATGGGAGACCCAGCCTGCGGCCCGACTTCGGGAGCGCGCCTGCTCTTGGTGCTCGAGCCCCAGGAGGGATGCTGGACCAAGGAATTCAAGGAATACCTGATGCAAGGGACGCTGCCGAAGGAGGAGGAGGATGCGGAGCGTGTGGCCCGACAAGCCACGACATACTGCATCCGGGACGATGAGTTATACAGGAAGCGACCAAATGACATTTCATTGCGTTGCATCTCTAGAGACCAGGGGAAGGAGTTGCTATCCGACATACACGGTGGGGACTGCGGACACCACTCGTCTTTGCGAACCCTCGTCGGCAAGGCATTCCGCAGTGGATTCTATTGGCCCACGGCGCTCAACGACGCAGCCGAGCTGTTGAAGTCCTGTGAAGCCTGCCAGTTCCACGCCAAACAAATCTATCAGCCAGCTCAGGGCCTCCGGACTATCCCACTCACTTGGTCGTTCGCGGTTAGGGGCTGGATATCTTGGGCCCATTTCCTCGAGCACCAGGGGGCTACCGCTACCTCTACGTCGCCATCAACAAGTTCACCAAGTGGGCGGAAGTGGAATCCGTCCGCACCATCCCAGCTGGTTCCGCGGTCAAGTACATCAAGGGTCTCGTGAGCCGTTTCAGGGTCCCCAACCGCATCATCACTCATAACGGCTCGCAATTCACTAGTAATCTCTTCAGAACATACTATGCTAACCTTGGAACGCAGATCTGCTACGCTTCTGTGGCACACCCCAGGAGCAATGGTCAAGCCGAACGCGCCAACACAGAGGTCCTAAGGGGCCTCAAGACAAGGACTTTCAAGAAGAAGCTAGAGGCCTGCGGCAAGGGCTGGTACGACGAGCTCCAGTCTGTGATGTGGTCCATCCGCACCACCGCCACCAAGCCAACGGGCGAGACCCCATTCTTCCTCGTCTACGGAGCAGAAGCGGTCCTCCCTCACGAGGTCGGGCATCACTCCGCACGGGTCCTGGCGTTTGATGAAATGCAACAGGACGCCACACGGGGTATGGACCTCGTGCTGGGGGAGGAACGCCGCCGCAAAGCCGCACTATGGGCGGCAAGGTACCAGCAGGCTCTGCGGTGATACCATTGCCGCAACATCTGCTCCAGGACGCTCGAGGCGGGTGAGCTCGTCCTGAGGCGGGTCCTCTCCAGGGAAGGGCTGCATAAGCTCTCACCCATGTGGGAGGGCCCGTTCAAGGTCGTCCATGTCTCCAGGCCTGGCGCCGCGCGCCTGGAGACACAGGACGGGGTACCCATCCAGAACGCCTGGAACATCCAGCACCTCCGGAAGTTCTACCCATTAAGAAGGCCCAGTGCCTGTGAAGAAAGGCCCAGTGCCTGTGAAGAAGGCCCAGAGCCTGTGAAGATCGCCGCCCATGACACTCTCACGTAATAACGAGTGGGTTGTACACGCCCCGGAGTCTCAGGAGTGCCGCCCTCGAGCCTCAGGGGCTCCCTCCCACGTCCAAGTGGCAGCACTTAGCTTCGCGCTGGTGAGAAGACTTGAAGACTAGACTAGGTGGAGGATGCGGCTTTTCATTTGCTTTCCGAAGTTGGCTCGCCTCCTTTTTATTGAAAGTTTGCTTCTGGAGTTCCTTGCTGGTTTGGTTTTGTCGCTTTCTGCAGCTGTTTCTGGTTCCAGTTTAACCTGTTTTCTCTCTCTCGCATACCTCGCGAGGGGGCTAGGCAGACGCCATCGCGAGCCTTTTCCTCTCCTCTTCCCTTGTTTGATTTTTCGCAAGGCATCCTCATTTGAGCCAACAAGCTAGTGCACATCTCATGATCCGTGCCCCTCGGGTATTGCGATACGAAACATTGGGTCTAGACTCGGGTGAATGATAAGCCTCTTGGCGACGCTCCTAACAAGTTTTTCGCAGTTCCCTAGCACCCGCCAAGTCAAGGAAGACCTTTGCAGGCACCAGGAAGCAAGTCCCTCGCGAGAGGGAGGCTACCCCAAGCGTGCCAAGCTAAGTTACCTCTACACAAAATAACGGCACAACACAGAAACAACAAACATAGCATAATGATTGGGAAATCATAGTTCGATAAACGCCCTCCGGGGCCCATACTGGTTTCTTCTTGATGCAGAAAGGAAAGGAAGAACAAAATAAAGCAGCGCATGCCCCTATAGCGATCCACGGAGGCGGGCTCCTGGCACCGCCCCGAGCTCAGCCAGACCCCTCCTCGTGCTTCACGGAGGCGCGGCGACGAGACGATCCGCCACCACCTTCGAAGCAGGCGCGGCGGCGTGGTGGCTGGTCGTAGCCACCGCTACTGGAGCTGTCGCCGGAGGAAGAGCCGCCGTAGCTGGAGAGATGCGGTCGGCACCAAGGGCGGGTTCGCTCTCGTCCTCCTCTCGATCATCGCCAAGGCCAAGCACCTCCTCGCCGTCGTTCACCTCGGGGCAGTACCCGACGCGGTGACCATCTTCCCCAAACTCCCTCACGTAGAGGGTCGCATCACCGTCACACCTGAAATGAAGAGTACACACCGCCTGTGCCACGCCAAGACGAAAGCAAACGTCACGCCAGCCACGGGCGAGCTATGTTGCCCAAGCGGAGACCTTGACCACAACCCAAGAAGCTGCTGCAGCAACCATCCGCTGCAGCCACAACCCGCTGGACCGGAGACCGGTAGCTCGTCGGGCGAAGAAGCGAGGGAGTTGAAGCGCTTGCCGGGTTCTCCGACCAGACGATCTCCGCCACACCTCCGCTGAATGGAAGCGCGGTCGGGGAGGCCGTGCAACCATGGCGCGTCTCCCTTTGTCACCAGGGCTGCCACGACTGGAACGACCCCTTCCGTGCGCAGCGGCTCCACCATGGGAACGGGGGCCACGACGGGGGTTGCGGTGTGCTTATGGGGACGGCTGTCACGCTACGCCGGGGAGTCGGGCCCCTCGCGAGGGGCCTTTCCCTTCTCTGCAGCAGAGAACCTCTTCGACGACGCCATTGGAGTCGGCGGTGGAGCAGAAGAAGAAGCAAGCGGAAGGGGAAGAAATGGGCGACGGGGGCTCTACCCCCCTCCTCATTTATAGCAGGAGAAGGCCAACCAGCGCCCCCACGATCATAGGTAATGATGGTTTTCCTTGCATGTCACAGGGACTTGTCATGTCAGGCAGTTGCCGAGGCAGCGTGGGGAAGCGGAGACGCCCATGTCCAATCAACCGCCACGCGTTGACCAAGGCCACAGGCTATTGGGGCCCGCGGCGCTCCGCACTTGACCTTTGGCTTCGCCTTGAAGCCAAGCCCGAGCGTGCCTTGGGCCCGGGGGCTACTGGCGGCCCGTGGAGTGGCTGTGCCAGCAGGCCTGTACGGCCCATCTTCATCAACAAGGCATTCAAGACCCTCGCGGGGGCCAAGCCTCGCGAGGCGGACTGCGCAAGACCTCCTCAGGAGTGGCCTCGCCAGGAAGCTCGCGAGGGGCGGAGAGATCAAGGCAAGGCAAACCTCGCGAGGTTCTTGTGACGTGAGCCATGACGATGGATACCAGGCGGGTGCCAGCGCGCGCAGCGTCCTTGTTTCCTCTTTGGTGCTATGGAGGCAAGCACAGGCGCGGAGTACCGAGGCATCGGGCAAAGGTTTCCATATCGGTGCAACGAGACCAGGACCAACAGGACGGCAAGACGGAGGTCACCATGGAGCCCAAGGCGGCGTCACCTCCAGAGCCTTTTGCAGGAGAAGACCGCTTTTGTCAGGATAAGCTGTACTAGCTATCCCCTTTCAAATTGGCCGTTGTTGGCTCCCTTCCCGCTCAATATTTGGGGAGAGGACCAGGGCCTCTATAAATAGGACTAGCCACCACACTAGAAGGCAACTAATCCTGAGCCGATTGAATCCTCCCATACACAAGTTCGCCAAGCACAAGAACACCTCAACCTCAGGAGGTTGTTCTTCCCCTTGTATTGTTCATCAACATCACAAGAGGCAATCCACTACCACACCGGAGTAGGGTATTACACCACAACGGTGGCCCGAACTAGTATAAATCTTGTGTCCCTTGTGTTATGAGTTCGTCAAGTTAGTCCGTGAGATCTTAGCAAAACTTATAGAGGAAACCTGTGAGGGGGGATCGGTAGGGGGGAAGTCTTTGTGCGCACCCCAGTGTTCGAACCTTGAGGGTTTTACCGGAACCCGTGATCCGACACTATGGATGTGGATTTTGTTGGTAGGAACAATTTTGGTAATAACGCTTATAGAGGAAACTTTAATCCTAGGCTGTATCCTAATAATTCCTCTAATAATTACGGTAATTCCTACAACAACTCTTATGGAAATTTTAATACGATGCCCTCTGATTTTGAGACTAGTGTTAAAGAATTTATGATTTCTCAAAAGAATTTCAATGCTTTGCTTGAAGAAAAGTTGCCTAAGATTGATGAGTTGGCTAGGAACGTGGATAGAATTTCTCTTGATGTTGATTCTTTGAAACTTACATATATTCCACCTAAGCATGATATCAATGAGTCTCTCAAAGCTATGAGAATTTCCGTTGATGAGTGCAAAGAAAGAACCGCTAGGATGCGTGCTAAAAAAGATTGCTTTATGAAAGCGTGTTCTTCTAGTTTTCATGATAATAAGGATGAATATCTAAAAGTAATTGATGTGTCCCCTATTAAATCTTTGTTTTGCAATATTAATCTTGATAATGATGGGTCTGGATATGAGTCAACTTTAGTTAAAAGGCGTCCCAATGATTCGGAGTTTTTAGATCTTGGTGCAAAAATTGATAAAAGTGGGATTGAAGAGGTCAAAACTTTACATAGCAATGAACCCACTATTTTGGATTACAAGGAATTTAATTATGATAATTGTTCTTTAATAGATTGTATTTCCTTGTTGCAATCCGTGCTAAATTCTCCGTATGCTTATAGTCAAAATAAGGCTTTCACCAAACATATCATTGATGCTTTAAAGCAATCCTATGAAGAAAAGATTGAATTGGAAGTTTCTATCCCTAGAAAACTTTATGATGAGTGGGAACCTACTATTAAAATTAAAATTAAATACCATGAATGCTATGCTTTGTGTGATTTGGGCGCTAGTGTTTCCACGATTCCAAAAACTTTGTGTGATATGTTAGGTTTCCGTGAATTTGATGATTGTTCTTTAAACTTGCACCTTGCGGATTCCACTATTAAGAAACCTATGGGAAGAATGAATGATGTTCTTATTGTTGCAAATAGGAATTATGTGCCCGTATATTTCATTGTCCTTAATATAGATTGCAATCCTTCATGTCCTATTATTCTTGGTAGACCTTTCCTTGGAACGATTGGTGAAGGGAATATTAGATTCCAATTTCCGTTAAGGAAAGGCATGGAACACTTTCCTAGAAATAAAATTAAATTACCTTATGAATCTATTATGAGAGCTACTTATGGATTGCCTACCAAAGATGGCAATACCTAGATCTATCCTTGCCTTTATGCCTAGCTAGGGGCGTTAAACGATAGCGCTTGTTGGGAGGCAACCCAATTTTATTATTGTTTATTGCTTTTTTGTTATGTTTAGTAATAAATAACTCATCTAGCCTCTGGTTAGATGTGTTTTCATGTTTAAATTAGTGTTTTTGCCAAGTAGAACCTTTGGGAAGACTTGGGTGAAGTCGTTTTGATCTTGCTGTAAAAAACAGAAACTTTAGCGCTCACAAGATTAGCTACAACTTTTTACTGGAGAGTGATATTTAGTTGATTATTTTTTCAGATGATTAATAGATAAATTCCTCATGTCCAGCAATTTATTTTATAATTTTTGGAGTTCCAGAAGTATGCGTTTGATACAGATTACTACAGACTGTTCTGTTTTTGACAGATTCTGTTTTTCGTGTGTTGTTTGCTTATTTTGATGAGTCTATGGTAGTATCGGAGGTTATGAACCATAGAGAAGTTTGAATACAGTATATTTAACACCAATATAAATAAATAATGAGTTCATTACAGTACCTTGAAGTGGTGTTTTGTTTTCTTTCGCTAACAGAGCTCATGAGATTTTCTGTTAAGTTTTGTGTTGTGAAGTTTTCAAGTTTTGGGTAAAGATTTGATGGATTATGGAACAAGGAGTGGCAAGAGCGTAAGATTGGGGATGCCCACCCCAAGGTAAAATTAAAGTACAACCAAAAAGCCTAAGCTTGGGTATGCCCCAGAAGGCATCCCCTCTTTTGTCTTCGTCCATCGGTAACTTTACTTGGAGCTATATTTTTATTCACCACATGATATGTGTTTTATGATTTGAGTCTTTGCTTTTTAATTCACCACAATCATCCTTGCTGTACACACCTTTTGGGAGATACACACATTAATCAAAATTTATTAGAATACTCTATGTGCTTCACTTATATCTTTTGAGCTAAACAATTTTGCTCTAGTGCTTCACATATATCTTTTAGAGCACGGTGGTGGTTATATTTTATAGAAATTATTGATCTCTCTTGATTCACTTATATTATTTTGAGAGTCTTTTATAACAGCATGGTAGTTTACCTTGGCTATAAATTTAGTCCTAATATGATAGGCATCGAAGATGGATATTGTCGTGGAATTGGCACGTCAGATGTCCTTAGTGTCAGGACTTAGTCGCGAGGCCAACGCATCTATGTGGTAGCTTGAGAGGGGTTGAGCGGAATCGAGAGACGCAACACAAGAAGGGATTTAGACAGCTTGGGCCCCGGAAACATCATCCGGTAAAACCCTACATGCTGTTTGAGGCTAGGTCTCATTATCATCACGAGGGAGTCGCCAGAACCGGCTCTCCTCTTTGTGTCTAGCCCTAAGATTGTTTCTTCTTGCTTGTAGCTTCCCCCTTTGGGGAGCCCTGCCTCCTCATATATGTTGAAGGGCGGGTTACATGTGGAGTCCTATTAGGATTAGGACTAGTCTATCTCTAATACAAACCGGATACAAGTCCGTGTCTTAACTCCTTGTAAGACAAATGTTCCTTATTCCTTTCCTCTTAAACCGCCCACCAAAGTATGAACCGGCATTCATTAAACGCCCGTTGGGCCACCAGGTCTTGTCTCTCCTCGCACCCCACATCCTGATAAACAATGAGTCGTGAACCGCCAAGTCTCAGCTGGTCTCAAATAAACCGCCAAGTCCGGCCGGGTTAACTTCCGGCGGTTTACACCCTTGGTATATCCCGACATTAGCCCCCAAGTTTAGCTTGGATTTATCCATGGTAAACTTATGCTGCAAAATAAACACCGTAACAAATTTGGCAGGTTGTGCTCGGGTTAAGAATTCCTATAGACCGCACCTGATCATCCTTAAGTCCCTTGTCATTTCCTCCTTCTAGAAAATCCGGGTCAATAACCAGCTTCATACTCAAATTGCTGATGTTGGCTTCTTATAGAAAAATATTGTGAAGAATAATCCACTTGAGTCAGCTTCCAAACGCCGGTTTAAGAAATATTGGTCTTGAAATACTCATCTGATATTCAACCGGTTTGAAGATGCAGAACTTGCCGGTTTTATCATTGCCAAAGACCTGCCGGGTTATAAAAACTTGATAATTTCGAGTCATGATTGCTGCAGACACGGTTCGTGATTGTTGCCAACGCCGGTTGCAGCCACGAGGTCATAATGATTGGTGACGCCGGTGAACCTAGTTTTCTCAATCGTAGAATTTGAAAATATTTCTTCGATAATAATATAATACCTGTAGCCCCCAAGTCTTTGAGCGTAACAAAGTGGTGGCTTAAGACTTTGCTTCAATATAAATACTGCCACTTTCAAAGAAATCCATGTTGTTCATCCCGGTGACTAGTAAAAACTGAATACTCCATACTATGTAGCCCCCAAGTGTCGGGTTGTCATGCTTGCGCAAAGAACTCGGGACTTGTAATTGTCTTATACTCATAAAAACTTCAAATGTTGTAGCCCCTAAGGGCGGGTCATTATGCAATAATGAGTAGGGACTTTGTAGGTATAATCGCTAGATTTGAGCAATGATGTGTAGCCCCAAGGGCCGGCTCAAGAAGATAATATTGAGCTGGGACTTAATATATACTTCAATGAAAATAACAAGATATGATGTAACCCCATCATGGGACTTGAATCCACGCCCACAAGGTTAAGAGCCTTGTGCTTTACCAACCGAAAGCAAAGGACCCTTCAATATAATGAATAAAAAGCTTTGTACCTTCAACTGTTGATGTGGAGCCATTGGTAGCCCCCAAGGGCCGACTCAGTATAATATGATGAGTCGGGTCTTCAATAATATGAGCAAAAAATTACTTTGCATTAGCCCCCAAGTGTCATGGTGCATGCTTGCAGCGACATGAGACTTGCATATTCGATATAATCTCAACTTAAATAATGTAGCCCCCAAGTGCCGGGTCGTAAGCCTGCAGCAACTCGGGACTATTCCCTCCATTGTAGAATAAATCATACCCATTGATGAAATAATAGCCATTGCGCTGAAGCGACTTTGAAAACCTCAATCATAATATTGGTTATTGATAACCATAATAAAAATCTAGCCATGTTGGCTATTTGAAGATTTGAATAATATAGTCCAATGATTTATGAGCGCATGATTCCAATGGCACAATCCAAATATGTACTGGCGACTTATAGTCCAAAACCAGGCCGGGTTAACAAACACCGGATAATTTCTCATCATATACTGGCGACTTATCGTCTTAAAAGCCAGGCCGGTTTAATAAACACCGGATAATTTATCATCATGCTTTATTCAACCTGTCTCTGCATACAACAAGTTTAAAGTGTCCTCGCGGTTTACCACCGGACGGGTCATAATGCCCAACATATAACCCAGGTTTATAACCTAGGCTGCACTTTAAGAATAATCAATTAAATATATCATACCTGTGACATTGAATCACATCATTGGTTTACCAATTTTTTGTAGTAAAGATGATAACCCCAATCTTGAGTAATGATAACTCCTTTCATACTGTGTCGGTTTATGACAAAACCGTACCGGGTTGTGATAAACACCGGTTTAACCATATGTAATATCGGCGACTGTAGTCAAACCAGACCGGGCGGATAGTCTCCGGATTATGATTTGATCATGTACTGACAATTTGTAATTGAAAGTCAAGCCGGGTTAATGAATACTGGTTTACTCCATAATAAGATGGTAACATAAAATCAAATCGGGCAGATAGTCTCCGGATTAGGATTTGACCGTGTTCGTCCAATTTGTAATTGACAGTTTGAAACGGATTAACAATGTCGGTTTAAAAACGCAACAAAAACCAAATAACAGTTATGAAAAAATATGGAAGCAAAGGCAATGATAAGACCGTTTGCAAAAAAAAGAGGCTTTACTGAGCCGATCAGATGGTGTTACCATGGTCGGACACGACCAAGCTCCCAATAAGGTGTAGCTATGGTTCAAGTCAGCCAGGTCCCCAACTGAAACCGTGGCATTATGCCGATCAAGTGGCGTGGCAATGGTTCGGGTTCGACCAAGCCCCAAGTGACTCTATGGCCTTAGGCCGATCAAGAGGCGTGATCGATTCAGACTTGACCATGTCCCCAAGTGATCTGGTGGCTTTCGCCTATCAAAAGGTGTTGCATTGGTTCGGACACCACCAAGCCCCCAAGTGATGTTGTGGCACTAGGCCGATCAAGAGGCGTGGCTATGGTTCGGATACCACCAAGCCCCCAAGTGATCAATAATATGATAAGCCAATAAGGCATGATACCCATGTTTGAATCACAAGATCATGGCAGCAGGTCCTCTTTGGCACCTTTTAACTTATTTTAAGAGACAAATCCTTCTTGAACCGGATTTTGAACCGGATATCGAGAGCTTCAAAGCTTTTGTGGGAGACATCTTTCCCTTGAACCGCTTTTAAACCGAATCTTTATTTTTAGCCGGAAATTTTCCGACGGCCTTTAAACTCGAGCTTATGAAGTTAACTCCTTTTGAACCGGACATTTTTAAACCGGATTTGAGAGTTTGAGCTTTGTGAGAGAACAGATTTCCCTTGAACCGATTGTAAACTGGATATTTGAGAGCTTCAGTGAGACTGACTTCCCATTAGCCAGATTTTAAACTGGAATCCTTTCTGATGACCCGGAACTTCTTCATTGAGCCGGGATTTTGTAACTGTTATATACTTTCTAAGCCGGAAATTTTCCGACAGCCTTTAAATTTTCATCAATATAACAGAGCCTCCGGACCGGGTTATCTTTCCCTCCATCGTCATGGGGTTTTTAACTTTGCTGAAACCGCAAGATTTGCTGAAGTTATGTCATCGTAGCCCCGAGTCTCAAAGGTGACTCGAGGAGTTGGCTTGAGATTCTCCATGTTTGACCGTGATATAAACCGCATAACTTGTATATCATTGGTGTTGATAGCACGATGTGAATCCACGAAGTTTGAGGTGATCGGCGGGTTATAAATGATCATGTATGAGCCGTGTCGAACTTCGCCAATGGTTCTTTCCAACCGCTCTTTGAAGTTTAACCAAACTGTAGTGGCGGCGACTTGTGTGCCTCTCCATTGAGCCATCCAATGCGCATTTACGGCGGTTGATGATAATTTGCCTCCAATTTGTTGAAAGAAAAACCGGGCTACCCAAGCTGTGACTTGCTCATGCAGATAGGTGCGGCCTGGTATGTTGATGTAGACCAGGTCGCAATATATGGACGGTAGAGACGTCCACAGTATTAGAGGTGGCTTGGACAGAAGAACCGGACACGGTGTTGTAAACCAGTTCGGACGGGCGAGTCAAAGCAAGCTCGGTCCCGGCAAGCTGATGTAAACCGGGCCATAAGGGCGGCGTCTTGCACGCGTCCATTCACCGTGTAATGTGGCACGGACGAACACCGGCGGGGCGTTGCCGGTACAGTGTTTCGTACCCATGGTATAAACCATGTTTATAATGAATAATTGTCCTGCATACAATATTGCAGACCAAGGCAAAGATAAACTGCTCTTTGATAAAAATAATATGCACTAATAAAATATATTTTAGATGGATATCACCTGACTCGTCCGGACAGTAAAATGAGTCGGCTGCGGCATTGTAAGCTAGTGCGGACGGAAGAGTCGACCGCGGTGCTGTAAGCCGGCGCTGACGAGTGAGTCGGCCGCCGCGTTGGAAACGGCGCAGACGCGTGCGAATCGGCTGCAGGCACGAACGACGAGTCAACCGCGTGCGTTGATGTAGCGGGGGTGACGACTCTCTCGTCCGCGCTAGTGCAGAAAATAATATTGGCGCACGTCCCTTTGCGACACCTTTGTAACAAATAATAGTCCTGGTGGTTTTTTGCTTTGGCTCGATTTTTCTTATGGCTAGCCTTGACGCCCCTTTTTTTTAAAATTGATTGCAGCTTCACGTAATCACGTGACCGAGTACTAGCAGTACTTGGATTTGACTAGTCTCCACCATTGGAAAAAATAACAACAGCACCAATTCCTTTAGGTCTTGAAGCTGCAGGTGGATGGAAGTCAGCACTCGGACGGCTCGTCCTTCATTCCCCTGACAACAATGGGTTAAACGCGGCGGGTCTGGCGTAGCAGGAGCGGAACCAGCGAACGGGTGGATCCGGTGACAGGCACAGCAGCCGGTGGTTTGGCATCGCGGGGCCGGTAATGCAGCGACTCGACGCAGAGAAAGGCAGGGGCGGCTCAACGACTCAGCCACCACGTGAATCAGAGGCGACAACGACTCTCCCGCTGCTTGAAACGGCAGAGGCGATGGCAAGGCGCGGCCGGCCCGATGACGCGGGCCCGGCGGCTGAGGCGGAGGCAGAAACTGATTCCCTGGCTTCATCCACTTCCAAAACTGCAGGTGATTTTTGTCTTCTTCCTATGAGGATGACTCGGTACTGGCTTTTGATGTAACAATCGATCTGTCTCCTAAAATCTTCCGTGAGCATCTACGTACTAATATTCTGGTCAGCCTTGAGTGGATCTCACGAGGCGTAAAAGGCACAAAGTGTTCGTGACTAGTACTCTTGTATTTTAGCGAAATAGCACCTGATTTCATCGGGCTTGAGCCCAAACCTCAGAGCGTAAACTTTTGCGCAACTTGGCGGATCGGACTGCAGAAATTTTTGTTGGTCTTGGCGACTTGTACCCCGTATCAATTGATGTCGGACGCGGGACTTCGATTTGCAGCGACCATGGAATTTAACCCGGATTCGACGGATCCTCTGGTCGCGTGTGCTGGCGCATCACAACCCTAATTTTCTCTTGGTATGTCGCTTTCACTGTTTGTTGATGATGTTATCTTCTGCGCCGACTTTTCTCCATCCGGCACATCGCGAACTTCTTGATCCCTGAAGAAATCCCTTCAAGAACTCAACACCACCGTTCGTAGGCCCCACGGTGGGCGCCAACTGTCGTGGAATTGTCACGTCAGATGTCCTTAGTGTCAGGACTTAGTCGCGAGGCCAACGCATCTATGTGGTAGCTTGAGAGGGGTTGAGCGGAATCGAGAGACGCAACACAAGACAGGATTTAGACAGCTTCGGGCCCCGGAAACATCATCCGTAAAAACCCTACATGCTGTTTGAGGCTAGGTCTCATTATCATCACGAGGGAGTCGTCAGAACCGGCTCTCCTCTTTGTGTCTAGCCCTAAGATTGTTTCTTCTTGCTTGTAGCTTCCCCTTTAGAGCCCTGCCCCTCCTTATATATGTTGAAGGGGCGGGTTACATGTGGAGTCCTATTAGGATTAGGACTAGTCTATCTCTAATACAAACCGGATACAAGTCCAGGTCTTATCTCCTTGTAAGACAAATGTTCCTTATTCCTTTCCTCTTAAACCGGCCCACCATAGTATGAACCGGCCTTCATGAACCGCCCGTTGGGCCACCAGGTCTTGTCGTTCCTTGCACCCGCCTGCCGGATTACCAATGAGTCGTGAACCGCCAAGTCTCAGCGGGGTCTCAAATAAACCCCCAAGTCCGGCCGGGTTAACTTCCGGCCGGTTTACACCGCGGGGTATATCCCCGACAAATATAATAAAAACTTTCATATAAGTGCATTGAATACTAAGAGAAGTTTGATACTTGATGATTGTTTTGAGATATGAAGAGTGTGATATTAGAGTTATGCCAGTTGAGTAGTTGTGAATTTGAGAAATACTTGTTCAAAAGTTTATGATTCTTGTAGCATGCACGTATGGTGAACCGTTATGTGATGAAGTTGGAGCATGATTTATTTATTGATTGTCTTCCTTATGAGTGGCGGTCGGGGACAAGCGATAGTCTTTTCCTACCATCTATCCCCCTAGGAGCATGCGCGTAGTACTTTGTTTTGAAAACTAATAGATTTTTGCAATAAGTATGTGAGTTCTTTATGACTAATGTTGAGTCCATGGATTATACGCCCTCTCGCCCTTCCACCATTGCTAGCCTCTCTAATACCACACACCTTTCACCGGTATCAAACACCCACCATATACCTTCCTCAAAATAGACACCATACCTACCTATTATGGCATTTCCATAGCCATTTCGAGATATATTGCCATGAAACTTACCACCGTTCCATTTACGCTTCATCATTGTCATATTGCTTTGCATGATCATGTAGTTGACATCGTATTTGTGGCAAAGCCACCTTTATAAGTCTTCCATACATGTCACTCTTGATTCATTGCATATCCCGGTACACCGCTGGAGGTATTCTCATAGAGTCATATTTGTTCCAAGTATTGAGTTGTAATCTTTGAGTTGTAAGTAAATAAAAGTGTGATGATCATCATTATTAGAGCATTGTCCCAAGTGAGGAAAGGATGATGGAGACTATGAGTCCCCCACAAGTCAGGATGAGACTCCGGATGAAAAGAAAAAAAAAGAGAAAGAAAAGAGGCCAAAAAAGGCCCAAATAAAAAATAAAAGAAAAAGAGAGAAGGGACAATGTTACTATCCTTTTATCACACTTGTGCTTCAAAGTAGCACCATGATCTTCATGATAGAGAGTCTCCTCTGTTGTCACTTTCATATACTAGTGGGAGTTCTACATTATAGAACTTGGCTTGTATATTCCAATGATGGGCTTCCTCAAAATGCCCTAGGTCTTCGTGAGCAAGCGAGTTGGATGCACACCCACTTAGTTTCTTTTGTTGAGCTTTCATACACTTATAGCTCTAGTGCATCCATTGCATGGCAATCCCTACTCACTCACATTGATATATATTGATGGGCATCTCCATATCCCATTGATACGCCTAGTTGATGTGAGACTATCTTCTCCTTTTTTGTCTTCTCCACAACCACCATTCTATTCCACATATAGTGCTATATCCATGACTCACGCTCATGTATTGCGTGAAGATTGAAAAAGTTTGAGAACATCAAAAGTATGAAACAATTGCTTGGCTTGTCATCGGGGTTGTGCATGATTAAATAATTTGTGTGATGAAGATAGAGCATAACCAGACTATATGATTTTGTAGGGATAACTTTCTTTGGCCATGTTATTTTGAGAAGACATGATTGCTTAGTGAGTATGCTTAAAGTATTATTATTTTTATCTCAATATTAAACTTTTATCTTGAATCTTTTGGATCTGAACATTCATGCCACAATAAAGAAAAATACATTGAGAAATATGCTAGGTAGCATTACACATCAAAATTCTGTTTTTATCATTTACCTACTCGAGGACGAGCAGGAATTAAGCTTGGGGATGCTTGATATGTCTCCAAGGTATCTATAATTTTTATTGTTCCATGCTATTATATTATCTGTTTTGGATGTTTAATGGGCTTTACTATACACGTTTATATTATTTTTGGGACTAACCTACTAACCCAAGGCCCAGTGCAAATTGTTGTTCCTATTTCAGTGTTTCGCAGAAAAGGAATATCAAACGGAGTCCAAATGGAATGAACCCTTCGGGAGAGTTATTTTTGGAACAAACGTGATCC
This sequence comes from Aegilops bicornis, assembly GCA_021605145.1. Lineage (NCBI taxonomy): Eukaryota > Viridiplantae > Streptophyta > Magnoliopsida > Poales > Poaceae > Aegilops > Aegilops bicornis. The sequence continues at coordinate 602,069,168 of CM038670.1, forward strand.
AGAGGACTTGGAGTGGACGTCAAGAAATCAACGAGGAGGCCACGAGGCAGGGAGGCACGCCTGCCCCCCTAGGCGCACCCCCACCCTTATGGGCCCCTCGTAGCTCCACCGACCTACTTCTTCCTGCTATATATACCCATATACCCCGAGACCAACTAGGAGCACCACAAAACCCTATTTCCACCGCCGCAACCTTCTGTACCCGTGAGATCTCATCTTGGGGCCTTTTTCGGCGCCCCACCGGAGGGGGAATCGATCACGGAGGGCTTCTACATCAACACCATAGCCTCTATTATGATGTGTGAGTAGTTTACCACGGACCTTCGGGTCCATAGTTATTAGCTAGATGGCTTCTTCTCTCTCTTTGGATCTGAATACAAAGTTCTCCTCGATCTTCTTGGAGATCTATTAAATATAACTCTTTTTGCGGGGTGTTTGTCAAGATCCGATGAATTGTGGGTTTATGATCAAGATTATCTATGAACAATATTTGAATCTTCTCTGAATTATTTTATGTATGATTGGTTATCTTTGCAACTCTCTTCGAATTATCAGTTTGGTTTGGCCTACTAGATTGATCTTTCTTGCAATGGGAGAAGTGCTTAGCTTTGGGTTCAATCTTTCGTTGCTCGGTCCCAGTGACAGAAGGGGAAACGACACGTATTGTATTGTTGCCATCGAGGATAACAAGATGGGGTTTATATCATATTGCTTGAGTTTATACCTCTACATCATGTCATCTTGCCTAATGCGTTACTCTGTTCTTATGAACTTAATTCTCTAGATGCATGCTGGATAGCGGTTGATGTGTGGAGTAATAGTAGTAGATCCAGGCAGGAGTCGGTCTACTTGTCATGGACGTGATGTCTATATACATGATCATGCCTAGGTATTCTCATAATTATGCACTTTTCTATCAACTGCTCGACAGTAATTTGTTCACCCACCGTAATACTTATGCTATCTTGAGAGAAGCCACTAGTGAAACCAATGGCCCTCGGGTCTATTTTTCATCATATTAATCTTCCATCAACTAGCTATTTCTGGCGCCGTTTATTTTGCAATCTTTACTTTCAGTCTTTATCATAAAAATACCAAAAATATTATCTTATCATCTCTATCAGATCTCCCTTTTGCAAGTGGTCGTGAAGGGATTGACAACCCCTTTACCGCGTTGGTTGCAAGGTTCTTATTTGTTTGTGTAGGTACGAGGGACTTGCGTGTGGCCTCCCTCTTTGGATTGATACCTTGGTTCTCAAAAACTGAGGGAAATACTTACGCTACTTTGCTGCATCACCCTTTCTTCTTCAAGGGAAAACCAACGCATGCTCAAGAGATAGCACTGTCCAATCAAGAATAGCATGAAGAGCCGCCACCGACTGTGCCTCCAGGTCAGGGATTGCAAGATCCTCTTCTATTGGTAGCTTAACTGAAGGGTTATGCAATATGTCAGGAAAAACATTGGGTGGTACCGGCTTACACTGAGATCCCACCCGACTTAAAGCATCAGACGCTTCATTCTTTCTATGATCAACATGTTCCGCTTGATAACCTTTTAAATGGCCTGCAATACTGTCAACTGCCCGGCGATAACCCGCCATGAGCGGGTCCTTAGAAACCCAAGTTCCTGAGACCTGCCAAGCCACCAAATCTCAGTCTCCAAAGCACCTCACCCGGCTTAAGTTCATCTCTTTAGCCACCCGAAGGCCATAGAGCGGAGCCTCATACTCAGCTGCATTATTAGTGCAAGGGAAAATTAATCGTAGCACATAACAAAACTTATCACCTCGTGGGGAAGTCAAGATAATTCCAGCCCCCGAGCCCTCCAACCGCCTTGACCCGTCAAAGTGAATCGTCTAGTAAGTGTTATCTGGTTTTTCCTCTGGTGTCTGCAATTCTGTCCAATCGTTGATGAAATCCACAAGAGCTTGCGACTTGATAGGTGTCCTTGGCATATATTTCAACCCATGAGGACCAAGATCAATGGCCCACTTGGCCACCCGGTCTATGGCTTCTCGATTTTGAATAATGTCCCCTAAAGGAGCAAAACTGACCACCGTAATAGGATGACCAAGGAAATAATGTTTCAACTTGCGACTGGCCATGAACACTCCATAGACTAGCTTCTGCCAATGTGGGTACCTCTGCTTAGACTCAATTAACACCTCACTGACATAGTAAGCCGGCCTTTGAACCGGATATTCCTTGCTTGTTTCCTTACTCTCCACAACAACCGCTACGCTGACGGCTCTGCTATTAGCAGCCACATATAAGAGCAAGGGCTCCTTCTCGACAGGAGCTACGAAAACCGGCGACTCAGCCAATTGTTTTTTAAGCGCCTCGAACGCCTAATTGGCAAAATCACTCCAGACAAGGTGATATGTTTTCTTCATCATCTGGTATAGAGGAATAGCCTTTCCACCCAAGTGGCTTATAAACAGGCTTAAAGCCGCAATACGACCCGCCAAACATTGGACGTCATTAATACATGCCGGCTTAGCCAAAGAAGTGATAGCCTTGATTTTCTCCAGGTTAGCTTCAATACCTCTCTCAGAGACAGGAAAACCCAAGAGCTTGCCTGCTTGCACAACAAAAACACATTTGGCTCGGTTCAGCATCATCTTGTAGACCCGGAGGTTGTCAAAGGTCTCCTTTAAATCATCTAGTAAGGTCTCCTTCTTCCTGGATTTCACGACGATATCATCCACATAAGCATGAACATTGCATCCTATCTGGCTGTAAAGGCAACTCTGAACACAACGCTGATAAGTCGCCTGGGCACTCTTGAGCAGAAGGGTCCAAAAGGAGTGACGAAAGATGTCTTCTCCTCGTCCTTAACTGCCATTTTGATCTGACGATAACCAGAATAAGCATCTAAGAAACTCAAACGCTCACAGCCCGCCATAGCATCAATGATCTAATCAATACGAGGAAGAGCAAAAGGATCAGCCGGACAAGCCTTGTTAAGGTCCGTGTAATCCACACACATACGCCAAGTGCCGTTTTTATTAAGTACCAGCACCGGGTTCGCCAACCACTCAGGATGAAAAACTTCAACAATGAACCCGGCCGTTAAGAGCCGGGCCACTTCTTCTCCAATGGCCTTACGCCTCTCTTCGTTAAAACGACGAAGGAACTGCTTGACCGGTTTAAACTTTGCGTCAATACTGAGAGTGTGCTCAACGAGTTCCCTCGGTACACCTGGCATGTCTGAAGGCTTCCATGCAAAGATGTCCCGGTTCTCACGGATGAACTCGATTGGCATGCTTTCCTATTTCAGATCCATGTTGGCACTGATGATGAACTGCTGGGATGAGTCGCCAGGGACAAAATCAACCTTCTTGGTATCCTCCACTTTCGGTGTCAAAGCCGACGGATCTCGGGTAGGGGGTCCCGAACTGTGCGTCTAGGCGGATGGTAACAGGAGACAAGGGACACGATGTTTTTACCCAGGTTCGGGCCCTCTCGGTGGAGGTAATACCCTACTCCTGCTTGATTAATATTGATGATATGGGTAGTACAAGAGTAGACCTACCATGAGATCAGAGAGGCTAAACCCTAGAAGCTAGCCTATGGTATGATTGTTGTTCGTCCTACGGACTAAAACCCTCCGGTTTATATAGACACCGGATAGGGATAGGGTTACACAGAGTCGGTTACAATGGTAGGAGATCTTGTCACATCCCTAGTACTGGTATGCTCAAGGCTAGCTAGTCATTGTGCATCATGTTTAAATTCCATTTAATTTTGAAATGGGGATTTGTGAAACCCTCAGAATCACTTTTGGAAATGACCTAAATAAAAATTGCTCCAAAAGGGTCCAAGAAAATGCTCATGTGGCCCTCACGAAAATATTGGACAGAGATAACAATCTAACCAATATTTTCAGGATCTCATAAGTATTTATTTTGGGCATTTGGAATCAATGCAGTAAATATTTGCCTTGGATATATATTATTATATATATATAATATTGTCCAAAAAATTGTGCCTTTTGTTGAGGAACTCTGGAATAATATAGTGAGCTCCTACAAAAAAATTGGCATAATTAAATAAATTAGTTTAGTATTTTAAATAAATCAAACAAATGTCAGAAAAATAGAAAAGGAAATGAATAGGAAAAGGAGCTTACAGGCTTACCTCCCCACCGCTGCCCAGCTCGTGTGCGGCCTGCACAGCCCAGATGGCCCAGCCGGCAACGCCACGCCCTTCCTCGCGCCCAGAGGACAGGGCACGCGGCCTTGGCTGCCACCGTCCAGGGGGACACGTTCCCCCGCCACCTCCTGCTTCCTCCCCTCGCCGCTCTGGATGACCCCGCACGACGCCACGCACCGCCCGGTCCTTCCCCACTCTCTCTCGCTTTTCCCCTCCTCCTCTGGTTCCTCCCCCTCTCTTCACCGACCACTTTTAGAGCGCCGCTGCTGCCGCGCCGTGCACCGTCTCCCCTCGCTCTCTCTCCGTGTCCGCAAGATCCGCGCCGCCGTCCGCTACCTCCCCGTCGAGCCACGTGACGCGGGAAGCTCTGGAGCGCCGCCATCGCCATCGTCTCCGTCTCGGGTCGCCGGAGATCCCCTCCGCCGCCACGACCGCTCCGGTTCCTCCCCGACCTCGCCGACCCGTTAAATCGCGACATTGTGAGCTGCTGCTCCTTCTCCCCTCTCCGTTCTCGCCCTCGCACACCGCAACGGATCCCGCTTTCGCGCCCGACTCCGCCACCGCCCGAAGCTCCGCTCGGCGACTCCGCGCCCGCAGCCCCCCACCGGCTCACACAGTTGCGGACGGCAACGGCTACGCCCGGTGGTCTTCGCGCGACCAGACGCCGCTTGTAGCGCAACTCCGGCGAGCCCTCGCCGCGTTTTTGGTCGTCGCCGACCAAGCTCCGGCGAGCTGACGTGGCGCCGGCCTAATTAGTGCTAATCACCAACTAACCTACCCCCCCTGACACTGACAGTGGGCCCCAGCGCACTAATCCGAATTAGATTAAATTAAACCCCCCTGTTAACTAACCGAGACACTGACGTGTGGCCCCCACACGTCAGGTTTGACCCAGCCAGCCGCAGTTGACCTGCTGACGTCATGCTTGCGCAGTGCTGACGCAATATTATATTTTCTGGATTTAATTAAATCAGGAAATTCCAATATATTCAAAACTTCAAAATTCATAGAAATTCAACCGTAGCTCAGATTGAAATAATTTATATATGAAAATTATCAGAAAAATTCAATCTATCCATCTGTACTAGTTTCATGCATGACAAACCAACTTATACATGCTGTATAAGTGAAACTCTAATATGGCTTTTATAAGAGCTTGCTTTGAATTGCATTTGAACCTTTGGTTCAAATGGACTTCACTCAAATCAAATACCAGTTGCATTAACTCAAACAGCATCACATCTACATGCCATGTTCATGCATCATATTGTTGCATATGATTGTGTATTGATTGCGGCACTGCTCCTTCTCGATAGGTCCCGCTCCCGAGACGTTCAGTACACTGTCTATGAAGCGGTGCCTCCTTGTTGATTTACGTGCAAGCAAATCCCCTTGTTCATTCCGATACAATCCTACTCTCTCGCTCCTGCTCTCAGTTATTGCATTGGGACAACAACGATTCATCTGCTACTTTGTGCTGCGGTAGTTGAACCCATTCCTCTGCATGACCTGTCATTGCCACAGTAATTAGTTGAAAACCCACTAGCATGTGTAGGAGTTGATTGAGCCATGTTGTGTTCCTACCATGCTATGCCTGCTATTGCTTAGAGTTGTGTCGTGTCCGATTCATTGGGAATGAATTGGAGTACAGTTCTATGTTCCGATCTTTGAGAGTGAAGTGTGTGAACACGATTTGGTAAAGGTAGCGGTGAGAGGCCATGTAGGAGTACATGGTGGATTGTCTCACCGGAACCGTCCTTAAGCACTGAGTTCTATGTATGTTGTCCAATGACTCGATACTACCACACATTGGGTTCCGGTAAGTCGGCCCCTCTCGACTTACTAATCAACTTGATCTCTCCCGTGAGTCGCAACTAGTTTCTCGTGTTTGTAGGTAGTGCTATTTTTTCTACCAAGTGGCACCCGGTACAGGTGGGCTTGGGACAGACTAGGCGCAGTGGCACGGTGTACCAAGTGGCACCCGGATGGTGGGCTTGGGAACCCTGCTCACATCGTTTGGGGCCGTGAGCGACACCCCGGCCGGATCTCCTTGCGGATGGAACCCGAATAGGCGATAAGCCTGGACTAGAGTCTTGTGTGGTTAGTCAGGTCGTGGCCGACACCCTCGCCAGGCTTCCGCTTGAAGGTTGCCGAGATACATGACGTGTACACGGCGGTAAGTGGCGAGAGCGTGTGTGAAGAAGTACACCCCTGCAGGGTTATCATGATCTATTCGAATAGACGTGTCCTCGGTTATGGACTTCTTGGATGCTTACGTGGTACATAGACAACTTGAAGTGGATACTCTAAAATGCTCAAGACAAGTGTGAGTGCTATGGATGGCCTTTCCGTATGGAGACGGGAATGAATCCGTAGTAGTGTATTGATGTGGTGATTAGTGGACTGCGTGCACGTTGTCTCACCTCAAGAGTTTCTTGTAGTCAGAGAACAGGATAGCCACAGTAGTCAAAGCTGGCTTGTCGCAACTAAACTCCACATTACCTTTTGACACTAATGCATGTATGATAGGATCTCGATGTAAGTCTTCTTTGAGTACCTTTGTACTCACGTTGCTTTATTTATGTTTCTGACGGAGACTTCGGTCTTACTAGTAGTTCTTCTTGGACTTCGACGAGTAGCTTGTTACCTCAGCTACGATCTTGTACCCTTGGGAGGGTCTTGTAGATAGTCAGGCTTCTCAGCCTTTTTCTTTTGTAGTTGTCTGTACTCGGACATGTAATGGTTCCGCTTTGTTGCTTGTATGTTTCAATGATGGGTCATGTGACCCCTGTTTGTATTTATCGCTATGTGGCTCTTCCGAGCCTTTATCTATATGAGTTTGCGTTATGTTGTGATGCCATGTTGTACAGCACATACTTGCATGTTATGCGACGTGTAACTTGTACTGCTATGTGTGGGATCCGACAACCTAGTTGTTTATCCTTGGTAGCCTCTCTTATGGGGAAATGTAGTCTCGTGCTTACGAGCGTAGTAGTCCGCTATAGCCGGTTCACCGGAGTCCTGCTAGCCCAGCACTACTGCTTGGACACTTGCCTGGCCGGCATGTGTTTCACTTCGTTCCTATGTCTGTCCCTTCGGGGAAATGTCACGCGGTGTTATTCGGAGTCCTGCCTAGCCTGCTACAGCCCGGGATACCGGAGTCCTGTTAGCCCAGTGCTACAGCCCGAATATATACGTTGATGACCGACATGCTCGATGTGATTCATGTATGCCTGTTCCCATAAGTTAGCGCCGCTTTGGGTTCCACGACTAGCCATGTCGGCCCGGTTCTTTGTCATATGGATGCTAGCGACACTATCATATACGTGAGCCAAAAGACGAACGGTCCCGGGCCATGGTAAGGCGACACCGTAGAATACCGTGCGTGAGGCCGCAAAGTGATATGATGTGTTACATGCTAGATCGGTGTGACTTAGGATCGGGGTCCCGACAGCTTTGGTATCGTGAGCTCGATCGTCAGAGGATTTCCAAGCCAACCTGATCGAAGTTGAGTCTAGAAATGCTTTAGTTATATAGGGAATTGATTGTGGAAGGGAACGTAAGGCTCTTTTAATCCTCTACCTCATGGCCTCTCGATCTGAGTCGTCCTATCTTCCCTACGGGGTTAAGGAACTAGGCTATCTCTTACATCCATCGTGATCACGTGTTACTATTTCCGTAGTCCCATAGGATTGGTTGATCAGAGTCTTACCCCAGTTTTCGAGTACCCTCGGTATGGCATGTTTAGTATTATTCCAGAACCTTGAATGATGATGTTGAGTATGGTGCTACCCCGTTTTGCAGAATGTTTCATTTTGAACATTTTACTGCCGTTATGCTGCCGGAATTGCCCCAGGAGTTCGAGAGTTACTAATATCAGTGTCCCACATTTCCAGTATGTAATGATGTGATTCCGTCCTTGGTTCCGTTTCTCAGGATGTCATCGCTAAGCGAAGTTACATTGCTCGTAGCCGTAACCACGGAGATGGAAGGGATGAGGATCCTCCCGACCAGCCTTCATTGACAGGTTCATGTTAGAAATGGAGAGGAACAAGCGTGAGTCTAACCGTTTGTTGGCACGTATCGAGGAGAACACCGCACATCAGTCCAAAGGGTTTGCGACCATTCATGACTTCATTCGTTTGCACCCACCCACCTTCCAACACTCCATCGAGCCACTCGATGCCGATGGTAGCTTCCTAGCATCACTCATAAGTTGCGTTCCATAAGCGTGTCCCGAAGATGACAAGGTCACCTATGCTGCATACCACCGGAAGGTCATGCTAGTCTCACGGTGGCGTAAGTATGAGGCTATGCTTCCAGCTGGTCGATTCCAACCTGGAGAGATTTCAAGAGGCTTTTCGCGAGCATCACATTCCTGAAGCCCTCATCGACCGCAAGAGAGAAGAGTTCTGTAGTTTCACCCAGTGAGATGGCTGTTGATGCTTACAGCAGAGAATTCGAGAACCTCGCCCATTATGCCCCGTAAGAAGTGTCCACGGACGCCAAGAAGCGTGCTAGGTTCCGGAAGGGTCTCAAACCCAAGTTGCGTCGTGACCTCCACCGCACCATTGTGATACATTCCAAGCTCTTGTGAACAAGGCCATTAATGCAGAGACAGCTCAGCTCACCTACGAGGAGTCTCGTAAGCACCACCGTGAATTGGTTTGTTCCTCCGATTCTAGTTCGCAGAAACGCCGAATTTGGATTCCGAACTCTGCTCTTCCACCCGGATATTCACCGAGGCCATTTCATATGGCGCCTCACCCAGTTCAGTTACATGCTCCACCCAGGCCTACTGGTAGACCACTTGTCAATGCGGGTCCACGTCCAACTTCAGGGACTTGCTTCACATGCGGAGAGCCAGGACACTATGCACGTATCGCTCTCAAGCCGCTTATGCTCCACCCAGCCGAGAAGCCCTGGCTGTGTTAAGCCATCACGCAAGATGATCGATGTCAAGTCAGCTCCCGCTGAACGTGGATGTGTGCATCACGTCTCACTAAAGACGCTCATGATGATCCGGATGTCGCTCTTGGTACACTCCTTGTCAATTGTCATCCCGCCTCAGTTCTATTCGACATCGAGCATCTCATTCCTTCATTTCAAAGCTATGCTAATCTGCACAACATATCATTTTGTGATATGCCCTCTCCGCTAGTCATTCAAACTCCACGGATCCAAATGGCAAACTTCTTGCATAAGCCATGGTAACGAAATCCTTGTTGATGCACTTGTATTCCTTGCCTCACTTGTAGCCCTCAAGTCTTCAGATATTAACATCATCTTGGGTATGGACCGGATGACAGCTCATCATGCCAAGATTGATTGTTTCACTAGGTCTGCTCAGCTTACACACCCATCTCGGCAAGGTAGTCACTGTCTCCACTAGAGTTGCAAAGGCCAACTCTATTCTCTTAATGCCAGCCCTCTTCCAGACCTTGAAGATATCCCGATAGTCCGTGACTTTCCTGGATGTTTTTCCAGAGGAACTGCCAGTGTTCCTCCCGACAAAGATGTAGAGTTAAATCATAGATCTTATTCCGGAACCGCCCCAATCTCTAGGAGACCTTATAAGATGGCACCCTTAGAACTAGCCGAGCTTAAGAAACAACTTGATGAGTCCTTGCAAAAGGGTTTTATCCGTCCTAGTTCTTCACCTTGGGCTTGCCCCGTCCTCTTCGTCAAGAAGAAGGATGGTACGGACCGGATGGTTGTAGATTATCGTCCCGTTAATTTGGTCACGATAAAGAACAAGTATCCGCTCCCCAGGATCAACGACCTGTATGACCAGCTCGCTGGATCCTCAGTCTTTTCTAAGATGGATTTGAGGTTAGGCTACCATCGAATCAAGATCAGGAATGGAGACATTCCCAAAACAGCCTTTGTCACTCGTTATGGCCAGTATGAGTACACCGTCATGTCCTTTGGTCTAACCAACGCTCCAGCTACATTCTCCCGCTTGATGAACTCGATCTTCATGGAGTACTTGGATAAATTTGTCGTGGTTTACCTCGATGATATTCTTATTTACTCGAAGAACGAGGAAGAGCATGCCGAACATCTCGGACTTGTGCTAGAAAACTCGTAGAGCACCGCCTTTATGCCAAGTTCTCCAAGTGTGAATTTTGGTTGCCGGTGACCTACCTAGGCCACGTAATCTCTGGGAAGGGCATTGCTGTCAATCCCGAGAGAGTTCAGCCGTTCTTGATTGGACTCCACCTGAAACCGTTAAACAAGTTAGGAGTTTCCTTGGTCTAGCCAGCTATTGTCGCCGATTTGTTGAAAACTTCTCCAAAGTAGCTAAACCCCTCACGGAACTTCTCAAGAAAGATAAAAGTTTGAGTGGTCCTCACAAAGATGAGTACAGTTTTCAGGAACCGAAAAGATGCCCGACCATCGCCTCCCATACTAGTGCCACCGGATTTCACTAAAGACTTTGTTATCTCATCGCGACGCCTCACGACAGGGATTAGGTTGCATTCTTATGCAGGATCGTCATGTGATTGCCTATGCATCTCGCCGTTGCATCCACATGAGGAGAATTATCCTACACATGATCTAGAGCTTGCAGCCGTAGTCTATGCCCTCAAGACCAGCGACATTACCTTCTTGGTAAACGCTATGAGATCTACACCGATCACCAGAGTCTCAAGTATATCTTCACCCAACCAGATTTGAACCTTAGACAAAGACGTTGGTTGGAGTTGATCACAGATTATAATCTAGGGATTACCTACACCCCAGGCAAAGCCAATGTCATGGCTGATGCGTTAAGTCAGAATCCTATTGCAACAATCTCATGTTGCAGCAAGGCCAACCACTTCTCCAAGAGGAATTTTGTAAGCTTAACCTCCACATTGCTCCTCACGGATTCCTTTCTACCTTGGTGGCGAGACCTGATCTTGAAGATCGGATTGTCGCTGCTCAAAAGCATGATACGGGGATTATCCGGATCAAGAGAAACGTTGCCAAGGGTATTGCTGGTAGTTTCTCCATAGATGATCAAGGTGTCGTTTTCTTTGGGCACCGCCTGGTGGTCACCAATAAGCAACATCTTCGATAACCGATTCTTAAGGAGGCGCATGAATCTCCTCTCACAATTCATCCCGGTAGTACTAAGATGTATCAGACCTACGCCAGAGGTTCCGTGGACTAGGATGAAGAGAGAAATTGCTCGGTTTATTGCTAATCGTGGACGCTTTGTCGTCGCGTTAAGCAGAGCATCAAAGGCCCGCCGCACCCTTCAAATTTCTTAGCTATTCCCTGAGTGGAAATGGGATAAAGTTGGTATGGATTTCATCACCGGCTTTCCGGGACCAAGAAAGGGAATAATGCTATCTTCGTAGTCGCTGATCGCCTTTCCAAAGTGGCTCACTTCCTTCCTGCTCGAGAGAGTATCACTGCTAGTCACTCGCCGACTTATACATTCTCGAATAGTGTCACTCCATGGTGTTCCACTAGAGATCAATTCAGACCGTGGTAGTCTTTTCACTTCTCATTTCGGGAAAGTTTCCAAACCGCCATGGGGACCCATCTTTTCTTTCAAGCATCGCTTTCCACCCTCACCAAGTGGTCAGGTGGAAAGGGTCAACCAAATTCTCAAGACATGCTTAGAGCTTGCGTTATCTCATTCGGTATGGATTGGGAGAAAAGTCTTCCTTTCGCCGAGTTTGCTTATAACAATAGCTATCAATCCAGTCTCAAGAAAGCTCCTTTTGAGATTCTCTATGGACGAAGATGTCGAACACCCTTGAACTGGTCGGAGACCGGTGAAAGACAATTCTTTGGACCGACATGATCCAGAGGCGGAAGAGCAAGTTCGCATCATTCGTGAGAATTTGAAAACAGCCCAATCTCGTCAAAAGAGCCAATATGACCGTCGTCATAAGGAAGTGGCTTATGAAGTTGGCGACAAGGCTTACCTTCGGTTACTCCTCTAAAGGGTACCCATCGTTTCGGTATCAAGGGCAAGTTGGCTCCTCGTTACATTGGCCCTTTCGCATTCTCGCTAAACGAGGAGAGGTTGCCTACCGATTGGAACTACCCCACATCTTTCTCGAGTTCATGATGTCTTCCACGTCTCTCAACTCAGGCGTTGCTTCTCGGATCCCATCCGCAGAGTGGACCACGAAACGCTTGATCTCCAAGATAACCTCACATACCGAGAGTACCCGGTTCGCATTCTTGATCAAGCAGAGCGTGTTACTCGACGTCAGAATATCAAGTTTCTCAAGGTTCAGTGGTCTCATCATTCTGAGAGAGAAGCTACCTGGGAGCGAGAAGATCGTCTACGACTGGAGTACCCCGCTTTCTTTCCGTCGACCCCACGAATCTGGACGAGATTCTTTCAAGTGGGGGCGAGTTGTCACATCCCTAGTAATCGGTATGCTCAAGGCTAGCTAGTCATTGTGCATCATGTTTAAATTCCATTTAATTTTTAAATGGTGATTTGTGAAACACTCATAATCACTTTTTGAAATTACATAAATAAAAATTGCTCCAAAAGGGTCCAAGAAAATGCTCATGTGGCCCTCTGAAAATATTGGACAGAGATAACAATCTAACCAATATTTTCAGGATCTCATAAGTATTTATTTTGGGCATTTGGAATCAATGCAGTAAATATTTGCCTTGGATATATATTATTATATATATAAAATATTGTCCAAAATTGTGCCTTTTGTTGAGGAACTCGAATAATATAGTGAGCTCCTACAAAAAATTGGCATAATTAAATAAATTAGTTTAGTATTTTAAATAAATCAAACAAATGTCGTAAAAATAGAAAAGGAAATGAATAGGAAAAAGGGAGCTTACAGGCTTACCTCCCCACCGCTGCCCAGCTAGGCGGCCTGGCTCCTGGCCCAGATGGCCCGACCGGCAACGCCACGCTTCTTCCTCGCGCCCAGAGGAGGGGCACGCCTTGGCCACAAGCCACGTCCGGCTGGGACACGTTCCCCGCCACCTCCTGCTTCCTCCCTCGCTCTGGATGACCCCTTGACGATGCCACGCGCCGCCCGGTCCTTCCCACTCTCTCGCTTTCCTCCTCCTCTGGTTCCTCCCCCTCTCTTCACCGACCGCACCCGAGAGCGCCGCTGCTCGCCGCCGTGGCCACCGTCTCCCCCTCGCTCTCTCTCCGTGTCTGCAAGATCCGCGCCGCCGTCCGCTACCTCCCCGTCGAGCCACGTGACGCGGGAAGCTCGAGCGCCGCCATCGCCATCGTCTCCGCCTCGGTCGCCGGAGATCCCCTCCGTCGCCACGACCGCTCCGGTTCCTCCCCGACCTCGCCGACCCGTTCGTCGCGACCGCTGTGAGCTGCTGCTCCTTCTCCCCCTCTCCGTTCTCGCCCTCGCACACCGCAACCGGATCCCCGCTCGCGCCCGACTCCGGCCACCGCCCCGAGCTCCGCTCCGGCGAGCTCCGGCGCCCGCAGCCCCACAAGCTCACCAGTTGCGGACGACGGGCTACGCCCCGGTGGTCTTCGCGCGACCAGACGCCGCTTGTAGCGCAACTCCGGCGAGCCCTCGCCGCGTTTTTGGTCGTCGCCGACCAAGCTCCGGCGAGCTGACGTGGCGCCGGCTTAATTAGTGCTAATCACCAACTAACCTACCCCCACACGGCGGTGGGCCCCAAACAAGACTAATCCGAATTAGATTAAATTAAACCCCCGTTAACTAATCGAGACACCGACGTGTGGCCCCCACACGCCAGTTTGACTCCAGCCAGCCATAGCTGACCTGCTGACGTCATGCTTATGCAGAAGGTCGACGCAATATTATATTTTCTCGGATTTAATTAAATCAGGAAATTCCGAATATATTCAAAACTTCAAAAATTCATAGAAATTCAACCGTAGCTCAGATTGAAATAATTTATATATGAAAAATTATCAGAAAAATTCAATCTATCCATCTGTACTAGTTTCATGCATGACAAACCAACTTATACATGCTGTATAAGTGAAACTCTAATATGGCTTTTATAAGAGCTTGCTTTGGAATTGCATTTGAACCTTTGGTTCAAATGGACTTCACTCAAATCAAATACCAGTTGCATTAACTCAAACAGCATCACATCTACATGCCATGTTCATGCATCATATTGTTGCATATGATTGTGTATTGATTGCCGGCACCGTTCCTTCTCGATAGGTCCTGCTCCGGAGACGTTCCAGAGTACCTGTCTATGAAGCGGTGCCTCCCTTGTTGATTTACCGTGCAAGCAAATCCTTGTTCATTCCGATACAATCCTACTCTCTCGCTCCTGCTCTCGCTATTGCATTGGGACAACAACGATTCATCTGCTACTTTATGCTGCGGTAGTTGAACCCATTCCTCTGCATGACTGTCATTGCCACAAGAATTAGTTGAAAACCCACTAGCATGTGTAGGAGTTGATTGAGCCATGTTGTGTTCCTACCATGCTATGCCTGCTATTGCTTAGAGTTGTGTCAGTCTGATTCATTGGGAATGAGTTGGAGTACAGTTCTATGTTCTGATGCTGAGAGTGAAGTGTGTGAACACGATTTGGTAAAGGTAGCGGTGAGAGGCCATGTAGGAGTACATGGTGGGTTGTCTCACTAGAACCGTCCTTAAGCACTGAGTTCTATGTATGTTGTCCAATGACTCGATACTACCACACATTGGGTTCCGATAACTCGACCCCTCTCGACTTATTAACCAACTTGATCTCTGTCCGTGAGTCGCAACTAGTTTCGTGTTTGTAGGTAGTGCTATTTTTCTACCAAGTGGCACCCGGCCAGGTGGGCTTGGGACAGACTATCACATGTGGCACGGTGTACCAAGTGGCACCCGGATGGTGGGCTTGGGAACCCTGCTCACATCGTTTGGGGCCGTGAGCGACACCCCGGCCGGATCTCCTTGCGGATGGAACCCGAATAGGCGATAAGCACGGACTAGAGTCTTGTGTGGTTAGTCGGTCGTGGCCGACACCCTCGCCAAAGCTTCCGCTTGAAGGTTGCCGAGATACATGACGTGTATATGGCGGTAAGTGGCGAGAGCGTGTGTGAAGAAGTACACCCTGCAGGTTATCATGATCTATTCGAATAGCCATGTCCTCGGTTATGGACTTCTTGGATGCTTACGTGGTACATAGACAACTTGAAGTGGATACTCTAAAATGCTCAAGACAAGTGTGAGTGCTATGGATGGCCTTTCCGTATGGAGACGGAATGAATCCGTAGTAGTGTATTGATGTGGTGATTAGTGGACTGCGTGTACGTTGTCTCACCTCAAGAGTTTCTTGTAGTCGTGAGAACAGGATAGCCACAGATTCAAAGCTGGCTTGTCGCAACTAAACTCCACATTACCTTTTGACACTAATGCATGTATGATAGGATCTGATGTAAGTCTTGCTGAGTACCTTTGTACTCACGTTGCTTTATTTATGTTTTTTTACAATGGAGACTTCGGTCTTACTAGTAGTTCTGCTTGGACTTGACGAGTAGCTTGTTACCTCAGCTACGATCTTGTACCCTTGGGAGGGTCTTGTAGATAGTCGCTTCTCAGCCTTTTTCTTTTGTAGTTGTTCTGTACTCGGACATGTAATGCTTCCGCTTGTTGCTTGTATGCTCTGAATGATGGGTCATGTGACCCCTGTTTGTATTTATCGCTATGTGGCTCTTCTGAGCCTTTATCTATATGAGTTTGCGTTATGTTGTGATGCCATGTTGTACAGCACATACTTGCATGTTATGCGTACGTGTAACTTGTACTGCTATGTGTGGGATCCGACAACCTAGTTGTTTATCCTTGGTAGCCTCTCTTATGGGGAAATGTAGTCTCGTGCTTCTGAGCGTAGTAGTCCGCTACAGCCCGGTTCACCGGAGTCCTGCTAGCCCAGCACTACTGCTTGGACACTTGACTGGCCGGCATGTGTTTCACTTCGCCTTATGTCGGTCCCTTCGGGGAAATGTCACGCGTGTTATTCGGAGTCCTGCCTAGCCTGCTACAGCCCGGGATACCGGAGTCCTGTTAGCCCAGTGCTACAGCCCGAATATATACGTTGATGACCGACATGCTCGATGTGATTCATGTATGCCTGTTCCCATAAGTTAAGCGCCGCTTTGGAGTTCACGACTAGCCATGTCGGCCCGGTTCTTTGTCATATGGATGCTAGCGACACTATCATATACGTGAGCCAAAAGACGCAAACGGTCCCGGGCCATGGTAAGGCGACACCCGTGGGAATACCGTGCGTGAGGCCGCAAAGTGATATGATGTGTTACATGCTAGATCGGTGTGACTTAGGATCGGGTCCCGACAGATCTACATATCCAGACGCCAAGCTTGCCTTCCACGCCAAGGAAACTCCCATCCGGACACGGGACGAAGTCTTCAATCTTGTATCTTCATAGTCTGGGAGTCCGGCCAACGGTGATAGTTCGGCTATCCGGACACCCCCTAATCCAGGACTCCCTCAATAGCCCCCGAACCAGGCTTCAATGGCGATGAGTCCGGCACGTCGATTGTCTTCGGCATTGCGAGGCGGGTTCTTCTCCAAATTCCATATACTTGTCGAATAGTGTCCGGCTTCTGATAAATGCTGCGCTCCTTGGCTTCTACGCCCAATAATGGCCATCTTCCACGTGTTTGAATGAATGCGAAAAGCCAGGGTATTTTTACACTTACCCCCCTAGCTGCGCAAATGAGCCGCCTATAAAAGGGACGAGGATCTAGATCTGAGTCACACCATCCCCCCTCCGCGAGCTTTTATCGAAGCACCTCTGACAAAAACCCATTCCATCATGGGACGGTCGGCTGGCTCCTCCTCTCGCGCTCCCAGCCCTCAGCCTGGAAATTGGGAGAGATGCTCAGTCCCGCATAGCGAGCTAGTTATACTCCAAACCAAGGGATTTCTTCCCCCGGCCTTCATGGTTCAGGTTCGAGCCGGACTTGCCACCTACAAGGGCGGAAAGCAAGCGGAGAGTGTCCCCAATCCCTCTAAAGGAGAGCGGGTGTGCTTTATCTCTTATCTAGTAAGAGGACTCGGATTTCCAATTCATCCGCTTTCTCGAGGGCTCTTGGAGTTCTACTGGCCTCGGTTGCACCACCTTACGCCTGCCTCCATTTTGCACATCATGGGCTTCGTGGCCCTTTGCGAACTGTTCTTGGGCATCGAGGCTCATTTTGCGATGTGGAAGAGATTATTCTGCTTAGTACCCCATTCTCATGAGGGGTCAATATATCAAGTGGGCGGAGCCGAACTATGGCGCATCGCCGGGACCGGATATCTATCCAGAACCCCGAAGAAGGCGTCCGAAGACTGGCCTTCGGAATGGTTTTACATGGAGGACGTCCCGCTGCCGGATCCTGTTCGGATCGGCCTTCCAGAGTTTAGCAATGCTCCTCTGAAGAAGCGCCTAAGCTGGCGCCCGCGGAGCCCCCAGAGGGAAAATGACCAGGACGTCCTTTACTTGATGACCGAATAAGATTACTGGCTCATGCCGTATTGACCATGATTGGAGTCATGGCAATCTGCATTATGAGGGGAGTGCAGTCGTTCCAATATAGGGGCCACCCCATGTGGGACTTCAACGGGGAGGACGATGCCACCCGCCATGGCCGCAAAGGGCCGGGATCGGTCACCGAACTGGTGAAGACCTTGTCCGCCATGTACAAAGGGGAAGAGGAGGATTTTCTCCGCGTCAGTCCACTGAGCGGGTTTTCTTCGAATAATCCTCGAAGTTGGGTAAGCAAATATCTTTGTGGCCTGTCCGATCCATGTTCCCGTGGTTAAATATCTCATTTCATGGTTTCTCGCAGAAGGCTACCGGGCCATGGAGAAGATACACAGCCCGCCCCCACAACCCGAGGATCCGGAACGGTCCCTCGATCCGGCCTCTGAAGAGGACCCGAATATAAAGGTGGAGCTGATCGACGGGGTGTTCCACCAACGTAGCATCGACAATGCTTTGGTTTCCATTATGGCCGACTACCCCGGATTATTCCCGGCCTCCCAGGTAACCGTGACCGAAGTCCGGATACCAGGACCCACCCGTGCTTTACTTCTAATCACCACATATTTGATGGTGTTTCGCAGGGGGTGCCTTCGAGGCAGGAGGCCGAGCCATGATGGCTAGCCAACAAGGTGCAGACGGCCCGCAAGTTAAAAAGAAGTGCGGCCCGGACGAAACTCCGCCGCATAGCGGTATGGCGTGTCACCATATTCCCAGGATTGATTCCTAGAAGGCGTACTAACGCTGGTGCTCTTTTCAGGAAAAAGAGCGCTCGCCGGACTGAGTCCGGAGAGGTTGCCAATCGAACCTCCGCTAGCCAGGCTCCAAAGCCGGGTCCAGAAGCGGAGGCGAGCACGAGGCGTGCGTCGAATGCTCCTCCGACAGAGGATGCTGACAGATTGTCCGCCACCAACTTTGAGGTGGAGAGCGCCATGAATCACAGGCGCCGCCGGACAGTTCTTCTTGACGCATGTTTCTCCCAAGAGGCCTTGAATGCCTTCAATTTAGGAGATGCGCACCTCCGTGCCGCTCAAGATGGTCTAGCCAGAACAGCAAGCGGTATGTAAAGGACATACGGGTGAGGAAATTTCCGCGATTATATATGCCAAGAGTCCCCGAGACTTAAAATAGTTAGAATAACTGATTTAAGGATCATTTGTTATGCAGGATCTTACAAAAAAGAATACCCGACTATCCCAGGAGCTTGAAGAATGCAAGGCCCAACTTGAGGCCGCACTAGCCGCTACAGGGGGAGCCACAGAGGCCCCCTCTGGTAATATATGAATCAAAAGATAAATAGTTTATGAAGTGCGGCGTGTGTGTAAATCTGACAATAATATTGCAGATGGCGCCGGACTAGATCCGGACAAGCAACAGCTCTTGCGCCGGTTGAAGGTCGGCGAGAGCGTGCTTACGAGGGTGCGGCAGGAGAAAAATAACCTCCAAGATGCCAACATCCAACTGGGTGAGGAACTAAAGGATGTTCGTGCCCAGTTGTCTGACTCAGAAGGAGATTCGGACGGCTTCGTTGCGGCATTTTCAAGAAGTGCTTGAACGAACTTTGAAAGAGTTCGCCGACGGCGACTAACATAAACATGTATGTAGGTTTGCTCACAGGTCGCCCCGAGGAGGAGATGCCCAGTTCTTCGGGTGATCTTCTTCCCGGAATCATACGCCTGCACGAACGAGTTCGGCAGGTGATGAAAGGCGTCGCCAGGCCTCGTGGCCATCTATCTCCCGCTCAAGGCATTGGGGAGCCGCAGAGCGGCTTCAAGGAGCACGCGGCGCTTCCGACTATGGAAGATATCGGACTGCCGTCAAGGCGCCAGGAGGCTGGGCCATGGTAAAGATGCGATACCACGAAGGTGACCCAAACCACATGGCCGAGGTCGGACCTGTGGGGCCTGATGGGAAGGAGATCCTGTAAGCTTAGTGTACGGCCAAGTAGAATTGGCCGCCAAGTATTCCCAAAGCAAGATTGTAAATTAGATAGCCTATTGGATGGCATTGAGGAGGAATACAATTAGTCGAGTTGACTATGTAATTGAATATGACATGAAAAATGTCTTCTAGCCGGATTGTAGATCGTTTGTCATAGCGGACCTTTTCGCCCGACCTCGGGACCCAATAGTTTGGAGTGTGTCCGAATACCCTCGCGGTTATGTAAGAACCGGGGCATGCATGGAGACAAGGCGTAGGGGTCATTATTGTTGTATCAGACAAGTGCCCAACTAGTTATGTTATATTACATGGATAGTAAGAAACATCTTCGAGGGAGAATAGTTCCGTTAAGGGTTCCTTTCCCTGGGAGGCATGCCCTAAAGTGCATGTCCAAACTGCTAAGAAAGCAGAAAATCATCTGGGGCAGATGGATAAATAGTTAAAAATCATCTTTCAGTTCACCGACCGAATATTCCCTTAAGAACGCTAGCTTTCCGCTTCACCCGATCTGAGGTACACATCCGGTGACCCGGCAAGAATAATCGCAGAGGTGCTCCTTTACCACCTAGCCGAACAATCGGGAACGTGGGGTAAGCATGTGAGCTGTGCAACCCAGCTTGGCCAAAACTTAAGTCATATCGATGCATATAATGGTGAGTAAAAGGCACATGCGGAAGTTTGACGGATGTGTTGGGCATGAAGCCCGTATAAATAAGCTTCTGTTAAAGAAGCCCCCAGGTATAATGAGCGCGGACAACGCGTCAAGTATGTGCGAACAAAGCGCAAACGAGCCTCTAAAGGCTTCAAGAAGAAGGAGGAGGAAGGAGAGAAATAAAAGACAGCAAAAATAGAAAATGTGGACGGAGGAAGGAGACGAACTCGGAGTCCGGCGCTTAGGCGTAGAATCTTCATAGACGGGCTGCGTTCCATGGGTTCGGCTCGAGTCGGTTATCCGATGTGTTTCGCAGACGGTATGCTCTGCCGGTCAGGACCTGGTCGATGATGAAGGGACCTTCCCATTTGGGCTTGAGTTTCTCCTTTTTCTTGTCCGGCAGACGTAGAACTTGTTTGCCAACGTTGTAAGCTTTGGCCCGTACTTCCCTGCTTTGATATCTTCGAGCCTGCTGTTGATAAAATGCGGAACGAGCTTTTGCCACGTCGCGCTCCTCCTCCAATGCGTCCAAACTGTCCTACCGATCGAGCTCGGCTTCTCTTTCTTCATACATGCGCCTTGAGGTGAGTCATGCATTATGTCGCGAGGCAAGACTGCCTCTGCGCCGCACACCATAAAAATGGTGTGAATCCGGTAGTACAATTCGCGTGGTCCGCAACCCCGTAGCACGGAGTCGAAGCTCCTCAACCCAAAGGTCGTGTTAGATTCCTTGAGGGACCGCACTAGTATGGGTTTAATGCCGCTCATGATTAGACCGTTTGCTCGCTCGACTTGACCGTCGGTTTGAGGGTGATAGACTGAGGCGTAATCGAGCTTGATGCCCATGTTTTTGCACCATAATTTGACCTCATCGGTCGTGAATTTGGTGCCGTTATCGATGATAATCTTTGTGGGGGCCCGTAACGGTGCACTACCCCTGATATGAAGTCTATCACCGGCCCGGATTCGGCCGTTTTAACAGTCTTGGCCTCTATCCATTTGGTGAATTTATCCACCATGACCAATAGGTATTTTTTCTTGTGGGTTCCTCCCTTAAGGGGTCCAACCATCTCAAGCCCCCAGACCGCGAACGGCCAGGTGATGGGTGGCATGTGGCTTTGGTTAGCAAAAAGCTGGCAACCAACGCATCGTTGGACTAAATCCTGCGCATTTGGCCGGGCCGTCGGCCAATAAAATCCTGTATGGAAGGCCTTGCCTACAAGGGCCCATGCTGCGGCGTGGTGCCCACCCAGTCCGGCATGAATTTCAGCCATGAGGTTTCACCCTTCCTCTTCGGAGATACACCTTTGAAGGACTCCTGTTGTGCTTTTCTTATAGAGCTCTCCCTCATGGACTTTATAGGCTTTGGATCGCCGTACTATGCAGCGAGCCTCATTTTGGTCTTCGGGAGTTCCTGCCTAGTTAGGTAGGCTAGGAATGGCTCCGTCCCATCGGGCGATAACCGCCATTATTTCATGGGCGGAGGGTGTTATCTCGGTGGCGAGCCTCCGATTGTGTCGAAGTGCTCGGTGTCGAGGCGGTGCGGTTGGGTCCGGATTGTTATTTCCGGACTCCTTCCCATAGTAATGGATGGCTTGAACAACCGTTATAGGAAGATGTTAGGCGGGACGGCATCGCGTTTTGCGCCGATGCGTGCCAATATGTCCGCCGCCTGGTTGTTATCCGGGCTATATGATGAAATTCGAGCCCTTGAACTGCGTCTTGACATTTTAGGACCGCATTGCGGTACGCTGCTATTTTCGGATCTTTGGCATCAAAGTCTCCGTTTATTTGATATATCGCGAGGTTTGAATCCTCGCGCACCTCTAGGCGCGTTTAATGCCCATGGAGATCGCCATCCGGAGGCCGTGCGTAAGGGCCTCAGATTCGCTGCGTTGTTGGAGTCTGTATACATTATCTGAAGGGACGTATTGGACCGTGTCCCGGTTGGGGACGTCGGGGACGACGCCTTGACCCAGGCCAGCCAACATTTTGGAGCCGTCAAAGTGCATGATCCAATTGGAGTATGCGCCGTACTCTTTAGGGAGTTCGGCTTCGGTCCATTCAGCCACGAAGTCGGCCAAAACCTGTGACTTAATAGATCGTCGTGGCTTATAGGTTATGTTGAATGGAAGGAGCTCTATGGCCCATTTAGCAATCCGGCCCGTCGCGTCGCGGTTGTTTATCATGTCATTAAGAGGTACTTCGGAGGCTACCGTTATCAAACACTCTTGAAAGTAGTGTCGCAGCTTCTGGGATGCCATGAACACCGCGTATGCTACCTTTTGATAATGTGGGCACCAGGACTTGCAAGGAGTTAGGACAGTGGACACATAGTAAACCGGTTTTTGAAGAGGGAACTGATGTCCGTCCGTTTCTCGTTCGACGACGCGCACCGCGCTGACAACTTGATGTGTTGCGGCGATATATAATAGCATTGGTTCGCCCATGTTGGGCGCGGCTAGGACCGGATTTGTTGCCAATATGGCTTTTATTTCTTCGAGTTCGGCCGTGGCGGCATCCGTCCACTCGAAGTGCTCGGTGCCCGGAGGAGGCGGTAAAGGGGTAACGCCTTTTCTCCCAAACGGGAAATAAAGCGGCTTAGAGCCGCTACGCATCCAGTCAATTTTTGTATTTGCTTGAGGTCTTTTGGAATATCCAATTGTGACAGAGCTCGGATCTTGGCTGGGTTTGCTTCAATTCCTCTACCGACATAATGAAGCCCGGAGCTTTCCTGGAACGCCAAGACGATTTTTCAGATTGAGCTTAATGTCATATTTTCGAGATTGTCGAATGTGAGCCTCAAGTCGTCTACTAGAGTTTCGACATGCTTGGATTTGATGACCACGTCATCTACATATGCTTCCACTGCTTTTGCCGATCTGGTTTGCGGACATGTCCGAATCATGCGGTGATATGTTGCACGGGCGTTTTTGTGCCCTATGGGCATTGTGTTGAATCAGTACGTGGCGTATGGAGTGATGAATGTTGTTGCTTCTTGGTGCAGCTCCGCCATCTTGATTTGGTGGTAGCCGGAGTACGCGTCGAGGAAGCACAATGAGTCGTGTCCTGCTGTAGCGTCGATAATTTGATCAATGCGAGGGAGGGGGAAGTGATCCTTTGGGCAAGCCTTATTAAGGTCTTTGAAATCAACACATAGGCGCCCGGATTTATCCTTCTTTGGTACCATCACCAGATTTGCTAGCCAGTCCGGATGTTTTATATCTCTGATGAATCCGGCTTCCTAAGTTTGGCTAGCTCCTCTCCCATGGCCTGTCTCTTGGGTTCGGAAAAGCGCCAAGAGCCTGTTTGGTAGCTTGAATCCTTTTAGGATATTTAGGCTGTGCTTGGCCAGCCG
The DNA here is from genome assembly GCA_021605145.1 of Aegilops bicornis. Lineage (NCBI taxonomy): Eukaryota > Viridiplantae > Streptophyta > Magnoliopsida > Poales > Poaceae > Aegilops > Aegilops bicornis. The sequence goes on from CM038670.1 coordinate 602,092,754, forward strand.
GCGTGGGATTCTGGCATGTTTGAAGGGTGCCGGGCAAAATGTCCGATTTCTCGTAGAAATTCTCGTAGTCTGGCGTCTACATCGTGGTTCGGTTGATTGTGCCCCAATGGAGGCCGTCTTTGCAGGGTCCGATGGGTGGACTTGGAATTTGACTATTTCATCCGCTGGTTTAAAAGAGGTGGACTTGGATCTTTTATCAAGTATCACATCGTCCCTGTCCACCGTGGAGTGCATCACAGTGAGTTCTTCGGCCTCTAGGGCTTCGGATAGTGCCTCGAGGGCTAGTGCAGCTGTCTTGTTTTCGGCGCGGAGTGCTATGTTCGGATCACTAGCGAGAGTAATGATTCTGTTAGGTCCGGGAATTTTAAGCTTCATGTACCCATAATGGGGTATAGCTTAAAAAATTGTGAATGCCTCTCGCCCTAATAAAGCGTGATATCCGCTGCTAAACGGGGCCACTTGAAATGTGACCTCCTCGGACCTGTAATTGTCCGGCGAGCCGAACACTACGCCCGATGTGATTTTTCCCTGCAGCATGCTTCCCGGCTAGGGATTATTCCTCTAAAGGTTGTGCTGCTTCGCTCAATGCGGTTCCGATCTATTTCCATTTTTCGGAGGGTTTCCTCGTAGATGACGCGTTTACTCCGCTCCGCCATCCATGAGTACCTTACTAAAGCGAAGTCCCACTATTGGACCGAGGACCAATGCGGCCGGTGCTCGGGTTGTTCAGAATTTGGGTTAAATCGGCATTAAAGGTAATAGCCGTGTCACCCATGGATTTATTGTTGCTACTTGGTAGACTTCGCAAGGTTATGGAGTGTTCGTTTCGCATGTTATTTGATGCGAAAGTCTCAAGACATAATACCCGTCTTGGTGTTGTGGGCTAGGATTCTGAGGCTAGAAGCTCTTCGCCACTTTTGGCCACCGCCGTAGTATCCAACATGCTTGAAGGCTATGAGTTGGAGTGGCGCCTTTGTGCTATGAATTTTTGCAGGTCTGTTTAGCCAACCCTCCAGTACGGTTCCGCGCCCTTTAGGGTGTTTTTGTTTTTTGGTGTATAACCCAGGTGCTTGGTGATGATGCACCCTTTTATTTCAAACTAGGGCTGTATTCGGGGCCAGATTATCCCAAAATTTACTTTCGGTTTTCCAAGCACTCTCCATTGCACAGTACTTTTGTACTATGGTCGCCAAGTCAGCAAAGCGTGTAATTTCAAGAACGACTTCATGCTTAGGATTCCCTTATCCGTGCAATTATTGCAGAAAAGTGAGATTGCGTCCTTCTCTCGGCAGTCATTTATCCTGTCCATAACCAGGAGGAATCTGGCCTAGTAATGATGTACTGTTTCAGCGGGCTCTTGCCGAATTCGCGATAGATCGCTAATGTTTGGGTGGGCGGGTGGAACTAGATCCAGAACCCCGTCCAATTTAAGACTCAGGGCCGAGAAGTTTCCGAACTTGGAAGTTTGGATTTTTGAATGCTATCCAATGAATCCAACCCGCCGCCTGACTTTAGGTTCAGGGCTTGATCGACATCCGTCCATCTGCGGGAATCTGGCATGGAGGGATCGGGAATCCGGACGTAGCTAGTCCTTAAGATAGAAGAAGAGTCGCTGTATTGATCCTCTATCACAGCAACATGATGGGTGGCCTGGGGAGAGTTGATCTCTCTCAGATCGGTTTTAGGCCCGATCTGGTCGTAGTCTGTGGCAACTCCTGTGGCGGCGCGATCCAAGAGCTCGTTCTGGAGGAGATCTCGATCGGATCTAACTGCTCGGCAAGTTCCGAGTTAACGTGAAGATTGGTTTCGATGACCCGAGAAGTCATCATCGGCGCAGTGGCCGAACTCGCGGTCATAAGAAAACCACCTAACCGAAGAGTCTGACTAGTGGCCAATGCTCCTTTGGTGATAGTATCGTCTTTAAAGACGGGATGAGGCATCCTTCCTGACGGCGACGGCACAGAGAACTCTCAATGAAAGCACCAATGTCGGTGTCAAAACCGGCGGATCTCGGGTAGGGGGTCCCGAACATTGCGTCTAGGCGGATGGTAACAGGAGACAAGGGACACGATGTTTTTACCCAGGTCCGGGCCCTCTCGATGGAGGTAATACCCTACTCTGCTTGATTAATATTGATGATATGGGTAGTACAAGAGTAGATCTACCACGAGACCGTAGAGGCTAAACCCTAGAAGCTAGCCTATGGTATGATTGTTGTTCGTCCTACGGACTAAAACCCTCCGGTTTATATAGACACTGGATAGGGTTAGGGTTACACAGAGTCGGTTAGAATGGTAGGAGATCTACATATCCGTATCGCCAAGCTTGCCTCACACGCCAAGGAAAGTCCCATCCGGACACGGGACGAAGTCTTCAATCTTGTATCTTCATAGTCCAGGAGTCCGGCCAATGATGATAGTTCGGCTATCCGGACACCCCCTAATCCAGGACTCCCTCATCCACTATTGCAGGATGCTGCTAACGCGACACTATGATCAGAGACCCTTCGAGAAACGATGTGCGATGCAATAATCGCAAACGGTGTTGTATGAAAACCAGCATAAATGTGTAAAACATTTGCGATGACGGATGCATCAAACACGGATCAGGTTTTAGTTGCATGTGCGATGGATGGCATACAGTTCAGTTCAATTATCTGTTTGCGATGAGGAGAAACAAAAGAAATGGGCAGCCAGATGAAGGCGTGTGTGATACACAGCATACGGTTCAATCGGATGAACTGTTTGTGATTAGGCAACACAAAAGAAACGGTCAGCCAGATCAAGGTGTGTGTGATATACGGCATGCGGTTCACTCGGATGAACTGTTTTCGTTGAGACATGAGAACAGAAACGGTTCAACTTAACAAAGATGTGTGTGATACGCGGCAAACAGGTCTGTAATCATAAATGTGTGTGAAGACCGATAATAACACAGATGGTTGGTGCTAATAAGATGTGTGTGTTGTGCGATGGGATTGCATACAGAACAACTATATATATATACATACATAGGGCTGGACTATTCTGTTACTGGTAACAGAATATTATTCTGTTACCCTCGCCCCCTATAAGGAGCGACGCGTCCACGACTGACCCAGCCCCAATCCGACCCGCTTCCTACCGCCGGAGGCAGCCGTCGCGGGCGAGCGAGCGACGGCGGTAGCCGGAGCGAGGGAGCCCGCGGCGCCGTGACCCGCCGACGGCGAGTTTGCACCACCGGCCCCCGATCCACAGCCACCACTCCCCCCGACGCACCGCCATCTAGCCATGCCGCCGACCCAGCCGCCCCCACCATCGGTTGCTTCATCCGGCGCCGGAGCATCCCCGTGCACCTCCCCGCCGCCGGGCGGCGGAGCCTCCCCGCTCGCCTACCCGCCGCCTGGTGCAGGAGCTTCCCCGCGCGCCTACCCGCCGCCGGGCGTCGGAGATTCGCCTGGGCCGTGATCCACGCCTCCTGCCTCCACCCCTCGACGGACCTCGTCGATAGAGCTCCACCACAAGCACGGTCGTCTCCCCAACAACAATGGCTCCGCCTTCCAAGTTCTTGCCAATACGCCAACGAAACGAAGATGGAGTCACATCCAACAAGATGCAGGTGATGAATCCTTCCCACACAAATTACTAGCAACACAAGTTTTTGAGATCTGGGTTTGAATGAAGATATGTACCACGTTTCTGTCAATTTATCAGTTCATCAGTTTATCTGTCTTTGCTATGCTCTGCCTACATGTTACACTATTAGGGTCATGAGTACAAAATTGTGTGTTGCATCAGTACATTGCAAATGCTAGCATCAGTTCATTGACACCCCTGACATTTGATGCACGATTAGGATGTCGAGCTTACTGTCAGTGCATATAATATGCATTGCGTCAGTTCGAGTTAAAATAAAAATTAAACATATGCGTCAGTCCAGGTATAGTGACAAGGTTCAGCTACTGCTGAGATTTGTATGTTGTTATTCCTAAGAGTACAAGTCATGTAATTGCGTCAGTTCAAACGAGTAACAAAACTGTTACCAAAAAAAATTGCTACACAAATAAGTTCAGTGATACATAAGCTAGTATTACTTGTAATGTATATGCATTGATGCACGATTAGGATGTCGAGCTTACTGTCAGTGCATCTAATATGCTATCTTCAGTACAAGTTAAAAAAATTAAACATCAGCGTCAGTCCAGGTAGATAGTGACGAGAGAGTGCCACAGTTACACAAAGAAGCTCAATGATACATAAACTAGGAGTACTTCTAGTGTAGTTGCATGAGTTACAGAAGAATAGAGGAGAAGTCATGCATGAGTTCAATGTCCAGTTTACAAAAACAGTGCTAAAAAAACGAGCATCAGTACATCCGTGTTTTGAACATGAACGTTCATCAGTTTGACTGAAAACGAAACCAGATTAATCACAAATTTTTTTGAATGTTGCTTGCAGAAGCATGCAAGGCGGCGCACGCAGCAAGCATTTGATGAGCAAAACAGATATTTCAACAGTACAGGCAGATTTTAAGATACACCGCAATCATCAGAAGCACGGACAGGTCCTTCTATACAGCAAACAGCAATGACTGGGAATGCAAGCTTTGCCGCTGCTGGGTTGCAACTAGGCCTACAATATCACCAACAACAAACGTTTTCCTTCCCCAGCGAATGCAAAAAGCCAAGGACAGGAAGCCGTGGATGGGTTCCAAGAAGGCTTCCACCAGTCGCTCTGTCAACATCAATCATCCGTCTTTAAAAGCAGCGATTCTGACGGGAAGACCAGGGCAAAAAGATGTAAATTTTGGCCACTCTAGCAGGTTCAAAAGTACAAGATATGAGCCATATAGACAGGAGCAACATCACAATGAATCGAGGAGACGTCCATTACAACGAGAGACGGAGATCTTCATCATCGTTGCTCCCTCCAAGAGATGCATTGCTGCATGTGCCAAGGGTGACACCACCGGACCCCATAAACCAGGGAGAACAACAAACACCAGAGGCAGCGCAGAGCTATAAGTATCCATACAGAAAAAAATTACAAAGCACAGTCCATACCATGGTGCTGTGACCACCCCATCTAACATTTTTGTTTGATCACTCTTGTGTGCAGCCACCTAACATTGAAGCTTATGTTCTGCCAAGGCCAGAGATGAGGTTTAAAACGTTCGAAGAAAGTAAGAACTTCTATAACGTATATGCAAAGCACGCTGGTTTTGCTGTCAGGGAAGGCCCCAAGTTTAAGACCAGAGCCTACCTTTATTGCACGTGCCATGGAGTTTATTAATCAAAGGTGTCTGAAGCAAATAGACAGCTTAACAAGACGACAGCCAGAACTAACTGCGGGGCTAAAATGAGGCTAAAGAAGGAAAATGATGGAACATTTGTCGTAAAAGAGATAGTATGGGAACACAACCACAGGCTACAACTCACCGCAGAAATGCTTGTCTTCTTGCACTCCCACAAAAACTTTGACAAAACAATCTTGGAGTACGTCAAGTACCTGCAGTTCAAAGGCGTTGAACACGCGCAAATCATGAGCATACTGGGCGGTGATGACCCTGGTAGCTACTTCCTCGAAATGAACGCCAAAGACCTGATTAACCTGTAAGTACAATCTTGTTCTCCTCCCATAAACTGCCTACGTATTTTTTCCTCTGTCAGTACAAACATATCACGCAACGCATGACCGACGCCTTGATTCAACATGCATTTTTCAATGAACTTTTAATATGCAGGAAAGCAAAGAATTCAAGGATGGATGATGTGGACGATGTCCTAAAGACTGTCAACTTCTTTAGGGAGATGAAAGCTATAAACAAAGAATTCTTCTGTGACATGCAGCTCGATGAGTCCGACAGATTTAAGAACATATTCTGGGCGAAGCAAGCTGCCGAGGGCGTGTCGACGACTTGAGGACTGCGTAACATTTGACACAACATATAAGACCAACAAGTACCATATGCCACTTGGCGTGTTTGTCAGAACTAACAACCACTTACAGACTACATTCTTTGCTTTTGCCCTGATAAGAGATGAGGATGCAGATTCATTCAAGTGGTTGTTAGAGACATTTTTAAGGTGCATGAGAAGGAAGGCTCCTACATGCATCCTCACAGGTACACCCGCTAAACCCACCCCAAACCACCACCCCCCTTCCAAAAAAGAAAAGGAAAGTAACACAATAAATGTTGTGTTAGTTCTATTGGTATATATGCACAACCATCTTCTGACCACTCCGAGTCTATTTTCTCATTACCAAACCAGTGCCCGGCAATGGCTTTGGCGATCGCAGATGTTTTCAAGAACACATTACATAAGCTATGCCGCTGGCACATTTTGAAGAAGTATAGGGAACACATCACAGACCATATTTCCTGCACGATTTAACTTTAAGGATGAATTCACATCAATTCTCAACTGGCCCCTCATGCCAACTGAGTTTGAGGATGCCTGGAAAAGACTGATGGATAAGTACAACCTCCACGATGATGCCACAATGGTGGGCATGTGGAATGAGCGTGAGAAATGGATATCAGCCTACTTCAAAGAAATTTTCTGCGCCAAAATGACATCGACACAGCGAAGTGAGAGCATGAACTATGTGCTCAAGAAGAACTACGTAAATGAGAGACATAACCTACACCGGTTTGTCAGCCAGGTAAACTCCTACGTCAAAACCAGGAGGCAGACAGAGAACCAGGAGACAATGGGTAACCGGGTATAGCTCTATCACTTGTCGTAAGGAAAAAAATTACATGCTAACTAAAGTAAAACTTTATTAGAAGTTTTTCCTACGAGAAAACTAACAATTTGTTCATCATTCTTGCATCTGCAGAAGGAACAAAACACGCTGACCTTCTATGGGTTTGACACCCAGATGGCAAAGCTGTACACACGAGCTGTGTACAGCGAGATCAGAGATAGGCTAAAGCTGAGCACTCTCTTCACGGCGACAGAGACGGAAGAGCCCACAAAGTACCTAGTGCGCTACAACCACCCGCAAAAACTCTCTGTGTGGGCTCAGCACGCGTTCCAGGTGGTTGCAGACCTCGTGGGAGAAACATATGAGTGCGAGTGCAGGCTATGGGACCACACAGGTAAGGACTACAAAAAAGATGTTACATATTGTACTACTTTTTTTGCAAAGTTTTTGTTCGAATGAAATAACAAAAAACATGCACCTCTTCCAAAAACAAATACAGGTCTTTTCTGCGTCCATGTCACATGCATGATGCGTAATAAAAGGCTGAAAGCGTTCGAGAGAAATACATACTCAGGAGATACACCAAACGCCCGAACATCCAGCCAACATTTGACAGAAATGACTTGAGGACAGTAGCGTCAAACAAGGCATCCCAATACTGCATTGAAAGCTCACTGTTGACGCTGTACATGAGGGTGCACAGAAAAAGCTTGAGAAGCCAAGAGCAAATTGCAAGGACGCGAGTCGTCATGGACAAACTTGAACAAGAACTCGACGCCATGCATTCTGCTGAAAATGGAGGTGTCGCGGACAATGAAGCCATTGAGCAGGATATTTCTACAATGTTATCCGAGATGAACCATATGGGAGCTATTGACCCGTTTGAGAACGAGGAAGATGAGCAGCAGCAACCGGAGATTGCCCGTGTGCACACTCAAGAGCAACGACAAACTCACATGCGAGATCATGAGCTCGATGGTGTCAGAGGGCTAACGACATGACAATAGCACATCCTACCAGCAGCAGCAGGAAAAGGTGATTAAACCCCCAATATTCTCAAACACAAAGGGGAGGAAGAGCAAGACGCAAGCAGCGAAAGCTGCTAAAGCAGCAGCAAAAAAGCCACCACACCCCATCAAGCGCGTGGAATTTGGCCCGGACGGCAAACCCCTCGGGGTAAGGGCATGCGGATTCTGCAACGTCATGAGCAACCATAACTACCGCACATGCCCACTCCGCACAGACGCCACTGTCAACAAGAACAAGCAGATTGGAGCCGCCCAGCTTTCTACCAATGGAGACAACACACGTAACAGCTACACTTGCCGCAAGTGTGGCGGAACTGACGGGCATAATGCCCGCACGTGCAAAGTGGGCAAGGAGGTCAGTGGAGCTGAACATGAACAGGGCAACGTACAGAGTTCCAAGCAATCAAATGAAGACGATGAAGAAGAAGAGTTTGATGACAATGACGGCCAATCAGACAAAGACAATGAAGATGACAGTATCGGGGGCAAGGAAACTGAAACTGACGATGAAGCTGCCAAGGCTCAACCTGGAAAGAGCGCCGGCAAGGCACAACATTCGGGGACAGTTAGGAGAAGCTCAAGACTGAACAATACATAGTGGTTATCCTGCTGCGTCAACTAAAAAATTACATTGTAGTCTCAGTTGCATCAGCACACAATGAGGAAGCGTTTCACAAAACACTGTTGTTACCAAAACTTATTTAGCTTTATCATCGATTTCTCTATCAGAACTAAAGTTATTTTTTAGTTTCTGATTTGTGCCCGCTGAAGCAGTGACATTATTATGTAAACCATTTGATAATCATTTTGAATGCAGTCACGAAATACGTTTGAAAAAACTTATCTGGATATATCCGACGCAAAACGCTACTGTGAACCAGTAACTCAGGGAAAAAATATGTCAAGGAAAATTTTAAACTCTTGTAGCACATCAGTACTGATAACTCTCATTCGTTAGTACAAGGCAGAGTACACATCAGTGCTGATATAATTTCTGATTTGTTCCTGCTGAAGTAGTGACATTATTATTTAAACCATTTGATAATCCTTTTGAATGCAGTCAAAAATAAAATTGAAAAAACTTATCTTGATATATCTGACGCAAAACGCTACTGCGAACCAGTAACTCAGCAAAAAAAATGTCAAGGAAAAATTTAAACTCTTGTATTACATCAGTACTGATAACTCTCTGTCAGCACCAGTGAACGACTGAAAAAAAATCGTTTTGAAAAAACAAAGCTATGCCTGCTCCTGCCAGTCCCAATTCAGAAAGACTATCAGTACATAAAAATAATTACCTCAAGCAAAATGCGAATATAATACATCCTGTACTGGTGAAAATCTAATTTATCTGTAAAAAATACTCACATGTTATCTTGATATAAACAATCCTTAAAAAATACGAAAATTGTTTAAAAAAACATTAGCACCACACATAGTATCGCTGGTAATTGGTACGTTCAATTACACTTCAATCACCAGTCCGAGTACGACAGTAGAGGAGTTCAGACCTCCACCAACACCGTCGCTGACACGTGCAAGTGGGATAAGCAGCTGATAAGTACAGCTTGACTATTCGAATCGGTGCCACAGTAAAATGCCATCATCACCACCGCAGAGACGTGCAAGTGGGATTTTGCAGGTCATAAGTACAGCTTGACAAGACTAGTCAGTTCAATAGTAAAAACCATTTAAATTGGACGGGTAGTTCTTCGACGCCACCACCCGCGCCACTACCGGCGTTTGCCACGACAAGACCGCAAAACGGCGACCCCACGCCACAAAGACCCACTACACACACGCCCCGACGAACCGCCTCCCACACACCACCGTCGGGCGCATCAAAAATACCCCATTGTCTTCCATCTCTCCCTCGTTCCCACAAACCACCATTGCCGCTTCCATTTCCACCGCACACAAACCTCCAAATCTCTCTCCAAAGCCCAAAGTCGCCGGAGGAAGGCCATGGAAGAGGAACCGTCCGCCAAGCGTCATCATGCCGAGACGTCGTACAAGAGGAGCAACCTCGTCGACATTAAAGTCCCCGGCGAGAAGCGCAACTACACCAGAACGCTCAAAGGGGTTGAGCTCCACGGCAAGGAGACGCTGGAGATCGTCTGCACCAGCCGAACTGCATAAGGCCGACGAGGTGATCTCCAGGCTCTGGAGGAAGCTTGGCAGCAGGTTTCATAGGATCGTCGGCGTTGGTGTGCACTACACCAACGAAGATGAACCTCCCTAGATGGCGGCAGTCCTGCAGTTGTGCGTCGACGAACTCTGCTTGGTGTACCACATCGCCGCGGCCACAAAATGGTGAGCAATCCTACTCATTTGCCCTGCATATGGTTTATCTGTTTTATTAGTACTGTATCCTGAAAATTTAGTCACATTTGTTTCCCGACTAGATGTACTAGTGTGGTTTATGAAAAGTGGATGCACTACTGCATTTTCTCAAGTAGATATACTATAAATGTATTTTTGAACCTGATGCACTGGATTACTATTTGGAAAATCTTATGAAGATTAAATTCTGAAGTTGATCGACCGTGTAGTTTATGAAGTTGATAAAATAGAGTAGTCTATGTACTTGATGTATTAAAAAGATGTTTCGAACTTGATGTAGTGAAGTATTTTCTGAATTTGATGTAATGTTATTTTCGTAAGAAAATAAACTAAGGACTTGGTGAAGCAATCGTTACGTGTTATCCTATTCCAATAACAGTAGACTAAACTAGTACCAATGCAGAACATACAACATTGACTGAAACTATGTATAATCCAAGAAGAAGAATAACATGATGTATTTAATTTAATTTCAGAACTTTCTTTACTAGTTTATGAAGTACATTCATCCATTGTTTATCCTACATAAACAACTACATCATGGATTCATCACTTGTAAAACAAAACAAAAATGGATAATTCAAACATCAAAGTAATGCTAATATTCAAAATGTCTCTGCCCTTGCAGGCCCAAGCGCCTGACCAACATGTCATGAAAGATGACAAGTTGTTTACATTTGCCGGTTTCAAGATTGAAACCGACAAAGAGAAGCTGAAGTTGTCCGGTATGGAGATCAACCCCAACAAGTTCATCGACATTCAGCGCAAGTGGAGAGTTCCATACACCGGAAAAGAGTACAACTCCTTGACTGATGTTGCAGCCAGCATCATCCACCCATTCTACAAAGGCATGAACAACAAGATCAACACGCAGGAAGACTACAAACTGTGGGGGACAAGCGAGCTGCCAGACAACCTCATCGAGTACGCAGGACTGGATGCGTACACCGCGTACAAGTCATGGTTCATGATCGACTACATCACAGATGGTTGGGAATTTGCGAAAGAGCGGGAGGCTAAAAACTACTACGGCCACCCCTATTGCCCCTTTTAGGGATGAAGATACATCAGAGCCTGCCTTCATTTTACTTCCGCTTGTGCTTGCCTTTTATCTTGTTGTTTCAAATTATAAGTTTGCTCTTGTTGGGTTGAACCACTATGATTATGTCGTGCTTGTCATGTTTGAACAAGTTTAGTTATGTCTTCAAGTACAATGTTTTGCTTATCTCATTATATAAGTTTGGTTTGGTAGCTTCGTATGTTGTTAATCCATCATTTCAAAATTGAAAAGTATCTTCTGAATGGAACGTTGTCGTTGCTCTAAAGTACTAGTTATGATGCAACTAATCACACAACGTTGTTCCATGTCAGCACAACTCAGTACACTTGATCGGGCATTGCATACTTACTACAATAAAAAGTACAAAGAAGCATCAGTCCGTAAGCGCTACTATGAATGCACTATCAGTACAACTCAGTCTACACGCAAGTATCGTAGTTCTGAAAATGACACAGAAGACACTTGATAATAATCACAAAAACAAACACAAAAAAGAAGGCAAAAACTCAAATGAAAAAAGATTACGCTCACACAAAACTGACAAGAACTAGAACAAAAAGTATCAGTCCAAGTTACTGCAGGAGTCAAGTACTAGATTCAAACAAACAAAAAAGTTGACCGCCCAAGGTCAGGCGCAGGCCCTGACAATGCTAGATACTTGAACTCGAGCCCGTGGGCGAATCCCTAGTAATCCGCACAACGCAGGACCCGCCGACCAGGGCCCACAGGTCAAGAGAGAGAGAGCGAGCGCCGTGTATAAGCGCTCAGGTAAGTGTTCAGAGGAGTTCGACTGGTGAGCGTCGGCTGCGCTTATAAACAGGTCCGGAGCCCCCTCGACTAGCGAGGTGGGACTAAACCCAGAGCGCGACGCAAGACGACGCATCAAGACAAAGGCTGGACGAGCTATATCTGGGCCGGAAAACGGCCCAATAGCCTACATCGTCAACAAAACACCACACCAAAATAAGCCCAGGTATACAAACCAGATGGCGGGACAAAGAAATATAAACCACAAGAAAAATGTTTGTCAATTAACCTCTACAAGAAAAAAGGAAAAAAAATATGATACAAAAACAATGAACCTCTTAAAAGAACAAAACTTAATAGCCTTTCTGTTAAATGTACATAATTTAAAAAACAGAATTAAATATTACTTTCAAGTTCAACTACTAAAACTATAAAATTTAAAAACAAATATTGTTTGTCAATTATGCTAATATTCTTATTTATATAATAACTGACAAGTTCAACTACTATTTCTCAAAATGTTCAAACATATAATGTTTGACTAATATGCTAAAATTCTTATTTATATAAAAACTGACAAGTTCAACTACTAAAAATCTAAAAGTTCAAACATATAATGTTTGTCGATCATGCTAAAATTCCTATTTATATAAAATCTGACAAGTTCAACTACTAAAATTCAAAAAGTTAAAATAGAATTTATTTGTCAATTCTGCTAAATATTTTATCTATATATAATCTGTCCACACCACAACGAACGATCTGGTCGTAAAATAATCTCAAACCCCCACCGCCAACCAAAGTTATAAAAAAATCAGTTCAAACATACATATAACATCAAGATTAAAACAGCAGGATCCACTCGCACCACTCTGACATCAAATTTCAAACCCGTGTGCTGTTTGAAATTACAATTCAGTTCACACAGTACTAAAACATAAGTATACTAAATATGAGAAATACAAAAAAATATAAAGGCCTAAATTAGGTTGGTACAGATGAAAATAAAATAAGTACAATTTATGAGCAACAACTCCCAGGGCACTGAAAAAATGTTTTGACATACACTGGTGTATAAAGGCTTTAATGGAAAAAAATACTTAAATATCCACACGAAAAACATCACAGATCCATAAGTACAGCTTGACTATACGAATCGGTGCCACAGTAAAATGCCATCATCACCACCGTAGAGACGTGCAAGTGGGATTTAGCAGATCCTCAGTACAGCTTGACAAGACTAAACAATGCACCAGTAAAAAACATTTGTCTTGGACGGTTAGTTCTTCCACGCCACCACCCGCGCCACCCACTGGGCGGTTGCCACGACGCACTACAAAACGGCGACCCCTGACGAATCGCCTCCCACACACGCCCCCGACGAACCGCCTCCCATACACCACCGTCGGCGCACTGAAAAAATACCCCATTGTCTTCCATCTCTCCCTCGTTCCGACAAACCACCATTGCCGCTTCCATTTCCACTGCACACAAACCTCCAGCGTCTCTCTACAAAGCCCACAGTCGCCGGAGGAAGGCCATGGCGGAGGAACCGTCCGCCAAGCATCATCATGCCGAGACGTCGGACAAGAGGAGCAACCTCGTCGACATTAAAGTCCCCGGCGAGAAGCGCAACTACACCGGAACGCTCGAAGGGGTTGAGCTCCACGGCAAGGAGACGCTGGAGATCGTCTGCACCAGCAAACCATACAAGGCCGATGAGATGATGAGCAGGCTCAGGATGAAGGGAGGCGGCTTGTATGCGAGCTTCATCGGAGTTGATGTGGAGTACACCGACGAGGAAAAACCTCCACAGATGGCGGCAGTCCTGCAGTTGTGCGTCGAGGAACTCTGCTTGGTGTACCACATCGCAGCGGCCACACAATGGTGAGCAATCCTACTCACTTGCCCTGCATATGGTTTATCTGTTTTATTACTAATGTACTAGTGTGGTTTCTAGTGAAGTATTTTCTGAATTTGATGTAATGTTATTTTCGTAAGAAAATAAACTAAGGACTTGGTGAAGCACTGGTTCTGTGTTATCCTATTTCAATAAAAGTAGACAAAACTAGTACCAATGAAGAACATACAACATTTACTGAAACTATGTATAATCCAAGAAGAAGAATAACATGATGTACTTAATTTAATTTCAGAACTTTCTTTACTAGTTTTTGAAGTACATTCATCCATTGTAACTCATACTACTGTTCATTCATCTATTGTACCAGTACTAGTCACTGAAAACTTAATTAAAAATTGTTTCCCAACTAGATGAACTACTATAGTCTATGAAGTGGATGCGTGATTACATGTTTATCAAGTTACATGCATTTTCTGAAACTGTGAAGTGGATTGTTTCACCAGATTAGCATCTGAAAAAAAGTTTATAGCATTCTGAACTTTATGCACCAAATTAATTTCTGAACTACATGAACTAGCATAGATTCTGATCTTGATGCACTAGTATAGTTTATAGAATTGATGTATTAAAAGATGTTTGGTGAAGTGGTATAGGTCCATATCTTGATGCACATGTTTCTCAAACTAATTTTGAACTAGATATAGAATTAATGCACAAAGATGTATCAAGCATCGTATAGGTCTTTTATTCAACAAAAAGAAAACTAAACTTGAATCAAGCGGTAGCATATATCATTGACTCTGGTAAAATGATTCTCTAATTTGGTGAAGCATTTGGTAAAGCAAAGAAGATAGCAAAAAGAAAAAATAACAGAGTGTAGTTAAATTTAATTTCGGGACTTTGTGTACTAGTTTCTGAATTACATTCATGCATGACTCATAATATATAAGCATCTACCTCATGGATTATCACTTGTAGAACAAAAAAAAGCAGAAGAATTAAATCCTCAAAAAATAAGACTAATCTTTAAATGTGTGTCTCCCACCTTGCAGGCCCAAGCACCTCAAAGACTTCCTGCAGGAGGAGAAATTGTACACATTTGTCGGTTTCAGCATTGGAGGTGACAAGCGGATGCTGGAGAAGTCTGGTTTTGAAATCAACCCCAACAACTTCATCGACATGCAGCGCAAGTGGAAAGATCCAAAGACCGACAAATACTACGACTCCTTGGCCGATGTTGCAGGCAGCGTCATCCACCCATTCTATGAAGGCATGAAGAAGAAGATGAACAGGGAAGACCACAAACTGTGGGGGAATAGCCCGCTGCCAGACAACCTCATCACGTACGCAGGAATAGATGCGTACGCAACGTACAAGTCATGGAAGACAATCGACAACATCGTGATAAAGTTGGGATATTTCAAAAGAGCAGGAGGCTGACCCATACTACTACTGCAACTTCGCGGATGAAGATCCATGAAAGTCTGCATTTGTTATGTTGAACCAGATACCTTATGCTCTGTGTGTCCTTAGTATTGTTGTTTCAGATTTGTAATTTTATTTCGTTATGTTGAACCAGCTACCTTATGCTATGTGTGTCAGGGTTTGAACAAGTTTGCCTATGTCTATCAAGTACATCGTTTTCTTATGTCGTCCAACAAATTTGCTAGCTTCCTATTTTGTTCATCCATCGTTTGAAGTTGAAGTAAGTTGAAGTTGAAACTTGATGGCTACCACGCAGCAGCACTAGTCATGGAGAAAAAAAACATAACACATGAATATTTTCGCAAAACAAAGTGGCAGACTAAATAAAGGCCAAAAGCAAATAGTAGCCTTCCATGCTCAGTACAGCTTAGAAGTGAACGGTAGTACTATCACGCTAAAAAAATCAGTTTTTAGTTTCAGACGAACACTAAAAAGACTAAGTTTCAGCCTAGGACAACATTCAAAACTAAAAAGCATCATGGTAAAAAGTAGTTAGAAATTCACTAAGTACTGCATCAGAAAAAGCAAAGAAACACCAGTACGTATTTCCTAGTCACTAGCATCCTAGGACTGAAAAGTTCTGGTACAGTTGAACACACGGTACGTTCATTCTACAAATATATAAAAAGGAACGGGAAGCTTCAGTTCGCATTCCTTAAAACAGTGACATACTAAGAATTAACAGTGGCAATACAACTGAAATCTCAGTACAACTTAGTCTATACAGCAAGTGCTATGATTATAACAAACATTGCCTGGAGAAGAACCACAGCCTAGAAAAAAAGAAGGCCAAAAACTAAATCAAAAAGATATAAGTTCAACAAAAAGAGAAAAATCACAAGAAACAGAATAGAAGACATACTAGCATCAAACAACACAAACAATAAATAATTAATCAAAAGTACTAGCACAATTGGAATCTCAGTACAACTGAGTTTATTCGGTAAGTGCTATGATGATACCAATTAATGCATTGAGAAAGAAATAGTTTTGAACTTAATAGGACTATCTCTTAAACGTAGCTAATTTAAACCAGTAATTTAACTTTTACTATGAAGTTCAACTACTAAAGTTCAAGAAGTTCAAAAATAAATTTGGCACTAAAATTTTGAAAGCCTTACGCTGAATGAGACTACAAATCAGTACTAACAGAACTATATCATAAGTACAAGAAAACGGGAGTACAGAAACTATAAAGGTCCAAGTTAGGATGGAATCACATAACGATAAAATAAATCTCACTTTCTGAGCAACAACTCGAAAATACACTTGAAAAAAAATTGTTTTTAGTTCAACTACTATATAAGTCTTCAGTACAAAAAAAACTTAACCAAAACGAATTCCCGATGAAACATTGTGCCACACTTAAAAACACAACATAAAATATACTAGTTATTACATAGTACTCGACAAGACATCAAACACTTCAAAATAGAGCCTACAATGTTTTCAAGAGATATATCACACAACTATCCAATTCACTATGCAAATGATGACCATTTATCCTATGCATCAGGAGCCAAAGCCTGAACCTCCTTGGGAAGCTCCGTCACCATAAGATGGTTATTCCGGTTGAACACAACTCTATACAGATCCTCAGCGTTCCAATCAACAACGCGTGGCTGCAAAACAATAAAACAAATTATCAAAAATAATGACACATAAAAAAAAGGATGCACAATAAGCCAAAAATAGAAATTGAAAAGCTCAACAAGAAACCCACGTCATTGTTTCGAATGTTCTCAACGATCTTTTCACCATCATAGCATCCCGCATACTTCACAGTATAATGGCCACATTCATTTTTCCATTGAAGTGGAACCTTGACAAACGTTGGTTTCTTTGCAAACAGCTCCCAATTGGGCTGCTTGCTTGCATTGTACTGAGCATCACCATACACAGCCTTCATTACTTTGACCAATCCAGAAATCTGTAAAAAACAAAACAACCGGCTACGCTTTTAGGTCTCGAAACAGCGTAAACAAAGATGCGAATATTAATCCAAAGATGATAATAAATGTCACTCACAATCTTCTCGCAGTCTTTGTGATAGGTGTTCTTCGAAGGACGTTGGTTCTTCGGATAAGGTAAAGAGTCAAGGATGTCAACGCTACTTGATACCGATTCATGACATATAAGGAATAGTGGTTCACTTTCCTATCCTTTGATAAAACCATAGGCTTGAATAGAGGCATCATGATCTAAAAACAAATGACGAAAAAAGAGATGTTAAATATTCAAAGTAAAACCAGCATCACAACAAACAAATAAAAACCAAAAATCAGCTAGTAGATCTCACAAGGTCGGCATCGAGCAAGTCTTCATTAGCTTTAACATAGCTCTTGAAATCTCTCGCTGCACTCTCCACATTAAACACTTTATTTTCATCCTCGTAAAACGAACAGTCAAGCACAACCTGCAAAAAAGCCAAAATAGAAAATAGACAGCGGAAAAGAATCAACAAGCAAAGCATTATTAAAAATCATAAAAACAAATAGACAGTCTTGTTCAACATAAAGACACCGATCTGATTGATTACCGTGATGAAATATGGACTCAGCAATATCCTTTTCCCAGATGCAAAATCAGCATTTCTATCGGGATCTTGCTTCCAATCATCAATGAGGAAGTCCATTACATCACCCTCCATCATTTGCCCGGGTGAAAAAACTTCCCAGATGCGATTCCTAGTGAAGTTAGTTACGTTTCCATCAGGCTGAGGTATCATTGAGAATGTATTCTTGCAGCACACACAAGATCAAAAAGAAGGAGAAGCAAGATAAGGCATTCATAGCAGTTCGAGTTGTATAAAAAGAGTTCAGGCCATATTTATCTAGCAGTTACAAACAACACAAGAAAAGGAAGAGAAAAAATAATGAGAGATACTCACTCTGCATGCTTCTCACGCTATCCATCACTAAGCAACAGATTATACAATCTGCGAGCCTTGTCCAGGTGAGGTAATTTATAAGGGTGAAGCTGCTACACAAGGGAGCAAAACTTTAGAGGAGCTCTGGGCGCACGCTTCGTGCTTACAACATTGCCAGAATCCAAAGCGGGATCTTTCCTAGCAGCACCAGCTCTACGAGCCACTATTCCAGCAAGGGGAGATAAACCTTTGGCAGCAGCGCTCCTCGTGACTCTTCCAACGCTACCAATCTTGTCAAAGACATCATCATCGCTGTCTATCAATTCCACAATGGGATTCTTGGGTGTAGTAGGGCTATCTACACAAGCAGCCGTAAAACATCTCAGAGCACCCAACCGCCCCTTCATAACACCAGATCTTGTCTTTTCTGGAGAACGCCCCTGGCTAAGATCAATAGCTACGCGCTCGAGCTCCAAGAACTGGCTACCAAAGAACCTGTAGTCATGCTCACCTAGATCCAGCTACTCACCTGGAAAAAAAAGAAGACTGCACAAAGCGTAAGTTCAAATACATATTTCATGACAGTACTAATAGAGAAGTACAAGCTGCAAAAAAATTACAAAAGTCCATGCACACGTACAGGGTTTGATGCCAAACAAACCCCGGAAATCAAAATCAAACAAATCGCTAGTTGTGCAGGTATACAACAAAGTCTTCCTAATGTCCAAAATGTCTTCATGGATGTAATCGACCATTTCAATTACACCATCCTCCCGGCAATAATAGGTCTTGCAGTTTTGTAGCATAAAGAATCCACAATCATGCTCGTAAACAAAGGAAAAATCAAAAATGGTACAACACAAAATCCAAAAATACAGGAACAACATCCTCCAAAGAACAAAAACAACCAGCAAAAATCATTAAAAACGGATACTCACGTGTTTTCCTGCTGAGGCACCCGCACAAACTCGCAAGAGAAACCATCAATATGTGCCGGTGAGAACGGTTTGGCACTGTCTACACTGGACTCCCTCCAAAACTTCTTTATATTTTCTGTCATATTCCATAAGAATCTAACTGCATCAATCCAGGTTTCATCACGGAGTGAATCAAGACACTCGAAACACGGAACTTCAAATTCAGAACAACCAAGCACCAATGCCCAGATTCTTCACTAGGCTTCATGGTAGCCACAAATGACGGCGGATCAAATGTAGGGAAAAGAAGCTGAAAAAAATCACAGAGGAAAAATGAATTTACCAAATCATAATGAAACAAAAAATTCAGCCTCCAAACAATAAAATAAAAGAGGGAAATTGAAATTCATAAGTACAAACAAAAAATCACATAATCATAAAAAAATTATATCCACCGCCCAAAATTGAGGAACAATCATATCAGTTCAATTCCCTTGCAACAATAAGTACAGCTTTAATAAAAGAAGCACAGATCAAGTTCATTCCCCCACATCCCAAAACTGCAAAGAAAACATGACTGTTCTAGTTAATGAGTACAAAAGTCCAAGTTCACCTACTTGGTCAAAACCATCAAGACTGATCTTGTGAACCAATTTAGCACATTGGAATCAATATTTCCATCACGGATCTTGGTCTGCATTGTACAAAAAGAACAACAATAGTTAGAAAATTGGCAAAACAAGTTATCATCCTATTTACAAAAAAAGCAAAATACTGACCGTCACCCATCTGGGAACTATCAACTTGTCAGTGTCTCGGTACTTCTGACGTAGAGAATATAAAACAACATCATCACTGTGAGTTGAGCATGCCAGTGGGGAAAAACGCTTTAGCAATAGAACCAACATTGGCATCACATTCTTTATTTTGAAACATCGGCTTGTGACTAGAAAAACACATAAGATTACATGAATTAAAACTACTGCAACAACAACAATAATCAAACTAGAGAAAGAAAAAGAGACAAAAAATGGTACGGGCAAAATCCCAAACTAACCATTTCGACGGTTCGTATGCAACCTCGTAATAATAAGAAAAATGTATCAACCTTAACAACATTACCACTTTCTCGCTTGCAGTAAAATGATGAACAATAATAAGTTCAACAACTACAAGAGAACATGTCCAAAATGCCAAAATTGAGAAGTACACCCCATTTACAAGTCCTTACCTGGACTATCAGGGTTTGACGACGACGGTAGTTCCTGTGATGAGACCATTATGCCTCCAGTCTAAAGGTTTGACGATGGGGCATCTTGAGAGGACACCAATATTGATGCGCTTTCAGGGTCTGTAGAAAGAAAATCCTGGGATGACAAGAGTGCCTCCTGCGTCAAGGGGTCAGAAGAAATTGACAGAAGTAAATCATCATCCTCGGATGGCACCTCCTCCACGCTAGAAGCATCTTGCAATGCATCACCGTAATCAAGACCTCCAGCGGAAATTCTCCGGCAAAGAAATCTTCACAAATGTAAACATTTTCATTCCCAAAGCAATACCAACACCAAGCGATTTGGCATCAAGTATCTTTGGCAGCACCAAAGATCCTCATCAAAGAACTTTGGTACAAACATTGTGCCCACTACTCAATGGAACATCATGAGCATCATCTCCACCACTAAGGACAACCTCACGCTCAACATCAAGAATCGATGAAAATAAAAATTCAGAAAAATTAAATAATATGAACAAAACTAACAATAAAAATAAGCTACCAATAGGTGCACGTAAAATAAACCTTGGAAGCATTCACAAGAACATCATCGAACTTGTCATGCTAACATTCAAAGCGACATCACCAACAGGCAAACAAGGCTCATCGCCAACAATAGGACCCTGATTCAAATGTAATGAGACAAAAAAACAATGCTATTATGAGCAACAATAAACGGTGTGGGTTATAAAAATGAACAAGCAAGACACATCGGTTGCTTCGAAATTTTAAGAAAATATTAATAAACACAATGAAAATAAAAATAACCTTGCACTTATCAGTGGATAGACCATTAACTCCACCATCAACAGAACCCTCAACATTATGATTGCTCTCCTGCATGAAAAGAAAAAATTAATAAATAGGTGTAGATAAGGAAGTTTAACTACAATACTGACAGCAGAACAACATAGTAAAAACATACAAACAATGAGGACTGACTCACATCAACAACAGGTGTCATGCGAGCCAACATCGCTCAGACGCTGATCGTAAACATTAGCCTCAAGACCATCATCAACCCTCATTGCCGGTGCCGAGCCTCATCGTGATCACTCTGCATCAAAGAAAATTATTAATAAATAGATGAACATGAGGAAGTCCAACTACGACACTGACATCAGGACAACAACATAAAAATTGCAAACACCAACGACTGACTCACATCAACATCGTGACGCTCAAAACCAACATCATTCGTTTCGTGATCAAAAACATTAGCCTCAGTACCATCACCAGCCCTGCTGTCGGTGGCAGCAGCCTCATCCTGCTCAAACTGCTTGATAACAACATTTGCACTTTCTTCATATGGCTTGCAGCAAGAGTTTTGCATAGTTCTGAAATGCTTCATGTTGTTCAACAGACGAACCGAGCTCTGAACTAGATTAGTGGCACCGTCGCGCATATCACCGATTAAAATCCTCTCCATCTCAATGTAGTCAACAACTTCCTCAAATTAAATTGATGACCTTCAGGAAGGATACCATTGATACAGCTCAAACGCTCCACTGTCGTTGGGACCTTTTGCAGCTCAGAACACACATTACTTAAGATATGCTCAGCGCGCTCCGACGCTGAAACAGCAACATCAATACCAAAACCCTGCCTCTGTGAAGCACTAGCATTACTAGGGCTAGGGGGCATAACCAGCACCCTCAACACCACGGCCATCCCTCAACTCATCGGGCAGATGTAACATCCCAAATTTTCAATTTGGCATGTTATACATAGGTCATCCATGCATATCATATTTTATTGCATATTCATTTGCTATCCTCGAAAATCCTAAGCAACTCAAGGACCCTCGGAGAGAGTTGGGGATTTTTCGATTTTCACAATTGAATTTTATCAATCAATGAAAGTCGAGGATATTGGATTTTAATTATTTTTCTCTCCGGAAAATATTTCAAGTTTAAAATAAATGAGGGGAGATAATATGACTTCTCCAAAATAATTGAAATAACGGAGGAAAAATGTTAAAATCATTTTTGGGATTTTATTTAATTTTATTTGGAATTTTATTTGCCCTAGAAAAAATATTTGCACGCTTTAAAAAGTTGCATTTTATGGGCCAAGAAAAGTTCATCCAGTTCTAAATATTTTATTTAGACGGAGACAACTTATTTTGGAATTTTTAGATTTTTATTTATTTTTCTAGGAATTTTTCTTTCAAGTGAATAATTAAAAACGAATCGACCACCAGATCGGGCCAAAGGCCCAGCCGAGCCAGGCCGGCCCACGAGCGTCGCCGCCTCCCTCCGCGCGCCGTCGTGCAAGGCACGGACGCCGAGGGGAGTCCGAGCCGGACTCCACCCCGGGGTGACCCCTTCCCCAAGCCGCCGCCGACCCCGCCCCCTTTATAAGCCGCCGCCCCGCCTCCGCCACCACCCGCCACCACCCGACCCCGCCCCTTGAGCCGACCCTTGAGCCGCGGAACCCGCGCCGCCCTCCCGCGCCGTCGCCGCCGCCTTCATGTCGCCGCCGCCCCTCGCCGACCCGCCCCACCCACGACCACGGAGCTCGCCCGCTCGCGCCTCGCCGGAGGTACCCGACCCCGCCGCCGGTTTTTTTTGGAAAACCCTTCGGTTTTTTTTAAACCCTAGATCGTTTTTTTTAAAACGGTTTATTTTCGTCGGTTTATTTATTTAACGAACGTCCGTTCGTCCGTTCGTTTAACGAACGCGTTCACTGTTTAAGTTCTGTTAACGAACGTTTGTTCGTTTAACAGTTCGTCGTTTTTCTTTTATTTGGATTATTCCGCGGTTATTCCGATCGTGATTTGAGATCCAATTTTCAAATCTGTTTATCTTTTCGCTCGTTTATCGGAATCAGGCGATTCAAGCGCCTGGAGTTTCGTATCGAAACCCTCTTTCCGAATAATCAACTCAAACCAGTTTTTGTCATTGTAAAATTTGACTCTAGTTCAGATTAGTAAACGGACCTTATTTCTTTCGCCGTTTGAGTTTCGTTGTTTCGTTTGGTTTGATTCTTTTTGCAAACCGGAGTTCTTAAGTTGAACTCTCCGTTCAACCTCTTTCAGTTGAAGTTTTATTTGTGCATTCTTGTTGTCTGCTTATATATGTATTTTTTGCTTGCGATAGAATTCCCGGAGTGCGAAGCGTGTTACTACGAGTCTCTAGGATTTACGGATTGTTAGCAAGGCAAGTAACACTTAATCATATCTTTTCATACCCAGTTTTTATGCATTAGTTTCAACCCTCAACCATTGCATGATTAGGAAGTCATTAATTTGTGGGTTGGGAAGTAGATGATGAGGTAGGAACCTACTGCCCTGTTACTTTCAAACCTTGGGAGTTACTTCTACGTTATGCTTATATTGCCATGCTATGCTCGTAGACGTAGATGTGAGATTGTTCACTAATGGTTTACTTTTAGGTGGCAACTTAAACACACATCTGGGTGGATCGAGGCACTGGGGAACCCAAGTGTTGTCTGCTTTTTTGGAAATCCCGGGGTACCCGTGTGATCTTCCTATGGACCGCCACCAGGGCTCAAAGGGAATCGAGATTATTCATGCTAGAAAATTTCCGTGTGCAGCCACAAGCTATTATGGGCTCTAGCATAGTTGAGTAAGTTACGTGAAGCTCTCGAAGAGGTAGGTCAGCAGGTAGTGGGTTTATAGGTTTGGTATGATCTATCCGGAGTAGAGAGTTAATCTTTCTGAAAGACTATGTCTCGGTCATCCGTCTCTCAAACACCATGAAGTGCGAGAAACCAACGGAGGCGATCGAGTCTTGTGGGGAAAAGTGCGCAAACCTCTGCAGAGTGTACAATCTAATCATGGTTAGCCGTGTCCCCAGTTATGGACAATTCTGAGTATCTAGTACCTGAGTATTCACATGTATCTCATCACTCTAAATTAATATTGCGGGATGTTAATTACCTTAATTGGGATCATCCGAGTTGGGGGTACCTTCTCAATGATGTTTCAACCACCATGATAGTTAAAGTAAAATTTATTCCTTTGATGTAGGGAAAAACTTGCTTTCCGCAAAAATTGTAACCATAGAGCTTTCCACCAGCCATATATGCATGTAGTATAGCTTATTCTTTCATTACTCTCTATGTGTTACATTGCCAACATATTCCATGTGCTGACCCGTTCTCGGGCTGCAACGTATTATGTTGCAGACTTTTCAGACGAGGAGTAAGGATTTGTAGGTCGTTGCCGTGCAGCTCAGTTATGCCGTTGGAGTTGATGGACTCACTTTACCTTCCAAGCCTTCCGCTGTTATCGCATTAGATGGCCTTAAGCCATATTATTGTAATAAGTTCTCTTTTGAGACATTCGATGTAATAAGTGTGTGTTGCTACTCTGTTATAAATCCTTCGAGTACTGTGTGTGTCAAAGATTACCGATCCGAGGATGACACCGGCTACGTAGACTTGACCATCTGAGGTCGGGTCGCTACAAGAATGGTATCAGAGCACACGCTGAGTGTAGGACACGACCACTAAGATAAAAACCATAGTTCACTCTTCTCTACTCATTTCTGACCTCTCTCCATTTTTCCACTCTCTAGGATGACGGAGATGAAGTACAAGTTTGCCCAACCAGATGAAGACACACCTTTTGGACGCCACTTGAAGGAAGCCACTAGGTACCTGAATATTGAAATACCAAGCTTCACCGGGACGTACAACGCCACCTTGCCAGAAGAAGAATGCTGGAAGATTCAAGCCCTAGTCCCCGGAAGGACGTTTGCACCAAGCACGGAGCGCATAGTATGTGTTTTCAATGCACCCACATGGAGCTTAGGAAAGAGTATGGCAGCTCACATTACCATGGGACGCATTGGAGAAGTCTACAATAAGGAGCTTAAAGACACCATATACCAAATATGTGGACGCCGAGACGAGCAATGGGAAGTAATCAGCACCAAGAAGGATAAATCCATTGCAGCTTACATCCAGGAGCTAAACTAGCACATTCGACGTCATGAGAACCAGATGTGCGCAGACATAATGGAGTTGAAGAAAGCGAAAACTAAGATCATCGAATTGGAGGAAGAACTCAAGTCTACCCGCGATGGATATGAAGAAGAAATCAAGATACTACTAGAGAAGAATGACGACCTAGTCAAGAAGATTGGAGTCTTCATGGGAGGACCAGCACCCAAGGAAGAAGAGCAAGAAGAGGAAGAAGACCCCGCTTATCCAGACAACTACATCATCATCGATGACACTGACTCAGATCCAAGCGATGATGACTATGAAGACGAAGCTGGAGCAGATATTATGGAGTCTTCCAGCGATCAAAATTTCTAGATGACCACCAAATATTAGTAGTATATTTTTCCCCATGTAACTAGTAGTAGTTGAGCACTTATGCGATAGTCCTAGATCGTTTTGTATGCCCTTGCTTGTTTGATTGAATAAATGTGTGTTT
Organism: Aegilops bicornis; assembly: GCA_021605145.1. Classification (NCBI taxonomy): domain Eukaryota; kingdom Viridiplantae; phylum Streptophyta; class Magnoliopsida; order Poales; family Poaceae; genus Aegilops; species Aegilops bicornis. The sequence continues at coordinate 602,118,439 of CM038670.1, forward strand.
GCCTCATGTGCATATGGGTAGTGATTTCTCACTAGACCTCTTTCTATTTCTAATCTCTTCCCTCTAAAACCTCAGATGCCTCCGAGACGTGACCCCGGTTTTGCTTTCCCACCGGAGCTCACTCAGTTGATCCAACAAAGATAATACCTTGATGCAATTGCTAGTGCAGAACCAGGGCAATGCCAACAACAACAATAACAACCCGCCGCCAGTGGACAATTTAGCACGTTTTCTAAGGTTACAACAGAAGGTGTAATCAAGTAGCACCGAGCAAATATTTGCAGATGACTGTTTACGCCTTATTGTAAGGGAGTTAACCACCGCAGGATGCACAGATGCTGAAAGAGTGCGCTTTGCCGCACATCAATTGGATGGACCAGCAGCCGCATGGTGGGAGAATTACACAGCTACTTTTCCTATAACCAATGTCACTTGGGACCAGTTCCAACAAGCTTTTCACACGGCACATGTTTCAACTGGAGCCATGCAGATAAAGAAGCGTGAGTTTCGCAACTTACGACATGGGAACCGTACTATGGCCCAGTACGTGGATGGGTTTAGCAAGTTATCACGCTATGCCCCTGATGATGTGGCCACGGATGCCGCGAAGCAAGAGAAGTTTATGGAAGGGCTGAATGATGAGATGAGTATGCAGCTAATGGTGGCAACTTTCAACAACTACCATTAGTTGGTAGATAAGGCCCTAATGATTGAAGGAAAGCAGCAGCAAATTGAGAATCGTAAGAGGAAGTATGGACAAGGGAAGTATAACTCAGGAGCTCACCAGAAACCCCGCTTAACCCCGAATTCGGGAGGACTAGTTCATAACCATGGAGGACATAACCATACTGGAGGAGGATCGCATAATGGTGCGAAGAATGGGAATGGAAACGGAGTCAACAATAATCAGAATCGCTCTAACCCAGCTACACCCGCCAAGAGGGACTTAAGCCAAGTTATTTGCTTTAAGTGCGGGAAGACAGGGCACTATGCCAATGACTGCCCTGAAGGAAACAATGGAAACGGAAATGGGAGCGCTAGGAAGAAGCCCAATCCATTCAACAAAGGACAAGTGAACCACGTTAACGTGGAGGAAGTTGAAGAGCAGCCAGATGCTGTAATAGGTAAGTTTTTGGTTCAGTCATTTACCGCTATTGTTCTTTTCGATCTTTGGTGCATCGCATTCATACATATCAAGGGATTTGTGGATAAGTTTAAGTTACCAACCCTGCACCTTAGGACCCCTATTTTAGTAAGCTACGCTCGAGCAGAGTATATGGCTAGCAGATGGTGCACCCAGATACCCCTAATCATTGGCACGCATGTTTTTCCGTCTGACCTAATTATCTTGGAGTCGCAAGGATTGGATGTGATATTAGGTATGGATTGGATGTCGAAGTTTGGACGAAGTATTGACTGTGCTAGCAAGTCAATTTATCTTACCACCCCAGAGGGAAAAAGGGTTAAGTATGTATCTAGGCATGTTCCTAGGAGGAGCCAAGTGAATACCCTCACGGGAGTGGTGCAAGAGGAAGTACCTGTAGTGAGGGATTATCCAGATGTTTTCCCAGAAGAGTTACCAGGCATGCCACCGGATCGAGACATTGAGTTTCTGGTAGAACTAATGCCAGGTACCGGGCCAATATCAAAGGGAACCTATCGGATGCCCGCAAATGATCTGGAGGAAATTAAGAAACAGATCAAGGAGCTATTGGAGAAAGGTTACATTCGTAGAAGTTCATCACCTTGGGGAGCCCCAGTACTTTTGGTGGAGAAGAAGGATAAATCCCTGAGGATGGTTGTTGATTACCAAGCTACAATGAAGTAACGATAAAGAACAAGTATCCCTTACCGATGATTAATGATCTGTTTGATCAGTTGCAAGGAGCTAAGGTGTTTTCTAAGATTGATCTACGATCAGGATACCATCAGTTGAAGATCCGAGAGAAGGATATACCAAAGACAACATTCACCACTCGATATGGATTATATGAGTATACGGTCATGTCGTTTGGACTGACCAACGCCCCTGCCTATTTTATGAGTATGATGAACAAAGTGTTCATGGAGTATTTGGACAAGTTTGTTGTGGTGTTTATCGATGATATTATGGTTTACTCGAAGAACGAAGAGGAGCACGCAGAACACCTACGTTTGGTTCTTGAGAAACTCGGAACACCGGTTATATGCCAAATTCAGCAAGTGTGAGTTTTGGTTGAAGGAAGTTGGATTTCTTGGGCACGTTATATCGAGGGGTATAGCAAGGATCCCGGTAAAATTCAGTCAACATCGAATGGTTGGCACCCACTTCAGTAGGCGAGATTTGCAGTTTCCTTGGACTGGCAGGATATTATCGGAGATTCATTGAGAATTTTTCCAAGATTGCTAAACCTATGACAGAGTTACTAAAGAAGGATACCAAGTTCAAATGGACAGAGGATTGTGAGACAAGTTTTCGAGAGTTGAGGAAACGGTTAACTACAGCCCCAGTGCTAACCTTGCCAGATATACATAAGGAGTTCCAAGTGTAATGTGATGCCTCTCGCTTGGGACTTGGATGTGTTCTTATGCAGGAAGGAAAAGTTGTTTCGTATGCCTCACGGCAACTGAAGCCTCATGAGTTAAACTATGCCACGCATGATTTGGAGTTAGCAGCTGTAGTACATGCGTTGAAGACCTGGAGACATTATCTCATAGGAAATCGTTGTGATGTGTACACGGATCATAAGAGTTTGAAGTATATTTTCACACAGAAGGAGTTGAACCTCAGACAGAGGAGATGGCTAGAGCTTATAAAGGATTACGATATGAAGCTACACTATCATCCAGGAAAGGCCAACGTTGTAGCTGATGCTTTAAGTCGGAAGAGTTATGCCAATACCCTTAATGGTAGAGGACTACCAAAGGAGTTATTAGAGGAAATTATGGAACTACAGTTGGAGATTGTTCCAAGAGGTTTTCTTGCAACAATGGAGGTTCAGTCGACCTTGTTAGACAAGATTCGAGAAGCTCAGAAGGAGGATAAAGAGATTGCTGAGATAAAGGAAAGGATGGGCAAAGGAAAAGCCAAAGGCTTTCGCGAGGATGAGCACGATACCTTGTGGTTTGAGGATCGGATTTATGTGCCCAACAATTTGGAGATCAAGAAGTTAATACTTGAAGAGGCTCATGACTCACCATACTCGATTCACCCCGGAAACACCAAGATGTATTTGGACTTGAAGGAACGTTTCTGGTGGACTGGTATGAAGAAGGATATTGCCGAGTATGTAGCCGTTTGTGATGTATGCCAGAGAGTGAAGGCCGAGCATCAAAAGCCAGCAGGACTGTTGCAGCCTATGCCAATACCCGAATGGAAGTGGGACAAACTTGGCATGGATTTTATCACCGGATTACCGAGAACCAAAGCGGGATATGGTTCAATATGGGTAGTAGTGGATCGGTTGACCAAAGTAGCCCACTTCATCCCAGTGAAAACAACTTATACAAGTGCAAAGTTGGCCAAGATATATATGACAAGGATTGTATGTTTGCATGGAATCCCAAGGAGTATCGTATCAGATAGAGGAACACAGTTTACTTCAAAGTTTTGGCATCAGTTACACCAGACTTTGGGAACCAGATTGGAGTTTAGTACCGCATTCCACCCCATGCACGGATGGGATGCAGAGAGAGTCAATCAAATTTTGGAGGATATGTTGAGAGCACATGCGCTAGATTATGGATCTAGTTGGGATGACAATTTGTCAGACGCAGAATTCTCATACAACAACAGCTACCGAGCCAGTTTGAATATGGCACCGTTCAAGCTCAGATGGACGCAGATGTAGGACACCATTGATGTGGGACGAGGTTGGAGATCGCCAGTTGTTTGGACCAGACTTGATCAAAGACTCGGGGAGAAGGTTAAACTAATCGAGATGCATAAAAGGTTGCTCAGTCTAGACAGAAGAGTTACGCAGATTCAAAACGCAAGGAAGTAATCTATGAAATTGGAGACAGAGTATATCTGCGAGTATCACCCCTGAGGGGAGTAAAACGTTTTGGAGTAAAGGGAAAATTAGCCCCAAGATTTGTAGGACCGTATCGTGTTTTGGAACGAATGGGAGAAGTTGCCTACAAGCTGGAGTTACCTGAAGGACTGTCAGGAGTTCATGATGTGTTTCACGTATCACAACTGAAGAAGTGCCACGCTGAGATGGCCGATATACCGTTGAACGATACAATACCTTTGGAGGAGATTCAACTGAACGATAATCTAACTTATGAGGAGAAGCCAGTAAAGATTTTGGAGTTTGATAGCCGAGTCACTTGCAACAAGGTGATCAAGTTTTGCAAAGTTCAATGGAGTCACCATACCGAGGAGGAAGCCACCTGGGAGCGAGAAGATGATATTCGCAAGGACCATCCGCACCTATTTTCTAGCCAACCCGAATCTCGAGGGCGAGATTCATCTTAAGGGGGGTAGGTTTGTAACATCCCAAATTTTCAATTTGGCATGTTATACATAGGTCATCCATGCATATCATATTTTATTGCATATTCATTTGCTATCCTCGAAAATCCTAAGCAACTCAAGGACCCTCGGAGAGAGTTGGGGATTTTTGATTTTCACAATTGAATTTTATCAATCAATGAAAGTCGAGGATATTGGATTTTAATTATTTTTCTCTCCGAAAAATATTTCAAGTTTAAAATAAATGAGGAGATAATATGACTTCTCCAAAATAATTGAAATAACGGAGGAAAAATGTTAAAAATCATTTTTGGTATTTTATTTAATTTTATTTGGAATTTTATTTGCCCTAGAAAAAATATTTGCACGCTTTAAAAAGTTGCATTTTATGGGCCAAGAAAAGTTCATCCAGTTCTAAATATTTTATTTAGATGGAGAAAACTTATTTTGGAATTTTTAGATTTTTATTTATTTTTCTAGGAATTTTTCTTTCGGCGGAATAATTAAAAAAAACGAACGGACCAGCTCGACCGGGCTAAAGGCCCACCGAGCCAAAGCCGCCCACGAGCGCCGCCGCCCTCCGACGCCGCCCAGGCGAGGCACGGACGCCGAGGGGAGACCGAGCGGACTCCACCCCGGGCGACTTTCTTCCCAAGCCGCCGACCCCGCCTTTATAAGCCGCCACTGCCTCTGCCACCACCCGACCCCGCCCCGCAGTGCCGACCCGCCCGAGCCAGCGGAGCCGCGCCCGCCCTCAGCGCCGTCGCCGCCGCCTTCGTCGTCGCCGCCGCCCCTCGCCGACCCCGCCCCACCGGACCCGGAGCCGCCCGCTCACCGACGCGCCTCGCCGGTGCAAACCCGCCGCGGTTTTTAGAAAACCCTTCGGGTTTTTTAAAACCCTAGATCGCTTTTTTTTAAAAGCGGTTTATTTTCGCCGGTTTATTTATTTAACGAACGTCTGCTCGTCTGCTCGCTTAACGAACGCGTTCATCGTTTGTTACGTTAATCTAACGTTCGCTCGCTTAACGATTCGTCGTTTTCTTTTATTTGGATTATTCCACGGTTATTCCGATCGCGATTTCAGATCCAATTTTCAAACCTGTTTATCTTTTCATTGCTTATCGGAATCAGCGATTCAAGCGCCTGGAGTTTCGTATCGAAACCCTCTTTCCGAATAATCAACTCAAACCAGTTTTTTTCATTGTTAAATTTGACTCTAGTTCAGATTAGTAAACGGACCTTATTTCTTTCGCCGTTTGAGTTTTGTTGTTTCGTTTGGTTTGATTCTTTTTGCAAAACGGAGTTCTTAAGTTGAACTCTCCGGTCAACCTCTTTCAGTTGAAGTTTTATTTGTGCATTCTTGTTGTATTCTTATATATGTATTTTTTGCTTGCGATAGAATTCCCAGAGTGCGAAGCGTGTTACTACGAGTCTCTAGGATTTACGGATCGTCAGCAAGGCAAGTAACACTTGATCATATATTTTCATACCCAGTTTTTATGCATTAGTTTCAACCCTCAACCATTGCATGATTAGGAAGTCATTAATTTGTGGGTTGGGAAGTAGATTATGAGGTAGGAACCTATTGCCCTGTTACTTTCAAACCTTGGGAGTTACTTCTACGTTATGCTTATATTGCCATGCTATGCTCGTAGACGTAGATGTGAGATTGTTCACTAATGGTTTACTTTTAGGTGGCAACTTAAACACACATCTGGGTGGATTGAGGCACCTGGGGAACCCAGTGTTGTCTGTTTTTTTGGAAATCCCGGGGTACCCGTGTGATCTTCCTATGGACCGCCACCCAGGCTCAAAGGGAACTGAGATTATTCATGCTAGAAACTTCCGTGTGCAGCCACAAGCTATTATGGGCTCTAGCATAGTTGAGTAAGTTACGTGAAGCTCTCAAGAGGTAGGTCAGCAGGTAGTGGGTTTATAGGTTTGGTATGATCTATCCGAGTAGAGAGTTAATGTTTACGAAAGATCATGTCTCGGTCATCCGTCTCTCAAACACCATGAAGTGCGAGAAACCAACGGAGGCGATCGAGTCTTGTGGGGAAAAGTGCGCAAACCTCTGCAGAGTGTACAATCTAATCATTGTTAGCCGTGTCCCCGGTTATGGACAATTATGAGTATCTAGTACTTGAGTATTCACATGTATCTCATCACTCTAAATTAATATTGCTGGGATGTTAATTACCTTAATTGGGATCATCTGAGTTGGGGGGTACCTTCTCAATGATGTTTCAACCACCATGATAGTTAAAGTAAAATTTATTCCTTTGATGTAGGGAAAAACTTGCTTTCCGCAAAAATTGTAACCATAGAGCTTTCCACCAGCCATATATGCATGTAGTATAGCTTATTCTTTCATTACTCTCTATGTGTTACATTGCCAACATATTCCATGTGCTGACCGTTCTCGGGCTGCAACGTATTATGTTGCGCACTTTTCAGACGAGGAGTAAGGATTTGTAGGTCGTTGCCGTGCAGCTCGGTTATGCCGTTGGAGTTGATGGACTCACTTTACCTTCCAAGCCTTCATTTGTTATCGCATTAGATGGCCTTAAGCCATATTATTGTAATAAGTTCTCTTTTGAGACATTCGATGTAATAAGTGTGTGATTGCTACGCTGTTATAAATCCTTCGAGTACTGTGTGTGTTAGCATTACCGATCTAGGGATGACACCGAAGCACAGAGACTTGACCATCTGAGGTCGGGTCGCTACAGCAGAGATGAAAACTTCGGAACCTGAGACGACGGCATCTCCAGGACTGGCCCTTTATACGCTCGAAAAAAACAACCTCCTCTTGAGTTTTCCACTACAAACAAAAGGGAAAAATAGTTAATCAATCAACGCAACACATAGGGAAAAATAAATCATGATATTAACAGATTTAAAATCAACACCACTAATAAAACTTTAACTATCATTGCCAATTTGTTAGTATTTACCAAGAGGCCAGTTGAACAAAGTTATTCAGTTCAACAACACATGAAACAACAGTACTAAAAAACCATACCTAAACCATACAAAATATAAACAGACAACTCTACAGTACACATGTCCACTACAGCAAAAAATAGCTATACCTAAAAAATAAAAAAGGTCTGCAAGACACAAAACAAACAAAACTCACCGGAAGCTTCCCAAACACCCAAGTCTTTGGATCTGCATTGCCTTTTTTTATCAAATCTGCATCAACCAGATCAGAAAGCTTGGCAGGATCCATGTAACATATGCGAGGACTCGCATGTCAGCTCCGCAGTTTTGCCACGGATAAGGCAGTCAAGGTATATTAGTACAGGCCCTATGGCACAGCCTGTGATTGCCTTCCCCATGGTATGACCACTTTGGTACTTGGCAACAGCCCTTCTAAGCTCATCAACCATCAGCTGGCAATAATCCATATTTGCCATGTCCTCAAAGACGAGACCCTCAAACATTGCTGCCTCTCTGGAAACACGCAAGGCAGATCCAGGCAACACAACTTTCATAAACACAATAATGAAGAACACTTTCAGAGCAAGGTCATCTTTGCTAGGATCCTTGACGAGCACCTTGAGCTTATTCCTCAAATCCTTTGTCTTGATATCTTTGTCCCTGCTAATGTCAAGCTCCGATCTTAACTTCATCAGAGTGTCATCATATCCGTCCTCTGACGGCCTTGGCGCAGAACGACCACCACGAGGGAAACCAAATAATTGTTGTATACCATCGCTAGTGATGCGAAGCTTCTTATTAGCCTCACCCATGTCAATAGTCATTGTATCACAATCTATCCTCAGGTACAAAACTCCCATCAGAGGGCGGGAAATGTTAGACTTCACCCTCCACCTGAAGATAGAACCAAAACCAGATGCATGAACCCTAGCCACATGCCGACTCTCGAGCAATTTAGCCTCAATTGATCCAAACAATGATCTGCCTAACCTGGCCGCAATACCAGCCGAAACACAATTAAATCATTGAAAGTACAACTAGTAAATCACATGCAGTTCAAAACACAAACCACTGCAAAAAATGAATATAGAAAACAAAACAAGCATACGAATGTAAGTAAAAAGAAGATTGCACAAGTTCAACTATTAAAACAACATCAGTACCACCCTCAATTAATAAATACAATGACAAGCCTCACCTGGCCAGCATACCAGCCCAAACACAAATTAAATGACTACAATTACAATTAGTAAGTCACATGCACAACAAAACACATACCACTGCAAACAATGAATATAGGAAACAAAACAAGCATATGAAGGCAAGTAAAACACAGAAAAGATTGCACAAGTTCAACTATTAAAACAACATCAGTACCACAATGAAAATAGATGCAAAACAATGACCAACCTGACACGGCCAAAGATACCAGCCCAAACACAATTAAATCATTGCAAGTACAACTAGCAAGACACATGCAATACAAAACACATACCACTGCAAATTCATCTTCTGAATCAACTTCAATATCATCTTCTTCAGATGCAGCATCTTCAGCTTCAACACGAGCACGCTTCTTCACACCTTTGTTCACTTTTGCAGGATGAACTTTACGCTTCTTATTTTCTTTCAACAAAGACCGCTCTTGAAGAGGAGACGAAGAAGGCTTCTTATTTGTCAAACCTCGTGGACTCCGACGAACAGAGGAGCCACCAAGTTTGCTTGGACCAATTTTCACAGAACACTATCCGCATCGGCTTTGCTATTACAAGGTTGGGAAACAGCTTTCACACGTGGACTACGCCTTTGTGTGCCATCAGGATTTCGATCTGACATCTTCCTCTTCAAAACATCTTTCTTCTCCTTAACTCCATCACGATCAAACACTTGCGTCAAACGAGTTTGCATCAAGTTTGTCTTCACATGCATGTTACTTCCATGAGATCCGACATGACAAGTTGAAAAACCCGCGTCACCACCTTCATCGCCTACACATTTAGGAGCTTGAGCAACATCAACATCACTTTCTGGCACACATGCAGCCTTTTGACGCCGTTCCAATTCCTTTCTCTTCTGGAATTCATACTTCTTCTTTCTTATCCTTTCGTCCTCGAGCTGTAACTGCATAGGAACATCCTCAGCTTGGGTAATGTGCTCGGTGCCATCAACACTTTGAGATCGAGTAATGCATAACTACAAGCTGCCATCACCATAATCAACGTTAAGTGAATACGTTCCATCATTAATATCTTTAACAACATCAGCAATGTCCTCTGGAACACCATGGCTGTCATTAACTGCATAAACCAATAACATAAACACACACATAAAAAAATTAAAACACAATTAACAATGCAGACACAAAGATAAATAAAGCGCATAGCATCAGACACAAAACAAAATGGAACAACTGATGTAACTAAGCATATATATGTATTAAAGGCTGATAAAAATAGAGAAAATATAAGGGAAATACCAGCAACATTCACAAGTTCTTCTAGAAGGTTTGGTGTCTAAAAAATAACATTCACAAGATGTTGAAAGCGTTCTGATTTGTCAGAATTAGGAGGCACCGACACTCCAACATCTGCAACAATCATCATAATTAGCAAAAAAGTACAAGAACAATCAATAAGTTCAACTATGTGAATACTACAAGTTCACCGAATAAAACAAATATGAACCCACCACTTGCGTAACAAACTTCGTAAAACACAACTCTTTCAACACCATACTAGTTCTTCATTGACTACTACAACCTATTCAAATGCCGGGACAGCGGTTGAAAATACACATGGTGATAAGTACTACATCCATGCTGCGGGTTGCATCAACTGCCAAAACCATACGCGCCATACAATCCAGGACAAAATTAACATATATCAAAATACAAACAACTTATAAAGTCGATACGGCAACAACTGTACAACATAAAAAACAGATCTATTAAAAAATCATCCAAAATACATTGAAAATCACCTGCATTCAATTTGTCCGGACTGGATGATGTACCCATTGAGATCTACAGTCCTAAAATCTGCCGAACCCGATCTGCAAGACAAATGAATAAAAATTAGGGATTTGAACTATTTCAGAAACGAAGCACGCCATACAAAAGCAAAACTCTTACCAGCAAGCACAAAATCCGCCACGCAATCTAGTATCACTGCCGCCAAATGCTCGTTCAACAGCAAAGGAACCCTAGCGTGTGCAGCATGGGACAGCAAAGAGAGCAAGAGATTAGAAATAGAGAGAAAATCTGAACATAAGAGGGCGCAAGCAAAGTCAATGGCAGAGCAAAAAGAACAAAACAGAACACCCGGACCTCCACCCCTGGGGTTGAGCCCTCCAACCGACGCTCCCGCGGCGAAACAGGAGTAACAACTCCCCCTCCGAGAAGAGAAGAAGAGGGGAACGAAGACAGAATCGATTTGGGGACGGGAGAGGAGCGGAACGGGGAACATCGGAGGTTAAAAGGTGAGTGGGTGGGTTAAAAGATGAATGGGAGAAAACGGACGGCTAAAGCCCACAACCGTGGCGAAGCCCACTATCTCTAGCCAGTTACAAAAGATAATACCAAAAATCAAATACAAATAAAAAATTAATATAGATGGTGAGAACAAACGGCTAAAGTACAAATAATAACTCACAAACAGTACAAAAAATTATCAAACAAGTACAAATGAAAAAATAATTCATAACGGTCATGTTTTTACCCTAAAAAATAAAAGATAAGATAATGGGGCAAAGTCCATACAAGGAAGATGTGTCAGTACAACTATGCCCCTCAGATGCAGTTCGGTCTTGAGGCAAGTCCTAAAAGATAGAAAAACGCGTTATTCTGCTTCCCCACGCACCCACACCCCTAAGATAAGATAATGGGGCAAGTCATGTTCTGAGACTATCTTGCATGAGACGCCATGACACGCCGCGTCAATGCCTACTCTGACTCGTTCTGGCTCGGTCCCGACCCCCTTCCCCCCTCCCACCGGCGAGGCCTCGCTAGCTTGGCAAAGGCGCTCGTTTGACATGCGCAGTGCGGTTATTCTATTTCCCCCACCCCACCCCACGCACCGACACCCCTAAAAAAGATAGATAATGGGGCAAAGTCCATACAAGGAAGATGTGTCAGTACAACTATGCCCCTCGGTACGGTTCGGTGCGGGGGCAAGTCATACCACGGTACTATATTCAAACAAACAAAAAAAGAAAAAGAAAAAAATTGGCAGCACAAGGACAAAAAAGTACCAGTCCAAGTTACTGGTGTAGTCAAGTACTAGATCCAAAAAAACAAAGAAAAAATTGACCGCCCACGGACAGGCGAAGGCCCTGACAAATGCTAGATACTTGAACTCGAGCCCGTGGGCGAATCCCTAGTAATCCGCACACCCGCAAGGCCTGCCGTCCAGGGCCCACAGGTCAAGAGAGAGAGAGAGAGCGAGCGCCGTGTATAAGCGATCTGGTAACTGTTCAGATGAGTTCGACTGGTGAACGTCGGCTGCGCTTATAAAAAAGTGTAGAGCCCCCTCGAGAAGCGAGGTGGGACTAAACACATAGCTCATGCGCGCCGTCTTTGCCGCATGTCTTGAGAGAAGCTATCCGGGCCGAGTACAATGACCAAGGCGGATGGCCCAACAAAGTACTTCGCCCCATTACAAAAATCCAGTAGATCACGCACGACAAAAAATAAAAAATGAAAATAATTTAAAAAATAAAACTCACAAGAAAAATCAGTTAATAAACAAAAAAATATTGTGACAAAGTTCAAACACATCTTAATGTAAGAAGTAAAAAAATATAACACTGTAAATACAAATTTCAGAAACGAATTTACGAAAAAGTTCAACTACTACAATTCATAAGGTTCAAGTACAAATAAAAAAGAAAGTACTGTGGAGCGAAGATTAATTTTTTTATTTTATAAAATACCAAAACTATCATTATTCATTTATAAAAAAGAAAAAAAAACGTGCTCCAAAATTCATGTAAAAAAGTAAGGAAAAAATATTATACAACAAACAAAATTTGATTGGTAATTGACAACCTAAAATAGAGCAGTACAATCATAAACAGAATGTAAGTTCAGCAAACTCAATAACAAAAGGGGTTCTAAAAAATCATCAAGATATAGCACCCGTCTCCTAGTTATGAACATGAAAAATATACCAGCCAAAACAAAGAATACCCATCAGTTCAACTATAGAAATTGTTCCATTACTAATATAAAGAATGTATAAATAAAACACTTATAATTGAGCGTAACAATAGGAAAAACATTACATAAGTAGTTCCATACCATTCTGATAAAAACAATACAATTCAACCATTTCACATGCAAATGTTTTAAAAGAAAAAATACTGCAACATAATCAACCATACACAAATCTCAAAGCCCGCGTCATTTGCCACATTTAAACCTACAGCACATAAATTCTGAACGTCAGAAAGTCGTCTTCTCTCAAGAACATAACCATAACCACATCACCATCCTCAAATCCAGACTCAGCCGCAAACTCCTTCCACCTAGTAGTTAGGTTGATGCAACCATCAAAGTCGATGTGGTAGGCAACATCCATCAACTGAACCCCATTGTTGTCTGAAGTCTCCATCTTCAGAACACCGGAACTAGGAGCAACAATCCTGATCCTGGGTGACATTTTCTGCAAATGGACATGGGAGTACAAAACAAACTGAACTCCTGACATAACTGAATTTTTACACAGATATAGGAACGATTTGTATAACAAACTAAAACGGAAAAAATTTGAACCAAAACAATAACACAAAACTAACTAGACATATGAAGTGACTAAACTGAAAAATATACATATCAATACACCTACAGTAAAAACATATATTCATAAACAGATCAGAGATTATACAAAAAATGGTTTAAATATCATTAAGTAATGAACAAATACACACGTAAATCCCTCGCTGTTAAAATCCAACAAAACATAATTAAAAAAATATAGACAGGCTATTCATAGGACAAAACTGCAGATCCAGTCCATGGGTTTCGAACAGAAAACAACAAGAAAGTAGAAAACAAAACGAATAGAAACACATACCCATGATTCCTTCAAGTCACCATCCGTCAGGCGACAAACATAGGGTGCATGAAACCCATGGTTGCCGTACAGCAAACAAGAAAGTTGCCCGCGCCGTTGAGTCTGAGTGAGCTCTAAACCAGACTCGTACACACAACCGTCAGCTATACGCTCCATCTTTACCAGGCATCCGCATGAACAATCCTCCATCGAACACACAGGAACAGAGAAAAAAGCAACGAAGAGAAGAGAGAGGAACCTAGATCTGATTCTGGAAGAATGAATGAAAGGGAGGGGAAAGACTTCCAACATTTGACCAACTGGTAGGGAATAGTTATTACACAAGCCATCCAACATTTGACCGCAAATCAGTTCAACTTCAGAAAACCAAGCAGTTCAAAGGTGCACATGTCGAACATATGCAGACAAAACAACACATTCAGAGAAAAAACAAAGTTGAATTCATTTAGTCATTCAACATCTGCTCCCTCACAACAAAAATCTTAAAAACATAATATTCACTACTTCACCATAACGATCAAAGAAACGACGCCATTTTGCCTGGTAGATGGATGTGGAGCCGTGGCTGCTCTCGCCTAGCCCAACTAATGATCCGAATATGGTTCCTGCCCCTGCCCTCTGGGAAAATAAGCTCCAATTCATTGGAGTTGCAAGTATCCATCATCCCACGCCAAGTAAATGCTGAAGTTCTGCCTCCGGTTCCTCCTCGGCGACGTCACGCCATCTGCTCGCTGCGCCTCCTCCTCCTCGCCTCCGCCATCTGCAGCCCTCACATCTATGGTGTCCCCTCCTCCTCTCAGAACCTCTCCATTTCGGGATCCATCTCCCTTTTCTTTGGTTGCAGCTCGTAGAATGAAACCGATAGAGGGCTCGGTCTTTATAATCAAAGTGCAGAGCCATCGGTGCGGCTCGATGTCAACACACAAGAACAAAACTTTGACACGGCAGCAGTCCAACTACACATACGGGCATCAATTCAAAACAACACTGAAAAACACGCAACTTAATTACACAGTTTGACCGGATTACAAGAAATAGCAGCTTATAGTCAGCCGCCATACACAACTTCCGCCAATGACAAAATGACATGGGAATCCGCGGTAGAAAACATCTCAAAAAAGCAAAATTGACAACGCAAATCTTTTCATACAGGCCTTATATCTCTCCCTGCAACACCAATTCGAAAGTTAAACAATAGAAAAAGAAGAACAGATTTCCATCGCGGGCGTGGAAAACGACCAAGAACACCAAAACTTGTAAACATAAATTACGGATGAAAAATAATCTCAAAAAACATCCAACTGAAGGCCAGACGTCATGGAAACCCTTACATGTCTCCTCTAGCAACGAATGGCCCGCAGAATCGCGCCGGAGAACGACCGGACGCCCGACGTAGCATCCCATGTTTCCGTCCGTCATGCACGCAGGAACATAAGTTTTGGTTGAAAAACACGTCAGTCCAACCTGTTAACCACGTCAGTTCAAGTAGGGTAACAGAATAATATTCTGTTACGCGTAACAGAATAGCCCAGATGTATATACATATATATATATATATGTATATATATATATATATATATATAGACACACACACACTTATAAGGACATGCTTGCATAACCAAATTAAACATCAACTTACATAGCTGGCTACTACAACCATGGCATTTGCACACACCAAAGTAAAATGTTACATGCATAATTACATAGGTGGCTACTACACACATGACATTTCCACACACACTAATAAAGTAAACTATATATTACATGCGTGATTGATACGTCCATTTTGCATCATGCTTTTATATCGATATTTATTGCATTATGGGCTGTTATTACACATTATGTCACAATACTTATGCCTTTTCTCTCTTATTTTACAAGGTTTACATGAAGAGGGAGAATGCCGGCAGCTGGAATTCTGGGCTGGAAAAGGAGCAAATATTAGAGACCTATTCTGCACAACTCCAAAAGTCCTGAAACTTCACGGAGGCACGTTTTGGAATATATAAAAAATATTGGAGAAAGAATCAACCAGAGGGGGCCCACACCACAGCCCACGAGGGTGGGGCGCCCTACCCCTGGCGCGCCCCTGCCTCGGGCCCCCTGGCAGGCCTCTGGTGCCCCCTTCTGCTATATAAAGGCTTTTACCCTGGAAAAAATCATAAGAAAGCTTTCGGGACGAAAAACCGCCGCCACGAGGCGGAACCTTGGCGGAACCAATCTAGGGCTCCGGCGGAGCTGTTCTGCCGGGGAAACATCCCTCCGGGAGGGTGAAATCATTGCCATCGTCATCACCAACGATCCTCTCATCGGGAGGGGGTCAATCTCCATCAACATCTTCACCAGCACCATCTCCTCTAAAATCCTAGTTCATCTCTTGTATCCAATCTTTGTCTCAAAACCTCAGATTGGTACCTGTGGGTTGCTAATAGTGTTGATTACTCCTTGTAGTCGATGCTAATGGTTTATTTGGTGGAAGATCATATGTTCAGATCCTTTATGCATATTAATATACCTCTGATTATGAACATGAATATGATTTGTGAGTAGTTACGTTTGAGGAAATGGGAGAAGTCTTGCTATAAGTAGTCATGTGAATTTGGTATTCGTTCGATATTTTGATGAGATGTCTGTTGTCTTTCCTCTAGTGGTGTTATGTGAACGTCGACTACATGACACTTCACCATTGTTTGGGCCTAGAGTAAGGCATTGGGAAGTAATAAGTAGATGATGGGTTGCTAGAGTGACAGAAGCTTACACCCTAGTTTATGAGTTGTTTCGTAAGGGGCTGATTTGGATCCATATGTTTCATGCTATGGTTAGGTGTACCTTAATACTTCTTTTGTAGTTGTGGATGCTTGTAATAGGGGTTACTTGTAATAGGGGTTAATCATAAGTGGGATGCTTGTCCAAGAAAGGGCAGTACCCAAGCACTGGTCCACCCACATACCAAATTATCAAAGTAACGAACGCGAATCATATGAGCATGATGAAAACTAGCTTGACAATAATTCCCATGTGTCCTCGGGAGCGCTTTTCTCTATATAAGAGTTTGTCCAGGCTTGTCCTTTGCTACAAAAAGGATTGGGCCATCTTGCTGCACCTTATTTACTTTCATTACTTGTTACTCGTTACAAATTACCTTATCACAAAACTATCTGTTACCGATAATTTCAATGCTTGCATAGAATACCTTACTGAAAACCGCTTGTCATTTCCTTCTGCTCCTCATTGGGTTCAACACTCTTACTTATCGAAAGGACTACAATAGATCCCCTATACTTGTGGGTCATCAATGATTAACTAGCATAAATGATCATCCGATCATCATCTACTTCTTGTGACGCTTGCTCGCTTGTGGCTCGATCCGGGCTCGTCGATTTGGGTAACGAGGCACTTCCTCATGTCAACGATCCGCCTGTGCATCTCGTAGCATGTGTACACGCTCTGGGCCGCAAACCTGAGGTGAGGTTCATCCAGTTGCCGCATCCAGGCCCTGTGCCAAGATAGGAGACTTATTCTCTGGGCATCCTGCTTCATCTTTTCGTAGTAGGGGTCAATGATGGCCGAGGCGAGTTCGACCAGGGAGTCCTTCTTCGTGCTGCCCCAGACCGCGTAGTGGTCATGGATTTCGACAAGGTTCTTGCAGGCCAAGCACGTAACACTGAGCGCTTTTACATCGTTGGTGGTATCCACCATGGCAAACTTGTAGTCAGTGCTGTTGACAAACCTGTTGAAACCCGCCCGGCATGACCCGGGTCGCCGAGGCGCCCGTGGCCAGGGTGATAAATCAACTGCATGTAACAGACCCACCTCATTTGCATCTAACCCCGCCTCAACAGGTGTTGACACCGCCAGGTCATTTTTTCAACCCCCTGGATAATATGATTGCTGCGGCTTCATGATTGGCGGCTCTTCCCGTTGAAGGCAAGTCTCCTGCCGCAGTTGAGGCACGGAAGGTTGTGGAGCTTCTTCAGAGAGTGGTGGCTCAGCAGGCGGCTTACTCATACAGTCGTGATAGGATTCATTTTACTCCTCGTCAAAGTCAAAGTTATAGCAGGCACATTGAATCGCCAGCGGTTTCCAGCAGCGAGCGGCATCGGAACAAAATGTGTGGGCAGGACCCGCCGCGTGATGATAGTAATGTCCAGGCCTTATTAGATCAAGCCAGGGCACGTCAAGAGGCAGAGATGGCGGCTCAGTTAGCGGCTCATCGGCAACTCCAACGTAACCCGTCAGCGTCTATAGAAGCCGGGATGACTTCCAGGACAATGGATGTGCCGTGCTTAGCGCCGGCTCTACACAATCAGCGTTTGCCCAAGGATTTTGAGGGCCCTCGAAAAGTACCCAATTACTCTGCGGATCAACCTCCGGATGCTTGGATTGAGAGCTACGAGCTGGCTATGGAGATGTTGGATGTTAACGATGATGTGTGTGCCAAATATTTCACCATGACGTTGGATGGGCTGGCTCGCACCTAGCTAAAGGGATTGCCCCCTAATTCCATCAACTCATGGACTGAATTGAAGACACGTTAAAAAACCAAACAAATTGATTGGACCGAGGTTCGTGCAGGAGAGAATAGAAACTAATAACGATGGAGCAAGAAAACGGATGCGCTAACGCGCAACGGCTTTCGCGCTAGTTGCTCAATCCGTTGCTTGTTTGGTTCGAGGTTGAGCTCACCCGCCACCCTACGTCAGTAGTATTCCTAACTTCTATTCCCTTTTCATTCAGAATTTTAAAAATACATGTAAGCGGCCTCTGTCGATTATCGACCTAGACACTTGCATCCAGCATGAGGATGAGTCAACCGCCCATTGGGTTCGTCGGGTATCAGCTATTATCCACTCGTCGGATAGCATCAACACTGGTTCTGTTGTTTTAATTTTGGAGAAAAATTGTCGGTTTATTCCCCTCAAATAGAAGCTAGGGCGGCTTAAACGTCATTGCAATGACATGGGAGAGCTCATGGCGGCTCTTATCAAATATGCCAACTCAGACAGCACTAAGGATCCTAATTCAGATGAGAAGGGGCAGCAGCAGAATATGACAGGTCAGAGCCAAGGTAGCAATGGTAAGTGCAAGCACACTGACGGCGGGTCAGACTTTGTGGCCAACACTAATGCACAGAGCGGTGATCGTTGTTGTAAGGGAAAATTCCAACCCCAGTTTGGAAGGCCAAAGTTCAATTTAGAGGCGATCTTGAACCAATCTTGCCCAAAACATAGTCATCCCAATAAGCCATCAACTCACATGTGGAAAGATTGTAATATCATGAGGGAGTATAAGAATTCCAGCTTTCACCAGGACCACAATAATGGTAACGGCCCGCAAAGCGGGTGAGGCTCCGGCTCTCATGGGCCCGGCTTTGGAGGTGGCGGCTCAAACTCTGGATTTCAAGGCCAGGGCAATCAAGGTGGTTAATCAGCAACCTAGTCAAGGCAATCAGCAGTAGCAGTCCGGGTATCAGAGTAATCCAAAGCAGCTGAATGATACGTCTCCAACGTATCTATAATTTTTGATTGGTCCATGCTATATTATCTATTGTTTTGGACTATATTGGGCTTTATTTTCCACTTTTATATTATTTTTGGGACTAACCTATTAACCGGAGGCCCAGCCCAGAATTGCTGTTTTTTTGCCTATTTCAGTGTTTTGAAGAAACGGAATATCAAACGGAGTCCAAACGGAATGAAACCTTCGAGAACGTGATTTTCTCATCAGATAAGACACAGGAGACTTGGACCCTCCGTCAAGAAATCCCCGAGGCGGCCACGAGGGTGGAGGGAGCGCCCCCTACCTCGTGGGCCCCTCGGAGATCCACCGACGTACTTCTTCCTCCTATATATACCTACGTACCCCCAACAGATCAGATACGGAGCCAAAAACCTAATTCCACCGCCGCAACTTTCTGTATCTTCGAATTATCCGTTTGGTTTGGCCAACTAGATTGGTAGTTCTTGCAATGGGAGAAGTGTTTAGCTTTGGGTTCAATCTTGCGGTGTCCTTACCCAGTGACAGGAAGGGTTGCAAGGCACGTATTGTATTGTTGCCATCGAGGATAACAAGATGGGGTATTTATCATATTGCATGAATTTATTCCTCTACATCATGTCATCTTGCTTAAGGCGTTACTTTCTTTTCATTAAATTAATACTCTAGATGCATGCTGGATAGCGGTCGATGAGTGGAGTAATAGTAGTAGATGCAGGCAGGAGTCGGTCTACTTGTCTCGGATGTGATGCCGATATACATGATCATACCTAGATACTCTCATAACTATGCTCAATTCTGTCAATTGCTCAACAGTAATTCGTTCACCCACCGTAAAATACTTATGCTCTTGAGAGAAGCCGCTAGTGAAATCTATGGCCCCCGGGTCTATTTTCATCATATTAATCTTCCTAAGCTTTATTATTGCTTTGCTTTTTTACTTTGCCTTTTAATTTTGGAGAAAAAATGTCGGTTTACCTTGCATCTCTATCAGATCTCACTCTCGTAAGTGACCGTGAAGGGCTTGACAACCCCTATTCGCTTTGGTTGCGAGGAGTTATTTGCTTTGTGTAGGTACGAGGGACTTGCGCATGGCCTCCTACTGGATTGATACCTTGGTTCTCAAAAACTGAGGGAAATACTTACGCTGCTCTGCTGCATCATCCTCTCCTCTTCGGGGAAAACCAACGCAAGCTCAAGACGTAGCACTGAATAGTGGTCAATATCATGTTTTTACCATGAGCCTGTGCAAGCGAGATCAGAAGGTTCATAAACGAGCGGTGAGCGCGGTTGAGCCGACAATCCCTCGATACTTAGAATGGTCAGAGCGGCCCATTGTATGGAGCCGTGAGGATCACCCGCCCTGGATTGATAACCCGGGCCAGCTAGCTTTGGTGGTTGCTCCTGAGGTTGGAGGTTACAAGTTCACTAAGGTGCTTATGGACGGAGGCAGCAACATTAATATCCTTTATTATGATACTTTTCTCCAGATGAATTTAACTGACAAAGATCTCAAGCCGTCTTCTACAGTCTTTCATGGGGTGGTGCCTGGTAAGTCGGCTTATCCGGTGGGTAAGATAGCCTTGGAGGTGGCTTTTGGCAATGAACATGATCACATGGCTGAGACATTGAATTTTGAAGTGATTAAAATCAAAAGCCCCTATCATGCTCTGTTTGGACGGCCGGCTTATGCCATGTTTATGTCGCGGCCTTGTTATGTGTATTTGCAGCTTAAGATGTCAGGTCGCAAAGGAACCATCACAATGCATGGTGACAGGAAGATTGCCATGGAATGTGAGGAAGGTGGTGCTGCCTATGCCGAGTCTGCTTGTGCCACGAAAGAGCTTAACTTTCACAAAGACAACGTTGACCTGGCTGATATGACTCCATTGAATAAGCCAACCACAAAGCATGACCTTTTGTTGAAATTTAAATTAGCGGATCACTAGTACGACGATCTCCTAAACAAACGGTTTTCAACCCCTTTCCATGATGACATTTGGAACCGTCACCAAGTGAGTGTGGGTGATAGGGGGGTCCTTCCCGCACGACCTATAAACCATCGGGGATATGCCCTCCTGGCACACATGTTCGGCAAAATGAGGTCATGTGCGACCGACGAGCGCTCAAATACAGAAATACGTATAGTAGAGCTAAAAAATACAATTATAGCCCAAAATTGTTTCCGGTCGCAAGTACATCCCACACAGTCAGTCCCCGCTAAACTTTTCTGTTCGTCTGTGCATCCCACACAGTCGCTCCAAGGAAAAAGTTTCCGTTCATAGGTACATCGAACACAATTTTTCCTGTTAAATATCTTGCGTTATTGAATATATCACACACAGTCCATGGAAGAAACTGTGTAGCAAAGGCTGTCCATCACACACAGTTTTCATGTGGTAAACGTTTGCGCAAGGTGGCCTAACGCAAACAGTTTTCAAGAGAAATTCATGTGTGGTTGTTCATTGATCCAACACGGCTTGTTCCTAGAAACTGTGTGCGTTGCCTGAGGTCATCGCCCACGGTATTTTTTAAACAACCGTTTGCAATAGAAAAATCCAATTAGCAGGCTAATTATATGATTATTCATAATCCATTTATTAATCTAATTGACAGTTCATATTAAGCACACAATATATTTCATTTTCATAATTGAAATACATCAGAGTACAACATCATATAGCTTCAGCACTAAGCTACCCCATTGCACAACTACACGGGACCAAGTTTCACATGCAACATCTATAACCTTTCGAAATTAGCATCATAGGCGGTACATAGACAGATGTATCTCATCTGGAAAACTATGAAGAAGAAGGCGAATATTGAGCCTTCATTGATGTTGAAGGTCTTTGTAACTTTAGGCCAGTGCCTGTGGATGATTGACCGTCCATCCTTCGTCCTCTTCAGGAACACTTCAATATTGAACCATGGGTGTTGTCTGAATACCTTCCTCGCCTCGACCATACAGGTGGTTTGAGAGGTAATCATCAAGAAACTGCTTTGGAAAGGCACGGAAATAAGGATGTGCATAAATATCTTCTCTATATTGGAAATGGGGCAAAGGAATAAAAAAGGCAAGGTATAATAGTTAGTACCTTCCTGTAATGAACTGATGTCTTCTTCATTGTGCAGACAAAGATCTTGTTGTTTTTTGTCGCTAATTTCTTTATCCTAACAATCTTTCTGGGTTTTTTTGACTTGATTGATATTCATGGACAACTCATTTCCCCATATGCAAAAAGGGTCGAACAGTGGGTCAAAACCTCTGACAGCAGGACCTACATGTGCAAGACCAAATTGTTAAAAACCTAAATATTAGAATGGTTCCTGCAATTGCACAATAATGTGCTATTAGACAACGGACCATGCATGTGCTAACCTCGATTGTAAACCTCGGTGCTTACCATTGTTTCCACAACACATATAAGGTAGTTAGTCATCAGGTTAAGTAAGGGTTCACATGCTATCCGTAAAATATGTTGATGAAAAATAATCACATTGCAGATTCATCAGATTAATTGAAGCCACACGGAAAACCCATTTGTCAACCAAGCATGATTAAGAATTAGGAAATATAGCACTTGTATATGTTTCTCATGTATTAAGTGCAGCCAAATTCGATTTATTCCTCACATGCACAACAATACAAAATTCTACCCACGACAATTGGACATTGCATTGCAGAATTGAACCAAGCAGTTAACTAAACACCACAACAAATGAACCAAACATTAACTGAGCACCACATTGCACAATATAACATACTCCTAATAGAAGATCAGACAATTAACCAAACAGTTAACTACAGCTAATTGTAGCAATTTTATTTTTCTAATGTATTTACTACAACCAAATTCAATTTATTCCTCACATGGTATACAATAACAAAATGCACCCACAATTTTGTAAAGACAAATTCGATTTATTTCTCACATGGAAGACAATACAAAATTGCAGCCTGAAGAATTGAACATCACATTTGCAGAATTGAACCAAATAGTTAACCGAAGACGACATCTAATTAATAAAATAGTTAATAAGTCAGCACCACACTACACGGCATACAGAACATATAAACTAGAGCAACATATTGCATGGTAAAATTAGATAGCATAATTGACTAGAATTTGTTGAGGAAAGGTAGGAGCAGCACACGCGACGAGTAAATCGAGCATGCTTAACCGACATAGCTAGCAAATGGCAAGGTGCTCCTTCAAGATCTGGGGGTCGGCACGAATGGCAGCCATCGCGACCTCATCCGCGCGTGAGTCCGCGATTTGCTTCTATGCTGCCAAATGCTCCTTGAGGTCGTCGCTAAATTTCGCGCACCATGGCTTAGGTCGGCGCTTATTTGGTGGAGGGGTCGGTGATTTGGGTGGAAGGTGTCGCGCTCGCGTCGGCGGTAGGGGCATGTGGGATGTGGAAGGAGGATGACGGGGGTCGGGTGTGGATTACCTGCCTGGATAGGTGAGTGAAAGCACAAGTGCTCCCTAGGTGGTTTTGGTAATTAATGTCAACATATCTCTTGTTGGACTAACACTTTTATCTAGTATGTTTCAGATAAGTTCAACAATGGAGTGGCATGGACTAAAGGATGTGGGAACAACTTCAAGATGCTAAGGATAAAAGATTGGTTAAAGCTTCAAGCTCAAGACTCTTCATTTTACTTTTTTGTGGTCCAAGATCACATTGAGTCTATAGGAAAAGCCAATACTATCAAGGAGGGATGAGGTGTTGCTTAATGAGCCTCTTGCTTCATGTGCTTAGTGATATGCTCCAAAACCCTCAGCCACTTTCTCACATCCACATATGTCCTAAACCTAAAAGTCAAACTCGGCCCCACTGATTCTTTCTATCCGGCGCCACCGAGTTTTGATGTCTTAGCCACTGCCACAAACCCTAAGCAAATCGGTTTCACCAATAGGGATCTCGGTCTCACCGAGATGGGATTGTAATCTCTCTGTGTATGTCCCGGTCTCACCGAGTTTGTGCAATCGGTACTACCGAGATTACAATGCAAACTTTCTGGTTAGCTTATTACCAAAATCGGTCCCACCGAGTTTGAGTAATCGGTCTCACCGAGTTTGCCTGACCAACTCTCTGGTTAGCTTATTACCAAAATCGGTCCCACCGAGTTTGTGTAATCGGTCTCACCGAGACTACGTTATGCCCTAACCCTAATCATATCAGTCCTACCGAGATGCATGTCAGTCCCCAATCAAAATCCTAACTTGGTCACTAGGTTTGCTAAATCGGTCGACCGAGTCTCAT
Source organism: Aegilops bicornis (assembly GCA_021605145.1). Taxonomy (NCBI): domain Eukaryota; kingdom Viridiplantae; phylum Streptophyta; class Magnoliopsida; order Poales; family Poaceae; genus Aegilops; species Aegilops bicornis. The sequence goes on from CM038670.1 coordinate 602,142,682, forward strand.
TGAATCGGTCCCACCGAGTTTGGTAAATTGTGTGTAACGGTTAGATTTTGTGTGGAGGCTATATATACCCCTCCACCTCCTCTTCATTCGTCGAGAGAGCCATCAGAACAAGCCTAAACTTCCAGCATCCTATTTCTGAGAGAGAACTACCTACTCATGTGTTGAGGCCAAGATATTCCATTCCTACCATATGAATCTTGATCTCTAGCCTTCCCAAAGTTGCTTCCCACTCAAATCTTCTTTCCACAAGATCCAAATCCTATGAGAGAGAGTTGAGTGTTGGGGAGACTATCATTTGAAGCACAAGAGCAAGGAGTTCATCATCAACGCACCATTTGTTACTTCTTGGAGAGTGGTGTCTCCTAGATTGGCTAGGTGTCACTTGGGAGCCTCCGACAAGATTGTGGAGTTGAACCAAGGAGTTTGTAAGGGCAAGGAGATCGCCTACTTCGTGAAGATCTACCGCTAGTGAGGCAAGTCCTTCGTGGGCGACGGCCATGGTGGGATAGACAAGGTTGCTTCTTCGTGGACCCTTCGTGGGTGGAGCCCTCCGTGGACTCGCGCAATCGTTACCCTTCGTGGGTTGAAGTCTCCATCAACGTGGATGTATGATAGCACCACCTATCGGATCCACGCCAAAAAAATCCGTGTCACCAATTGCGTTTGAATCCTCCAAACTCTTCCCTTTACATTCTTGCAAGTTGCATGCTTTACTTTCCGCTGCTCATATACTCTTTGCATGCTTGCTAGATATGTATTGTGAATGTTGAAATTGTGCCTAAACTCCACTTAAACCGAAAAAGATTAAAAACTACGTCTTTGGTACTTAGGGTCCAATCACCCCCCCCCTCTAGACACCTCTTCTCAAGATCCTACAAGTGGTATCAGAGCATTGGTCTCCATTGCCTTGGTTTAATCACCATTGGAGGAAGATGGATGAGTCTACTTTGGGGAGTCTTAGACATAGAGTACCTATTCTTGATGGAGAATATTTTCATGAGTGGAAAAATGAGATGCTTGCAATTTCGAATCAATATCATTTGAACAAGTACATTGCTAGCCCTTGTGCACCTCATGCTGATCCTATGCATCCTACCCTTGATGAAGATATTGACATGACTAGAAATCTTAGAACTATTAATCTTATCATTAGAGGCTTGCCTAGAAACTTGATTAGAATCTTGCCTATTCTTGAGTGTGCCTACACTATATGGAAATTTCTTGAGGAGCGCTTTCCAAATTATTCCTTGAAAAATCTAGATGAGATTCTCTATAAGTCTATCGCCTTAAGTAAGATGAATACTAGTGATCCTATGTTTGGTGATCGTCTATTTGAACTCATCGACCTTATGCGTGCCAAAGGAGATGTTGGAATTATTGGTGATATTATTTCTGAAGCTATAAGAATTCATAGACAAGATCATTGTCAAACTCACTCTAACGAATTACACTCTCTAGGACTTGATCCACCACATGATGAGGTTGAACATGGATACTATGATGAGGATGATGATAGTGACTTCGATCTTGATGATGCAATGAGACATTTTGGTCTTATGGCAAATCTTCGGGGATATGTGTCAGGAGGAAAGGAATGGGTTCTTGACAGTGGATGTACCGATCACATGACCGGAGATAAAGACATGTTTCGTGAGCTTGCTGAAAATGATAGTCCTCGAAAATATGTCACTTTTGGTGACAACTCAAAGGGTAAGGTGGTTGGCCTCGGTAAGGTGGCCATCTAACATGATAGCTCCATACAAAATGTCATGCTCGTTGAGTCTCTTGGCTACAACCTACTTTCAGTATCTAGACTTGATGATTTCGGTTTCAATGTCCTATTTACTGAAGTAGATTGCCAAGTGTTTCGTCGAGACAATCATAAAATGGTCATTACCGGTGTGCGTAGAGGTGATCTTTACATTGTTGATTTCTCTAAAAAGGCACAACCTAAAACTTGCTTCATTGCTAAATCCTCAAAAGGTTTGTTATGGCATAGACGACTAGGTCACGTAGGCATGAGAAACCTTGACAAGCTTATTAAAGGAAATCATATCCTTGGAGTTGACGATGTCATATTTGATAAGGATAGAATGTGCAGTGCTTGTCAGGCAGGTAAACAGGTTGGAGGAAGACATTCGGTGAAGAACATTATGACCACAAGGAGGCCACTCGAGCTGATTCACATGGATCTCTTTGGTCCCAACTCTTACAAGAGTCTCAGTGGAAATTCTTTTGGTCTAGTTATAGTCGATGACTTTTCAAGATTTACGTGGGTGTTCTTTCTTGATGATAAATCGCAGGTCCAAAAGATCTTCAAAAACTTCGCTAGGAAGGCCCAAAATCAATTTGAAGTAAATATCAAGAAGGTTCGCAGCGATAACAGAACGGAGTTCAAGAACGCAAATGTGGACACCTTTCTTGACGAAGAAGGGATTTCACACGAGTTCTCGGCTACGTACACACCTCAACAAAATGGAGTTGTTGAGAGGAAGAACCGGACGCTCATCGAAATGGCGAGAACGATGCTTGATGAGTACAAGACACCGAATCACTTTTGGGCAGAAGCGGTTGAGACAGCCTGTCATGCAACAAATCGCTTGTATCTCCAGAAGCTACTCGGCAAGACGGCATACAAGCTCCTCACCGGTAACAAACCCCAAGTTGGATACTTTCGAGTATTTGGCTCAAAGTGCTACATTCTTGATAAGCATCGTCGTTCTAAATTTTCTCCTAAGTCTCATGAAGGTTTCCTACTAGGTTATGGCTCAAACTCTCACACTTACCGTGTCTACAACAATTTCACCCGAAAGGTTGAAGAGACGGTAGATGTGAAGTTTGATGAATCTAACGGCTCACAAGTAGAGCAATTACCAATTGATGTAGGAGACAAAGATCAGTCGGAAGCAATCCAAGACTTGTCTATTGGCGAGGTTCGTCCAACGGAGGTGAAGGAGAGTACCTCGTCCTTCCAAGTGGAAGCTTCTACTTCACGACAAGGTGAACCAAGAATAGATACGGAAGCATCCACAAGTGGGACACACCAAGATGAAGAAAACGAGAAAATGCATCAAGATGAACGTCAACAACCTCCTTCTCCACCACGACAAGAGAATGACAACGCTGAAAGTGCTAGTTATCGACTAGAGGGGGGGTGAATAGGCGATTTTTAGGGAAGTCTTCAAAACGTGGAAGTTTTGAAGACAAACAATAGAAATGACCTAATTGATATGCAGCGGAAGATAGACTACAACAAGCAAACCATAGTCAAGTATGCTGTAATGAGAAAGTACAAAGACTAATAGCTGCTTAGTAGTAAGGATCTGGATGGAAGATAGTATGAAGCCAACCAACTATATTAGTCAAGCAATGAAGTCAAACAGGTACGACAAATAGGCAATGACTTCATGAAGACAAACTCTAAGTAAAGGGAGGGAGAGGATAGAACCGGTCACTTGTTGGAGACATAGGATTTGTTGGACCAGTTCGATTCTTTGTGACAACTATGCGTCAGTTAGTGAGGCTGAGATTCAACTCAGAAGACCGCGTCTTCACCTTATTCCCCTTGAGCTAAGAACACACAGTCCTCGCCCAATCTGTTGAGCGCGGAGTGACTCATTCTCTTTTTGAAGATCTTCACGAGCCGCTCTCAGTTTCTCAAGCTCTTGCTTCCTTTGAAGATAATCATAGGAGAGCTTTTCATGAGTGGTTGAGAGCGATTCATGACGACTTTCTTGTTCTTGGTACTTAGCATGAATATTTTTTATGTCTTCAACTAAGGACTGTGAACGTGTCATTTCCGTCTCCAACAGGTCATCGCTTTTATCTAATAATTTTTTAGTATGTTCCATAGCTTTTTGTTGTTCAGTTGCAATTTTAGCAAGTGTTTTGTTGCTGGGCTTGGACTCACAATCAGAGTCATCTTCACGTGATTTTACCTTGGCACCACGTGCCATGAAGCAGTAGGTGGGAGCAGGGTCGTCCATGTCATCAGCTTCAGCGTTGGTGTGGAAGTCATTGTCTTCAGTGTTGAAGATGGACTTGGCAACATAGGCTGTGGCTAGAGCCAGACTTGCAACGCCAGGGTCGGACTCTTCTCCAGACTCCACCTCCGCCTCCTCAGAAGCAGACTCCTCCTCTGAATCCATTTCCTTACCAACAAAAGCACGAGCCTTGCCAGATGAGCTCTTCTTATGATATGAAGACTTTGATGAGGACTTGGAAGAAGACTTTGAAGATTTCTTCTTCTTCTTGTCATCAGAATCATATTCCTTGCTTTTCTTCTTCTTCTTCTCATTATACCACTGTGGACACTCAGATATATAGTGTCCAGGATTATTGCAATTGTGACAAGTTCTCTTCTTGTGGTCATGAGTGGAAGCTTCATCATTTCTTGAGCTAGATCATGAAGACTTTCTGAAGCCTTTCTTCTTAGTGAACTTCTGGAACTTCTTCACAAGCAAAGCAAGTTCCTTTCCAATGTCTTCAGGATCATCAGAACTGCAGTCAGATTCTTCTTCAGATGAGGAAACAACTTTTGCCTTCAAAGCGCGAGTTCGTCCATAGTTGGGACCATAGATATCTCTTTTCTCAGAAAGCTGGAACTCATGTGTGTTGAGCCTCTCAAGTATATCAGACGGATCGAGTGTCTTGAAGTCAGGGCGTTCTTGTATCATGAGGGCAAGGGTATCAAAGGAGCTGTCAAGTGATCTCAGTAGTGTCTTGACGATTTCGTGCTTGGTATTCTCAGTGGCGCCGAGAGCACGAAGCTCATTTGTGATGTCGGTGAGACGATCAAACGTGAGCTGGACATTTTCATTGTCGTTTCTCTTGAAGAGGTTGAAGAGGTTGCGAAGAACACTGATCCTTTGATCTCTCTGGGTTGAGACGCCTTCGTTGACCTTGGATAGCCAGTCGCAGACTAGCTTCGACGTTTCCAGAGCACTCACACGGCCATACTGTCCTTTGGTCAGATGACTACAGATAATGTTCTTGTCGGTTGAGTCCAGTTGAATGAACTTCTTGACATCAGCAGGGGTGACACCTTCACCAGTTTTGGGAACGTCGTTCTTGACGACATACCAGAGGTCAACATCAATGGCTTCAAGATGCATGCGCATCTTATTCTTCCAGTAGGGATATTCAGTTCCATCGAACACGGGGCAAGCAGCGGAGATTTTGATTATCCCTGCAGTCGACATAGCTAAAACTCCAGGTGGTTAAACCGAATCACACAGAACAAGGGAGTACCTTGCTGTGATACTAATTGAAAGTGCTAGTTATCGACTAGAGGGGGGGTTGAATAGGCGATTTTTTGGGAAGTCTTCAAAACTTGGAAGTTTCGAAGACAAACAATAGAAATGACCTAATTGATATGCAGTGGAAGATAGACTACAACAAGCAAACCATAGTCAAGTATGCTGTAATGAGAAAGTACAAAGACTAATAGCTGCTTAGTAGTAAGGATCAGGATGGAAGATAGTATGAAGCCAACCAACGATAGTAGTCAAGCAATGAAGTCAAACAGGTACGAAAAATAGGCAATGACTTCACGAAGACAAACTCTAAGTAAAGGGAGGGAGAGGATAGAACCGGTCACTTGTTGGAGACATAGGATTTGTTGGACCAGTTCCAGTTGCTGTGGCAACTGTACGTCTGGTTAGGGAGGCTGAGATTCAACTCAGAAGACCGCATCTTCACCTTATTCCCCTTGAGCGAAGAACACACAGTCCTCGCCGAATCACTCTGGTAAATCTTCAAGGTAGACTCCCAAACCATCACAGACTTCGTTCACCGGCGATCCATAATGACTCTTGGATGCTCAGAACGCGACGCCTAACCGGCTGGAGGATTCACAGTCCTCAAGTGTAATAAGTCTTCAGGTCACGCAGACAGAAAGACTTCAGTGATGCCTAACACTCTCTGGCTCTGGGTGTTTGGGCTTTGTCCTCGCAAGGATTTCTCTCTCTCAAAGGCTTCGAGGTGGGTTGCTATCAAACGACAAAAGTCGCGGCAAGAACTCTGAGAAGCCACCAATTTATGGTGTAGGGGTGGGCTATTTATAGCCACTAGGCAACCCGACCTGATATGTCCGAAATGACCCGGGGTCACTAAGGAACTGACACGTGTTCCAACGGTCAGATTTCAAACACACACGGCAACTTTACTTGGGCTACAAGCAAAGGTGACTCATCCAGCTCTGGATAAGATTTGCTCTCATTGTCTTCGCTCCAAGACATAGGATTTGGGTTGAGCATCACTTCAGTCATTCTGAATTTGTTCACTTGGACCCCACTTAACAGTACGGTGGTTCCTATGAATCAAAACAGAAGAAACAGGAAACAACGAAACGGCACAGTCTTCGCACTCCATAGTCTTCACTCAATGTCTTCTCTTGTCATAGTCTTCAATATGAATACCTTCATATACCACCATTGTCTTCAATGTCTTCATAAATTTTTAGGGTCATCTCCGGTAGGTAAACCGAATCAATGAGGGACACTACCTGTGTTATCCTGCAATTCTCACAAACACATTAGTCCCTCAACCAAATTTGTCGTCAATACTCCAAAACCAACTAGGGGTGGCACTAGATGCACTTACAATCTCCCCCTTTTTGGTGATTGATGACAAACTGGTTGAAGTTTCCAACGAGGATAAAATATGTGAAACTGTAAAGGATAGGGTATTGTCTTCATAAGTGGCAAGGGCTCCCCCTGAAGATGTGCATATAATTAATTTGCTTTTGGAATGCAAATGCACATGGCAGGTTGTACTTGTGGAGATCCTCTTCAACTTATGAAGATAACTCATCGTGCATGAAATGATATAACTAAGAGAATGACATGCATAATGAAAAATGGACGTCTGCAGAATGATCTAAGTGCGGAAGTTATCATCGCACATGCGGAATTTATCATCGCATCACGTAAAAGCAAATAAGTAGCGATTTAACCATCGAGTTTAAGTGTTACAACTCAAAGAACCAAATGTATCAAAAGCGAGAGTTGTAAACACTAGGAAAAATATAAAGCAACCGCCCATATGGACCCGCTTGAAGACTATCAAACTCATATGCTTCTCTATCTTTTGTCAGTAAGGACCAAAAAGGTTTGAAGACATAGAGCATCTACTCGCTTTCATCAGGAGAAGGTGAAGCAGCAGGGTTGTCGTTGTTATTTGGCGGTGCAGACGAACTTGGTGTAGTGTCTATGCGTGAAGAAGTAGAGGGGTGGTGAAGTAGCATAGGTTTCATCATCGATCACTCTGGCATTCACAGTTGCCGCGGAGGAGGAATAGTCAGAGTCTTCAAGGGATGGAGTTCGAAGTAGGACAACATTCTGTGGAGGAGTGGAGTCAAACTTTAATCTTTCAGTGAAGCCATCGTCTTGAAGATCTGCTTCAGCACTGAGCAGTGTCAAACTCTTCCATGATCGACGACAGGTCTCGTGAGTGATAAAAGCATTCTTGGTGGCAAGATTTCGAATGCGATTGACATCCACCAAGAGGCTTTGCATCTGTCGCTTGAGCCAATAGTGATGCTTATCTTGTTTCTGATGCAGTGCCACAAGAAGTTCTCGGTCATTGAGGACACGAGAGCGCTTCCGAGGCCTTTGGGCTATTGTGCTCTCAGTAGCTTCAGTTTGCGCACGGTGAGGCATACGAGTGTTTCAAGCCATTGGATAGACACGAGATACTGCTTGGATGCCTTCCATGGGTTGACAGAAGCTATGGTGATCTGCATTTTGAAGACAAAGTGGCGTTTTGGCAGGCTCAGGGCATATGGCTTCAAGTGACATATCAACCTCGGGTAGAAAGATCAGATGATTTCGAGCAGAGGGCTGATAGTTGACAGCAGAGTGGAGCTTGATGAGGCGCATAACCCATGGAGCATAGAATTTCAGGCCAAAAAGGTCAGAACCAGACACAGCCAGTTGCCGGATGAATAATTCTTGTGTATTGAAGCTGATATTGAGGATGTAAATGACCAATGTCTTCATGGCTCCTTCAAGTTTTGCAGATGACGAATGCCCTTTGATAGGCCATAGAGTTCGCCTGATGATGTGATATATTGTGCGAGGCAGATACTCAAGGTCATCAACAAAGAACTCCATTGGGTATTCAGCGTCAGGTGGCAAAGGCTTCATCATGCTCAACATCTCACTCATGTTTGGCTCTGGCTTATGGAAGATGCTCTCCAGTGCATTGCGGTGGAGTTGACAATTAGGTTCGAACAGCTCTCCAGGAGTGGGTAGGCCTGTAAGCTCAATGACGTCAAGAGCTTTGGCTTCATGATGAACATTTCCGGTCATCCACTCGAGAACCCATGTCTTCGTATCTCTGTAGTAGCCGTGAATGTGGAGGGTAGCATAGAATTGAAGCAAAAGTTCCTCATTCCAATGTTCTTTATGTCACAAAGTCGGCGGACTGCATCACGAAAGCAGTCAAGTGCTTCTTCTAAGCATGGCAGTCCTGCAATGGCTTCAAAGTCGAGATGCATATGAGGGAAAATGCGCCCTTGATCATACAGAACGCAGGAGTAATAGCTTCACTGTTGATAGCTCTAGAAATGATCTGATGAGATTCTTGGCCTTGAGTAGGGGTTCTTTGCGCTGTCAAAGAAAGTGTTGTGGGCTTTGAAGCCATTTGCATTGAAGGACCCTGGAGAGGTGGCGATTGCACAGGAACCTTGGCAGTCTTGGCTTTGGTTTCTGGACCAGAGGCCTATGCCCAACATGATATTCAAACTTTGGACCAGAGGCATGAGGCGGAGGGACCAAAACGGGCCATCTGACAGTGACTAACTGACCATAGTTGTAGGCTTGCTCAATTGTGTAGGGCCTTGGTGGCGGAACAGGAGCAGAGGCAACAACAGTGGCTTCAGGTTGCACAACAGGGGCTTCAGGTTGCACAACAGGGGCTTCAAGAGCAGTTGTATCATTGGCTTCGGGCACATTGATTGGTGCAGGCTCCACATTGGCTTCAGCCATGACTACGTCATTGGCTTCATTTGTGTTGGTGGTGGCAGCCTCAAGATTTTCAACCTCCACTTGATGAGCTGGAGGGTCGAGCACTGGCACGTTCACTTCAGGAACAGCTTCTTCTGCAATGAGGTGAGTAGGAACACGTTCTTGTACTGGGTTGCCATCGGCTGATGCAGCCGGATTGTCTTCAGCAGCTTTGGCTTAAGACTCGGAGACATTCACAGTTGGAGTGGCTTCTGGAAACACTTGACGTGCAACAGTTTGGTGGTGCACTTCTCCTTCTGGAACGCTCGAAAGAGGGACTTGTGGCCTTGGTCGCTGCGAAGCCTGCGGAATGCTAGCGACGCCTTTGGAGATGGAGTTGGCTGGGCCTCAAGGTCTTCCTCTTCTTCTTGGATAGGTGGTGTGACTTGTTGTTGTTGGGGAGTACTTGGGGAGTCTTGTTGTTGTGGGTGATCAGCCCATGATGCATCCTGAGCAATTGGCGTCAGAGGACGACCAATGCTGATGAGTTCGCTGTTCGTGGGAACAGGCGATGATACCAGGTTGTGTTCGATCTGAGGAAGAACGTCATCATCTTCAACATTTTCATGGTGACCAATGTCTTTGGCAGTGATGGGATCAACTGCTAGAATGTCTTCAGCTTCAGGAGCCTCTATGGAAGCAGGCTCATGAACTATCATTCATCGTTCTTGGTGTTCAGAGGCAGGTCGAACCACTGAGATTGGTTCAACAACTAAGGGCTCTATGGAAGCAGCCTGATTCTTCTTTGTTTTGCGTTTCTTCTTGGAGGGAGCAGCATCAGAGGCTTCAGGATTTTTCCTTTTTCTGGCTTCAGCCTCGGCAGCCCTCGTCTTCTTCTGTTCAGAAGCGGTTGATCTGACCTTTGGCTTCGAGCCAGTCATGCTGCTTGGGAAGACTATGCGAGGTTGTTCTTGCCTTGACGGTGCAGCTTGATCAGTTGGTGGCTTCTTCTTTTTTGCAGCCATTCTGGGGTCAATGCCTGGACAGCCAAGAGCCTTGCGCTTCTCAGCCTCATTGTAGGCTAGTACACACTTGTCAGCCAGACTCTTCATGCGCTCACGAGAGCCTTTAGCTTCATCACGCTTCTTGTGAAAGGCTTCTTTGAGCTCGTGCAGCATGGTCTTGAAGTTCTTGACATCTTGCACGCTGAGCTTTGCCACATGCTTCTTGAACTGAGCCTTCTCATAGTCGATCTTGTGCTTCAGTTCAACGAGACGCTGAGCAAGAGCTAGCTCAGAAGCAATGGCGCCATTGAAGGAGACGCTGAGGCCAATGGGAAGTTGCAGATCTTCAAAGCTGAGATTGGGGTTGTCAAACCACTCATCAATGAAGTGATGGATGATTGCCACATCAAAGAGAGGCAAATCATTGAAGATCTCTGCTTCTTCCTTGCTCTTGATCAGTTGCTCGAGAGCATCATCTGCAAGATCTTCATCGCTGGATAGATCAATGTGTTCTTCTCGCAGAATGGCAGCAGGAGTTAACGTCTGATCAGAATGTCTGACGATTTTCTTTTTCTTCTCCATCTTCTTGGAGATACGTGATTGATCTTCAGACTGCATAATCGCCTTCGTGGAGGTGCGATGGCGATTAACGCATCGTGAAGCTTTTGGAGGAGCAGCTGATCTTGAAGCCTTAGCCTTCTTTAGCTTCTGCGGCTTTGGAGTAGCAGCTGGGGCTTCATCAGTGTCAGTGTCATCGTCAGAATGATCCACTTTGGCACCTTGGACCGCGATGTGGGTGATGAGGCCATCAAGGTTGTAGAAGGGACCGATGACATTGGGTTCTGCTTCACGGGAGCCGTCAGCACGGGGAGTAGAGGGACCAGGGTTGAAGTCTAATCCTAATGACTTCTTGTTTTCCTTGGCCGATGCCTTTGCATGCTGGAAGTTTCGCTTGAAGAGATTATCGTCACGACACCAGAGCAATGACGTTGGGTCGGCATTTTCAGGCTGAGGTCCACGAACCATACAAGGACAGAAACCCTCTGCAATAGCTTCAGCTCTGTTCTTGGGTGGAAGGCCTCAAAAGAGAATATCACCCCAAGGACTCTTGATAGCATTCTTCTCAGCATATTCCTGGGTCACGAACTTGTATTTGAACAATTGTCCAGCCCAATATCATCGAATCCATTGGATTCGTGTCTTGCGCTGATTGTAAGTCTCTTTAGGATCTGTCTTGTAAAGCTCTGCGAGGTCATCAGGTAAATCTTTTGATGTTCCCTCATGACGCTGTCTGCCGCCCTTCCTTACTGATTTCTCTGCAGCCATGAGCTTCAAACTGAATGGCTTCAATACGTTCAAAGGCTTCAAAAGCTTTCTCTTGCTGGACAAACAGGAACTGGCGTCGGGAGAGTTAATGTGATGCTGTAAGAATTCTGCAAACGAATGCAGACTATGAGAACCAAGGGATTCTCCCACGGACATGTAACTGTGACAGCATTAGAGATGCGAGGGAAGGGGAAGAGGTCATATGCATTCTCAGAAGATTTTGAAGATAAATCAGTTTGAAGACATTGACCTCATGATGCGAAGACATTCACTTATACATTGGTTCCAGATTTGTACGAATCCATGAATAGGTACAAGTGAGGAATCGAACTAGATATGAAGCTTAAGTGAATATACTAGGCAGTATGAGATGCAGACATAATAGATCTAACAGTGTATAGGCAGAAACCAATTTTGGTAAACAGGATGAATCTTTGAGGATCAAAAATATGGTAAAAATAGAGTTATATTTACCACACGAAGAACTGCTAGATGGGATGAGTAGGAGACCGAAGCGATTCAATCCACCGTGCCCTAACTTGGCGACGGAGGACAGCTACGGCGGCGGCGGAGAAGACGATGTTCGCGGCCGGCGTGAGGACGGCGTCGGAGAAGTCGCGGCAGCTAAGCGCTTCGTCGCCGGTGTCGTCGCGAGCTAGCGGTGGCGCTAGGGTTTTGACGAGGTGGAGAGGTGGAAGAAGGTTTTCGTTACCGCAGGGGACATTTATTTATAAGGAGGTGTGCGGCACAGCACAATTACTCACGTGCCCCTGGCGGTTCACATCTGAGGGGTACGTGGCAAGCATGCAACATACACGGAGCTGTCCCACGTTCCCACGCCCTCCAGGTTTGTCGGATGGTCGTTCCGGTTTCTCCGGATTTCAAACAATAATGATGAATCATTTAAAACAGACTCAATGTTTGTCTCTGTGTCTTCTACTGACAAGGACGCAGAGAAGGCATTCGACAGTTTCAATAGAATGCATATGATTTGGACAGATAGAGTTTGAGATAGAAAGCATAGAGAGATTATGGTCCGAGCACATTCACTTAGTTCAAAAGATTCAACAAGGAAGACATAGCTATAAGTGAATGCTGTAGAGGACAGAACACTAGTATATATATATCAGAAAGCAATCAAATCAGCATAGCGAAGGAAATCATGAAGATAAGTTGAACTTTGAAGACAAACCAAATGTGAAGACATAGCTAATATAACGCCATGAGTGAACACTTCAAACAGAGAAATTTGGTGGTGGCGTTACCCACCGTATAGGAAATATTAGACCCAGACACGGCGAACAATTATCGTGGCGCTCCGAAGTCAAATTCCATGTTAATGTATTCACACTCAGAATGTAAGTCTTCATTGATTGAAGATATACTTTACTTCGTGTGTTGCACATCTAAGTCATCATCATGCATAAGTGTTAGGATGTGTGCACGATCACAGGACATTTGAGGATTCCAAGATATTTAGCTCACACCGTAACTTGCAAAACCTTTTCTCATCCAAGGGCTTTGTGAAGATATCTGCCAATTGCTCTTCTGTGTTGACGTGAATGATGTCAATATCCTTTTTCACGACATGATCTCTGAGAAAGTGATGACGAATTTCAATGTGCTTTGTCTTCGAGTGTTGGACTGGATTGTTGGCAATCTTGATGGCGCTCTCGTTGTCGCAGAAAAGAGGTACTTGTTTCAGATTGATGCCATAGTCCTTGAGAGTTTGCTTCATCCATAGAAGCTGAGCGCAGCAAGATCCAGCAGCAATGTATTCAGATTCAACAGTTGAGAGTGATACACAGTTCTGCTTCTTTGAAGACCAACAGACAAGTGATCGTGCCAGAAAGTGACATGTGCCTGATGTAGACTTGCGATCCACCTTGTCACCAAAGATAATCAGATCCGAGAATCCAACCAAATCAAATTCTGAGCCCTTTGGATACCATAATCCGAGCGTTGGGGTGTGAGCCAAATATCTAAGAATTCGCTTCACAGCTAAGTGATGCGATTCCTTTGGTGCCGCTTGGAATCGAGCACACATGCAAACACTAAGCATAATATCCGCCTAGATGCACATAGGTAAAGTAAGGAACCAATCATGGAGCGGTATACCTTTTGATCAAATTCTTTACCATTGTCGTCGGGACCCAGATGGTGTTTGGCTGGCATTGGCGTCGTGTAACCTTTGCAATCTTGCATTCCAAACTTCTTCAGACAATCTTTGAGGTATTTTTCTTGTGATATGAAGATGTCATTCCTTTGCTGACGAATTTGAAGACCAAGGAAGAACTTCAGCTCACCCATCATGGACATCTGATACTACTCTTGCGTCATGTATCCAAACTCATCACTGTACTTCTGGTTGGTGCAGCCGAAGATAATGTCATCCACATATATTTGGCACACAAACAGTTCACCATCATATGTCTTCGTGAAGAGCGTTGGATCGAGGGATCCAGGTTTGAAGCCGTTGCTCTCCAGGAAGTCTTTGATTGTATCATACCAGGCGCGAGGAGCTTGTTTGAGGCCATACAGTGCTTTGTTTAGCTTGTACACCATATCAGGATGTTTTGGGTCTTCAAAGCCAGGTGGTTGAGCGACGTATACTTCTTCTTCAATCTTGCCGTTAAGAAATGCACTCTTCACATCCATTTGATATAGCAAGATGTTGTGGTGGTTAGCGTAGGCTAGCAGTATGCAAATAGCTTCAAGCCTAGCCACAGGAGCAAATGTTTCATCGAAGTCAATTCCTTCAACTTGAGTATATCCTTGAGCCACAAGTCGTGCTTTGTTTCTGACAACTTGACCATGCTCATCTTGCTTTTTTCGATATATCCATTTTGTGCCAATAATGTTATGCTTGCGAGGGTCAGGACGCTTGACAAGTTCCCAAACATTTTTCATCTTGAACTGTTGAAGTTCTTCTTGCATAGCTTGTATCCATTCAGGTTCCATAAAGGCTTCAACTACTTTCTTGGGTTCTGATATTGACACAACAGAAAAGTGTCCGCAGAAATTTGCTAATTGTGTTGCTCTTGAGCGAGTAAGTGGACCAGGTGCATTGATGCTATCAATTATCTTCTCAATTTGTACTTCATTTGCGAATCGAGGATGAATTGGACGAAGATTTTGCTCTTGTTGATCATTGTCATCATTGGGAGGATTATCTTCAGACTGAGCATTGTCTTCAGGATGGTTAGGTGCAGAAATGATAATTTCCTCTTCAGGCTGTGCTTCAGAAGGCATGATATCTCCAGTTCCCATCAGCTTGATAGATTCATTGGGCGGAGCTTCATCTAGTGTACTTGGCAGGATCTCTCTTTGTGAACCATTGGTTTCATCAAATCGCACGTCCACAGTTTCGACGATTTTGTAGAGATAGAGGTTGAAGACTCCGTAAGAGTGTGAGTCCTTTCAAGAATCGAGCATGAAGCCTTCATGAGCTTTAGGTGCAAATTTTGACTTGTGATGGGGATCCTTGATCCAGACTTAGCTCCAAATACTCAAGTAGCTGACATTTGGCTTCTTTCCAAAGAAGGAGCTCATAGGATGTTTTGTTCAGAAGCTTATGGATGTAAACACGGTTGATGACGTGACGTGCTGTATCAATAGCTTCAGGCCAGAACTTTCTTGGTGTCTTGTACTCGTTGAGCATTGTTCGAGCCATCTCAATGAGGGTTCGGTTCTTACGTTCTATGATGCCATTTTGCTAAGGTGTGTATGGAGCAGAGAACTCATGAGTGATTCCCATTGTATCCAGATAAAGATCAAGTCTGGTGTTCTTGAACTCAGCGCCGTTTTCACTTCTGATATGCTTGATCTTGATGCCATAATTGGTCATGGCTCGATTGGCGAAGCGTCTGAAGACATCTTGCACTTCAGTCTTGTAGAGAATTATGTGCACCCATGTATATCTTGAGTAGTCATCAACAATGACGAAGCCATAGAGACAAGCAGTTGTTGTGAGGGTAGAGTAGTGAGTAGGGCCAAATAAGTCCATGTGTAACAGCTCGAAGGGTTGAGATGTCGTCATGATTGTCTTTGAGGGGTGCTTTGCCCTAGTCATCTTTCCAGCTTCGCAGGCACCACACAGATGATCCTTCTTGAACTTGACACCTTCGATGCCAATGACATGCTTCTTTTTGGCGAGTGTGTGTAAGTTCCTCATGCCAGCATGCCCCAGCCTCCGATGCCAGAGCCAGCATTCTGAAGCTTTTGCCAGAAGACATATGGCAAGCTGCAGACCTGCTGAGAAATCTACCATGTATAGATCATCTTTCCGATACCCTTCAAAGACTAGAGACTTGTCAGATTCCATTAATACAAGGCAACGACATTTTCCGAATATCACAATCATGTTCAAGTCACAAAGCATTGAGACACACATTAAGTTGAAACCAAGGGATTCAACAAGCATCACTTTATCCATGTGTTGATCCTTTGAGATTGCAACTCTACCTAGACCCAATACCTTGCTTTTACCAGTATCAGCAAATGTGATGTGACTCTTGTCTGATGGACGTAAGGTTGTGTCCATGAGAAGACTTCGATCACCAGTCATATGATTAGTGCATCCGCTGTCCATAATCCATTCTGAAGCATGAGGTGTCATACCCTACTGATGCAGTTAGGGGATAGGCTTCACCAAGAGCATTGTGAAGCATAAACATTTGACGGGCAAGTGGATTATTGAAGCTCAAATCAAGATTAGGACTGATAGGGTGAATGGCAAACAATTCAGGAAAAAAATACATAGTGAGACCATTTGGGCATTTAATCTTGCACCCTACAAGATGTTTTAGGTCCCCAGCAATATCATCAGACGCCTTTGATTTTCGGCTTGAGACCCTTTCCTGCAAAAGAAAGTTAATTTTTCTTAACCTCCCTAATTTTCAGGGGTGGCTTAGAAGCAATGAGTCTAAGTGCAGCATCTGAGAACTTCGGCTTTGAAGCCCTAGCAAATAGCCTTGCAGGAGATGAATGATACTCATATGAATAAGCAGAAAAGTTCTTAGTTCTATGAGCATAGTGGTTTGAAGACACACGCTCATATACATAACTTTGAGTACGGTTTCCCTGCAAAACATTGGCGTTAGGGTGACTCAGGTGAGTCCTCTGTCTGTTTGAAGCCTTTGGACCATATGACGCCTTAGATCTGGGGTTTGTCTTCATCCCAGGTGGTGTCATGATCACATTCACTGGAAGATTCTCAAGACAACTTTTGGGAACCCAGATCTTCTGCATAGGTGGTCCATTCCTGCAGTTAGTACCAATATACCTGGCAAACACTTCATCATTCTGATTTTTGAACAGCTTATAGTTTGCATCAAAGGACTCATCAATGATAATAGGATTAGCACAGGTAAAGCCAGATAAGGTGGATGGATCCACTGAAGGTCCCTTTGCAGCAACCCCTGTGGTTTTGGGATACTGCTCAGGCTTCCAGTAGGAACCATCAACATTCATTTTCATCTCGAACCCAATGCCCTCTTTCCTAGGGTTTCGGTTCAGAATCTGCTTTTTGAGGACATCGCAAAGTGTCTGATGCCCTTTCAGACTTTTATATATCCATGTTTCAAGCAATATCTTCAACCTAGCATTTTCATCAGCAATAGCAGTGGTATCCTCCGCAGAGGGGTTAGTTACCACATCAGTAGTTGAAGACAATGCAACAGTAGCAGCTTGAACATTCAAAGAATCGAGGTAGTGATATCACGCTCAAGGCATTTTAGACATGGTGGTTCAAATCCATCCTGAGCGGAACTGATCATTGAGCCAAGTGACTCATTCTCTTTTTGAAGATCTTCACGAGCCGCTCTCAGTTTCTCAAGCTCTTGCTTCCTTTGAAGATAATCATAGGAGAGCTTTTCATGAGTGGTTGAGAGCGATTCATGACGACTTTCATGTTCTTGGTACTTAGCATGAAGATTTTTTATGTCTTCAACTAAGGACTGTGAACGTGTCATTTCCGCGTCCAACAAGTCATCGCTTTTATCTAATAATTTTTGAGTATGTTCCATAGCTTTTTGTTGTTCAGTTGCAATTTTAGCAAGTGTTTTGTAGCTGGGCTTGGACTCACAATCAGAGTCATCTTCACGTGATTTTACCTTGGCACCACGTGCCATGAAGCAGTAGGTGGGAGCAGGGTCGTCCATGTCATCAGCTTTATGATTGCTGTGGAAGTCATTGTCTTCAGTGTTGAAGATGGACTTGGCAACATAGGCTGTGGCTAGAGCCAGACTTGCAACGCCGGGGTCAGACTCTTCTCCAGACTCCACCTCCGCCTCCTCAGAGGCAGACTCCTCCTCTGAATCCATTTCCTTACCAACAAAAGCACGAGCCTTTCCAGATGAGCTCTACTTATGATATGAAGACTTTGATGAGGACTTGGAAGAAGACTTTGAAGATTTCTTCTTCTTCTTGTCATCAAAATCATATTCCTTGCTTTTCTTCTTCTTCTTCTCATTATCCCACTGTGGACACTCAGATATATAGTGTCCAGGCTTCTTGCAATTGTGACAAGTTCTCTTCTTGTGGTCATGAGTGGAAGCTTCATCATTTCTTGAGCTAGATCGTGAAGACTTTACAAGCCTTTCTTCTTAGTGAACTTGGAACTTCTTCACAAGCAAAGCAAGTTCCTTCCAATGTCTTGAGGATCATCGAACTGCAATGATTCTTCTTCGTATGAGGAAACAACTTTTGCCTTCAAAGCGCGAGTTCGTCCATAGTTGGGACCATAGATATCTCTTTTCTCAAAAAGCTGGAACTCATGTGTGTTGAGCCTCTCAAGTATGTCAGACGGATCGAGTGTCTTGAAGTGAGGGCGTTCTTGTATCATGAGGGCAAGGGTATCAAAGGAGCTGTCAAGTGATCTCAGTAGTGTCTTGACGATTTCGTGCTTGGTAATCTCAGTGGCGCCGAGAGCACGAAGCTCATTTGTGATGTCGGTGAGATGATCAAACGTGAGCTGGACATTTTCATTGTCGTTTCTCTTGAAGCGGTTGAAGAGGTTGCGAAGAACACTGGTCCTTTGATCTCTCTGGGCTGAGACGCCTTCCTTGACCTTGGATAGCCAGTCCCAGACTAGCTTCGACGTTTCCAGAGCACTCACACGGCCATACTGTCCTTTGGTCAGATGACTACAGATAATGTTCTTGGCGGTTGAGTCCAGTTGAATGAACTTCTTGACATCAGCAGGGGTGACACCTTCACTAGTTTTGGGAACGTCTTTCTTGACGACATACCAGAGGTCGATATCAATGGCTTCAAGATGCATGCGCATCTTATTCTTACAGTAGGGATATTCAGTTCCATCGAACACGGGGCAAGCAGCGGAGACTTTGATTATCCCTGCAGTCGACATAGCTAAAACTCCAGGTGGTTAAACCGAATCACACAGAACAAGGGAGTACCTTGCTATGATACCAATTGAAAGTGCTAGTTATCGACTAGAGGGGGGGGTGAATAGGCGACTTTTAGGAAAGTCTTCAAAACGTGGAAGTTTTGAAGACAAACAATAGAAATGACCTAATTGATATGCAGCGGAAGATAGACTACAACAACCAAACCATAGTCAAGTGTGCTGTAATGAGAAAGTACAAAGACTAATAGCTGCTTAGTAGTAAGGATCAGGATGGAAGATAGTATGAAGCCAACCAACAATAGTAGTCAAGCAATGAAGTCAAACAGGTACGAAAAATAGGCAATTACTTCATGAAGACAAACTCTAAGTAAAGGGAGGGAGAGGATAGAACCGGTCACTTGTTGGAGACATAGGATTTGTTGGACCAGTTCCAGTTGTTGTGACAACTGTACGTCTGGTTAGGGAGGCTGAGATTCAACTCAGATGACCGCGTCTTCACCTTATTCCCCTTGAGCTAAGAACACACAGTCCTCGCCCAATCACTCTGGTAAGACTTCAAGGTAGACTCCCAAACCTTCACAGACTTCGTTCACCGGCGATCCACAATGACGCTTGGATGCTCAGAACGTGACGCTAACCGGCTGGAGGATTCACAGTCCTCAAGTGTAATAAGTCTTCAGGTCACGCAGACAGAAAGACTTGATGATGCCTAACACTCTTTGGCTCTGGGTGTTTGGGCTTTGTCCTCGCAAGGATTTCTCTCTCTCAAAGGCTTGAGGTGGGTTGCTCTCAAACGACAACAGCCGTGCACTAACTCCGAGCAGCCACCAATTTATGGTGTAGGGGGTGGGCTATTTATAGCCACTAGGCAACCCGACCTGATATGTCCGAAATGACCCAGGGTCACTAAGGAACTGACACGTGTTCCAACGGTCAGATTTCAAACACACACGTCAACTTTACTTGGGCTACAAGCAAAGCTGACCCATCCAGCTCTGGATAAGATTTGCTCTCATTGTCTTCGCTCCAAGACATAGGATTTGGGTTGAGCATCACTTCAGTCATTCTGAATTTGTTCACTTGGACCCCACTTAACAGTATGGTGGTTCCTATGACTCAACACAGAAGAAACAGGAAACAACGAAACGACAACATCTTCAAGGCTCCATAGTCTTCACTCAGTGTCTTCTCTTGTCATAGACTTCAATATGAATACCTTCATATACCACCATTGTCTTCAATGTCTTCATACATTTTTAGGGGTCATCTCTGGTAGGTAAAACGAGTCAATGAGGGACACTACCTGTGTTATCCTGCAATTCTCACAAACACATTAGTCCCTCAACCAAATTTGTCGTCAATACTCCAAAACCAACTAGGGGTGGCACTAGATGCACTTACAAACGCCAACAATGAAGAAGGCCAACAAGAAGAACAAGATGAAGAAGATGTTCAACGAAGACCCAAGCAAAAGCTTTCACGAGTTCGAGCAAGAATTGCTACAGATCATCCCGTCGAGCAAATCTACAGTGACATTCAAACCGGGAGAATCACTCGCTCTAAAACTCGTTTAGCTAACTTTTGTGAAAACTATTCTTTCATCTCTAGCATTGAACCTGTGAAGGTTGAAGAAGCAATTGAAGATCCGGATTGGATAAATGCTATGCATGAAGAGCTTCATAATTTTGAGAGGAACCATGTTTGGACATTGGTTGAGAAGCCCGACAACAACCACAACATCATCGGTACCAAATGGGTATTACGCAACAAGCAAGATGAAGATGGACAAGTAGAAGCACGTCTCGTCTCCCAAGGCTACACACAACTCGAAGGTATGGACTATGGTGAGACTTGTGCTCCCGTTGCTAGACTTGAGTCCATTCGCATCTTACTTGCCTATGCTAATCATCATGATATCACCTTGTACCAAATGGACATTAAAAGTGCTTTTCTAAATGGTGAAATAGAGGAGGAAGTTTATGTTAAACAACCACCCGGCTTTGTCAAACCTAAGAAACCCAATCATGTTTACAAACTTCACAAAGCTCTTTATGGTCTTAAACAAGCTCCTAGAGCTTGGTATAAATGCTTGACCAAGTTCCTTGTTGAAAAAGGCTTTGAAATTGGGAAAATTGATTCTACTCTTTTTACTAAAAGGGTTAATGGAGAACTATTTGTGTGCCAAATCTATGTTGATGATATTATATTTGTATCAACCAACCCTCTTTTTAGTGAAAAGATTGGGAAGCTAATGTCGGAGAAGTTTGAGATGTCTATGATGAGTGAACTCAAATTCTTTCTTGGTTTGCAAATCAAGCAAACTAAGGAAGGAACCTTTGTCTCTCAAACGAAGTACACTAAGAACTTATTCAAGAAGTTCAATATGCAAGAGTGCAAAGGTATGTCTACACCCATGCCTACTAGTGGACACCTTGACTTGACCAAAGATGGTGAACCGGTTGATCAAAAGGTTTATCGCTCTATGATTGGTTAATTGTTATATCTATGTGCTTCACGTCCCGATATCATGCTAAGTGTGTGCATGTGTGCAAGATATCAAGCTGCTCCTAAAGAAGGTCATCTTAAGGCCGTGAAAAGGATAGTGAGATACTTAATCCATTCACCAAATTTTGGCATTTGGTATCCTAAGAGGGCCTCTTTCGATCTTGTTGGCTATTCCGACTCAGACTATGCCGGAGACAAGGTTGATAGAAAGTCCACTTCGGGTACTTGTCAATTTCTTGGTAGATCTCTTGTGTCTTGGTCCTCCAAGAAACAAAACTCGGTATCCTTATCCACCGCCAAAGCGGAATACATTGCCGATGGTTCATGTTGTGCTCAATTACTTTGGATGACCCAAACTCTTAAAGATTATGGGATATATGTGAAACATGTTCCATTGCTTTGTGACAATGAAAGTGCTATCAAAATTGGTCATAATCACATGCAACATTCTCGAACTAAGCATATTGAAGTTCGTCATCATTTCATTCGAGATCATGTTGCTAAGGGTGACATTGATCTTAAGCATGTTCGCACCGAAAAGCAATTAGCGGATATATTCACAAAACCTCTTGATGAGAAAGTGTTTTGCAGGTTGAGAGGAGAATTGAATATCATTGATGCTTCAAACTTGGAGTAGAAACTCCATTGGATACATGCAAGACATGAGCTTATGACTAATCCATGATATCTCTCTTATGAAGAATATATTATATCTTGGATATATTTGCATCTTGCATGTTATCTAACCCATGTAGGTACTTGGTTGAATCAAATTCCATGAGATTGTAAACCACTCACACCTTGAGCAATATCTACATCACCAAGTCTCTACACTATGGTGGTTGAAGTCAAGGAAGCACGGAATCTTTCAAATATCCTTTGAAAAACTCAATGATTGAACTTCATGATTAAATTCTCTTTTACATAAGTGCTACTCCTTGCAAGAACTAACCCATGTAGGTAGATGGATTCAAATTCCAAGTGGTGCTTCCAACTCTTAATGAGCTACATCAACCTTGAGCAACCCACACAAGTTCAACTACATGGTCAACACCACCAACCAAGGTATGTCATTCCATCTTAGAGAAGCTTTACTCCAAGAAATGAGCTAAAGCAACTCAACAAGATGTGAATACATCAAAATGCTTAAACGAAAAATGGTAACCCCATTTTGAGCTTAAACGATGAGTATGACCTATGATCAAGTGATCTCACTTGACTCCTAAGTCAATATACTCTAACATAGGCTACTTTGTCGCCGACCATCTCTTGATGAAGTTCTCTTGTGTTCTTTTCTGTGTTTGTGCATTTTCTCATGCATATTTGTTTCCCCTTTCAAAAAAAACTTCATCTAGATTTCTGTTTGTTCTGCATTTTCTGCATCCAATTCCTTGCAAATCTTTGTGAGATCTTACTAGTCTAGAGAGCTGAGTTGACAAGTGTTTTCTCTGTGATGAACTTGGTTTCACCGATTTGTTGTTTTCGGTCCAACCGAATTCTTTCGGTACAACCGAAGCATACCACTCGGTGCCACCGATTTCACAACAGGAAAAACAGGTTGCCACTTATTCTGTGTTTCTTCTGATCCAGCTCCACTCAATGAATGTTGTCCTCTACAAGCATCACATTTTTATCATTGATTTGCGCTATGTCTCGACGACCAAATCCATTCGACAGATTCCAGAAATCCCTTCTTGGAAATTGATGTCAAAGGGGGAGAGAGAGATCGCATCAAAGCTTATCCTTTAGAGAGAGATCACATCAGAGAAAGAGTATATCACCTTCTTTAGGGGGAGAGAGATCCTCAAGGGGGAGAGAGAGAGAGAGAGATCTCCAGGGGGAGAGAATACTTAAGTAGAAAGTATTTCTCAAGGATCCCAGATGCTTGGTGTTCAAGAGGAGAGATGCCACATGTCTTCTTGAGGGGAGAGACATGTTCATATGATCTTTTGTGCTTATTTGCATTAGTTTGCATGAGCTCTGTTCATTTATATCTTTCAGCTCTGATTTTCTGTTCCCTATCTTCTCCCAGTATCCCATGCTAGATTCAGGGGGAGCAAGACTTCTAAGGGAAAGAAATCATTTAAATTCATTGCATATCTTTACTCTTGGGGACATGACTAATCAAATGTGGTACTTAGTACTCACTCTCTACATGTCATCCCAGTCTTGATATTCTTGTGGTTTCTTCTGTTTGCTCTGGCTAGTAGGTGCATCTATGTTATCTAACCTTTTTTACGCGGGTTCATTCCATCCTAAGCCAACTTAAGACTACAAGGTAAGTATATGCATCGCAATCATGTGTATGAGGAATTCTTGCTGATGTACATACTGTTTGCAAGAAGGACTCATGGGCATGAAGGTATTTTCCTTAATATTCTTTCCTCTGATGCATATGGCCAAGATACATGTAACACATTCCCTGCTCTATTGTAGCGACCTGACCCAACATCGGTCAAGTCTCTGTGTCTGTACCATCCCAAGATCATGCTGGTACCCACAGTACATCGATAAAGTAATCAAAGTTCAATCACACCTGAATTTTATTACACGATTCTCATATAGAGTCTTTATTACAAGGGAATAAATTCGCTCAAGGCCAACTCATGAGAAATAAACTACTAATGCTTTGGAAGCGTCGAGGTAAGCGAGTCCATCCGACTCCAAAGGGCAATCGCCGAGCGAGCGTAGCCTCACTCTGATCGAATATATCTACGCAACATAATACGTTGCAGCCATGTAGGTCAGCTTTTGGAATAAGCTGGCAAGTCATGAAGAATAACAATAATAAAGTTACTACACTATATGCATTTTGGCTGTGGAGCTCTAAGTTTCATCATTTTGCGAAAAGCCAATTTTATCCTACTACAAAGTGGACTTATTTGCAAATTACTACAAATTGTTGGTAGTTATTGAGATGGTTCCGCCAACCAAAATCTCGTTCCCAAATTATTAAGTCATAAACCCTCAAATTAATTCATTAGTTTTAGTGTTGAGATATCCGAATACTTCCAAGTTCCAGAGGCTCAAATGTCCGTGAATCGGGACACGGCTAATCGATTAGGTTATAACTCTGCAGAGGTTTGCACTTTCACCGCAAGAATCTATTCCTCCTTTAAAGTCTTCGCACTTCATGGTGTTTGAAGGCGGGACGAATGAAACAGGGTCTTCCAAAGAGTTCTTCCGCCCTTTGCCGGTACCCATCCAATCCTACCGTTCGTCTACTTCTCGTAGTACCGCCCAGCCAGCGTCACTACTAGGGTCAACCCAGCCAGAGCCCATAATGGCTTGCGGCTGCAGTAAGCTTCGGTCATGGGGCATCCATCCTTCTCTTCGTGGCTGGGTGAAGCTTCCGCAGGATGTCATGGCGCTTCTCCATGCATCCCGGCCACCACTGGGTGCTCCAGGGTGCCCGTCAACCATCCTCCACCCAGTAGTGATTTTCCGAAGTCCATCTTGATCATTGTAGTTCATGGGGTTATCATCATCATTGACTCTCACATCTTGCTTATGAATATCACTCATACCAAATCCCGTCTACGAGCATAGCAAAATAACTACTACGTCCCGGGGTCATGGTAACAAGGTGATTGGTTCATCCTACCACATGATACTACTCAAGTTTAATGACTTCAAGATTTCTCTACTGCATGCATGGTGGGGTGGTGACAACTACTAATGCACAAAAACATAGGTATAGAAATAACATGATCAAAACTTGCCTTCTTGATGATCCTCGTAAGCTAAAAATTAAGTAGTAGCAAGCTTAGCACTCCGAACTCTACCGAGACAAACAATAACACAATAAGCACAAAGCAAGAGGATCACACAAGATAACAATAGTAACATAGCACAACAAAACAACCAAAACCAAATCCAAAGGAAAACTCAAGAAAAATCACTCAAAGTTTCCTACTTCAACAATAGCTAGAACTAGTTTTTTTTATATAACAAAAATTCCTTAATATAACCTAATCATGGTTTTAGGTTAACTTAACAGAAAAGGATTAACTAAGTAACTAGGAGCAAAAAGAATTAATTAAATAGCTATTATAAAACTCATTTTAGGCCTAATCCAATTTCTATTAAGAAAATTAATTATAAACCTTTATTAATTATAAATAAAAGTTCATCTAATAGAGTGACAGAAACTAACCTAGAATAACTAATCACAAGTTAAAAATAAATTAATTTACTAATTTATTAATTAGGAAAACAGGAACTAGTCAATTAATTAGGATTAATAGGATTCTGCCTAGAATTAATTATTTATTAATCCTAAAATACCAAAGTTAATTTCTAGGGTTTGGCAATATCAAAATAAAGTGATGACAAAAAGAATCATGCAAAAATAATTTTTCTAACTAAAGTTATAACAGATTTGCTATTCTGACTAAAATAATATTAAAGCATTTTAATTATTTTTAACATAGCTAAATATATGTTTTTCCGAAACTACATAAAATTTGCAATCCAACAAAAAAGAATCACTCAAAAATATTAAACAGAATAAAAGATATACATTTTTGAAAATTGAAACTATTCGCTAAAACAGAAAATCAAAATAAAAAGAAAAAGCCCAAAGGGCCTATCACATGCACTCGGCGTAGTTTAGTCTAAACGGGCCTAGGGTTTAACTAACAGAACCGGCCTAATAAATAAAACCTAAACTAAAATAAAAACCGATCGGGCCGGCCGGTTTTCTAATAAAAACATACCCCTTCGGGGGTTCTAATCGTGGCCGTAGGTTTACGATCGGACGGGGGAGGTGTTTTCCGGGGACTCACCGGACTCCGGCGACGGCGGCGGCGTAGAGTGCTCCGAGGCGTCGGGCGTAGCTTCAGCGAGTCGTCGGGGAGATCTTGAGGAGCACGGGAAGGGTTCCAGTGGTGTTGGGTGGGGTCGGGGTGGACTAGGGGCTCGTGGCGGCAACAATGGCGGCGGGAGATGCTCGGGTCTCCGGCATAAGCGGGAGGAGGGGAGTCTGGCCGAGCTCTCGGGAAATGGGGTGCGGGGCTCGGCTATTTATAGCCAGGGCCTCGGCTCCTCTTCGGAAGGGCATCGGGCTGTCGGGGATCCGGATCCTTGGGATCCGGTCGATCTCCCATGAGGTCACATGGCGAGGGGAAGAAGGAGGGGGGGGGTCCCACAAGTCAGCGAGAGGGAGAGAGAGGCGAGGGGGTCGGGTGGCCGAAGCCTGGGGGTTTCGGGCGAGGGGCGAGGGTGCTGGGCTGGCTCGCTCGGTTGGGCTGGCCCTGGTGGGCCGGCTTGGCTGGGCCAAAGTCTTAGTCTGGAGGGGTGAGGTGGCGCCTGGCTGGGCCTGGGTGGCTGGCCGGGCGCTCAAGGGTTTTTCTTTATTTTTAATAAAAACAAAACAAAAATAAAACAATATCTATAAATATTTTATATAGGGTATATATATACCAAAATGATCAGGGAATATTCCCTTTCATTTGAACATTTTTCCAAAGGCAAAATCCAAACTTTATAAAAATCCATTTTTTTCAAATTCAAATAAAATTCAGATTTGAATCCAAATCTTTTGGCAATGTTTTCCTCTGATATTTTTGGAGTGTCATGTTTGCTCCTCTCATACTTTTGATCAAGTATTTATCAGGCATAGCTTTTGAAATGTTTCCCACATGCCAAAGTTTGAATTCAAATTCAAAACTCAAATTTCTCTGAAACTTCAAATGGTATTCAAATTCAAACAGGATGCATAGGATGCTTAGCTATAATTGTAAAACATTCCAAATAGGAAATTTGGGATGTTACATCTATCATGGTCATGCTCTCACATGCTTTTATATTCCATACTCACATGATTGCATACATGTAGGGGGAGCCTATGCTTGTTACATGTCCTTCCAAAGCTTCACTTGCTATTCTTTATATCTTTATCTAAAGCTTTGATGTATGTTGTCATCAATTACCAAAAAGGGGGAGATAGAAAGCACAAGTGCTCCCTAGGTGGCATTGGTAATTAATGTCAACATATCTCTTGTTGGACTAACACTTTTATCTAGTATGTTTCAGATAAGTTCAACAATGGAGTGGCATGGACTAAAGGATGTGGGAACTCCTTCAAGATGCTAAGGACAAAGGATTGGTTAAAGCTTCAAGCTCAAGACTCTTCATTTTACTTTTTAGTGGTCCAAGATCACATTGAGTCTATAGGAAAAGCCAATGCTATCAAGGAGGGATGATGTGTTGCTTAATGAGCCTCTTGCTTCATGCGCTTAATGATATGCTCCAAAACCCTCAGCCACTTTCTCACATCCACATATGTCCTAAACCTAAAAGTCAAACTCGGCCCCGCTGATTCTTTCTATCCGGCGCCACATAGTTTTGATGTCTTAGCCACTGCCACAAACCCTATGCAAATCGGTTTCACCAATAGGGATCTCGGTCTCACCGATATGGGATTGTAATCTCTCTGTGTATGTCCTTTACCAAAATCGGTCTCACTGAGTTTGTGCAATCGGTACTACCGAGATTACAATGATAACTTTCTGGTTAGCTTATTACCAAAATCGGTCCCACCGAGTTTGAGTAATCATTCTCACCGAGTTTGCCTGACCAACTCTCTGGTTAGCTTATTACCAAAATCGATCCCACCGAGTTTGTGTAATCAATCTCACCGAGATTACGTTATGCCCTAACCCTAACCATATCGGTCCTACCGAGATGCATGTCAGTCCCACCGAAAATCCTAACGGTCACTAGGTTTGCTAAATCGGTCTGACCGAATCAGTTGAATCGGTCCCACCGAGTTTGGTAAATTGTGTGTAACGGTTATATTTTGTGTGGAGGCTATATATACCCCTCCACCTCCTCTTCATTCGTCGAGAGAGCCATCAGAACAAGTCTACACTTCCAGCATCCTATTTCTGAGAGAGAACTACCTACTCATGTGTTGAGGCCAAGATATTCCATTCCTACCATATGAATCTTGATCTCTAGCCTTCCCCAAGTTGCTTTCCACTCAAATCTTCTTTCCACCAGATCCAAATCCTATGAGAGAGAGTTGAGTGTTGGGGAGACTATCATTTGAAGCACAAGAGCAAGGAGTTCATCATCAACACACCATTTGTTACTTCTTGGAGAGTGGTGTCTCCTAGATTGGCTAGGTGTCACTTGGGAGCCTCCGACAAGATTGTGGAGTTGAACCAAGGAGTTTGTAAGGGCAAGGAGATCGCCTACTTCGTGAAGATCTACCGCTAGTGAGGCAAGTCCTTCGTGGGCGGCGGCCATGGTGGGATAGACAAGGTTGCTTCTTCGTGGACCCTTCGTGGGTGGAGCCCTCCGTGGACTCACGCAACTGTTACCCTTCGTGGGTTGAAGTCTCCATCAACGTGGATGTATGATAGCACCACCTATCGTAACCACGCCAAAAACATCTGTGTCTCCAATTGCGTTTGAATCCTCCAAACCCTTCCCTTTACATTCTTGCAAGTTGCATGCTTTACTTTCCGCTGCTCATATACTCTTTGCATGCTTGCTAGATATGTATTGTGAATGTTGAAATTGTGCCTAAACTCCACTTAAACCAAAAAAGATTAAAAACTACGTCTTTGGTACTTAGGGTCTAATCACCCCCCCCCTCTAGACACCTCTTCTCAAGATCCTACAGCGAGGCCGAGGAGCGTGAAGGAGGGTCGCCGGCGAGGAGGCGGCGGCGCTGCAAGCAAGGAGTGAAGATTTCAACTTGGTAAGGAAGGCGGAAAGAGAAGAAATGTGGCTTTTGGTAAGGGGGAGGGGGCGGGGAGGTAGATATTTCCACGGAAGCCAAAAATTTGGAATTGCTTCAGCCAAAAAGCTGGCGCGCAAAGTGTCATGAGACACGGTCCCTTATTCAGAACTGTGTACGATATGTGAACATCACAAATGCAGATAGCTTAACCCGTGTGTGTTGAGTTTGAACGTCAAAAAATTTGGTTCGATTTCCCTGGTTACAATGGTCATCCACATCATTGCATAATTTGGGTACACAAAGGAGACTAATTGTGTACGATCTACTTGATTTATAGTACTATACACTGATGCTGCTCCAAGATATTTTGTGCTGCATCTCACACGGTTGGTGATAATAAACTGTGCGTGATCTACTTGATTTATCGTCTTGATCATTTGAATTACGTAATGGGGTCACAGCTACAAAGGATGGTGTTTGAATTGTTATAACTTTTATCTGCAGTGAACATGGAACTATAGGTGTGTTGTCAAAAAAATTGGAATTATTCAGGATTCGTTTGTACATTTTTATACATTAATGGGTTTTCCAGGCATTTTATGTGCATAATTCAAATTTGAACAACATGCACATGCTCTAGTGCATATAAACTTATTGAAAAATCAAATATGTGTCCTTGGTTGCATGCTTAGGTCCCATGCAAGAAATGGGAATGAATTTCAAACACCTCGCCACCGTCACTCGGCGCAAACATTGAGATACCTGGTTTTTAAATTCTAGTAAATCCAAACTCGTCTGAAATTCATGAAACTTGGCATGCTATCATGTAGCAGCATCAACATACCGTGGTAAAATTTTTGTCCCATTTTGGGCAGGTTTGGGAATAAGCTTCTCACAAACCAGAGCTTCTCACAACAAGCGTGATGGTTTCGATAGGGAATGTGCCACCTTTGGGGACGAAACGATGTCCATTGCCTCTTATTGATTTCTAAAATTTTCGAGTGTCAACATAGAACAACAAGAGTGTTGTGTTCAATTTGGAATTTCCAGGCTTCGTTTGGACATTTTTATGCATTAACTGAGTGTTCAATGCATTTATGTGCATAATTCAAGTTTGAACTACATGCACATGCTCCAGTGCATATAAATTGGTTGAAAAATCAAATCTGTGTCCTTGGGTGCATGCTTAGGTCCCACGCAAGAAATGGGAATGAATTTCAAACACCAAGGCGCCGTTGATTGCCGGCAAAACATTGAGAGGCCTGGTTTTTAAATTCTAGTAAATCCAAAACTCGTCTGAAACTCATGAAACTTGGCATGCTATCATGGAGCAGCATCAACATGCCGTGGTACAAATTTTGTCCCATTTGGGGCAGGTTTGGGTATATGCTTCTCACAAACTGGAGCTTCTCACAACAAGCATGATGGTTTTCGGTAGGGAACGTCCCACCTTTGGGGACGAAACGATATCCATTGCCTCTTATTGCTATCAATTTTTTTTCTCGTGTCAACATAGAACAACAAGAGTGTTGTGTGAATTTTTGTGGTTTTTCGGGGTTCGTTTGGACATTTTTATGCATTAACTAAGTTTTCAATGCATTTATGTGCATAATTCAAATTTGAACTACATGCACATGCTCCAAAGGCATATAAATTGGTTGAAAAATCAAATATATGTCCTTGGGTGCATGCTTAGGTCCCATGCAAGAAATGGGAATGAATTTTAAACACCAGGCACCGTTGATTGCCGACAAAACATTGAGATGCCTGGTTTTAAATTCTAGTAAATCGAAAACTTCGTATGAAATTCATGAAACTTGGCATGCTATCATGGAGCGGCATCAACATGCCGTGGTACAAATTTTGTCCCATTTGGGGCAGGTTTGGGTATATGCTTCTCACAAACTGGAGCTTCTCACAACAAGCATGATGGTTTTCGATAGGGAATGTCCCACCTTTGGGGACGAAACGATATCCATTGCCTCTTATTGCTTTCAATTTTTTTTCTCGTGTCAACATAGAACAACAGGAGTGTTGTGTGAATTTTTGTGATTTTTCGGGGTTCGTTTGGACATTTTTATGCATTAACTGAGTTTTCAATGCATTTATGTGCATAATTCAAATTTGAAACATGCACATGCTCCAGTGTATATAAATTGGTTGAAAAATCAAATCTGTGTCCTTGGGTGCATGCTTAGGTCCCATGCAAGAAATGGGAATGAATTTCAAACACCAGAGCACCGTTGATTGCAGGCAAAACATTGAGATGCCTGGTTTTTAAATTCTAGTAAATCCAAAATTCTGTTAACCATTGACGTGACGGCACGTGTCTTGGTTTTAATGGCTACAGGAGGTGCCGTGCGGACAGCTGCTTAACCTTGACTGAACAGGAGGCGTGCGAGTGCCGTCCGGTGCGCAGGCTGACCGAGAGGCGTGCAAGCTGTCCTCGAGTGCGCGGGTTCACCGGGAAGCGTGTGAGTTGTACGCTGCGCAGGCTCACTGGGAAGCGAGCCCCTTGACTTCCATGGCCGCCCGCCTTGCTCGCATCCTCTCCATTAATGGCGTCCAAGCCGTAGTTTAATTCGCTTTTTAAATATAAAACACTCGTCGCAAATGTTTTAGTTAGAACACCCGTATGCAAACCGACAACTTCCCAGGAAGCCAAGAGAAAATGTGCCGAGCAGGATTTCTGCAGCTCTTGATCGCAAACAATTTAGATAGAACACCCGTATGCAAAGTGAGAGTAGCGCAGGATTTGTTCATCCCTTCAACGCAAACGGTTGTTTTGGATGACCCGTGTGCAACCACGTACAAACAATTTGGTAAGATTTGCATCTGTCATATTGGATATGTTGTCATTTGTCAAACTGGAAAGATTTACATTTGTTGATCTAGTAATGTTGCCATTTGTCAATCCTTGCAACACTACAATTTGTCAAAATATGCAGCTAGAAATCATTAGCACTATGTAATTTTTGCAACTAAAAGTCAGTAATTAAGCATAGATTTCATTCATAGATTAAGCAGTCGTTCTTAATTTATACAAACAGTTCAATTCGAGAGATGAACCGACCAAAATTCTCCCCAGTTGTTGCCAACCACGTACTAAAATAGCTAGTTCAACTATATATACTAGCTAATTTTAAGTACGTTGTACAGTTCGACCACACATCTATAGTCAGATGAACTGAACAAAATAGCCCCTAAATAGTACTACTACCACGGAGGGGCTTTGTGCTACTTCCGGTAGCCTCTCCTCTGCCGAGCGCACTCAGTAAGAGGCAGAGGAGGAGGAGGAGCCTACCGACGAGGTGGAAAAATGCAATACGGTGCCTGCCGCTGCTGCATGTTCAGCGACGCTCGCCAGCCCGAACGACCACTGCCGCTCCAGATGATCCCTCTCGAAGCGGCCAGACTGCTTGCAGATCTCCTGATTCCTTGCCTCTGATCGGCGTGTGCTGCGGCCACGGCTGCGCTAAGGCTGTTTGCATGTTCGACGAGGCGCTCCTCTCCTCCCGTAGGAACTCGATGTAGCGTGCAAGGTCTCTGACGCACGTGTGGGCCTCCACCTCCGCCTCCCTCCTTCGAGCGGCGGTGGCGGAGCGGGTGATGATCCCAGCGGTCGATGGTGGGCTGGCGGCCAGGGTAGCCGAAGATGGGGTGGCGGCCACGACCACCACCTCCCACCTTCGGGCCGCGGTGGCGGAGCGGGTGATGGCCACGGTGGTCGGCAATGGGGTGGCGGCCACCTCCCGCCTTCGGGTCGTGGCGGCGGAGCAGGAGATGGCCCTGGCTTTCGACGATGGTGTGCCGGCAACGGTAGCCGGCAACAGCTGCCGACGGGCAGCGGTGGCGGAGCGTGTTGTGGCTGTTCCGCACACACCCAACAGGGACGCCACGCGCACTACACTACGATGGGGTCTGTGCCGCCGCCGCGGTGTAGCCTCCCAGCTGGAGCTGTCCTCTGATGATGGCGGAGTGGCTGAGCGACGATGACGGACCGGTGCCATTGGCGATTGTGGGAGAAGCAGACGAGATAAGCTACAGGGAGGGAGGGGAAAATGCGACGCAGGACTCGCCGACCGTGAGGGTTTTTATAGCAGGCCGACAAGCATTGGGATTTTGTGGGATTTCACCGAGTCGGGCGGGATGCTTGCGCGGGAACCTGCGAGGTTGCATGGTAACGGGCTCACCGATGATTCATTGGCACGATCGTTTGGCAAAAAGAACACCACCGCGCGCTGCGCAAGCTTGCGTTGTAAGCCGTCGGCGGCAGCGAGGTGACAAGACGTGCGAGAGGAGGACAAGAGGACAGGTACACATACAGTTAATAAAAAAACGTTTGCGATTTACTTACCTACTATAACCCCGTCCTGGTTTATAAGTAGGATTTAACTAATAAAATACGAATGCATGTTGATACGTCCCCATCGTATCTACTTTTCCAAACACTTTTGCCCTTGTTTTGGACTCTAACTTGCATGATTTGAATGGAACTAACCCGGACTGACGCTGTTTTCAGCAGAATTGCCATGGTCTTATTTTTTGTGCGGAAATAAAAGTTCTCGGAATGACCTGAAACTTCACGGAGAATATTTTTGGAATATATAAAAAATACTGGCGAAAGAATCAAGGTCAGGGGGCCCACACCCTGTCCACGAGGGTGGGAGGCACGCCCCCTGCCTCGTGGGCCCCCTGGTGCTCCACCGACCTCAACTCCAACTCCATATATTCACGTTCAGGGAGAAAAAAATCAGAGAGAAGGATTCATCGCGTTTTACGATACGGAGCCGCCGCCAAGCCCTAATCTCTCTTGAGAGGGCTGATCCGGAGTCCGTTCGGGGCTCCGGAGAGGGGAATCCGTCGCCATCGTCATCATCAACCTTCCTCCATCACCAATTTCATGATGCTCACCGCCGTGCGTGATTAATTCCATCGTAGGCTTGCTAGACGGTGATGGGTTGGATGAGATTTACCATGTAATCGAGTTAGTTTTGTTAGGATTTGATCCCTAGTATCCATTATGTTCTGAGATTGATGTTGCTATGACTTTGCTATGCTTAATGCTTGTCAGTCGGGCCCGAGTGCCCTGATTTCAGATCTGAACCTATTATGTTTTCATGAATATATGTGAGTTCTTGATCCTATCTTGCAAGTCTATAGTCACCTATTATGTGTTATGATCCGTTAACCCCGAAGTGATAATAATCGGGACCATTATCGGTGATGACTGTAGTTTGAGGAGTTCATGTATTCACTAAGTGTTAATGCTTTGGTCCGGTACTCTATTAAAAGGAGGCCTTAATATCCCTTAGTTTCCAATAGGACCCCACTGCCACGGGAGGGTAGGACAAAAGATGTCATGCAAGTTCTTTTCCATAAGCACGTATGACTATATTCGTAATACATGCCTACATTACATTGATGAACTGGAGCTAGTTCTGTGTCACCCTATGTTATAACTATTGCATGAGGAATCACATCCGGCATAATTATCCATCACTGATCCAATGCCTATGAGCTTTTCACATATTGTTCTTTGCTTAGTTACTTTGTCGTTGCCACTGTTACAATTACTACAAAACTACTACTGTTACTTTTGCTACCGTTACTGTTACTTCCATACTACTTTGCTACTAAATACTTTGCTGCAGATCTTAAGTTATCCAGGTGTGGTTGAATTTACAACTCAACTTCTAATACTTGAGAATATTCTTTGGCTCCCCTTGTGTTGAATCAATAAATTTGGTTGAATACTCTACCCTCGAAAACTGTTGCGACCCCCTATACTTGTGGGTTATCAAGACTATTGTCAGGACCCCGATTCCAAGTCACGTCGACCTAGCCGGTAACACCTCATATCACTTTGCGGCCTCACGCACGGTATTCCCACGGGTGTCGCCTTACCATGGCCCGGGACCGTTTGCGTCTTTTGGCTCACGTATATGACAGTGTCGCTAGCATCCACATGACAAAGAACCCGGGCCGACATGGCTAGTCGTGAACCCAAAGCGGCGCTAACCTATGGGGACAGGCATACATGAATCACATCGAGCATGTCGGTCATCAACGTATATATTCGGGCTGTAGCACTGGGCTAACAGGACTCCGGTATCCTGGGCTATAGGAGGCTAGGCAGGACCCCGAATACCACCGCGTGACATTTCCCCGAAGGGACAGACATAGGAACGAAGTGAAACACATGCCGGCCAGTCAAGTGTCCAAGCAGTAGTGCTGGGCTAGCAGGACTCCGGTGAACCGGGTTGTAGTCTGAGTACAGAAGCACATGCGGAAGCAAACTAGTCTGAGTACAGACTCTAGAAAGAAAGAAAGCTTGTTGGAGCCTTTCTATCTACAATGGCCCTTCACAAGTCTGAGATCACCACCTGGGTGGCTAGCTCACTCGTCAAGTCGAGATCTACATAGAATCCATCGGAGGGGGTAGTGTTGTCCTCTGAAAAACATTAATTAAGCAAACATGAGTACGGAGGTACTCAGCAAGTCTTACCACAGAATCCTATCATACATGCACATTCTCAAGAAGGTGGTGGAGTTATTTGCAGCAAGCCAGCTTTGACTCTTGGCTAAGCTATCCTACGTGACACCACTTTGTAAAGCATTTGTCGCACACGAGTCCACTAATCACCATCACAATACTCCACCGTGGATCCTCTCTCGTCATCCCACGAGAGGGCCATCCGCGGTACTCACGCTTATCTTGAGGCTTTTAGTGGTATCCATTCACTTGTCTATGAACTGATATAGGTAACCCAGAAGTCCTTCTCCGTGGACACGGCTATTCGAATAGATCATATTAACCCTGCAGGGGTGTACTTCTTCACACACGCTCTCACCACTTACCGCCGTTTACACGACATGTACTCGGCAACCTTCAAGCGGAAGCCCAACGTGGGTGTCGGCCACAGCCTACCTAAACACTCAAGTTCCGAGTCCAGGTTTATCGCCTATTCGGGTTCCATCCGCAGGGAGTCCGGCCGAGGTTTCCCATACAACCCCGAACGATGTGTGCAGGGTTCCCGAGATACCAAACGGGCACTTTCGGTACACAGACGCGTGCCTACCACAACACAACCCACACCTAAGGTCAGCGTTGCGTGCGGCCCCCAGCATGCTACAAACACCAGAAACTACTTGCAACTCCCGGACTGAGAACAAGGGTGGTTAAGCATAGAGCCAGATGAGCTTTCACTCCAGTTCATCATCCCGATGAGCCAGACCTGACACGACTCTAAGCATAGCAAGAATATCATGGTAGGAATCACAAACATGGCTCAATCAACTCCTACACATACTAGTGGGTTTCATCTAGTTACTGTGGCAATGACAGGTCATGCAAAGGAAGTGGGTTCAGCTACCAGCACACAACAGTTTGAATCGCGTTGTCTTAATGCAGAACGAGAGCGAAGCGAGAACATGGGTTTGTATCGGAATGATCAATGAGTTGCTTGCCTGATGGAACAGGGTAGAGTACTCGCCTTGGATGGATAGTCGAGGTTATCCTCGGGGGCAGAACCTATCACGAAAAGCATACCGAGAGTAAACACACATGACAATATGCAACAATATGATGCATGCTATGACATGGCAATATGGATGTGTGTTCGCCTAATGCTAGCTGAAATAACAGTGGATGAACTCATTTGAATCAAAGATTCAAATGATAGCTCATTTGAAATAGCCCTAAAGGTGCATTATCTTATTCTGGTTAAACAGCAAGGTTAACTTGTTTTAACATGCATGAAACCTGTACCAATGGATAGAATGGATTTTTCTGATCATTTTTCATATATAAATCTTTGTATTTGGAGTTACAGATAAAAAGTTATAAGCATTTGAAATTTGAATTATATTCTGGAATTTACTATATTAGAATAAAACCAGAAATTAGATTATTGCGTCAGCCATGCGTCAAAGATGACGCCGTGGTCAACGGAGACGTCCGAGTCAAACCCGATGGGTCCAGGGTGTCAGGGTAATTAGTTTAACTAAAACTTAATTAAACTAATCCTATTTAGTTAGCAGGGCTGGGCCCCATCTGTCAGTGACTCATCGGAGTCAACCATGGCCCACGTGGTCAAAGTCCACGCCGGCTGCACCGGCGACTAGCCGTCGGCGAGCCCAACGCGGCGGAGGAAGTGCGTTTGGTGATTCCGGCGACCAAACGAGCCGCGGAGGGTGGCTATGGGTAGCTGGGAGCAAGCCGCGGCTATTGGTGGAGCCGGTTGGGGTCGGGGTGGCCGGAGTTGGCGCCGGCGACGAGCTAGGCGGCCGCCGGGGTTCAGCCGAAGATGAACTTGGGGCTAGAGGGGTCGGTGAGGTGCGGGGAGTGCATGGTTAGACCCCATGGGGTGCGGTGAGTGTGATGGACGCCATGGGGTGGCCGGAGAGTGACCGGGAGCACGTCGGCGACGAGCTCCACGGCGGCGGGTGCGGGTGAGCTTGGTTCGGTTGCTGCGCTGCTCAAGAGCAAGAGAGTGAGGAAGGGGGTAGACGGGCTCACAGGCGTCGTAGAAGCTCTCGTCGAGGTCGGGGACGGACCGGAGCGGACGGCGTTGAAGGGATCTCCTGGCAGTGGACTCGGTCGAGGGCGGTGTGGTGGATTCGGGGCGCTAGAGCAGGCGGGGCTCGGCTAGTTTGGGGTAGTCGAGAGCGGCGGAGCTCCTGGACAAGGTGAGGAGGAGCACGGACGGCGGGGAGCGCGGTTACGGCGATGGTGCGGCGGCGGCGGCGTCGGCCAAGGCGGGGGAGCACGAGGGAGAGGAACCGGGGAGGAGAGGAGATGTCCAGGGGGTTCGGGGGGGAGAGAGAGAGGGCGATCCTCGTCGGCAGCTGGCGAGGGGAGCGGCGAGGCGGCAACCAGGTGCGTGGCACCCATGCGGTGCCCGCCGTCGAAAGACTGGCTGCCTGGCGAGCCAAGCAGCTCATGTGGCGCTTTGGGCTGGGCAGCAGTGGGCAGTAGGTGGCGTCAGGTAAGTCCTTTCCTGTTTTTATCTTTTTCTAATTTCCTGCAACTTTGTGGAGTTTTCTAAAATACCAAAACAGTTTTAAAATTCACCAAAATGCTCCTGGTCCATTGTTGAAATATTTCCAACATGAAACATTTTGGTTTGGCAATTTTTGGGCATTTGAAATATTTTATATAATTTGAAATGCTCAAGTTCAAATACCAATGATTTGATTCAAGGACCTTTGGCTGACCTAGAAAATGATGCACCACTTTTGACAGAGGCTCTAAACCAAAGCAAAGATGATGAGCATTTTGAAGGGCATTTCAGGTTCATTGAAATAATTTTTTGTAACCCTAGTTGATTTAAGGGGGGGGGGGGTTCTGGGGGTTTCCTGTCTTCCCCATTTCAAATTCAAATGAAATTTAAACATGATGCACACCCTAATGCATGGTCTAATTGGGATGTGACAACTCACCCCCACTCAAAAGAATCTCGTCCCGAGATTTAGGATCTGTTGCGAAAAAGGCGGGATACTCAAGTCGAAGACGATCCTCCCTTTCCCAAGTTGCTTCTTGCTCGGAATGGTTTGACCATTGAACCTTTAGAAACTTGATATTCCGGCGTCGAGTGGTGCAGCTCGGCTTGATCGAGAATCTGAGCGGGATATTCTCGATAGGTAAGGTTATCTTGGAGATCAAGCGTTTCGTGGTCCACTCCACGGATAGGATCCGAGAAGCAACGCCTGAGTTGGGAAACGTGGAAGACATCATGGACTCTGGAAAGATGCGGAGGTAGTTCCAATTGGTAGGCAACTTCTCCTCGTTTGGCAAGAATGCGAAAAGATCCAATGTAACGAGGAGCCAACTTGCCCTTGATACCGAATCGATGGGTTCCCTTCAAAGGAGTAACCCGAAGGTAAGCCTTCTCGCCAATTTCATAAGCCATAGGCTTATGCTTGCGGTCATATTGGCTCTTTTGACGAGATTGGGCTGTTTTTAATTTCTCACGAATGACGCGAACCTGCTCTTACGCTTCTGGATCATATCCGGGCCAAAGAGTTATCTCTCCCGGTTTCGACCAGTTAAGAGGCGTTAAACATTTCCGTCCATAAAGAACTTGAAAGGGCTTTGCCCAAGCTGGCTTGATAACTATTGTTATAAGCGAACTCGGCGAATGGAAGGCATTTCTCCCAATTCATGCGAAAGAGATGATGAAGCTCGAAGCATATCTTCTAGGATCTGATTGACTCGTTCTACTTGACCACTTGATTGAGGATGGAAGGCGGTGCTAAAGGAGAGACGAGTTCCCATAGCATTTTGGAAACTTTCCCAAAATCGAGAGGTGAAGAGACTTCCACGGTCTGAGTTAATCTCCAATGGAACACCATGAAGAGACACTATTCGAGAGATGTACAAATCAGCTAGCTAGCTAGCGGTTATACTCTCACGAACGGGTAGGAAGTGGGCTACTTTCGAAAGATGATCAACGACAACGAAGATAGCGTTATTCCCTCTCTTGGTCCTGGGAAACCCGGTAATAAAATCCATACCGATTTTATCCCATTTCCATTCAGGAATTTCCAAAGGTTGAAGAGTACCATCAGGCCGTTGATGCTCTGCTTTAACTCGACGACAGACGTCGCAATTAGCAATGTATTGAGCGATTTCTCTCTTCATCCTAGTCCACCAAAACCTCTGGCGTAGGTCTTGATACATTTTAGTACTACCGGGATGAATGGTGAGAGGAGAGTCGTGAGCTTCTTTAAGGATCAATTGCCGTAGCTGTTGTTTCTTAGGAACCACCAAGTGGTTTTCAAAGAAGACAACACCTCGTTCATCTATGGAGAAACACTTAGCAGCTCCGCTAGCAATGTTCTCCTTGATCCGAGATATCCCTGTATCATCTTCTTTGAGCAGCTATGATTCGATCCGTAAGGTTAGGTTTCGCCACCAGGGTGGAAAGGAATCCTCGAGGAACAATGTGGAGATTAAGCTTACGAAATTCGTCGTGGAGAAATGGTTGACTTTGTTGTAACATCAGATTGTTACAATAAGATTTACGACTTAGTGCGTCAGCCATGAAATTGGCCTTGCCTGGGGTGTAAGATATTCCTAAGTCGTAATCTGTAATCAACTCGACCCAGCGTCTTTGCCTGAGATTCAAATCCGGTTGGGTGAAGATGTATTTCAGACTTTGGTGATCAGTGTAGATTTCACAACGATTACCAAGGAGGTAATGTCACCAGGTTTTGAGTGCATGAACCACCTGCAAGCTCTAGATCGTGTGTGGGATAGTTATCCTCATGTGGGCCTTAACTGTCGAGAAGCGTGAGGCAATCACATGACGATCTTGCATGAGTATGCAACCTAGTCCTTGTCGCGAGGCGTCGCAATAGATAACAAAGTCCTTAGAAAAATCTGGTGGAACAAGTACGGGAGGAGATGTCAGGCGTCTTTTCAGTTCCTGAAAACTGAACTCGCACTGGGGTGTCCATTCGAACTTTTTATCTTTCTTGAGGGGTTCGGTTAGAGGTTTAGCAACTTTAGAGAAATTCTCGATGAAGCGGCGGCAATATCTCGCTAAACCGAGGAAACTCCGAACTTGCTTGACCGATTCAGGGGGAGTCCAGTCAAGGACGGCTTGAACTCGCTCGGGATTGACAGCAATGCCCTTACCAGAGATTACATGGCCTAGATAGGTCACTTCTGGTAACCAGAATTCACACTTAGAGAATTTGGCATAAAGGCGGTGCTACCGGAGTTTCATCAATACTAGCCGTAGATGTTCGGCATGCTCTTCTTCATTCTTGGAGTAGATGAGTATATCATCGAGGTATACCACGACGAATTTATCCAAATACTCCATGAAGATTGAGTTCATTAACCGAGAGAAGGTGGCTGGAGCATTGGTTAAACCGAAGGACATGACGGTGTACTCGTCGCCATAACGAGTAACAAAGGCCGTTTAGGAATGTCCCGTTCTTGATTTTGATTTGATGGTAGCCCAATCTCAAATCCATCTTGGAAAGGCGAGGATCCAGCGAGCTGATCATACAGATCGTTGATCCTGGGGAGCGGATACTTGTTCTTGATAGTGACCAAATTGACAGGTCGGTAATCCACAACCATCCGATCCGTACCATCCTTCTTTTTGACGAAAAGGACGGGGCAAGCCCATGGAGATGAACTAGGACGGATGAAACCTTTCTGCAAGGACTCATCGAGTTGTTTCTTAAGTTCGGCTAGTTCTAGGAGTGCCATCTTATAAGGTCTTCTAGAGATTGGGACGGTTCCGGGAACAAGATCTATCACGAACTCGACATCCACGCTGTGTGGAACACTGGCAGTTCCTCTGGAAAGACATCCGGGAAATCACGGACTATCGGGATATCTTCGAGGTCTGGAAGGGGGTTGGCATTTAAGGAGTAAAGCTGGCGCTTAGACACTCGGGTTAGAACATTCACTGTCTTGCCCGAAGGATGGGTGAGTTGAACAGTTCTAGTAGAGCAATCAATCTTAGCATAATGGGTTGACATCCGGTCCATACCCAAGATGATGTTTATGTCCGAGGACTTAAGAGCTATTAGAGAAGCAAGAAAGACTAATCTGTCGACAAGAATTTCATTCCCATGACTTATTCTAGAGGTTTGCCATCTAGAACCAGGAGTCTGAATTTCCATGGAGGTATGCATGTCACAGAATGTGGTGTTGTGCAATCGAGCATAGCTCTCAGAAATAAATGAATGAGATGCTCCGATGTCGAAAAAGAACGATTCTTTGGATGGCAATTAACAAGGAGCGTACCGAGGACGACGTTGGGATCCTCATAGGTTTCTTCCGCAGAAACATAGTTGACGTGGCCACGAGCAGCGGCAACTGGTTTAGCATAGGGCACCTTTCCTGCTGGCTTGCCACGGCCAACAGACTTTCCAACTTGACTGGGGTTGTTTTGGGGACACTCGCGGATGTAGTGGCCCGTCTCTCCACACTTGAAGCAAGTTATCACATTTGGGCGTGAAGCAGCATTAGCAGTAGGGCCTCCAGAAGTCTTGGGCGGAACATACTGCTGGTTGGGGCGAGGCGCCTCAAAGGATGGCCTCGGGGTGAACCTGGGTGGTAGGGCAGTATTTGGAATCCAAACCCGGCGCTTCTGGGATCCAGAGCCGGATGAAGATCCAGAGTCACGGACGTGCTTGCGTGAAGCTTCAAAATCAGATCGCCAGTTTAGTGACGATAGCCTTATTGACTAGCTTCGGAAAAGAGGTACACCCATGCAGACGAAGGTCTCGGCATAGCTCAGGGCTAAGTCCCTTGCGGAACCTTGCCTGCTTCTTTACGTCGGTAGAAACTTCTTCGGGAACATAACGTGCTAACCTCCCAAATTCACGGCTGTAGGCATCCACTGTCAGCCTACCTTGGGTGAAACTGTAGAATTCCTCCCTTTTGCGGTCCATAAGACCTTCTGGGATATGATGCTCTCGGAAGGCGGCACTGAATTCAGCCCAGGTTGTAATTTGTCCAACCGGATGCATAGCCTCATAATTCTCCCACCAGAGACTAGCAGGGCCTTCAAGATGATAAGCGACAAAGGTAACCCTGTCAGCCTCAGCCACGTTGGCAGAGCGCAGATTGTGGTAGATGCTGCGAAGCCAATCATCCGCGTCGAGAGGCTCAACGGAATATTTGAACTTTGGTGGATACAGCTTGACGAAGTCATTGAGTGAAACCACATCATTTCTTGGCTGGCGTGCGGTGTTTTGTTCAATCCGCTCCAGTAAGCGATTGGTCTCACGCTTATTGCGTTCTGCTTCCAAAGATAACCTCGGCCAAAGATGGCGGTTATGGCGATTCACATTCCTGGCTGCACTAGCTTCTCCACCTTTCCGGAGCAGCAGGATTATTCTTGGTGTTGACCATCCTAGGAGACAAAGCAACGGTTTAAACCAGGAGGGCAGAAATCAGCAAGGAAGTGCGGAATGTAATGGATAACACGGAATGCAAAGATGTTCAACCGTATGACATGATAGTATAAACTGCCATATATATACCAACGGTCATACACACCATTCATAGTTCAGTACAAGCCTGACGGGGTACAACTATAAGGAAAGGCGTTACATCTCATCGGAAGCATCCCAACTCCTATACATTATTTTTCTACACTTCCGGAACGATACACACTAAGTCATTTTCCACAGGTCACGCAGGACGGTGGAAATACAACTATTACCATACTAGGAATACTACTACTAACTCAGGCGGCTCCATAGTAGTCCTCATAGAAGTCACCACCCAAGCCTGGAAGTGGAACATGATCATCCGGAAACAGACAATCCTGTGGGGCCTGTGGACCATAAGGACTCGGATGTGGCCGTGGTCCAGCAAACGGCGGCAGACGAGGCCCACGAGGAGGAGTAATGCCTCCAACCTCACGCCACTCCATAAAGTCTGGTAGACCAGCCCGCACAGGGTACAAGTCCCTCATGTCCATATATCCGGCTTGCACGGCAGGTGCAAACCTAGTCAAAGTAGCCTAGTGATCAGAACGGGCATTAAAAAGCTCCATACGCAAGGCCCGATTTTCACGGTCCTTGTCCTCCAGCATCTCAGTAGTAGTGCGAAGGAGTGAGTCCTCATGGGATGCATCGCTGTACAAACCCTGAAGGTAGCCATGCGCCCCAGGGAGGGATCTTTGGCATGTAGCGGAAATCGGTGTTGCCCAAAGAAGGCGATTACAGCTCGAATAATAGTCATCATAGAATAAGCTGCATCTTGCACAGACATTCCAATAGTGATCCCGAGCCCATAAGAACAGTGAAGTGGTTCAGTAGCTCCGGGATAAGATGGATAAATCCTGACCGTGCATAGATACTGGCTTTGATTGAAATCCCTAAACTGCTCCTCGACGGTATATTCAGGATACCATCGGTAACCAGTCTCAATCATCACCCGAACCAGCATTGCCGTGTGGCCACACACACCAATGCAACGGGTCAGACGAACCACTTGGTTCTGGGGACGGGTGGCCATCTGAAAGCACAGCCATAATGCAAAGACATTAGAATTTCTAGGAAAAGTCGGGCAGCATAACATCTGCAAATGCTCAAA
Organism: Aegilops bicornis; assembly: GCA_021605145.1. Classification (NCBI taxonomy): domain Eukaryota; kingdom Viridiplantae; phylum Streptophyta; class Magnoliopsida; order Poales; family Poaceae; genus Aegilops; species Aegilops bicornis. The sequence goes on from CM038670.1 coordinate 602,186,603, forward strand.
ATCAGATTTTAGGCATTCAAAACCAGATTGCAAAACCACTCAACAACATCATATCAAGGTTCTGGTTCAACTGATAGCATACTAAAAATTAGTAGAACTGGACTGAGGAGGTAACCAACAATCCTATAAGTTACTACGGATTAGTAACACGTGAACCTGATAGAGAGAAGAGAGCCTAGCCCTATACCCACGTCGAATGAGAAGAGGATGACTCAGATCAGAGGGCATAAGGTAGAGGAGTAAAAAGAGCCTTACGTTCCTTCCCACAATCAATTCCCCTACATATAACTAAAGCATTTCTAGACTCAACTTCGACCAGTTTGTCTTAGCGAACCTACAGGCAGCCCTGCTCTGATGCCAACGCTGTCAGGACCCCGATTCCAAGTCACGTCGACCTAGCCGGTAACACCTCATATCACTTTGCGGCCTCACGCACGGTATTCCCACGGGTGTCTCCTTACCATGGCCCGGGACCGTTTGCGTCTTTTGGCTCACGTATATGACAGTGTCGCTAGCATCCACATGACAAAGAACCCGGGCCGACATGGCTAGTCGTGAACCCAAAGCGGCGCATGTCGGTCATCAACGTATATATTCGGGCTGTAGCACTGGGCTAACAGGACTCCGGTATCCCGGGCTGTAGGAGGCTAGGCAGGACCCCGAATACCACCGCGTGACATTTCCCCGAAGGGACAGACATAGGAACGAAGTGAAACACATGCCGCCATCAAGTGTCCAAGCGGTAGTCTTTGGGCTAGCAGGACTCCGGTGAACCGGGTTGTAGCGTACTACTATCGCTCAGAAGCACGAGGCTACATTTCCCCATATGAAAGGCTGCCAAGGATAAACAACTAGTTTGTCGGACCCCACTCATACCAAGCATTTCAATCATACACGCAATATGCCCGATATGAGTAAATACAACAAGGCATCACAACAAAACTCTACAACTCAAGTACTTTATTTAAGAGGCTCCGAGGAGCCATACATAACATATTCATACAGGTAGGGGTCACATGACCCAACACTCAAGTCATACAAGCATACAAGCACATGCGGAAGCAAACTAGTCTGAGTACAGACTCTAGAAAGAAAGAAAGCTTGTTGGAGCCTTTCTATCTACAATGGCCCTTCACAAGTCTGAGATCACCACCTGGGTGGCTAGCTCACTCGTCGAAGTCGAGATCTACATAGAATCCATCGGAGGGGGTAGTGTTGTCCTCTCAAAACATTAATTAAGCAAACATGAGTGCGGAGGTACTCGGCAAGTCTTACCACAGAATCCTATCATACATGCACATTCTCAAGAAGGTGGTGGAGTTATTTGACAAGCCAGCTTTGACTCTTGGCTAAGCTATCCCACGTGACACCACTTTGTAAAGCATTTGTCGCTTTACGAGTCCACTAATCACCATCACAATACTCCACCGTGGATCCTCTCTCGTCATCCCACGAGAGGGCCATCCGCGGTACTCACGCTTATCTTGAGGCTTTTAGTGGTATCCATTCACTTGTCTATGAACTGATATAGGTAACCCGAAGTCCTTCTCCGTGGACACGGCTATTCAATAGATCATATTAACCCTGCAGGGTGTACTTCTTCACCTGCGCTCTCACCACTTACCGCCGTTTACACGACATGTACTCGGCAACCTTCAAGCGGAAGCCCAACGTGGGTGTCGGCCACAACCTACCTAAACACTCAAGTTCCGAGTCCAGGTTTATCGCCTATTCGGGTTCCATCCGCAGGGAGTCCGGCCGAGGTTTCCCATACAGCCCGAACGATGTGTGCAGGGTTCCCGAGATACCAAGCGGGCACTTTCGGTACAAGACCCGCGTGCCTACCGCAACACAACCCACACCTAAGGTCAGCGTTGCGTCGGCCCCCGAGATGCTACAAACACGAAACTACTTGCAACTCCCGGATCGAGAACAAGGGTGGTTAAGAAGCTGAGAGGGTCAATTAAGGATCCCAATGCGTGGTAGTAACTATTTCATGGATCACAAACACAGATCTCAGTTCTTAGGATCGGCTTCAATGAAACAACCCACCATGTACTCCTACATGGCCTCTCATCGATACCTTTACCAAAACGTGTTCAACACTATCACTCTCGAACCAACACAACCTTTCACTCCGGTTCATCATCCCGATGAGCCGGACACTGACACGACTCTAAGCATAGCAAGCATAGCATGGTAGGAATCACAAACATGGCTCAATCAACTCCTACACATACTAGTGGGTTTCATCTAGTTCTTGTGGCAATGATGAGGTCATGCAAAGGAAGTGGGTTCAGCTACCGCATGACACAACAGTTTGAATCGCGTTGTCTTAATGCGATGGCGAGCGAAGCGAGAACATGGGTTTGCATCGGAATGATCAATGAGTTGCTTGCACGATGGAGCAGGGGTAGAGTAATGCGCCTTGGATGGATAGTCGAGGTTATCCTCGAAGCGAGAACCTATCACGAAAAGCATACCGAGAGTAAACACACATGACAATATGCAACAATATGATGCATGCTATGACATGGCAATATGGATGTGTGTTCGCCTAATGCAAGCTGAAATAACAGGGGATGAACTCATTTGAATCAAAGATTCAAATTATAGCTCATTTGAAATAGCCCTAAAGGTGCATTATCTTATTCTGGTTAAACAGCAAGGTTAACTTGTTTTAACATGCATGAAACCTGTACCAATGGATAGAATGGATTTTTCTGATCATTTTCATATATAAATCTTTGTATTTGGAGTTACAGATAAAAAGTTATAAGCATTTGAAATTTGAATTATATTCTGGAATTTACTATATTAGAATAAAACCAGAAATTAGATTATTGCGTCAGCCATGCGTCAGCATGACATCAGGGTCAACGGAGACGTCCAGGTCAAACCTGACAGTGGGTCCAGGGTGTCAGGGTAATTAGTTTAACTAAAACTTGATTAAACTAATCATATTTAGTTAGCAGGGCTGGGCCCCATCTGTCAGTGACTCATCGGAGTCAACCCTGGCCCACGTGGTCAAAGTCCACGCCGGCTGCACCGGCGACTAGCCGCCGGCGAGCCCGAACCGGGGGAGGAAGTGCGTTTGGCGATTCCGGCGACCAAACGAGCCGCGGAGGGTGGCTATGGGTAGCTGGGAGCAAGCCGCGGCTATTGGTGGAACCGGTTGGGGTCGGGGTGGCCGGAGTTGGCGCCGGCGACGAGCTAGGCGGCCGCCGGGGTTCGGCCGAAGATGAACTTGGGGCTAGAGGGGTCGGTGAGGTGCGAGGAGTGCATGGTTAGACCCCATGGGGTGCGGTGAGTGTGATGGACGCCATGGGGTGGCCGGAGAGTGACCGGGAGCACGTCGGCGACGAGCTCCACGGCGGCGGGTGCGGGTGAGCTTGGTTCGGTTGCTGCGCTGCTCAAAAGCAAGAGAGAGAGGGAAGGGGGGTAGACGGGCTCACGGGCGATGCGTAGAAGCTCTCGTCGAGGTCGGGGACGGACCGGAGCGACGACGGCGTTGAAGGGGATCTCCGGCGACGGTGGACTCGGTCGAGGTCGGGGACGCTAGAGCAGGCGGGGCTCGGCTAGTTTGGGGTAGTCGAGAGCGGCGGAGCTCCTGGACAAGGTGAGGAGGAGCACAGACGGCGGGGAGCGCGGTTACGGCGATGGTGCGGCGGCGGCGGCGGCCAAGGCGGGGGAGCACGAGGGAGAGGAACCGGGGAGAAGAGGAGATGTCCAGGGGGTTCGGGGGAGAGAGAGAGGGCGATCCTCGTCGGCAGCTGGCGAGGGGAGCGGCGAGGCGGCAACCAGGTGCGTGGCACCCATGCGGTGCCATGCCGTCCAGATTGGCTGCTCTGCTGGCCGAGCCAAGCAGCTGTTGGCCTTGCTTTGGGCTGGGCAGCCGGGTGGGCCGTAGGTGGCGTCAGGTAAGTTCTTTCCTGTTTTTATCTTTTTCTAATTTCCTGCAACTTTGTGGAGTTTTCTAAAATACCAAAACAGTTTTAAAATTCACCAAAATGCTCCTGGTCCATTGTTGAAATATTTCCAACAAGAAAACATTTTGGTTTGGCAATTTTTGGGCATTTGAAATATTTTATATAATTTGAAATGCTCAAGTTCAAATACCAATGATTTGATTCAAGGACCTTTGGATGACCTAGAAAATGATGCACCACTTTTGACAGAGGCTCTGAACCAAAGCAAAGATGATGAGCATTTTGAAGGGCATTTCAGGTTCATTGAAATAATTTTTAGTAACCCTAGTTGATTTAAGGGGGGGGGGGGCGTTCTGGGGGTTTCCTATCTTCCCCATTTCAAATTCAAATGAAATTTAAACATGATGCACTCCCTAATGCATGGTCTAACTGGGATGTGACAACTATTTTCTGGCACCTTTGCCGGGGAGCATAGCTCTATTCTTTGAGTCACTTGGGATTTATATATGATGGTCACTATGAGGAACTTGAAAGACGAAAGAACTAAGATTTTCCCCTCAACTACGAGGGGAGGTAAGGAACTGCCATCTAGCTCTGCATTTGATTCACCTTCTGTTTTGAGTAAGCTTGCGATGCCTAAACCTGCTTCTGCTATTAATTCTGATATGTCGCATGTTATTGATGATGCCACTTCTGCTTTGCATGATACTTATGATGAAACTACTTCTATGCTTGATACTACTGTGCCATTAGGTGAATTTCTTGATGAACAACTTGCTAGGGCTAGAGAGAATGAAATTATTGAAACTGATAACATCGATGAAAGTGATGATGAAGATTCCCCCCTATATATGAATTGCCTGTTGTGCCTGAGGGTTATGTTATGGATGAAGAAACTGCTAGATACTTTCTTGCTTGTAATGATAGATATGATCTTAAGAAATTGTTAGCTAAGCTGAAAGAAAAATCTTTGAATGCTAGAATGAAATATGACCCTGCTTTTTCTATTTCACCTATCCGTGTTACTGATAAGGATTATGATTTCTCTGTTGATCCTGAGATAATTACTTTGGTTGAATCTGATCCTTTTTATGGGTATGAATCTGAAACTATTGTGGCACATCTTACTAAATTGAATGATATAGCCACCATGTTCACTAATGATGAGAAAATTCGCTACTATTATATCCTTAAATTATTTCCGTTCTCATTAAAGGGTGATGCTAAAACATGGTTTAATTCTCTTGATCCTCGTTGTATGTGTAGTCCCTAGGATATGATTTATTACTTCTCTACTAAATATTTCCCCGCTCATAAGAAACAAGCTACTTTAAGGGAAATATATAATTTTGTGCAAATTGAAGAAGAGAGTCTCCCACAAGCTTGGGGGAGGCTTCTCCAATTACTTAATGCTTTGCCTGATCATCCTCTTGAGAAAAATGAAATACTTGATATCTTTTATAATGGACTAATCGATGCTTCCAGAGACCACCTGGATAGTTGTGTTGGTTGTGTTTTCAAGGAATGAACTGTTGATCAAGCTGAATTGCTATTGAATAATATGTTGACTAGTGAAAATAATTGGACACTTCCTGAACCAACTCCTAAGCCAACTCCGAAGAAAAGGGGTATTCTATTTCTCAGTCATGAAGATATGCAAGAGGCAAAGAAATCTATGAAAGAAAAGGGTATTAAAGCCGAATATGTTAAGAATTTACCACCTATTGAAGAAATACATGGTCTTGATAACCCGACACAGGTAGTAAAGGTAAATTCTCTCTATAAATTTGATGGAGGTGATATTCCTCCTTATAAGTCTGCTAGCCAATGCTTTCATGAGTTTGATAATTTTATTGTTAAACAAGAAAACTTCAATGCTTATGTTGGTAGACAATTGAAACACAATGCTTATATGATTGAACACTTGAGTGATTATATGTCTAGAGTTAAAGGTGAACTTAAGCTCATTAGTAAACATGCTTCTATGGTTACCACTCAAGTAGAACAAGTGCTTAAAGCTCAAAATGATTTGCTCAATGAATTAAATAATAAGAAAAATGATAATGTTGTTATAGTTGTGACCAGAGGGGGTAAAATGACTCAGGAACCTTTGTATCCTGAAGGCCACCCTAAGAGAATTGAGCAAGATTCTCAGAGAACTAATGTTGACGCACCTAGTCCTTCTGAAAGGAAGAAAAAGAAAAATGATAGGACTTTGCATGCTTCTAGTGAACCTGTTGTAGACACACCTGAGAATCCCTATGATATTTCTATTTCTAATGCTGAAACACAATCTGGTAATGAACATGAACCTAGTGATAATATTAATGATGATGTTCATGTTTATGCTCAACCTAGCAATAAAAATGATGTAGAGATTGAACCTGCTGTTGATCTTGATAACCCACATCAAAGAATCAACATTATGATAAGAGAGACTTTGTTGCTAGGAGGCACGGTAAAGAAAGAGAACCATGGGTTCAGAAACCCATGCCTTTTCCTCCTAAACCTTCCAAGAAAAAGGATGATGAGGATTTTGAGCGCTTTCCTGAAATGATTAGACCTATCTTTTTGCGTATGTGTTTGACTGATATGCTTAAAATGAATCTTTATGCTAAGTACATGAAAGACATTGTTACAAATAAAAGAAAGATATCGGAAGCTGAAATTTCCACCATGCTTGCTAATTATAATTTTAAAGGTGGAATACCAAAGAAACTTGGAGATCCAGGAGTACCAACTATACCTTGCTCCATTAAAAGAAAATATGTTAGAACTGCTTTATGTGATCTTGGAGCCGGTCTTAGTGTTATGCCTCTCTCTTTATATCATAGACTTGATTTGAATAAGTTGACACCTACTGAAATATCTTTGCAAATGGATGATAAATCAACTGCTATACCTGTCGGTATTTGTGAGGATGTGCATTTTGTGGTTGCAAACGGTATTATTTTAACGGGCTTTGTTATTCTTGATATTCCCGAGGACGATAGTATGTTGATTATCCTTGGTAGACCCTTTTTGAATACTGCAGGGGTTGTCATTGATTGCAACAAAGGCAATGTCACTTTTCATGTTAATGGTAATGAGCATATGGTACACTTTTGTCGATGTACAAAAAGAGGGGTACACTTTTTGTACCCCTATAACTGTGCACGGGCAGTGTCGGTGTCAAAACCGGCGGATCTCGGGTAGGGGGTCCCGAACTGTGCGTCTAGGCGGATGGTAACAGGACACAAGGGACACGATGTTTTACCCAGGTTCGGGCCCTCTTGATGGAGGTAAAACCCTACGTCCTGCTTGATTGATATTGATATTGTGGATGTTTACAAGAGTGGATCTACCACGAGATCAAGGAGGCTAAAACCCTAGAAGCTAGCCTATGGTTTGATTGTAAGGGTTGTTGATGTTGTGTCCTACGGACTAGAGCCATCCGGTTTATATAGACACCGGAGAGGGCTAGGGTTACATAGAGTCGGTTACAATGGTAGGAGATCTACATATCCGTATTGCCAAGCTTGCCTTCCACGCCATGGAAAGTCCCATACGGACACGGGGAGAAGTCTTCAATCTTGTATCTTCATAGCCTTGGAGTCCAGTCGATGATGATAGCCCGGCCAATGATAGTTCGGCTGATCATGGTAGTCCGGCTATCCGGACACCCCCTAATCCAGGACTCCCTCAGTAGCCCCTGAACCAGGCTTCAATGACGATAAGTCCGGCGCGTATATTGCTTGGCATTGCAAGGTGGGTTCCTCCTCCAAATGATAGAAGATTGTGAACACCAGGATAGTGTCCGTCTCTGCAAAATAAATTCCACATTCCACCGTAGAGAGAATAATAATATATACACAAGTTCAATCTGCTGACGTTTTTTGTGGCATGACGTCACACCACTACCAAGCCATGACTTGAATTGTTTTTTACTTTACCACCTTAGCGCATTTAGTGAGGCGGTTTCCTTGGCACGTCTTGTCGATGCAGAGATCGTGTTTCCCATTAATCCGGGATTCTCATTAATACGGACGTGGGTAACCCAACCGCGCCCGTTCGCCACCCCCCCCTATCGAAGGCGGGTCCCAAACGGTCACGGAGACGGCTCTCGGTATTCTCCCTCTTTATAACGGGACCAAGGATCGTTTCTTTTCTTCAATCCTCCATCGAATCCTCTCCCCGCTCCAAGTTCCAGCACCTAGAGCTCCAGATTGGCGCTTCGGACTTTCAACGATGTCCGGTTCCGACCTCCAGGGCCGGTGGATGCCCTCCTCCGTCACGGAGGAGGACGTGCTAAGGTTGCGGGAGGCCAAGTACCTGGCTTATGAGATTTCGCACAGGTTGCCAGCCGAAGGGCAGGCTATCCCCACCCCCGAGCCCGGCGAGTATGTCGTTTCCGTATCCCACCTCCGTCGGGGTTTAGGCTTCTCAATGGATCCTTTTGTGAGAGGGCTCATGTTTTACTATGGGTTGGAATTCCACGATTTGGCTCCGGAGTCCATCCTCCATATTTCCGCGTTTATTGTCGTCTGTGAAGCCTTCCTCCGCGTCACCCCTCACTTCGGCCTGTGGCTGAAGACCTTCAATGTGGCGCCGAAGATGATCGGGGGGCGTCAAGCGGAGTGCGGCGGGGCGGCCATAGATAAGAGGGCCGATGCCCCATGGCCTGCTGGCTCCTTCCAAGAGAAGCTCGGCCCGTGGCAGCAAGAGTGGTTCTATATTACCGTTCCGAGGGGCCGCAGACAAAAGCCGCCGCCCTTATTCCGCCCGGGACCTCCACGACGGTTGATGTCGTGGGTCAACCAAGGGCTCAACTAAGGGCCGTCAAGGGCGTGCCCCTACTGCAGGGCGGATTCGGGATCTCCAAAGCGAGGGAGATCGATATGGTGGTGGTGATGCAGGTTATGCTGATTAGGCGCCTCACGCCTCGCAAACGCTGCCCTCTCCGGCTATGGGAGTTCAATCCGGAGGGCCCACGGATTCTTCAACACTTCATGGGTATGACACCCCTGGAGATGTACAAATTATTCTTCGGATCGCAAGAGGTGCGTCCGGAACTGACCGAGGATGCTGGCCTAAGCTGTAACCGCCCGGATACTCAATTAAGTAGTTCCGAGTCCGGACATACCGTTTGTTTGCCTTTTGATGAATCGCTTTATGACCAACTTCCTTCTACACAGGAATGGATAGCGGAAGCAAAATTGATACGGTGTCCGGCCCCCCTCCCCGAGACCGCGCCGGATCCCTTGCTGGTCCGGATGCTTGAGGTTGCGCCTTTAGAGGAAGGCGAGGGGAAAGCAGAAAGCTCTTGCCTCGCCTAAGGAGGCTCTTGAAAGAGGGGATCGAGAATCCCTCCTCCAAGGGGAGAAGAGGACTGCCTCAGGACCGGGGCAAAGCCCCTAAGCGGGGAAGAAATCTTCGCCAGAGGGTCCTGCGACAGGAGGCCCGGCCGCACAATCTCCCTTAAAGAGTGAGCCCTCCAACGAGCCGTAAGTAGAAAGAAAGGAGTTTTATAATAAGGGACATCCCTATTTGTGCTTCTGAGGATAACTAAAGTTTTTACCTTGTAGTTCGGATCTCCGTCCTTCGCAAATGAGCTCGTATTCGGGGGACCTTCTTCCGGAGATGATGGAGAGCGAGACGCCTCCGTCCGGGGCGCCGTCGGATAGGGCGGACGAGCCTGAAGTGTCGTCACGGAGGGAGCCCCCGTGTTTTGGCAAAGCCGGATAGTTTGGCGCCAACTGGTGTACGGCTAAAGGATCTGCTTGAGAAGGCGTCTATCTCAGAAGATCACCGCGCATTGATGAGCATGGTGATTGAAAGGATTTAAATCCGCCCGAAGGCGGTTACCTGATGCCGTCGGGGAGTTCTTTGGCGGGGTTTGAGAATGCGTAAAATGACACACCTTTTTAACAGTTTTGCATATAGAATGTGCCTGTATAGATAGTAGCCCCGAGACTCGGTAGGTTGTCGAAATCGACGGCGTCTGAGGATCAAAATCGCAGGTTTAAATTCCGTAGTGCCGATGCAGGTGGCGGGTCGTCCGGGGGCCAGCCGGACTGATGGAGTTGCTGAACTAAAGCGGCAACTCGATGTTGCGGATGCGGACATCACGCTGGTCAACAGGCGACTTGATGAGTCGCAAGGTGAGTGTTACTACGCGGTCACTTGGTAAGGGAGCCGAAGCCATCTCCTGACAACATGTGCGTGAAATGCAGATAGTGCCGCTGCCGTGGAGAGCCTTCGGGCCGAACTTGATCAAGCCAAGGAGCAGGCCAGAAGGAGTAATGCAGCAGCCTCGAGGGCGGCCGAAGAGTTAAGCGGCGAAAGGTCGCTGCTTGCGGGCGAGGAAGAGATAGCGAAATGGCCGTGAAGTTAAAAGATGCTACCGACCGCAATGAGGCTCTTGGGAAGGAGCGCCTAAGCGGGCAAGAAGACCTGCGGAAGGCAACCGCGAAGCCAAGGATGCCCGCTCTGTCAATGCGGGCTGTAAAGGAAGAAGAGCTGTGCCGGGCCGGAGATATTGTAGCTGGCAAGCCTTTTCGCTGCGCCAAGGTTTACGGATCCAAAATATGCTCATTTGGGCCAAGCTGTGGGGCCAGAGGACCCTTATATGGACTTAGCAATGAAAAGCGGCGGATGCCGTTGTGCATTTTCAAAGCCGGAAGGATCACAAGACGGAAGAGCTGTTTTGGTCTCAATTCCATAGTCCGGGCGTTCACTTCGCCGACCGACCGTTTGGCCGAGTGGGCTGAGCTAAATAGGTTGTCCGGCTTGCTATGACGGATATAGTGTCCCATATCTGGCGGATAGGCCCCACCGAAGAGTTACTTTGGCTTATTGCAGCAATTTCTTGGGGCGGTGCCGCATATCAAGGCGATGAAGCGGTCGGCCTGCATAGAGGGTGCGCGAATGGCGCTCGCCCGTGTGAAGACACATTGGACAGAGATGGATGCCACCGCTGTTGCGACCCCGGGTTCGGATGATAACCGGTTACCCGCCGAGAACTATTTTGGCGAAGTGCTGCGTGGTTGTCGGGGGAGGACTGATCTTGCCCCCACGAGCACCTATGGGACCTGGGTCCCTTGTGGTTCGGAGGGGGGCGGAGACTGCACAAAGAGCGGATCGAGGCGATGCACACGGGCGGATTTACCCAGCTTCGGAGCTCTCCGGAGAGATAATACTCCTACTGCTGCTTCATGGATTATCTTGCGTTCTTGCTAGGGAGCAATGGGAGCTACAAGACCTAGTCTGAGTGTGGTTTCCTATGAATGTGATGATCTAAGCTCGGAGCTAGCCCGAATCGAGCCGAACCGAACCCTTTCTACGTTGCCCCCGGGCCTCCTTTTATAGGCACAAGGGGTTACCACATGTGGCAAGTAGACAAGGGTAAGATAGTAAAAACATAGGTTGGTACACCGCTTTGTACAGTGTACAGTAATCTATACCTAACTCGACGGCAAGGGACAAGAGTCATCAATGCCCGTCTCGATGCGCTCAATAAAGGTAACAGGGACCGTCAAGTGCACCTCCGTTTGCCACGATGGTAGCTTGTCGATGCTGCTTGAAATCGCTACTCTCCGTGGCTACCAGCCCGTCGACCAGCGTCCTTGGGAGAGCCCGTGGTGACACATTGGCGGGTGAGCTGGAGCGGAGATGAAGAGAGGTCGCCGCCCGGCAAGTGCCTTTGCCGGGCAGGAACCTCGTCAAGGCTTGGGGGTTCGGCGCCCGCCAAGCCTTCCCGGCAAGCTCCTCTTGCCGGGGCCTTGTTTCCTTCGCGCCCTGAGTGGCCTTGCCGGCAAGCTCCTCTTGTCGGGGTCTTGACTACTTTGTTCTTGAATGGCTCAAAAGGAGCCGCTGAGGACTTTGGCTGTCATCAGGCCGGCCCGGCCGTGGGGCGCTGCAACTGCCCGTGCACGGGTTCGGGGTACTAGGGTACCCCTACTCTAGTACACCGACAGGAGCCCCCGGGCCTGGGCCACACACGGCGCCAAGCTCTGTTGGGCCAGGCCCAAAACAGTGCGCGGGCACGCGTGGCCTTGATTACGCTGTTATTTGCCTTGGGCCCACCACGTCTCCCACGAACGGCACGTACTGGACGTGGCGTTGTGGGGGAGATCGTGGGGCTTTCTTTAATGGGAAAAATCGGAACGCCCGTCCCCTCTCCCCTTTATAAGCGGGGGAACCGGGCCAGGACGTCCACTTGCCCTTGCTGTCACATCGGAAACCCCCGTCGCTTTCCCCTTTCATCTCGTGCCCAAAGAGAGCGACGCTCCGCCCCCTCCATTGCCACCGGTGCTACCAACGCCGTCGGCTTCCTACATCATGATTCCCTATGGCTCCAAAGGCCGATAAGGGAAAAGGCATGAAATCTGCCGAGGCGCAGCGGCTCGCGGCGCTGCGGAAGGAGCGGGCCCTTTTCGATCCCCTGCTCAACAGGAAGGAGCTGCGGGAGCTGTACTACCTCTTCTGGTCGACGGTGACCCGGGCGCATCCGCGCACGAGGGTCATCTCCGCCGCCACATCTGCTAAGGTCTCCATCGGGTACCCCTTCTTTGCGATTTTCTTCTGGTGCGGGCTCTGCCCGCCCTTTTCCGAATTCTTCTGTGATGTCATGAACACATATGGCCTCCGCCTCCTTGACTTCACCCCCAACGCCATCCTTACCATGGCCGTTTTCGCGCATCTCTGCGATAATTTTGTCGGGGTCCACCCAAACGTCGCACTCTTCCGCCACTACTTCTCACCTCCGTGTAGAGAGAGGAGAGCCGCTTGCCGGAGGAATTGCATGGACCTCTAGGATCGGCAAGAAGGAAGCGTATGTTGACGGAGAGTTGCGCAGCAAGTGGGAGGAGTGGAGGGCTGACTGGTGCTGGATCTTAGAAGAGGAACCACAGCCTTTTACTGCTCTGCGCACGACCCCCATAGTTCACGGCAACGACTGGAGCAACTTGGCGCCGGAGGACGACAAGTTGAAGATTGCCACAACTAGGATTTTGCGCCTACGGCAAGCAGGGCTTACCGTAGGAGCAGTTGGCGCGGACTTCCTTCGCCGCTGCATTGCGCCCTTGCAGGAGAAAGGGAGGCCTGCTTGGGAATTCCAGAACGCGGCTGATATCATGAGGCTGCGTCCAGGCCTGAATTGGAATTTTACTACCTTGGAGCTTGACGGCATGCTGCGGGAGCTGTTCAAGCCTGAACCGGATAACCCAGGATGGTGCATGTTGCCGAGGGGAGTTGTGCCCTTGTGTAACAACTCGTCGCTTGATGGCATCCGTGCGATAATGCCGTTGTGCGATTCCCATGGGATCGTTCCAACCTGGCAGGAGCCCACCGATGACGTAGTGCAGCAGTTCTTTGACAGCTTGGTTGAAACGCCGATCCGTGCCGACGAGAAGAGGCGACTCACCCGCGACACCACTGCTCAGGAGATGGCGCGCATCGCCACAAGGTTGGAGGAGGCTGCAGAGGCCGCTGCCGCCGGCGCGTTTGGGTTCACTATCGAGGAGGCAGAGAGGGCCGAGGCGGCAAGCCTTGCCGACCAAGAAGAGTTCGTCGGTGGGGAGGAGCAGGCCGAGCCCGACAACGACCTGAGTGAGCCTGCCGGGGGCGCCTCTCCTCCGCCGTCAAGTAGCTTGCCGCAGGAGGAGCTCGCTGCCCCGCCAAGGAGACGTCTCCGGAAGACCGGAGAAGTGGCGGGGGAGCGTACGGCCCATCAGCTGCCTCGCCGCCCGACACACTCCACCGCGGCAAGTACTGCTGCCGCGGGGGCGCCTCATTCCGCCATGGCGACGGGCGCAGGGCCTTCTGGAGCCGCGGCCCCTGCACCCGCCAAGTGTCAGAGGGAGTCTTCTCCCCCAATCCGTCGCGCCGGAGCAGAGTTTGATCTCTCCGCCCTCAGCTCCGAGGAAGAAGAGGAAGAGTAAGATCTTGTCGCTGCTATTCGTAATCTCCCAATTTATTGCTTTATCTTATATCTGACTGGTGCCACTCTGAACTTTCTTCTTCAGGACGTTGGTACAGAGAGCGTCGAAGAGGGCCAAGACGCCGGTGGTTGTCGTCTCAGACGACTCCCCTGTAGCAACAGGGGGCACGTCCGAGACTCCCTTGCCGGATCCGGCAACCCTTCAACAGAGCAGCCCCCAGCACAGCCCCCAGCGTAAGTATCTGGTATGCTTCTTGTGGTTAGGCACGCTTGGGTACTTTTCCGTTACTGACATCTGGTTTGTCGGATTTCGTAGGAGCAGAGCAGCCACATCATGGAGCGCCGGAGGCTACCCCTGAGGTTCAGCCTCATCAGGAGGCCCCGGAGGTCACTCCCGAGATTCTGCTTGCTTCAACTACGCCAGCAAGGGAGAATTCTCCGCCAAGGGAGCGCTCTCCGACAAGGGAGGCTTCTCCGCCAAGGGGAGCTTCTCCGACAAGGGCTGGTGCCGACGACCCCCCGGTGGTGGAGACCGCGGCCACAGGCCCCATTGCCGGTAATCTTCTTGTTTGATAGTTTCCCTTGGGTTCTTTTCTTCCGTTTTTCTCCTTCGAATATCTGTTTGATTTGTGCTTCCTTCTTCTGACCATCAGATCCATCTGCCGGGACCCGATGGAAACCGAGGCTGCCGGGCGAGAAGACGCCAAGGCGTCGACAATGTCGACACCGCCAACATGGAGGAGGAGGAGGTCAGCGCCGACAGCCCGCCGACGAGGAGGCTGCCGAGAGGCCGCGCAGAGGGTCGGGAGGAATCCGCGATCGTGACCGACGGCCCGGAGAACGCAGGAGCGCCAGCACCGCACGACCGCCGATCCCCGCCATCGATGCCGCACTGGACTCGAGGAGCCCCAGCCCGGCGCCTACCGAAAGCCGGGCGAGGGTGTCTTCATCAAGCTCCCATGGGCATCAAGCTCGAGGCACCAGCCGAAGGGGAGACCTTCGATGCGGAGCTGCTTGCCTCCGCCGGGCTGTCACTGGTTGATGCCCCGAGCAGCAGCAGTGGTGAACCTGAGGAGGAGCAGCTGCTAAAGAGGTTGCTGGCGCTCTACCGCGCCCGACAAGCGAAACTGGAGTCCAGGGAGGCGCTTGTCGCGAGGGCGGGAGCTGACTTCGAGAAACGTGCAGAAGAGCTCCGACGCGCCAACAAAGAGACTCTCCGGGACATAGCAGAGGCTCGGGAGCAGCTTGCTGAGGAGCACACGGCCTTCATCTTGGAGAAGGGCGAGGTTGAGGAGCAGCAGAGGCTTGCCGGTGAGAAGCTCTCCGCTCGAGAAGGTGAGCTGGCGCAACGGAAGATCAACCTCGACAGCTTTGAGGAAGATCTCGCCGCGCGCGAGCAAATGATTGGCGGGCCACTCCAAGAGGCAAAAGATGCTGCCACGGCTGCCGAGGCCGCCAAGAGGGAATTGGAGACGAGGGTGGCTCAGCTGGAGTCCACCCTCCAGAAGAGTGCCGAGGAGGTCGCCGGGTTGAAGCGCGAGCGTGAGAAGGACGCTTACACCCTCGGCGAGCTGCAGGTGGTCGTTTTTTGAAAAGATCAAGGAGATCGACGCCGCCAAGGACGTCAAGGCGGATCTGGAGCTGAAATTGACCACCTTGACGGGGACGTTGAACGGCGCCAGGGAGCGGGAAACGGGCCTGCTGGAGAAAATCAAGGCCACCGAGGAGTTGCTGTCGAATGCTGTGACCGCCCAGAATAATCTTCGGGACAGCATAATGCATTGGACAGAAGATCTCGTGGACACCGCCGCCGGCATCCATAATGAGCTGATAGAGTTGGGGATGACAGATGTTGGATATTCCACCGACGAGAACCTCCAACCCAGCGTCAAGCTCAGCCTATTCTTCAAAGGCGTGTTGGCGGGTATCCGCGGCTCGGGATGAGGTTCCAAGCAATCATGGCGGAGGAATCACGCCAAGTCTGTGCCGAGGCTCTCCGGAAGGTGTTGATGAAGGTGGCCTTCCGCAACCCAAAGCGTCGACTTCTCCAAGGCCCTCAAGTCCCTGCCTCCATCCGCCGATGTTGAAGCGCTCAAGACCCTTGTCGCACCCATTGTGGACAAGGTGAGCGGAGTTAAGAGGCTCGAGGGCGACCGCGTGGACTAGGCCGCAAAGTCTATCTTTCTCTTATCGCTGTAGATCATGTTTAGGCGAAAAATCTATTAGATCTGCGACAAGTTATTATGTAATATACACTATCTTAGGCAATCGAATGCACTATTATTTCCTTTGCTCGATTTCTTCCCTTGTATGTTTATACCCTACGCTTTTCAGGGAAACTTGCCGGCGCAGGAACCCTTGCCGCGAGCGCCGAGTGCGGAACTTCGGCAGCCTGCTGGCGGGGTCGCTACCAACAAGCAACCTCGTCGCGGACTAGCCGCAGCTCACTTAAGTTGTTGAGCGGACTCGAAACAAAGTAAGGGCGCGACTAGTCACGATTTGGTTCCTCCGCGCACAGGTTTTCCATACAAAGTACTATCGTTCGAGGAAGATAACTTAAAAACTGGTCGCTTAAACTTAGCAACTTAGCTTTTCTGTTGTCCATTTTCCGGCAAGGCGACGGTTCCTCGAGCGACGCTTGTCGGCCCACATCATTATCTCCTCCTCTCCTCCCCCCGGTTAACTTGTGGGTGGATGAACCTCCTTCTTGTTTGAGAAGAAAGAAGAGAAAAAGAAAGTTGTGGAGCCTAATGGCTCATTATCGCTTACCGGGTGCGGGTGCTGCACAAGATGTTAGTAAACACAGGCATATATGATTATGAAAGCATGTATTTGACAAAATGTGCGCAACCATAGGCTTTACTATTGCACGGGGTCTGCGCCCGGCTTTGTACAAAGGATTACATGCAACAGCGGCAAGACTTGTACAAAAGGGTGGTTGAGCAGGTTCCTAAACAACCGCGCCTCATGGGTAAAACTTATGAAGATGCTCTATGTTCCAGGAATTGCTCATCGGAAGGCCATCTTCGGTCTCAAGGCGGACAGCGCCGAGCCTAGTGACTCGTTTCACCCGATAAGGGCCTTCCCACTTCGGCGTCAACTTGTTAGAATTCTTGGCGGATTGAACGCGCCGAAGAACAAGGTCGCCTTCCTCGAAGCTTCTGGCATTAACTTTGCGGCTATGGTAGCGACGCAAGCTTGCCTGGTAACGAGCAGCTCGTAGCAGCACGAAGACGATCTTCCTCGAGGAGCAAAACCGTCATCTTGTCGTAGCTGCTCTTTCTCAAGCTCATCATAAGCGAGCACTCGAGGTGACCCGTATCTGAAGTTCCGTGGGGAGAACTGCCTCTGCCCGTAGACTAGAGCAAAGGGTGTCCGCCGATTGGCTCGATTTGGCGTCGCCCTGATCGACCAAAGAACCACCGCAGCTCCTCGATCCAGTTCCTTCCGCACTTGCGCAGCACAGCCGAAAGTTCTAGTCTTGAGTCCTCGCAGCACTTCAGCGTTACGCTCTCTGCTTGACCGTTGCTTCTCGGATGAGCAACGGAAGCAAAGCAGATCTTGGCGCCAAGATCTTGTGCGTACTGCATGAAGGTGCGACTCGTGAACTGTGTGCCGTTGTCGGTGATGATCCGGTTAGGAATCCCAAACGGCAAACAATTGACTCAAGAACTTGACGGTATTTGGCTGTCACCTTCCTCACTGGTTCTACTTCCGGCCACTTTGTGAACTTGTCGATTGCGACGTACAAGTATTCAAAGCCCCCGACAGCTCGGGGGAAAGGGCCGAGGATGTCGAGCCCCCAGACCGAAAAGGGCCAGGATAAAGGGATCGTTTGGAGAGCCTGAGCTGGTTGGTGTATCTGTTTGGAATGGAACTGGCACGCTTCACACTTGGTTACTTGTGCAGTCGCATCCTGGAGGGCTTCTGGCCAGAAGAAACCTTGCCGGAAAGCTTTGCCGGCAAGTGCTCTTCTTGCCAATGTGGTGACCACATATGCCTCCATGTATCTCTGCCAACAGCTTCTGTCCATCTTCCCGGCAAATACACTTCAATTTCACGCCGTTGAGCCTTCTTCTGTACAGGATGTTGTCAACAAACTGGTACATACTTGACTGCCGGGTCACTTTTTCCGCTTCTTCTTGCTCTTCGGGAAGTTCTCCTGTCTGAAGGAAATGGACTATCTGCTGTGCCCATGTTGGAGCATGTGGCTCGACAACAAGGACTAAAGGCTCATCTATCACTGAGGGAACATCAGCTTCTACGGCAAGGACACCATGGGTCCGCCGAACTCGATGATCCCCGGCAAGCTTGCCGGAGCTAAACTTGTCGGGAGCGTTTGCTTCAACGATACAAACTGCATGGTTTGTCGGAGCATACTGCTCCTCAGTGATATTTGCGTTGGTTTTAGGGACCTTCTTGGCGGCGGCTTCAGAGAGCTCTGCCGGAAAGTAGTCGTCGGAAACCAATTTTCTCTTCTTGCTCTGTCCGATTGATGGTGTTACGGTTATTGAGTTAGCTTGAGCACAAAATCCCTGGTTCCACAGTAACTTAAGTCGCGGCACTTTTGGAAGGCCATCGGCTACATCATTACATGCTCTTGGGCGTGCTCCATTTGCGGGCCTTCAAAGTGCTCTTCCAGCTTCCTCACTTCATCGACGACGCTTCCATCAGCGGACTTTGATAATCTTTATTTACTTGGCGGACGACAAGTTGCGAGTCTCCCCTGACAACTAGCTTCTTGATCCCAAGGTCCGCTGCGATCCTGAGACCGGCAAGCAAGCCTTCATACTCAGCAGTATTATTTGTTGCTTGTTCCTTGGGAAAGTGCATCTGGACTATGTACTTGAGGTGCTCCCCGGTGGGTGCGATAAGCGTACGCAAAACCGGGCGCTTTGCAGCGAAGGCACCATCGAAGTACATCAGCCATTCTTTATTTGCCTCTTTAGACGGGATGCTTGTCTCGGAATTTCCTCATCTTGCGTCAGGCGTCCACTCTGCTATGAATTCTGCCAACGCTCGCTTGGATAGTTGAAGTGCTTTCGAACTTGAGACCAAAGCTTGACAGTTCCAGTGCCCACTCAACAATCCTGCCTGTTGCTTCCGGATTTTGCAAAATCCTCTTCAGCGGAAAGCGAGTGACAACTGTTATCTCATGTGCTTGGAAGTAATGGCGCAGCTTTCTCGAGGCCATGAGGAGGCTGAAAAGCAGCTTCTGCACACCAGAGTACCTTGACCTAGCCCCCTGCAGAAGGGAACTGACAAAGTATACTGGGCGCTGCACCATCTTCTTCTGTATCTTGTCGCAACCCTGCGCTGATTTGTCCTTGTCGGGACCAGAGCTTGACTGCGAAGCCCCTTGCTTGTCGTTGGATGCACCTGCCTCGGTTGCCGGCTCATCATCTGCCTCCCTCTCCGCTACTAACGCAGCACTAACCACTTGATTAGTTGCCGCTATGTACAGCAGCAACTTTTCTTGTGGCTTAGGTGCGACAAGTATTGGAGCGGAGGACAGGTACCTCTTCAAGTCCCGCAGCGCAGCCTCCGCTTCCGGAGTCCATTTCATTGGACCTGCCTTTTTCAAAATCTTGAAAAACGGCAGGGCGCGCTCAGCGGACTTAGAGATGAACCTGCTGAGAGCAGCCACGCAACCGGCAAGCCTCCTGACATCCTTGACACGCTTTGGTGCCTCGATCTGCTCAATGGCCTTGATCTTGTCGGGATTGGCTTCAATTCCCCGCTGAGATACAAAGAACCCGAGAAGCTTGCCGGAAGGGACTCCAAACACGCACTTCTCGGGGTTGAGCTTGAGGTTGATCTTGCGCAGATTTGCAAACGTCTCATCCAAATCCTGAACCAGAGTCGCTCTGTCCTTGCTCTTGACCACTATATCATCCATGTAGGCTTCTACATTTCTGTGTATCTGTGGCCCAAAGGCCTCATGGACTACTCTTGCAAAGGTTGAACCAGCATTCTTCACACCGAAAGGCATCCGTATAAAGCAGTACGTGCCACATGGTGTGATGAATGCGGTTTTCTCTTCATCCTCTTCTGCCATGAAGATCTGATGATATCGTGAATATGCATCAACAAACAAAAGTAGATCACATCCAGCTGTGGAGTCAACAATCTGGTCGATACGCGGCAAGGGAAACGGGTCTTTAGGACAAGCTTTATTAACATCAGTGAAGTCAATACAAAGCCTCCATTTCCCATTAGCCTTGCGCACAACTACCGGATTGGCCAACCACGTGGGGTGGAGGACTCCTCTGACAAGCCCTGCTGCTTCTAATTTCTTGATTTCTTCGCTATGAACTCTTGGCGCTCCTTTTGTTTCCTAACTTTTGCTTGACGGGCCGCCGTGAGGACAGACAACTAGGTGGTGCTCAATTACTTTCACAGGAACACCGGGATGTCAGATGGTTGCCATGCAAACACATCGACATTCGCTCGCAGGAAAGCAACGAGCTCGCCTTCCTATTTAGGATCGAGCGTGGCGCTGATGGTGAAGGTACCACCAGCGCCTTCCTCCTTGGCAGGCACCTTCTTGGTCTTTGGTGGAGCTGCCGTCGTCTTGTTGCACTTGCCGGTGGAGCTCGATGGTGCGTCCTCGACGGTAGCGCAGCACTCTGAAGAGGTGCGCTTGCCGGAGTGGGCAACAGAGCTCTTGTCGGACCTGGTGGTCTTCTTCCCCCGGGGAGCTTCAGCGGTAGGTGGTTTGCTACTTGTCGCTGCCGCTGCATCCCGGTAAATCTTGTCGGCGCAGATAAGTGCATCTCTCTTGTCGCCATGGACCGAAATGACGCTTATCGGGTCGGGCATCTTGAGTAGGTTGTAAGCATAATGAGAGGCGGCCATGAACTTGGCGAGTGCTGGACGGCCAAGTATGCCATTGTAGGGCAATGGGAAATCGGCGACGTCGAATGTGACCCTCTCAGTTCTGAAGTTGAGCTCACTGCCGAACATCACCGGCAATGTGATCTTCCCTTTGGGCTTGCTCCTTCCTGGGTTGATTCCTTGGAAAGTACCAGTTTCCTCGAGCTCGCTGTCAGGGATTTGAAGTTTACGGAGCAACCGCAGAGGAGATCAAATTCAGGCCGGCCCCGCCGTCAACCAACATCTTTGTGACCTTGAGGTTGCGGATGGTTGGTGAGACCAACATCGGCAAACACCCGACCGCAGTGATGCGATCAGGGTGATCCTCAATGTCAAAGATGATGGGCGTGCTGGACCACTTCAGAGGTTTGCGTGACTCTATGGATGGTTCTGCTGCATTGACCTCACGCATCCATTGCTTGAGTTGGCGGTGCGAGGTATGCAGAGACGCACCACCGTCGATGCAAAGGACCTCCGTTGCCTTTTGAAACTCCTACTCATCGGCTTCATCGTCTTCATCATCCTCGTCATCTTCATCTTCATCTTCTTCCTTGTCGCGGCCACGGGGAGGTCTGTCTCCTTGCCGCTGCTTAGCTTTGCCGCGGCGCCCTCCCCGACCGGGTCTCTTCTTACTTGCTGCAGCTGCACCTTCTTGGGCCTTCTCCTTGTCTTGCCGCTCGTATTCAGCTCGCTGTAGCTCAACAAGCTGCTCGACTTTCTTGCAGCTTTGGAGATCGTGGCCTTTGGTGCGGTGGATTTTACAGTACTTCTTGTTGGAGCTGTTAGGCTTGTCGACGGCCGCCACAGCTTGGTGGTCGGAGCTAACGGCAACCTCCTTGCCGGAGCCACCAGCCTTGGCTTTGTTGGCGGCACCATCCTTGCCGGACTGCTCGACAACTAGTACTTCTTGGTTTTTCTTCCTCCTGTTGTTCCGCCGCCGGCTACTCCTTGCCGGGGCGATCCCCTCACTGTCAGACTCCGCTCCCACATTCTCTCCTGGGAGTCTTCTTCCTTCTTCAGCGCGTGCACACTTGTCGGCTGTATGTAGAGCTCGGCTGGCGTCTTTCACTTTGCACATCGCCATCTCCTCCCTCATCCTGCGATTTCGTACATTACGATGGAATGCACCGATCACCGCAGCTGGGTGGACGTCCCGGGATGTTGTAGTGTACTCGATCAATCTCTCGAATGAATTTGCGCAGAGACTCCCCTCCTTCTAGGCAAGCAGGTGGAGGTCACTCTCCACAGCCATGAGGTTTGTGTCCTTTGTGAAGGCGCCAACAAACTGGTGGCACAAATCTGCCCAAGAGGAAATAGAGCCATCCGGCAAGTGCATGAGCCAGGATCTGACGTTTGGCTTGAGCACCAAAGGAAAGTAGTTGGCGAGGATCTTGTCGTCCCGTCCCCCCGCAGCTTGCACCGCGATGGTGTAAATGCTGAGGAACTCCGATGGGTGTGTCCTGCCGTCGTACTTCTCTGGCCCATCTGGTTTGAAATTTTTCTTGTCGGGCCAACGGACTTGCCACAACTCACGAGTGAACGCAGGGCAACCTACCACGTACGGCAAGTCGCCTGGTTCCCCTGGCGCATGCATATCGACGGTGGGCCCGGCGCATTGGTCAGATTGATGACGCTCTTCTCTTCGGCGCTCGATACGGGTTCGAGCGTCTTCTTCCCGCCGTTCCCGGAGAACTTGGCGCTGGTCGCGACGTGCTCGCAGATCCGACGACGCTGTGGAGTCGCTGTCGAGGTGGATCCAGCGAGTCGGCGATCTTGGCCTTCGGGAAGGGGAGTGCACGGTGGCTGCACCCCCGCAAGTCTCGTCACCATCAGCTCGCGCCTTGTCGCCTCGCCGCGGCTACGAGGCATTCGGTTGCCGCGGGACGTCACCGTTGGCGAAACCGATAAGACTCTGAATTGTGGCCCTCCATTCGTCGACCTTATCGGCCGTTGGAGGGTAATCTAGTAGTAACTGAGCTCTCGCCAAGGCTTCCGCTGGTGTGGTTGGCGGCAACGGCGTACGGAGCGAAGAACGGGATGTGCTCGGACTCCTAACCAAGTTAGGAGGAGCAGTATCCCGCCCAAGCGACCGTACTCCACTCGTACCGGCATGCTGAGGTGCATGCGGGTCTCGAGGGCCTCGGGATCCTCCAGCTTGGCCTTGATCCAATGAGCGTATGGCGCCGCGAGTATCATGACGCTGTCTGTCCCGCGCCTCCTGCGATGAACGCGGTGCAGATTCGGACGCCAACGCCTGCGCCGCCTTGTCCTTGGACCTGGCGGCATCGTGGGCTCTCTCGACGACGCCGGTCCCTCCGCCAGCGTTTCCCCCACCACCTGACGGCTCCTGTGGTGGTGGGTTTGACGCGGACGGCTCAGCCGCTGCCGAAGGCTTCTTCTTCGGCGCCATGTCGATGAAGATGTTGATGAAGTTGCTCGTGCAACCGCCGAATCGGGTTCACACAGCCTCGACGCCCCCTACCTGGCACGCCAAAGATGTCGGGGGAGGACCGATCGTGCCCCCACGAGCACCTACGGGACCTGGGTCCCTTGTGGTTCGGAGGGGGGCGGAGACTGCACAAAGAGTGGATCGAGGCGATGCACACGGGCGGATTTACCCAGCTTCGGAGCTCTCCGGAGAGATAATACTCCTACTGCTTCTTCGTGGATTATCTTGCGTTCTTGCTAGGGAGCAATGGGAGCTACAAGACCTAGCCTGAGTGTGGTTTCCTATGAATGTGATGATCTAAGCTCGGAGCTAGCCCGAATCGAGCCGGACCGAACCCTTTCTACGTTGCCCCCGGGCCTCCTTTTATAGGCACAAGGGGTTACCACATATGGCAAGTAGACAAGGGTAAGATAGTAAAAACATAGGTTGGTACACCGCTTGTACAAAGGTACAAGTAATCTATACCTAACTCGACGGCAAGGGACAAGAGTCATCAATGCCCGTCTCGATGCCGAACAAAGGTAACAGGGACCGTCAAGTGCACCTCCGTTTGCCACGATGGTAGCTTGTCAGTGCTGCTTGTCGCTACTCTCCGCTGGCTACACAGCCCGTCGACACGCGTCCTTGGGAGAGCCCCGTGGTGACACATTGGCGGGTGAGCTGGAGCGGAGATGAAGAGAGGTCGCCCGCCCCGGCAAGTGCCTTGCCGGGGCAGGAACCTCGTCGCGCTTGGGGGTTCGGCGCCCGCCAAGCCTTCCCGGCAAGCTCCTCTTGCCGGGGCCTTGTTTCCTTCGCGCCCTGAGTGGCCTTCCCGGCAAGCTCCTCTTGCCGGGGTCTTGACTACTTTGTTCTTGAATGGCTCAAAAGGAGCCGCTGAGGACTTTGGCTGTCATCAGGCCGGCCCGGCCGTGGGGCGCTGCAACTGCCCGTGCACGGGTTCGAGGTACTAGGGTACCCCTACTCTAGTACACCGACAGTGGTGCTCGTGTAATAGAGTCGCAGTGCTCAAAAAATGTTACGTTCGAATGAACGTTTATATGATGTAAAACGATATTTATGATGTAAGCGACTTTTATACTTGTGCGTTCAAGTAATAGAATATCTCCTATGCGGCCATTCATGTATACGTGTGTATGACCTGAAAGATGGCAGTCGTCGGCTTAAGCCCCCACGCACAAGGTGCGGGGGTGTTCGCAAAAAATAGCGTGTTTTCACACTTAATCCGACGTCTCGGTCCTGTAAAGGAGGTGTGTGTATAACCTGAAAGATGGCAGTCGTCGGCTTCAGCCCCCACGCACAAGGTGCGGGGGTGTTCGCAAAAAATAGCGCATTTTCACACTTAATCCGACGTCTCGGTCACTGTAAAGGAGGTGGTAGCGTAGCAAACGAGGCAACCGGACTATAATGCTTTATCACATTCACTTAGCCATGGAGTTCGAGGGTGGGGCTACGACATAGCCCTCAGGGCACCAGCGCTCTCCGAATTTGAAGCGGCGTGTATGTGCACGGCCGAAAGCGGCCCTTCGTCAAAGCGGAGGAATCCTAAACATTCCCATGGTCGATCGAGTGGTTGACCAGTCTCTCGCTGTATCATGATAGTCAATTTTCGGCTTTCTCTACTGAGGTGCTCGCCTAGCCGAACTGGGGCACAATCGCAGTAGTTCTCCACGGAGCCAAGTTAGCCGATGATACGGAACGTAAGGCAGCAAAACACAGGAGCCGGGCAAACCCATCATTTGACCAAAGACATGATTTGGAGCTGATGCATATAAGGCCTAACTCGAGACGCCGAACACTCCCGAAGGTGTTCGGTCTTTATAATGGCGGGCAAAACAAAGCCCTAAGCTCCTTGTGTCCAGGTACGGGCAGGTTCTTCTGGCGCGGCCGATGCCAAAACGCTAGTCTCCACTCTGGTTATAATAATAAACCAGGGGATTATAGCAACAAGAGACAGTAAGAAAGGTTTACGTAGGGTCTTAGTTTGAAAAGAGTCCTTGCAACGGGTCCCTACTGCACGTCTGCACCTGTGTCTCTGTTGTGCCGTATCCTGGACGGGTGTGCACGCTGTTCATCTGTAAATAGAGAGGAACTTGGTTGGAAAAGAAATCGTGCGAGAAACTGCATAAAAAATTTAAATATAGAGTAATAAAGCTGAGCCTATGCTAGCTCATTATGGCTTATATTTGCAAACCCTTGTGAAGGGATGTGCTGCTAGGTAGCCCCTAGCTTATTTATTCCGGACTCGTCCAGCCGTGTCCGGGGTCTCAGGCGACCATTTAATGAAATGATGCCACGTGGACCGGGCATTTTAAGCGTAAGAGACGCGTAATGTGGTATTGCATTGAAGCGGACGAAAGCTTCTCGTCCCAGTGATGCTTGATAGCTACTTTTAAATGGGGCGACATGAAAGGTTAGCTTTTCTCGTCGGAAGTTGTCAGGTGACCCGAACACAACTTCTAGTAATAATGAAACTGTGCACCTGGCGTAAGGGCCTGGCGCCACTCCTTTGAAGGAAGTGCGGCTATGCCGAACTGCAGTATGGTCTATCCCAACTTGCGGATTGTGTCCGGATATAGCAGGTTTAAGTCACTGCCGCCGTCCATCAAAACCTGCGTGGAATGCAGTCCGTCTGTTATGGGATCCAATATCACGGTAGTCTATCCTGCATTCCGGATACTTCTGGACTAATCCAGATGGTCGAAAGTGATGGGTTTTGACATCCAATCTCGGTGTTCCATTGAGGTGGACCGTGCGACATTTGTCTTAGCGAGTGCCGTGTTGGTTTTCCGTGCTATCACATGAAGCGAGTTTACTGTTTTGACTTCCTGTGGGGAAGTCTTTTGACTTCCGGTGCTCTGCTGGTGGGGTTCGTTATCGTCCTCGCTTGGCGCATCGAGCCCCTTGTGTCCGGCGTTGAGTCTGCCAGACTGTTTAAAAACCCAACAATTTCGGTTGGTATGGTTTGTAGGCCTTCCGGAGGTACTGTGGATTTGACATATCCGATCTAAAATTTTGTTTAAATTTGATAGCTCGTCTCTGTTGTCCTTAAGAGGTCGTGTTTTATTGTTTGGCCGCGAGCTTTTGAATCCGGCGTTGACCGCCGTGCCCTTTGGGCTTTTTTCTTTATTCCGGCGCTGATCTTTCCTGCGCCGTGACTTTCTGTTTCCATCTCTGATCTCGGATGTACTCGGGTCGCTCGTGTTGCATCTTGCTAGCCAGCTATCTTCTCCTGCGCAAAAGCGCGTCATGAGGCTTGTTAGCGTGGCCATTGTTCTTGGCTTCTCTTGGCCGAGGTGTCTGGTGAGCCATTCGTCTCAAACGTTGTGTTTAAAAGCTGCTAAGGCTTCCGTGTCCGGACAGTCGACTATTTGGTTCCTTTTGGTAAGGAACCTGTTCCAGAATTTGCGCGCTGACTCTCCAGGCTGTTGGGTTATATGACTCAGATCGTCTGCATCCGGAGGGCGGACATAAGTCCCTTGAAAATTTGCTCTAAACGCGTCCTCAAGCTCTTCCCAACTTCCAACAATGATGTTTTTGGAGGCTTTTGAGCCGATGCCGAGCTGGCCCTTTCAGCTTGAGGAGTAGGTATTTTATGGTGTGGAGATCATCTCCTCTAGCCATGTGTATGTGTAGTATGTAATCTTCTATCTAGACTCAAGGTCTCATTGTGCCGTCGTATGCCTCTATGTTCATGGGTTTGAACCCTCTTTGGAAATTCATGATCCAGCACCTCATCGGTAAAACATAAGCGGGTGTCTTGGCGCCCCAGTTGGGTTTGCCGCTGTCTTCGAACACTTGTTGTGTTGTGTTACTTCCTGGGGCCCTCTTTTTTTGGCCCGTAGATGGACCTAGTTGGGCCGTCCATTTTCCCAGGAATATAATTCGGCTTGTGTGCAGCCCCGCTTGTCGCTTTTGGCCTGTCATCTGGCCGTCTATCCGGCCAGGTGGCCTCTTTATTTTTTGACTGTGAAGGATCTATGGCTTCCTCGTCAAATTCTGGCAGCAACTTGCGCTTCGGGTAGCTCTTAGTTTGATGGCCATTGCCATATTTGTCTGCAGTTTTGAATACTTTGTTCCACTTCATTCTGAGCGTGTCTTCTGCTGTTTTGAGCTTCCGTTTCGCCTTCTTCAAACTTCTTGCAGTGGCAACGAGTTTTTTGTGTATGTTCTTATGCTCTGGTGTTGTGTCCGGACTGTTGATTGCTCCGTGAAGGGGTTGATTATCCGGCTTGTCCTGTTCGTCGGTTTGCCCTGCTCTATCGCTGGGTCGTTAGGAAGGCTGCTTTGATCGAGGCGGGACTTAGGGCGGCATCTACGTCGCCGTTTTGGTTGTTTATCGGCGGGATTATCCTCTATCGCGTCCCTTTGTTCCTCGTTATTGCTTCCCTTCAGGGTGTCCACCGTGTATATGTCGTATGACGAGGTGGTCTTCCAGTGTCCTGTAGGCACTGGTTCTTGGTAGTCTCCGGCATCGTTGTCCATACCGTCGATGTCTTGAATTCGGAGTCGAAATACGTTGGTTAAATCGTCGACGGTGGCTACGAAGTGGGTGGTGGGTGGGGTCTGAATTTCTTTGTCGTCCGCGTCCCAACCATCCTGGCCGTAGTTCGGCCAGGGCTCTCCGGATAGCGAGAGATGCTTCAGTGAATTTACGATATCGCCGAGGGGCGAGTAGTGAAAGATGTCCGCAGCGGTGAATTCCATGATCGGCGCCCAACCGGATTCGGCTGGCAGGGGCGCAGGAGGTTCGGAGTCCGGCAGAGGGTCCGGCGCCTCGGAGTCATGGGCTTTATGCGGGACAAGGTAAGTGTTCGGCTCCGTCGCCGTGGAAGTTGCAGCTCCTGAGGCGGTGTCCAGCCATCCGTCCTTGATCCGAGCGATCGGCTCCGGACTATGGGTCGGAGCGGATTCGTGTGCGGCCTCCAAGGTGCTGTCCAGCGGCAGAGTTAGGTCATGCCCATCGTGACAGCGCGGCACGCTCGGCTGTGGCTCGGATCCATCGAAGATCAAGTCCCCGCGGATATCGGCCGTGAAGTTTAGGCTTCCAAACCTGACCTGACGGCCAGGGGCGCAGCTTTCGATCTGCTCCAGATGGCCAAGTGAGTTGCCCCGTGGTGCGAAGCCGCCAAGTACGAAGATCTGTCCGGGGAGAAAAGTCTCACCCAGGACCGCGTCGTTATTGATTGAAGAGGCCATCGCGCCTATCGGTGATGACACAGAGGAACTCCCAATGAAAGCACCAATGTCGGTGTCAAAACCGGCGGATCTCGGGTAGGGGGTCCCGAACTATGCGTCTAGGCGGATGGTAACAGGAGACAAGGGACACGATGTTTTACCTGTGTTCGGGCCTGTTGATGGAGGTAAAACCCTACGTCCTGCTTGATTGATATTGATATTGTGGATGTTTACAAGAGTGGATCTACCACGAGATCAAGGAGGCTAAAACCCTAGAAGCTAGCCTATGGTATGATTGTAAGGGTTATTGATGTTGTGTCCTACGGACTAGAGCCATCCGGTTTAGATAGACACCGGAGAGGGCTACGGTTACATAGAGTCGGTTACAATGGTAGGAGATCTACATATCCGTATCGCCAAGCTTGCCTTCCACGCCAAGGAAAGTCCCATTCGGACACGGGGAGAAGTCTTCAATCTTGTATCTTCATAGTCTTGTAGTCCGGTCGATGATGATAGTCCGGCCAATGATAGACCGGCTGATGATGGTAGTCCGGCTTTCCAGACACCCCCTAATCCAGGACTCCCTCAGGCAGTCTGAGCCGCGGGAACCACCGCACTGAGCAAGGCAAGGGAGGCGAGCCAAGGTAAGGCCGAAGCTCGAAAGGAGCAGGACGACACCAAGACCAAAGACCACAAAGAGCAAAGGGGACGAAGCGGACTCCCCCGGCGAGATCCTTGCCGGGAGGCGGTTTTAGCAAACCCGGCAAGGCCCTTGCCGGGGCGGCTCGCCCCACACCTACGGAGCGAATCACCCTTGAGTCCACTGCCCCCATGGGGCAAGGATTCGGGAGACATCCCCGTGGTGGCATGCAGATCTTTGTGAAGACATTCAAGATCAGATACACACCATAGAAGATGACGACCCTTGGCGGGATCCCAGCCAAGGAGGACCACAAGGCCGCTGGCAAGAGCCTTGCCGGGGATGACAACAGGGGCCCCGACAAGACCCTCGTCGGGGCCCCGGCAAGGCCCTTGCCGAGAACACCTGGAGGGCCACCATCGGGCCCACGCCAATCAACCCTCCACCACCGTTCGCATGCAGCTGCCGACCCAACCAGTTGGGCAGGCACCTGCGTGGCAGCAAGCAGGATCTTCGTGGAGACCCACCATTGTGCCACCTCAGCTGCCTGCCTGCCTACATGACACCATGGGCACCGCTGGCCAGGGCGCATGTCAACACGAGAGGGAGCGGCGACGGACGAGACAGAGCTCTCCCCCGTCCCCGATAAAGCAAGGACACCTAAGCCAGACGCATTAAATGCGCCTTGTCATGTAATGCGAGGGATAAACTCGCATCACTGTACCCTTTCCACCTCCTGTGTGCCACTGTGGCAACCCCTTTCTCTATAAAAGGAGGCCCAAGGCGACCAGGAGGAGGATTCGACTTTTTGGAGCTCCTCACGCCCCATTGCTAGCCCAAGAACACAGATAAACAAACCACCAAAGCAGGAGTAGGGTTTTACGCATCCTCGCGGCCCGAACCTGGATAAAGAAACCGTGTGCTATCTGTTTGATCCGCTCTTCTCACGACCCTGCGCCCCGCAACCGTAGTAGGGATTCTCGTGATCCCATAGGTGTCGTCCTCGCACCGACATCTTTGGCGCGCCAGGTAGGGGGCGCAGTTGTGAGAATCGGCTCTAGCAGTTAGTTCGACGCTTCTTCATCGTCATGGCGCCCAAGAAGAAGACGACGGTGGCGGTTGGCCGTCGGAGGCGGACATCCCGCCCCGGCGCTGGCGAGCAGCGAACCGTCGCAGAAGGACCCGGGCGCCGTTCATAACACCAACACCGTCCCAAAGAAGATTTGGGAGGCGGCGATGTTCGTCTTGCTGATAACAGTCCGCACGCCGCCAAATCAAAAAGCGAGCCAGGCCCTCCGCGGGTGGCGCTGGGCCTTCTAAGATCGCTGCCACCCGCCCGAAAGCGGCGAGGGCTTCCAAGACTCCACGCCGGCGCCGACGGGCGCTCCTCTCAGCGGGCGCGACGAATGGCGTGATCGCCGAGGACCCCGGCGTCGCCATGCGGAAAGAGCCCAGCGCCACTCCGGGATTTAGAAGACTTGCCCGCCGCCGAGGCGCCTGGTGGAGATGGCATGCGACCGCAGGATCGTGATAGAGCTCCTTCTGACATGGTCAGAGGTCGAAGCGCGTCGCGATCCGTGCAAGTTTCGCTCCCACCAACGCCAGCAGAAGCCCTGGCGCGTGCGCAGTTGCTCCTCGATTTCCCTCCCACTACGGGGAAACTCGACGAATGGAGAGGCACTATCCGAAGCCTTGTTGCGGTGGCCAACAAAGATGACCCAAGTCCGGTGGAGCCCCCGGGTCGATGATCCGACGGAGTCCCATGCACCAGTGGCAGGAGAGCCGGCAGCGCCGCGACCACGATGCACTCGCCTCCTCCTCGCCTGTTGCCGCGGACGCCAGCTCGTCGCGACGTTACGGGCGACGAAATTTCCATAGCATCGTCCGACCCGCGGGCCCACTGTGACCAGCGCCAAGTTCTTCGGGAACGAAAACATGAAGACGCTCGAACCACTATCGGCGCCCGGCGCCAGCGCGCCACCAATCGAACAGCAAGCGAGGGCCTGCTGTGAGCCACCCGGCACCGGGGAGCCCTGGAGGCCTACCTTACGAGGTAGGTTGTCCGGCTTTTATCCATGAGTTGCGGCAGTTCCAGTGGCCCACTCACCGCACCTTCAAGCCTGACGTGGGCGAGAAGTACAACGGCAAGACCCACCCATCCGAGTTCCTCAGCATATACACCATCGCGATGCAAACTGCCGGAGCCCGTGACGATAAGGTGCTTGCGAACTACTTTGCGTTGGCTCTTAAACCCAACGCCATGTCATGGTTGATGCACTTGCCGGTAGACTCTATTTCCTCCTGGTCGGATTTGTGCCATGAGTTCGTCGGCGCCTTTACTGGAGGCCACCAAGCCCATGGCCAAGCAAGCGACCTGCACGTCATTCCCCAGAAGGGAGGCGAGAGTCTCTGCAAATATATACAGAGGTTCAGCCGGGTACAGTACAATATCCCTGATGTTCACCCTGCCGCCATCATCAGCGCGTTCCATCAGAACATGCGTAACCGCAAGATGCGCGAAGAGCTGGCAATGAACAAGGTGAAAGATGTAGCAGAACTCTATGTTCTTGCTGACAGATGTGCCCGAGCTGAAGAGGGAAGGAAGTACCCCGGCGAAGATGCCGGCGTGGAAACCGACTCCTCGGATGAGGATATTGTTGGGGAACGTTGAATAAAATAAAATTTTCCTACGTTAACCAAGATCCATCTATGAGTTCATCTAGCAACGAGAGAGAGAGAGAGATGCATCTACATACCCTTGTAGATCACGTGCGGAAGCGTTCAAGAGAACGGGGTTGAGGGAGTCGTTCTCGTCGTGATCCAAATCACCGGAGATCCTAGCGCCGAACGGACGGCACATCCGCGTTCAACACACGTACGGTCAGCGTGACGTCTCCTCCGTCTTGATCCAGCAAGGGGAAGGAGAGGTTGATGAAGATCCAGCCAACCTGACGGCGTGGTGGTGGATGCAGCAGACTTCTGGCGAGGCTTCGCCAAGCAAGCTGCGGGAGGAGGAAGAGGTGTAGCAGGGGAGGGAGGCGCCAAGACTCAGGGTCCGGCTGCCCTCCCTCCCCCTCCTTTATATAGGCCCCCAGGGGGGCGCCGGCCCTGGAGATTGAATCTCCCAAGGGGGGCAGCGGCCAGGGGGTGGAGTGCCCCCCAAGGCAAGTGGTGCACCCCCCACACCCTAGGGTTTCCAACCCTAGGCGCAGGGGGCCCAAGTGGGGGGCGCACCAGCCCACCAGGGCCTGGTTCCCTCCCCACTTCAGCCCACGGGGCCCTCCGGGATAGGTGGCCCCACCCGGTGGACCCCCGGGACCCTTTCGGTGGTCCCGGTACAATACCGGTGACCCCCGAAATTCTCCCGATGGCCGAAATAGCACTTCCTATATATAATTCTTTACCTCTGGACCATTCCGGAACTCCTCGTGACGTCCGGATCTCATCGGGGACTCCAAACAACATTCAGTTTTCTGCATACTCATATTCATACAACCCTAGCATCACTGAACCTTAAGTGTGTAGACCCTACGGGTTCGGGAGACATGTAGACATGACCGAGACGGCTCTCCGATCAATAACCAACAGCCGGGTGCAGATACCCATGTTGGCTCCCACATGCTCCTCGATGATCTCATCGGATGAACCACGATGTCGAGGATTCAAGCAACCCCGTATACAATTCCCTTTGTCAATCGGTATGTTACTTGCCCGAGATTCGATCGTCGGTATCCCAATACCTCGTTCAATCTCGCTACCGGCAAGTCACTTTACTCGTACCGTAATGCATGATCCCGTGACCAGAAACTTGGTCACTTTGAGCTCATTATGATGATGCACTACCGGGTGGGCCCAGTGATACCTCTCCGCAATATGCAGTGACAAATCCCAGTCTTGATCCGTGTCAACCCAATGTACACTTTCGTAGATACCATAGTGCACCTTTATAGTCACCCGATTCGTTGTGACATTTGGTACACCCAAAGCACTCCTACGGTATCCGGGAGTTACACGATCTCATGGTCTAAGGAAAAGATACTTGACATTGGAAAAGCTCTAGCAAAACGAACTACACGATCTTGTGCTATGCTTAGGATTGGGTCTTGTCCATCACATCATTCTCCTCATGATGTGATCCCGTTATCAATGACATCCAATGTCCATAGTCAGGAAACCATGAGTATCTGTTGATCAACGAGCTAGTCAACTAGAGGCTCACTAGGGACATGTTGTGGTCTATGTATTCACACGTGTATTATGATTTCCGGATAATACAATTGTAGCATGAATAAAATACAATTATCACGAACAAGTAAATATAATAATAATCCTTTTATTATTGCCT
Organism: Aegilops bicornis; assembly: GCA_021605145.1. Lineage (NCBI taxonomy): Eukaryota > Viridiplantae > Streptophyta > Magnoliopsida > Poales > Poaceae > Aegilops > Aegilops bicornis. The sequence goes on from CM038670.1 coordinate 602,219,936, forward strand.
CTAGGGCATATTTCCAACTGTCTCCCACTTGCACTAGAGTCAATAATCTAGTTACATTGTGATGAATCGAACACCCAGAGAGTTCTGGTGTTGATCATGTTTTGCTTTCATGGAAGAGGTTTAGTCAACGGATCTGCGACATTCAGATCCGTATGCACTTTGCAAATTTCTATGTCTCCATCTTGAACATTTTCACGAATGGAGTTGAAGCGGCGCTTGATGTGCTGGTCTTCTTGTGAAACCTGGGCTCCTTGGCAAGTGCAATAGCTCCAAAGGTTGTCACAAAAAGTTTGATCGGCCCCGACGCATTGGGTATGACTCCTAGGTCGGTGATGAACTCCTTCACCCAAATTGCTTCATGCGCTTCCTCCAAGGCTGCCATGTACTCCGCTTCACGTAGATCCCGCCACGACGCTACTTTGCGGTTGCACCGATATCTTGCTCCACCATTCAACATATACACGTATCCGGTTTGTGACTTAGAGTCATCCAGATCCGTGTCGAAGCTAAGCGTCGGCGTAACCCTTATGACGAGCTCTTCGTCACCTCCATAAACGAGAAACATGTCCTTAGTCCTTTTAAGGTACTTCAGGATATTCTTGACCGCTGTCCAGTGTTCCTTGCCGGGATTACTTTGGTACCTTCCTACCAAACTTACGGCAAGGTTTACATCAGGTCTGGTACACAGCATGGCATACATAATAGACCCTATGGCTGATGCATGGGGGATGACACTCATCTCTTCTATATCTTCTGCCGTGGTCATACATTGAGCCGAGCTCAATTTCACACCTTGTAATACAGGCAAGAACCCTTTCTTGGACTAATCCATTTTGAACTTATTCAATATCTTATCAAGGTATGTGCTTTGTGAAAGACCTATGAGGCGTCTCGATCTATCTCTATAGATCTTGATGCCTAATATATAAGCAGCTTCTCCAAGGTCCTTCATTGAAAAACTCTTATTCAAGTAGGCCTTAATGCTGTCCAAAAGTTCCATATCATTTCCCATCAAAAGTATGTCATCTACATATAATATGAGAAATGCTACAGAGCTCCCACTCACTTTCTTGTAAACGCAGGCTTCTCCATAAGTCTGCATAAACCCAAACACTTTGATCATCTCATCAAAGCGAATGTTCCAACTCCGAGATGCTTGCGCCAACCCATAAATGGATAGCTGGAGCTTGCATACCTTGTTAGCATTCTTAGGGTTGACAAAACCTTTCGGCTGCATCATATACAGTTCTTCCTTAAGATAGCCGTTAAGGAATGCCGTTTTGACGTCCATTTGCCATATCTCATAATCATAGTATGCGGCAATTTCTAACATGATTCGGACAGACTTCAACTTTGCTACGGGAGAGAAAGTCTCATCGTAGTCAACCCCTTGAACTTGCCGGTAACCCTTAGCGACAAGTCGAGCTTTATAGATGGTAACATTACCATCCGCGTCCGTCTTCTTCTTAAAGATCCATTTGTTTTCTATCGCTCGCCGATCATCGAACAAGTTTGTCAAAGTCCATTCTTTGTTTTCATACATGGATCCTATCTCGGATTGCATGGCTTCAAGCCATTTGTTGGAATCTGGGCCCGCCATCGCTTCTTCATAGTTCGAAGGTTCACCGTTGTCCAACAACATGATTTCCAGGACAGGGTTGCCATACCACTCTGGTGTGGAACGTGTCCTGGTGGACCTACGAAGTTCAGTAGTTACTTGATCCAAAGTACCTTGATCATCATCATTCATTTCCTCTCCAGTCGGTGTAGGCACCACAGGAACATTTTCCTGAGCTGTACTACTTTCCAGTTCAAGAGGTAGTACTTCATCGAGTTCTACTTTCCTCCCACTTACTCCTTTCGAGAGAAACTCTTTTCCGTAAAGGACCCGTTCTTGGCAACAAAGATCTTGCCTTCGGATCTAAGGTAGAAGGTATACCCAATGGTTTCCTTAGGGTATCCTATGAAGACGCATTTTTCCGACTTGGGTTCGAGCTTTTCAGGTTGAAGTTTCTTGACATAAGCATCGCATCCCCAAACTTTTAGAAACAACAGCTTAGGTTTCTTCCCAAACCATAATTCATACGGTGTCGTCTCAACAGATTTAGACGGTGCCCTATTTAAAGTGAATGTAGCTGTCTCTAGAGCGTACCACCAAAATGATAGCGGTAAATCTGTAAGAGACATCATAGATCGCACCATATCCAATAGAGTGCGATTACGACGTTCGGACACGCCATTACGCTGAGGTGTTCCAGGCGGCGTGAGTTGTGAAACGATTCCACATTTCCTTAAGTGTGTACCAAATTCGTGACTTAAATATTCTCCTCCACGATCTGATCGCAAGAACTTTATTTTTCAGTCACGTTGATTCTCTACCTCATTCTGAAATTCCTTGAACTTTTCAAAGGTCTCAGACTTGTGTTTCATCAAGTAGACATACCCGTATCTACTCAAGTCATCGGTGAGAGTGAGAACATAACGATATCCTCCATGAGCCTCAACGCTCATTGGACCGCTTTTACATCGGTATGTATGATTTCCAGTAAGTTGGTTGCTCGCTCCATTGTTCCGGAGAATGGAGTCTTGATCATTTTGCCCATAAGGCATGGTTCGCATGTGTCAAATGATTCATAATCGAGAGACTCTATAAGTCCATCAGCATGGAGCTTCTTCATGCGCTTGACACCAATGTGACCAAGGCGGCAGTGCCACAAGTATGTGGGACTATCCTTATCAACTTTACATCTTTTGGTATTCACACTATGAATATGTGTAATATTATGTTCGAGATTCATTAAGAATAAATCATTGACCATCGGAGCATGACCATAAAACATATCTCTCATATAAATAGAACAACCATTATTCTCGGATTTAAATGAGTAGCCATCTCGCATTAAATGAGATCTTGATACAATGTTCATGCTCAAACTTGGCACTAAATAACAATTATTGAGGTTTAAAACTAATCCCGTAGGTAAATGTAGAGGTAGCATGCCGACGGCGATCACATCGACCTTAGAACCATTCCCGACGCGCATCGTCACCTCGTCCTTCGCCAGTCTCCGTTTATTCCGCAGCTCCTGCTGTGAGTTACAAATGTGAGCAACGGCACCGGTATCAAATACCCAGGAGTTACTACGAGTATTAGTAAGGTACACATCAGTTATATGTATATCAAATATACCTTTAGTGTTGCCGGCCTTCTTGTACGCTAAGTATTTGGGGCAGTTCGGTTCGATGACCCTTCCCTTTGCAATAAAAGCACTCGATCTCGTGCTTGGGTCATTCTTTGACTTCTTCCCGGCAAGCTGGCTTAATGGCGCGGCAACATCCTTGCGTCCTTCTTGAAGTTCATCTTACCCTTGCCCTTCTTGAACTTAGTGGTTTTATTGACCATCAACACTTGATGTTCCTTCTTGATTTCTACCTCTGCTGACTTCAAAGATTGAAAATACTTCAGGAATAGTTTTCACCATCCCTGCATATTGTAGTTCATCACAAAGCTCTTGTAGCTTGGTGGGAGCGATCAAGGATTCTGTCGATGAACGCCTCGTCCGGGAGGTTAATGTCCATTTGGGACGGCGGTTGTGCAACCCGGACATTTTGAGTATGTGCTCACCGATGTAACTATTTTCCTCCATATTACAACTATAGAACTTGTCGGAGACTTCATATCTCTTGACCCGGGCATGAGCTTGGAAAACCATTTTCAGCTCCTCGAAAATCTCATATGCTCCGTGTTGCTCAAAAGCGCTTTTGGAGCCCGGTTCTAAGCTGTAAAGCATGCCGCGAACGAGGGAGTAATCATCGACGAGACTGCCAAGCGTTCATAACGTTTTGGTTCTCTGGGATGGGTGCTTCACCTAGCGGTGCTTCTAGGACATATTGTTTCTTTGCTGCTATGAGGATGATCCTCAGGTTCCGGACCCAGTCCGGATAGTTGTTGCCATCAACTTTCAGCTTGGTTTTCTCTAGGAACGCGTTGAAGTTCATGGTGACATGAGCGTTGGCCATTTGATCTACAAGACATTTTGCAAAGATTTTAGACTAATGTTCATGACAATTAAGTTCATCTAATCAAATTATTTAATGAACTCCCACTCATATTTGACATCCCTCTAGTCATCTAAGTGTTACATGATCCGAGTCGACTAGGCCGTGTCCGATCATCACGTGAGACGGACTATTCATCGTCGGTGAACATCTCCATGTTGATCGTATCTTCTATACGACTCATGTTCGACCTTTCGGTCTCTTGTGTTCCGAGGCCATGTCTGTACATGCTAGGCTCGTCAAGTTAACCTAAATGTTTTGCATGTGTAAAACTATCTTACACCCGTTGTATGTGAATGTAAGAATCTATCACACCCGATCATCACGTGGTGCTTCGAAACGACGAACTTTAGCAACGGCGCACAGTTAGGGGGAACATTTTCTTGAAATTATTATAAGGGATCATCTTATTTACTACCGTCGTTCTAAGTAAACAAGATGCATAAACATAATTAAACATCACATGCAATTATATAGTAGTGACATGATATGGCCAATATCATATAGCTCCTTTGATCTCCATCTTCGGGGCACCATGATCATCTTGTCACCGGCATGACACCATGATCTCCATCATCATGATCTCCATCATCGTGTCTCCATGAAGTTGCTCGCTAACTATTACTTCTACTACTATAGCTAACGGTTTAGCAATAAAGCAAAGTAATTACATGGCGTTGAATTAATGACACGCAGGTCATACAATAATTAAGACAACTCCTATGGCTCCTGCCGGTTGTCATACTCAACGACATGCAAGTCGTGATTCCTATTACAAGAACATGATCTCATACATCACAATATATCATTCATCATTCATCACAACTTTTGGCCATATCACATCACAAGGCAATTGCTGCAAAAACAAGTTAGACGTCCTCTAATAGTTGTTGCATCTTTTACATGGCTGCAATTGGGTTCTAGCAAGAACGTTCTCTTACCTGCGTGAAAGCCACTACGTGATTTGTCAACTTCTATTTACCCTTCATAAGGACCCTTTTCATCGAATCTGCTCCAACTAAAGTGGGAGAGACAGACACCCGGTAGCCACCTTATGCAACTAGTGCATGTCAGTCGGTGGAACCTGTCTCACGTAAGCGTACGTGTAAGGTTGGTCTGGGCCGCTTCATCCCACAATACCAGTGAAGCAAGATAAGACTAGTAGCGGCAAGAAAGTTGACAATATCTACGCCCACAACAAATTGTGTTCTACTCGTGCAAAAGAGAACTACGCATAGACCTAGCTCATGATGCCACTGTTGGGGAACGTTGCATAAAATAAATTTTTCCTACGTTCACCAAGATCCATCTATGAGTTCATCTAGCAACGAGAGAGAGAGAGATGCATCTACATACCCTTGTAGATCGCGTGCGGAAGCGTTCAAGAGAACAGGGTTGAGGGAGTTATTCTCGTCGTGATCCAAATCAGCGGAAATCCTAGCGCCGAACGGACGGCACCTCCACGTTCAACACACGTACGGTCAGCGTGACGTCTTCTCCGTCTTGATCCAGCAAGGGGGAAGGAGAGGTTGATGCAGATCCAGCAGCACGACGGCGTGGTGGTGGATGCAGGAGGACTCCGGCAGGGCTTCGCCAAGCAACTGCGGGAGGAGGAGGAGGTGTAGCAGGGGGAGGGAGGCGCCAAGACTCAGGGTCCGGCTGCCCTCCCTCCCCCCCTCCTTTATATAGGCCCCCAGGGGGGGCGCCGGCCCTGGAGATTGAATCTCCCAAGGGGGTCGGCGGCCAGGGCGTGGAGTGCCCCCCAAGGCAAGTGGTGCGCCCCCACCCTAGGGTTTCCAACCCTAGGCGCAGGGGGCCCAAGTGGGGGGCGCACCAGCCCACCAGGGGCTGGTTCCCTCCCCACTTCATCCCACGGGGCCCTCCGAGACAGGTGGCCCCACCCGGTGGACCCCCGGGACCCTTCCGGTGGTCCCGGTACAATACCGGTGACCCCCGAAATTCTCCCGATGGCCGAAATAGCACTTCCTATGTATAATTCTTTGCCTCCGGACCATTCCGGAACTCCTCGTGACGTCCGGGATCTCATCCGGGACTCTGAACAACATTCAGTTTGCTGCATACTCATATTCATACAACCCTAGCGTCACCGAACCTTAAGTGTGTAGACCCTACGGGTTTGGGAGACATGTAGACATGACCGAGACGGCTCTCCAGTCAATAACCAACAGCGGGATCTGGATACCCATGTTGGCTCACACATGCTCCTTGATGATCTCATCGGATGAACCACGATGTCGAGGATTCAAGCAACCACGTATACAATTGCCTTTGTAAACCGGTATGTTACTTGCCCGAGATTCGATCGTCGGTATCCCAGTACCTCGTTCAATCTCGTTACCGGCAAGTCACTTTACTCGTACCGTAATGCATGATCCCGTGACCAGACACTTGGTCACTTTCAGCTCATTATGATGATGCACTACCGACTGGGCCCAGTGATACCTCTCCGCAATAGGGAGTGACAAATCCGAGTCTCGATCGGCGTCAACCCAACAGACACTTTTGGAGATACCTGTAGTGCACCTTTATAGTCACCCAGTTACGTTGTGACGTTTGGTACACCCAAAGCACTCCTACGGTATCCGGGAGTTACACGATCTCATGGTCTAAGGAAAAGATACTTGACATTGGAAAAGCTCTAGCAAAACGAACTACGATCTTGTGCTATGCTTAGGATTGGGTCTTGTCCATCACATCATTCTCCTAATGATGTGATCCCATTATCAATGACATCCAATGTCCATAGTCAGAAACCATGACTATCTCGTTGATCAACGAGCTAGTCAACTAGAGGCTCACTAGGGACATGTTGTGGTCTATGTATTCACACGTGTATTACGATTTCCGGATAATACAATTATAGCATGAATAAAAGACAATTATCATGAACAAGGAAATATAATAATAATCCTTTTATTATTGCCTCTAGGGCATATTTCCAACAGATATTGCCGCCCCGGCAAAGAATGGCTGGCACCGAAACAGGAAGCGCAAAGGAAAAGCCGTGCTTGCCGTCGAGGGATCTGATGACGCCGGCTCCACCAAGAAAACCAAGGCAGATGAACCCGGCAAGGAAGTTGCCGGATGTGTCGTCACGGCCTTGGCGGCTCTTTGAAGCCAGGAAACTCCGAGAAGCGATATCGCACCAAAGGCCATGCTCTCCAAGACTGCCGACAGGTTGAGCTCCTCGCTGAGAAGCATAGGGCTGAGTATGAGAGGCGGGACAAGGAGAAGGGCCCAGACGGTGCTGAGGGGTCCGGCAAGAAGCGTGATGGCCAGGCGGACCGTCGTGGCAAGGATAAACAACAGGAGAGGCCCGCCCGGGGCCGTGACAAAAAGCCAGAAGACGACGATCACGAAGAGGACGACGAATGCGCCGACCAAGAGTTTCTGAAAGATACAGAGGCCATGTGCGTCGATGGCGGCGCCTCACTACATTCTTCTCACCGCCCGGCTTAAGCGATTAGGCGCGAGAGATTCTGGCCGTGAGCCGTCGTTTGATGCCCAAAGGCCGATGAAGTGGTCTAGCACACCTATCATTTCTGACACTGAGGATCACCCTGATCGCACTCCTGCGGTCGGGTGCTTGCCATTGCTGGCTTCACCAACAATACGCAACCTCAAGGTGACAAAGATGCTAGTCGATGGCGGGGCCGATCTGAACTTGATCTCGCCTGCCGTGATCGAGAAACTGCAGATTCCTGATGGAGACCTCGAAGAAGCGAGCACGTTTTAGGGGTCTACCGGAAGAAGCCAACCCAAGGAAAGGTCCACGCTGCCCGTGACTTTTGGAAGCGACCTAAACTACGGGGCGGAGAGGATCGTGTTTGATGTTGCCAAGATCCCTTGCCCTAGCAGGATCCTTGGCATGGCGTTAGCCAAGTTCATGGCTGCGTCACACTCGCCTACAACACCACGAAGATGCCGGGACTGTGGCGATCATCACCATCCTCCGATAAGAAAGATCGCTGATTTGCGCCGACCAACTATACCGACAGCGATTGCAGCGAGATGCCGCCACTAGGGCAGTTGCTCCTGCCCGGGACCCGAGGAAGAAGAAGAGGAAGAGAAAATGGTGAGACCTCGGACACCCACTCCGCAAGCGCACCTCTTTGGAGTGTAAGCGCTGCCGTCGAGGACGTCTTGAAGAGCTCCACCGGCGGAAACAAGAAGCCCAGGGCCACACCGCCAGGAACCAAGAAGGTTTCTATCAAGGGATAATTGCATTTTTACCCCTAGTTGGTTCCTACCCACGGGTTTTGCCCTTACTTTTCGAGCTTGCTCAGTTTTGCCCTTACTTTTTTCATCGAGGTCCCTCGAATGCCCTTTGACCGTTTGACCAAAACTTTGAAAATTAAGTAACTAATTCATATGAACTCGAGAAAAATGCAAATGAGATATCAAAATGTTCATATAAACATTACCTTTATGGGCATATCATTTGCATTCAAGACAAAAACATCATTTAAACTACCGAGGTAATTAATGTTATTAACATTATTAAAAATAAATAGGTATAAAAAATATTTTTTAAATGAATAAAAGTTATATGCAAATGTAGGTGATGTTTTACGAACATCACGATACCTTCTTTTCATTTTCTGAGTTTGTATCAACTTGTTATGAAGTTTCCAAATAATGGTCAAAGTCGTTAGAACATTCATAACAAGTTGATACAAACTTAAAAAAATGCAAATAAGTTATCAGGATGTTCAGAAAACATCACCTACATTTGCATGTAATTTTTATTCATGAAAAAATATTGTTTATACCTATTTATTTTTAATAATGTTAATAACATTAATTACCTCGGGTAGTTTAAATAATGCTTTTGTCCTGAATTCAAATGATATGACAATAAAGGTAATGTTTATACGAACATTTTGATATCTTATTTGCATTTTTTGATTAAATATGAATTAGTTATGAATTTTCAAAGTTTTAGTCCAAGCGGTCAAAGGGCATTCGAGGGACCTCGATGGAAAAAGTAAGGGCAAAACTGAGCAAGCTCGAAAAGTAAGGGCAAAACCCGTGGGTAGGAACCAACTAGGGGTAAAAATGCATTTGTCCCTTCTATCAATGAGGACGGCACGGGAGGAGCTTTTACTATAAGCTCCACCCTTGACGACAAATAGGAAGACGCGCTCGTCACCTTCCTGCGGGCGAATGTCGATGTGTTGGCATGGCAAGCTTCCGACATCCCTGGTGTTCCCAGCGAGGTGATTGAGCACCACCTTGCTGTCTGCCCTCATGCGCGGTCCGTCAAGCAGAAGGTCAGATAGCAAGCTTTGGAACGACAAGAGTTCATCACAGAAGAGATCCGGAAACTGGAAGTAGCTGGTTTGGTAAGAGGAGTGCTCCGTCCAACGTGGTTGGCCAATCCGATTAAGTGGTGCGCCAAAGGCAAATGGGAAGTGGAGACTGTGTATTGATTACCACAGATATCAATAAGGCTTGCCCTAAAGACCCCTTCTGTTGCGAGCATCGACCAGATTGTTGACTCCACGGCTGGGTGTGATCTGTTGTCATTCCACGGCGCCTACTCGGCTACCACCGGATCTTCATGACAAGAGAAGGCGAAGAAGACAGCATTCATCACCCCATGTGGTACGTATTGTTTCATGCGGATGCCTTTTGGGTTGAAGAGTGCTGGTTCGACGTTTGCAAGGGCGGTCCAGATTGGTTTTGAACCCCAGCTCCATAGAAATATGGAAGCTTATATGGATGACATAGTGGTCAAAACCAAGGACAGGGCAACCCTCATACCAGATTTGCAAGAAACTTTTGCAAACCTGCGCAAGATCAATCTCAAGCTGAACCCTGAAAAGTGCGTCTTTGGCGTCCCGTCCGGCAAGCTTCTCGGGTTCTTTGTGTCATAGCGTGGGATAGAGGCCAATCCGGACAAAATCAAAGCTATAGAGCAGATTGAAGCACCCAGGCGAATCAAGGATGTGCGTCGGCTTGCTGGTTGCGTCGCCGCCATGGGCAGGTTCATTTACAAGTTTGCCGAGCGCGCCCTTCCCTTTTTCAAGATCTTGAAAAAGACGGGCCCGATGGAGTGGACGCTAGAAGCCGAAGCAGCATTGCAAGGTTTGAAGAAGTACCTCTCTCCGCGCCAATACTAGTTGCGCCTAGGCCACAGGAGCCGTTGCTACTATACGTGGCGGCAACGGACCAAGTGGTCAGCACCGCACTAGTGGCGCAGAGAGAGGTTGACGACGAGGTTATGGCAGCGGCAGAGCCCGACACCACCAATGCAGAGACGACATGGCCAGTTGACGTGCCGCCGAATAAGAAAATGATGCAGCACCCGGTCTACTTTGTTAGTTGCCTCCTGCAGGGGGCTAGATCAAGATACTCCGGCGTGCAGAAACTGCTCTTCGGCCTTCTTATGGCCTTGAGGAAGTTGCGTCACTACTTCCGAGCTGCAGATCACTGTCGTCACTTTCGCTTCCCTACAGCGGATATTGCACAATCCGGATGCAACGGGAAGAATTGTGGAATGGGCACTGGAGCTGTCCAGCTTTGGCCTCAAGTTTGAAAGTACTTCGACGATTCAGAGCCGAGTCCTAGCAGAGTTCATTGCAGAATGGACCCGCAATGCCTTACGAGGAAGCCCAAGAGACTGCTCTCCCCGGCAAGGAGGCAATTTGTGATTGGATCATGTACTTTCATGGAGCTTTCTCCTTACAAGGCGCCGGGGCTGGCGTACTGCTTGTCGCGCCCACCGGAGAGCACCTCAAATGCACGTGATCCGGATGCACTTCCCTAGGGAGGTGTCAACAAACAATCTGGCAGAAATCTGAAGGGCTGCTTGCCGGTCTTAGGATCGCGGCGGACCTCGGAATCAAGAAACTCATCGTCAGGGGAGACTCGCAGCTTGTCGTCAAGCAAGTCAACAAAGATAACCAGAGCCCGTTGATGAAGGCCTACGTCGATGAAGTGAGAAAGCTGGAAAAGCGTTTCAAAGGTATACAGGCTGAACACGTTCCCCGAGCGGAGAATGATATCTCTGATTACCTGTCAAAACGCGCTGCCCTCAAGCTATCTGTGGAACCAGGTACCTTTGTGCTTCAGCTAACTCAGCCATCCGTTGATCCATCAACAGAGCAGAATAAGAGGAGGAAATCAGGGCCCGACAAGTACTTTCCCGCTGAGCTCCCCGGAGCCGCCGGCAAGGATGTTGCCGGGGATACTGAGCCCGCTATGGGACGACTGACTCCTGCGGAGCGTCAAGCTCTTGCCGTCGAGACAGCCGCTCCTATAGCGGAGGAAATGCCTTTAGTCCTCGCCGTCGAGCTCCAGGCTCCAGCGTGGGCACAGCATACCGTCTGATTCCTGCAAAGGGGAACTTCCTGAGGAGCAGGAAGAAGCGGAAAAAGTAGCCCGTCGCTCTGCCATGTACTAGCTCATCGATGACGTCCTGTACAGAAAGAGGCCGACCGGTGTGAAATTGAAGTGTATCCCTCGAGAGGAAGGACTGGAGCTGTTGGCAGAGATACACGGAGGCATATGTGGATCCCACATTGGGTCAAGGGCCCTTGCCGGCAAGGCATTTCGGCAAGGCTTCTTCTGGCCCACCGCCCTCCAGGATGCGACGACACTAGTCACTAGGTGTGAAGCGTGTCAGTTCCATTCAAAGAAGCTTCATCAGCCAGCTCAAGCCCTTCAAACCATTCCTCTCTCCTGGCCCTTCTCGGTCTGGGGGCTCGACATACTGGGCCCTTTCCCCTGCGCTGTCGGGGGCTTTGAGTACTTATGCGTTGCAATCGACAAGTTCACAAAGTGGCCGGAGGTGGAGAGAAGCGATGAGGAAGGTCACAGCTCGGTCGGCCGTCAAGTTCTTCAAGGGACTAGTGTGCCATTTCGCGCGTACCCAATAGGGTTATCGCGACAACGGCACCACAGTTCACAAGCCGCACCTTCAAGCAATATACCGGACCTCGCCCGACAAAATGCATTTTCGCTTCCATTGCTCACCCGCGGGCAATGGACAAGTTGAAGGGCAAATGCTGAAATCTTTGCGAGGCTTAAGGACCAAGACCTTTGATAGGCTGCACAAGAGCGGAAGGCGCTGGATTGATGAATTGCCGGCGGTTCTTTGGTCGATCAGGACGACGCCAAATCGAGCCACCGTCCAGACACCTTTTGCCCTAGTATACGGGGCAGAAGCAGTTCTCCCCACTGAACTCATATACGGGTCACCTCGAGTGCTCGCTTATGACGAGCTTGAGAAAGAGCAACTGCGCAAGATGACGCAATGCATCTTGAGGAAGATCGTCTTCGGGCGGCTGTGAGAGCAACACGCTACCAGCAAGCCTTGCGCCGCTACCATAGCCGCGAGGTTCATGCCCGAAGCCTTGAGGAAGGCGACCTTGTCCTTCGGCGCGTTCAATCGGCCAAGAATTCCAACAAGTTGACGCCAAAGTGGGAAGGCCCTTATCGGGTATCTGAGTCAACAGGCCCGCGCGATCCATACGGAGATCAAGATGCGTTCGGTGAGTAACTCCTGGAACATTGAGCATCTTCGCAAGTTTTACCGTGGTAGCGACTTGCCGGGCCCCGGCAAGCCACCCTTTGTACAAGCATTGCCGATGATGCATGTAACCCTTTGTACAAAGCCCGGTATGAGACCACGAGCATAAATAAATGAAGCGTTGGCACCCTAAATTATAGCATGCATGCTAGGTCGAGTCTCGTCCTTGGTTAGGGTTGATACGGCTTAGCGGCGACTAACCCCTAGCTTAGAGGTCGAGTGTGCATCTCTTTGCTGTTCTTTTGTCTTCTTTGGTTCGCAGGACTCATAGACTTCCTTGCCAGATCACTTGAGGACGAAAAAGAAAAGAGGGACAGACCGGCATCTAGACCCCGGCAAGCCAATATTGCCGGGGGCTGCAAGTGCAAAGATTCACCCACGGCAAACCAGAGTTGCAGGGGGCTACAGCTGCAGGAGGCGAAAAGGGCAAAAGGGGCACCTAGGCGAGCTACAAGTGGTAGGAGACACCAAGAGAACATCTCGGTGGCCGTCCGGAGGCTAGATGGTGATGGCGACGCCGGAATTAGAGCTCGAAGACGAGGCGGCAGGACGTCAGCACGCGTCGAAGGCGTCGGTGCCTGCGTACTTCGATTCGACGGCCTTGCCGCCCGCCCTCTTCCTCTTCCGCAGCCTCCCAATGCCAGCCGCCCAAGGAGACGACCCCGAGAAGTTCAGGAAGCCGGCGACACCGATGATGGGATCGCCGGTGCCGCACGTAGCCGCGCCTGACACCTAGTCGGACCCGTCATCCTGCCGCCTGCTACCCTCGTCGTCGCTGCCGCTGTCCTCCTCGTCACTCCCGCCCGAGGAGGAGTCTTCACTATCAGAAGAGCTCTCCACGCAGCACCTTGCCCGAGTCCCGGCACCAAGACCTTGACGGAGAGGAGGCCGCCCTCCATCAGCTTGAAATGGAGAGTGAGCCCCTCCATCAAGCGGTGGATATGAGCGAACGTCTTCCACCCTCGACCAAGATACATCACGTGAGGGGTTGGGAAGTTGACGCGAACTCACGTACCGCTGATCCAACAGCCCCTCATGTGCAGCCGCAATGACTCCAGTGGATCCAGCTCCATCTCACTCGCGAATGGAGTCGGGAGACGAAGGCGACGGCGAGGCGGCCTGCGCAGCCTGACGAAGAACTCGCAAGGGTCATCCCCAACATGGCCCTCCATGGGAGGAGGAGCTACTGGCGGAGGCGAGAGCGGCGCGCCGCCCCGTCCTCCTCTTCCCCGAGCGCCTCGGCCTCGCCCACGGCCTCGCCCCCTCCCCCTTCCCCTCGCGACTGGCTCTGCCACCGCAGGTGCAGGAGAAGGAAGGGCGCGTTGTCGAGCGGCGACCCTCGCCACCACCGTTGAAGAGCCAGGATTCCCTCTCTCCATGGCGGATGGAGGGGGGAGCAGAAGCTGAAGGAAGAAGGAGATGGAAGAATGCGGGACGCCGTCCCCCCCCCCCCACTTCCCGCTCTTTTTAAAGGAACGGGGTGGGGGCTCGGCCGCCCCGCTCGGCCAATCAAGACGCGAAAGGCGTAGGGAACTGGGACCAACCCGCTGCCCCGGCCCACGACGGCCCAGTTTCCCGCCTCCACCGTTCGCCACCCCAAGCGCATGAGAAGCACGTGGCAGGCATGCGGGACCATGGCGACGGATGAGGCGACCTCTCCCCGCCGCGTGATCGTGGGAGTGGACGCCTTGAAGACCACGCCTCGGCCCCGTTCAGTAAATGGGCCGCGCCTCCACGCCTCCCTCCGTTTATGGGGAAGGCGCGAACCGCCCCCATTACTACGACGTGACGCATGCGCGCAGAGCTCAGCCCCACGCATGCCGCCCACGTCACGCACGCCTCCCCACGCCGAGCCACGCGTAGGAGGCATGGGAAGCGCAGTGCGCAAAGAGACTTACCACGGTAAAAACCACCCCGCCTGCCCGCGCACCGTTTTTGGGCCTAGCCCAATGAGGCAATTACGCCTATGTGTGGCCCAAGCCCGGGGGCTCCTGTCGGTGTACAAAAAGAGGGGTACACTTTTGTACCCTCAGAATCGCACGGGCAGTCCGAGCCATGAGCAACACCGCACCGAAAGCAAGGCAAGGGAGGTGAGCCAAGGTAAGGCCAAGCTTCGAAAAGGAGCAGGACGACGCCAACACCAAAGACCACAAAGAGCAAAGGGAATGACGGACTCCCCGCGAGATCCTTGCCGGGAGGCGGTTTTAGCAACCCGGCAAGGTTCCTTGCCGGGCTCGCCCCACACCCACGGAGCGAATCACCCTTGAGTCCACTGCCCCATGGGGCAAGGATTCGAGACATCCCGTGGTGGCATGCAGATCTTTGTGAAGATATTCAAGATCAGATACACACCATAGAAGATGACGACCCTTGGCGGGATCCCAGCCAAGGAGGACCACAAGGTCCCCGGCAAGAGCCTTGCCGGGGATGACAGCAGGCGCCCCGACAAGACCCTTGCCGGGGGCCCGGCAGGGCCCTTGCCGAGAACACCCGAAGGGCCACCATCGGGCCCCCGCCAATCAACCCTCCACCACTGTTCGCATGCAGCTGCCGACCCAACCAGTTGGGCAGGCACCTGCGTGGCAGCAAGCAGGATCTTCATGGAGACCCACCATTGCGCCACCTCAGCTGCCTGCCTGCCTATATGGCACCACGGGCACCGCTGGCCAGGGCGCGTGTCAACACGAGAGGGAGCAGCGACGAACGAGACAGAGCTCTCCCCCGTCCCTGATAAAGCAAGGACACCTAAGCCAGACGCATTAAATGCGCCTTGTCATGTAATGCGAGGGATAAACTCGCATCACTGTACCCTTTCCACCTCCTGTGTGCCACTGTGGCAACCCCTTTCTCTATAAAAGGAGGCCCAAGGCGACCAGGAGGAGGATTCGGCTTTTTGGAGCTCCTCATGCCCCATTGCTAGCCCAAGAACACAGATAAACAAACCACCAAAGCATGAGTAGGGTTTTATGCATCCTCGCGGCCCGAACCTAGATAAAGAAACCGTGTGCTATCTGTTTGATCCGCTCTTCTCACGACCCCGCGCCCCGCAACCGTAGTAGGGATTCTCGTGATCCCATAGGTGTCGTCCTCGCACCGACAACTTTCGGAGGAAACAACGTCAAGTCCACAGTATCAATTCTATCGGAAAAATTTCAACAATTACTATTGGAGGTTTTTAATTTCCTCTTCCTACTGTCAAGAAGAAATATGATATTCTTATTATTGGGCACATGCATATCCCCGTTGAGGTAACCTAGAGCTATTCGAAAATTCTCCGGTTTCATGCGATTCGAATGAGTTTGTTAACAAGACTTGATCAACCTTGTTAGTGGATTCCTTTTGATGAGCAAGAGATGGATGAAGTTAGAAAGCACAACCTTCATTACCCTCCTTTTACATTCTGTTATTTAGATTAAATAAAGCAAAAATAGTATTTTCTGTCTGTTTTCTGATTTATCGTTGCAATAAAAAATACCCCAAAAAAAAGTTCTCCAAATGTCTCGAAAATGAAATATGATTTTTCTAGAATATTTGAGAATATCTGGCACTAAGAACACATCAGGGGGAGCCAGCACCTAGCCACGAGGGTCCAGGGCACGCCCCCTTCCTCGTGGGCCCCTGGTGGCCCCCTCCACTTATTCCAGCACCCACAAACTCCTTCTTCCTCCCAAAAAAATCACCAACCAGCTCAAGCACGAGTTCTAGCTCATCTTGCTGTGATTTTCGACCTCCTTGCTCAAAGCTCCACTCACAAAACTGCTTTGGGGGATTGTACTTCGATATGTGACTCCTCCAATGGTCCAATTAGTTTTTGTTCTAGTGCTTTATTCATTGCAATTTTTTGCTGCCTAGGTGACCCTGTTCTTGAGCTTGCATGTCAAATTTATTTGGTCCCAGGTAGTTCTAATGCATGATATAGTCTCTAGGCACTTGTGGGGGTAGTTGCTATCAATCTTGTTGAGTTTGGTTCACTTTTATTTTGAGTTACTAAAAATTTCAGAAAATTTCACAAAATTTCAGATAATAATGAAGAGATTATTGAGAGGCTCTTCGAGCCGAAGCTCGAAGGATAAGCAGAGTGAAGAGGATAAAAAGCCCAAATATAATCTCCCTCGCACCGCGGAGGTTCGGTGATATGTCTCCATCGTATCTACTTTTCCAAACACTTTTGCTCTTGTTTTGGACTCTAACTTGCATGATTTGAATGGAACTAACCCAGACTGACACTGTTTTCAGCAGAATTGCCATGGTGTTATTTTTGTGCAGAAATAAAAGTTCTCGGAATGACCTGAAACTTCACGGAGAATATTTTTTGACTTAATAAAAAATACTGGAGAAAGAATGAAGGCCAGGGGCCCACACCCTGTCCACGAGGGTGGGGGGCATGCCTATCCCACTGGGCGCGCCCCCTGCCTCGTGGCCCCCCTGGAGCTCCATCGACCTCAACTCCAACTCTATATATTCACGTTCGGGGAGAAAAAAATCAGAGAGAAGGATTCATCGCGTTTCCGATACGGACCCGCCGTCAAGCCCTAATCTCTCCCGGCTGATTTGGAGTTCGTTCGGGCCTCCGGAGAGGAGAATCCGTCGCCATCGTCATCATCAACCTTCCTCCATCACAAATTTCATGATGCTCACCGCCGTTCGTGAGTAATTCCATCGTAGGCTTGCTGGACGGTGATGGGTTGGATGAGATTTACTATGTAATCGAGTTACTTTTGTTAGGGTTTGATCCCTAGTATCCACTATGTTCTGAGATTGATGTTGCTATGACTTTGCTATGCTTAATGCTTGTCACTAGGTCCCGAGTGCCATGATTTCATATCTGAACATATTATGTTTCCATGAATATATGTGAGTTATTGATCCTATCTTGCAAGTCTATAGTCACCTATTATGTGTTATGATCCGTTAACCCCGAAGTGACAATAATCGGGACCATTACCGGTGATGACCGTAGTTTGAGGAGTTCATGTATTCACTAAGTGTTAATGATTCGGTCCGGTACTCTATTAAAAGGAGGCCTTAATATCCCTTAGTTTCCATTAGGACCCGCTGCCACGGGAGGGTAGGACAAAAGATGTCATGCAAGTTCTTTTCCATAAGCGCATATGACTATATTCGGAATACATGCCTACAATACATTGATGAATTGGAGCTCGTTCTGTGTCACCCTATGTTATAACTATTGCATGAGGAATCACATCCGGCATAATTCTCCATCACCGATCCAATGCCTACGAGCTTTTCACATATTGTTCTTCACTTATTTACTTTTCCATTGCTATTGTTACAATACAAAACCAAAACTGCTACTGTTACTTTTACCACTTTTACTGTTACTTCCATAATACTTTGCTGCATATACTAAGTTATCTAGGTGTGGTTGAATTAACAACTCAACTGCTAATACTTGAGAATATTCTTTGGCTCCCCTTGTGTCGAATCAATAAATTTGGGTTGAATACTCTACCCTCAAAAACGGTTGCGATCCCCTATACTTATGGGTTATCAAAACTATTTTCTGGCGCGGTTGCCGGGGAGCATAGCTCTATTCTTTGAGTCACTTAGGATTTATATCTGCTGATCACTATGAGGAACTTGAAAGACGAAAGAACTAAGATTTTTCCCTTAACTACGAGGGGGGTAAGGAACTCCCATCTAGCTTTGCACTTGATTCACCTTCTGTTTTGAGTAAGCTTGCGACACCTAAACCTGCTTTTGCTATTAATTCTGATTTGTCGCATGTTATTGATGATGCACTTCTGCTATGCATGATACTTATGATGAAACTACTTCTATGCTTGATACTACTATGCCACTAGGTGAATTTCTTGATGAACAACTTGCTAGGGCTAGAGAGAATGGAATTATTGAAACTGATAATATTGATGAAAGTGATGATGAATATTCTCCCCCTAGATATGAATTGCCTATTGTGCCTGAGGTTTATGTTATGGATGAATAAACTGCTAGAGACTTTCTTGCTTGCAATGATAGGAGTGATCTTAAGAAATTATTAGCTAAGCTGAAAGAAAAATCTCTGAATGCTAGAATGAAATATGACCCTGCTTTTGTTACTTCACCTATCTTTATTACTGATAATGTCGTGGAATTGTCACGGCAGATGTCCTTAGTGTGAGGACTTAGTCGCGAGGCCAACGCATCTATGTGGTAGCTTGAGAGGGGTTGGGCGGAATCGAGAGGCGCAACATAAGACAAGGATTTAGAAAGCTTCGGGCCCCGGGAAACATCATCCAGTAATAACCCTACATGTTGTTTGTGGCTAGATCTCATTATGCTCATGAGGGAGTCGCCGGTAAGCCGGCTCTTTTGTGTATAGCCCTAGAGATTATTTCTTGTTGCTTGTCCCTCTTGGGGTGCCCTGCCCCTCCTTATATAAGTTGAAGGGGCGGGTTACATGACTAGTCATAGTAGGATTAGGATTACCCAATTAAAAGTGGAGTCTAGTCTTGCTTCCTTTGTAAGGGAATATTCCTTACGCTTTCCTCTTAAGCCGGCCCACCATAACATGAGCCGGCCTTATGGGCCTTGGGCCTAGTCATCTATCTGACCCGCCGTCGGGGTCATCCGTGAGTCGTCAGGCTCGTGAGTCGTCTGACCAGTGAGCCGCCAGTCCTCCGGCGTGTCATTGGTGAAGCGCCAAGTCCGGCCGGGTCATACCGCGGGGTATATCCAAGACATTAGCCCCCAGTTTAATTTGGATTTATCCATGTTAAACTGATCCTGTAAAACAAACACAAGAACAAATTTGACAGATTGTGTTCCGGGTTAAAATTCTTGTAAGCCGGCACCTGATCATCCTTAATTCCTTGTGCTCTGGGTTAAATATTCTCCTGAGCCGGGACCTGATTATCCTTTTGAGACACCAATTTCAGCAATGAGCTTGGACTGAAGCATTTATATAAGTCATAGTTCTGCAAATCCTGCACAGAGTTTAAGCAACATATGCCCTGGCGACTTAATGTCAAGAGCCAGGGCGGGTAACCACCCAAAGGTAGTCTTACCCTGCACACAAGTAGATCACAAGAACCCTTGGCGGTTTTCCGCAGGGCGGGTCATAATACCTCACATATAACCACTGTGATATTGAATTTGTACTGCCAGTTTACATGACCTGTGCAGTAAGGGTGATAACCCAATCCTTAGAAGCAAATGCTTCCACATAGATGATGATTGTCATAAGCTGGCGTCTTATAATCAAAAGTCAAGCCGGGTTAAGCATAAAACACTTATATACATTTGAGATATAATCCAACAAAGGTCTCAAGTCAAACCCAAAATTGTTCGCAAAAAAGACTTAAAAAATTTAAGGCTTCTAATTAAATATCTGATCGTAAAACCGTTCCAAAGGGGTTGAGCTAAGATTCGAATACGATCATATAGCCCCTAGTGGCTTTGGCGTTTCCGATCAAGAGGGTACCGACAGCTATGTTCTCTTTGGTTCGAATACGACCTATGTTTGAACAGGAAGCCCCCAAATGACCTTGAGAGTTGTTTAACGACGCTGATTCGAATACGATCCACGTCGGCCCAAAAGAGGTTAAGCTATGATTCGGATACAATCAAGAAGCCCCCTAGTGAGTTTGGCAGTGTACCTATCAAAAGGGTTTCAACAGCTATGTTCTCTTTGGTTCGAATACGACCTATGTTTGAATAGGAAGCCCCCAAGTGACCATATATTAGCATTGCACCGATCAAGAGGGTACTGACAGCTATGCTCGATGAGCAGGAAGCCCCCAAGTGACCATAATAAGATAAGCTGTAAGGCAGGATACCTATGTTTGAACCGCGCATCATGGCAGCAAGTTCTTTTTGGAAACCTTTAATTTTTCTTAGAACTCGAACTTGCAAGAGATAAATTCTTTTTGAACCGGAACTTTAAACCGGATTTCAAAGCTTCAAAAATTTGTGAGGGACAAATTTACCTTGAGCCGGATTTTGAACCGGATTTGAGAGCTTCAAAAATT
Organism: Aegilops bicornis; assembly: GCA_021605145.1. Lineage (NCBI taxonomy): Eukaryota > Viridiplantae > Streptophyta > Magnoliopsida > Poales > Poaceae > Aegilops > Aegilops bicornis. Next base: position 602,240,543 of record CM038670.1, read on the forward strand.
TGTGAGGGAGAAATTTACCCTGGGCCGGCTTTTGAACCGGATTTGAGAGCTTCAGTGCTTTGTGGGAGAAAGATGTCTCTTGAACCGGATTTTAAACCAGAGTCCTTATTTTGAGCCGGAAATCTTCTGACGGCTTTTAAATTTTCATCGATCTAGCAGTAATCTCCGGGGCCCGGGTTATTTTTCCCTTCAATGACCCGGAGTTCTTGAATTCGCTGAAACCGGCTAATTTTGCCGAGTCATACCATTGTAGCCCCCGAGTCTCACGACAACTCGAGGAGTTGGCTTGAGATTCTCCATATTTGACCATAGCAGAAGGTATACATCATTGGCGTTGATAGCGATGTGAATCCACGTAAGGTTGAGGTGATTTGCGGCGGGTTATAAATGATCCCGTATGAGCCGTGTCGAAGAATTTCGGCCAATGGTTCCTTCCAACTGGCTGTTTGAAGTTAACCAAACTGTAGTGGCGGCGACTTGTGCACCTGCCCATTGAACCATCCAAAGGTCTGACGGGCGGTGATAATATATGATAATTTGCCTCTAATTTGTTGGAAGAAAACCAGGCTTCCCAAGTAGTGACTTGCTCATACTCAATAAACAGCTCATCCAGGCAATTGCGGCCCGGTGTGTCGACGTAGACCAGGCCGCGAGAGATGGACGGTAAAGACGACCGTAACATCAGAGGCGACATAGACAGATGAACCGGCCGTGGCATTGTAAGCCGGTGCGGACGGGCAAGTTGTCCTCCTTGTTGTAAGTCGGCGTGGTCGCGAGAGACGGCCACGGCGTTGTAAGGCGGCGCGGCCGCGAGAGACGGCCACGGCTTGTAAGTCGGTGCAGGAGTCCGTTGAGTAACAACGACCACCTGTGCCAAAAGATGTTGGCGTGCCTCCATCTCCGCGGTATAATATCACTTTTTGTAATAAATAATTGCCCTGCGTAAACAATATTGCAGACCAAGGCAAAGAGAAACTTGTTCTTTGACAAAAACAACATGTGCTAATAAAATAAACTTGGATGGATATCACCTGATTTGTTTGGATGACAGATGATCCGTTTATCGCGACAAAGGTGGCTCAGGCAGACCAGCGACTCAATATAGTCCCGGCGGCTAATGGCAGACTGGCGACTTAATATAACCCCGGCGGCTCAACGCGGCTCCGGCGGGTTGATGTAGATTAAGCTTTGCGCGGAGTTGATGATCACTATGGTGAAGCTAAAATCAATTCATGGGTGAGCCGGCCGCGGCGTTGTAAGCCATCGCGGACGGGCGAGTCAATCGCAGGCGCGGTAAACCATGCGGACGGGCGAGTCAATCGCTGGTGCGATATATATCTATGACACAACCATCGTCTTGCGGTTAACAATTGTCCTGCGTACAAAAAATACAGCATGGCGGAGTAGTATTGCTCGGATGATTTAATATGTACTTTAAAATAAATAGAATTGAATAGCACCTGGTATTTTTATCAGATGAACGCAGACGCCTGTGCTGGATAATGCACCGTGGTGCTTTTGGCTTTTTACAAAAGAATTGATCTGGTGTGTATTTTTGAAAATAATTGTCTCTGAGCACCCAATATGCTTGAGGTCTCCACGTGGGGAGCCCTCCCTTTTTTTAGCAAGTCCAAAACAGTGCACACACGTCCCATTGAGCAGAATTGAACTTGATCCATTGATTAGGTGTTTCACGTGCCTTGTGTCAAGAGAAAATGTGACACAAATCCGCGGAAAGCGGCGGAACGTGGCTCAAGGCGGGCTCGGTCGCGACAGCGGAGGTCCTCGTGAGGCACAACAGGGTCGGCGGGCGGCTCAGCGGAGGAACGACGCGAGGCCATACCAGCTTGGAAACGAGGTCCAACAAGAAGTGAGGCCGTGGGCAAAGTAAATCCAGCTGCGGAGACACAACGGGGTAGGTTGAGGCACCTTGAAGACAGATCAAGCAGCAGAGTACAGCCGGGCGGCTCGCCGGCGGTTTGGAGACAAGGCGACTCAGGCCGGGGAGCGTCGGTGACTCCACAGACCCGCGGTAGTAGAGCGAGGCCGGCGGAGGCGGTTTTCAGCCTAAGTCACCATACGCGCGCATGCAGAGGCGAGCCAGATGACTGTGCGCACACACACGCACGCGGGGTAGCAGCAGAGGCGAACCGAATGGCTGTGCACTGGAGATTAGACCTGTTGACTTGCCAGTCCGATCCTTTCTGGTAATCCTTTGCCTAATGACGTACGCTCACGTGAAGCCGCTTTAACAAATATTATTTCTTCTCTGGATAGGTTGCTTCCTCCAAATCTGAGCTTTAACATGAATAGTACTCAAGTACTTGATGGATCACTTTACGTGAATATCAACAACGGAGTAGTATTGCTTTCAAGCGAATAGTAGCATGACCGAAGTAGTACTCCGAACAATAGCAGCAGACTTTCGCAGATCAATCTACGAAATTGCCTCGGGACTTGATCATTGCCTCCTCACGTGTATGCTGATACAGATTGACTTGACCCGGCGTCCGATAGCTATAGGAAATTTCTTGTTGGCCTCAGCGATACGCGCCTGTAACAGCCAAAATTGAAATCCTACTCGGATTCAACGGGTCGTACACAAACATTGAATTTGCCGGCTCTGCCGAAGACCGTCTCACGGCGGGTTACCCTGCACGCTTTCCATACTGGCGCTTTTTCTTATCTAACATATCGCGAGCTTCTTGATGCTGACGGATCGTGTCGCGTTGTCGGTGGCGCAGAGAACATCAAACCCTAATTATTTTCTTCTCAATCTGGTAAACTTGCACTTGATGCAGATCCTTCCAAACCGGCTCATCTTCATCCGATAAATTGCAAACTTCTCGATCCCTGGAAGAAATCCCTCCAAGAACTCAACACCATCGTGCGCAGACCCACGGTGGGCGCCAAATCTCGTGGAATTGTCACGGCAGATGTCCTTAGTGTGAGGACTTAGTCGCGAGGCCAACACATCTATGTGGTAGCTTGAGAGGGGTTGGGCGGAATCGAGAGGCGCAACATAAGACAAGGATTTAGACAGCTTCGGGCCCTGGGAAACATCATCCGGTAATAACCCTACATGTTGTTTGTGGCTAGATCTCATTATGCTCATGAGGGAGTCGCCGGTAAGCCGGCTCTTTTGTGTCTAGCCCTAGAGATTATTTCTTGTTGCTTGTCCCTCTTGGGGTGCCCTGCCCCTCCTTATATAAGTTCAAGGGGAGGGTTACATGACTAGTCATAGTAGGATTAGGATTACTCAATTACAAGTGGATTCCTAGTCTTGCTTCCTTTGTAAGGGAATGTTCGTTACGCTTTCCTCTTAAGCCGGCCCACCATAACATGAGCCGGCCTTCTGAGCCTTGGGCCTAGTCTTCTATCTGACCTGCCGTCGGGGTCATCCGTGAGTCGTCAGGCTCGTGAGTCGTCTGACCAGTGAGCCGCCAGACCAGTGAGTCGCAAGTCCTCCGGCGGGTCATCGGTGAAGCGCCAAGTCCGGCCAGGTCATACTTCCGGCCGGGTCATACCGCAGGGTATATCCCCGACAGAGAAGGATTATGATTTATGTGTTGATACTGAGATAATTACTTTGGTTGAATCTGATCCTTTTTATGGCTATGAATCTGAAACTATTGTGGCACATCTTATAAAATTAAGTGATATAGTCACCCTATTCACTAATGATGAGAAAACTCGCTACTACTATATCCTTAAATTATTTCCGTTCTCATTAAAGGGTGATGCTAAGATATGGTTTAATTCTCTTGATCCTGGTTGTGTGCGTAGTCCCAAGGATATGATTTACTACCTCTCTGCTAAATATTTCCCCGCTCATAAGAAACAAGCTGCTTTAAGGGAAATATATAATTTTGTGCAAATTGAAGAAGAGAGTCTCCCACAAGCTTGGGGGAGGCTTCTCCAATTACTTAATGCTTTGCCTGATCATCCTCTCTAGAAAAATGAAATACTTGATATCTTTTATAATGGACTAACCGATGCTTCCACAGATCACCCGGATAGTTGTGCTGGTTGTGTTTTCATGGAAAGAACAGTTGATCAAGCTGAATTGCTATTGAATAATATGTTGACTAATGAAAATAATTGGACACTTCCTGAACCAACTCCTAAGCCAACTCCGAAGAAAAGGGGTATTCTATTTCTCAGTCCTGAAGATATGCAAGAGGCAAAGAAATCTATGAAAGAAAAAGGTATTAAAGATGAAGATGTTAAGAATTTACCTCCTATTGAAGAAATACATGGTCTTAATTTGCCGCCTGTTAAATAAATACATTGTCTTGATAACCCGACACAGGTAGTAAAGGTAAATTCTCTCTATACATTCGATGAAGGTGATATCCCTTGTTATAAGTCTACTAGCCAATGCTTAGATGAGTTTGATAATTTTATTGTCAAATAAGAAAACTGCAATGCTTATTTTGGTAGACAATTGGAACGCAATGCTTATATGCTTGAACACTTGAGTGATTATATGGCTAGTGTTAAAGGTGAACTTAAACTTATTAGTAAACATGCTTCTATGGTTACCACTCAAGTAGAACAAGTACTTAAAGCTCAAAATGATTTGCTCAATGAATTAAATTATAAGAAAAATGACTTTGCTGTTGGAATTGCAACTAGAGGAGGTAAAGTGACTCAGGAACCCATGTATCCTGAAGGCCACCCTAAGAGAATTGAGCAAGATTCTCAAAGAACTAATGTTGATGCACCTAGTCCTTCTAAAAGGAAGAAAAATAAAAATGATAGTACTTTGCATGCTTCTAGTGAACCTGTTGTTGACACACCTGAGAATCCCAATGGTATTTCTATTTCTGATGCTGAGACACAATCTGGTGATGAACATGAACCTAGTGATAATGTTAATGATGATGTTCATGTTCATGCTCAACCTAGTAATAACAATGATGTAGAGATTGAACCTGTTGTTGATCTTGATAACCCACAATCAAAGAATCAACATTATGATAAGAGAGACTTTGTTGCTAGGAAGCACAGTAAAGAAAGAGAACCATGGGTCCAGAAACCCATGCCTTTTTCTCCTAAACCATCCAAGAGAAAGGATGATGAGGATTTTGAGCATTTTGCTGAAATGATTAGACCTATCTTCTTGCGTATGCGTTTTACTGATATGCTTAAAATGAATCCTTATGCTAAGTACATGAAATATATTGTCACAAATAAGAGAAAGATACCGGAAGCTGAAATTTCCACCATGCTTGACAATTATACTTTTAAGGGTGGAATACCTAAGAAACTAGGAGATCCAGGAGTACCAACTATACCATGCTCCATTAAAAGAAACTATGTTAGAACTGCTTTATGTGATCTTGGAGCCGGTGTTAGTGTTATGCCTCTCTCTTTACATCATAGACTTGATTTGAATAAGTTGACTCCTACTGAAATCTTTGCAAATGGCCGATAAATCAACTGCTATACCTGTCGGTATTTGTGAGGATGTGCCTGTTGTAGTTGCAAATGTTACTATTTTAACGGCTTTGTTATTCTTGATATTCCCGAGGACGATAGTATGTCTCTTATTCTTGGAAGACCCTTTTTGAATACTGCAGTGCCTGTTATTGATTGCAACAACGGCAATGTCACTTTTCATGTTAATGGTAACGAGCATACGGTACACTTTCCGAGGAAACAACCTCAAGTCCACAGTATCAATTCTATTGGAAAAATTCCATTGATTATTATTGGAGGTTTTGAATTTCCTCTACCTACTGTCAAGAAGAATATGATATTCTTATTGTTGGGGATGTGCATATCCCCGTTGAGGTAACCTAGTGTTATTCAAAATTTCTCCGATTTCATGCGATTCTGAATGAGTTTGTTAACAAGACTTGATCAACCTTGTCAGTGGATTCCTTTTGATGAGCATGAGATGGATGAAGTTAGAAGGCACAACCTTCTGTATTCTTCTTTTACTTTCTTTTATTTAGAATAAATAAAAGCAAAAATAGTATTTTTTGTCTGTTTTCTGATTTATCCGTGCAATAAAAAAATACCCCGAAAATAAAAGTTTTCCAAATGCCCCGAAAATGAAATATGATTTTTTTGGAATATTTGAGAATATCTGGCACTGAGAACACATCAGGGGGAGCAAGCACCTGGCCATGAGGGTTCAGGGCGCTCCCACCCCCCTGGGTGCGCCACCCTGCCTCATGGGCCCATGGTGGCTCCCGTCCACTTATTGCAACCACCACACACTCCTTCCTCCCAAAAAATCACCAACCAGCTCAAGCACGAGTTCTAGCTCATTTTGCTGCGATATTCGATCTCCTAGCTCAAAGCTCACAAAACTGCTTTGGGGGATTGTTCTTCGGTATGTGACTCCTCCAATGGTCCAATTAGTTTTTGTTCTAGTGCTTTATTCATTGCAAATTTTTGCTGACTAGCACTGGTGGAAAAACAGGCTTCCGTCCAGCCCCATAAGTCGCGAAGCTGTAGGAACCGCGACTAATGGGACCTTTAGTCGCGGTTCTGGAGGTGAACCGCGACCAAAGGCCTGGGCCTGTGGTGCTCGGTGGCAGGCTGGCGACGTGAGGTCTTTAGTCGCGGTTTGCCGGGACAACCGCGACTAAAGGTTTTCAAGCACCTTTTAGTCACGGTTTGCCAGTGCCAACCGCAACTAAAGCCCCTCCCTATATATACCCATCCAAAGCAGCCAACACTTAGCCATTTGGAGCCATTCTCTTCACAAGTGGGTGTAGGTTTGCTTTTGGTTCCTCTTATGCACATAAGGTGTTTGATGAAATGCCCCAAGAGCATGAAACAAACATGACATGAAGTGTTGGAGCCACACTCCTCGATCGCGGTTAGCAACTTGATGAACCTTTGATGTGTCATTGATAAAATATGCATGTGTGTAGTTCATTGTTTAATTTATATTGTTTGAAGCTAGTTAGTTTAACAAATGCATGATGGTTAATTATATATTTTATATTATAATAATGCAGATGAATCGGCAATGGATGTACGGTAACCGACTCTCCGGCGAGTTCACTACGGGTTTGAAAGATTTCCTCGTAGTGGCTAATGCGAACAAGCGGGGGTTTTGTTATCTGTCCATGTGTTATCTGTAAGAATCGAAGGGTTACTCTTCCTCAAGAGATGTTCACATGCATCTGCTTCAAAGACGGTTTCATGCCAAGCTATAATTGTTGGACCAAGCATGGAGAAAGAGGGGTTATAATGGAAGAAGATGAAGAAGGGGATGATTTCATCGATGAAAGCTATCTTGCTCATTTCGGTGATACTTTCATGGAGGATGCTCAAGGTGAAGGGAAGGTGAAGAAGAGGCACGTGATGATCCCGTTGATGATCTTGGTGGGACCATTGCTGATGCACGGAGACGCTTAAACCGAAAAGGAGAGGGAGAATTTGGATCGCATGTTAGAGGATCACAGAAAGGCGCTGTACCCCTGATGCGATGATGGTCTGAAAAAAGCTGGGCTGCACTGCTTGGATTTGCTGAAATGGAAGGCGAGGCAGGTGTAGCTGACTCGGCATTTGAAAACTTGCTGAAAATGTTGAAGAATATGTTTCAAAGGATAACGAGTTGCCCGCCAAGACGTCACGAAAGCAAAGAAGGTTGTCTCGCCCTCTAGGTTTAGAGGTCTCAAGATACATGCATGCATCAACGATCGCATCCTCTACCGCGGTGAATACGAGAATTTGAATGAATGCCCGGTATGCACCGTGCATTGCGTTATAAGATCGAGGCGATGACCCTGGTGACGATGTTGAGGGCCGAAACCCGGAAGAGGGTTCCCGCCAAGGTGATGTGGTATGCTCCTATAATACCACGGTTGAAACGTCTGTTCAGAACAAAGAGCATGCCAAGTTGTTGCGATGGCACAAAGAGGACCGTAAGTCGGACGGGGAGTTGAGACACACCGCAGATGGAACGCAATGGAGAAAGATCGACGGATGGTTCAAAGATTTTGCGGTGACGCAAGGAACATAAGATTTGCTCTAAGTAATGCGGATGGCATGAATCCTTTTGGCGAAAGCGTAGCTCCAGCCATAGCACTGCCCGTGACTCTATGCATCTACAACCTTCCTCCTTGGTTGTGCATGAAGCGGAAGTTCATTATGATGCCTGTGCTCATCCAAGGTCTGAAGCAACCCGGCAACGACATCGATGTGTACCTAAGGCCATTAGTTGATGAACTTTTACAGCTGTGGGGTGGTGTCCGTGTGGGATGAGCACAAACAAGAGGAATTTGACCTCTGACGTTGCTTTTCGTGAACCATCAACGATTGGCCTGCTCTTAGTAACCTTTCGGACTGTCAAATAAGGGATACAATGCATGCACGCACTGCTTACATGAGACCGAAAGTGTACATTTGCCAAATTGTAAGAAGAACGTGTACCTTGGGCATCGTCGATTTCTTCCGAAAAATTCATCCAAGAAGAAAGAAAGGCAAGCATTACAACGGCAAGGCAGATCACCGGCGAAGCTCGCGGAACGCACTGGTGCCGAGGTATTTGATATGGTCAAGGATTTGAAAGTCATCTTTGGAAAGGGTCTGGCGGACAATCAGTTCGAAGGGAGCCGACGGGCACGCAGCCATGTGGAAGAAGAAATCTATATTCTCGGGAGCTAGAATATTGGAAAGTCCTAGATGTCCGCTCTGCAATCGACGTGATGCACGTTACGAAGAATATTTGCGTGAACCTCCTAAGCTTCTTGGGCGTGTATGGGAAGACAAATGATACAAAGGAAGCACGGCAGACCAACAACGTTTGAAAGACCACGATGACCGCATCAGGAATGGTTTCAAGGTCGTGCCAGCTACGCCTCGACCAAAGAAGAGAAGGTCATCTTTTTGAATGCCTGAGCAGTATGAAGGTCCCGTCTGGATTCTCGGCCCAATATAAAGGGAATAATAAACATGGCGGAGAAAAAGTTCCAAAACCTGAAGTCTCACGACTGCCACGTGATTATGACGCAATTGCTTCCGATTGCTTTGAGGGGGTTCCTGCCGGAAAATGTTCGAGTAGCCATTGTGAAGCTATGTGCATTCCTCAATGCAATCTCTCAGAAGGTAATCAATCCAGAAGTTCTACCACGGTTACAGAACGATGTGATCCAATGTCTTGTCGGGTTTGAGTTGGTGTTCCGCCATCCTTCTTCAATATTATGACGCACCTCCTGGTTCACCTAGTCGAAGAGATTTTCGTTCTCGGTCCTGTATTTCTACACAATATGTTCCCCTTGAGAGGTTCATGGGAGTATTAAAGAAATATGTTCATAACCGTGCTAGGCTGAAGGAAGCATCGCCAAGGGCTATGGAAATGAGGAGGTAATTGAGTTTTGTGTTGACTTTGTTCCTGACCTTAAGCCGATTGGTCTTCCTCGATCGCGGCACGAGGGGAGACTAAGTGGAAAAGGCACGATCGGAATGAAATCAACGATATGTATGGACGGCCATTCTCATTGAAGCACACCACACTTTATCTTGACCAATTCCAGCTTGGTGGCTCCGTGCTTTGAGAAACACAAGAATATTTTACGTTCGACAACCCGGGAAGCCTGAATCCTGGATTAGGAAGGCCCACATGGAGACTTCGGCAGTTGGTTGAGAAAACATTTAATGAATGACAATGATGTTGTAGATCAGCTGTACATGTTGGCCAAGACACCATCTTCGACTATAACGACTTTCCAAGGGTACGAGATAAATGGGAATACATTTTACACGATCGCCCAAGATAAAAAGAGCACCAACCAAAAGCAGTGGTGTCCGCTTTGATGCAAAGAACCGAGAATGGGCAAGAGGTCACATATTATGGTTACATAGAGGAGATATGGGAACTTGACTATGGACCCTCCTTTAAGGTCCCTTTGTTCCGGTGCAAATGGTTCAAGCTAACAGGAGGTGGGGTAAAGGTGGACCAGCAATACGGAATGACAATGGTGGATTTCAACAATCTTGGTTACCTTGACGAACCATTCGTCCTAGCGAAAGATGTCGCTCAGGTTTTCTATGTGAAGGACATGAGTAGCAAACCGAGGAAAGCGGAAAGATAAGAAAAGCGATCAGTACATCATGCGATGATCCAAAGCGCCACATTGTTCTTTTCAGGAAAAGAAACATCGTGGGAGTGGAGGACAAGAGGCAGACATGTCAAGATTATAATATGTTTGCTGAAATTCCGCCCTTCAAAGTGAACACCGACCCAAGCATTAAGTTAAATGATGAGGATGCTCCATGGATACGGCACAATCGTAAGCAAGCGAGGGACACAAGGGAAGAAATGATGTGTAATAATTTATTGTACCAAACTTTGTTGAATGGATCATGTGAATTATATTACCCGTGATGTGTTTGGTGTCCATTTTGAATGATTCGAGATACCACCGATGATACATGAAATTTGGAGTGATTTAGTCATACTCCTGCCTAGGCGTATAATATGCATACTCGTAGTCTTCATAGCCGCCGTCGTTGTTGTCTTGTAGTCGCCTTCTAAGTTGCCGCCGTCGTTGCCGCCGTCATTGCCGCTGTCGCCGTCATTTGTCGTCGGGCGGCGCCGTGGCTCGAATCGAGGGTAGCGCAGCGGGGGATATCGCCGCCGTGATGTAGTCCATGACGCTCTGCAGAGTCCGACCATACCACCATAGCCGACGGCCGGCCTCGTGGAAGTTCCCAGGAGGCAGACCGTCCTCCTCATACCTGGCGAGCGCCCTCTCACGCCGATTGATGAAGAAGCCGTCCCAAGTATGCTGGTTATCGGGATGCCGGCGGGGATTCATCCGCTGCTCGGCGTGAGGTCGAGGTAGTAGTGGTTCGTGATGGCCGCCCGTGCGCAGTACCACTGAGGGACGGAGGGACTGCACGCCGCCGTGGCGCTTAGGCTCCGGCCGGTGGGGACGCGGTAGCCCGGTGGACAAGGGTACTTCGAGGCGCAAAGCTCCTCCACCTGCTGGTAGGTTAGAGTGGGTGCGGTGGAAGCCATGAGAGAGTGATGAGAGATTGTAGAGATGTGATAATGCTGGCCAAGCCGGGCTACATATATGTAGTGAGAAATGGCGGGAAAAATGGGAGCGGGAAGACAGGAGGCGGGAAGAAAGTGGCGGGAAGAAAGAGGCGGGAAGACAGGGAAGAAATGGCGGGAAGAAGAGGAATCAGAGTTGGTCATCTAACCTTTAGTCCCGGCTGGTTGGTGCAACCGGGACTAAAGGTTAGACAGACGCGTGGGTAGCGCCTGACATACTGTCGGAGGAACAAGACAAAGCAGAAGCGGCGCAGTGCCTATAAAAGGAGCATCGACACGCCGCCAAGATAGAGGCGTGAAGAAATGGCGGAAGACATAGGCGGAAAGAATCGCGGGAAGACTGGCGGGAAGAACTTGTGGGAAGACAGAGGCGGCCGGGAAGAACTTCTCTGAATTTTTGATATATTATTTGTATTTTTAGAATTTTGAAATGAATTAGTTCTATTTTTCTGAATTTTTGATATATTATTTGTATTTTTAACATATTGAATTGAATTAGTTTTATTTTTGACATATTATTTGTATTTGCCTCGTAGGGTTTGGAGACGGTTCGTAGATACAAAGGACGAGAACTCTATATGCATTAAATTATGTATGGAAACTTGTTCAAAATTGTATATGGTCATCCGATGATATTGAATATATATTGTATATTCCTCTTGAATTCTTTTTGGTTCTAATTTCAAATTTGTTTGAAATTGTACATTCATATGCATGTATGTAGTACCGTAGAATATGTGAAACTCCTTCAAAATTAAAATAAAGCACAAAAGAAATAAAACAATACAAATTAAACAGAAAACAATACAAATTAAAAAGAAAACAATACAAATTAAACAGAAAACAGGTTTGGGGGGGCTAAAACCCTAAACTGCGGCGGCCTTTAGTCGCGGTTGGCCGAACCAACATGACTAAAAGGTGGGGCGCTGAACGCATAAAAACCATAAAAACCCTTTAGTCGCGGTTGGGCAGGCGACCATGACTAAAGGGTACCTTTAGTCGCGGGTCTCGTCGCCAACCGCGACTAAAGGGGGCTATAAATACAAGGTCTCGATTCTCGTCTTCTCCGATTCCGATTCTCGCTTTGTTCGTCTCTGCAGCGCCCTCGACGCCCGCCCGTCGCCCTCGCCCTCGGCGCCGCCCGCCGTCGCCCTCGCCCTCGGCGCCGCCCGCCGTCGCCCTCGCCTACAGCCGCGCGCCGCCCGGCGGCCTCGTCTTGCCGCCTCGCTCGCCCGCCCTCAACGCCGCCGACCGGCCTCCCTGCCCACCGCGCGCCGCCTCCCTCGCCCTCCCTCGACGCAACCTGGTAGTGCATCCGGCCAAGGCCACCTCCGGCTACTTCCTGTCTGCCGCGCTCTCCAACGCCTCGACCCATTCTTGGGCTCACGCGGCGCGGACGCCCGCCGCGACGCATCACCCCTTCCTTGGCTTCTCCAGGCACGCCGGCGGCAAGCGGCGGCGTGCGTGGGTGGAGGCCGGCAATGGATAAGTGGCGTTGATGGCGGCAATTGATAAGTGGCAGTGGTGGCAGGGGGTTTTCTATAAAAATAAAACATTATCTCATCAGAACACACTTAAAGTAGGACTGTGGGTTGAATTCTCGAAACGAAGGGACTTTCATGCAAAATAGCCGACTGCACGTGCGACCCGAAACACTATTTGCTTTATTAAAAATTAAAAATTAAAAATAAAAAAATTAAAAATAAAAATAAAAATATTAATAAATTAGGGAATTAGGGATTAGGGATTAGGGAAAGATGTGTTAGCCTGTCTGTCAAGCATCACCTATTTATTTATTAATTTTGTGGCTGCTTATTGGCCCTTATTAACTTTGGGCGAGATGTCGGGCCCGACTAATAAGAGGTGAAAAAGACCTTAAAGAAACAAGAAAAATCTCGAAAGTGGTATTCTGAGCTTGAGCTTACATGAGCTCAAGTGACAAGTAAACCAAAAACAAATTGTATTTTTTTTACCAAACATTGACAAATGTTTAATTGCTTGCAAAGTTTCTTCACAAAATGACATTCGTGAAGACGTGGTTGTCTGTTGTCCTCGCCTCCCTCTCCGTGTGTGTTGTCCTCGCCTCCCTCTCCGTGACGCCATCGTCTGCCGCCCCGTCTCGCGCTCTACCGCGACACCCTCTCCACCCCTTCCTCGCCCCTCCTTTTGCCACCGCCCTTTCGCCACCGCCACCGCCACCGCCCCTTCTTCACTTAATTAATTTGTTTTTACTACATGTTTTCAGGACTGACATAATGGCGGACGATAGAGCTGACCCGATTATGGACAACTATGATCCGGACGGTGAAGCACATATGTTCGGCATCATAAACGGCGATATTCTATATGTGCCGACCGGAGAAGAAGAAGATGATATCTCTTCTTATCTGAACCTTGACGGTGAAGATGAAGGGCGCCCGTCGACAAGATGATGTTTAACAAAGCGTCGATAAACGACGATCTTCAAATGGAAGTAGCAACCACCTCCGTGCCGAGGTATATATATACATTGAGCCTCTGGTGATACAAACTAACTGATTTGAATAAATATGTGTGTACTAACGCAGCGACTCTCTTTCTTATTTTAGCCCTCGGCGGATCGTCAAAACAATCGAGTACGTCGTCAAAGCGTGGCGCAACCAAGACGATGAAACAAGGAGAAACATGCACCATCGAGGTTGTCGACAAGGTAACCGGCAGGCATTGGAGCCCCGCAAGAACGCCACCAAGTTTGTCAGCCAATGCGGAGCCATTGTTAGAGACAACGTCTCGATCACCGTCTGAGAGTGGAATGAGCCAAAGAAGGCACGAATTGATGGTTTCACTTTTGTCGATAAGAGAACAAAAAAGATTGCTTCAAGAAGCTTATGGAACATTTCGTTCTACCTCCTAATACAACAAATTCGATGAGGAGGGTAAGAAGATTGAGGAAAACAAGGAGATTAGCAGCCTAGTCAAACAGTTCGCTCTTCATAAGATGGCCGACGCATTCCGGAAATTCAATCAAAATCTAGCCCATGACTTTGTCAAGCAGAACAAGACTCCGGATTTCAAAGGACAATATGAGAAACTGAAACATGATTGGCCAGAATTTGTGAAGCAAAAGAAATCGGAGCAGTTCATTCAAATATCGAAAAAATAAGGAAAATGCGGCTAAGAAGGAGTACAATCATGTTATGGGGCCAGGAGGGTATCGCATTTGGGTGCCTAGGTTGGAGAAGATGGAGAACGAGCTGAGGCGCGAGGAATCCGTCCAGTATGAAGGGATGGGACCCAAGGGCCAAAAGCTGGTGGTACGGGCATGGGGAACGCTGAACCCGGAGATGTGGGGAGTGTGTTTACCGGGCAAATTAATTAAACCCACCCAAGCCCATATTGACGCAATGAAGGATGCTCAACAGGGAAGATCAAGTTCAACAGAGAGAACGACGGCGACAAAAGCCCTCGGGAATCCTCGAACACGGAGGACGTGTATACGAGGCATGGGGCACATTCCGTGGAAAATAGGGTTCCCCGAGCGATGACCCGTGACGGTTCTGAAGCCGTAAGAGAAAGATGGATCGGGAATCAGATGTTGTGGCGCGGTTGGCATCGAAATGGATGTGATGAAGAAAACCATGAGTGTACTAGTAGCCGAAAGAGATGCAGCTCGGGTGCAGCATGAAGATCATCCAATGGATCTCGGAAGCCAGCGGCGGAGAAGCGGTGTGGCTTCCACGGAGGCCCCACCGGTGGTGCAGATGCACCGACGATCGAAATTACTGCACCGGAGCCTCTGGTGGTCGAAATTACTGCACCGGAGCCTCTGGTGGTCGAAATTACTGCACCGGAGCCTCCTCGCTACCACGTGGACGATATAAAGGAGATGAAAGAATGTCATCTGTATTATCCTATCGGGAACATGTCCATGAAGGTAGCCATCGGCAGTGCTTTACCATGTTTACCTGGAGCACTCCACCACAACAACCCCATTCAAGATGGCTATGCTCGTGTCACGGTGGAGGACATAGTCCAAGGGTTTGAGGACACGGAGATTGACATTGCTACACCAAGGGGAGAAAAGACTTGGAGATGTCAAGCGCCATTTCATTCTATGGCAAAAGAAGTTTATCAAGTTTCAGCGAGGCGCCAAGGACAACAAGTCCACCCCCTACGGTGGTGCCGGTGGCGGTGGCGGTGGTGGTGGTGGTGGTGGTGGTGGCGGTTCACCTACACCTCCGTCACGTCGGCCGACGCCGCCCCGATCCACAACGTCCGTGGGTGATCAGCCGCCGCCCCGATCCTCGTCCGGCGGGTGATCGACGCCGCCCCAATCCACCTCCGCAAAGAAGCGAAGCGATCTGGATTATTAACCCGGACCCTTATGTACCTAAGACCACAAAGGTACCGAGCCATCATCAAGCCTCTCCCCACAAGGCCTTGGGAACGTAGTGCCGAGGAAGTCGACGACGCGGCTGCTGATTTGGAGAAATGGAAGGCGGACTGCAAGAAGAAAAGAGAGCCCGAGCCCAAGCCAGTATTTTCTCGATGAGCAAAAGAAGTGGGCTAAGTCATTTTTAGCACACCGTCCCAAGCCATGAAGAATCTGCCTAACGACTATGCACGTGAACTTGGCGGGCAGGCACTCATGTTCAAGGAGAACAAAGAGCGGAGAAGGCCGAAGTAAAAAAGCGGGAAACAAGTTGCCCAGCTCGGGGAACAAAGTAAACAATCGATTGCCCCGCTTATAGTGGAAGCCTTCCGTCCGGATGCCCCGAGATCATACAAGCTGCGGCAGACAGGATTGATCAGAACGAAAAGTGCGAGAACAAGCGGCCAACTTAGGTATTACTCTTCGTGAACTGTTAGGCCTTGATGAGGCGCCCGATGAAGGAGGTAGTAATTACATATGTCAAGAATGGGCCTCTCGTCGAGCCTCGCGAGGAAAAGGATCTACCTCCACAAATGAAAGGTCTGCTGAAATGGTACAAGGGTTACATAAAAATAAAAACGCCAAAGAATATATTTATGCGGAAGTTAGACATGAGCATCACTTCAAACATTACTATGTACAAATTGAACTGAGTGAATTGTTCCAGCTTTTCAATCTGCGCGAGCTCGACAAATCTATCATCGGTTGCTACGTTACGTAAGTGATTCATTAATTTCTACCCCATCTCGTTCATATTGCCTGCACTATATATATGTCCTAACTATATTGTTGTGTCCGCTATTATACATGCAGAATGAAGATTAAGGAATGCAGAGTAAGGAACATCCATGATGTTGGGTTCATTGACCCACACATCGTTAATGGACATGTGTTGGAGCGTCACCCCGCCGACATGGAGGCGGACACTGTGGCAGTTTCTTACAAAGCAGGAACTCAAAAGTGATATTCTATTTCCTTACCATTTTGGGTGAGTGTTTCTGTCTTGAGCACATTCTCTTTTGTTTACTCCATGCATGGTATGTGGCGGCTAATCGATGAGTTATGCATGACGTCTTGTGCATGTATCGTGTCCGCAGGTTCCACTGGATTCTGCTAGTAATTAAAGTTAACACCTCGTAATGTCTCGTCCACGACTCTCTGAATATGGATCCAAAGCTTTGGGGCGGCATGAGAAGAATGCTGCGAAGTAATTATTTTCATTCATTTGCGCTCTATATCGATCGGCCTATTTCGCTCATTTCCTAATATCAAGTAACTAATAACTCTCTTGTTCATTTAATTTTCTTTGCCTCGTAGGGTTTGGAGACGGTTCGTAGATACAAAGGTCGGTGAATTCAAAAAGAGCTAGAATTCAAAAGGTCAAAGCCTAAGAATGCCGGGGATATTCAGCCACCGGAGACCAATCTATGTGGATACTATGTTCAGGAGATGATCCGAGATACACCTCTGAGCCGGGTTCCGAGTGATACCAATGCTCGGAGGAATAACCTCCGGATGATGCTTAGTCCGTAAGCTCGCTTCCGACCACTTCAAGAGGAACTAGCTGGATGGTTCAGCAGGAAGTCCTCCATCCTAAAGGAGAACACTATTACGAGGACGTAGAACTTTATATGCATTAAATCATGTATGGAAACTTGTTCAAAATTGTATATGGTCATCCGATGATATTGAATATATATTGTATATTCCTCTTGAATTCTTTTTGGTTCTAATTTCAAATTTATTTGAAATTGTACATTCATATGCATGTATGTAGTACCGTAGAATATATGAAACTCCTTCAAAATTAAAATAAAGCACAAAAGAAATAAAACAATACAAATTAAACAGAAAATAGGTTTAGGGGCGGGGGGCTAAAACCCTAAACCTGTGGCGGCCTTTAGTCGCGGTTGGCCAGAAGAACCGCGACTAAAGGTCCTCCGCCCCGACGGCCACCTGGCGCCCACGTGGACGGGCCGTTAGTCGCGGTTCTTAAGCAGCCGCGACTAAAGGTGGGGGGCATTAGTCGCGCTTATTTGGTCGCGGTTGCCCAACCGCGACTAATGGCAGTTGCGAACCGCGACCAAAGGCCTTTTTTCCACCAGTGTAGGTGACCATGTTCTTGATCTTGAATGTCAAATTTATATGGTCCCAAGTAGTTCTAATGCATGATATAGCCTCTAGGCACTTGTGGGAGTAGTTGCTATCAATTTTGTTGAGTTTGGTTCACTTTTATTTTAAGTTACTAAAATTTTCAGAAATTTTTCAGAGGAAGAAATATATCTAGGAAATTTTAGCAAGGTGGTTCTTCAAGGAAGCAAGGACCCAGGCCCGCAATGCGTGAGCCGGACCATGAACTACCAAGAGAAGCTCAAGTGAGGCCTTGTGAATGGTCGTCAGACGATTTCATGGTCCGAGCAGGAATTAAGGAGGAATTTGACGCATATGTGCGTAATGCTGAACTCGAGGGCTTCATGCTAGACAAGTGCCCTCAATACTATCACCTAACTGATTCCTTTGTGAGAAGGTTCAAATTTTCATCTTCACGTAATTCTCACACTGTCCTATTTGATATCTATGGCCAATCTTATACTATGGACTTAAAGGATTTTAATACTGCTTGCAAACTTCCACAATGGGGTAGTGTTAGTGAACCTCGCAAACCTGAGTTTAGAGATTTTCTTGCTAGTATTACAGTGGGGGAATCTAGAGATGTAATACAAGCTACCATAGGGAGCATTCACTTTCCTGCTATACATTATTTTGCTCTCTTCATAGGTAGGTGCATAAATGATAAGGATGAAGCATGTCACATGTGTGTCCCTGATCTTAGCGTTCTCAAGAGTGTTGTTTTAGGAGATAAACAATATAACTTGGGGGCCATTGTTGCACGGAGGTTGCATAATAACGGTTTAAGTGGAGACTTGTTTGGTGGTATGCAACCCGTGTGGCTAATTTTCTTGGGATACCCATACATGAAAATGATATGGAATTGCCTCCCACTTATCTAGGATATGAGGCTATGGTTCGCCATCAGTTTATTGAGAGGAATGAACAACCTCTCCAACACCGACTAATGTTTGACAGGCTCCACATTTTCCATGTTGCTCTCCCTGCTCCTACTTTCTTTGGCTTCCAGACAAAAGAGAGATTTATTATAACCAGGGAGGAGGCGAACGAGTATAAGAGGAGGACGGAGACAGCTTGCCTCCAAGCGGCGGCTCATGAGGCAATAGCTTCTGCATCACAGTACAACCCCAACTACAACTTTGGATATCTGCCAGGCCAGCCGTGGCCATAGACCAACTTAGGCCAAAAGCCTAACCTTGGGGGAGTACGTATTTCTCACCGACATTACATGCATGTTCGCACACTCATTCTAGTTGTCGGTGCTCATAATTTTTCATTGTAATATCCATGCTAGTTTATTTTCTTTTTCTCACTTTCTTCTTGTGTGTTTGAACAACCTTAAGAAAAACAAAAAAAAATGGTTGTAGCTTTTAGATAGTTTACTTTCCATGCCTGTAGTAGTAATAATTAAAATAAAACCCAAAAAGATTTCCTGTTCTTCTTTTGTTTGTTGGGAGCTTTCCCGTGTAAATAGTTTTATTTCTTTTCTTTTTTTGGGGGGTCGAGAGGAGAAGACCAAAATGAAAATGTTGAAGTGGCTCTTATATGCATTATTGTTGATTTAACAAAGAGCCCATATTACCTTGTGTTCTCCTGTGTGTCAGATGCCTGCAGATTCCAGTTTGTCCAATGCACGTGCACTATTATTATTATTCACATCGTTCGGTCGTGCAAGTGAAAGGCAATAATGACGATATATGATGGACTGATTGAGATGAGAAAAGCTGGTATGAACTCGACCTCTCTTGTTTTTGTAAATATGATTGGTTCATCGTTCCCGATTCAGCCTATTATGAATGAACATGTTTGCAATGACAATTATAGATTATAGTTGCTTACGCCATGCTTAATTAGCTAGGAGTTTATAATGGTTTACCTTGCGTGCCAACATGCTATTAAATGGTTGAGATGTGGTATGATAGGGTGGTATCCTCCTTTGAACGATTCGAGTGACTTGACTTGGCACATGTTCACACATGTAGTCGAACAAAATCAACATAGCATCCACGATATTTTTGTTCATTGTGGATTATATCCTACTCATGCTTGCACTCAATGTTTATTAATTTTAATGCATGTTCATAACTGTTGTCGCTCACTAGTTGGTCGCTTCCCAGTCTTTTTCTAGCCTTCACTTGTACTAAGCGAGAATACTGCTTGTGCATCCACTTCCATAAACCCAAAGTTATTCCATATGAGTCCACTATACCTGCCTATATATGCGGTATCTACCTGCCGTTCCAAGTAAATTTGTATGTGCCAAACTCTAAACCTTCAAATAAAATTATGTTTTGCATGCTCGAATAGCTCATGTATCAACTAGGGCTGTCTGTATCTTCCATGCTAGGCGGGTTATTCTCAAGAGGAGTGGACTCCGCTCCTCACTCACGAGAAAATGGCTGGTCACCAGGATGCCCAGTCCCATGCTCTAAGCAAATCAAATCGAAATAATTGCAAATAAAACTCCCCCAGTGTTGTTGCTAGTTGGAGGCACTCGTTGTTTCGATCCAGCCATGGATTGATGCTTGTTGGTGGTGGGGGAGTATAAACTTTACCATTCTGTTTGGGAACCGCCTATAATGTGTGTGGCATGGAAGATATCAAGATCTCTCGGTTGTTATGTTGACAATGAAAGTATGCCGCTCAAAATATTATTTATCTCTATTTCAAAATCGAGCTCTGGCACCTCTACAAATCCCCGCTTCCCTCTGCGAAGGGCCTATCTATTTACTTTTACGTTGAGTCATCACCCTCTTACTAAAAAGCACTATCCGGAGAGCACCGCTGTGATTTGCATCCATTACTATTAATATTATATTGGGTATGACTATGACTGGATCTCTTTTACCATGAATTACAATGTTTAGTCCGTCCTTGACCTTTAAAGGTGCTCTGCATTTATGTTTTGCGGTCTCAGAAAGGGCTAGCGAGATACCATCTTGTTATATCATATTATGATTGTTTTGAGAAAGTGTTGTCATCCGAGATTGATTATTATTGCTCGCTAGTTGACTATGCCATTGCCACGAGTAAATATGAGACCTAAATGTTATTGTGAATATGGTTAGTTCATAATCGTTGCTGAAAACTTGAATGTTGGCTTTACATATTTACAACAGCTAGAGCAAACAGAGTTTGTAAAAGTTTTTATTTATCACATTCAGTTTGTCAACTGAATTGCTTGAGGGCAAGCAAAGGTTTAAGCTTGGGGGAGTTGATACGTCTCCGTCGTATCTACTTTTCCAAACACTTTTGCCCTTGTTTTGGACTCTAACTTGCATGATTTGAATGCAACTAACCCGGACTGACGCTGTTTTCAGTAGAATTGCCATGGTGTTATTTTTGTGCAGAAATAAAAGTTCTCGAAATGACCTGAAACTTTATGGAGAATATTTTTGGAATTAATAAAAAATATTGGCGAAAGAATCAAGGCCATGGGGCCCACACCCTGTCCACGAGGGTGGGGGTGCGCCTACCCCCTGGGGGCGCCCCCTGCCTCGTGGGCCCCCTGGAGCTCCACCGACCTCAACTCCAACTCTATATATTTACGTTCGGGGAGAAAAAAAATCAGAGAGAAGGATTCATCACGTTTTATGATAGAGAGCCGCCGCCAAGCCCTAATCTCTCTCGGGAGGGCTGATCTGGAGTCCGTCGAGGCTCCGGAGAGGGGAATCCATCGCCATCATCATCATCAACCTTCCTCCATCACCAATTTCATGATGCTCACCGCCGTGCGTGAGTAATTCCATCGTAGACTTGCTGGACGGTGATGGGTTGGATGAGATTTACCATGTAGTCGAGTTAGTTTTGTTAGGGTTTGATCCCTAGTATCCACTATGTTCTGAGATTGATGTCGCTATGACTATGCTACGCTTAATGCTTTTCACTAGGGCCCGAGTGCCATGATTTCAGATCTGAACCTATTATGTTTCCATGAATATATGTGAGTTCTTGATCCTATCTTGCAAGTCTATAGTCACCTATTATGTGTTATGATCCGTTAACCCAAGTGACAATAATCGGGACCATTACCGGTGATGACCATAGTTTGAGGAGTTCATGTATTCACTAAGTGTTAATGCTTTGGTCCGCTACTCTATTAAAAGGAGGCCTTAATATCCCTTAGTTTCCATTAGGACCCCACTTCCATGGGACAGTAGGACAAAAGATTTCATGCAAGTTCTTTTCCATAAGCACGTATGACTATATTCGGAATACATGCCTACATTACATTGATGAATTGGAGCTAGTTCTGTGTCACCCTATGTTATAACTATTGCATGAGGAATCGCATCCGGCATAATTCTCCATCACCGATCCAATGCCTACGAGCTTTTCACACATTGTTCTTCGCTTATTTACATTTTCCGTTGCTATTGTTACAATCACTACAAAACCAAAACTCCTACTGTTACTTTTGCCACTGTTACCATTACTTCCATACTACGTTGCTACTAAATACTTTGCTGCAGATACTAAGTTGTCCAGGTGTGGTTGAATTGACAACTCAACTGCTAATACTTGAGAATATTCTTTGGCTCCCCTTGTGTCGAATCAATAAATTTGGGTTGAATACTCTACCCTCAAAAACTGTTGCGATCCCCTATACTTGTGGGTTATCATTCGGCCATGTGAATGGCCTTGTGATGAGTTCTTGAGAGCAGCCGGGATTCATGTTGATTTTTATTATTTGGCTGAGAATGCAGGCCTCACCGACTTCCTCCATGACCAGCTCGATCAGTATCTCCTACTCACTAATATTTTTGTGCAAAATTTTCATTTCCATGCTAGGAGATCACCACCTTCGGTGGATGTTTATTTATATGATGAGTATAAGGAGATGTCACTTTGTGACTTTTGTGGGGTTTGCAAGTTGCCCTTTGAGGGAAGCATAGAGGAACCACATCGTAACGATGTGGAAGGGTTTATTGATATGATCGTTGTAGGGGAGACGAGGAAGGTTTCTGAAGCAAGAATTACTAGCATACACTTTCCTGTTCTGTGTTACTTTGCAATATTTGCTAGTAGATGCTTAATTGATCGCGGGAACTGTGGAAACCTTAGAGCCCCTGATATTGTTATTTTGTGCCATGCTTTGTTTCATGATAACACTTTTAGTTTATGCGCTATAGTTGCCAAGCAGTTAAATCTGAACCGTACGAAGGGTCCCATCTTTGGAGGTATCTTTGCTTCGCGGCTTGCTAAATATTTTGAGATACCTATTAGACACTATGAGAAAGAGGAAAAGTTGCTGCCTCCCATTTTTCTAGACTATAGGAGTATGGTAGCACATGATTTTCTTGTTAAGAATAACAAGAGGATCCTTAACTTTAGACTGATATTTGATAAAAATTACTTTGAAACTATTACCTTGCCTGCTCCTTTGTACAACTTATCTTCAGGCATGTACCTTGTCCTGTCGGAGGCCATTCATGCCTACCAGAGCCTAACACCAGCTCCTGAGCCCGAGCCGGAGCCACCACTTGATCCTCACCGTCAGTCTGTTTATCAGTGGGATTCGGAGGAGATCGCTAACCAGTGGCATCCCGAGCATCCTCCTCAGTACGACCCCAGCTACAACTTTGATCCATGGGCATAGACCAACTTAGGCCAATAGCCTAAGCTTGGGGGAGTACGTATCTCTCACCGACATTACATTCATGTTCACACACTCATTCTGGTTGTCTGTGCTCATACTTTTTCATTGTACTATCCATGCTAGTTTATTTTCCATTTTCTCGTTTTCTTCTTGTGTGTTTGAATAACCTTAAGAGAAAAACCAAAAAATTAGTAGTAGCTTTTAGCTAGTTTACTTTCCATGCTTGTACTAGTAATAATTAAAATAAAACCCAGAAATATTTCTCGTTCTTCTTTTGCTTGTTGGGAGCGTTCCCGTGTAAATAGTTTTATTTCTTTTCTTTTCTTTGGAGGTCGAGAGGAGAAGACTATAATGAAAATGTTGAAGTGGCTCTTATATGCATTATTGTTTATTTAACCATGAGCCCATATTACCTTGTATTCTCCTTTGTATTAAATGCTCGCAGATTCTAGCTTAGTCCAATGCACGTGCACTATTTTATTATCCACACCATTCGGTCGTGCAAGTGAAAGGCAATAATGACGATATATGATGGACTGATTGAGATGAGAGAAGCTGGTATGAACTCGACCTCTCTTGTTTTTGTAAATATGATTAGTTCATCGTTCCTAATTCAGCGTATTATGAATGAAACAAGTTTGCAATGACAATTAGAGATTATAGTTGCTTATGCCATGCTTAATTAGCTAGGAGTTTATAATGGTTTACCTTGCGTGCCAACATGCTATTAAAATGGTTGTGATGTGGTATGATAGGGTGGTATCCTCCTTTGAATGATTCGAGTGACTTGACTTGGCACATGTTCACACATGTAGTTGAAATAAAATCAACATAGCCTTCACGATATTTATGTTCATGGTGGATTATATCCTACTCATGCTTGCACTCAATGTTTATTAATTTTAATGCATGTTCATGACCGTTGTCACTCTCTAGTTGGTTGCTTCCCGGTCTTTTTCTAGCCTTCACTTGTACTAAACGGGAATAATGCTTGTGCATCCACTTCCATAAACCCCATAGTTATTCCATATAAGTCCACCATACCTTCCTATATGCGGTATCTACTTGCCATTCCAAGTAAATTTGTATGTGCCAAACTCTAAACCTTCAAATGAAATTATGTTTTGTATGCTCGAATTGCTCATGTATCAACTAGGGTTGTCTGTATCTTCCATGCTAGGCGGGTTATTCTCAAGAGGGGTGGGCTCCGCTCCTCACTCACGAGAAAATGGCTGGTCACCGAGATGCCCAGTCCCATGCTCAAATCAAATCAAAATAACTACAAACAAAACTCCCCAAGGACTGTTGTTAGTTGGAGGCACCCGTTGTTTTGGGCGAGCCATGGATTCATGCTTGTTGGTGGTGAGGGAGTATAAACTTTACCATTCTGCTTGGGAACCGCCTGCAATGTGTGTAGCATGGAAGATATCGAGATCTCCGGGTTGTTATGTTGACAATGAAAGTATGCCGCTCAAAATATTATTTATCTCTATTTCAAAATCGAGCTCTGGCACCTCTACAAATCCTTGCTTCCCTCTGCGAAGGGCCTAACTATTTACTTTTATGTTGAGTCATCCTTCTCTAATTAATAAGCACCAGTTGGAGAGCACCGCTGTCATTTGCATCCATTACTATTAATTTATATTGAGTATGACTATGACTGGATCTCTTTTCCCATGAATTACAATGTTTAGTTAGTCCTTGATCTTCAGAGGTGCTCTACATTTATGTTTTGCGGTCTCAGAAAGGGCTAGCGAGATACCATCTTGTTATATCATATTATGATTGTTTTGAGGAAGTGTTGTCATCCGAGATTTATTATTATTGCTCGCTAGTTGATTATGCCATTGATATGAGTAAACATGAGACCTAATTGTTATTGTGAATACGGTTAGTTCATAATCTTTGTTGCAAACTTGAATGCTGGCTTTACATATTTACAACAACAAGAGCAAACAGAGTTCGTAAAAGTTTTGCTTTATCACTTTCAGTTTATCAACTAAATTACTTGAGGACAAGCAAAAGTTTAAGCTTGGGGGAGTTGATACGTCTCCATCGTATCTACTTTTCCAAACACTTTTGCCCTTGTTTTGGACTCTAACTTGCATGATTTGAATGGAACTAACCTGGACTGACGTTGTTTTCAGCAGAATTGCCATGGTGTTATTTTTGTGCAGAAATAAACGTTCTCGGAATGACCTGAAACTTCACGGAGAATATTTTTGGAATATATAAAAAATACTGGCGAAAGAATCAAGGCCAGGGGCCCACATCCTGCCACGAGGGTGGGGGCGCGCCCCCTGCCTCATGGCCCACCGACCTCAAATCTAACTCCATATATTCATGTTCGGGGAGAAAAAATCAGAGAGAATGATTCATCGCGTTTTACGATACGGAGCCGCCGCCAAACCCTAATCTCTCTCGGGAGGGCTGATCTGGAGTTCGTTCGGGTCTCCGGAGAGGGGAATCCGTCGCCATCGTCATCATCAACCTTTGCTCCATCACCAATTTCATGATGCTCACCGCCGTACGTGAGTAATTCCATCATAGGCTTGCTGGACGGTGATGGGTTGGATGATATTTACCATGTAATCGAGTTAGTTTTTGTTAGGGTTTGATCCCTAGTATCGATTATGTTCTGAGATTGATGTTGCTATCACTTTGCTATGCTTAATGCTTGTCACTAGGGCCCGAGTGCCATGATGTCAGATTTGAACCTATTATGTTTTCATGAATATATGTGAGTTCTAGATCCTATCTTGCAAGTCTATAGTCACCTATGATGTGTTTTGATCTGTTAGCCCCGAAGTGACAATAATCGGGATACTTACCGGTGATGACCGTAGTTTGAGGAGTTCATGTATTCACTAAGTGTTAATTATTTGGTCCGGTACTCTATTAAAAGGAGGCCTTAATATCCCTTAGTTTCCAATAGGACCCCGCTGCCACGGGAGGGTAGGACGAAAGATGTCATGCAAGTTCTTTTCCATAAGCACATATGATTATATTCGGAATATATGCCTACATTACATTGATGAACTGGAGCTAGTTCGGTGTCACCCTATGTTATAACTATTGCATGAGGAATCACATCCGGCATAATTATCCATCACTGATCCAATGCCTACGAGCTTTTCACATATTGTTCTTTGCTTAGTTACTTTGCCGTTGCCACTGTTACAATTACTAGAAAAGCGACTCTTGTTACTTTACTCATATCAAGTTACTTCCATACTACTTTGCTACTAAATACTTTGCTGCAGATATTAAGTTATCCAGGTGTGGTTGAATTGACAACTCAACTTCTAATACTTGAGAATATTCTTTGGCTCCCCTTGTGTTGAATCAATAAATTTGGGTTGAATACTCTACCCCCGAAAACTGTTGCGATCCCCTATACTTGTGGGTTATCACATGTCGCCATAAATTATATCGTTGGAGTCGTATTTGAACATAGTTTCTAGCTATACAATTTTTGTAACATGCATTAACACATTTTTGGTTACATTTAAGGTTATACACCAGTAAGCGTTTGCTCGCAACACACACGGCTTATTCCATCACAAACAGCTCTGATGGATCAACTGTCTGCCACATATCGCACACGCAACTCTGATCTGATTCATGCTTGATGTCTCCGACATCGCTCGCACAATTCGTCTTATTTGCCACGTATCACTGTGCCGTCCTCTGCTCACGTCCCTCGGCAAGCTCTGCTCGCCGTTAGGCGCCATGGCACGCTCTGCTTGCGTCCGTCGGCACGCTCGGCTTGTGGATAGCTTTTCCTTGAGGCCACCGCGGAGCGCTCTGCTCGCGTCCCTCTGCGGGCGCTCTGCCAGCGGTTGGGCGTGCGCACGATCACGTCGGGGGGCCCATATGCATTCGGTTGTGCCGTGCGTGTTGCCACGCGATACAATTACGTGCGGCATGATGGAGTTACGCGCTGGAAATTAGAACTGCCATCAGGGCCTGCCGATATTCCTGGCCGTCCGGCTTCCCCTTTAATTCACGCGGCCATTATAACCTTAGTCTCTTCAACCTTTCGATCGCACCCCACAACACAACAAGCACACCCACGACGACACATAGAGAGGGGATGTCCGGCGGAGCTCCAATGGTGTTCGGCGAGCATAGAGTGGAGACCCACGCGAGGGACACAGATCTCTCGATGGTGTACACCATCGACCCGGCCGTGGTGGACGACTACATCAATAGCGTTGAGCAGTTGCTTGCTGGAGACAAGTACAAGGTGGTCGGCATCGACCTCCAGTACACCGCCGGTCGTCCGGCATAGATCAGAAGGTTGCTGTCACCCAGTTGTGCATGCGCCATCATGTCCTCATCTACCACTACTGCATGGCCACACAGCCTTGTGACCGTTACTCATTCCTGCTGTAGGCGTATTGAAAAGATTCCTTGCTTCAACCTCTAGGGGCAGATGAGTCTGATGCCTTCTTCGCATGACGGCGTTTGAAGCGTTTTGGTCCAGATTAAGCCGGAAATATTCTGCTTGGATCCGCTGCGACTCAGCTTCCAACACAGCTCGCTCTGTTGCCATCCTAGCATTCTCAGCGTTGAGTGCCTCCTTAGCCTGAGCTACCTCATCTGTAACTTTGCAACCTCCACCTTATGTTGTGTTTGATTCGCTAGGGTGAACTCCGTAGCCAAGAGAGTCGCCAAGGCATCCAGGAGTTCAGATAAAACTTGAGTCGGCGGGCATACAGGGTCACTTGCCCCAGCCGTCGCAGCAGCCGTTGAGCCGGACGTCATAGCCGCAGCGGTCAATGAATTCACCACCTGTTGTGTACCATCCATAAAAATAGCAGCCCATCTCGGCGGCTCATAGGATCCCGAAATACGGTCGCCATCAGAACAACCCCCAAGATCACCGTATTGCAATTAGTAGATCAATTTGGTTTCGCCGGTTGTGGACTCATCGCCTGAGTGGATGGTTGTCTCTCCGCCTGACATAGAACTTCTTCGAGATCCGCCCCATGAACAAAACCAACGAAGGCAGGCTTCCTGGCGGGTTGGATCTTGGCGGGTCACGCGTGTTGAGCCGTATCAATCGTGTCGATGCAAATGTCCAGCTCAGGCTCCGACTCCCCAGTCTTGCTGATGAAGACATGAATCCCACCGAAGGGGGCCTGGTACCCGTACTCGATTGAGTCGGCCTCGGGGCTGATACGTCTCCAACGTATCTATAATTTTTGATTGCTCCATGTAATATTATCTACTGTTTTGAACCATACTGGGCTTTATTTTCCACTTTTATATTATTTTGGGACTAACCTATTAACCGGAGGCCCATCCGAGATGAGGGAGTCCTGGATTAGGGGGTGTCTGGATGGCCGGACTATAACCTTTGCCGGACTCCTGGACTATGAAGATACAAGATTGAAGACTTCGTCCCGTGTCCGGATGGGACTTTCCTTGGCGTGGAAGGCAAGCTTGGCTATACGGAAATGAAGATCTCCTCCCATTGTAAGCGACTTTGTGTAACCCTAGCCCTCTCCTATGTCTATATAAACCGGAGGGTTTTAGTCCGTAGGACGAACAACAATCATACCATAGGCTAGCTTCTAGGGTTTAGCCTCTCTGATCTCGTGGCAGATCTACTCTTGTACTACCCATATCATCAATATTAATCAAGCAGGAGTAGGGTTTTACCTCCATCGAGAGGGCCCAAACATGGGTAAAGACATCGTGTCCCTTGTCTCCTGTTACCATCCGCCTAGACGCACAGTTCGGGACCCCCTACCCGAGATCCGCCGGTTTTGACACCGACATTGGTGCTTTCATTGAGAGTTCCTCTGCGTCGTCATCTTTAGGCCCGATGGCTCCTCCGATCGTTAACAACGATGCGGTCCAGAACGAGACTTTTCTCCCCGGACAGATCTTCTTATTCGGCGGCTTTGCACTGCGGGCCAATTCGCTTGGCCATCTGGAGCAGATCGAAAGCTACGCCCCTGGCCATCAGGTTAGATTTGGAAGTTTGAACTACACGACTGACGTCCGCGGAGACTTGATCTTTGACGGGTTCGAGCCACAGCCAAGCGCGCCGAACTGTCCCGATGGGCATGATCTAGCTCTACCGCTGAACAATTCCCTGGAGGCCGCACTAGTGTCCGCTCCGACCCTCAGCTCGGAGCCGACTGTGCCAATCGAGGACGGGTGGCTGGACACCGCCTCGGGGGCTGTAATCTCTACGGCGATCGAGCCGAACACCATACCTGTCCTTTGCGAGGCTCGTGACTCAAAGGTGTCGGACTCCTCTCCGGACTCCAAGCCCTCCGCGCCCCTGCCGATCGGATCCGATTGGGCGCCGATCATGGAGTTCACCGCCGCGGACATCTTTCAGCACTCGCCCTTCGGTGACATCCTGAATTCACTAAAGTCTCTCTCTTTATCAGGAGAGCCCTGGCCGAACTATGGTCAGCAAGGTTGGGATGCGGACGACAAAGAAATTCAAAGCCCACCCACCACCCACTTCAGAGCCACCGCCGATGATTTAACCGACATGCTCGACTTCGACTCCGAAGACATCGACGGTATGGACGATGATGCAGGAGACGACCAAGAACCAGCGCCTACAGGGCACTGGAAGGCCACCTCGTCATATGACATATACATGGTAAACATCCCAAAAGAAGGGAATGGCGATGGAACAATGGAGGATGACCCCTCCAAGAAGCAGCCTAAGCGCCGGCGTCAGCAGCGCCGCTCTAAATCCCGCCAAAGCAAAAAACGGCGATTCCGGCACGGGAGATAATAACACCCCGGACAGTGCCGAAGACAACACCCTCCAGCTGGATTCAGCACAGGAGGATGGAGAAGCCAGCCCTCATGAGAGAGTGGCAGGCAGAGAGGTAGAGGACGATAATTACATGCCTCCCTCCGAAGACGAGGCAAGCCTCAACGACGACGAATTTGTCGTGCCTGAGGATCCCGTCGAACAAGAGCGTTTCAAACGCAGGCTTATGGCCATGGCAAGCAGCCTCAAGAAAAAGCAGCAACAGCTTAGAGCTGACCAAGACTTGCTAGCCGACAGATGGACTGAAGTCCTTGCGGCCGAAGAGTACGAACTCGAACGCCCCTCCAAGAGCTACCCAAAACACAGGCTGCTACCCCAATTAGAGGAGGAAGCACCTAAACCTACATCACCAGCGCATGATGCGGCTGACCGGCCACCTCGTGGCCGCGACAGAGAGGCCTCTCGGCCCTCCACTCAAGCTGCACCCCGGCGTCACTCAAAGAATACCAAGGCGCGGGGAAATGTGCCAGACCTGTGAGATATATTGGAGGATAAGGCAAGGCAAACAAGATCGATCTATGGATCGCGTGGGCGCCCCACGACACATGACAATAACCGTCACGCCGGAAATGGCAATTCCAGCCGGGCCGAACACAGTAGACAAAGCTCATTTGAGCTACGTCGTGATATAGCCCAGTACAGAGGTGTCGCACACCCACTATGCTTCGTAGATGAAATAATGGATCATCAAATCCCCGAGGGTTTCAAACCCGTAAACATTGAATCATACGATGGCACAACAGATCTTGCGGTATGGATCGAGGACTATCTCCTTCATATCCACATGGCCCGCGGTGATGATCTACACGGCATCAAATACCTCCCACTAAAGCTTAAAGGACCAGCTCGGCATTGGCTTAACAGCTTGCCAGCAGAGTCAATTGGTTGTTGGGAGGACCTGAAGCCGCATTCCTCGACAATTTCCAGGGCACCTATGTGCGACCACCAGACGCCGATGACCTAAGCCACATAATTCAGCAGCCAGAGGAATCAGCCAGACAATTCTGGACACGGTTCCTAACTAAGAAAAATCAAATAGTCGACTGTCCGGACGCAGAGGCCCTCGCAACCTTCAAGCATAACATCTGTGACGAATGGCTTGCCCGGCACCTAGGACAAGAAAAGCCGAAATCCATGGCAGCCCTCACAACACTCATGGCCCGCTTTTGCGTGGGAGAAGACAGCTGGCTAGCTCGTAGTAATAATATGACCAAGAGTCCTGGTAATTCGGATACCAAGGACAGCAATGGCAGGTCGCGCCACAACAAGCACAAGCGCCGCATTAACGGCGATAATGCTGAGGATACGACAGTCAATGCCGGATTCAGAGGATCTAAACCCGGTCAGCGGAAAAAGCCATTCAAAAGAAATACTCCGGGCCCGTCCAATTTGGACCGAATACTCGATCGCTGCGTGCGGATACACGGCACCCCGAAAAACCAGCCAACCACACCAACAGGGATTGCTGGGTGTTCAAGCAGGCGAGCAAGTTAAAAGCGAAAACAATGACAAGGGCTGCACAAGAATGACGAGGAGGAGCCCGGCCGCCCGAACAATCGGGGACGGAAGGGCTTCCCCCACAAGTGCGGACGGTGAACATGATATACGCAACCCACATACCCAAAAGGGAGCGGAAGCGTGCACTTAGGGGCGTTTATGCGATGGAGCCAGCCCCAAAGTTCAACCCATGGTCCTCCTGCCCGATCACTTTTGATCAAGGGACCACCCACTAGCATCCGCCATGGCGGATTCGCCGCATTGATTCTATACCCAATCATTGACGGATTTCACCTCACTAGAGTCCCGATGGGCGGCGGCAACTGAACCTGCTTTATCAGGATACAGTGTGAAAAATGGGCATAAATCCCTCAAGGATCAAACCCACAAAGACGACCTTTAAAGGCGTCATACCAGGTGTAGAGGCCAACTGTACAAGCTCAGTTACACTTGAAGTGGTCTTCGGATCCCCGGATAATTTCCGAAGCGAGGAATTAATCTTCGACATAGTCCCGTTCCGCAGTGGCTATCACACACTGCTCGGATGAACCGCATTTGCAAAGTTCAATGCGGTGCCGCACTATGCATACCTCAAGATCAAGATGCCAGGCCCTCGAGGAGTCATTACTGTCAATAGAAACACCGAACGCTCTCTCCAAACGGAGGAGCATACGGCGGCCCTCGCGGCAGAAGTACAAAGCAGCCTCTCAAGGCAATTCTCGAGTCCGGCTATTAAACGTCTGGACATCGTCAAGCGCGCCCGGAGTAACCTACAACAAGACCGCCTGGCACGTTCCGAGCACATGTAGCAATGCGGCCCCAACCCCAGCCCTCGCGAAATCGCGAAACCAGTACTACGCGTACATAATAACGCTCTAGAAATACCATGGGCATAGGGGGAGGGGCACGACCACGGCATGCCCGAAATACGTCTCAACCGCACTAGGGGCTCCCGAGTTTGTCATTCTTTTTTTTCCTTACTTTCAGGACTCCGCTCTTCGGAAGGCATGTCCGGCAGTAGAATCGCCAAACACACGATGCAACAGCCAGGAAAGCAGAAAGATACGTCGAGTGTCCAGGTGGTCTCTATAACGAGCAATATACTTGTTTCACATATCATCCCGCAGCTCGCCCTTGGAGGGGGACATGTCAAATAGTCCCATCTCCTGCTTATCGCACTATTTGTATCGTTCTGCTTTTACCGCAGCCTTTTCGAATAAACAATACATAGCTTTTGTCTATTATTGCATTCTTTTTTATCTATATATGTTCATTAGTGACATGTTGCACCCGTACACTTTGGTATGGCCAAATACACCAGGGGCTTAAGTACCCCAAAATACGGTGTGATAAGTCCGAACACTTTCACAAGTGCGGCACCCCGAACTTATAGCATTATATGCATCGGCTCCGAATCATGTCTTGGATCAATAGTTGGGTTTGCCCGGCTCCCATGTTTTGGTACCTTACGCTCATTATATCGGCTAAGGTAGCTGGGAGAACCACTGCGATTGTGCCCCGGTTGAGCTGGGCTAAGCACCTCAGTGGAGAAAGCTAAAACTGACCGTCATGATAGGGCGAGAGCTGGTCGCTGTTCGAGAGGTTTTCGAGTCCCTAAAGACTTATGCCGCTTAGAGCGAGGATAGTGCCCCGAACTCGGTCTTCCGAATACTAGGGGCTTCGACAAAATTTAAAATTATAGAATTCTATGGCTAAGTGAGAGTGTTCAAGCATTATAGTCCGATTGCCTTGTTCGTTGTGTTGAGCGCCTCCCTCAAAGGACCAAAGAATGGAAAAAAGAGCGCTCAAGTTTATCCCGAACACCCCAGCACTCGTGGCATGGGGGCAGAAGCCGACGACTCGCCATCTCTCAAATTTAATAAACGGCCGCACATAAGGTAATATTTTAAATTCAAAAGCGTTGCTTAGCGCATATGAACAAGTTTTCAGCGTACAGGATCACAAATGTGAGTTTACTCAAAAATTACATCTTTGGAGCATTCATCTGCAATAAGGCGGGCACCCTTTAGGACGCCCTCATAATACGTCTCGGGCATGCGATGCTCCTTGCTCGGCGGTGGTCCGTCCGTCACAAGCTTCTCAGCATCCATCTTGCCCTAGTGCACTTTAGCATGGGCAAGGGCCCTACGGGCACCTTCGATGCATACGGAGTGCTTGATGACTTCAATCCATGGACAGGCGTCCACCAGCCGCCTCACCAGCCCGAAGTAGCTCCCTGGCATGGCTTCCTTAGGCCACAGCCAGACTACGAGACCCTTCATGGCGTGTTCGGCCACCTTATGGAGCACGACCAGCTGCTTCAGCTGGTCGCTCAAAAGCACTGGTGTCCGCCTCGATATCGAGACCAGAACACCTTCTCCGTCGAGCTCCCTCCTCGGCTCGGTAGAATGCGGCAGCGTCGGACACACCGCAGGAAGATCTGTGAATGCTCCTGGAGAGCTCCGGACTCGGGTAAGTAACAAGTAATTCACTTTCACGTGCTTGCTTTGCATAAAGAATGCCTTACCCGCCGCTATCTTCTTCATCGCCTCAATTTCCTGGAGGGCTTTCTGGGCTTCGGCCTTAGCAGAGTTGGCGCTCTCAAGGGCCGAGGCGAGCTCGGACTCTCGAGTCTTTGAGTCAAGCTCCAACCTCTCGTGTTTTTCCACGAGAGCCTGGAGCTCTTGCCGCACCTCCGCCACTCGCGCCTCCTGCTTCTCCCGCTCGTTGCGCTCCACGGCCGCATTGTTTTTGGCCTTGGACAGCGCTTCCTTCAGGATCGCCACCTCGGTTGTGGCCCCTACAATACTCACGTTGGTCCTGTCATTTTTTGCAACCACATCTTTTTATATACTTACATAAGGTATTACTTACCTTCCTTGTCCTCGAGCTGCTTTTTGTCAAGGCCGAGCTCGTTCTCGAACCGCTCGAGGCTCTGCTTCAATGCATCGGCCTCCGCATTCAGTGCGGTAGAGGTCAGCAGCGCAACCTGCATTCCCATATTGACATACTTATGTTAGACTCCTGCGTATATCTTTTAGATCCTCAGTTCGGCTTTTCTTTCCGAACACCAACTGAGCATCAGGGGAAACTGTCTATGCGGTAATATTTTTACATATCTTAAATACATACCTCAAAGCCTGTTAGAAGGCTGGCATAGGCTTCAGTCAGCCCGCTCTTGGCGGAATGAACTTTCTGGATCACCACACCCATAATAGTGAAGTGCTCCTCGTCGATGGAGGCGCCGTTAAGCACCTCCAGCAAATTATCCGGTGCCTCCGGTTGGAAGGAGGTCACCGGCGTCGTAGGCTTGCCCTTCTTACCTGGGGGCCGCCTGCCGGACTCCAGAACCACTGAAGATTCTGGTACGGAGTCCGACCCAGGTCCGGACTTAGAGCCCTTTGGGGTTTTATCCCCTTTGCACCTGGAGTCCGGGAGGTTGCCTTGCGGTGCCTCCAGGACCACCTCCTCCTGGCTTGGACCCTTTTGGGACTCCACCTCGGCATCATCCGCAGCGCGAGGAGAGGAGGCGGCCGGAAGTGAAGTGCTATTCACATCCGACGAACCCAGGGAGCCGCTCGTTGAAGCGTCGAGCCCGGCCTTGAGCGGACTGCATGATTATATTCGACGCCAGAAGGTACTGTGCAACGAAGGAGCGCCATGAGTTATTTTGGTATCCGGATACTTACTATTTTGCCAGGGGCTTGGCCCTGGGTGGCCACTCTTCTTCGCCGTCGTCAGCGTTGGTGGAGTAGTCCGGAGGGAGGGTCCTTCCCTTCTTGGACCCTCCGGCCCCCCCAGTTGGGGTGACCTTCCTTTTCTTATCTCCCCCCGCTGGGGGAGAGGCCTCTCTTTTCTCCTCCTTGTTTTCACGGTAGGAGTCCGCCTCGGAGTCATCGGACGATGAGTCCGACACCACCTGGCGCCGGGAACTCCTTCGAGTTCCCGTGGCCTTCTTCTTGGCCTTCTTCTACGGCACCACGTAAGGTGCCGGAGCCAGCAGCCCCGTCAAGCGGGCGACCGCTGGGTCTTCGGGCAAGGGAGCCGGACAGTCAATCTGCCCGGACGTCTTCTGCCAATCCTGTCAAAGGTAAGGGAGTTTAGATCCCGCATAGAGTCAAACTATGAAAAACAACTGTCCCGTAAAGGGTAAAATAGTTTACCGCGTTGGCTTGATGCTGCGTGCTGAATCTGCGATCCTCGGTAGCGGATGCAGGAGCCTCGGCGCCCTTGAACAGCACCTTCCAGGCATCTTCATATGTAGTGTCGAAGAACCTGCTCAGGGTTTGGTGTTGTGCCGGATCAAACTCCCACAAGCTGAAGGCCCGTTATTGGCATGGGAGGCTCCGACGGATGAGCATGACCTGGACTATGTTGACGAGCTTGAGCTTCTTGTTCACCAGGTTTTGGACGTAGGTTTGGAGTCCGGTCAGCTCTTCCGAATTACCCCACGACAAGCCCGTCTCTTTCCAGGAGGTGAGCCATGTAGGGAAGCCAGATCGGAATTCGGGGTCCGCTGCCCATTTAGGGTCACGCGGCTCGGTGATGTAGAACCACCCCGATTGCCACCCCTTTATGGTCTCCATGAAGGAGCCCTCGAGCCATAGGACATTGGCCATCTTGCCCACCATGGCACCTCCGCACTCCGCTTGGCGGCCGCCCACAACCTTGACTTGACATTGAAGGTCTTCACCATAAGCGAAGTGGGGCTGGATGCAGAGGAAGGCCTCGCACACGACGATGAACGCCGAGATGTTGAGGATGAAGTTCGGGGCCAGATCGTGGAAATCCAGGCCATAGTAGAATATGAGCCCCCGGACAAATTGGTGAAGTGGAAAACCTAGTCCGCGGAGGAACTGGGTGAGGAACACCACCCTCTCATGGGGCCTGGGGTGGGGATGAGCTGCCCCTTGTCGGGGAGCCGGTGCGCGATGTCGTTGGACAAGTATCCGGCTTTCCTCAACTTTTTGATGTGCCCCTCCGTGACGGAGGAGGCCATCCACCTGCCTCCCGCTCCGGACATGGCTGGAGAAGGTTGAGGTGGGAAGTGCAGACTTGGGCGCTGGAGCTCGAGTGCACGGAAATGGATAAGCAGAGGAGGAAGAAGGCGTAGATGGAAAAGGTGGATCCTTATCCCCTTATATGGGCGGACGAGACTACGTGCCCCCGCCAGCCTAGTAAAAACTCGCTTATCTCCCAAGCGTCGTAATTAATGGCACGGCTGGGTTACCCACGCCCGTATTGATGAGGATCCCAGAATAAGGGGACACGATCTCTGCTTCGACAAGACGTGCCAAGGCAACCGCCTCGCTAAGTGCGCTGAGGTGGGACAGAAAAATGATTCGAATAAAGGCTTGGCCGTGGTGTGATGTCACGCTGCGAAATACGTCAACAGATTGGATTTGTGTAAATATTATTCTCTCTACGGTGGTATGTGGAACTTATTTTGCAGAGCCGGACACTATCCTTGTGTTCAAAATATTCTATGAAGTATTCGGAGGAGGAACCCGCCTTGCAATGCCGAAGACAATCTGCGCCGGACACGTCGTCATTGAAGCCTGGTTCAAGGGCTACTGAGGGAGTCCTGGATTAGGGGGTGTCCGGATGGCCGGACTATAACCTTTGGCCGGACTCCTGGACTATGAAGATACAAGATTGAAGACTTCGTCCCGTGTCCGGATGGGACTTTCCTTGGCATGGAAGGCAAGCTTGGCCATACGGATATGAAGATCTCATCCCATTGTAACCGACTCTGTGTAATCCTAACCCTCTCCGGTGTCTATATAAACCGGAGGGTTTTAGTCCGTAGGACGAACAACAATCATACCATAGGCTAGCTTCTAGGGTTTAGCCTCTCTGATCTCGTGGTAGATCTACTCTTGTACTACCCATATCATCAATATTAATCCAGCAGGAGTAGGGTTTTACCTCCATCGAGAGGGCCCGAACCTGCGTAAAAACATCGTGTCCCTTGTCTCCTGTTACCATCCGCCTAGACGCACAGTTCAGGACCCCCTACCCGAGATCCGCCGGTTTTGAGACCGACACCAGAATTGCTATTTTTTACCTATTTTAGAGTTTCGAAGAAACGGAATATCAAACGGAGTCCAAACGGAATGAAACCTTCGGGAACGTGATTTTCTCACCGAATATGACCCAGGAGACTTGGACCCTACGCCAAGGAAGCTTCGAGGTGGGCACGAGGTGGTAGGCGCGCCCCTCCCCAGCGCCCCCACCCTCGTGGGGCCCATGAAGCTCCACCGACGTACTTCTTCCTCCTATTTATACCTACGTACCCCCAAACGATCAGATATGGAGCCAAAAACCTAATTCCACCGCTGCAACCTTCTGTACCCACGAGATCCCATCTTGGGGCCTGTTCCGGAGCTCCGCCGGAGAGGGCATCCACCACGGAGGGCTTCGACATCATCATAACCCCTCCGATGAAGTGTGAGTAGTTTACCTCATACCTTCGGGTCCATAGTTAGTAGCTAGATGGCTTCTTCTCTTTTTTTGGATCTCAATACAATGTTCTCCCCCTCTCTCGTCGAGATCTATTCGATGTAATCTTATTTTTGCGGTGTGTTTGTTGAGATCGATGAATTGTGGGTTTATGATCAAAATTATCTATGAACAATATTTGAATCTTCTCTCAATTCTTTTATGTATGATTGGTTATCTTTGCAAGTCTCTTCGAATTATCATTTTGGTTTGTCCTACTAGATTGATCTTTCTTGCAATGGGAGAAGTGCTTAGCTTTGGGTTCAATCTTGCGGTGTCCTTTCCCGGTGTGATGAGGGGCAGCAAGGCACGTATTGTATTGTTGCCATCGAGGA
Organism: Aegilops bicornis; assembly: GCA_021605145.1. NCBI lineage: Eukaryota > Viridiplantae > Streptophyta > Magnoliopsida > Poales > Poaceae > Aegilops > Aegilops bicornis. The sequence goes on from CM038670.1 coordinate 602,278,859, forward strand.
TAACAAGATGGGGGTTTTATCATATTGCATTAATCTATCCCTCTACATCATGTCATCTTGATTAAGGCGTTACTCTGTTTTTAACTTAATACTCTAGATGCTTGCTGGATAGCGGTCGATGAGTGGAGTAATAGTAGTAGATGCAGGCATGAGTCGGTCTACTTGTCTTGGACGAGATGCCTATATACATGATCATACCTAGATATTCTCATAACTATGCTCAATTCTGTCAATTGCTCAACAGTAATTCGTTCACCCACCGTAAAATACTTATGCTCTTGAGAGAAGCCACTAGTGAAATATATGGCCCCCGGGTCTATCTGCACCATATTAATCTTCCATCACTTTAGCATTGCCTTTGGTTTTTTACTTTGCTTTTATTTTACTTTCATCTTTATCACAAAAATACCAAAAATATTATCTATCATATCTATCAGATCTCACTCTTGTAAGTTGGTTGCGAGGAGTTATTTGCTTTGTGCAGGTACGAGGGACTCGCGCGTAGCCTCCTACAGGATTGATACCTTGGTTCTCAAAAACTGAGGGAAATACTTACGCTACTTTTCTGCATCATCCTTTCCTCTTCGAGGAAAACAAACGCAGTGCTCAAGAGGTAGCAAGAAGAATTTCTGGCGCCGTTGCCGGGGAGTCTACTGATACATCTCCAACGTATCTATAATTTTTTATTGAACCATGCTATATTATCTATTGTTTTGGACTATATTGGGCTTTATTTTCCTCTTTTATATTATTTTTGGGACTAACCTATTAACCGGAGGCCCAGCCCAGAATTGCTGTTTCTTGCCTATTTCAGTGTTTCGGAGAAACGAAATATCAAATGGGGTCCAAAAGGAATGAAACCTTCGGGAACGTGATTTTCTCATCAGATAAGACCCAGGAGTCTTGGACCCTCCGTTAAGAAAGCCCCGAGGCGGCCACGAGGTGGGCGCCCCCTAGGCGCGCCCCTACCTCGTGGGCCCCTCGTAGCTCCACCGACGTACTTCTTCCTCCTATATATACCTATGTACCCCAACAGATCGAGATCTGGAGCCAAAAACCTAATTCCACCGCCGCAACTTTACGTATCCACGAGATCCCATCTTGGGGCCTGTTAGGAGTTCACGGAAGGAATCCACCACGAGGGCTTCTACATCATCATCATAGCCTCTCCGATGAAGTGTGAGTAGTTTACTCCTGCACCTTCGGGTCCATAGTTAGTAGCTAGATGACTTCTTCTCTCTTTTGGATCTCAATACAATGTTCTCCCCTCTCGTGGAGATCTATTCGATGTAATCTTATTTTTGCGGTGTGTTTGTTGAGATCGATGAATTGTGGGTTTATGATCAAGATTATGTATGAGCAATATTTGAATCTTCTCTGAATTCTTTTATGTATGATTGGTTATCTTTGCAAGTCTCTTGAATTATCCGCTTGGTTTGGCCAACTAGATTGGTAGTTCTTGCAATGGGAGAAGTGTTTAGATTTGGGTTCAATCTTGCGGTGTCCTTACCCAAAGGATGTAAAGGGTTGCAAGGCACGTATTGTATTGTTGCCATCGAGGATAACAAGATGGGGTATTTATCATATTGCATGAATTTATTCCTCTACATCATGTCATCTTGGTTAAGGCGTTACTCTGTTTTCGTTAACTTAATAATCTAGATGCATGCTGGATAGTGGTCGATGAGTGGAGTAATAGTAGTAGATGCAGGCAGGAGTCGGTCTACTTGTCTCGTACGTGATGCCTATATACATGATCATACCTAGATACTCTCATAACTATGCTCAATTCTGTCAATTGCTCAACAGTAATTCGTTCACCCACCGTAAAATACTTATGCTCTTGAGAGAAGTCGCTAGTGAAATCTATGGCCCCCGGGTCTATTTTCATCATATTAATCTTCCTACGCTTTATTATTGCTTTGCTTTTTTACTTTGCCTTTTATTTTATCTTGCATATTTATACCAAAATGGCACGCCCAATATGCGACCCTATCCAAAAGGAACTCGACGGTCCCACCAAGGATAGACCCGCATATTGGAACGCTTTTGCAAGGTGGATATCATTACATCAACATTACATAATAGTGGGATACATCCAATACATACAATGTCACATGAAGACAACAACATCATACAAGAGATCAACATCCGACTACGGATGAATCATAAACAGAAACTCAAACAATATCCACCCTGCGAGCCCAGGCTGCCGACCTGGAACCTATCCCCTGATCGAAGAAGCAGGAGAAGAACTCCAAAGCAAGCAAACATCGCTCTCGCGTCATGATCATCGCATAACCTGTACCTGCAACTGGTGGTGTAGTAATATGTGAGCCACGAGGACTCAGCAATCCCATTACCATGGGTATCAAGACTAGCAAAGCTTAAAGGGGTAAGGAAGGGGTAAAGTGGTGAGGTTGCAGCAGCGACTAAGCATATATGGTGGCTAACATACGCAAATGAGAGCGAGAAGAGAAACAAAGGAACGGTCGCCAACTAGTAATGATCAAGAAGTGATCCTGAACTCCTACTTACGTCAGACATAACCCAGAAACCGTGTTCTCCTCTCGATCAACCTCGAAAAGAGACACTCACGGTTACGCACACGGTTGGTGTATTTTATAAGAGTTTGCTTCAAGTTTACTACAACCGGATATTAACAAATTCCCATCTGCCACATAACCGCGGGCACGGCTCTCGAAAGTTCAAACCCTGCAGGGGTGTCCCAACTTAGCCCATGATAAGCTCTCGCGATCAATGAAGGATATTCCTTCTCCCCGGAAGACCCGATCAGTCTCGGAATCCCGGCTACAAGACATTTCGACAAAGAATAAAACAAGACCAGCAAGACCTCTGGCGTTGACACCACGATAGTAGCCGCATCGTATCTCATCTCGTGCCAGACCGGATGAGCAGTCCGTACAACTAAAACCAGCCCTCAAGTTTCCCCGAGGTGGCGCTGCAAAGGGCTCTAGTTTGGACCAACACTTAGACAAGCATTGGCCCGGGGGGGCTGAATAAAGATGACCCTTGGGTTAATTACTCCCAAGGGAAATGTAGGTGGTGGTGAAGCAAATGGTAAAACCAATGTTGGGCCTTCTTTGGAGGAGTCTTATTCAAAGCGAACTGTCAAGGGGGTCCCATAAATCACCCGACCGCGTTAGGGACGCAAAATCCAGGAACATAATACCGATATGACGAAAACTAGGGTGGCAAGAATGGAACAAAACACCAAGCATAAGGCCGAGCCTTCCACCCTTTATCAAGTATATAGATGCATTAATAATGTAAGATATATTGTGATATCCCAACAAGTAAACAAGTTCCAACAAGGAACAACATCTCCATGTTCCAACAAGGAACAAACTTCATCTTCACCTGCAACTAGCAACGCTATAAGAGGGGCTGAGCAAAGCGGTAACATAGCCAAGCAACGGTTTGCTAGGAAGGGTGTCAAAGGTTAGAGGCTGACATGGCAATTTGGGATGGCTTGAGGATCAAGTGATAGGTAGCGCAGCATAGCGATAGAACAAAACAACTAGCATAGCAAAGATAGTAATGAGATCCAGGATAGCGGTCATCTTGCCTGAAATCCCGCAAGGAAGAAGAACGAGTCCATGAAGAAGACGAACGGATGAAGCCGAACCAAGCGTAGACGAACGAATCCTCGCGATCGCAAATCTAAACAGGAACTAACAAGAAGAAGCACACAACATAGTAAACACACCACACATGAACAAGGCATGATGCACAACAAGCATGATGCATGACAAAGCTACATGAAGCTACTCATGGCAAGGGATGATGCAAACAAGAGCAGCACATCAAAGCAAGTTTAAATGAGGCCGGGAACAACATATAACAATTCCGGTAAGCCCTCATATGCAAATTTCGAAATTGGTCCAGATCTGAATAAACCTTATGTTCAAGTTGGTAAATAGCAAGTTAAAATGCACTGAGATGATCTACACAAAATTCTAATCAAGTTACATATAAAGTTCATTTAATTCGGAGCTACGGCCTAAAAGATATGAGCAAAACAAGATAAGCATGGCATTGATGCAAAATGCATACAAACATCTAGAAAACACCTCAAAACAAGGATGCAACATGATAATATGAAACTACATGCAAAATCAAGCAAGTTTCATATAGAGCACACTCAAAACGGAGCAACGGTTCAACACATACACATGAAACAAGTTTAAAGGACAAGCTGTCCAAAACAGCAACTAGGCATATTGCAAGCACCAAAACAACATGCTACAGAGTCTCAACATGATAACAAAGGCATGGGCATGATGTACAGGTAACACATGACAAAACATGAACACTGAGCTATCTCCAGATATCACTAGAACATGCTCAAAAACACATTGCAAGATTGCAAATAATAACAGTTTCTGACTTATCAGGAAATAACATCAGGTTGCAATGTTTAGAGCTATCAAATAACATGTTACAGCAAGCTATCAAGTCAAACTAGAGCATGGCATGAATCTACTCAAAGCATATAACAAAAGTCCCTTAGTGACCATAAGCCAAAAGGGATCAGAAAAAACTGGAGCATGGCATAAACAGATAACAACTAGACATGTTGGTGAGCTTGAATCACTCACCACAGAGCAATACATGATAAACTAAGCATACATTCATCAAGAAGATATGGCATAGAAGCTATACATGGTAAGAACAACATCATAGCATACACGGATCAACTACAACAACCTTGGCAAAATTGAATAACATGTAAACAACCTGCCAGGAAACATTTTATAGCAAAAGTAGAGCTCGATTGACTCAAGCTATGGCACTCCATAATTGCAAACAAGGGCATGGATGGATAGAGCATAACCATATGATCAAAACATCCTTACTGAGGTATCTCAAAATAAGCATGGATCTCTCGGTAGCATCAATTTTACATGGCATAAAAATATCAGCAGAAAAGGGGCTGAAATCAGCAACATCATGAAGCCTAGTTTGCATGTTTGTGCTAGTCACCACAGAGATCACGAAAATACATGGCATACAGCCCTGTAAAGATGGAATGACATATTACAAAACACATGTAGGACTCAAGTTCATAGGACACACACATCAATCTTGGCAAAAATGACAAAAGTGCATGTCCTGATAAGAATCTGAAACTAACATCACATAGTCCTCTTCCAACAGCATTTCGGGCATCAATATGAGCTCAAATGAAAATGATGCAATGATATGAAATGATGTACTCTTCGAGGCGAACAATATGACATATTACACGCACGAAACGGAGCTACGGATGCAGAGATACAACAGGTTGAACATGGCATGAAAATTACAAAATCTGGGAAAAGTCAATGGCCGCGGATCTCGCCGGAGAGCTCGCCGGAGCTGATGAAGGAGACGGCCGGAGCTGGGGAAGGCCGGATCCGAGGCGCTCCTCGCCGGATCCGGTCGGTGGGGGCGAGGGAGAGGCTGGCGGCGCGGGCGACGCGGTGGCCGGGCGACGAGGAGGCAGCAAGGCACTGGCGACGGACGCGCTGCTGGCGGGCGGCGGCGGCCCGCGCGGCTCGGGAGGCCGGAGACGGCGCGGAGGCGGATCCAGGGCGCGAGGGGCGCGACCGAGGCGAGGAGAAGGCGGCGGGTCGGCACGGCGCTGGCGCGGCGGCCGGGCGGCGTCCGGTCGCCGAGGACGGCGCCGGCGAGGCGGCGGCGGGCGGCTCGCCGCGGGGCCGGGACGGCCGCTGGCCGGGCGGCGGGGCGGCGGCGGTCGCCACGTGGCGCGACCCGATTGGCGCGGACGGCAGCGGCTGGACGGAACAGACATGTCCGGCCGTCGGCGGACATGTCCGGCGGCGCGGAGGGGAATTTTTAGGGTTTCCGGGGGAATGATCCGCGAATTTCGGGGGAGGGGCTATATATATAGGTAGAGGGAGCTAGGACAGTCCAAATGAGGAGCGGTTTTCGCCCACACGATCGTGATCGAACGACCGAGAGCATGGATGGGAGTTTGCTGGGCTTTGTGCCACTTTGGAAGGGGTGTTGGGCTGCACACAAAAGAGGCTTTACGGTTTCCCCGTTAACCGTTGGAGTACAAAACGACCTCCAAATGGCACGAAACTTGACAGGCGGTCTACCGGTGGTATACCAAGGCCGCTTGGCAAACCTCGGTCCATTCCGAGAATGTTTAACACCCGCACATGGAAAGAGGTAAAAGGGGACGCCGGGGGACATAGGAGTGCCGGATTGCAAAACGGACAACGGGGAAAATGCTCGGATGCATGAGACGAACACGTATGCAAAATGAAATGGACATGAAGACATGATATGAAATGTAGATGATGACATGGAAAAGTGCAACACGCAAGCAAATGACATGGCAACGACGGCGAATAACTAACGGACACCTGGCGCATCGAATCCGGGGCGTTACAACACTCCTCCACTAACAAGATATCTCGTCCCGAGATCTTAGGACCGAGACGGAAGGGAAAAAGGAAGAGGTGAAATGTCACGCCCAATATGCGACCCTATCCAAAAGGAACTCGACGGTCCCACCAAGTATAGACCCGCATATTGAAACGCTTTTGCAAGGTGGATATCATTACATCAACATTACATAATAGATGGGGATACATACATAAGGCACAAACGCCACAAGAATACATCAACATCATATACAAGAGATCAACATTCGACTGCGGATGAAACATAAACAGAAGCTCAAACGACATCCACCCTGCTAGCCCAGGCTGCCGACCTGGAACCTATCCCCTGATTGAAGAAGAAGCAGAAGAAGAACTCCAAACAAGCAAACATTGCTCTCGCGTAAAGATCATCGCACAACCTGTACCTGCAACTGGTGGTGTAGTAATCTGTGAGCCACGAGGACTCAGCAATCCCATTACCATGGGTATCAAGACTAGCAAAGCTTAATGGGAAAGGAAGGGGTAAAGTGGTGAGGTTGCAGCAGCGACTAAGCATGTATGGTGGCTAACATACGCAAATGAGAGCGAGAAGAGAAACAAAGGAACGGTCGTCAACTAGTAATGATCAAGATGTGATCCTGAACTCCTACTTACGTCAGACATAACCCAGAAACCGTGTTCTCCTCTCGATCAACCCCGAAAAGAGACACTCACGGTTACGCACACGGTTGGTGTATTTTAGAAGAGTTTGCTTCAAGTTTACTACAACCGGATATTAATAAATTCCCATCTGCCACGTACCCGCGGGCACGGCTCTCGAAAGTTTATACCAAGCAGGGGTGTCCCAACTTAGCCCATGATAAGCTCTCGCGATCAACGAAGGATATTCCTTCTCCCCGGGAAGACCCGATCAGTCTCGGAATCCCGGCTACAAGACATTTCGACAGTAATAAAACAAGACCAGCAAAGCCGCCCGATGCGCCGACAAATCCCGATAGGAGTCGACGTACCTCGTTCTCGAGCACACCGGATAAGTCAAGCTACGAGTAAAACCAATCCTCGAAGTTTCCCGTGGTGGCCCAAGAGTCTGCTCGGTTCGGACCAACACTCGAAGGAGCACCGGCCTGGGAGGGGCTAAAATAAAGATGACCCTTGGGCTCCGAAACCCAAGGGAAAAAAAAGGGCATAGGTGAGGCAAATGGTAAAACCAATGTTGGGCCTTTTGGAAAAGTCTTATTCAAAGCGAACTATCAAGGGGTCCCATAAATCACCCGACCGCGTTAGGGACGCAAAATCCGGGAACATAATACCGATATGACGGAAACTAGGGCGGCAAGAGTGGAACAAATCACCAGGCATAAGGCCGAGCCTTCCACCCTTTACCAAGTATATAGATGCATTAATTAAATAAGATATATTATGATATCCCAACAAGTAAACATGTTCCAACAAGGAACAACATCTCCATGTTCCAACAAGGAACAAACTTCATCTTCACCTGCAACTAACAACGCTATAAGAGGGGCTGAGCAAAGCGGTAACATAGCCAAACAACGGTTTGCATAGGAAAGGTGTCAAAGGTTAGAGGCTGACATGGCAATTTGGGAGGCTTGAGCAGCAAGTGAGAGGTAGCGCAGCATAGCGAAAGAGCGAAGCAACTAGCATAGCAATGATAGTAGTGAGATCCAGGGTAGCGGTCATCTTGCGTGAAATCCCGCAAGGAAGAAGAACGATTCCATGAAGAAGATGAAGACACGAAGACGAACCAAGCGTAGACGAACGAATTCTCACGATCGCAATGAAACAGGAACTAACAAGAAGAAGCACACAACATGGTAAACACACCACACATGAACAAGACATGATGCACAACAAGCATGATGCATGAGAACACTACATGAAGCTACTCATGGCAAGAGATGATGTAAACAAGAGCAACACATCAAAGCAAGTTTAAATGAGGCCGGAAACAACATATAACAATTCCGGTAAGTCCTCATATGCAAATTTCGAAATTGGTCCAGATCTGAATAAACCTTATTTACAAGTTGTTAAACAGCAAGTTAAGATGCACCACGATGATGAGTACACGAAATTCTAGTCAAGTTACATATAAAGTTTATTAAATTCGGAGTTACGGCCTAGAAGATATGAGCAAAACAAGATAAGCATGGCATTGATGCAAATGCATACAAACATCAAGCAAACACCTCAAAACAAGGATGCAACATGATAACATGAAACTACATGCAAAATCAAGCAAGTTTCATATAGAGCACACATAAAACGGAGCAACGCTTCAACACATACACCCTATACAAGGCATAACAATAATGTCCATAACAGCAAATAGGCATATTGCAAGCATCAAAACAACATGCTACAGCACCTCAATAACAAAACAAAAGGCATGGGCATGATTTACAGGTAAAGAATTACAAAACATGAACACTGAGCTATCTCCATAAATCACTAGAAAATGCTCAAAATGACATGGCAAGATTGCAAATAATAACAGTTTCAGACTTATCAGGAAATAACATCAGGTTGCAATGTTTAGAGCTATCAAACAACATGTTACAGGAACTTATCATGGCAAACAAAGGCATGGCATGATACTACTAAATGCATAGAACAAATGTCCTTTAGTGATCATGAGCCAAAAAGGTTCAGAAAATATGATGGCACCCATGTAAACATGGCAAGTTATATTACAGATTCATACATGGCAGGAACAACAATAAGTAGGCATGTTGGTGAGCTTGAACCACTCACCACAGAGCAATACATGGCATGAAAAGGAAACTCACAGTAAGAAGACATGGCATAGAAGCTATACATGGCAAGAACAACATCATAGCATACACGGATCAACTACAACAACCTTGGCAAAATTGAATAACATGTAAACAACCTGCCAGGAAACATTTATAGCAAAAGTAGAGCTTGATTGACTCAAGCTATGGCACTCCATAATTGCAAAAAGGGCATTGATGGATAGAGAAAGACATATAGAACAAAACATTCTTACTGAAGTATCTCAAAATAAGCATGGATCTCTCGGTAGCATCAAGTTAACATGGCATAAAAATATCAGCAAAACAGGGGCTGAAATCAGCAACATCATGAAGCCTAGTTTGCATGCTTGTGCTAGTCACCACAGAGATCACAAAAATACATGGCATACACCCCTGTAAAGATGGGATGGCATATTACAAAACACATGTGGGACTCAAGTTCATACGGTGCACACATCAATCATGGCAAAAATGACAAAAGTGCATGTTCTGATAAGAATCTGAAACTAACATCACATATCACTCTTCTAACAGCATTTCGGGCATCAAGATGAGCTCAAATGAAAATTACTCAATGATATGAAATGATCTAATCATCGAGGCGAACAATTTGACATATTACACGCACGAAACGGAGCAATGTGCAGCAAGTTATGATGCAATGAACAGGGCAACATAATATCAAAATATCAGGGACTTGGAGAGATTTCGGGGGGAAAGTCAACCTCATGCACGGATTCCAAGGCAGGGCCGGATCTCGCCGGAGAAGGCGGCCGGAGCAGGAGGGAGATGGCCGGAGTGGAGGGAGGCGGCGGCCGAGCTCGGGGTCGCTGGATCCGGGGCTCCTCCGGCCGGATCTCGCCGGATCCGGTCCGGGTCGAGGCGGAGGAGGCGGCGGGAGGCGCGGCCGGGCGACGAAGCTCGCTCACGGCGAGGGGCGGCGGGCGGCAGCGACGGCGGCAGCGGGCGGCGAGGTCCGCCGGCTGGCGGACGGTTTCGCCTGGCGGCGACGACGCTGCCGGGCGGCGGCGCTGCCAGTAATGGGCAAAGGCGCGGCGGGCAGTACGGGAGGCGCTGGCGGCGCGGGCCCTTGGCCGCGTCTGGGCGGACTTCCCTGGCCGAGCGGCCGGGCGGCGCGGGTGGCGGGCGCCACGTGGCTCAGCCTGCTGGCTACGGAGGCGGCGGCGGATGGGGCTACATCCGAAGCGGGCGGGATTTTTGTCCGGTGGCGCGAGGTAGGGGAAGGCTAGGGTTAGACCGCAAATTTCGGAGGGGATCACCTATTTATAGCTAGAGGGAGCTAGGAGAGTCCAAATGAGGTGCGGTTTTCGGCCACACGATCGTGATCGAACGACCGAGAGCATGGAGGGGAGTTTGCTGGGTTTTGGGCCACTTTGGAAGGGGTGATGGGCTGCAAACAAAAGAGGCTTTTGCGGTTACCCGGTTAACCGTTGGAGTACCAAACGACCTCCAAATGACCCGAAACTTGACAGCGGTTCTACGGTGCTATACCAAGGTCGCTTGACAAACCTCGGGCCATTCGAGAAAGTTTAACACCCGCATACCTAAAAGAGGTAAAAGGGCGCCGGGAGACATAGGAGTGCCGGATCGCAAAACGGACAACGGGGAAAATGCTCGGATGCATGAGATGAACACGTATGCAAAATGAAATGCACATGATGACATGATATGAAATGCAGATGATGACATGGCAAAATGCAACACTTAAGCAAATGACATGGCAACAACGACGAATAACTGGCGGACACTTGGCGCATCGAATCCGGGGCGTTACAACACTCCTCCACTAACAAGAGATCTCGTCCCGAGATCTTAGGGCCGAGACGGAAGGGAAAAAGGATGAGGTGAAACAAGAACTGAAAGAAGAAGCAAAGAATCGAGAGCACTCGAGAAGAAGAGAGGAATGAAGAGAATGACGAGAATCGAAAGCTCACGGAATCAGATAGACTATGAAACAACTCGTTCTAACCGGAGTGGTTAGAATGAGAAAAGAAACGAATAAGACTGAAAGGATTTAGGCAGCACACTGGTTGAACAAGGAAAGAATAGAACATGAGCTTCAAAAGATGGAATGACACTTGACGAGATAAACAACGCAATGCCTCCGGAAGAATTGAAAGAATTTGAATGAAAAGAACTTAGAAGGAAGGATTGAGTGGATTTGAATATCTGAGAAGAACAAAGATATGCAAAACTCCAATTCTAAAGAATACAGAGAATTAATTACACTCAGAGATGCAAGAAGAAAAGATATTTGAATTCCACCAAAATATTGATGAAACTCTTGAAGAAAGAATTAAATCATGAAGAACCACCATGAAGAACTCCGGTAACGAAAGGATGATGAGATAGAAATGAAGGATGAAATAATAAGATGAGCCTTGCGATGATTTAGATGGAGGATTCGGACGAAATGGCCGAGGAAATTGAACTCCGTAAAAGAAAAGATGAAAACACTCGGAACTAGAATTTATTCATCAAGAACAAACTCCGAAGGAAAGGATTACTCACTTGGAAGAAATAAGAATAAGATTTATTGTATGCTTATCCTTCATCAAATTAAATTGATGACAAGCAATGGATTTTGCATATTACTTATTCTTCTTGAAAAAGAATTAAGGGGAAAATAGCACAAAACTTGAGAGAGTCTTCATGAACCACCGGTAGGATTGGATAGAACGAATGAATTAAAATGATAGTCAAGGAAAAAGAATCTTGAACGAACCACCGTAAGAATATTAAGACGAACGAAAGGGGCACGGATATAAAACAATTGGAGAACGAATCTGAGAACTTAGAACGAAGAAATCTTCCGAAAAGGTGACCTCCGGATGATCGAGAGGGAAAGCAACACCTGAAATACTCCAGATGGATGAAAATAATTTGCATGATCGAAACAATTAGATAGGATAACATCGAGCTAGCACCATGAATCTCCGGGGGAATGGACAAGATTTAAGAGAAACTCTACTTCGGTCTTCAAGGACGACGATAAACACCACCAAAATTGTTGAGATACTCCGGTAGAATGAAAAGCGAAGAGGTTGAGCCAATAATGAAATGATTTGAAATTGATCTTGGAAGAGGCATCTGACTGATGGGATCCATTCCTACGTCAGACTTCAAAATGATTTGAGAATAGCTCCGGGAAATTAGAAGAGTCAGGTAAGATCCTGGGAAAAGACCTGTGGGTTAGGGCCCACTGAAGAGATAACACCGTTGGAAAGGATTGTTGAACAGATAGATGATGCACCGGAACAATTGAAATATTTGAATGAGGTGACAACCTCGAATTAATTAGAAGACAGACGAATCTCTTGAGATGTCTTGAACACTCCGGAAGGATAAACTGGAGAGAGACGAACGAGCAAGGAAAACACTTGAGCCGAGAGAAAGAATATGATCAACACCGAAAAACTTCAATTGAGTGCACCGGAAAAGAAAGGGATGAAGAATGACGAACGAGACGAGAATTCACCGGTTGAAATGATTGAGGGAAGACTGAAGAGACTCCGTACGAATGAAATTGATGGTCGAAAGAGACTCAATCTCCGGGAAGAAAAAGGGTGGGAGGGCGGGAAAACAAAGACAACTGGAAGGGGAAGTCGAGGAATAACTTGAAGAGAAAACACCAGTTGAAAGAAAGCAAAGGCTTCACACGAGTAGGGTGGATACTCGATTACGGGCTCTGGTTCCGAGAAGAAAAAGGGGTGGGCGGGTGGGAAAATAAGACAACTGAGGATTGGACTTGCAAAAACGGAGAGGGTCGAATCACTTTGACGAGATATGCACCGGACAAAAGAGGATGGACAACTCATGAAACTAACCACGTGATCCTAAAGAAAAAATTTGAACTTGCAAAGATGAAGAGGCTTGAGTCAACTTGACGAGAAATGCATCGGATCAAAAGAGCTGAGACCCAACGAACGAAAAGCTAACCACGTGATCCTAAAGAAAAATTTGAGGGGAAGAGGAGTAATTCAAAACACCTACGTCAGGATTCCTCACCAGAGCGACGAAGGGGCAGAGGAGTAAAAGAATTCCTACTCTCCGATATAACTAGACTCCGAAAATAGTTTTCTTCTAGACTCAACATCGGCCAAACTACACGATCAATCAAGGGGGCTCCTAAGGTCGGTCGAGGCTCTGATACGAACTTGTCACGCCCAATATGCGACCCTATCCAAAAGGAACTCGACGGTCCCACCAAGGATAGACCCGCATATTGAAACGCTTTTGCAAGGTGGATATCATTACATCAACATTACATAATAGATGGGGATACATACATAAGGCACAAATGCCACAAGAATACATCAACATCATATACAAGAGATCAACATCCGACTACGGATGAAACATAAACAGAAGCTCAAACGACATCCACCCTGCTAGCCCAGGCTGCCGACCTGGAACCTATCCCCTGATTGAAGAAGAAGCAGAAGAAGAACTCCAAACAAGCAAACATCGCTCTCGCGTCATGATCATCGCACAACCTGTACCTGCAACTGGTGGTGTAGTAATATGTGAGCCACGAGGACTCAGCAATCCCATTACCATGGGTATCAAGACTAGCAAAGCTTAACGGGAAAGGAAGGGGTAAAGTGGTGAGGTTGCAGCAGCGACTAAGCATGTATGGTGGCTAACATTCGCAAATGAGAGCGAGAAGAGAAACAAAGGAACGGTCGTCAACTAGTAATGATCAAGAAGTGATCCTGAACTCCTACTTACGTCAGACATAACCCAGAAACCGTGTTCTCCTCTCGATCAACCCGAAAAGAGACACTCACGGTTACGCACACGGTTGGTGTATTTTAGAAGAGTTTGCTTCAAGTTTACTACAACCGGATATCAACAAATTCCCATCTGCCAAATAACCACGGGCACGGCTCTCGAAAGTTTATACACTGCAGGGGTGTCCCAACTTAGCCCATGATAAGCTCTCGCGATCAACGAAGGATATTCCTTCTCCCCGGGAAGACCCGATCAGTCTCGGAATCCCGGCTACAAGACATTTCGACAACAATAAAACAAGATCAGCAAAGCCGCCCGGATATGCCGACAAATCCCGATAGGAGTCGCACGTACCTCGTTCTCAGGGCACACCGGATAAGTCAAGCTATGAGTAAAACCAAGCCTCGAGTTTCCCCGTGGTGGCCCCAGGTTGCTTTCGGTTCGGACCAACACTCGAAGGAGCACCGCCCGGGGGGCTAAAATAAAGATGACCCTTGGGCTCCGAAACCCAAGGGAAAAAAAAGGCATAGGTGAGGCAAATGGTAAAACCAATGTTGGGCCTTGCTTTGGAAAAGTCTTATTCAAAGCGAACTATCAAGGGGTCCCATAAATCACCCGACCGCGTTAGGGACGCAAAATCCGGGAACATAATACCGATATGACGGAAACTAGGCGGCAAGAGTGGAACAAATCACCAGGCATAAGGCCGAGCCTTCCACCCTTTACCAAGTATATAGATGCATTAATTAAATAAGATATATTATGATATCCCAACAAGTAAACATGTTCCAACAAGGAACAACATCTCCATGTTCCAACAAGGAACAAACTTCATCTTCACCTGCAACTAACAACGCTATAAGAGGGGCTGAGCAAAGCGGTAACATAGCCAAACAACGGTTTGCACAGGAAAGGTGTCAAAGGTTAGAGGCTGACATGGCAATTTGGGAGGCTTGAGCAGCAAGTGATAGGTAGCGCAGCATAGCGAAAGAGCGAAGCAACTAGCATAGCAATGATAGTAGTGAGATCCAGGGTAGCGGTCATCTTGCGTGAAATCCCGCAGGGAAGAAGAACGATTCCATGAAGAAGATGAAGCCACGAAGACGAACCAAGCATAGACGAACGAATCCTCACGATCGCAACGAAACAGGAACTAACAAGAAGAAGCACACAACATGGTAAACACACCACACATGAACAAGACATGATGCACAACAAGCATGATGCATGACAACACTACATGAAGCTACTCATGGCAGGAGATGATGCAAACAAGAGCAACACATCAAAGCAAGTTTAAATGAGGCCGGAAACAACATATAACAATTCCGGTAAGTCCTCATATGCAAATTTCGAAATTGGTCCAGATCTGAATAAACCTTATGTACAAGTTGTTAAACAGCAAGTTAAGATGCACCACGATGATCTACACGAAATTCTAGTCAAGTTACATATAAAGTTTATTAAATTCGGAGCTACGGCCTAGAAGATATGAGCAAAACAAGATAAGAATGGCATTGATGGAAATGTATACAAACATCAAGCAAACACCTCAAAACAAGGATGCAACATGATAACATGAAACTACATGCAAAATCAAGCAAGTTCCATATAGATCACACTCAAAACGGAGCAACGGTTCAACACATACACCCTATACAAGGCATAACAACAATCTGTCCATAACAGCAAGTAGGCATATTGCAAGCATCAAAACAACATGCTACGGCACCTCAATAAGAAAAAAAGGCATGGGCATGATGTACAGGTAAAGCATTACAAAACATGAACACTGAGATATCTCCATAAATCACTAGAAAATGCTCAAAATGACATGGCAAGATTGCAAATAATAACAGTTTCAGACTTATCAGGAAATAACATCAGGTTGCAATGTTTAGAGCTATCAAACAACATGTTACAAGAACTTATCATGGCAAAAAAAGGCACGGAATGATAGTAATAAATGCGTAGAACAAATGTCCTTTAGTGGCCATGAGCCAAAAAGGATCAGAAAATATGATGGGGCCCATGTAAACATGGCAAGTTATATTACAGATTCATACATGGCAGGAACAACGATAAGTAGGCATGTTGGTGAGCTTGAACCACTCACCACAGAGCAATACATGGCATGGCAATATAACTCACAGTAATAAGCAATGGCATAGAAGCTATACATGACAAGAACAACATCATAGCATACACGGATCAACTACAACAACCTTGGCAAAATTGAATAACATATAAACAACCGGCCAGGAAACATTTTATAGCAAAAGTAGAGCTCGATTGGCTCAAGCTATGGCACTCCATAATTGCAAAAAAGGGCATTTATGGATAGAGCATAACCATATATTCAAAACATCCTTAATGAAGTATCTCAAAATAAGCATGGATCTCTCGGTAGCATCAAGTTAACATGGCATAAAAATATCAGCAAAACAGGGGCTGAAATCAGCAACATCATGAAGCCTAGTTTGCATGCTTGTGCTAGTCACCACAGAGATCACAAAAATACAAGGCATACACCCCTGTAAATATGGCATGGAATATTACAAAACACATGTAGGACTCAAGTTCATAGGGTGCACACATCAATCATGGCAAAAATGACAAAAGTGCATGTTCTGATAAGAATCTGAAACTAACATCACATAGCACTCTTCTAACAGCATTTCGGGCATCAAGATGAGCTCAAATGAAAATGATGCAATTATATGAAATGATCTACTCGTCGAGGCGAACTATTTGACATATTACTCGCACGAAACGGAGCAATGTGCAGCAAGTTATGATGCAATGAACAGGGCAACATAATGTCAAAATATCAGGGACTTGAGATTTCGGGGGGAAAGTCAACCTCGTGCACGAATTCCGAGGTAGGGCCGGATCTCGCCGGAGAAGGCGGCCGGAGCATGAGGGAGATGGCCGGAGTGGAGGGAGGCGGCGGCCGAGCTCGGGGTCGCCGGATCCGGTCCGGGTCGAGGCGGAGGAGGCGGCGGGGAGGCGCGGCCGGCGACGAAGTTTTGCTCACGGCCAGGGGCGGCGGGCACACCGGCGGCGCGTGGCCGGCCGGAGGAGCGGGCGGCGAGGGGGCGAGGCGGCCGCCAACGGGCGGCCAGGTCCGCCGGGTTGCCGGGACGGTTTCGCCGGGCGGCGACGACGCTGCCGGGCGGCGCGGCGCTGCCAGCCGCTGGGAGGCGCGGGCGGCGCGTCTTGGCCGCGTTCGGGCGGGCTCCCCGCTGGCCGAAAGCGGGCGGCGGGTGGCGGGGCGCCACGTGGCGCGCTCCATTTGGCCACGGGAGGCGGCGGCAGATGGGGCGGACACGTCCGGGCGGCGGGGATTTTTGTCCGGTGGCGCGAGGTAGGGGAAGGCTAGGGTTAGACCGCAAATTTCGGAGGGGATCACCTATTTATAGCTAGAGGGAGCTAAGAGAGTCCAAATGAGGTGCGGTTTTCGGCCACGCGGTCGTGATCGAACGACCAAGAGCATGCAGGGGAGTTTGATGGGTTTTGGGCCACTTTGGAAGGGGTGATGGGCTGCAAACAAAAGAGGCTTTTGCGGTTACCCGGTTAACCGTTGGAGTACCAAATGACCTCCAAATGACCCGAAACTTGACAGGCGGTCTACCGGTGCTATACCAAGGCCGCTTGACAAACCTCGGGCCATTCCGAGAAAGTTTAACACCCGCACACGAAAAGAGGTAAAAGGGGGCGCCGGGAGACATAGGAGTGCTGGATCGCAAAACGGACAACGGGGAAAATGCTCGGATGCATGAGAGGAACATGTATGCAAAATGAAATGCACATGATGACATGATATGAAATGCAGATGATGACATGGCAAAATGCAACACGCAAGCAAATGACATGGCAACGACGACGAATAACTGGCGGACACCTGGCGCATCGAATCCGGGGCATTACATGAAACAAGAACGCAAGAGAGAAGATGAACAAAGAATCGAGAGCACTCGATAAGAAGAGAGGAACGACGAGAATGACGAGAATCGAAAGCTCACGGAATCAAGATAGACTATGAAAACACTCGTTCTAACCGGAGTTGCTAGAATGAGAAAAAGAAACGAATAAGACTGAAAGGATTTAGGCAGCACTCCGACTAAAACATGGGGAAATAGAACAGGAGCTTCAGAGGATGGAATGATACTTGATGAAGACATGACACAAAACCTCCGGAAAGAATTGATAGAGTTGAATGAAAAGAAAAGAGAAGAAAATGACCACTTGTGCCATGAATGGAACAGAAAGCAATGTTAGAAGAAAAGATTGAACGGAGCTGTTGAGAAAATCAACCACGAAAGAATAAGCTTGTTGTGGACTTATGGAAAACATCTCAAAATTATGAGGTGATAACCGACCACAAACGGAAATGATTGGATAGCTCAGAAGAACGAAGAAATGCAAAACTCCACTTCAAAAGAATGTGGAAAATTAATTACACTTCAAGATGCGAGAAGAAAAGATACTTGAACTCCGCCAACAAGAATCTTGATGAACTCTTGAGAGAATGAATTAAATCATGAAGAACCACCATGAAAAACTCCGGTGACAAAAGGATGATGAGATAAAATGAATGAAGAAAGAATAAGATGAGCCTGCGATGAATTAGATGGAGGATTCCGACGAAATGGCCGAGGAAATTTGAACTCCGGAAAAGAAAAGATGAAAAGACTTGGAACTAGAATTTATTCATCAAGAACAAACTCCGAAGGAAGGGATAACTCACTTGGATGAAATAAGAATAAGATTTATTGTATGCTTATCCTTCATCAACTTAAATTGATGACAAGCAATGGATTTTGCATATTACTTATTCTTCTTGAAAAAGAATTGGGAAGTGACATATCGCAAACTTGAGAAGGTCTTCATGAACCACCGGTAGGATTGGAAAGAACGAATGAATTAATATGATAATCAAAGAAAAAGAATCTTGAACGAACCACCGTAAGAATTCAAAAATGACTGATAAAAGAGAATGAAACACCGGGAAGGATTAGAAGAACAAATATGCTCGAGGGAATTTAGATGCAAAAGGACAAGGAGATCATGAGCTGATTAAAGAACACTTGAATGAAGCACCGGGATAATTGGATAACGTTAACTGAAATGTGGGGACGAAGAATTCTTCTGGAACGATGGCCTCCGATGAAAAGAAACAGGAAAAGAACTTCTGACATACTCCGGATAGGTAAGAAAAGGATATCTAACAAATGAAACAATTCAAGAGGATAACATGAAGCTTGAACCACGAATCTTCGAGAGAACGGACAAGATTTAGAGGAAAAACTCTTCTTCGGTCTTCAAATGACGACGAGAAACACCGCCAAAATTACTGAGGTACTCCGGTAGAATGAAAAGCGAAGAGGTTGAGCCAACAATGGAAAGAATTTGAAATTGATCTTGGAGAAGATCTGACTGATGAAAATCATACTTATGTCAAACTTCGAAAAGAATTAGGAATGGCTCCGGAATAACTAGAAGAGTCAGGTAAGATCCTGGGAAAAGACCTGTGGGTTAGGGCCCACTAAAGAGATAAACACCGTTGAAAAGGATTGTTGAACAGATAGATGATGCACCGGAACAATTGAAATATTTGAATGAGGTGGCAAACTCAAATTAATTCGAACACAGACGAATCATCTAAGATGTCTTGAACACTCCGGAAGGATAAACTGTCGAGAGGCGAACGAGCGGGGAAAACACTTGATCCAAGGAAAAGAATGTGATCAACCGAAAACTTGAATTGAGTACACTGGAAAAGAGATGAAGAATGTCAAACAAAAGAGAATTCACCGGTTGAAACAATTGACGAAAGACTAAAGAGGCTTCGTACGAATGAAATTGATGCTCGAAAGAGACTCGGGCTCCGGGAAGAAAAAGGGTGGGAGGGCGGGAAAACAAAGGCAACTTGAAAGGGGAACCGACGAATATCTTGAAGAGAAAACACCTGTTGAAAACATTGAGGAAAGAAATCAAAGACTTCACACGAGTAGGAAGGATTCTCGTTTACAGACTCCGGTTCCAAGGAGAAAAAGGGTGGGCGGGTGGGAAAAGAAAACAACTAAGGATTGAACTTGCAAAGATGAAGAGACTTGAGTCAACTTGACGAGAAATGCATCGGATCAAAAGAGCTGAGACCCAACGAACGAAAAACTAACCACGTGATCCTAAAGAAAAATTTGAGGGGAAGAGGAGTAGTTCAAAACACCTACGTCAAGATTCCTCACCAGAGCGACGAAGGCGCTGAGGAGTAAAAAGAATTCCTACTCTCCGAAATAACTAGACTCCGAAATCAGTTTTTCTTCTAGACTCAACAACGGCCAAACTACACGATCAATCAAGGGGGCTCCTAGGGTTGGTCGAGGCTCTGATACCAACTTGTCACGCCCAATATGCGACCTTATCCAAAAGGAACTCGACGGTCCCACCAAGGATAGACCCGCATATTGGAACGCTTTTGCAAGGTGGATATCATTACATCAACATTACATAATAGTGGGATACATCCAATACATACAATGTCACATGAATACAACAACATCATACAAGAGATCAACATCCGACTACGGATGAATCATAAACAGAAACTCAAACAATATCCACCCTGCTAGCCTAGGCTGCCGACTTGGAACCTATCCCCTGATCGAAGAAGCAGGAGAAGAACTCCAAAGCAAACAAACATTGCTCTCGCGTCATGATCATCGCATAACCTGTACCTGCAACTGGTGGTGTAGTAATCTGTGAGCCACGAGGACTCAGCAATCCCATTACCATGGGTATCAAGACTAGCAAAGCTTAAAGGGGTAAGGAAGGGGTAAAGTGGTGACGTTGCAGCAGCGACTAAGCATATATGGTGGCTAACATACGCAAATGAGAGCAAGAAGAGAAACAAAGGAATGGTCACCAACTAGTAATGATCAAGAAGTGATCCTGAACTCCTACTTACGCCGACATAACCCGAGAAACCGTGTTCTCCTCTCGATCAACCCCGCAAAGAGACACTCACGATTCGCACACGGTTGGCGTATTTTAGAAGAGTTTGCTTCAAGTTTACTACAACCGGATATTAACAAATTCCCATCCGCCACATAACCGCTGGCACGGCTCTCGAAAGTTCAAACCCTGCAGGGTGTCCCAACTTAGCCCATGATAAGCTCTCGTGATCAACGAAGCGATATTCCTTCTCCCAGGAAGACCCGATCAGTCTCGGAATCCCGGCTACAAGACATTTCGACAAAGAAGAAAACAAGACCAGCAAGACCTCCCGGCGTCGACACCACGATAGTAGCAGCCGTATCTCATCTCAGGCCAGGACCGGATGAGCAGTCCGTACAACTAAAACCAGCCCTCATGTTTCCCCGAGGTGGCGCTGCAAAGGGCTCTAGTTTGGACCAACACTTAGACAAGCATTGGCCCGGGGGGGCTGAATAAAGATGACCCTTGGGTTAATTACTCCCAAGGGAAATGTAGGTGGTGGTGAAGCAAATGGTAAAACCAATGTTGGGCCTTGCTGGAGGAGTCTTATTCAAAGCGAATTGTCAAGGGGTCCCATAAATCACCCGACCGCGTTAGGGACGCAAAATCCGGGAACATAATACCGATATGACGGAAACTAGGGCGGCAAGAGTGGAACAAAACACCAGGCATAAGGCCGAGCCTTCCACCCTTTACCAAGTATATAGATGCATTAATAATGTAAGATATATTGTGATATCCCAACAAGTAAACAAGTTCCAACAAGGAACAACATCTCCATGTTCCAACAAGGAACAAACTTCATCTTCACCGCAACTAGCAACGCTATAAGAGGGGCTGAGCAAAGCGGTAACATAGCCAAGCAACGGTTTGCTAGGAAGGGTGTCAAAGGTTAGAGGCTGACATGGCAATTTGGGATGGCTTGAGGATCAAGTGATAGGTAGCGCAACATAGCGATAGAACGAAACAACTAGCATAGCAAAGATAGTAATGAGATCCTGGATAGCGGTCATCTTGCCTGAAATCCCTCAAGGAAGAAGAACGAGTCCATGAAGAAGACGAACGGATGAAGCCGAACCAAGCGTAGACGAACGAATCCTCGCGATCGCAACAAAACAGGAACTAACAAGAAGAAGCACACAACATAGTAAACACACCACACACGAACAAGGCATGATGCACAACAAGCATGATGCATGACAAAGCTACACGAAGCTACTCATGGCAAGGGATGATGCAAACAAGAGCAACACATCAAAGCAAGTCTAAATGAGGCCGGGAACAACATATAACAATTCCGGTAAGCCCTCATATGCAAATTTCGAAATTGGTCCAGATCTGAATAAACCTTATGTTCAAGTTGTTAAACAGCAAGTTAAAATGCACCAAGATGATCTACACGAAATTCTAATCAAGTTACATATTAAGTTATTTAATTCGGAGCTACGGCCTAGAAGATATGAGCAAAACAAGATAAGCATGTCATTGATGCAAAATGCATAGAAACATCAAGCAAACACCTCAAAACAAGGATGCAACATGATAATATGAAACTACATCCAAAATCAAGCAAGTTTCATATAGAGCACACTCAAAACGGAGCAACGGTTCAACACATACACATGAAACAAGTTTAAAGGACAAGCTGTCCAAAACAGCAACTAGGCATATAGCAAGCACCAAAACAACATGCTACATAATCTCAACAAGATAAAAAAAGGCATGGGCATGATTTACAGGTAAAGCATGACAAAACATCAACACTGAGCTATCTCCAGAAATCACTAGAACATGCTCAACAACACATGGCAAGATTGCAAATAATAACAGTTTCAGTCTTATCAGGAAATATCATCAGGTTGCAATGTTTACAGCTATCAAACAACATTTTACAGCAAGCTATCAAGTCAAACTAGAGCATGGCATGAATCTACTCAAAGCATATAACAAAAGTCCTTTAGTGACCATAAGCCAAAAGGGATCAGAAAAAACAATTGCAAGCATGTGAATATAGCAAAAACATAAACAGATTCATACTTAGTGCAAAACTGGAGCATGGCATAAACAGATAACAAGTAGGCATTTTGGTGAGCTTGAATCACTCACCACAGAGCAACACATGATAAACAAAGAATACATACATCAAGAATACATGGCATAGAAGCTATTCATGGTAATAGCAATATCATAGCATACACGGATCAACTACAACAACCTTGGCAAAATTGAATAACATGTAAACAACCTGCCAGGAAACATTTTATAGCAAAAGTAGAGCTCGATTGACTCATGCTATGGCACTCCATAATTGCAAACAAGGGCATGGATGGATACAGAATAACCATATGTTCAAAACATCCTTAATGAAGTATCTAAAAATAAGCATGGATCTCTCGGTAGCATCAAGTTTACATGGCATAAAAATATCAGCAGAACAGGGGCTGAAATCAGCAACATCGTGAAGCCTAGTTTGCATGCTTGTGATAGTCACCACAGAGATCACAAAAATACATGGCATACAGCCCTGTAAAGATAGCATGGCATATTACAAAACACATGTAGGACTCAAGTTAATAGGATGCACACATCAATCATGGCAAAAATGACAAAAGTGCATGTCCTGATAAGAATCTGAAACTAACATCACATAGCCCTCTTCCAACAGCATTTCGGGCATCAAGATGAGCTCAAATTAAAATGATGCAATGAGAAGAAATGATGTACTCTTCGAGGCGAACAATTCGAAATATTACACGCACGAAACGGAGCTACGGATGCAGAGATACGACAGGTTGAACATGGCATGAAAATTACAAAATCTGGGACTGAAAAAAAATGGACCTCGAGGGGGAAAAGTCAACGGCCGCGGATCTCGCCGGAGAGCTCGCCGGAGCTGATGAAGGAGACGGCCGGAGCTGGGGATGGCCGGATCCGAGGCGCTCCTCGCCGGATCCGGTCGGTGGGGGCGAGGGAGAGGCCGGGCGGCGCGGGCCGGGAGGTCGGCGCGCGGCGACGCGGGTGGCCGGGCGACGAGGAGGCAGCAAGGCGGCGCTGGCGACGGACGCGCCCGCTGTGGCGGCGGCGCCCGCTGGTGGCGGCGGCGCTCGCTGGCGGCTCGGGAGGCCGGGAGACGGCGCGGAGGCGGATCCCGGGCGCGAGGGGCGCGGCCGAGGCGAGGAGAAGGCGGCGGGTCGGCACGGCGCCCGGCGCGGGCGGCCGGGCGAGGTCCGGTCGCCAGAGGACGGGCGCTGGCAGGCGGCGGCGGGCGGTGCGGCCGGGCGGCTCGGGGGAGGGGCTATATATATAGGTAGAGGGAGCTAGGAGAGTCCAAATGAGAAGCGGTTTTCGCCCACATGATCGTGATCGAACGACCGAGAGCATGGTGGGGAGTTTGCTGGGCTTTGGGCCACTTTGGAAAGGATGTTGTGCTGCACACAAAAGAGGCTTTACGGTTACCCGGTTAACCGTTGGAGTACGAAACGACCTCCAAATGGCACGAAACTTGACAGGCGGTCTACCGGTGGTATACCAAGGCCGCTTGGCAAACCTCGGTCCATTCCGAGAACATTTAACACCCGCACATGAAAAGAGGTAAAAGGGGGCGCCGGGGGACATAGGAGTGCCGGATTGCAAAACGGACAACGGGGAAAATTCTCGGATGCATGAGACGAACACGTATGCAAAATGAAATGCACGTGATGACATGATATGAAATGCAGATGATGACATGGCAAAGTGCAACACGCAAGCAAATGACATGGCAACGACGGCGAATAACTGGCGGACACCTGGCGCATCGAATCCGGGGCGTTACACAAAAATTCCAAAAATATTATCTATCATCTCTATCAGATCTCACTCTTGTAAGTGGCCGTGAAGGGCTTGACAGCCCCTATTCGCGTTGGTTGCGAGGATTTATTTGCTTTGTGTAGGTACGAGGGACTTGCGAGTGGCCTCCTACTGGATTGATACTTTGGTTCTCAAAAACTGAGGGAAATACTTACGCTACTTTGCTGCATCATCCTCTCCTCTTCGGGGAAAACCAACGCAAGCTCAAGATGTAGCAAGAAGGATTTCTGGCGCCGTTGCCGGGGAGTCTACGCAAAAGTCGACATACTAAGTACCCATCACAATCCCTTATCTCTCGCATTACATTACTTGCCATTTGCCTCTCGTTTTCCTCTCCTCCACTTCACCCTTGCCGTTTTATTCGCCCTCTCTTTTTCGTTCGTCTTTTCGTTTGCCTTGATGTCTTACTTGGCTCGTTTGCTCGTTTGGTTGAAATAGTTCAGTATTTATTACTAAATAGAGAAGCTAATATCTATGGATCCTCATCCGCTTGCCAATATTTTTAATTGATCCAATTATGATGAACCAATTCCTAGTGATTTGGATGCACTAGATTATCTTCATAAGCTTTTGCCTGAAATCCGTAAATCTGAAAATTGTGATGAAGTGCTTTATGAAGTGATTCACGATAGATCTTTGAATAAAAATCATGATTGCAATGATGCTACTATAAATTCTCTTGATGTCAATTATGCTAATAATATGCAAAACCCTAAGCTTGGGGATGCTAGTTTTGCTATGTCTACTACTTGTTGCAATGATCATGATTGGGGTGATTCTTCTTATGATCTTGAAAATTTATCTAATCCCCATGATGAATATGAGATTGATAATATTGTTTCCAATAATATTGAAAGCGGGTTTGAAAGAGTTTCAACTTTAGATCCCACATATTTGGAGAATATTCAATCTTATGAAATTTTTGATAAAAGTGGGTTTGGAAAGGTCATGGCTTTAGTTAATGTTAATCCCACTATTTCGGAAGAGTGTCAACTTTGCATGCATGTGGATCGTGTTGAAAATAGTTTATGTGATAGCTATTTTATTGAATTTTCTTATGATCCCACATGTAATTATTATGAGAGAGGAAAATATGGTCGTAAAATTTTTCATGATAATAAATTACCTCGCGTTATGTTGAGATTGTTATTGTTTCTTTCCGCTTCCTTGCATATGCTAGTTTTTGCTTGCTATGATAATTTGTTTGCCTATAAGATGCCTATGCATAGGAATTATGTTAGACTTAGATGTGTTTGTCACGTGTTTCATGATGCCATCTTTGTGCTTCAATTCTTGTCTTCCTTGCGAGCATCATTAAAATTATCAATGCCCAGCTAAAAGGCTTTAAAGAAAAGCGCTTGTTGGGAGACAACCCAATATATTTCCTTTCTATCGCTGAATAAATAATCCATCTACCTTATGTTTATATGTGGTTTTATGTTTTAATTAGTGTTTGTGCCAAGTTAAACCTATAGGATCTTCTTGGATAATAGTTATTTGATCTTGCTGTAATTTCCAGAAACTTTTGGTTCACGAAAACAATTGTTAAAAATCACCAGAACGTGATAAAATAGTGATTCCAATTGTTGCTGACCAATAAACAAATTGCCTAGGTCTTCCTATTTTGGATGAATTTTTGGAGTGCCAGAAGTTTGCGTTAGTTACAGATTACTACAGACTGTTCTGTTTTTGATAGATTCTGTTTTTCGTGTGTTGTTTGCTTATTTTGATGCATCTATGGCTAGTAAGATAGTTTATAATCCATAGAGAAGTTGGAATACAGTAGGTTTAACACCAATGCAAATAAAGAATGAGTTCATTACAGTACCTTGAAGTGTTCTTTTGTTTTCTTTCGCTAACGGAGCTCACGAGATTTCTGTTGAGTTTTGTGTTGTGAAGTTTTCAAGTTTTGAGTGAAATCTTTTGATGGATTGTGGAACAAGGAGTGGCAAGATCCTAAGCTTGGGGATGCCCATGGCACCCCCAAGATAATCCAAGGACACCAAAAAGTCAAATCTTGGGGATGCCCCGGAAGGCATCCCCTCTTTAAATCCATTTCCATCGGTAACTTTACTTGGAGCTATATTTTTATTCACCACATGATATGTGTTTTGCTTGGAGCGTCTTGTATTATTTGCGTATTTGCTTGTTAGTTTACCACAATCATCCTTGCTGTACACACCTTTTGAGAGAGCCATACTTGATTTGGAATTTGTTAGAATACTCTATGTGCTTCACTTATATCTTTTGAGCTTTATAGTTTTGCTATATGTGCTTCACTTATATCCTTTGAGCTTTATAGTTTTGCTCTAGTACTTCACTTATATCTTTTAGAGAACGGTGGTGGATTTGTTTTAAAGAAACTATTGATCTCTCATGCTTCACTTAGATTATTTTGAGAGTCTTAAATAGCATGGTAATTTGCTTAAAATAATAATATGCTAGGTATAAAAAATATAGTAAAAACTTTCTTTTGAGTGCGTTGAATACTAAGAAAAGTTTGATGCTTGATAATTGTTTTGAGATATGGAGGTGATAATATCAAAGTCGTGCTAGTTGAGTAGTTGTGAATTTGAGAAATGCTTGTGTTGAAGTTTGCAAG
Organism: Aegilops bicornis; assembly: GCA_021605145.1. Classification (NCBI taxonomy): domain Eukaryota; kingdom Viridiplantae; phylum Streptophyta; class Magnoliopsida; order Poales; family Poaceae; genus Aegilops; species Aegilops bicornis. The sequence continues at coordinate 602,306,281 of CM038670.1, forward strand.
TCCCGTAGCATGCACGTATGGTAAACGTTATGTAACAAATTTGACACATGAGGTGTTATTTGATTGTCCTCCTTATGAGTGGCGGTCAGGGACGAGCGATGGTGTTTTCCTACCAATCTATCCCCCTAGGAGCATGCGCGTAGTGCTTTGGTTTTTGATGGCTTGTAGATTTTTGCAATAAGTATGTGAGTTCTTTATGACTAATGTTGAGTCCATGGATTATACGCACTCTCACCCTTCCATCATTGCTAGCCTCTTGATGCGTGCATTGCCCTTTCTCACATTGAGAGTTGGTGCAAACTTCTCCGGTGCATCCAAACCCCGTGATATGATACGCTCTTTCACACATAAACCTCCTTATATCTTCCTCAAAACAGCCACCATACCTACCTATTATGGCATTTCCATAGCCATTACGAGATATATTGCCATGCAACTTTCCACCATATCGTTCTTCATGACACATTCATCATTGTCATATTGCTTAGCATGATCATGTAGTTGACATAGTATTTGTGGCAAAGCCACCATTCATAATTCTTTCATACATGTCACTCTTGATTCATTGCATATCCCGATACACCGTCGGAGGCATTCATATAGAGTCATACTTTGTTCTAGTATCGAGTTGTAATCATTGAGTTGTAAATAAATAGAAGTGTGATGATCATCATTTTCTAGAGCATTGTCCCAAGTGAGGAATAAAAAAAGAGAAAGGCCATAAAAAAAGGAGAAATCCAAAAAAAATATGAGAGAAAAAGAGAGAAGGGACAATGCTACTATCCTTTGACACACTTGTGCTTCAAAGTAGCACCATGTTCTTCATATAGAGAGTCTCATATATTGTGCTTCAAAGTAGCACCATGTTTTTCATATAGAGAGTTTCATGTTTTGTCACTTTCATATACTAGTGGGAATTTTTCATTATAGAATTTGGCTTGTATATTCCAACGATGGGCTTCCTCAAATGCCCTAGGTCTTCGTGAGCAAGCAAGTTGGATGCACACCCACTTAGTTTCTTTTGTTGAGCTTTCATACATTTATAGCTCTAGTGCATCCGTTGCATGGCAATCCCTACTCCTTGCATTAACTTAATTGATGGGCATCTCCATAGCCCATTGATTAGCCTCGTTGATGCAAGACCTTCTCCTTTTTGTCTTCTCCACATAACCCCCATCATTATATTCCATTCCACCCATAGTGCTATGTCCATGGCTCGCGCTCATATATTGCGTGAAATTTTATAGGTCCTGAGATTATTAAAGTATGAAACAATTGCTTTGCTTGTCATCGGGTTGTGCACGATGAGAGCATTCTTGTGTGACAAAAATGGAGCATGACTAAACTATATGATTTTGTAGGGATGAACTTTCTTTGGCCATGTTATTTTGAGAAGACATAATTGCTTAGTTAGTATGCTTGAAGTACTATTATTTTTATGTCAATATGAACTTTTGTCTTGAATCTTTCGGATCTGAATATTCATACCACAATTAAGAAGAGTTACATTGAAATTATGCCAAGTAGCACTCCGCATCAAAAATTCTCTTTTTATCATTTACCTACTCGAGGACGAAAGGTGAATTAAGCTTGGGATGCCCGATACGTCTCCAACGTATCTATAATTTTTGATTGCTCCATGCTATATTATCTATTGTTTTGGACTATATAGGGCTTTATTTTCCACTTTTATATTATTTTTGGGACTAACCTATTAACCGGAGGCCCAGCCCAGAATTGCTGTTTTTTGCCTATTTCAGTGTTTCGAAGAAACGGAATATCAAACGGAGTCCAAACGGAATGAAACCTTCGTGAACGTGATTTTCTCATCAGATAAGACCCAGGAAACTTGGACTCTCCGTCAAGAAAGCCACGAGGCAGCCACGAGGGTGGAGGGCGCCCCCCCTAGGGCGCGCCCCTACCTCGTGTGCCCCTCGGAGCTCCACCGACGTACTTCTTCCTCCTATATATACCTACGTACCCCCAACAGATCAGATACGGAGCCAAAAACCTAATTCCACCGCCGCAACTTTCTGTATCCACGATATCCCATCTTGGGGCCTGTTCCGGAGCTCTGCCGGAAGGGGAATCCACCACTGAGGGCTTCTACATCATCATCATAGCCTCTCCGATGAAGTGTGAGTAGTTTACTCCAGACCTTTGGGTCCATAGTTAGTAGCTAGATGGCTTCTTCTCTCTTTTTGTAATACAGTAGATATAGTTCTAATATGAAATTGGAATAAGTTTGCAACAGTACCTAAAGGTAGTGATTTGCTTTATTACACTAATGGATCTCACAAAGTTTTTGTTAAAGTTTTGTGTGGATAAAGTGTTCGAAGATCGAGGAGCTATCGGCAAGAGTTCAAGCTTGGGGATGCCCAAGGCACCCCAAGTAAATATTTCAAAGTATACTCAAGCATCTAAGCATGCGGATGCCCCGGTTGGGATCCCATCTTTCTTCTTCAACAAATATCGGTATACCTCGGTTTTTGTTTTGTTCACATGATTTGTGTCCTTTGTGTTTTTGTTTTTCCTTTAAGAACCATGATAGTATAAGATATCCCTTCATTGATTTATAGAATACTTCATGTGCTTCACCTATATCATTTAAGTATGATCTTATAGAACTGCTCTTTGTGCTTCACTTAAATCTTTTGAGTATGGTTTTATAGAATGCTTCCTATGCTTCACTTATATATTTTGAGCTTGGATATTGGTTAGTATATATTAATTGTAGAATGCTCCATGAACTTCGCTTATATATTTTGGATTATGAATAATACTATCATCTAAAGCGGGTTTGGAAGAGTGTCAACTTTAGGAATTAGTGATCCCACTATTCTGAATGAGAAGAATTTTGCTTATGTGGAGAGTAGAATAATTTCTATGCTTGTAGATCATGAAAAGAATGCTTTATCTGATGGTTATATTGTTGAATTCATTCATTATGCTACTAAAAATTATTATGAGGGATGAATATATGCTTGTAGGAGTTGCAATAATACCAAGTTTCCTCTCTATGTGCTTAAAGTTTTGAAGTTATACTTGTTTTGCCTTCCTATGCTAGTTGATTCTTGTTCCTATAAATTACGTGTTCACAAAATCCCTAGGCATAGGAAGCGGGTTAGATTCAAATATGCTAGTCATATTCTTCATGATGCTCTCTTTATGTTTGAATTCTTTTCTTTTATGTGAGCATCATTGAAATCATCATGTCTAGCTAAAAGGCACTAAAGAAAAGCGCTTGTTGGGAGACAAACCAATATTTACCCTTACTGTTTTTGTGTGTTTACATGATTAAGCTACTGTAGTAATCATGTTTTATAGCTTTTGTTTCAATAAAGTGCCAAGTAAGACCTTTGGGAAGACTTGGGTGGAAGTTAATGTGATCTTGCTGTAAAAAACAGAAACTTTACGCTCATGAGATTAGCTGCCATTTTTTAAAGAAGAGTGATTTTGAGCTGATTCTTTTTGCACAAGATTAATAGACAAATTCCTCACATCCTCCAACTTATTTCATAATTGTTGGAGTGGCAGAAATATGGTGTCGTTTCAGGTAATTAGAGACTGTTCTGTTTCTGACAGATTCTGTTTTCATTACATAGTTTGCTTGTTTTCTAGTTTCTATGGCTTATATTTCTCAATATAAATTTTAGAAATGATATAGTACAGTAGGCATTGTGTGAGAAAAATTATGAATCTTGTCTTTGACAGTACCAAAGTGAATGGTTTACTCTTTATCATACTAACCTATCTCACGAAATTTTTTTAAGTTTTGTGTGATTGAAGTTTTCAAGCTTTCGGTGAGATATCGATATGAGGAGAATAAGGAACGGAAAGACCCTAAGCTTAGGGATGCCCAAGGAACCCCATGGTAATATTCAAGGAAGACTCAAGCGCCTAAGCTTGGGGATGCCCCGGAAGGCATCCCCTCTTTCGTCTTCAAAACTATCGGTATACCTTACTCGGAGCTATATTTTTATTAGTCACATGATATGTATTTTGCTTGGAACGTATTTTCAATTTTACTTGCTGTGTGAATAAAATCATTGGATCTGTAATCTTGAATGAAAAAGAATCCTCCCATGGCTAGTTAATTATCTGACTACTAAATGTTCTTCACTTATATCTTCTGGAGTAGTTTGTCATTTACTCATGTGCTTCACATATATCCTATGAGTAAATGGTTGAATGAATTTATATCATAATTCTGAATTTATATATGTTTCATATGCTTATACCATGGGGAGTAATGACTTCACACATAATAAGTATAGGTAGTAAACTTACTTGAAAGTTAGCAAACGCAGAATTGGTCACTTGAACAACTCATGAAAGAATATTGAAGAAAGAGAGATTTCAAATATAAATATACTATCTTGGACATTGTCGGTGTCAAAACCGGCGGATCTCGGGTAGGGGTCTCGAACTGTGCGTCTAGGATTGATGGTAATAGGAGACAGGGACACGATGTTTACCCAGGTTCGGGCCCTCTCTATGGAGGTAATACCCTACTTCCTGCTTGATTGATCTTGATGAATATGAGTATTACAAGAGTTGATCTACCACGAGATCGTAATGGCTAAACCCTAGAAGTCTAGCTTGTATGGCTATGATAATGTGTATCCGCTATCCGGACTAACCCCTCCGGTTTATATAGACACCGGGGGAATCTAGGGTTACACAGAGTCGGTTACATAAGAAGGAATCTTCATGGTCGGTCGCCAAGCTAGCCTTCCACGCCAAGGAGAGTCCTATCAGGACACGGGTACAGCATTTGGCCTTCACGTCTTCACAGCCCATCAGTCCGGCCCATGGATAATAGGCCGGCAACCCGAGGACCCCTTAGTCCAGGACTCCCTCAGTAGCCCCCAAACCAGTCTTCAATAGCGAGGTGTCCAGCACACAAATTGTCTTTGGCATTGCAAGGCGGGTTCCCTCTTCAACGATTTCCAATTAGTGTATTCGGCCGTAGGTTCAATGTTTCCCCTTGACTTCTGCGTGTTTAATAACCTCGCCCTCCATGTGTCGAGCGAATGCGGAGGGTCAGGGTATTTTTGCAAATAACACCCTGTTTAGGTCAGGAAGAGCGCCTATTTAAAGAGATCGAATCTTGGATCCATTCAACATCTCGCAGAGAAAAATCCCCAAAGACTACTAGGAGAAGCCATTCCAACATGGCCAACATTCCCAGTTCCTCCTTCGACTCAGAGAGAGGCGAGTGGGAGAAGTGCTCAGTGGCCTACAGCCAATTAAAGAAGCTGCAAACGCAGGGATTCCTCCCCCTGCAGATCTGGTCCCTATTCGAGCAGGGCAAGCCTCCCTTAATGGTGAGACTCAGGTGGAGGATTTCCCCAATCCATCCGGGGGGAACGAGTTTATTTCGTCCCTTATCTGCTAAGGGGCGTCGGGTTTCCAATCCATCCGTTCCTCTGGGGGCTTCTGGAGTACTATGGCCTTCAGCTGCACAACTTTACTCCGGCCTCCATTTTGCACATTGCGGGCTATGTCACGTTGTGAGAACTGTTTCCGGGCATTGAGGCCCATTTCAAACTATGGAGAAACTTGTTCTGCCTTGTCCCGTGCAACCACCAGGGGTCAATATTTGAAGTGGGCGGAGCCGAAGTATGGCACATCGTCGACACCGGATACCTATCCGGCACACCAAGGAAGGCATCCGAAGAATGGCCTTCTGAATGGTTCTATATAGAAGACGTCACTATTCCTGACCGAGTTCGCATGGGTCTACCAGAATTTGCAAGTGTTCCCCTAAAGAAACGTCACAGCTGGCGTCCCCGAAGTCTTGAAGAAGAGGACAGTGCGGAAGTTTGTCAGCTCCTGGGCAACATAAGGATGCTTGCCCAGTCCGGTATTACAATAGTGCAGGTAATGGCGACCACCATAGTGCGGGGGGTTCGACCACTTTAATATAGAGGGTTGCCGATGTGGCACTACAACGGGGAGGATGACGCCTCCTGCTGCGGTCGGAAAGGTCCGGACCCCCCCGCCGCTTTAGCCAAGATACTGGCCGAACTGTTCAAGGGGGAGGAAGAAGAATTTCTCCGCATCAATCGGAGAGAAGGGTACTCCATGTACAACCCTCCCAGCTGGGTGAGTCTTAACCTCTTGGTTTTTATTCACTCCGCTTTCGTAGCCATCTTTAACGAATTCCCCGTCCGTTTATTTTGAGACAACACTGGCGGAAGAGCGGCTCCCGCATCGAGAAAGGCCTCAAAAAGGAAGGTCAGCGAAGACAAGGCCGGTCCTTCGTCGAAGAGGTGTGGATTTGAAGATATGTTTTGGCAGTCGTACCCAAACGTAATTGTCATGTTGGTCCTATATCAGGAAAAAGGTTCACCGGACTATGTCCGGGATTCGCCAATCGCCTCCCAACAACCGGATTTAGATCCCACCTGAGGGGTGGGGGCCGCTATGGGGACGATGTCGGATAGTCCTTTGGACGGGGGTTTAGAAGACATGTCCGTTACCAACTCAGAAGTAGAGAGCGCCATGAATCATCGGCGCTGTCGTGCTGTCTTACAAGACTCCAAGTTCTCGGGAGAGACATTCAATGCCTTCAGCTCGGCCGATGCATACATCCAAGCTGCTCGAGATGGGCTTAGAAAAGCCACAAAGCAATATTTCACAGATGTGCAGGTAAATTTTTCTTTCTCCGAAAAGGATAACCATATGCCCATAGCCCCCGAGACTGGAAGCAGTTGGTACAACTGATTTAAGGATCGTTGAATAACCAGGTCCTTACCGAGAAGAATGGCCTGCTAGGCCGAGAGCTGGAGCAGTGTCGGGCGCAGCTGAGCGCCGCTACCGCCGAGCTTGAGAACTTCAAGAAGGCGTCATCTGGTAACATTCCCCTCTATCGAGGAACAATAAGTGTATACTAACTGTACTAATATTGTTGCTTATCGCATAATAGGATCGCCCGATCAACTTGAAGAGAAGTTGAAGATCGCCCAAGAAGGGGAAAAAGAGGCGAAAAGGCTACATGCCACAGGCGAGTGTGTGTTGACCCGAGTCAGGGACGAGAAAAACAAGCTACAGGATTCCAACACTACATTGGGTGAAGAGTTGAAACATGTGCGAGCCCAGTTAGTCGACTCCATGACGGAGAACAAGAAGCTGCAGGGTGGCATATTCAGTATGTATCTGAACTATTTTTAGAGCAGTTCGGATATAAATGGAACTGATATAGTTATGATTGCAGGTATATTGACGGGCCGTCCTGAAGAGGAGGTGTCCGGATCATCAAGTGATCTGCTGCAAGGGCTGTCGCAGTTACATGAAAATGCTCGGCTGGCGATGCGGAGTGTTGCCAAGGCCCTGTAGCCATCTGCCTCCCCTCCAGGAAGTATGATGAGCTCGTAGAGCTATTCAAAGGAGCGCGGCGGCGTATCCGACTGTGGAAGATATCAGCCTGCCGAGAGGGTGCGCGAGAGGCCTGGGCTATGGTGAAGACGCGGTATACCAAGCTGGATCCTAATCACATGGCCCGAGTTGGACCGCTAGGGTCGAATGGGGAAGAAATTCCCGTTAGTTTAGTATATGACCAAGTAGAGGTGGCCGCCAAATATTCCCAACAGGATTGTAAGTTAGACTGCCTGTTGGCTGGTGTAGAGGAGGAAGTGTTTGAGTGTAAGTGACTATGTACTGTCCTCGACATGTGGAACTCTAGCAAAATTGTATATCATTTGTCATGGCAGACCTTTTCGCTTCAACCTCCGGACCCGAAGGTGCGGAGTTTTTCCGAATACCCCCGCGGTCGAATAGACCGGGGTATGCATGGAAAACTAGGTGTAGGGGTCATAGGTGCTTGAACAGACAAGTTGTATCCAGCTACCTATGTTATATTACATTGAGATTGTAAGAAACATCTTCCAGAGAGAATAGTTCCGTTAAGGGTTCCTTTCCCTAGGTGTGCATGTATTTAATGTACATGTCCAAATTGTGATGAGAAAATCATAGTGTATGTGACTTCTGGGGGTTCGCCATGGAATAAATAAAAATAAAACGTCTTTAATTCACCGACCGAATATTCCCTTAAGAACGCTAGCTTTCGGCTTCACCCAGTCTGAGGTACACATCCGGATGACCCGACAGTAGCAATCGCAGAGGTGCTCCCTTTATGCCCTAGCTGAACTAACGGGAACGTAGGGCATAAGCACATGATCCTGGCAACCCAGCTTGGCCAAAACTTAATTCATATCGATGCTTATAATGGCGAAGAAAAGGTACATATGGGAAAACTCATAAGTGAAGAGCCTGATGCTCTAGGATAATAATAAAAAGCTTCTGTCCAAGGAAGCCCCCAGGTATAATGGGCATACATATTTAAAGATGTATGTGTCAGGGGTGTGCGGTCTAGCTGTACGAGAGCTTTAAAGTGAGCAAGAAAAGTAATCGGAAAAGAGAGAAAAAAATAATGGAAACTACAGGGGAGAAGGAGACGAACGAGGAGTTCGGCGCTAGGCATAGAATCTTCGGAGTCTGGCTTCATTCCAGGGGTTCAGCTCGAGGTGATCGGTTGATGCATCACGAAGACGGTACACCCCTCTGGTGAGAACTTCGTCAATTATGAAGGGACCCTCCCATTTGGGCTTGAGTTTGTCCTTTTTCTTCTCCGGCAGGCATAGAACGAGTTCGCCAACGTTGTAAGTCTTGGCCCGTACTTCTTGGCTTTTATATCTTCGAGCCTGCTGTTGGTAAAATGTTGAACGGGCTTTTGCGACATCGCGCTCCTCCTCCAGGGCATCTAGGTTGTCGTTCCGATCAAGCTCGGCTTCTCTCTCTTCGTACATATGCACTCGAGGTGAGTCGTGGATAATATCGCAGGGCAATACAACCTCCGCACCATACACCATGAAGAAAGGTGTGCATCCGGTAGTACGGTTGGGCCTGGTCCGCAGCCCTCAGAGTATGGAGTCGAGCTCCTCAACCCAGTGCTTGTCTGATTCTTTCAAAGACCGCACTAGTCTGGGCTTGATGCCGCTCATAATAAGACCATTAGCTCTTTCGACTTGACCGTTGGTTTGCGGGTGATAGACGGAGGCGTAAACGAGTTTAATGCCAAAATTAGAACACCATGTTTTTACCTCGTTGGCTGTGAAATTAGAGCCGTTGTCGGTGACGATGCTGTGTGGGACACCATAACGGTGCACCACACCCGATATGAATTCTATCACCGGGCCGGACTCAGCCGTTTTGACCGGTTTAGCCTCTATCCACTTAGTGAATTTGTCCACCATGACCAGCAGATATTTTTTCTTATGGCTTCCCCCTTTAAGGGATCCAACCATATCCAGTCCCCAGACCGCGAAAGGCCAAGTAATAGGGATGGTTTGAAAGGCAGTTGGGGGCATGTGGCTTTGGTTTGCGAAGAGTTGGCATCCAACAGAGCGTTGGGCTAGGTCCTCCGCGTCTGCTTGGGCTATCGGCCAATAAAACCCTGTACGGAAGGCCTTGCTAACAAGGGCCCGAGCTGCGGCGTGGTGTCCGCCGAGACCAGTGTGAATTCCCGCCAAAAGTTGACGCCCTTCTTCCTCGGAGATACATCTTTGAAGTACTCTGGTAGTACATTTCTTGTAGAGCTCTCCGTCATGAACCTTGTAGGCCTTTGAACGCTGGACAATGCGGCGAGCCTCATTCTGGTCTTCGGGAAGCTCCTTCCTAGTAATGTAGGCCAAGAAGGGCTTGGTCCATGGGGCAATGACTGCCATAATGAGATGGGTCGACGGTGTTATTTCAGTGGCTGAGCCCCCGATACTATCTGTGTGTTCGGGATTTGGGGTTGTACTCGGATCTGGACTGTTGTTGCCGCCCTCCCCTTGCCACACCATGGATGGCTTGAAAAGCCTTTCCAGGAAGATGTTAGGTGGGACAGGGTCGCGCTTAGCACCGATGCGAGCAAGGGCATCCGCCGCCTGGTTACTTTCTCGGGCGACGTGACGAAATTCAATCCCCTCGAACCGGGCCAACATTTTTAAGACGGCGTTACGATAAGCTGCCATCTTTGGATCTTTGGCATCAAAGTCTCCGTTTATTTGAGATATTGCAAGGTTTGAATCCCCGCGTACCTCTAGCCGTTGTATGCCCATAGATACGGCCATCCGAAGACCATGCAATAGGGCCTCGTATTCGGCTGCGTTGTTGGAGTCTGTGAATAGTATTTGGAGTACATACTGGACGACGTCTCCTATGCGGGATGTTAACATGACTCCCGCTCCTAGCCCCGCCAACATTTTGGAGCCGTCAAAATACATAACCCAATTGGAATATGCACCGTACTCTTTAGGGAGTTCAGCCTCTGTCCATTCGGCGACGAAGTCAGCCAACACTCACTACAAAAAATACACTTCCGTGATGATACGTGTTTGTCACAGTAGGTCACGTTTTCTGTCATGCATGTACATCCATGACAAATTTATGACAAAATCAAGATAGTCATACCGTCTTTGTCGTAGAAGTGTTCCATGACATTACCAAAATTATCATCACGGAAGTGTCCACTTCCATGATGATAAATCGTGCGTCACAGAAGTGCTTTCGTCAAGGGTGACCGACATGTGGCATCCACCGTAACGGAATGTTGTTAAGCTATCAGGTCCGGTTTTGGATCTGATAACCCGTTAACAGCCCCGACCAGTGGGGATTTTCCACGTGTATAATCATCATTGGCTGGAGGGAACACATGTCGGCTCGCCGTTGGGACAGATGTCATCCACTCATTGGACCCAAAGCGCCTATGATACATCGAAACATGGCACGGCCCAACAGAGGCCCATTCCTGTGAAAAGGCCGGCCCGTTTGACTTGGTCAAAAGGTGGCGGGTCGGCCCACGGCAAGCCTGTTAATGGCATGTTCGCATATAGCCCATTTACGTACTCGCTAACCTGTGACCCGTTTATGGCCTATCCGAATTAGGCCCGATGGCGTCATCTGGGCCGTCCAATATAATTCCAGCCTGTTTTAACTTCCGGCCCATGTATGGCCCATGACGTCTTTCGGCCCATATGAGGCCCTTAGTAACCCTCGGCCCATTAACGGCTCGTGGTAAAACTGGCCTGTGATGAACAGTGTATCACTTTATACCCATCAACGGCCCGTTATACCGTTAGGCGTTTCCAGCCCATGTTATCTTTCGGCCTTCTCAGGGCCCATTTATTCTTCGGCTCATTTCCAGCATTCGTTTACTTACGGCCCGTTACAGGCATTTTCTACTTGTGGGCCAAATTCAGCCCGTGGATACAGTCGGCCCATTTGTGGCTCGTTAATCTGTTGGGCCATTTTCATAGGATCATAAAATACGGCCGATTAACGGCCCGTTATGGTCAGCCCATAAAACGTACGATTTCCACTCTAGCCCATTTACGGCCCCTTATACGGCCCGTACAAGGCCCATAGATGAGACGGCCCATAGAAGGCCCATGGACCCAACGGCCCACATAAAGCCCATTGATCCGTCGGCCCATAGAAGGCCCATGGATCCGCTGGCCCATGGAAGGCCCATGGATTCGATAGCCGATAGAAGACCCACGGATCCGACAGCCCATAGAAGGCCCACGAATCCGACGGCCACAGAAGGCTAGGGATCGTACGTCCTGTAGATGGCCCATGGAACATATGGCCTATGGAGGGCCATGGTCACTACAACGTTCGGGCGAGTTGGCCCCCGTTTGAATGATATAGCATATTCAAAGAATTATCCTACTCTATACTATCACCTCTAAAAAACATACACTGTACAATAAAGAGACTAAGGCATAGAAACGTAGAATAATCCTACACTATACAATAAAGAAATTACAGCCGATTATACCCACTGGGCATTATGGTTCGGCACCAGTGATAATAAAGCATACACAAACAGAAAATTACATACACTGGGAAAATACAGCTCATACATCATGGACGCGCATCAATATAACTTACCATTTGAACTATAATCTCTTCAGAAAATAGGATTGGCCGGATTTAGATAGCACAAATTTTAGTCTGCAAAATCTCCAATTCCTTCGTTGTTACTTCAGTCTCTTGTTTCATTTTTTTAACTCTTGCATCTAATACTTGCATGTCCAGTCTCAACTTGTTGATTGTACATTCAGAATCATGTGCACGTTGTCTTGCCACCTCTAGTTGATGCTCGAGAACATCAGGACGTTCCACCAATCCATAATCATTCGGTAACGGCCATGCCGCACTGCTTGCTGATCTTTGTGTTGATGTCACTTCATCCTGAAATGTTTCTGTAAGTACACATGACTAGGGAAAAATATAATTACAATAGTGAAGCGAGCAAGACAGACTATTTTGTACATGGCAAAACAAGACTAACAATAATGTTACACGTCATGAAGCATAAGCAGGTGATATTTTAAAAAATTACAAAAAAGGTAGTCTATGCAGCCTGCATACAGAAATCTCTCTTAGCTCACTAGAGGAGCATGATGTTGGGGCCCAATCCAAAACACGGACAAGTTACAAATTTAGACAGCATGTTGCGTAGAAGTAAGCAAGCAGTTGGCCATTCTATAGGTCAATTAAAGTCTTAGGGAGCACAATGAACATCAGAGGATTTCATATAAACATACTACGGCAAGCAAAACTATGCAATCATTAGCCTAGTATAAACTAGATTGTGAGCCTCATTCAATAATAGTTGGTTAATAGACTTCAAAGCTTCAAGCACACTTCGGCAGAGTAATTAAATGGTAAGGCCTTTAATTATGTCAACTAATAGTTATACAAGTACCCAACATCGTGCATCATTCTTTGGGCATCTCATTAGCGAGGACAAATAAAGCAATTGAAAAGAGCAAATTAACTATGCCTGAAACAAACAAGGAATTGAACTGTTGAGTTGGATACAGTGACTTACCTTAACAGGTTGAAGAGGCTCAGCGCATCTCCTACTTCTCTTGCAAGGCTCCTTCCTAACATCTTGTACTTGGAAATCCTCGATCTTATCTTCATTGCACCCCCTCTGCAAGGTGACACAACCTAGTTAATCGTCTCCTTGGAAGATAAATATGCATATTTTCCAGTCTGTGAACACAAAAGGATGAGATTATAACAAAACAACACCACATAATGAAACATGCCGCATCTCTTACACTTGCACGCAATGAAATGAGCATTTACTATGTTCGCACTATGTAAAAACTAGGCATACCTTCGAACTGGATCTCCAGGTACTCTTGGAGAGCCTACTTTAGTGTACAGCCAAACCTTTATGTCACCTATGAGTTAGAAAAGGCCCCACTACAGCAGCCCTTAGTGTTTAAATCGTCGACAAGATCTGTTAGAGTGTTAGGTCAAGAACAACAAGTAATCAAAGCAAACAGTCCTATTATGGCTGGCTGATGCAAACAAGCAATTGAACATATGTGTGAGCAAATCTTACATATCAAGAAAAGAAGCAAGGAAGGAGGCTTAAACACCGTCACTTGACTGACCAGATTTAAGGGCCATTTAAACATCATGTGCAACGTATGAACTAACATAAACATTGCATATTCCAGATTCTATAATGGAATGCACATGTATTAGGTTATGCCATGTATGATCATGCCTAAATGTACACTATAGCAAAGTGTGAGTGATTCATCATTGCACGCACAATTGAATTGCAGGTTAAGGGCAGTTCTATTCCGCTTTTTAGGGCTTATTGTCAAAATAAGCCATAAAAGATGTAAAGAAGTCATTTTTGAGTTATGGGCTTGGGCTTAACTAATTTCTCTTTGGAGGGGGGTGTTTCGGGTAGAACCTCACTAAAAATTGAAGGGAAGGGGAATAGTGAAATGACTCTGTTGTCTGCCTATATTACACTCAAAATTCAACTGGTGACGCTCGCGTCACACCTCACCCTCAAGTAAAAACAAAAACGCAAGCGTTCATTGCCCTGCCCGCTTGCATCTCCTCTCCCCTTTCCCTCTACCCCGATCCCCTGCCTGTAGCAATAGGGTTCATCCAACAAGCCATCGCCACTGGTTCCATCTGGCCTAGTCCTCGATGATGCTTTGTCCAGCTAGGCTACATGGCCGGCGGGTAGGGGCAACTATCCCTGGCTTCTCCTCCCTCTAGTGACGCCCCTCATTCTCATGGTCTCCAGCAGCTGCTCCACTGTGGTTCGTCCAACGCACTACTCCGGCAGGCGCTGCACAACTACGGCTGATGCCACACTACGGCAGAAGGCACCTTATTCCCCCTCCCCACCTCCCAGGCCGTGGCCTTGAGGTGCTGTTGAAGGATGAGCTCATCCAACAAGGTGAGGATCTCCTCTGATTTTTTGCCAAATTTTCATTCTGATCCACTATACGATGAATTGCTATGAGCTGCTTCTGTTGCTCCTGTATGATGCATTGCTATGAGCTGCTCCTCCTGCTGCTATATGATGAATTGCTATGAGCTGTTGCTATATGATGAATTGCTATGAGCTACTTCTGCTGCTATATGATGAGTTGCTATAAGCTAGTCCTGCTGCTGTTGTATGATGAATTGCTATGAGCTGCTACTGCTGATGTTATATGATGAATTGCTATGAGCTGCTCCTGCTGCTGCTATATGATGAATTGCTATGAGCTGCTCCTGTTGCTCCTATATGATGAATTGCTATGAGCTCCTCCTCCTGCTGCTATATGATGAATTGCTATGAGCTGCTGCTCATATATGATGAATTGCACACTGTTGCTGCTGCTGTATGATGAGTTGCTATGAGCTGCTGCTGCTGCTATATGATGCTTTCAGGTGGTGCTGCTATATGATAATAACCAGCCACTTGGACCATCGAATTTCAATAAATAATTGTTCTTCATTTCAATGTGGGTCTTATGCTTTTCGCTTAAATTAGGCAATGGGATCTCTATGGAAAACATTGACCAAAGTAGATTGTGCCAAGTAGATGGTATCTTTGTATTTGCATTTTGAGCAAATAGTGATGGTCTGTTTTCCTATCATATTAATTACTGCACTGGGTTCAATTTGTGATGTTTGCAAGTCAAATTAATTTTCATATGGGCAGCAAAATGAAAAAATATAATGCAATCTAGACTTTTCACTTATCATACCAAAGATAAGCTGAAAACGCAATGAAAAGAACTGGTTGCTTATTACATGGAACTTATATTCACATGTGCTTATTTTCATAGGATAACTCGTAATAACTGTCCCTAAGAAACTTGGCCAATAGAACTGACATACAAATAACATGTCGTGATGATTGCAATGGAGGACTGACGTACCATAGCACACTGTATAGGCTCACCGCTGGCTCTCCTTTTTTTGCGATGTTCCATGAAATTGCCACATACATCTTGTACTTTTTCATTGTGTAACCCAATCTGCAAGTTGGCACGGCTAATTTCAGACATCTCTACATGATAATACATTGCATATCCCTTGCGCATATTTAAACCACCAATTAATGATTGTGTGCATAGCATAAACTAGCCATGACTCTGTGTGCTGGACTAGCAGGCACTCTAAGGGAGCCTAATGTAGTGTACTGGAATTCCTACATGCCACCTATGATTTTGTGTAATGTAACGCCTGTTCCTAAATATATGTCTATGTAGAGATTCCAAAGTATGGACGACATACAGATGTATATAGATGCATTTTCGAGTGTAGATTCACTCATTTTGCTCCGTATGTAGCCTATAGTGGAATCTCTAGAAAGACATATATTTAGGAACGGAGGTACGAGGTAGTATCATGTATGACATCTACACATCTAATTTAGTAGCCAATAGTAGAAATCATTGTCTGCACAAAGGGATTACTGGTTGAAAATCCTAGCAAAGCACGCTGGTAGGCACAGAACAATACAAAGAGAGAGAGAGACACAAGATCGTAGCAATGCCTCGGTCCAGGATCTTGTGTGGCCAAGCTGTTAGATCCAGAAGAAACATCGTCCTTGTAGTTTTTGCCAGCTGCATAACAGGTAACAGCGACATGTTAGTATATTTGAAGTACATCGGGCAAGTGATGCTGGACGGATTTAAAGGTGACAAGTACCTAGGCCGTGGCGGGTGAGGGAGTCCTGGACTAGGGGGTGTCCGGATAGCCGAACTATCATCTTTGGCCGGACTCCTAGACTATGAAGATACAAGATTGAAGACTTCGTCCCGTGTCCGGATAGGACTTTCCTTGGCGTGGAAGGCAAGCTTGGCGATCTGGATATGTAGATTTCCTACCATTGTAACCGACTCTGTAACCCTAACTCTATTCTCGTGTCTATATAAACCGAAGGGTTTTAGTCCGTGGGACGAACAACAATCATACCATAGGCTAGCTTCTAGGGTTTAGCCTCTGATCTCGTGGTAGATCTACTCTTGTACTACCCATATCATCAATCTTAATCAAGCAGGAGTAGGGTATTACCTCCATCGAGAGGGCCCGAACCTGGGTAAAAACATCGTGTCCCTTGTTTCCTGTTACCATCCGCCTAGAGGCACAGTTCGGGACCGCCTACCCGAGATCCGCCGGTTTTGACACCGACATTGGTGCTTTCATTGAGAGTTCCTGCGTGTAAATCGCCGTCGGGAAGGATGCCTCATCCCGCTTTAAAGACGATACTATCGCCAAAGGAGCCTTGGCCACTGGTCAGACTCTTCGGTTAGGTGGTTTTCTTATGACCACCAGTTCGGCCACTACGCCGACGATGACTTCTCGGGTCATCAAAACCAATCTTCACGTTAACTCGGAACTTGCCGAGCAGTTAGATGCGATCGAGCTCTCCTCCGTTAACGAGCTCTTGGATCGCGCCATGCATCACAGGAGTCGCCATTAGACTACGACGGATCGGGCCTAAAACCGATCTCGAGAGATCAACTCTCCCCAGGCTACCCATCATGTTGCTGTGGTAGAGGAGCAATACGGCGATTCTTCTTCTATCTTAAGGACTAGCTACGTCCGGATTCCCGATCCCTCCATGCCGGATTCCCGCAGAGGGACGGATGTCGATGAAGCCCTGAACTTAAAGCCAGGCGGCGGGTTGGATTCATTGGATAGCATTCAAAAATCCAAACTTCCAAGTTCGGAAACTTCTCGGCCCCTAAGTCTTAAATTGGACGGGGTTCCGGATCTAGTTCCACCCGCCCACCCAAACATTAGCGATCTATCCCGAATTCGGCAAGAGCCCGCTGAAACAGTACATCATTACAGGGCCAGATTCCTCCTGGTTATGGACAGGATAAAGGACTGCCGAGAGGAGGACGCAATCTCACTTTTCTGCAATAATTGCACGGACAAGGGAATCCTAAACGCCATAAGTCGTCACGAAATTACACGCTTTGCTGACTTGGTGACCATAGTACAAAAGTACTGTGCGATGGAGAGTGCTTGGAAAACCGAAAGTAAATTTTGGGATAATCCGGCCCCGAATACATCCCTAGTCCGAAATAAAAGGGTGCATCATCACCAAGCACACTGGGTAAACATCAAAAAACAAAACCCCCTAAAGGGTAATGGAACGTCTTTGGAGGGTTGGCTAAACAGACCACCGCAAAATTCATAGCAAAGAGGGCGCCACTCCAACTCATAGCCTTCGAAAGCATGTTGGATACTACTACAGGTGGCCAAAAGTGGCGAAGAGCTTCTAGCCTCAGAATCCCAGCCCAGCAACACCAGTACGGTGTTAACAGTCTTCAAGACTTTCGCATCAAATAACATGCGGAAACGAACACTCCGCAACCTTGCCGAAGTCTACCAAGTTGCAACAATAAATCCATGGAGTGACACGGCTATTACCTTTAATGCCGGATGTTAACCAAAATTCGAACAGCCCGAGCACCGCTTGCATTGGTCCTCGGTCCAATAGTGGACGGCTTTCGCCTACTAAGGTACTCATGGATGGCGGCAGCGGACTAAACCTCATCTATGAGGAAACCCTCCAAAAATGGAAATAGACTGGAACCGCATTGAGCGAAGCAGCACAACCTTTAGAGGAATAATCCCTAGCCGAAGCATGCTGCACAGGAAAAATCACACTGGACGTAGTGTTCGGTCACCGGACAATTACAGGTCCGAGGAGGTCACATTTCAAGTGGCCCCGTTCAGCAGCGGATATCACGCTTTATTAGGGCGAGAGGCATTCACAATTTTTCAAGCTATACCCCATTATGGGTACATGAAGCTTATAATGCCCGGACCTAACAGAATCATCACTCTCGCTAGTGATCCGAACATAGCACTCCGCGCCGAAAACAAGATAGCCGCACTAGCCCTCGAGGCACTAGCCGAAGCCCTAGCGGCCGAGGAACTCACTGCGATGCGCTCCACGGTGAACAGGGATGATGTGACACTTGATAAAAGATCCAAGTCCACCTCTTTTAAACCAGCTGATGAAATAGTCAAATTCCAAGTCCACCCAACGGACCCTACAAAGACGGACTCCATTAGGGCACAATTAAACCCTGATGTAGACGCCGCACTACGAGAATTTCTACGAGAAAACTGGGACATTTTTGCATGGCACCCTTCAGACATGCCAGGAATCCCACGTCGGCTGGCCGAACACAACCTAAATACCCTAAAAGGATTCAAGCCAGTCAAACAGGCACTTCGGCGCTTTACCGAACCCAAGAGACAGGCCATGGGAGAGGAGCTAGCCAAACTTTTGGAAGCCGGATTCATCAGAGATATAAAACATCCGGAATGGCTAGCAAACCTGGTGATGGTACCAAATAAGGATAAATCCTGGCGCCTATGTGTTGATTTCAAAGACCTTAATAAGGCTTGCCCAAAGGATCCCTTCCCCCTCCCTCGCATTGATCAAATTATCGACACTACAGCAGGACACGACTCATTGTGCTTCCTCGACGCATACTCCGGCTACCACCAAATCAAGATGGCGGAGCTGACCAAGCCGCAACAACATTCATCAC
The DNA here is from genome assembly GCA_021605145.1 of Aegilops bicornis. Taxonomy (NCBI): domain Eukaryota; kingdom Viridiplantae; phylum Streptophyta; class Magnoliopsida; order Poales; family Poaceae; genus Aegilops; species Aegilops bicornis. Next base: position 602,325,177 of record CM038670.1, read on the forward strand.
TCCATACGGCCCATTCGCTTCAACACAATGCCCTTCGGGCTCAAAAACGCCAAGCAACATATATCAGCGCATGATTCGTATATGTCCTGCAAACCAAATCGGCAAAACAGTGGAAGCATATGTAGATGACGTGGTCGTCAAATCCAAGCATGTCGAAACTCTAGTAGACGACTTGAGGCTCACATTCGACTATCTTCGAAAATATGACATTAAGCTCAATCCGGAAAAATGCGTCTTCGGCCTCCCAGCTGGAAAGCTCTTGGGCTTCATTGTGCCCGGTAGAGGAATTGAAGCAAACCCAGCCAAGATCCAAGCTCTGTCACAATTGGATATTCCAAAAGACCTCAAGCAAATACAAAAATTGACTGGATGCATAGCGGCTCTAAGCCGCTTTATTTCCGCTTGGGAGAAAAGGCGTTACCCTTTACCGCCTCCTCCCACAAGACCGAACACTTCGAGTGGGACGGATGCCGCCACGGCCGGACTCGAAGAAATAAAAGCCATATTGGCAACAAATCCGGTCTCCGCGCTACCAACATGGGCGAACCAATGATATTATATATCGCCGCAACAGATCAAGTTGTCAGCGCGGTGCTCGTCGTCGAACGAGAAACGGACGGACACAGGTTCCCTCTTCAAAGACCGGTTTACAATGTGTCCACTATCCTAACTCCATGCAAGTCCCGGTACCCAGATTATCAAAAGATAGCATACGCGGTGTTCATGGCATCCTGGAAGCTGCGACACTACTTTCAAGAGTGTTCGATAACGGTAGCCTCCGAAGTACCTCTTAACGACATTATAAACAACCACGACGTGACAGGCCGGATTGCTAAATGGGCCATAGAGCTCCTTCCATTCGACATAACTTATAAGCCACGATTTAGCTATTAAGTCGCAGGTTTTGGCCGACTTCGTGGGTCGAATGGACCGAAGCCGAACTCCCTAAAGAGTACGGCGCATACTCAATTGGATCATGCACTTTGACGGCTCCAAAATGTTGGTCGGCCTGGGGCTGGCGTTGCCCGACGTCCCCAACCGGGACATAGTCCAATACGCCCTTCGAGATAATGTATACGGACTCCAACAACGCAGCCGAATACGAGGCCCTTCGCACGCCTCCGGATGGCGCCTCCATGGGCATTAAACGCCTAGAGGTGCGCGAGATTCGAACCTCGCGATATCTCAAATAAACGGACACTTTGATGCCAAAGATCCAAAATGGCAGCGTATCGCAATGCGGTCCTAAAAATGTCAGCCGCAGTTCAAGGGCTGGAATTTCATCATATAGCCCGGATAACAACCAAAGCGGCGGATGTATTGGCACACATCGGCAAGAAACGAAATGCCGCCCCGCCCAACATCTTCCCGGAATGGCTGTTCAAACCATCCGCATTTATGGGAAGGAGTCTGAAATAACAATCCGGATCCAACCGCACCGCCTGACACCGAACACTCTGACACAATCGGAGGCTCTGCCAACGAGATAACACCCTCCGCCCACGAAATAATGGCGGTTATCACCCCGTGGATGGAACCATTCCTAGCCTACCTAACTAGGCAGGAACTCCCCGAGGACCAAAATGAGGCTCGCTGCATAGTACGGTGATCCAAAGCCTATAAAGTCCATGAGGGAGAGCTCTATAAGAAAAGCACAACAGGAGTCCTTCAAAGGTGTATCTCCGAAGAGGAAGGGCGAAACCTCCTGGCCGAAATTCATGCCGGACTGGGTGGGCACCACGCCGCAGCCCGGGCCCTTTTAGGCAAGGCCTTACGTATAGGATTTTATTGGCCGACGGCCGGGGCAGATGCGCAGGATTTAGTCCAACGATGCGTCGGTTGCCAGCTTTTTGCTAACCAAAGCCACATGCCACCCACCACCCTCAAAACTATACCCATCACCTAGCCGTCATGGTCCGGGGCTTGACATGGTTGGACCCCTTAAGGGAGGAACCCACAAGCAAAAATACCTATTGGTCATGGTGGATAAATTCACCAAATGGATAGAGGCCAAGCCTGATAAAATGGCCGAATCCAGGCCGGTAATAGACTTCATATCAGGGGTAGTGCACCGTTACGGCGTCCCCCACAGTATCATCACTGATAACGGCACCAACTTCACGGTCGACGAGGTCAAATTATGGTGCAAAAACATGGGCATCAAGCTCGATTACGCCTCAGTCTATGACCCTCAAACCAACGGTCAAGTCGAGCGAGCAAACGGTCTAATCATGAGCGGCATTAAACCCAGACTAGTGCGGTCCCTCAAGGATTCTAACACGCACTGGGTTGAGGAGCTCGACTCCGTACTCTGGGGGCTGCGGACCATGCCGAATCGTACAACCGGATTCACACCATTTTTTATGGTGTACGGCGCAGAGGCAGTCTTGCCCTGCGACATAATGCATGACTCACCTCGCGTGCACATGTATGAAGAAAGAGAAGCCGAGCTCGATCGGCAGGACAGTTTGGACGCATTGGAGGAAGAGCGCGACGTGGCCAAAGCTCGTTCCGTATTTTATCAACAGCAGGCTCGAAGATATCAAAGCAGGGAAGTACGGGCCAAAGCTTACAACGTTGGCGAACTAGTTCTACGCTCACGGACAAGAAAAGGACAAACTCAAGCCCAAATGGGAAGGTCCCTTCATCATCGACCAGGTCCTGACCGGGCGGAGCATACCGTCTGCAAAACGATCGGATAACCGACTCGAGCCGAACCCATGGAACGCAACCCGTCTATGAAGATTCTGCGCTAAGCGCTGGACTCGAAGTTCGCCTCCTTCCTCCGCCCACATTTTCTATTTTTGCTGTCTTTTATTTCTCTCCTTCCTCCTCCTTCTTCTTGAAGCCTTTAGAGGCTCGTTTGCGCTTTGTTCAAGCACATACTTGACGCTGTCCGCGCCATTATACCTGAGGGCTTCTTTAACAGAAGCTTATTTATACGGGCTTCATGCCCAACACATGTGTCAAACTTCCGCATGTACCTTTTACTCACCATTATATGCATCGATATGACTTAAGTTTTGGCCAAGCTGGGTTGCCTGGCTCCTGTGCTTACCCCTATGTTCCCGATTGTTCGGCTAGGTGGTAAAGGAGCACCTCTGCGATTATTACTGCCGGGTCACCGGATGTGTACCTCAGACCGGGTGAAGCCAAAGCTAAGCGTTCTTAAGGGAATATTCGGTCGGTGAACTAAAAGATGATTTTAACTATTTATCCATCTGCCGCCTCAGATGATTTTTTGCTTTCTTAGCAGTTTGGACATGCACTTTAGGGCATGCCTCCCAGGGAAAGGAACCCTTAATGGAACTATTCTCCCTGGAAGATGTTTCTTACTATCCATGTAATATAACATAACTGTCGGCGTTCTGGGAACGGGGGTCCCCAGACTTGCCTACCTGCGGCCTGCGGCGTGGCTCAAAGGAGGCCCAGGACAGCCCATCTTCATCAACACAAGCTCAAGACCCTCGCGAGGGGCCAGATTCATGAGGCGGACGACTGTGAGCTTCCTCAGGCACGGCCTTGTCAGGTTGGCTCATGAGGAGGCGGAGAGTTCAAGGCAGGGTACCTCGTGAGGTGCCCTTGACACAAGCCATGATGACCAAGGGCACCAGTCGGGCGCCAGCCCGCGCAGTGTCCTCCTTTCCTCTTTGGTGCAAAGGGAGCAAGCGCAGGCAAGAGCATCAAGCAAAGGCATCCGCTTTGATTGCAACAAGACCAAGACCAGCCCCAACGCTGGAAGGGGGTCATCGTGGAGCCCAAGCGGGCGTCATCACTGAGCCTTTGGCGGCGAGGACCAACTTTAGTCAGGATAAGTGTACCTGTTGTTCCCCTTCAAAATGGCCAATTGTTGGCGCCCTTCCGCTCAATATTTGGGAAGAGGCCTGTGGCCTCCGTCTATATAAGTAGAGCTAGCCACCGTAGTAGAGGGGGCGGGCATTAGGAATCCAGAGAGAGAGAGATAGAGACCCGATCCTCAAGCTAGAGCGACGGAACACCACCTAGCAGTTCATCACATCCACCAAGAACAGACCCTCGCGAGGCTGTTCTTCCCTGTATTGTTCCTCATCTTCCCAAGAGGCAATCCACCACACCACAAACTAGAGTAGGGTATTACACCACAACGGTGGCCCGAACTAGTATAAATCTCGTGTCTCTTGTGCTGTTCTTTTGAGTAGTTTAGGTCCCAGCGATTCGGTGAAGTGCGAGACGGTGGAGGGTTGGATCTCCGCGCGCACCCCAGAGTTCAAACCTTAAGGGTCTGCCGGAACCCGAAATCCGACATTTGACGCGCCAGGTAGGGGTGCGCCGGACTCTGCCTTCCGTTGCCGCGTTCTCCCCCGACCACCGCAACCATGTGTGACGCCCGTCGGGCCCGCGCTGAGCGCCGAGCCGCCCTCGCCTCCCATGTCGCCCAGACGGCTCCCGTCGGGGGGCGCCCTCGTCGTTCCCCGTCACCTGCCATCAACGCCGCTATCGCCCGGGCGGGAACGAAAGCAAGCGTGCCGCCCCAAAGACTCCGGCCCATGAGGCGGACGGCCGTGACCGCCACGCTTTTCGCCACCTCGCTGGTTCTTTCGCCACGCGACGCTTCAAGGCGCTATGGAGGCCCGAAGGCTGCACTCATCGCGCTAACGAAGCTCTCGCATTACCGCTTGCCGACGACGTTTACGAAGAATGGTTTCGACCGAAGTCGCTGAAGCTTCGTCTGCTGCCGCAGAGGCGACCGCTGTCCGTCTTCGCCGCACCGCACTCGCTTGCTGGCGATGAACCTCCCGGGCGCCACCGCCTCCTCAAGACGGCGCGCCTTTGGGCGGTCTCGGGCGGAACCTGCTCGCCAGCGCCAGCTGCAAGAGCAGAGCTGCTAAGAAGTTCCTTGCCCGCAAGAAGCTGCCCGAGCGCCCCCGCCCAAAGACGCCAAGACCCTGCGCTGCCCTTAGCCGCGGCGCAGGGAGGCCCACAAGACCAAGCCCTCTGTCGTCCGATGCCCCCCGCGGCCACGGCGGGCTGCCGCGCCTTCACTTCCGAGCTGCGCAGCGCCGCGTGGCCCGCCAAGTTCAAGCCAGACCTGCCTCCACGCTACGACGGCATGGTTGACCCTACGGAGTTCCTCCAGCTCTATGAGCTGGGCATCGAGGCTGCCAACGGGGATGAAAAGGTGATGGCGAACTGGTTTCCCATGGCGCTCAAGGACGAGGCCCGCACTGCTCTCGAACCTGGCCCTGTGCACGATCTCTTCCTGGGCCGAGATGCGCACCGCCCATCGCCAACTTCCAGGGTACTCGCGACCGCCACCCGCCGTGAGCGACATGCGCCGAATCACAGCGGCCGTGGGAAACCCTGCAAAAGTACATCCAGTGCTTCAACAACGCGCGCCTCAAGATCCCCAGGGTAAAGGAGGAGGCCATCATCTCCGCCTTCTCGAACGGCGTGCGCGACGTCAAGATGAAGGAGGAGCAGGCGATGCATGAAGATCTGCACCTCCCGGAGCTGTTCAACTTGGCGACCAAGTGCGCCAGTAGCTGAGGAGGGCGCCTCCTCCTCGAGCTGCCTGCCGTGGATCCCAAGAGAAGAAGTCCAAGGCCAAGGACGTGAAGCCCAAGGGGATGCCATGCTCGCGTCAACAAGACACCAAGCGAGGCAGAGATCAGCCCGAGTCCTCCAAGGGAAGCCGCAGATCAAGTGTACCACGACCTCCACACCCACAACACCAATGAATGCCAAGAACTCCGGCCAGAAGCGAAGGAAGGGCCGGGCAGACGCCTGAGCGCAGCGACTGGGCTACGGCCGAGGAGGAGGAAGGAATGCAGACGCTGGAAGACCGCGGTCCGCGCCAAGGGTGGCGCGACCAACCTCGCGAGGACCCTGGCAAGACCCACCTCGCGAGGGGGGCCGAGGGATCAGCCTCGCGAGGATCGCCTGCAGGGAACGCAGGCCTCCCTCCGCTGCCGCCGCCACCAAGGAGAATTGAAGACCATCATCAGGACGAGGGGGCTGGGGGCTTCCAGGAAGCGCGTGCGATCGCCTGCATCCTGGGCGGAGCTCAAGCCCCAGCCTCTCAGCGCATTTTCAAGCAGTTCGCTCGCGAAGTGAATGCAGTCCTCCCCAAGGTCGAGGCCACACGCCCTCTCAGGTGGTCGGCGTGCGCCATCACGTTCAGCTCAGGGGATCAGCTCAAATGCGTAGCCACAACCGGAGTTCTCCCGATGCTTTGCTCCCCAATCATCAACAACGTGCTGGTCACCAAGACCCTCATCGACGGCGGGGCAGGGCTCAACGTCCTGTCCGTGGAAACATTCAACAATCTTCAAGTGCCCTACAGTCAGTTCAGCCAACCAAGCCCTTCTCCGGAGTCACCGACGGCTCCACGGTCCCGATCGGGCTGGTCCGCCTTCCTGTCACCTTTGGGGCTCGCGACAACTACCACACCGAGCTCATCGACTTCGACGTCGCCCACATTCGCCTGCACAACGCCATCCTTGGGTACCCAGCGTTGGCCAAATTCATGGTCAGAACCCACCATGGCTACAACGTCCTCAAGATGCCAGAAGCGGCGGGGTCATCACGGTGCCTGCGAAGAGAGAGACGCGGTGTGCTCCTCGAGCGAGCCTTTCAGGCCGCTGCTGGAAGACCAGCACCACATCAGCAGGAGGCCTCCTGGCCGCACCCAAGAAGAAGAAGACATCGATCGACCCGGCTCCTCAAGAGACAGTTCTCAGGCCCGTGATCGGGCCAGGGGAGCCTCCTTCCATCGCATAGGAAAGCGCCCACCGCCTCCTCAGCGGGGCTCGGAGGCTCTCCCCGAGGGCCGCCGACCTCGCCAAGGTCTCGAGGGAGGCGCTTGGGCACCACGTGGAGGCGTGTTTCAAGCGCTTCCCATGCAAGCAGAGCAAAACCGTAAGGGCGTAACCTCAAGAGTCTCAAGTTAGCAAGGCTATCCAAGAGCTACAGGAGTCAAGGGTCATGAGGGGCAGCCGCCGCCTTCCCGCTGTGGCCCCCCATCCTGGCGAGGATGGTGGGCTGCGCCAGACGACATACCAGGCTCAACCGAGCCGCATCTCAAGAGCGCCTGCCCTCGCGAGTGGGACGCTATGAGGTCCGCCCCACATCTATGCACGCATGCCTTATGGCCTGCCAAACGCGGGCTGCCAGGCACCAGCTGCCTCATGAGGACCATCCCGAGGCTCAAGATGTCAAGCACGCCTGCAGCCCCGCGGAGATGGAGATGGCCCCCGAGGAGCCGCCAACGCCTCCCGAGCCTTCCGAGGCCCTCGGACCTGGGGCTCGTGAGGATCGGCTCCCGCAGCCCACCGAGTCTGCTACACCAACACCCCTTCATCCCCAACATCACCAGTGACATCTTTAAGTTTTATTTCCTACTGGGAGCGCCTTCAGGTCAAGATTATTCCTAGGACGCATGGGTCCGTCCCTCATGCATATATCCCTTTTACTTCATGTCCTTAGCTTATCCTGGGGGCGCCTGGGCTGCATCATCCCCAAGCCGCCGGGCCAGTCCCCAAATGGCATGTATCCTTCCGCTTCTTCCTTAGGATTATGCTCTCGCTCCGCCATGCTTATTATTTGGTGCCTTTTCCTGGGTGGCGGAATCTTGCACGTTAAAGGGGGTGCCCGAGCATCGCGACTCAGGCTCCTACCGCTCTCCGCCCTCACCCTCCGGGTCTTGTCCATGGCATCGCGACTGGCTTGCCACCGACGGCCGAGACCAGCCCGAGAGCCGGGACCCGAGGACGAGAGTTCCCTCATCTAACCCAGCTTATGCGTTAAAGGGGTGCCCGAGCATCGCGACTCAGGGCTCCTACCAGCTCTCCGGCCCTCACCCTCTGGTCTTGTCCATGGCATCGCGACCTGGCTTGCCAGCGACGGCTGAGACCAGCCCGAGAGCCGGGACCCGAGGACGTCGAGTTGCTGCATCTGACCCAGCTTGCGCGTTAAAGGGGGGGTGCCTGAGCATCGCGACTCAGGGCTCCTACCGGCTCTCCGGCCCTCACCCCTCTGGTCTTGTCCATGGCATCGCGACCTAGCTTGCCAACATGGCTGAGACCAGCCCGAGAGCCGGACCCGAGGACGAGAGTTGCGTCATCTAATCCAGCTTATGACATTAAAGGGGGTGCCTGAGCATCGCGACTCAGGGCTCCTACCGGATCTCCGGCCCTCACCCTCTGGTCTTCTCCATGGCATCGCGACTTGGCTTGCCAGCGACGGCTGAGACCAGCCCGAGAGCCGGGACCCGAAGACGTAGAGCACCGGCATCTGGCCAAATTTGCAGGAACACACTCGAAGACAAGGCCCAGAGCCAGGCGCAACCCGCCTTGTGGTAGGGCCTCGCGAGTCCCGCGCTGGCTCACGGGTGCCCCAACACACCTCGCGAGGCCTCTCGTGCCTCTCCCAAGCAACTAACGGCAGGACTAACGATCTCCACGGCGAGCTCTCGTTCCTTTGTGGTGAACCTGCAGGGTCCATCCAAGGAGCACGAAACGACCTCGCCACGCAATCTCTCGTTGGCCAAGGCGCGGACCTGGCACCGCACCAGGAAGCATTGTACTAACCCTCGAGATAAGTCACCCTCTGGACACACTAGTTATCACAACACCACCCCCACACTCAATGCAACCCCGTGTTAGCAATGTTGCTCTCCTTTCTCACCGAATGATGGCCGCTTGAGCGCCAAGGGGGACCCCGAGCATCGCGACTCGTAGGCTCTTATCGACCTCGGGCCGCTCACCACCTGGCCTTGACCACGGCATCGCGACCTGGCATACCAGCGACGGCTGAAGCCGCCTTGGGACTGGGACCTGTCGGCGCAGAGCACCAAGCCCTCACGAGGTCTGAAAGGAAGAAACTGAGCTAGAACGGAATGAGCATCTCGCACTGCTTCATGAAAAGGGTTATATTGAAAAACGAAGCTACAAACATCTTACAAGCCCCGCGGGGTAAACTCTTGGCTCGTCGCAGGAACAAAAAACGCGAATCCTAAGGAGTCCTATCTACATGGACCACCACGGCAGACGCCATCATCAACAGTGGGCCACCCGGTCCGGAGCCAACCCCATCCAGATCAGGGGCGGCGACGGCTCGACGAGCCCGCCTGCTCCGGAGCGTGCAGCTCGAGGGCTCGTAGCTGTCGTCGCTCGTCTCCGGCGTCGCGAAGAGCTCGGCGGAGTCGCTGGATCCTCCGGTGCCTTCGTCGCCTGAGAAGCTGCCAAGGGAGTGGTCGGTCGACCTCCGTCTCACCGTAGCAGGGCCCCGACCGCCTCTCCCGGGGCAGCGCTCCAGCTGACGACCCTCCGCGTCAAGGAGCTTGAAGGACATCACCGAAGCACCGTCGTACTCCAGGTGGATCATGAGGGCGCCCCTCGTCCTGCAGACCCGGGCGACCTCGCTCCAGCCTCGTGTCATGAAGACCTCGCCGGGCAACTATCATGCGACCTTCGCCTGCCGCGACGGTGCCAGAGCCAGATGCTGCAGCCAGAGTCCTGTGGGCTCCTTCGCCGCGACGGAGGCGAAGAAAGAAGGAAGACGAATCCAAGACTTGGGAGGCGTGGTGACGCGGAGCACGAACTCCCGGTAGGAGCCCTCGGCGTGGACTCCAGGTGGGAAGACGCACACCTTCGTGACCCGCCGGCATCGTCGGTGGCGCCGCTCGTGGCGCCCGACGTCGCCTCCTTCAGGGCCACCAATTCGCGCGTACAAGGGAAGAGGAAACCCTGGTGGCGGTCGCACGCACTGCAGCATGGGCGCCTCGCACGCGCCTCCCGCCTCGACACGGAGAGCAAGCCGCTTCTTTGGGGGAGCGGGTCAGATCCTCTTGAGGAGCCTTTCCTTCACTTCCACGGAGAACCGCGGATCGGAACCATGGCAACCAGACGAGACGAGGAAGAGCGTAAGTAGAAGGATAGATCGAAGGGCGACGCTGTTTCGTACTTATAGCCGGGCGAAGGCCAACCGCCGCCTCCACGATCACCGATCTTGATCGACCATGCATGCAGGGACTTGTCGAGTCCAGCGGTTACCGAGGCATCGTGGGGAGCAAGGCGCATCGCCCAATCAACCGCCACGCGCCGCCTAAGGCCGCAGGCTGTTAGGGGCCCGTGACGCTCAGACTTGCCCTTTCGCCTCTCTGCTCGACCAAGTTCGGGCGCGCCAGGCCCGGGGGCTCTTGTCGGCGTTACGGGAATGGGGTCCCCAGACTTGCCTACCTGCGGCTGCGCGGCGTGGCTCAAAGGAGGCCCAGGACAGCCCATCTTCATCAACCCAAGCTCAAGACCTCGCGAGGGGCAAGCCTCATGAGGCGGATGACCAGGAGCTTCCTCAGGCACGGCCTCGTCAGGTTGGCTCATGAGGAGGGGGAGAGTTCAAGGCAGGGTACCTCGTGAGGTGCCCATGACGCAAGCCATGACGACCAAGGGCGCCAGTCGGGCGCCACCCCGCGCAGCGTCCTCCTTAACTCTTTGGTGCAAAGGGAGCAAGCGCATGCAAGAGCATCAAGCAAAGGCATCCGTTTCGGTGCAACAAGACCAAGACCAGCCCCAACGGTTGGAAGGGGGTCATCATGGAGCCCAAGCTGGCGTCATCACCAGAGCCTTTGGCAGGCGAGGACCAACTTTAGTCAGGATAAGTGTACCCGCTGTTCCCCTTCAAAATGGCCAATTGTTGGCGCCCTTCCCGCTCAATATTTGGGAAGAGGCCCAGGGCCTCCGTCTATATAAGTAGAGCTAGCCACCGTAGTAGAGGGGGCGGGCATTAGGAATCCAGAGAGAGAGAGATAGAGACCCGATCCTCAAGCTAGAGCGACGGAACACCACCTATCAGTTCATCACATCCACCAAGAATGCACCCTGAGGCTGTTCTTCCCTCAGATCTTATTCCTCATCAGCCCAAGAGGCAATCCACCACACCACAAACTAGACTAGGGTATTACACCACAACGGTGGCCCGAACTAGTATAAATCTCGTGTCTCTTGTGCTGTTCTTTTGAGTAGTTTAGGTCCCTGCGATTCAGCGAAGTGCGAGACGGTGGAGGGTTGGATCTCCGCGCGCACCCCAGAGTTCGAACCTTAAGGGTCCGCCGGAACCCGAAATCCGACAATAACTAGTTGGGCACTTGTCTGATACAACAATAATGACCCCTACGCCCTGTCTCCATGCATGCCCCGGTTCTTACATAACCGCGAGGGTATTCGGACACACTCCGGACTATTGGGTCCCGAGGTCGGCGAAAAGGTCCGCTATGACAAACGATCTACAATCCGGCTAGAAGACATTTTTCATGTCATATTCAATTACGTAGTCAACTCGACTAATTGTATTCCTCCTCAATGCCATCTAATAGGCTATCTAATTTACAATCTTGCTGGGAATACTTGGCGGCCAATTCTACTTGGCCGTACACTAAGCTTACAGGGATCCCTTCCCATAAGGCCCCACAGGTCCGACCTCGGCCATGTGGTTTGGGTCAGCCTTTGTGTACCGCGTCTTTACCATGGCCCAGGCCTCCCTGGCGCCTTGACGGCAGGCCGATATCTTCCATAGTCGGAAGCGCCGCCGTGCTCCTTGAAGCCGCTCTGCCAGCTCCCCAATGCCTTCGGGCAGGGAGATAGATGGCCACAAGGCCTGGGCGACGCCTTTCATCACCTGCCGAACTTGTTCGCAGGTAGCTGACGCAGTTCGGGAAGAAGATCACCCGAAGAACTGGGCATCTCCTCCTCAGGACGACCTGTGAGCAAACCTATATACATGTTTATGTTAGTCGCCTTCCTCGCCGAACTCTTTCAAAGTTCGTTTAAGCACTTACTGAAAATGCCACGACGAAGCCGTCGATTCTCCTTTACGGAGTCAGCCAACTGGGCACGAACATCCTTTAGTTCCTCACCCTGTTGGGTGTTGGCATCTTGGAGGTTATTTTTCTCCTGCCGCACCCTCGTAAGCACGCTCTCGCCACCTTTAGTCGGCGCAGGAGCTGTTGCTTGTCTGGATCCATCCCGGCGCTTATCTCGCAATGTTAATGTTAGATTTATGCACGCTACCGCACTTTGCGTAAACTACTTCTACTTTGAAGGGCATATATTACCGTGAGGAGTCTTCATGGCTTCCCCGGTCGTGGCCAAGTCTTGACCTCAAGTTGGGCCTTGCACTCTTCAAGCTCACCGGGACAAATGGGTATTCTTTTCGGTAAGAACTCAGATTCCAAATGATCCTTAAATCATTTATCCTAACTATTTTAAGTCTCGTGCTACTCTTGGCATATATAATCACAAAATTCCTTACCCTATGTCTTTCACATACTGCTCGTGGCTCTGGCTAGGCCATCTTGAGCGGCACGGACGCGGCGCTTCTCCCGAACTAAAGGCGCCCAACACCTCTTGGGAGAAACATGCGCCACGTAGAATAGTCCTCGGTGCCTATGATTCATGGCGCTCTCCACCTCCGACTTGGTGGTGGATAATGTCGGCATCCTCCGTTGGAGGAGCATCCGACGACGCCTCGTGTTTGTACCCCTTCCGGACTCGGCTTTTGAGCCTGGTTGGCGGAGGTCCGATTGGCAACTTCTCCGGACTCGGTCCGGCGAGCTCTTTTCCCCGAAACCACGAGCGCCGCAGTGCCTCCCAGAACCTCTCCTTAAAACACGATGGCACTTAATACTGTTGCGCCCGACGTCTCGAGTCGTCTGCGCACTTCTTTTTCCGCTTTCTTTGGACCGAAAGGCTGCGGACAGGCTCGGCTTCCCGTTCAAGACACCCCTGCGTAAACACCATCAAATACGTGGTGATTAGAAGTAAAGCACGGTGGGTCATGGTATCCCGACTTCGGGTCACAAGCACAGGAGGCCAGAAATAATCCGGGGTAGTCGGCCATAATGGCAACCAAAGCATTGTCGATGCTAAGTTGGTGGAACACCCCGTCGATCAGCTCCACCTTTATATCCGGGTCCTATTCGGAGGCCGGATCGAGGGGCCGTTCCGGATCCTCGGGTTGTGGGGGCGGGCTGTGTATCTTCTCCACGGCCCGGCGCAGTTCCTGCGTAGAAACCATGAAATGAGATATTTAACCACGGGAACATGGATCGGACAGGCCACTAAGGTATTTGCTTACCCAACTTCGAGGATTATTCAAGAAAACCTGCCTGTGGACCTGACGTGGAGAAAATCCTCCTCTTCCCTTTGTACATGGCGGACAAGGTCTTCACCAGTTCGGTGACCGATCCCGCCCTTTGCGGCCATGGCGGGTGGCATCGTCCTCCCGTTGAAGTCCCACATGGGTGGCCCCTATATTGGGCGGCTGCACTTCATAATGCAGGTTGCCATGACTCCAATCGTGGTTAATCCGGCATGAGCCAGTAATCTTATTCGGCTCATCAAGTAAAGGACGTCCCGATCATTTTCCCTGTGGGGGCTCCGCGGGCGCCAGCTTAGGCGCTTCTTCAGAGGAGCGTTGCTACACTCCGGAAGGCCAATCCGAACAGGATCCGGCAGCGGGACGTCCTCCATGTAAAACCATTCCGAGGGCCAGTCCTCGGACGCCTTCTTTGGGGTTCTGGATAAGTATCCGGTCCCGGCGATGCACCATAGTTCGGCTCCGCCCACTTGATATATTGACCCTTCGTGAGAACGAGGCACAAGGCAGAACAATCTCTTCCACAGAGCTAAATGGGCCTCAACGCCCAGAAACAGCTCGCAAAGGGCCACAAAGCCTGCTATATGCAAGATGGAGGCAGGCGTAAGGTTGTGAAGCTGGAGGCCGTAGAACTCCAGAAGCCCTCGGAGAAACGGATGGATTGGAAATCTGAGTCCTCTCATTAGGTAAGAGACGAAGCATACCCGCTCTCCCTTAGAGGGATCGGGGACGCTCTCTGCCTGCTTCCCACCCTTATAAGTGGCGAGTCCGGAACGCACCGGAACCATGAAGGCCGGGGGAAGGAATCCCTTGGTTTGGAGCACCACCAATTCGATCTGCGGGACTGAGCATCTCCCCCAATCTCCGGGCTGAGGGGTGGGAGCGCGAGAGGAGGAGCTGCGTCGACTGTCCATGGTGGAGTGGATTTTTTTATCAAGGGCGCTCTGATGAAGGCTCGCGAAGGGAGGATGGTGCGATCCGGATCTGGATCCGCGTCTCTTTTATAGACGGCTCATTTGCACAGCAAGGGGGGTAAATGTAAAGATACCCTGACTTTTCACATTCGTTCGACACGTGGAAGATGGCCATTGTTGGGCGTGGAAGCCAAGAAGCACGATATTCACAAGAAAGCCGAAAACTATTCAACACAGGATTCGAAGAGGAACCCGCCTTGCAATGTCGAAGACAATCAACACGCCGGACTTATCATCATTGAAGCCTGATTCGAGGGCTATTGAGGGAGTCCTGGACTAGGGGGTGTCCGGATAGCCGAACTATCATCTTTGGCCGAACTCCTGGACTATGAAGATACAAGATTGAAGACTTCGTCCCGTGTCCGGATAGGACTTTCCTTGGCGTGGAAGGAAAGCTTGGCGATACGGATATGTAGATTTCCTACCATTGTAACCGACTCTATGTAACCCTAACCCTATTCAGTGTCTATATAAACCGAAGGGTTTTAGTCCGTAGGACGAACAACAATCATACCATAGGCTAGCTTCTAGGGTTTAGCCTCTCTGATCTCGTGGTAGATCAACTCTTGTACTACCCATATCATCAATATTAATCAAGCAGGAGTAGGGTATTACCTCCATCGAGAGGGCCCGAACCTGGGTAAAACCATCGTGTCCCTTGTCTCCTATTACCATCCGCCTAGACGCACAGTTCGGGACCCCCTACCCGAGATCCGCCGGTTTTGACACCGACAACGGGTGCTTGGCATCTTGCCAGATGGTGGGAATCAGGTTAGAAACGTCAAGGGTGATGACGGTGCGCTGGTTGTCGGGGTCCGGTAAGGAGATCTAGAACCGTCGAGTGGGGTGTTTGTGGAGCGGCTCCGGTAGGGTGGACTACGGTGTGGGCGAAGCGGATCTGTGGCCGTGGACGAGGGCGTAGGTGAAGCTGCTCTGGTGGTTGGGTTAAGGATGGTGTCGATGATGCGGATCTGCGGTCGTGGACGGGCGTCGAAGCTGCTCCAGTGAGGGTTGGATGAGGGTGCGAGGAAGCGGATCTGAGGCCGTGGACTTGTGAGTTGGCAAAGCGGTCCCGGTAGGGTTGAAAATGGTATAGGCGAAGCTACTCCGGTGGGGTTGACGATGTTGTCGGCGAAGCGGCTCTGGTAGGGTTGAGGAAGGTGTCGGCGAAGAGGATCAGAGGCCGTGGACGGGGGCGCCGGTGGGGCGGCTCCGGTAGGTGTGGACGAAGCATCTCCGGTGGGGAGTACGATTGAGCCACTGCAGATGCGCTGCGGTTGACGAGAGTACCGGCGAAGCAGATCCGGTGCCGTGGACAAGGTCGGCACTGAATAGGTTGTGGTACAGTGGTGGATGAGCAGTCTACTTAATTCTAGGGGAGGTGGGAGGGGTAGATGCGGCCACAGAAGCAGATCCGGCGAGGTGGACGCTGCTGGCAGTAAATGGGCTCTGGTACGCCGGTGGATGAGCAGTCTACGGTTTCGAGAGGGGAGGGGAGAAAGGCCGATGGAGTACGGACGGCGTGATGTGAGATGCTCTCGTGCTGTGGAGTTAGTCGTTTTTGCGGAAGGGGGAGAGGAAATGGGGGTGTCTGTAGTGGGGGAACCAGAAGTTACCAAAGCAGCCCCGACCTATTATGTAGATGAGGGCGGTATTGTAACTGTTGGTCTCCATGCACCAAGGACAAAAGGGGAATTTCGCATACTAAAGACTAAGGTAGTGGAAATTTTAGAAGGAGGTGGGAGATTTTGGCGCCCGCGGGATCGTTTGTATCCAGTTTCAACTAATTTTGGACTGTGCTAGCCGGAAGGTCATGTGAGACTGTGTACACGGGGCAGGCGTCAGCAGTTAATAACTGGTGTGTCCACCCCAGAAAAAAAGACAATAACTCGGCATGATGCGCCGATAACTTGGACGTTGACACGGGCGCGGCCAATCATATGGGTGTAGTGGCGCGTCCACAAAATAAGGGATCAAACGCTCAGCCTATGTATTTATCGTGTAAATATATAATTTAGTGCAATTAGTTATTTACTTTAAACATAATGCATTGACGTGTTCGTGTAGAGGCGCACAAAAAGAAATGGATATTGTAGTCCGCTACTTAAAAGTGTTACCTCATATGATTACATAGCCTCCATTTCATAAATTGCGTACCCATTGAATTCATATATGAATATTACATATATTACTTCATAATACAACCTTAAATCATCCAAGACTATTGATTTTGAATGCAAGAGTAATAATGGTGCAGGTACATGATAGCGACATTGGTTGTTTGAAGAAAGATCACTGTAACTTTGGCATGCACAACTGAAAAGGTTTATTTAAATAGAAAAAATGTGATATGTGATTGTCCAATCTTTATACCGTTGAATAGATATTGTACCTTTGGCCATGGTATGAAGTAGATATTGATTTATGTTCAAGCGATGCACGTCCACGATCGCTAGATAGTGATACGTGAATGAACTGTGCAATCTCTCTCACACGCATAGATATCTCGTTTCCCTGTGGTCATCGGAATCACACACGCGCACTTTGTGTATTTCTCTCCCTCCGTCAAGGTTAGAATTCGTCTTTCTACCCCGTCCTACAAGTCTCTCACATAGAAACACACATGCTCTCTCTGTCGAACACTCCCACCCCTTTAATTCCGCCCACCCACAGCCACTAATGTCTCAAAGTATAATAATGTCTCTCACACATATGCCTAAGGTTAACTCGAGTTCCGGAACCATATGAATACATACAATGGGATTCCAACACAGCACCTTTTGTTTTGAGATTTCGCTCTCTCTCTCTCTCTCCCACACATTGTTTCTCGCTTCATTTTTCCGGCACTTGGATGCACACAATTTTGTTTATCTTCGTGATGCTTTAAGTATGCCTCACACAAATTCTATCTACCTATCCCTTAATATAGCTAGATATGTGTCACACAAACACCTTCTCCCTACTAGCAAGATGCCCATGCGTTGCACCGAAAATCAAGATGCATTTGTATGAGTAGTTTATCTTGTGGGAGAGAAGGATGAACGAGGGAATGCCTTATTTGCAAATGCGGAGAGGGGTGTGGGTATATTTTTTCCAAATTGCCACAGTTTCCTTCCTATCCGTCGAGTATAAATCGAATGGCCTATATTGCAGGATGGCAGGAACACCATCATCACCAACTCTATTTTTTATAAGAGTAGGGATATTTAAGTGTCACTGCCCCCCCCGACACACACACCCACACCCACACAACCACACACACACACTTCCCAACACCGAAGGAGTAGGGTGACACCTCGATCTTGATACTAATCTATCGACTGGCTTCTCTCTCAAACACACACACACACACTATCCGACACCGAAGGAGTAGGGCGGCACCTCGATCTTGATAGTAATCTATCTACTCCTCTTTCAAACACACACACACACATACACACACACTCGCTAGTTGTGCCCCTGTGCCTACCGCGCACACTCTTGATACGTCTTTCTCTCCCTCCCCTCCCCCCACCCCAACAATGATAGTAGAAGGGTGACAACTCAATCTGATCGTAATTTGTCAATTGGTTTCTCTCTCGAACATTGTGTCTCTGTGCCTCGCTCAGTAGCCCCTTTGATATGTAGACTTCTCGCGCGCGCACAACTATAGTGACGATGACGCTGAACCTAGTGTGCCTCATTTTTACCGGCCTCATGTGATAGTTTTCACCCTGTTTTCTGTTAATTAACAAGGCAACCTTTTCTTTGTTACTACTAGTGAATCCGAAATCATTCGGGGCAGACATAAAATATATCACTTCAACCCAATTATCGCAGTAACTATTTTAAAAGAAACTAGCTAGATGTTCGTATGCTGCACGGAACATCAAGATGCATTTGTATGAGTAGTTTATCTTGTGAGAGAAAAGGATGAACGAGGGAAGGCCGTATTTGCGAACGTGGAGAGGGGTGTGGGTATATTTTTGCAAAATTTCCATATTATTATTCCTATCCGTTAGATATAAATCCGACGGCCTATATTGCAGGATGGCACGCACACCATCATCACCAACTCTGTTTTCTACTCCCTCTGTTCCTAAATATTTGTCTTTTTAGAGATTTCAACAAGCGACTACATATGGAGAAAAATGAGGGAATCTACACTCTAAAATATGTCTACATACACATCCGTATGTGGTAGTCCATTTGAAATCTGAAAAAGACAAACATTTAGGAACGGATGGAGTATAAGAGTAGACATGGAGATATATCAGCAGCATGGTCTACAACAAAAATGTGCTGGACTGGTTAGCGCTTGATGCTCGCAACGCGATGACATGAGTTCAATTTTGTCTTTAACTTTAGATTTTTATATTATATATTACTTATTTAATATATACTTCTTCGCCATCGTATGCATAAAGTGGAACCCACAGAGTACTTAGAATACAAGATTTAGGATGGACTTGTTTCTTTTTAACTTTCTGCAGATTTAAGTCAGAGCCACCCTGCAAGTCACGTGTACACTGTACATGCAATTAAATTTTTATGGAGGGACAATCATACACGCAATTAACTCAAATGGATTGGATGTCACTCTATTATTTCCAGCATAAGAGCATCTCCAACGGCAGCCGGCAAATTTCCCCCCGTTTCCTTCCGCGGAGGACGACATCAAACGCCAGCGGCATACATTTTCACAAGTCTAACCAACCATATGAAATTCGTGCAAACACAGACTGGTTTCATATAAGCATGAAGGATTTCGTATAAAAAAGCCGGATCTTCATATAAACATGATGGATTTCATTACATTTACATGAACTAAGCGGTGCCAATCCAGCTATCTTGGTATAATTAATACTCCCTCCGTCCGGAAATACTTGTCCTAGAAATGGATGTAGCTAGACTTATTTTAGTTATAGATACATACAATTTATCCATTCTTAGAACAAAAATTTCCCGCCCGCGGATCCCTTTGTCTTCCTCATTTCCGGCAGACCCTTTGCGGGGTCGACGAAGGTCCTCGGAAGAGATGAAGAAGCAAAGAAACCACCTGAATGCGCAGTCGTCACCTCGGCGGTCGCCTTCATGGGACCCAAGTGGCGGCGGCCTCCCATGTTCTACTTCTCCTCGATGATGGCGGCGGACACGGAGAAGCTGGCCACCGACTCATCGTTGTCCATGCACCCGGCTTCGCCTCTACTCGCATGGCGCTGCCAGCACGGGAGGCGCCGCCTACGCACATGGGAGGCGCGTGCACGATGCGGCAGCGACGACGCCTGCATCGGTGTGCTTCGCCGCCCGTGCAGGCGTGGAGCAACTCGCCACCTCATCGAGCTGAATCGAGCGGCGAAGTTGCTGAACCACGCTACCGCTTGGGGTGGCAATGGATCCATCGGGCCAAGCGATGTTGGTGAAGCACCGAGAGGCCTCGCCAGATCCGGAGGGCTCGGCGGGCCACCCAGCCAGGTAATATGCCGGAGAACGGCTCCTCGGAAGCCATCGGAAGAGCGGAGAAAATGGTGAAAGCGGATATGGGGGAGCGGCGGAGGGGTGCGATTCTTGCCCGATGTCTGTCTGGCCTCATGTAAATAGAGGGCGGACGGTAGGAGCTTGGCCGGCGTCTGGCCTCGTTTAAACTGAGGGCAGACGGGAGGAGCTCGGCCGATGTTGCGTTTAATTCCGGCCCGCTCATGAACGGACGTGTGGCCGGAGTAGGTTTCTTGGTTTGCATGAGGGTTTAACGGAGGGGTTTGATGGAGGCGAGGAGGCGTGTTCAGCCTGGCGTGCAGCGGGCGGCGCAGTACTATTCGATTTGACAGCGGGTGGGCAGTTCCCGATACGGCTTTAATGCAGACGAGCGAGGGAGTAGCGTTCCCAAAATGTTGAACGGCCAATGCATCCTCCTTCAATTAATGCATGAGGGAAGTAATGGGAGGAGGACCGGGAAAAGAGGCTGCGCGATGTGAATGCAACGCAGTTTGCCCTCATATAAAGGCGCCCCTCCATTCCAATGCATCTCCACATCGTACGCACCTAAGCATTTGCCTAAGCACCTACACTAAGCGCAAAAGAGCTCACTCCAGACCCATGGCGGCGATGCGCGCGAGCGGCCTGTGGCTGTGCCAGATGGTCCACGATGTCGGCCTGCGGCCTGGCACCGAGGATCGTCTCCAGACGGTGTTGGAGACCGGTTGGTGGATGGCCGCTGTCGGTGTCAAAACCGGCGGATCTCGGGTAGGGGGTCCCGAACTGTGCGTCTAGGCGGATGGTAACAGGAGACAAGGGACACGATGTTTTACCCAGGTTCGGGCCCTCTTGATGGAGGTAAAACCCACGCCCCGCTTGATTAATATTGATGATGTGTGTTACAAGAGTGGATCTACCACAAGATCAAAGAGGCTAAACCCTAGAAGCTAGCCTATGGTATGATTGTTGTTCGTCCTACGGACTAAAACCCTCCGGTTTATATAGACACCGGATAGGGTTAGGGTTACACAGAGTCGGTTACAAAGGTAGGAGATCAACATATCACAAACACAAAGCTTGCCTTACAAGCAAAGTAAACTCCCATACGGACACGGGACGAAGTCTTCAATCTTGTATCTTCATAGTCTTGGAGTCCGGCCGATGATGATAGTTCGGCCATTCGGACACCCCCTAGTCCGGAACTCTCTCAGTAGCCCCTGAACCAGGCTTCAATGATGACGAGTCCGGAGCGCATATTGTCTTCGGCATTGCAAGGCGGGTTCTTCCTCCAAATAATTTATAGAAGATGGTGAACACCAGGATAGTGTCCGGCTCTGCAAAAATAAATTACACATACCACCGTAGAGATAATAATATTACACAAGATCAATCTGCTGACGTATTCTGTGGCGTGACGTCGCACCACTACCAAGCCTTTACTCCAATTGTTTTTATTGTTCCACCTCAGCGCGTTTAGCGAGGCGGTTTCCTTGGCACGTCTTGTCGAAGCAGAGATCGTGTTCCTCTTATTCCGGGATTCCCATCAATACGGACGTAGTAACCCAAACGTGCCCGTTGGCACGCCTCCTCTATCAAAGGTGAGTCATAATCGACCACGGGGTGGGCTCTTGGTATTCAACCTCATTATAATGAGACCAAGGCCCTCTTCTTTTTACACCCTCCATCGAGTTCGCCTCACGCTTCGAGTTCCAACACCCAAAGCTTCAGATTCAGGCGCTTCGGACTTTTGATGATGTCCGGCTCCGACCAGCACGGCCGATGGATGTCTTCCTCTGTCACAGAAGAAGATGTGCTAAAGCTGCGAGACGCCAGTATCTCGACCGCGAGATTTCGATAGGCTACCTGCTCCAGGCAGGTCATTCCCACTCTGAGCCCGGCGAGAACGTGGTATTCGTGTCCCACTTCCTTCGGGTTTAGGCTTCCGACGGATCCCTTTGTGCGGGGGCTCACGTTTTATTATGGGCTTGATTTCCATGACTTGAATCCGGAGTCCATCCTCCATATCTCGTCATTCATTGTTGTATGTGAGGCCTTCCTCCATATTACCCCCCACTTTGGATTGTGGCTCCGAACCTTCAAGGTGGAGCCAAAGACGATCAAGGGGCAGCAAGCAGAGTGCAGAGGGGCAGTCATAAGCAAATGTGCTGATGCTCCATGGCCCGAGGGCTCTTTTCAAGGGGATCTTGGTTTGTGGCAACGGGAGTGGTTTTATATCACCGCTCCCAGGGGCACCAAATGGGTGGCACTCCGTGCCTCCCGCTCAGGTCCACCACAGCGGCTGGCATCATGGGTCGACAAGGGGCTCGACTGGGGGTCGTTCAAGGACGTTCCCCTGCTGCAGGGCCATATTCGAGACCTTCAGGAACGAGGGATCAATTTGGTTGTAGTGGCGCAGGTTATGGTGATCCGGCGCCTTCAGCCCTACAAACGTCGCCCCCTCCGCTTGTGGGAATTCAATCCGGAGGGACCACGAGCTCTCCAAAATCTTATGCGCACGACGCCCGTGGAGATGTATAAACTGTTCTTCGGATCACAAGAGAAGTGTCCGGACTTGACCGAGGACGCAGGACTAAGCTGCAATCGCCCCGATGCTCAAGTAAGTAGTCCTGTAACCGGACAAGCTGTTCATTCATTTATTATATATATATGCCCTTTAAAGGAGCCGTTTCTTGAACAGGAGTGGATAGCCAAGGCAAAGTTAATAAGGTGTCCGGCTCCCCTCCAAGAGACCACGCCGGATCCCATGCTGACCAAGATGTTTAAGGTCGCGCCCTTTGAAGAAGGCGAAGGGGGGAGCGGGGAAGCGACTGCCCCCATGAAGGAGGCTATCAAGGAAGGAGGGACTAAAAGTCCCGCCTTTCGAGGAGGGAATAGGACTGCTTCGAAAGATCCGGAGGTCAAGGCCTCAAAGAGGAGAAGGGAATCTTCGTCGGAGAGTCCGGCGCTGGGAAGTAACCCAGCCGCACTATTTCCCCAAGGATCAGCCCTCCAATGAGCCGTAAGTAAAAAGAAGGGGTCTTGTAAATAAGGAACATCCTCAGATTTATTTATGAAGATAACCGAAATTGTACCTTGTAGTTCGGACCTCAGCCCTTCTCAGCAGAGCTCGCCTTTGGGGGATCTTCTTCCGAGATGATGGAGAGCGAAACGCCTCCACCTGCCGCACCCTCGTGTGAAGCGGACGACCGGAGGTGTCGTCATGAGGGTTCCCCCAAGTCCGGTGGGGGCGGAAGGTCCATCGCCAAGTGGTGTGCGGTCGGAGGAGCTGAAGGATCTGCTCGGGCGAGCGGCTATCTCAGAAGATCACCGTGCTCTAATGGGTACGGTGATTGAAAGAATTGCATCCGTAGAGAGCGGATTGCACGAAGCTGTCTGAAGCTTACTGGCGGGGTTTGAGGTACGCAAAAAATAATGTACCTTCTAACAGTTACGCATATAAAATGCGCCATGTATAGATAGTAGCCCCTGAGACTCGGTATGTTGTCAAAATTGACGACATGTCGAGGATCAAATTCTCAGTTTTAACATATCGCCGCTCCTAAACAGGTGGCGGGGCGTCCGGAGGCCAGCCGGACTGATGAATATGCCGAACTAAAGCGGCAGCTTGATGAGGCGGATGCGCACATCACGCTGGTCAATAAACGGTTTGACGAGTCACAAGGTATGCGACTTCTATGCGGACACCTGGTAAGGGAGCTTGACGCCCATGTCTTACTAATCATATGCTTAATGCAGATGGTGCCGCTACCGTGGAAGAGCTGCGGGCAGAACTTGCCCGAGCGAAAGAGCAAGCCAGAATTAGTAATGCGACCGCTTTAAAGGCGGCCGAAGAGCTAGAAGCTGAACGGGCTGCTCACTGCCGAAGCAAAGAGGAGATGGCCGATATGGCCAAAAAGTTGAGGAATACTACCGATCACTGCGAGGTTCTTGAGAAAGAACGTCGAGTGGAACAAGAGGGCCTAAAAAAGGCCGCCGCCGAATCCAAGAATGCCCAGTCGGCTTTGAGAGCTGCCAAGGAGGAGCTGAGTCAGTGGGGCAATTTGCGGCTGGAAAACCGCTTTCGCTGCGGAGGAAATATACGGATCCAAAGTATGCTCGCTTAGATAAGTTGTGGAGTTCAGAGGATGCTTATCTCGACTTGGCGGCGAAGCGCCGTGGACGCCTTGAGCACTTCCGGGGCCGTAAGGGGCATGAAGGGAAGAGCTATATTGGTCGCAATTCCATAGTCTGGAGCGTCCTCTGCCGCTGACCGATCGGTTGGCCGAATGGGCCGAGCTGAATCGATTGTCCGGATTTGCCATGAAGCATGTCTTGACTCACTTGTGGCCGGACGGACCCCAGCCGAAGAGCTATTTTGGTTTAGTGCAATAGTTTCTTGGAGCGGTGCTATTGGAAATATGCCCTAGAGGCAATAATAAATTAGTTATTATTATATTTCCTTGTTCATGATAATCGTTTATTATCCATGCTATAATTGTATTGATAGGAAACTCAGATACATGTGTGGGTATATAGACAACACCATGTCCCTAGTAAGCCTCTAGTTGACTAGCTCGTTAATCAATAGATGGTTACGGTTTCCTGACCATGGACATTGGATGTCATTGATAACTGGATCATATCATTAGGAGAATGATGTGATGGACAAAACCCAATCCTAAGCCTAGCACAAAGATCGTAGTTCGTATGCTAAAGCTTTTCTAAATGTCAAGTATCATTTCCTTAGACCATGAGATTGTGCAACTCCCGGATACCGTAGGAATGCTTTGGGTGTACCAAACGTCACAACGTGAATCGGGTGGCTATAAAGGTGCACTACGGTATCTCCGAAAGTGTCTGTTGGGTTGGCACGAATCGAGACTGGATTTGTCACTCCGATGTAAACGGAGAGGTATCTCTGGGCCCACTCGGTAGGACATCATCATAATGTGCACAATGTGACCAAGGTGTTGATCACGGGATGATGTGTTACGGAATGAGTAAAGAGACTTGCCGGTAACGAGATTGAACAAGGTATCGGATACCGATGATCGAATCTCGGGCAAGTACAATACCGCTAGACAAAGGGAATTGTATACGGGATCGATTGAGTCCTTGAAATCGTGGTTCATCCGATGAGATCATCGTGGAACATGTGGGAGCCAACATGGGTATCCAGATCCCGCTGTTGGTTATTGATCGAGAACGTCTCGGTCATGTTCAGATGATTCCCGAACCCGTAGGGTCTACACACTTAAGGTTCGATGACGCTAGGGTTATTAAGGAAGTTTGTATGTTGTTACCGAATGTTGTTCGGAGTCCCGGATGAGATCCCGGACGTCACGAGGAGTTTCGGAATGGTCCGGAGGTAAAGATTTATATATGGAAAGTTGTTGTTCGGGTTCCGGAAAAAGTTCGGGTTTTTCGGTATTGTACCGAAGCTTCTGTAAGGTTCCGGAGGATTTCGGAGGGGTCCGGAGGTCCGGAAATAGTTCCACCACGTCCAATACAGTAGCATGGGCTGTAAGGGGGTGCCCTAGCCTTAATGGGCCAGGGGCACCAGCCCCCCCAAAACCCTAAAGGGGGCGCAGCCCCCTTTCCCCCTATATATACTTGAGGTTTTGGGGCTGCCATACACATGAGAACTTCTCCTCTTGGCGCAGCCCTACCTCTCTCCCTTCTCCTCTCCCGCGGTGCTTGGCGAAGCCCTGCAGGATTGCCACGCTCCTCCACCACCACCACGCCGTTGTGCTGCTGCTGGATGGAGTCTTCTCAACCTCTCCCTCTCTCCTTGCTGGATCAAGGCATGGGAGACGTCACCGGGCTGTACGTATGTTGAACGCAGAGGTGCCGTCCGTTCGGCACTAGGATCTCCGGTGATTCGGATCACGACGGCAATCTGACTCCTTCAACCCCGTTCTCTTGAACGCTTCCGCTTAGCGATCTACAAGGGTATGTAGATGCACTCTCCTTCCCTCGTTGCTGGTTTCTCCATAGATAGATCTTGGTGACACATAGGAAAATTTTGAATTTCTGCTACGTTCCCCAACAGTGGCATCATGAGCTAGGTCTATTGCGTAGATTCTTTGCACGAGCAGAACACAAAGTAGTTGTGGGCGTTGATGTTGTTCAATATGCTTACCGTTACTACTCCAATCTTGTTTCAACGGTATTGTGGGATGAAGCGGCCCGGACCGACCTTACACGTACACTTACGTGAGACAGGTTCCACCGACTGACATGCACTTGGTGCATAAGGTGGCTAGCGGGTGCCGCCTCCCACTTTAGTCGGAACGGATTCGATGAAAAGGGTCCTTATGAAGGGTAAATAGCAATTGGCATATCACGTTGTGGTTTTGGCGAGGTAAGAAACGTTCTTGCTAGAAACCCATAGCAACCACGTAAAACATGCAAACAACAATTAGAGGACGCCTAACTTGTTTTTGCAGGGTATGCTATGTGATGTGATATGGCCAAGAAGAATGTGATGAATGATATGTGATGTATGAGATTGATCATGTTCTTGTAATAGGAATCACGACTTGCATGTCGATGAGTATGACAACCGCGAGAGCCATAGGAGTTGTCTTAATTTATTGTATGACCTGCGTGTCATTGAACAACGCCATGTAATTACTTTACTTTATTGCTAACCGGTAGCCATAGTAGTAGAAGTAATAGTTGGCGAGACAACTTCATGGAGACACGATGATGGAGATCATGATGATGGAGATCATGGTGTCATGCCGGTGACGATGATGATCATGGAGCCCCGAAGATGGAGATCAATGGAGCTATATGATATTGGCCATATCATGTCACTACTATATAATTGCATGTGATGTTTATTATGTTTATGCATCTTGTTTACTTAAGAACGATGGTAGTAAATAAGATGATCCCTTACAACAATTTCAAGAAGTGTTCTCCCTAATCGTGCACCGTTGCTAAAGTTCGTCAGCTTCTAAGCACCACGTGATGATCGGGTGTGATGGATTCTTACGTTCACATACAACGGGTGTAAGACAGATTTACACACGCCAAAACACTTAGGGTTAACTTGACGAGCCTAGCATGTATGCAGACATGGCCTCGGAACACACGAGACCGAAAGGTCGAGCATGAGTCGATAGTAGATACGATCAACATGAAGATGTTCACCGATGATGACTAGTCCGTCTCACGTGATGATCGGACACGGCCTAGTTGACTCGGATCATGTAATCACTTAGATGACCAGAGCGATGTCTATCTGAGTGGGAGTTCATAAGATGAACTTAATTATCCTGAACATAGTCAAAAGACCTTTTGCAAATTATGTGGTAAGCTCGCGCTTTAGTTCCACTGTTTAGATATGTTCCTAGAGAAAATATAGTTGAAAGTTGAAAGTAGCGATTATGCGGACAGTAGAAAGCTTATGTCCTTAATGCACCGCTCAGTGTGCTGAACCCAAACGTCGTTTGTGGATGTTGCGAACATCGGACATACACGTTTTGATAACTACGTGATAGTTCAGTTAAACGGTTTAGAGTAGAGGAACCAAAGACGTTTTCGAAACGTCGCGGAACATATGAGATGTTTCAAGGGCTGAAATTGGGATTTCAGGCTCGTACCCATGTCAAGAGGTATAAGACCTCCGACGATTTTCTTAGCCTACAAACTCAGGGAGAAAAGCTCAATCGTTGAGCTTGTGCTCAGATTGTCTGAGTGCAACAATCACTTGAATCGAGTGGGAGTTAATCTTCCAGATGAGATAGTGATGTTTCTCCAAAGTCATTGCCACCAAGCTGCTAGAGTTCATGATGAACTATAACATATCAGGGATAGATATGATGATCCTTGAGGTATTCACGATGTTTGACACATGAAAGTAGAAATCAAGAAGGAGCATCAATTGTTGATGGTTTGTGAAACCACTAGTTTCAAGAAGGGCAAGGGCAAGAAGCGATACTTCATGAAAGCGGCAAATCAGCCGCTATTCCAAATTGAAGAAACCCAAGGTTGAACCCAAACCCGAGACTAAGTGCTTCGTGATAAGGGGAATAGTCACTAGAGCGGAATTACCCTAGATACTTGGTAGATTAGAAGGCTGGCAAGGTCGATAGAAGTATATTGGATATACATTATGTTAATGTGTATTTTACTAGCACTCCTAGTAGCACCAGGGTATTGAGATACCAGCTCGGTTGCTAAGTGTTAGTAACTCGAAATAAAAGAGCTACGGAGACTAGCTAAAGGTGAGCTGACGATATGTGTTGGAAGTGTTTCCAAGTTTGATGTGATCAAACATCACACGCTCCCTCTACCATCAAGATTAGTATTAAACCTGAATAATTGTCATTTGGTGTTTGCGTTGAGCATAGACATGATTGGATTATGTCTATCGCAATACGGTTATTCATTTAAGGAGAATAATGGTTACTCTATTTATTTGAATAACGCCTTCAATGGTCTTGCACCTAAAGGAATGGTTTATTGAATCTCGATCGTAGTGATACACATTTTCATGCCAAAATATATAAGATAGTAATGATAGTACCACGTAGTTGTAGCACTGCCATGTAAGTCATATTGGTATAAAACGCATGAAGAAGCTCCATGTTGATGGATCTTTGGACTCACTCGTTTTTGAAAAGTTTGAGACATGCAAACCATGTCTATTGGTGTATACGCATGAAGAAACTCCATGCAGATGGATCGTTTGGACTCACTTGATTTTGAATCACTTGAGACATGCAAATCATACCACATGGGCAAGATGACTGAAAGCCTCGTTTTTCAGTGAAATGGAACAAGAAAGCAACTTGTTGGAAGTAATACATCTTGATGTGTGCAGTCCAATGAA
Organism: Aegilops bicornis; assembly: GCA_021605145.1. Lineage (NCBI taxonomy): Eukaryota > Viridiplantae > Streptophyta > Magnoliopsida > Poales > Poaceae > Aegilops > Aegilops bicornis. The sequence continues at coordinate 602,353,581 of CM038670.1, forward strand.
TGCTGAGGCATGCAGTGAATATCGTTATGTTCTTACTTCACAGATGATTCGAGTAGATGTTGAGTATATTTACTTGATGAAACACAAATCTGAATTATTGAATGGTTCAAGTAATTTCAGAGTGAAGTTAAAGATCATCGTGACAAGAGGATAACATGTCTATGATATGATCATAGAGATGAGTATCTGAGTTACGAGCTTTGGCACACTATTAAGACATAGTGGAAATTGTTTCACAATTAATACCGCCTGGAACACCATAGTGTGATGGTGTGTCCGAACATCATAGTTGCACCCTATTAGATATGGTGCGTACCATGATGTCTCTTATCGAATTACCACTATCGTTCATGGGTTAGGCATTAGAGACAACCGCACACACTTTAATAGGGCACCACGTAATTCCGTTGAGATGACACCGTGAGAACTATGGTTTAGAGAAACCTAAGCTGTCATTTCTTGAAAGTTTGGGGCTGCGACGCTTATGTGAAAAAGTTTCATCGTGATAAGCTCGAACCCAAAGCGGATAAAATGCATCTTCATAGGACACCCAAAAACAGTTGGGTATACCTCCTATCTCAGATCCGGAAGCAAAAGTAATTGTTTCTACAAACGGGTCCTTTCTCGAGGAAAAGTTTCTCTTGAAAGGATTGAGTGGGAGGATGGTGAAGACTTGATGAGGTTATTGAACCGTCACTTCAACTAGTGTGTAGCAGGACACAGGAAGTTGTTCCCGTGGCACCTACACCAATTGAAGTAGAAGCTTATGATAGTGATCATGAAGTTTCAGATCAAGTCACTAACGTACCTCGTAGGGTGACAAGGATGCGTACTACTTCAGAGTGGTACGCAATCCTGTCTTGAAGGTCATGTTGCTAGACAACAATGAACCCTACGAGCTATGGAGAAGCAATGGTGGGCCCAAATTCGACAAATGGTTAGAAGCCATGAAATCCGAGATAGGATCCATGTATCGTAACAAAGCATGGACTTTGGTGGACTTGCCCAATGATCGGCAAGCCATTGAGATAAATGGATCTTTAAGAAGAAGACGGACGTGGATGGTAATGTCACCATCTATGAAGCTCGACTTGTGGCGAAGAGTTTTTCACAAGTTCAAGGAGTTGACTACGATGAGATTTTCTCATCCGTAGTGATGCTTAAGTCCATCAGAATCATGTTAGCATTAGCTGCATTTATGAAATCTGGCAGATGGATGTCAAAACGAGTTTCCTTACCAGTCTTCGTAAGGAAAGGTTGTATGTGATACTGATCGAGAAAGTTTTTGTCGATCCTAAGGATGCTAAAAGGTATCTTGGCTCCAGCCGATCCTTCTAAGGACCGGAGTAACCATCTCGGAGTTGGAATGTGCGCTTTGATGAGATGATCAAAGATTTTGGGTTTATACAAAGTTTATGAGAAACTTGTATTTCCAAAGAAGTGAGTGGGAGCACTATAGAATTTCTGATGAGTATATGTTGTTGACATATTGATGATCAGAAATGATGTAGAGTTTCTGGATAGCATATAGGGTTATTTGAAAAATGTTTTTCAATAGAAAACCTGGATTAAGCTACTTGAATATTGAGCATCGAGATCTATAAGGATAGATCAAAATGCTTAATAATACTTTCAAATGAGCACGTACCTTGACATGATCTTGAAAGTGTTCAAGATGGATCAGTCGAAGAAGGAGTTCTTACCTGAGTTGTAAGGTACGAAGTTAAGACTTAAAGCTCGACCACGGCAGAAAAGAGAGAAAGGACGAAGGTCGTCCCCTATGCTTTAGACGTAGGCTCTACAGTATGCTATGTCAGTACCACACTGAAGTGTGCCTTGCCATGAGTCACTATAGGGTACAAGAATGATCCAGGAATGGATCATTGGACAGCGGTCAAAATTGTCCTTGGAGTAAATAAGGACATGTTTCTCGATTATGGAAGTGATAAAGAGTTCGGCGTAAAGGGTTACGTCGATGCAAGCTTTAACACCTATCCGAGTGAGTCTGAGTAGCAAACCGGATACGTATAGTGGAGCAACCATTTGGAATAGCTTCAAGTGGAGCGCGGAAGCAACATTTACAATATGACATAGAGAATTGCGAAGTACATACGGATCTGAATGTTACAGACCCGTTGACTAAAACCTCTCTCACAAGCAAAACATGATCAAACCCCAGAACTCATTGTGTCTTAATCACATGATGATGTGAACTAGTTTAATGACACTAGCAAACTCTTTGGATGTTGGTCACATGGCGATGTGACCTGTAAGTGTTAATCACATGGCGATGTGAACTAGATTATTAACTCTAGTGCAAGTGGGAGACTGTTGGAAATATGCCCTAGAGGCAATAATAAATTATTTATTATTATATTTCCTTGTTCATGATAATCGTTTATTATCCATGCTATAATTGTGTTGATAGGAAACTCAGATACATGTGTGGGTATATAGACAACACCATGTCCCTAGTAAGCCTCTAGTTGACTAGCTCATTAATCAATAGATGGTTACGGTTTCCTGACCATGGACATTGGATGTCATTGATAACGGGATCACATCATTAGGAGAATGATGTGATGGACAAGACCCAATCCTAAGCCTAGCACAAAGATCGTAGTTCAGAGTATGCTAAAGCTTTTCTAAATGTCAAGTATCATTTCCTTAGACCATGAGATTGTGCAACTCCCGGATACCGTAGGGAATGCTTTGGGTGTACCAAACGTCACAACGTAATTGGGTGGCTATAAAGGTGCACTACAGGTATCTCCGAAAGTGTCTGTTGGGTTGGCACGAATCGAGACTGGGATTTGTCACTCCGTGTAAACGGAGAGGTATCTCTGGGCCCACTCGGTAGGACATCATCATAATGTGCACAATGTGACCAAGGGGTTGATCACGGGATGATGTGTTACGGAACGAGTAAAGAGACTTGCCAATAACGAGATTGAACAAGGTATCGGATACCGACGATCGAATCTCTGCAAGTACAATACTGCTAGATAAAGGGAATTGTATACGGGATCGATTGAGTCCTTGACATCGTGGTTCATCCGATGAGATCATCGTGGAACATGTGGGAGCCAACATGGGTATCCAGATCCCGCTGTTCGTTATTGATCGGAGAACGCCTCGGTCATGTTCCAGATGATTCCCGAACCCGTAGGGTCTACACACTTTAGGTTCGATGTCGCTAGGGTTATTAAGGAAGTTTGTTTGTGGTTACCGAATGTTGTTAGTAGTCCCGGATGTGATCCCGGACGTCACGAGGAGTTCCGGAATGGTCCGGAGGTAAAGATTTATATATGGAAAGTTGTTGTTCGGGTTCCGGAAAAAGTTTGGGTTTTTTCGGTATTGTACCGGGAAGCTTCCAGAAGGTTCCGGAGGATTCCGAAGGGGTCCGGAGGTCTGGAAATAGTTCCACCACGGCCAACACAGTAACGTGGGCTGTAAGGGGGCGCCCTAGCCTTAATGGGCCAGGGGCACCAGGCCCCCCAAGGCCCATGCGCATGGGAAGGGGAAAACCCTAAGGGGGAGAGCCTCCACTTGACTTGGGAGGCACTCCTCCCCCCCTTGGCCGCCCCCCTAGATGGGATCTAGGGCTGGCCGCACCCCTTGGGGTGGGAAAACTCTAAAGGGGGCGCAGCCCCCTTTCCCCCTACATATACTTGAGGTTTTGGGGCTGCCATACACATGAGAACTTCTCCTCTTGGCGCAGCCCTACCTCTCTCCCTTCTCCTCTCCCGCGGTGCTTGGCGAGGCCCTGCAGGATTGCCACGCTCCTCCACCACAACCACACTGTTGTGCTGCTGCTGGATGGAGTCTTCCTCAACCTCTCCCTCTCTCCTTGCTGGATCAAGGCGTGGGAGACGTCGCCGGTTTGTACGTGTGTTGAACGCGGAGGTGCCGTCCGTTCGGCACTAGGATCTCCGGTGATTCGGATCACGACGAGTACGACTCCTTCAACTCCGTTCTCTTGAACGCTTCCGCTTAGCGATCTACAAGGGTATGTAGATGCACTCTCCTTCCCCTCGTTGCTGGTTTCTCCATAGATAGATCTTGGTGACACGAGGAAAATTTTGAATTTCTGCCACGTTCCCCAACAGTGCCGCATATCGACGCCGATGAAGCGATCGACATGTATTGAGGAGCGCGGATGGCTCTTGCCCGTGTCAAGACATACCGGGCAGAGATGAAGGCCACCGACGTTGCATCACGTGATTCGACAGAGGTCGAGTACCTGCCGAGCACTACTTTGAAGAAGTCCTGCGGGCGCTCATTTAATAGAGACGCAGTGCTCGAAGGATATTATGTTTAAATGACATGTATGATTTGTGAAAACAATGTTTCAATGTAATATAAGTGCTTTTTATACTTGTGCGTTCAAGTAGTAAACTACTCCCTATGCGGCCGTTTATGTATATGTGTATATAAAATGAAAGATGGCAGTCCTTGGCTTAAGCCCCCACGCACATAGTGCGGGGGTGTTTGCAAAAAAAGGCGCTTTTTCACACTTAATCCAACGTCTTGGTCCTGTTAAGGAGGTGATAGCGTAGCAAACTAGGCAACCGGACTATAATGCTTTATCAATTTCACTTAGCCATAGGAGTTCGAGGGTGGGGCTACTATATAGCCCCTGGGGGCACCGCACTCTCGTGAATTCGGGGTGCGTATGTGCCTGACCAAAAACCGGTCCTTTGTTAATGCAGAGGAATTCTAAACATTCCTGTAAGTCATCGAGTGGTTGACCAGTCTCTCACTATATCATCACAGTCAGTTTTCGGCTTTCTCTCGAGGTGCTTTCGGCGAACCGGGGCACAATCGCAGTAGTTCTCCACGGTGCCGCGTTAGCCGTGAAAACGGAACGTAAGGCAGCAAAACACAGGAGCCGGGCAACCCAACATTTGACCAAATACATGATTCGGAGCTGATGCATATAAGGCCTAACTCGAGACGCCGAATACTCCCTAAGGTATTCGGTCTTTATGAAAATTGGCAAAATAATGCCCTAAGCCCCTTGTGTCTAGGTACGCGCAAAAATTCTGGTGCGGCCAATGCCAAAGCACCAGCCTCTTCCTCAGTTATATTAAGGAACTGGGGGAATGTATATCAACAAGAGACAGTGAAAAAAGGTTTACGCAGGGTCTTAATCTGAAAAGAATCCTTGCAACGGATCCCTGCTGCACGTCTGCGCCTGTGTCTCCGTCGTGCCGTATCCTGGATGGTTGTAGCACGTTGTTCATCTGTAAAAGAGAGGAACTTAGTTTGAAAGAAAAAGGATCATGCGAAAGATGTACTTAATATTAAATAAACAGAGTATGGTTAGAAGAAGTGAATAAAATTGAGCTTTATTGTGTCTTGTTATACATGCATGCAGCCCCTTGTATGGGGGTATGCCGCTAGTAGGTGCCGGACTCGTCTAGCCGTGTCCGGGGTTCAAATAACCTATTCAGGTGCTTTGGTTAGCGGAGCCGGATTGGTGTGGGGCCGTTAAGGCAGCCTCGCATTCTTCCGTTCTCGAGTGAAACTTAATACTCCCTTTTAATGAGATGATGCCGCGTGGACCGGGCATTTTAAGTGTAAGAGATGCGTAATGCGGTATTGCGTTAAAGCGGGCGAAAGCTTCAAGGTCCCAATAGTGCTTGATAGCTACTTTTAAATGGGGCGACATGGAAGACTAACTTTTCGCGACGGAAGTTGCCGGATGAACCGAACACAACTTCTAGCAGTAGGGAGCCCGTACAATGGGCATATGGGCCTAGCATTACCCCTTTGAAGGAGGTGTTGCTATGGCAAATTTTGATTGGGTTTATCCCCATCCTGCGGATTGTGTCCTGATATATCAGGTTGATGTCACTACCGCCATCCATGAGGACTTGTGTAAATTGGAATCCGTCGATTATAGGGTCCAATATCAAGGCAGTCCATCCTGCGTTCCGGATATTTTCGGAATAGTCTTGATGATCGAAGGTGATTGGTTTTGACAACCAGTGTGCGGTGCGCCTTTTAGTGGGCGCTGCTCTGTTTTTCCCTTTGACCACGTTAAGTGAGTTTACTGTTTTAACCTCCTGTGGGAAAGTTTTTTGTTTTCCGGGGTTCTGCTTGTGGTGCTCGTCGTCATCTTTACTTGGTGTGTCGAGCCCCTTGTGTTTGGCGTTCATCTGCGGACTGTTTGAAGACCCAACAATCTCTGTGGGTATGGTTTGCGTGCTTCCGGGGTACCATGTATTTGACATACTATCCAGAATCTTGTTTAGGTTGGATAGCTCGTCACTGTTATCCTTTAGGGGCAGTGTTTTGTTGTTCGGCCGAGAGCTTTTGAATCCGGCGTTGACCGCCGTACTATTTGGGCCATTTTCTTTATTCCGACGCTGATCTTTTCTGCGTCGTGATTTCCCATTTCCATCCCTGGTTTCGGATGTACTCGGGTCGCTGGTACTGCATCTAGCCAGCCAGCTGTCCTCTCCCGCGCAAAAGCGGGTCATGAGGCTTGTTAATGCGGCCATTGTTCTTGGCTTTTCTTGGCCGAGGTGTCCAGCGATCCATTCGTCTCGGACGTTGTGTTTGAAAGCTGCTAAGGCTTTAGCGTCCGGACAATCGACTATTTGGTTCTTTTAGTAAGGAACCTGTTCCGAATTTTCGGGCTGACTCTCCGGCTGTTGAGTTATGTGACTTAGATCGTTCAGATCCGGAGGGCGGACATAAGTCCCCTAAATTTTCCCGGAATGCGTCCTCGAGCTCTCCCCAGCTTCCAATGGTGTTTTCGGGGAGGCTTTTAAGCCAATGCCGAGCTGGCCCTTTGAGTTTAAGGGGTAAGTATTTTATGGCGTGGAGATCGTCTCCTCTGGCCATGTGTATGTGGAGGATGTAATCCTCGATCCGCATCTCGAGTGCATTGTTCCGTCGTATGCCTCTATGTTTACGGGTTTGAATCCGCTGGAAATTCATGATCCAAAGCACCTCATCGGTGAAACATAGGGGTGTCTGGCGCCCGATATTTGGGTGTGCCGTGATCTTTGGAATTTTGGCGTATTGCATTGCTTTGACGAGCCTGCTTTCTTGGCCCATAGATGGACCTAACTGGGCCATCCTCTTGATGTGAATCCTTATGTGGATTGCATATTGGCTTGTGTGCGGCGCCATTCACCGCTCTCTTTTTGCCGTGGGGTCGTCCATCCGACCGGGTGGCCTTCTTATTTTTTAATTGTGGGGGCTCTAAGGCCTCCTCGTCGAATTCAGGCAATAGCTTTCTTTTCGGGTAGCTCTTTGTGCGGCGGCTGTCGCTGTACTTATCTGCGGTGCTGAATACTTTGCCCCATCTAATCCTGAGTGCATCTTTCGCTATTTTGAGCTTCCGCTTCTGCTTTTTCAGGCTACGCGCAGTGGCGACGAGCTTTTTTTTGAGGTCATCTTGCTCCAATGGTTTGTCCGGCGTGAGGTCGTCCGGACTGTTGTCTTCGCCGGGGACAGATTGTTTATCCAAGTTGTCTTGTTCGGACGATTTCTCGATAGCTTGTTCGTTGTCCACCGGTTCGCCCTGCTCTATGGCTGGGTCTTTGTTGAGGCGGGACTTTGTTCGGCGTTTACGTTGCCGTTTTGACTGCTTTTCGAGGGATTTATCCTTCGTAGCGTCCCGTTGCTCCTCGTCTTCATTTCCTTTGGGCGTATCCACCATGTATACATCATGGGATGAGGTTGTCCAGCATCCTATAGGTGCTGGTTCATTGTTGTCTCCTACATCGTCGTCCATACCGTCGATGTCTTCGGAGTCGAAATCGAGCACGTCGTGTAAGGTTTCGACAGTGGCTATGAAGTGGGTGGTGGGTGGGCATTGAATTTCTTCGTCGTCCGTATCCCAACCTTCCTGATCGTAGTCCAGCCAGTGTTCTCCAGACAAAGAGAGAGACTTTAGTGAATTCAGGATGTCGCCAAAGGGCGAGTGCTGAAAGATGTCCGCGGCCGTGAACTCCATAACGGGCGCCCAATCGGATTCGATTGGCAAGGGCGCGGAGGGTTCGGAGTCCGGAGAGGAGTCCGGCTTCCTGGAGCCAAGGTCTTCGCAAAGGACAGGGATAGAGTTCGGCTCGATCGCCGTAGAGATTGTAGCCCCCGAGGTGGTGTCCAACCACTCGTCCTCGATCGGGGGATCCGGCTCCGGATTAAGGGTCGGAGCGGATCTTTGATGCGGCCTCCGGCAATTGTTCGCCACAGAGCTAGATCATGCCCATCGAGACAGTGCGGCGCTCTTTGCTGCGGCTCGAATCCGTCGAAGATCAAGTCTCCGCGGATATCGGCCGTAAAGTTTAAACTTCCAAATCTGACCTGACGGCCAGGGGCGTAGCTTTCGATCTGCTCCAGATGGCTGCTTAATTGCCCGCAGTGCAAAGCCGCCGAACACGAAGATCCGTCCGGGAGAAAAGTCTCACCTGGACCGTCGTTGTTGATGATTGAAGGAGCCATCGGGCCTATCGGTGACGACACAGAGGAACTCTCAATGAAAGCACCAATGTCGGTGTCAAAACCGGCGGATCTCGGTTAGGGGGTCCTGAACTATGCTTCTAGGCGGATGGTAACAGGAGACAAGGGACACGATGTTTTACCCAGGTTCGGGCCCTCTTGATGGAGGTAAAACCCTTAGTCCTGCTTGATTAATATTGATGATGTGTGTTACAAGAGTGGATCTACCAGGAGATCAAAGAGGCTAAACCCTAGAAGCTAGCCTATGGTATGATTGTTGTTCGTCCTACGGACTAAAACCCTCTGGTTTATATAGACACCAGATAGGGTTAGGGTTACGCAGAGTCGGTTACAAAGGTAGGAGATCTTCATATCCGTATCGCCAAGCTTGCCTTCCACCCCAAGGAAAGTCCCATCCGGACACGGGACGAAGTCTTCAATCTTGTATCTTCATAGTCTTGGAGTCCGGCCGATGATGATAGTTTGGCTATCCGGACACCCCCTAGTCCGAACTCCCTCACCGGCCAACGCCAACTACGACTCTCGCTTGGACCAGATGATCGCTGCCACCACCAACAAGTTCACCGTCCTCAAGAAGCTCGGGACGACATCGCCAGACTCCTCCAGCCCGCTACCGGGCTCCTCATTGCCTGCCACCCTAATCGGCCTCCATGGCCGGAACCTCTTTCAAGAACTGGTGGACCTGCAACTGCCCGCCGACGCCATGAAGAATGTCCACCTGGAGGTCACGCTCGCCGCGAGGAGCCTCACCCTGCAAGAATTCGTCGACCTACACATCCACGTGTACGAGTAAATCATGTACATAGGTATCTACAAGGCCAGTGAGGACGCTATGACGTTGGCCTTCCTCAACCGGCTGGAAGCATTAGATGCCTTTGCTGAGAAGCACCTCGACCTCGCCACAAAAGCCGCCGCTCCTTAGCCGCCGGTCGGTGGCCCGACACACTAAGTTGAGGAGGAGGAGGTCGTACGTTGATGGATGCATCTTTCTTCTTGCCTTCTGTAACCACCACTGCGATCGCATCATCATCGTGGCCTTAATTCTTATTGTGGTGTTGCATTCTCGTTCCATCCAATATTGACATGTGCGATCCCTTTGCTTAATTATATGCATCACTGTAACTAGTACTCCACCCATCAATTTATAAGTTGTGCTTACCTTTTCCATCAATTTCGTGCAACGCGTGGGCATCTTGCTAGAAACACTTGAACATGTCGGACCGCGTGTGACAAAACCGACAATGCGCTAACCTAGCTACTACGCACCCTGCTTATCTGGCGGAAATAGCTCCGCCCTAGCGTTTCCAATCGTTATTTCTATCTATCGATCGTGCTAAGGAGCAGAACCAAAATGTTACAATTTATACATGTTTCTCTACTCCTACTCCTATAAAGGACTCAGTTGGTGATGGTGGTGTGTCTGCCATTCGTCGTTTCCGACCATTAGATCTGCATCTAATGGCTGTAAGGTAAGTTGTGGCATTTTTGCAACAATAGCCCATTTCTCTGCTCCAATTTGCAGAAAACCTCTTATTATCTTGAAAGAAACCACATCCCTCCCTCACCTCATCAAAACAACCTGAGAAATATATACTCCCATAAAAGACTTAGTTGGTGATGGTCGGTGTCCGCCATCCGTCAAGCTTCGACCATTAGATGTGCATCTAACGGCTATGAGGTAAATTGTGGCATTTTGCAACAATAGCCCACTTCTCCGCCTCCAATTTGCGTAAAACCCCGTATTAACTTGAAAGCAACCACATCCCTCCTCACCTCATCAAAACAGCCTCGAGAAATATATTTTGAGTGGGGTATTCCTCCATTCCTAAATATTTGTCTTTCTAGAGATTTCAGTAAGTGACTACATACGGAGCAAAATGAGTGAATCTACACTTCAAAATATGTCTATATAATCTGTATGTGATAGTCCATTTGAAATCTCTAAAAAGTCAAATATTTAGGAATGGAGGGAGTAATATATTAGGAGTATATCAAAACAAGAGTGATTTCTTTCAAGTTTGTGAACAAGTACTACTATTCTACTACTTTGGATCCGCTGCAACGCACGGGCACATTGCTAGTAAAGGAAAAGGCATGCTGCGTTCAAGGCCGTGACTCCCCCACACACGCCCGGGAATCGGGGTACTACACGCCCGTCCGCACGACACATAGCATAGGGAAGGCGTGTTGCCTAGCATTTTCACTTTCATGTGGGACCGCCCGTTGAGCAAACCGACTATTATAAACCGCACTCCCGCCTACCGGGTTGGAAAACAGAAATGAGGGGAAGATCTAGCTGTAGCACGGAAGCCAAGAAATTTGGTGTCAGATGGGGCTCATTGATAGAGTAGGAGCATTCCGTACTACTCTGCTCCTACTAGTACCAAGTTTGTACTATACAACTATTACTACCACTATACAACTAGTAGGTACGTGCACGGCACAGCATCCTAGTAACAAAAAACGGGAAGATCTTGTTTTGGGTGATTTATCTTTTTTCTGTCAATGTAGTATGAATAATAGGATGTGGGGGGCACCCATGAAGCTTATGTGGCTTGGTTGCATGGCTATGAAAGGTTAGAGAAAAATAAATAGATAATGAGTTTAGAGTGCACTCCACTAAACAGATATACTTTGGATCCATTGCAATGGGCCGGCACATCTATATCTATACCCCCTATATAGTGTGTGAATAACTTTGAAAGTTGGTCGTTGGATGAAGCCAATCCGACGGTACAAAGATGGAAAATCCGAGCACTACTGGCCGTTGGATATCATCTACATTCCACCAGATTCTGCCACATGTAGAATCTAGAAGACTCCATGGTTGAACTTCATTCATGACTAACATTGCCACAACTAAGCTTAGGCAAAGTGTGTCTGAAACAAAAAATGTGGCTAATAAAATGGCCACCACAAGTGTGGCAAGATTTGGCAAGAAGTTGAGTCTATGACATGTGGACCATGTAGCTAGAAAAGTGTGGCAAGCCACAAGTGTAGCAATGAACCAAACACATGCCTGGTGTGTTTGGTAGGGTGTATGAAGGGTGCATGATCCCAAGAGTTCCCTTCTCGACCCAGTTTTGGGTGTTTGGTACAGTGTATGGAGGGTGCATGAGTCCACACTAGATTAGCACAAATACACTAGAAGTATGCATGAAGAGAGCATACATGAAGAGGGGTGTTGAGTTGAGCATGCATGAAAAGGGAACAACTATGCTGAGACGAGAGCGCAACCAAACACACTTGTGGCACACCTAAGCTTAGGCGTGGCAACCTTAGGCTTCAAACCAAACCATAAATTTGAAAGTTGGTCGTTGGATGAAGCCAATCCGATGATACAAAGATGGCAAATCCAAGCACTACTGGCCGTTGGATATCATCTACATTCCACCAGATTCTGTCACATGTAGAATCTATAAGACTCCATGGTTGAACTTCATTCATGACTAACTTTGCCACAACTACACTTAGGCAAAGTGTGTCTACCACAAAAAATGTGGCTAACAAAATGGCCACCACAAGTGTGGTAAGATTTGGCAAGAAGTTGAGTCTATGACATGTGGACCCTGTAGCTAGAAAAGTGTGGCAAGCCACAAGTGTAGCACTAAACCAAACACATGCTGGCACGCCTAAGCTTAGGCGTGGAAACCTTAGGCTGCAAACCAAACCATAACTTTGAAAGTTGGTCGTTGGATGAAGCCAATCCGACGGTACAAAGATGGCAAATCCGAGCACTATTGGCCGTTGGATATCATCTACATTCCACCAGATTTTGTCACATGTAGAATCTAGAAGACTCCACATATAGAAGCATAATGCACAAACCACCAGAATCTCATGTGTGCAATGCACGTGTACCTTACTATTAGTTGGTAGTAGTAAGAAACAAATTCCGGGTTTGGCACGAGCTCGTACTGCGGGAGCACCACAAGGCCTACCGCAGGAGTTACATTTCCCTCTCGAGGCCCACGGGACCGAACTTTAGTGGCTTATTGCCCAGCCTATGAGTCAATGACATGCGGACCTTAAATGCGGCTGGCCCACATGTCATTCTCATGGTGGCTGTGTGGTTCGCGACTCACTCGTTCGAGATGAACCGACCGGTGGTGGCGTGGTCGTGGCGAGGGTGCCACAGCTGGGCGTCGGAGCGTTACGAGGCATAGATGGACACACCAGCGGGTACTACATGTAGTATAGAAGTACTCCAGCTGAGGATTTATACCCGGCACGAAATGTGGCACAGCCGCTGGATGAAAATTCGATGGTGCTGGACGTGTGGTGTCATGGGTTCGTGTGGCGTCGTGGGAGTCGTGTGTGGCTGTGGTAGAAACTTGATGCTCGCCGCATTTAAGGTGGCCCACATGTCATGCACACAAAGGCAGAGGGGCGGTGCGGCCGAGAGGGGTGAGGCGCACGTCGGGGGACGTGGTGTCATGGGTTGGAGCGGCATCGTGGGAATCGCAAGTGGCAGTGGATGAAACGTGATGGTCGCCGTAGTTGAAATTCCATGGACAAGCTGTCATATCTACGGACACATGCATTGCATACCGATCACTAGAAGGAGTAGCAGAGAAAGCTAGGCGGATAAATAGTTCCTTATAGTCAAGCGAACCCACGCTACTACTTGTTCCAAAGATATGCACACCATCGACATAGTCCATCTATATCAATATTCATAGAGAGGGAATATTATTTTTCAAGAGAGGAAATAGTTCATCCATCCATAATGCCCTACTGCTGGTGCAGCATCTTCTTCTTCTTCTTCTTCTTCTTCTTCTTCTTCTTCTTCTTCTTCTTCTTCTTCTTCTTCTTCTTCTTCTTCTTCTTCTTCTTCTTCTTCTTCTTCTTCTTCTTCTTGTTCTCATTTTCTGTGGGAGACGGCTTCGCAACAAGCTCTCTAGACATAGCAGCTATCTCGAAACTCACACAAGCATCGAGGGCAGCATATTTTATCCGCTCGTACGTCAAGGGATAATTCTCCCATCCGCATTTAACCTTAATGCCAGCGTCTCGTCACCCTTCTGAAGATTTGTTCCTATCACAAAATTTGCTACGTCGAATAGGGATGGTGTCGGTTTATCACAATCTTCTACGGGAATTTTTATTCTGGTTTGTAGGTCAGCGATGCTTTTCAAATCAAGGTTGTACGGCTCCAACTTCTGTTTGTCCCCTGCGATGGCTGCCCCACAGAAGTATATGTCCTCCCGAGACAAGAAATCGTGAAGCTCACCTGGTATGGAGGGCGCGTGTATGATGTGGTACACCAAAACATCATCTTCGAGGCACAGCTGAAGGACGGCGGCACGTTGGATCTTCCCAGTGGCACGCTCCGTGTACTCTGCGTCGAGACCGATGACATTCATCTCCACCTTTTGGAGGGAGTTGGATACATTGTTGATCCACTTCCGAACAACCCTTGGGTGGTCGGTGACTATGGCAACTATGCTCAACGGGCCTTCGACGAGGACATGTTGGACACTAAAAACCTGCATATCGATCTCTTTCGCCATTTAGAACCACTGGACCGGAGGGCTTTGGTTTGGAGAATTAGGATTAGATGGCTAATCTAACTAAAGAAGATGATTATTTATATGGGCTTCGGAATTACTCCAGGAGGATGTGAAGAGGTTAAAACAATGTGAATGCAGTGTGGTTTGTGCAAATGAAGATCAAGGAGTAGTGAAAAAGCCGAGGAGAATCGGTTCCCGATGGAGAAGTAAATGGGAGAAGTTATGCGCATGCATGAGGAGAGGTGCGGTGGTTTGACTTCTGCATGCAATGGATTGGACGGGCTCTTCGGTTGCCTTTTCTCTCTCCCACGCTCACAGAGTGGCCCACTTGCATGCTGAAGTTTATTGGCTGGAGTCGGGTTGTAGCTGCTCATGCATACACTAATTAATGCTGTGAATGCGGGGCATGGAGGGAAATGAGCACATGCAGAAGGATATATACGCAGACTAATTAGAGAAATACTGAAAAAAAGTTATGCGCAGACAAATGAGGACCTGAGGGAGTACTACTCATGTTCCTACTACGGTTAAGGAATATGCGCTTATCCTCAAAAAAGAAAAGTCCTTCCTCGCGCTTCCGCATGCACGAGAATTTGGTTCTGCTCGGAATATGGATGATAGCTGGAGGATGAAGTGAACCCAGAGGCATGCTACCACGGGAGTGTACTCATGTTCCTACTACTCCTACTACTAGTAGTAGTACAACTATGGTACACTTGATGGTCAAAATACTATTATTCATCCGGTCCTCACAGTGAAGTGACAAGACCCTACGCCCGAGGTGACACCAGTCCAAGCGGCGTGTCCGGGTTACCAAAGTCAGCCTCACCTTGTGCACTGTGCAGTCACTATCACCGCCATTGTATAGCATGCCTCGCCTAGTCTCCCTCTCCCCTAGCACCACTCCATCTCCATCTCCGTCTTGCCGGAGATCCTGAGGTCACTCTTCATTATCTCACTGTGGCCCCGCATACCCTCGCCTCGCTCGCCTCCCCCAATACCACTACTCCCTCGCTAGCCGCTCCAGCGCCGACAACCTTCTCCCCCATAAATCAAGCCCCCAAAACCCCACCTTCCAAAGTCCACCATGGCCGAACGCGAACCGCGCACAATCCATATGAGACGCGATTGGAGCTATCTCCCCAGTGACATCCTCGACCTCTGTTGTTCGTGTATGGATATGTTGAGCGCCCTGCGGCTGGCTGCATGCTCGAGGGGCATGCACACGACCATCGTTGAAGCGAGGCCTAAGCTTTTCAAGACACCCTGCTTGTTGCTATCTGGTCTTGCGAGATTGGCTCACCATGATACGGAGGCGTACATGATGCCCCTCGACTTCAATCCGATCTCCATTAGCCGAAACTTCTTTGCAGGTATGTAGTGGGTCACCATACATCATTTCCCTCGACTTCGATCTGATCACCATCGCCCAAAACTTCTTGGCAGGTATGTACGGGTCGGCATGAACTCCCCTTTGGATGGCTGCCATCAGAGAAGACGGTAAAAAGTTGGTGCTCGTGAACTTCCAAACCTCCCATGAGATTATCCTTCCTCTGTTGGATTATATAGAGTATTACAATCGTGGTCCCAGTCATCTAGATTACCGGGTCAGTTGGACGGACCTTGTTTTGCAGAAGATTGTAATCTTCCAAGTGCCCACACGACATGCAGATTACATAGACTTCAAGCTAATGCCTTGATTGACAAGGGAATCACCTATCTTTACGCTGGTGCCTTCTTTAGATGGAGACAATTCAGCTCGCAGTGGATCGTCGTCAAAGATGATACACACTTCTGTGATTCTATTGAACACAATGGCTTCATCTACACGATCGACAAAGCAGATGGCACGACATATTGCTGGGACGGTGCATGTAAGTTGTTTCCGTCTCATGTTAATGATGACGCCATGACACTATTTGAACTTTTTGTGATGATTGGCATATCCCTGTTTGAGCAGAATTTGAGTAGAACTATGGCAATGTATTAGAGACGCCAGAATCAGCTATATTTGGAATGAGTTAATTCATGCGATTGTGATCATGTCATTACAGCCAATTTGTACCCCTGAATAATCAAACGGTTAGGAATATATGGATATTCTCCTTATTTTACAGTAATCTATATACTACTACTAAATATGAGTGTGTATCAAATGGCCATGTTGGTTTCCTCATTTTCATGATGTAGAAACATGCACCACACTAATGGTTTCATCTAACCATACATTAGGGAAGTAAATGTGCATATGGAGAACTCTATATTTGGAAGTAGTGAAATCCTGTAATGCTTACCATGTGTACATACCTATATTCGCCCTTCAAAGAATCAAGGGCTAGAATAATATCCTCACAAAAATTTGCCCACGTAACACGAGTATATAACAATGCATGGTCTGCCATTACCTTGAAGAATTTGTTTGTGAGGACAGAACATGATTCCATAACATGCATGACATGGTAGTTTCCTGTGAAGAATCGATTGCGAGATAACATGAGTATAACCATGCATGGGACTTCTATATTTTCGAACCCAGTATACATTTCTCTATATTTTCCTCCCAGTTCAAACAGGGACATATCAATGTTGTTTCTTGCATTATCCTACTCATACTCTGAACAATGTTGATCTTGCATTAACAATGTTTGTACTTTTTGATATGATGCAGTGTCCCTATAGTTACTGCCCTTTGTAATCACACCACCTTTGCCAAAAACAGGGAAGCACAACTGGTTCCTCGCTCGATCAGAGGACGGCAAAAGACTGATGGTCATTCGGACACATGAGCCGGAAAAGTTATATTGCAAAACCCCCACTATATACAAGCACCGTGAAATACATGAGTATCCGGACAGTGGCTATTACGTCTATGAGCAGGATACCAGCTTGTAGGGGCCTTCATGATTTTTTAGTTGGAGGCGGGTAAACAGCCTTGGTTCACACTCTCTGTTTCTCGCACTCAATTATCCGATTAACTAGGAGATCACCGTTGGCAAGGACCTTGATGGCAGAGAGGCTCTATTTGCTATGGAAAACTGTGTCTACACGGCGAGCCCTAGGAGTTCGGGAGCAAACTCCCCAGATTGTCAACGATACAGCCTGCAGCCAAAACAAGGTCAGAATGACAAAGGCATCCGGATTAACTTTGATCCTTGGATGTCTCACTCGACAGGCAGTGATGTGGTTCAAGCCTTCAGGTTCATATGTAATTCGGCTGTTATGTCGAAAGGGTGGAGTACTGGTTTCTCCGGATCATTGGTCGCTGAAGCGGGGCTGCAAATTAAGATGGTGTTGGATCATCTCTTCGAATGACTTTGTTGTCTTTGCTGCTTGTTCTGGATGGGTAGTTCTTTCTTTTTTTATGCATATTCCTTGTCATTTGGTCATCCTCTTCTATGTCACTCTTACTATGTAATAGTTGGCTCTGTTTAGAATGTCATTCTCGTCTGGATCACGAGAGTCAGAGCGCTGCAGAAGGGTGCATTTTGGTGGTGTAGCAAGACTTCTTATGAACTATCATGTCTTGTTGTTTATGTCAGTAGTAGTCACCAGTCAGTGTTTTAATGTTGTATATATCATTGTTTCGAACTTTTTATTGTCTCAAACTACTGGTGGGCTAAATGAGGGCATCACCATTCCCCAGTGTTCAGAGTGTATCTCCTTTTTCCAAGTTATATAATTTGAGCTCAGTGTCTTTTCGATGATGTACACTTGTTTGGGCCAGTGAGGTGTCATTGAATATGGGCCGAGTAGTAACGCAATGCCAAACAGGTCAATTATGACTCTAAGGCCGGGCTCTCAAAAGATCCTCAAAAAAGGACGGGATCTCCAAAAAATAAATAATAAGGACTCTTAGGCCGACATGTGGGCGCCACCGGTGTTATCGTGCGCTTGCGCGCCGAGAGCATATTGGCCTGTGTTCGAAATTCAAGATACCTTTTCATCCCCAATCTCCCGCCCCTCCCCCACCTCTGGAATCTTGATTCCTACTCCAGTTTCCCCAAATCCCCTTCCTGTACTCCATGTACTCAAGTTCACTATCATGTCGTCGGTCAACACAGATCTCCGAGCCGGAGATCCTGAGGTCCGTCCTGCCTTTGGTCGCTGCATGCTGTCGCTCAACAGTGGCATGGCGGCGCTTGACGACCAGTTTGGCGGCAAAGTGCTGATGGTAACCATCAACGGCGACCGGCCTCCCGTCTCGCCGGATGACCTTGTCAAAGCTCTTGGCATTGCGCACGGCATCCAAATAAGTGACTTGCTCGTCGAAGTCTGTCCGCCACCGGCTGATTTCTTCGTCAGGTTCCGGACAACTTTCGACTGCAGCCGTGTGTTCGAATCTTCCCGGCGTTTGTTCTGCTATGGCGCGCTGGTGAGCTTTGATCGGTGGCACCCAGGATGGGGCTCAGTGCCCTCTGAGCTTGAGTTTTTAACAAAGCTTACCTTCCATGGCATGCCTCGACATGCTTGGAACAACGTGTCCATGAATGAGATTATCAACGACCTTGGAGGTGAGCTTGTAAGTATGTTTGTTCCTCCAGACAGCTGGGCTCTGACCGTTATGGCATGGATGAAGAAGTCGTCCATCATACTGAAGGTGATTGGTGTTGAGATACCAGTGCAGGAACCGGGGTTGTACTATTTGTCACCACCAAGTACGCTGCGGACCACGTTAGGGATGTACCTGTATCGAGTGTTCGTGCATGTCGAAGAAGTGGTCAATCCATCAATTGAAGTCCTGCCGCCGCCGCTGGTGCCAGGGTCCGTTGACGACGTCCATTACAGGAGTCAACGTTAGACTTTCCCCGTGTCGCTCGGAACGATGGATGGCACAGGCCTACTCCATCGCGCTGCGGAGGCCACTGCTTCTTTGGGAGAAGAGGCTGGGCTGGCTGCCTGGAAGTGCTCTAATTTGAGGTAACAACTGAATCTTTTCAGATACTAGTTAAATCCGAGCTATGGGTGTGAAGCACTGATGTGCCAGTACATTTGATTGTGACCTGTTCTAATTTTGTACCTGAACTTTTTCTAGAAAGGGTTGTACATCAACTTAATGTGCTAGCAGAACTTATTGTGTTGTTTGTCTGTTTTCTTTGCACAGCATTCAAGATATTTCCCTGTCATTGATAAAGAATATGAACCGTTATGCACGAGTTCGTTGGTTTCAACATAGCCCTACCCGTAGCAATCCACTTCTTCCATCCTGATTGTGCCGCCTGCATGAAATTTTTGTATGCAGGTTAAATGTGCTATGATGTTCTATATGATTGTGTCAACTATATAAGTTTTTACTGAGCATCAGCAATGCATATGGCTGAAAGATGTATTTACGAGCATCGACCGATGGGTCACACACACACACACACACGCACGCACACACGCACACACGCACAAGTGGGGCCCGTTGAATTATTTCTTTGCTTGTGACAGCTTTTAATTAAGTTCCACTGTAATCTAACTTTTTTCTTAAGTTATTAATTGAGCTCAGTACCTTCAAAAATTTGTACAGAAGCCTTGTTTGGGCCTTTCCAGCATTGCTGAATGTGGGCTGAATAGCCATGTTAGGTTGTACTGTACTACAGGGGCCTTCTTTTTCAACATCAGCAATGCAACTGGGCCGACAGTTGTACACAATGTCCGGGTCAACTTGTTATTCACCGCCCCGCTCGGCTGCAAACTTTCCTAGGAGGTATGCATTAGGCTTAACAAGAAAATGGACTTTAAGAAATAATAAATAGGATGTAATTATAATAGTTTGGCAGTAACTATAAAAAAATGCACCAAACACGTAATTAGTTTAAAAAATATAATATTTTCGGAATTTTAATTTCATTACTTGTTGCGCGCGCAATATTTTGTTGGATTTTAACGTAATACAACTTTATTTTGAAATTATATTTAATCTAACTACAAATTTTGGATAAAAATATTTCGGATCCCATAAAAATGTGGGAACATTTTTTTAGTTCTGTTTTGAGCGGTTGGTTGAAACTATTAATCGTTGTCCTAGCTAGAAAATGGGTTGTACTTTTAACAAACTATAAATGGGCTGTAGTAAATTCCATTAGAATTAAAAATGGGCTATACATTCTTACAAATCGCAAATGGGCTATATGTTCTCTGCCACACACTTGTTTGCCTTATAAGTTGACGCGTCCCCTAAAAAAACTAAGTTGACGCGTATGCAAGGCTATGTCAACAACACACGGTTCTGGCAGCTGTGGCCGTTGGATGTCCAAACAACGAATGTCGTGCTTCTTCTTCAATCTTGGATATTCTTGCTTTAGCCGCCCAAAAAATGATTCCTCCCCCTGACATATGGGGCGCACCGTTTCAGAGGCTGACCTATGGGCCTACTAAGTTGACGCGTACCAAGGGCTTTCTCAACTTAGTTAATATAAACGATTCTAGCTGCAGTGACCGTACGATGTCCATCCAACGACAGTAGTGCTTCTTCAACCTCTGGTCTTCTTGCTCCAGCCGCCCAAAGCAGCGTCGGTCGTGTCGCGTGCTCTTGCCTCCCGTAGCCGGCTGTGATGTCGTGGAGGCCTCACCGCCCCCTACTACTCCCACCGCTGGCCAGGCCATCCCTCTACTCACCCACACCCCCTATTATTCCGCGGCAACGGCAGCCTCACACCGCAGCCGAACCAGTGAACCCTCGTGATTGCCTCCGCGGCGGGCATCCACCGCCGCGTCTTCCCGGCTCCGCGTCGTCCCCTTCCTAGGCCTCTCCGTCGCCCATCGCCTCGGTGCTCTTGCCAAGCGGGTCAACGTGGTCAAGGAACAACTTCCATCGAACGTGGACTGTACGTGGAGAGGCTGACAGCTGGGTCCATGACGGCAGCAAGGAAGTGCCTCCTTACTACTCAGAAAATAATGATTCCTCCACCTGACAGCAGGGACCCACCAGATGGGCCACCGTACTTCATGAAAAAACATTTCCGCCCTGACTGCTGGGACCCACCTTGGTGGGAGGCTGACTTGTGGGCCTACTAAGTTGACGGGGATGGAGTGCTTTGTCAACTTAGTCAATATGAAGGATTCTAGCTCCAGTGACCGTACGATGTCCATCCAATGGCCGTAGTGCTTCTCGAACCTCTGGTCTTGTTGCTCCAGCCGCCCAAAGCAGCGCCGGTCGTGCCGCATGCTCGTGCCTCCCGTGGTCGGCTGTGCTGCCGCGGAGGCCTCATCGTCCCATACTATTCCCGCTGCTGGCCAGGCCCTGCAGCGACGACAGCCTCACACCGCAGTCGAACCAGTGAACCCTCGTACTCCTCTCTGCGCGGGCTTCCACTGCCGCATCTTCCCCGGCTCCGCATCGTCACCTTCCTAGGACTCGCCGTCGTCCACCGCCCTGGTGCTCTCGGCGCGGTGTGGTCAACGTGGTCAAGGAACGGCTTCCATCGGACGTGGACTGTACGTGGAGAGGCTGACAGCTGGGTCCACGGCCGCAGCAAGGAAGTGCCTCCTTATTACATGCAAAATAATTATTCCTCCACCTGACAGCGGGGACCCACCAGATGGGCCACCGTATTTCGCGAAAAAAGTTTCCCCCTGACTGCTAGGACACACCAGCTACATCTTCGCACGCAAGGAAGTGCGTCCGGGCAAAAAACCGATTCGCCCCTGACTTCTGGGACCCACCAGCTACATCTTCGCACGCAAGGAAGTGCCTGACAGTCGGGACCCACCTGGTCGAAGCGTACATAGCGTTGTCATTCTGGTCGCGAACGTGTACGTACATACTGTACGATGTAGAGGCACGCAGGTGTCGTAGTAGAGGCGCGTACGTAGCATGTATATGTACGTACAACGTCCAGTGTGCAAGAAAGAAAATACGGACACGTACGTACATACGGGCAGGGTCTCGAACGCCTACTCGCGCATACGTACGGCCAGGGCTCGTGTACATGGCTGGGTCGGAACGGAGAAACAGCGTCGTCGTCGTGTTCATGGGGAGCCAATCGGCTGGGTCGGAATGGAATGCGTCGTCGTGTTCATTGGCAGGGCTTGGACGGAACAGCCGATGGAAACGAGGCCTGGCGTACCGCAGAACGGAGGAAACGGCCTTGTGTTTGATCGGCCACGTTCGAAACAGGATCCTGTTCATCGGGAGGGGTCTGGCGTACCGCAAAATGGAGGAAACAGACCTCCTACGGTCGACACAAGGGTCCTGTTGATCGGGAGGGGTGTGACGTACCGCAAAACGGAGGAAACGGACTTGTGTTGGAGCGCTACGATCGAAACGGGGGTCCTGTTCACTGGGAGGGGTGTGGCGTATCGCAAAACGGGACTCCATGGGATACTGTTCTTCTACACCATCGACGCCCTCCAGCCTGCACGGGCTACTGTTCATCCACCATTGACCTCCTCCAGCCTCCACTTTGCGACTGTTCATCCACGGGCTCCTGTTCATCCAGCCTCCACCGTGCGCTACTCCACCAGCTACTGTTCAACCAGCCCTCTCCACGGTCTCCTGTTCAACCACCCTCCACGGGCTACTATTCATCCCGCCTCCACCGTCTGCTGTTCATCCTACCCTTCACGGGTGGTCCTGTTCATCCAGCCCTCCACGGGTCCTGTTCATCCAGCCCCAACCGCTCGATCGATCGGGGTAATCGCTCATCCAGAGGCAACACCATGGGGTCCTGTTCATCCACCCCACTAAGAACTGTTCATCCAAACCCTCGCGACGCTCATCGCTCATCCAGAGGCAGCATCGATCGGCTCCAGTTAGCAGCAGTAGCGAAGGAATCGCTCCATCGGGTTCAGTTACAGCCATCGATCGATCGCTCGGGTTTAGTAACGCGTAGCCTGCAGTGCAACGCTCGGGTTCAGTTAGAGCCAAACACCTCGCTCGGGTTCAGTTAGAGCCAACGCCTCGCACATCGCCACAGACGTGCGTCTGGCCGGAGCACCATCGCTTGCCCCAAACACCCAACGTAACCGGGGACTCCCCGATATTTTCCGCGCCCTCGCTTCTACCACGGTTTTTTCCATCATGGACAGCCCAAAGAATGTCATGCAGCTGCGTCTCCAGCCCGCCCAGGACGAAAAGCCCATTTTTTGTCATGATTTTTTGTCATAGAAGTAGGACCCAACCACATCTATGATGATGCCGGGTTTTGTCACAATTATCGTCATAGAAGTGTCATAAGTATGACAGAAAAAAAATGTTCGGCCCAAAATATCACGGATGTGTCTTTTTTTTGTAGTGACTTGGGATTTGATGGCTTATCGTGGCTTGTATGTTATGTCAAATGGAAGTTGCTCTATGGCCCATTTGGCGATCCGTCCCGCGGCATCACGGTTGTTTATTATGTCATTGAGTGGGACTTCAGAGGCCACCATGATTGAACACTCCTGGAAGTAGTGTCGTAGCTTTCGGGATGCCATGAAGACCGCGTATGCTATCTTTTGGTAATGACGGTACCGGGATTTGCATGGTGTGAGGATAATAGATACGTAGTATACTGGTTTTTGGAGCGGAAATTTGTGTCCGTCCTGTTCTTGTTCGACGACGAGCATGGCGCTCACCACCGGATGTGTTGCCGATATGTATAGTAACATGGGTTCGCCAGCGTTTGGTGCGGACAGGATTGGGTTGCTTGCTAGGAGGGCCATTATTTCCTCCAGTCCGGTAGTCGCCGCGTTTGTCCATTCGAAGTTATCGGTGTGCCATAAGAGGTGATAGAGTGGTAGCGCCTTTTCTCCTAATCTGGAGATAAAGCAACTTAATGCTGCCACTCATCCAACTAGTTTTTTGGATTTGTTTGAAGTCTCATATGAGCGTAACCAGCTGACAGAAACTTGGATTTTAGCTGGATTTGCTTCTATTCCTCTATTAGAAACAATGAAGCCCAACAGTTTTCCAGCGGGGACGCCGAAGACATAGTTTTTCGGGTTGAGTTTAATGTCATATGCACGGAGGTTGTCGAATGTAAGATGTAAGTCGTCTATTAGTGTTTCGACGTGCCTGGTTTTGATGACAACGTCATCGACGTAAGCTTCTATTGTCTCGCGATCAGTTTCTCCAGGCATGTTTTAATCATGCGGTGGTATGTGGTGCCGGTGTTCTTGAGCCCAAAAGGCATGGTGTTGAAGCAGAATGGCCCATATGGGGTAATAAATGATGTTGCAGCTTGATCGGACTCCTTCATTTTAATTTGATGGTATCCGGAATATGCATCGAGGAAACACAGTGAATCGTGTCCTGTGGTGGCGTCAATGATTTGATCAATGTGGGGGAGGGGGAAGGGATCCTTAGGGCAGGCCTTGTTGAGGTCTTTGAAATCAATGCACAGGCGCCAGGATTTGTCCTTCTTTAGTACCATCACCAGGTTTGCCAGCCAGTCTAGATGTTTCATTTCTCTAATGAATCCGGCTTCGATAAGCTTGGCAAGATCCTTCCCCATGGCTTGTCACTTGGGTTCGGAGAAGCGCCACAGTGTTTGCTTGACCGATTTAAATCCTTTTAATATATTGAGGCTATGTTCGGCCAGCTTGGATGGGATCCCTGGCATATCTAAAGGGTGCCAGGCGAATATGTCCCATTTTTCACGCAGGAATTCCCGTAGCGCGGCGTCAACTGTTGGGTTTAGTTGTGCTCCTATAGATACTGTTTTCTTGGGGTTCGTTGGGTGGACCTAAAATTTAACTATTTGTTCTGCTGGTTTGAAGGAGGTGGATTTGGGGCGTTTGTCGAGGACCACATCGTCCCTGTCCATCGTGGAGCGTAGTGCGGTTAATTCTTCGGCCGCGAGGGCTTCGGATAGCGCCTCAAGGGCGAGGGATGTTGTTTTGTTTTCCGTGCGGAGTGCTACGTCTGGATCACTGATGAGAGTGATTATCCCATTCGGTCCGGGCATTTTGAGCTTCATATACCTGTAATGAGGTATGGCTTGGAAGCGTGTAAAAGCATCCCGCCCCAAAAGGGCGTGGTATCCGCTGCTGAAAGAGGCAACTTTTAAAGTGATTTCTTCGGACCGATAATTCTCCGGCGTGCCGAATACCACGTCAAGTGTGATTTTTCCCGCGCATCGCGCCTCCCGACTGGGAATGATTCCTCGGAAGGTTGTGCTACTTTGCTTGATACGGCTCCTGTCTATTTCCATTTTGTGGAGTGTTTCCTCGTAAATGAGGTCTAGTCCGCTGCCGCCGTCCATGAGGACCTTGGTAAGTTGAAAACCGTCCACGATGGGACTGAGGACTAATGCGGCTGGCACTCGGACCCTCCTATACTTCGGCTCATCATCGGCATTGAATGTTATAGCCGTGTCGTTCCAAGGGTTTATTGCAGCGATTTGGCAGACTTCGGCGAGGTCGCAAAGTGCTCTTTTGTGTTTGTTGTTTGAGGAAAATGTCTCAAAGACCGTCAACACTCTTGTGTCGTCGTTTTCTGGAGGGTGCTTTTCTAGGGCATCCTTGATAAGGATGTATCCAACAAGCTCTAAGGCTGTGGGTTGCCACGGTATCTGGCGTCGTGTGTATTTTGCATGGGCCATTTAGCCATCCCTCCAGAACGGTGCCGTGCCATGCAATGGGTTTATGTTTCTTGATTGTTGGACTGGGCGTGCCGCGGGGGCGCGTCCTCTTTGCCTGTAGGAGAAGTTTAGTTGGGATCGACGGTTCCTAGGAAGCTGCCTGAGTTTTCCAAGCACTTCCCATCGTGATGTACTTCTGTATGATAGTTGCAAAGTCAGCGAACTTTAGTATGCGGCGGTGATTGATGGCGTTGAGGATTTCCTCGTCCGTGCAATTATTGCGAAATGCTGATATCGCATCCTCGTCGCGGCAATATTTTACCCTGTCTTTGACAAGGAGGAATCTGGCCCACAAGTGGTGAACCGTTTCTTGAGACTGCTGTTTTACGCTCATAAGGGCGTCTATGTCCGGGTGCGAGGGTGGAATTAAATCCGAACCCTGACCTGAACGATTATCCGGAGTCTGAAGACCTTCCGGGCTCAACAGTCCGGGTTCCGGAGTACCTTCCGATTGTTTAGGGTTGCCGTTCGATTCTGTGTTCGGAGGGCTGGTCGCATCATTTCGCTGGTGAGTATCCGGCTCTTCCTGATCGGCGATCCGAACATAATCCGTCTTCGATATAGAAGAAGACTCGTCGTCCTGCTCCTCGACTACCGCTATCTGGTGGGTGACCGGTGGAGTTTTGATTTCTCCTTGATCGGTTTTAGGCCCGATCCGATCGTAATCTGTGGCGATTCACAAAGCGGCGATTGAAGGAAATATGCCCTAGAGGCAATAATAAAGTTATTATTTATTTCCTTACATCAAGATAAATTTTTATTATTCATACTAGGATTGTATTAACCGGAAACATAATACTTGTGTGAATACATAGACAAACAGAGTGACACTAGTATGCCTCTACTTGACTAGCTTGTTGATCAAAGATGGTTATGTTTCCTAGCCATTGACATGAGTTGTCATTTGATTAACGGGATCACATCATTAGAAGAATGATGTGATTGACTTGACCCATTCCGTTAGCTTAGCACATGATCGTCTAGTATTCCGCTATTACTTTCTTCATGACTTATACATGTTCCTATGACTATGAGATTATGCAACTCCCGTTTACCGGAGGAACACTTTGTGTGCTACCAAACGTCACAACGTAACTGGGTGATTATAAAGGTGCTCTACAGGTGTCTCCAAAGGTACTTGTTGGGTTGGCGTATTTCGAGATTAGGATTTGTCACTCCGATTGTCGGAGAGGTATCTCTTGGCCCACTCAATAATGCATATCACTATAAGCCTTGCAAGCATTGTAACTAATGAGTTAGTTGCGGGATGATGTATTATGGAACGAGTAAAGAGACTTGCCGGTAACGAGATTGAACTAGGTATTGAGATACCGACGATTGAATCTCGGGCAAGTAACATACCAATGACAAAGGGAACAACGTATGTTGTTATGAGGTTTGACCGATAAAGATCTTCATAGAATATGTGGGAGCCAATATGAGCATCCAGGTTCCGCTATTGGTTATTGACCGGAGACGTGTCTCGGTCATGTCTACATAGTTCTCGAACCCGTAGGGTCCGCACGCTTAAAGTTAGATGACGGTTATATTATGAGTTTATGTGTTTTTTATGTACCGAAGATAGTTCGGAGTCCTGGATGTGATCACGGACATGACGAGGAGTCCCGAAATGGTCGAGACGTTTAGATCGATATATTGGACGACTATGTTTGGACACTGGAAAGGTTCCGGAAGATTTCGGACATTTATTGGAGTATCGGGGGTTGCCGGACCCCCCCCCCCCCCCGGAATTAATGGGCCTTGTTGGGCTCTAGTGGAGAGGGAGGAGCCGGCCAGGGCAAGAGGCGCGCCCCCTCCCCTTGAGTCCGAATAGGTCAAGGAAGGGGGCGGCGCCCCCCTTGCCTTTCCCCTCTCCCACTCCTTCCTTCCCCCTCCTCCTTGGACTAGGAAAGGGAGGGGAAAACCTACTTGGAGTTGGTTTCCCCCTCCTAGGGCACGCCACCCCCTTGGCCGGCCCTCTCCTCCTACCCCCACTTATATACGGAGGAGGGGGCACCCCATAGACACAACAATTGATCTCTTGATCTCTTAGCCGTGTGCGGTGCCCCCCTCCACCATAATCCACCTCGATAATATCGTAGCGGTGCTTAGGCAAAGCCCTGCGTCGGTAGAACATCATCATCGCTACCACGCCGTCAGGTCGATTTAAACTCTCCCTCAACACTTGGCTGGATCGGAGTTCGAGGGACGTCATCGAGCTGAACGTGTGCTGAACTCGAAGGTGTCATGCGTTCAATACTTGATCTGTCAGATCGTGAAGACATACGACTACATCAACCGTGTTGTGCTAACGCTTCCGCTTTTGGTCTACGAGGGTACGTGGACAACACTCTCCCCTCTCGTTGCTATGCATCACCATGATCCTGTGTGTGCGTAGGAATTTTTTTGAAATTACTATGTTACCCAATAGTGGTATCCGAGCCTGGTTTTATGCGTAGATGTTATATGCACGAGTAGAACACAAGTGAGTTGTGGGCGATACAAGTCATACTGCTTACCAAAGATGTCATACTTTGGTTGGCGGTATTGTTGGATGAAGCGGCCCGACCGACATTATGCGTGACGCTTACGCCGAGACTAGTTCTACCGACGTGCTTTGCACACGTGGCTGGCGGGTGTCGCTTTCTCCAACTTTAGTTGAACCGAGTGTGGCTACGCCTGCTCCTTGAGAAGGTTAAAACATCACTAACTTGACGAACTATCGTTGTGGTTTTGATGCGTAGATAAGAACGGTTCTTGCTCAGCCCGTAGCAACCACGTAAAACTTGCAACAACAAAGTAGAGGATGTCTAACTTGTTTTTGCAGGGCATGTTGTGATGTGATATGGTCAAGGCATGATGCTATAATTTATTATATGAGATGATCATGTTTTGTAACCGAGTTATCGGCAACTGGCAGGAGCCATATGGTTGTCGCTTTATTGTATGCAGTGAAATCGCCCTATAATGCTTTACTTTATCACTAAGCGGTAGCGATAGTCGTAGAAGCATAAGTTGGCGAGAGGACAACGATGCTATGATGGAGATCAAGGTGTCGTGCCGGTGACGATGGTGATCATGACGGTGCTTCAAGATGGAGATCACAAGCACAAGATGATGATGG
Organism: Aegilops bicornis; assembly: GCA_021605145.1. NCBI lineage: Eukaryota > Viridiplantae > Streptophyta > Magnoliopsida > Poales > Poaceae > Aegilops > Aegilops bicornis. The sequence goes on from CM038670.1 coordinate 602,382,245, forward strand.
CCATATCATATCACTTATATTGATTGCATGTGATGTTTATCTTTTATGCATCTTATCTTGCTTTGATTGACGGTAGCATTATAAGATGATCTCTCACTAAATTATCAAGGTATAAGTGATCTCCCTGAGTATGCACCGCTATGGAAGTTCTTCCCGCCGAGACACCACGTGATGATCGGGTGTGATAGGCTCTACGTTCAAATACAACGGGTGCAAAACAGTTGCACACGCGAATACTCAGGTTAAACTTGACGAGCCTAGCATATAACAGATATGGCCTCGGACACCTGAGACCGAAAGGTCGAACGTGAATCATATAGTAGATATGATCAACATAGTGATGTTCACCATTGAAACTACTCCATCTCACGTGATGATCGGACATGGTTTAGTTGATATGGATCACGTGATCACATAGAGGATTAGAGGGATGTCTATCTAAGTGGGAGTTCTTAAGGAATATGATTAATTGAACTTAAATTTACCATGAACTTAGTACCTGATAGTATCTTGCTTGTCTATGTTGTTGTAGATAGATGGCCCGTGTCATTGCTCCATTGAATTTTAATGCGTTCGTTGAGAAAGCAAAGTTGAAAGATGATGGTAGCAATTACACGGACTAGGTCCGTAATTTGAGGATTATCCTCATTGCTGCACGTAAGAATTACGACACGAAGCACCACTAGGTGCCAAACCTGCAAGGAGCAACACCAGATGTTATGAACGTCTGGCGAGCAAAGTCGATGACTACTCGATAGTTCGAAGTGCCATGCTTTACGGCTTAGAACCGACTTTAACGATGTTTTGAACGTCATGGAGCATATGAGATGTTCCAGAGTTGAAGTTAATATTTCAAGCAAATGCCTGGATTGAGAGATATGAAGTCTCCAATAAGTTCTACAAATTGTAAGATGGAGGAGAATAGTTCACGGTGAGCATATACTCGGAATGTCCGGGTATAACAATCACTTGATTCAACTGGGAGTTAATCTTCCGGATGATAGCGTCATTGACATAATTCTTCAATCACTGCCACCAAGCTACAAGAGCTTCGTGATGAACTATAACATGCAAGGGATGGATCAGACGATTCCCGAGCTCTTCGCATGCTAAAGGCTGCGGAGGTAGAAATCAAGAAGGAGCATTAAGTGTTGATGGTCAACAAGACCACCAGTTTCAAGAAAAAGGGCAAAGGGAAGAAGAAGGGGAACTTCAAGAAGAACAGAAAACAAGTTGCTTCTCAAGAGAAGAAACCCAAGTCTGAACATAAGCCTGAGACTGAGTGCTTCTACTGCAAACAGACTGGTCACTGGAAGCGGAACTGCCCCAAGTATTTGGCGGATAAGAAGGATGGCAAGGTGAACAAAGGTATATGTGATATACATGTTATTGATGTGTACCTTACTAATGCGCGCAGAGCACCTAGGTATTTGATATCGGTTACTGTTGCTAATATTTGCAACTCAAAACAGGGACTACGGATTAAGCGAAGATAGGCTAAGGACGAGGTGACGATGCGCGTGGGAAATGGTTCCAAAGTCGATGTGGTCGCGGTCGGCACGCTACCTCTACATCTACCTACAGGATTAGTTTTAGACCTGAATAATTGTTATTTGGTGCCAGCGTTGAGCATGAACATTATATCTGCATCTTGTTTGATGCGAGACGGTTATTCATTTAAATCAGAGAATAATGGTTGTTCTATTTATATGAGTAATATATTTTATGGTCATGCACCCTTGAAGAGTGGTCTATTTTCGTTGAATCTCGATAGTAGTGATACACATATTCATAATATAGAAGCCAAAAGATGAAGCATTGATAAAGATAGTGCAACTTATTTGTGGCACTGCCGTTTAGGTCTTATTGATGTAAAGGACATGAAGAAACTCCATACTGATGGACTTTTGGAACCACTTGGTACTTGCGAACCATGCCTCATGGGCAAGATGACTAAAATGTCGTTCTCCGGAACTATGGAGCGAGCAACATATTTGTTGGAAATCATACATACAGATGTATGTGCTCCAATGAATGTTGAGGCTCGCGGCGGGTATCATTATTTTCTCACCTTCACAGATGATTTAAGCAGATATGGGTATATCAACTTATTGAAACATAAGTCTGAAACATTTGAAAAGTTCAAAGAATTTCAGAGTGAACTTGAAAATCATCCTAACAAGAAAATAAAGTTTCTATGATCTGATCGTGGAGGAGAATATTTGAGTTACGAGTTTGGTCTTCATTTGAAACAATGCGGAATAGTTTCGCAACTCACGCCACCCGGAACACCACAGCGCAATGGTGTGTTCGAACGTCGTAATCGTACTTTACTAGATATGGTGTGATCTATGATGTCTCTTACTGATTTACCGCTATCATTTTGGGGTTATGCTTTAGAGATGGCTGCATTCACGTTAAATAGGACACCATCGAAATCCGTTGATACGACACCTTATGAACTGTGGTTTGGCAAGAAACCAAAGTTGTCGTGTCTTAATGTTTGGGGCTGCGATGCTAATGTGAAAAAGCTTCAACCTGATAAGCTCGAACCCAAATCGTAGAAATGTATCTTCATAGGATACCCAAAGGAAACTGTTGGGTACACATTCTATCACAAATCTGAAGGCAAGATTTGTGTTGCTAAATTTGGATCCTTTCTAGAGAAGGAGTTTCTCTCGAAAGAAATGAGTGGGAGGAAAGTAGAACTTGATGAGGTAACTATACCTGCTCCCTTATTGGAAAGTAGTTCATCACAGAAACCGGTTCCTGTGACACCTACACCAATTAGTGAGGAAGTTAATGATGATGATCATGAAACTACAGAATAGTTGTTACTGAACCTCGTAGATTAACCAGAGTAAGATCCGCACCAGAGTGGTACGGTAATCCTGTTCTGGAGGTTATGTTACTAGACCATGACGAACCTACGAACTATGAAGAACCGATGGTGAGCCCAGATTTCGCAAGATGGCTTGAGGCCATGAAATCTGAGATGGGATCCATGTATGAGAACAAAGTGTGGACTTTGATTCACTTTCCCGATGATCGGCAAGCCATTGAGAATAAATGTATCTTCAAGAAGAAGACTGACGCTGACGGTAATTTTACTGTCTATAAAGCTCGACTTGTTGCAAAAGGTTTTCGACAAGTTCAAGGGATTGACTTCGATGAGACTTTCTCACCCGTAGCGATGCTTAAGTCTGTCCGAATCATGTTAGCAATTGCCGCATTTCATGATTATGAAATTTGTCAAATGGATGTAAAAACTACATTCCTGGATGGTTTTCTGGAAGAAGAGTTGTATATGATGCAACCAGAAGGTTTTGTCGATCCAAAGGAAGCTAACAAAGTGTGCAAGCTCCAGCGATCCATTTATGGACTGGTGCAAGCCTCTCGGAGTTGGAATAAACGCTTTGATAGTGTGATCAAAGCATTTGGTTTTATATGGACTTTTGGAGAAGCCTGTATTTACAAGAAAGTGAGTGGGAGCTCTGTAGCATTTCTGATATTATATGTGGATGACATATTGCTAATTGGAAATGATATAGAAATTCTGGATAGCATAAAGGGATACTTGAATAAGAGTTTTTCGATGAAGGACCTTGGTGAAGCTGCTTATATATTGGGCATCAAGATCTATAGAGATAGATCAAGATGCTTAATTGGACTTTCACAAAGCACATACCTTGACAAAGTTTTGAAGAAGTTTAAAATGGATCAAGCAAAGAAAGGGTTCTTGCACGTGTTACAAGGTGTGAAGTTGAGTAAGACTAAATGCCCGACCACTGCAGAAGATAGAGAGAAGATGAAAGATGTTCCCTATGCTTCAGCCATAGGCTCTATCATGTATGCAATGCTGTGTGCCAGACCTGATGTGTGCCTTGCTATAAGTTTAGCAGGGAGGTACCAAAGTAATCCAGGAGTGGATCACTGGATAGCGGTCAAGAACATCCTGAAATACCTGAAAAGGACTAAGGATATGTTTCTCGTTTATGGAGGTGACAAAGAGCTAGTCGTAAATGGTTACGTCGATGCAAGCTTTGATGCTGATCCGAACGATTCTAAATCGCAAACTAGATACGTGTTTACATGAACGGTGGAGCTGTCAGTTGGTGTAGTCCTAAACAAAGCATTGTGGCGGGATCTACATGTGAAGCAGAGTACATAGCTGCTTCGGAAGCAGCAAATTAAGGAGTCTAGATGAAGGAGTTCATATCCGATCTAGGTGTCATACCTAGTGCATCGGGTCCAATAAAAATCTTTTGTGACAATACTGGTGCAATTGCCTTGGCAAAGGAATCCAGATTTCACAAGAGAACCAAGCACATCAAGAGACGCTTCAACTCCATCCGGGATCTAGTCCAGGTGGGAGACATAGAAATTTGTTAGACACATACGGATCTGAATGTTGCATACCCCTTGACTAAGCCTCTTCCACGAGCAAAACATGATCAGCACCAAGGCTCCATGGGTGTTAGAATCATTACTGTGTAATCTAGATTACTGACTCTAGTGCAAGTGGAAGACTGAAGGAAATATGCCCTAGAGGCAATAATAAAGTTATTATTTATTTCCTTATATCATGATAAATGTTTATTATTCATGCTAGAATTGTATTAACCGGAAACATAATACTTGTGTGAATACATGGACAAACAGAGTGTCACTAGTATGCCTCAACTTGACTAGCTCGTTGATCAAGGATGGTTATGTTTCCTAGCCATTGACATGAGTTGTCATTTGATTAACAGGGTCACATCATTAGAAGAATGTTGTGATTGACTTGACCCATTCCGTTAGCTTAGCGCACGATCGTTTAGTATTCTGCTATTGCTTTCTTCATGACTTATACATGTTCCTATGACTATGAGATTATGCAACTCCCGTTTACCGGAGGAACACTTTGTGTGCTACCAAACGTCACAACGTAACTGGGTGATTATAAAGGTGCTCTACAGGTGTCTGCAAAGGTACTTGTTCGGTTGGCGTATTTCGAGATTAAGATTTGTCACTCGGATTCTCGGAGAGGTATCTCTGGGCCCAATCGGTAATGCACATCACTATAAGCCTTGCAAGCATTGTAACTAATGAGTTAGTTGCGAGATGATGTATTATGGAAGGAGTAAAGAGACTTGCCGGTAAAGAGATCGAACTAGGTATTGAGATACCGACGATCGAATCTCGGGCAAGTAACATACCAATGACAAAGGGAACAACGTATGTTGTCATTCGGTTTGACCGATAAAGATCTTCGTAGAATATGTGGGAGCCAATATGAGCATCCAGGTTCCGCTATTGGTTATTGACCGGAGATGTGTCTTGGTCATGTCTACATAGTTCTCGAACCCGTAGGGTCCGCACGCTTAAAGTTAGATGACAGTTATATTATGAGTTTATATGTTTTGATGTACCTAAGATATTTCGGAGTCCCGAATGTTATCACGGACATGACGAGGAGTCTCAAAATGGTCGAGACGTAAAGATCGATATATTGGACGACTATGTTTGGACACTGGAAAGGTTCCGGAAGGTTTCGGACATTTATCAAAGTACCGGGGGTTACCGGAACCCCCCCCCCCCCCGGCAACTAATGGGCCTTGTTGGGCCCTAGTGGAGAGAGAGAGGGGCCGGCCAGGGCTAGAGGCGCGCCCCCTCCCCTTGAGTCCGAATAGGACAAGGTAGCGGGGCGGAGCCCCTTGCCTTCCCTCTCCCACTCCTTCCTTCCCCTCCTCCTTGGACTAGAAAGGGAGGGCAAACCTACTTGGAGTAGGTTTCCCCCTCCTAGGGCGCCGCCACCCCTTGGCCGACCCTCGCCTCCTCCCCCCTTTATATATGTGCGGTGCCCCCCTCCACCATAATCCACCTCGATAATATCGTAGCGGTGCTTAGGCGAAGCCCTGCGTCGATAGAACATCATCATTGTCACCACGCCGTCATGCTGACGAAAATCTCCCTCAACACTCGGATGGACCGGAGTTTGAGGGACGTCATCGAGCTGAACGTGTGCTGAACTCGGAGGTGCCGTGCGTTCAGTACTTGATCGGTCAGATCATGAAGACGTACGACTACAGCAACCGCGTTGTGCTAATGCTTCCGCTTTCGGTCTACAAGGGTACATGGACAACACTCCCCTCTCGTTGCTATGCATCACCATGATCCTGTGTGTGTGTAGAATTTTTTTTGAAATTACTACGTTACCCAACAGCGATGCGATCTAGGAGTTCGTTCAAGGAAGAGAACTCTGTCGGATCCATTTCCTTGGAGTGCTTGGAGTTGATACGAAGGGGGTTTTCGATGGCCCGAGAGGTCATCGTCGGCTCAAAGGCCGAACGGGCGATCATAGTAGAGCCGCCTAGTCGGAGGGTTTGGCCTAGGACCAGAGCTCCCCCGGAGGTGATGTCGTCTTTAAGGACGAGGGGAGTCCTCGAGCCTTTCGTCGACGTCACAGTGGAACTCTCAATGAAAGCACCAACGTCGGTGTCAAAACCGGGTGATCTCGGGTAGGGGGTCCCGAACTGTGCGTCTAACATCGATGGTAATAAAGAGACGGGGACACGATGTTTACCTGTGTTCGGCCCTCTCTATGGAGGTAATACCCTACTTCCTACTTGATTGATCTTGATGAATATGAGTATTACAAGAGTTGATCTACCATTAGATCGTAATGGCTAAACCCTAGAAGTCTAGCCTGTATGACTATGATAATGTGTATCCGCTATCCGGACTAACCCCTCCGGTTTATATAGACACCGGGAGAATCTGGGGTTACATAGAGTCGGTTACATAAGAAGGAATCTTCATGTTCGGTCGCCAAGCTTGCCTTCCACGCCAAGGAGAGTCCTATCCAGACACAGGTACAGTCTTCGGCCTTCACGTCTTCACAGCCCATCAGTCCAGCCCATGGATAATAGGTCGGCCGCCCGAGGACCCCTTAGTCCAGGACTCCCTCAGACATCTTTTGTAATTATGAGCACTCATTAAAATATGAAATGTTAAAAGGTTGATGTTGGACAAGGAAGAGAATGTAATGGGTTATGTTTTCTTATATCCGAAATAAAGTATATTGTCATGGATCATCCAACATGCTGAGCTTGCCTTTCCCCCTCATGCTAGCCAAATTATTTGCACCAAGTAGAGATACTACTTGTGCTTCCGAATATCCTTAAACCCGGTTTTGCCATGAGAATCCACCATATCTACCTATGGATTGAGTAAGATCCTTCAAGTATGTTTTCATTGTTGCATGCAATAAAAATTGCTCTCTAAATATGTACGATCTATTAGTGTGGAGAAAACAAGCTTTATACGATCTTGTGATATGGAAACAATAAAAGCGACGGACTACATAATAAAGGTCCCTATCACAAGTGTCAATATAAGGTGACGTTCTTTCGCATTAAGATTTTGTGCACCCAACTATAAAAGCACATGACAACCCATGCTTCCCTCTGTGAAGGGCCTATCTTTTACCTTCTACTCTTATACAAGAGTCATGGTGATTTTCACCTTTCCCTTTTACACTTTTTCCTTTTGCAAGCACTTTGTGTTGGAGCGATCCGGATATATATATCCCCTTGGATGTAGGTTTTCATAAAGTATTATTGTTGACATTACCCTTGAGGTAAAAGGTTGGGAGGAAAATCTATAAGCCCCTATCTTTCTCTGTGTCCGATTAAAACTTTGAACCCATAAATATCACGTGAGTGTTAGCAATGTTGAAACATTAAATGATAGTTGAGTATGTGGAGTTTGCTAAATCAAAGCTCGGACATAAACCCTTCCTGAAAATAAGATGAATTGCAATTGTTTGATGACCGAGAATATAGTTTGTTAGTTTCAAGAAAGTTTATGATCTATACTTTAGCATGTGAATAGCTTGTTACTTGATCATGAAAAGTTTTATGAGAGGAGCTACTGTTATGACATATAATGATGCTAGAAAAGGTGATTGAAATTATCATTGATCAAACTTGTGCACTTGCTAGCATTCACACTTCATAAATTATTTCTTTTATCATTTACCTACTCGCGGACGAGCAGGAATTAAGCTTGGGGATGCTGATACATCTCCAACGTATCTATAATTTATGAAGTATTCATGCCATGTTTACAATAGTTTTATATGATTTTGGTATAATTTGATTAGAACTAACCCGGACTGACGTTGTTTTCAGCAGAACTACCGTGGCGTTGTTTTCGTGCAGAAATAAAAGTTCTCGGAATGCGATGAAAATCAACGGAGATTTTTCTGGAAAATATAAAAACTACTAGAACAAAAATCTACCGGAGGGGAGTCCCGTGGGCCCCATGAGGGTGGGGGGCGCACCCACCCCCCTGGGGCATACCCCATATCTCGTGGCCGCCTCGGGGACCCCCCCTTACTTGTTCTCGACACGATCCTCTCCTATAAATACAGAAACCTCTAGAAAATAACCTAGATCGGAAGTTCCGTCGCCGCAAGCCTCTGTAGCCACAAGAAATCAATCTAGGCCCTCTCTGGCACACTACAGGAGGGGGCCATCATCACCGGAGGCCATGGAGGAGGATCCCGGAGGGGCCATCATCGCCATGAAGGCCAAGGACCAGAGGGAGAACCTCTCCCCATCCAGGGGGAGGCCTTGGAGGAAGAAGCACAAGGGGGAGAACCTCTCCTCCTCTCTCTCGGTTGCGCTGGAGTGCCATCGGGAGGGGAATCATCACCGCGGTGATCGTCTTCATCAACATCACCATCATCATCACCATCCTCATCTATTTTACGCAGTCCGCTGTAATCCCTACTTGAACATGGTGCTTTATGCCACATATTGTGATCCAATGATGTGTTGCCATCCTATGATGTTTCGAGTAGATATCCTTTGTCTTTGGGTTGATTGATGATCTAGAATGGTACGAGTTGTATGTTTTATTTTGGTGTTGTCCTATTGTGCCCTCCGTGTCGCGCAAGCATGAGGGATTCCCACTGTAGGGTGTTGCAATACGTTCATGATTCGCTTATAGTGGGTTGCTTGAGTGACAGAAGCATCAACCCGAGTAAGGGGGTTGTTGAGGGGACTTGATGCTCTAATGCTATGGTTGGGTTTTACCTTAATGATCTTTAGTAGTTGCGGATGCTTGCTAGAGTTCCAATCATAAGTGCATATGATCCAAGAAGAGAAATTATGTTAGCTTATGCCTCTCCCTCATATGAAATTGCAATGACGACGATCGGTCTTGTTAACAATTGCCTAGGACAATTCCGCACACCAATCCATCATTATTCCACACTCGCTATTTATAATTTTTAGTAATATATTCTAACTTTATGATAACAACACCTACTTTTATATTTTAGCTCTCTGATACCATGCAAAGTTATCCTCTTCATACCCACAACGTAGTTTTATTTCTCGTTTCCAGTTGGAAGCAAACGTTTGGTGTACGTGAGAGTCGATCAAGGCGTATAGGGCTTGAGAGAATATTGATCTTACCTTTAGCTCCTTGTGGGTTCGACACTCCATACTTATCACTTCCACCATTGGGAATTGCTACGATGATACCCTGCACTTGGGGATTATCAGAACTTCTCATTCATCCTATGGCCACTCCAATAGAACCCAAATTCCTTCCTTCAGACTTGCTCCTGGGTGAGTATACTAAACTTTTTCTACTTCAACACTTGTATATTGATATACTGATATCTTTGTATGTCTTACTTTCAGCGGCATAGCAAAAACTAGCAAGAAGTTGAAAGTAAACAAACCGGTCGAAGACCCCAAGGCTGCTGAGCCGGAGAAACTGACCACCTCTGAAGCCTCTCAACAAACTCCAGTGGCTGCTCCTGATGACCTGCCAGCAGAAACTTACGATGCCATAGTGGATCGAATGGGCATTGACCCGCCCCGTACTGAACCACCAAGCACCATCAAGCCTACTGAAGAGGCTAAAGCTGTTATAGTCACCGGGATTGGTTATACAGAGTAGGCCATCCCATTGTTTTATTAAAACACAGTGCCAAGGAAGAATTTTCAGCTGCTGACAAAGGAACATGGGAATTGGACTCGGAAAGCTTCGCCGGCTTCAGCGCCAGTGAGATTCATTCGGGCTACTTAAACCACCTTCACTCCAGTCGAGACATGGAAGCCGACTTAGTCAATTTGATGAAAGAGCGCTTTGAGGTAAGCACCGAAACCCTTCTCATATGAATATATGTCAGCCGCCAAGTCTATAGGATACGAAAAAATTGAGAATGTTGTAGACTTTAAATGACAGCCTTATTGTGATCAGGATAAATGAACATATCTCCCTTAGACCCAAATGAGTAGCCCGCAAGGGCCAAGTTAAGTTGAAGAAGTTTAAATCCGAATATGTAGCCCCCATGAGCCGGCTTAATTTGAAAAATTGAGTCGGGTCATTCAAGATTTGTCTTGAAAAAGAATGATCTACATTAGCCCCCAAGTGCCAAGTAAATTTTTGTAATGTGCTTGGGACTTCAATAGAACAATTATCATAACTCCTGAGTGTTGCTTGACTTATCCTCGCAGGTTGAATTAAATATGAAGGAATCTCAGGCGGACGACCTACGGAAGAACATCACCTTACAACAATCAGAGACATCAAAGGCCAAATCAGAACTGAAAGCTGCCTTGGAGGTATCTGCAAAGTTGAAGACAGATTTCAACACGCAGAGAGCAGGCTGGGAAACCGAGAAGGCCACCCTTTTCAAGAGAGCTGAAGATGCTGAAGCAGCTCTTAAACCAATGACTGAAGAGTTATCCGGTTTAAAGTGACATGTAAATCAAATGATAGCCGCCATCTTTGGTAAGTGATATTTCATGGCAATTTTGCACCAGTAACTTTCTATAACCCGTCTGGCGACTTATCCTATGTTGTGCATGCAGGCCCCAGAAGCTCTAATTTTGGCCAAGACATGTTGGTGAAGTTGAAGGTGATTTGTACTCTGGTGGAGCAGCTGTACACAGGCACACAGCGATCCTTAGCCGTTATCTCGCATAACAAAAATCAACCTTCACTCATCAAGGATGTTTTAGACAAGTTATATGTCATTCCCAAGAGGATTGAAGAGGTAAAGCGATCCGCAGCTCGAGCCGGCGCCTTCACTGCTTTAAGTCGGGCCAAATCATGGCAGGCAGAGCAAGACCCGGAGGAGATGGCCACTGGCTGTCCGAGCTACAAAGAATATGGGTCTCCCTTTGATGCCAGCGACTTCACAAAATGCGTAAGAGAGATGCGCCCCCCTGGCAAGTAAATTGGTTGAGGACACAGATTTGTCTAAGTACCAGACGGCTTATACCAAGGAGAATGAGAGAGTGAAAGCACCTACTTATGATATTGTCGAGCTCATTCCTCCAATCAGTAAGCACACTTTTTGCTCTTGATGTTGATCCGTCCAACCTTATAGACGATGAAGCCGAATTTCAAGCTTTAACTGGCATCGACTGGATATCATCTGATTTCCAGACAATGGAGGGAGAAGAGGAAGAACCGGTGCAGGATAACCCGGAGGCTTCAACTCGCCAAGGCCAGAACAATTGATCCAAGGGGCGGCTCTCAGATTGCAGCACGACACTTCTTGTTGAAAAAACTTTTAATTATTTGGGCTTTGAAAAGCCTTGTAATATACTAGTTGAAACAATGACCTGCCACGCCATCGTGCATGTTTAGCCTTAAAACTGCTGAAATATGTTTACGTGTCATTGATGAGCTTTGCAGGGAATATCATATATTTTTCAATGTTCCTGCACACATAGTAAATGACATATACCCTGGCGGTTCATGCCAGGGCGAGTCATAATGCCCGATATATATGTTCTGGAGAATTAAAGTCTATAATCAGGGCAGGTTAGAAAAACCCGAAGTATTTATTAAAATATGAAATCATACATTTACACCAATATTATAATGATGTTGTAAGGATGTAAGGATGTAAGGATGTAAGACAGAAGCTTTACAGGTCTAGAAGAGTCTAGCTCTATTTTGGTTTTTGAAAAAAATTCAGTTTTACTTCAAAGAAGTTTGGAATGAAAGCCTTTCGTCCCGTAAGCCGGCTCTCACATGACACAAATTCGTCGTTTTAACCTTAACTAGTTCCGGGTCTTATTGAAAAGATTGAATTTTAAGAGTACGAATGGGCCACGTAGAGAAGAGACTACGACTGTAGGTGAGTTTATCCTAGCTCTATGTAAGACGGCTCTCACGTGACAAAGGCCGCCATTTTAACCTTGACAAGTTCAGGGTCTTATTGAAAAGAGTAACTTTCAAGAGTTTGGCGGGTCACTTGGTGGAGTAGCATCTTGCAAACAGGCAGGTTTAACTCAAATTCGGCTTGTAAACCGGATCAAGAGGGTGTGAACAGCTATGCTCGATGAGCAGGAAGCCCCCACGTGACCTTATGAGACGGCTTGGAAACCGGATCAAGAGGGTGTGAACAGCTATGCTCATTGAGCAGGAAGCCCCCAGGTGATCTTATGAGACGGCTTGGAAACCGGATCAAGAGGGTGTGAACAGCTATGCTCATTGAGCAGGAAGCCCCCAAGTGACCTTATGAACAGACAATAAAGACTAAAATACTTTGAAATGAAATGATAGAGGCCCCGAATTATCAGGGATGCCGACTTTATTATACTGATCAAAATATATACATTGATGAAGGTATGTATAGCACAAGAGTCGGTGGCTCAAGTGTAATATGGTCGCAGATGAGCAATGTTCCATGGCCGGTGGGTCTCCTCCTTCGATGTGCACGAGTCCTTGTTTTCTTGAATATAATGAGGTAGTATGACTCGTTGTTCAGATTCTTGCTAACCACGAAAGGCCCTTCCCAAGGCGGGGATAATTTGTGCATATCTGCTTGATCCTGGATGAGCCGGAGCACCAAGTCGCCTTCTTGAAAGGTCCAGGTTTTAACACGACGGCTATGATAGCGACGCAGATCTTGCTGATAAATCACCGAACGAGCCATTGCAAGGTCACGTTCCTCATCCAACATATCCAGAGCATCCTGACGTGCTTTTTCATTGTCAGCTTCAACATATGCCGCCACACGGGGCGAATCATGACAGATGTCGCTTGGGAGAACCGCCTCTGCCCCGTAAACCATGAAGAAGGGTGTATAACCCATGGATCTGTTGGGGGTGGTGTTGATACTCCAAAGTACTGAGGGTAACTCCTCAACCCAACAGCCTGGTGTCCTTTGCAAATGGACCATAAGCCGGGGCTTTATCCCTCTTAAGATCTCTTGATTGGCCCTTTCAGCTTGACCATTAGACTGGGGGTGAGCCACTGATGAAACGTCAAGACGAATATGCTCTCTTTGACAGAATTCTTGCATAGCTCCTTTAGATAAATGCGTGCCGTTGTCTGTTTTGATACTGTGAGGGTACTCAAAGCAGAAAATCACCTTCTTGATGAATTGAACCGTCATTGCCGCATCACACTTGCTGACCGGCTCTGCCTCAACCCACTTGGTAATTTGTCAACTGCCACCAAGAGGTGGGTATTTTTGTCTTTGGATCTCTTGAAATGTCCAACCATATCCATCCCCCAGACTACGAATGGCCAAGGATTGGAATCATCCTCAATTCTTGAGCCGGCACATGAGCTCGTCTGGAAAATTTCGACAAATTGGCCACACTTGCTAACCAGATCTTCTGCATCAGCATGAGCCGTCAACCAATAAAACCCATGACGAAAAGCATTAGCCACGAGAGACTTAGAACCGGCGTGATGGCCACAATCTCCTCCATGAATCTCTCTTAGAATCTCACGACCTTCTTCAGGGGAAACACAACGCTGGAACACACATGTGACACTGCATCGGTGCAACTCGCCATTGACAATGGTCATTGAATTAGACCTTCGGGTTATCTGCCTGGCCAAAGTTTCATCCTCAAGCAACTCTCCCCGGGTCATATAAGCCAAATAAGGAACTGTCTAATACGTCTCCAACATATCTATAATTTTTGATTGTTCCATGCTATTATATTATCTGTTTTGGATGTTTAATGCGCTTTACTATGCACTTTTATATTATTTTTGGGACTAACCTTCTAACCCAAGGCCCAGTGCAAATTGCTGTTTTTTTTACCTATTTCAGTGTTTCACAAAAAAGGAATATCAAACGGAGTCCAAACGGAATGAACCCTTCGGGAGAGTTATTTTTGGAACAAACATGATCCAAAGGACTTGGAGTGGACGTCAAGAAATCAACGAGGAGGCCACGAGGCAGGGAGGCGCGCTTGCCCCCCTGGGCGTGCCCCCACCCTCGTGGGCCCCTCATAGCTCCATCGACCTACTTCATCCTCCTATATATACCCATATACCCCGAAACCAACCAGGAGCACCACGAGACCCTATTTCCACCGCTGCAACCTTCTGTACCTGTGAGATCCCATCTTGGGGCCTTTTCCAGCGCTCCACCGGAGGGGGAATCGATCACAGAGGGCTTCTATATCAACACCATAACCTCTCCGATGATGTGTGAGTAGTTTACCATAGACCTTCGGGTCCATAGTTATTAGCTAGATGGCTTCTTCTCTCTCTTTGGATCTCAATACAAAGTTCTCCTCGGTCTTCTTGGAGATCTATTCGATGTAACTCTTTTTGCGGTGTGTTTGTCGAGATCCGATGAATTGTGGGTTTATGATCAAGATTATCTTGAACAATATTTGAATCTTCTCTGAATTCTTTTATGTATGATTGGTTATCTTTGCAAGTCTCTTCGAATTATCAGTTTGGTTTGGCCTACTAGATTGATTTTTCTTGCAACAGGAGAAGTGCTTAGCTTTGGGTTCAATCTTGTGTTGCTCGATCCCAGTGACAGAAGGGGAAACGACACGTATTGTATTGTTTCCATCGAGGATAACAAGATGGGGTTTATATCATATTGCTTGAGTTTATCCCTCTACATCATGTCATCTTGCCTAATGTGTTACTCTGTTCTTATGAACTTAATACTCTAGATGCATGCTGGATAGCAGTCGATGTGTGGAGTAATAGTAGTAGATGCAGGCAGGAGTCGATCTACTTGTCACGGATGTGATGCCTATATACATGATCATGCCTAGATATTCTCATAATTATGCACTTTTCTATCAATTGCTCGACACTAATTTGTTCACCCACCGTAATACTTATGCTATCTTGAGAGAAGCCACTAGTGAAACCTATGGCCCCGGGTCTATTTGCCATCATATTAATCTTCCATCAACTAGCTATTTCTGGCGCCGTTTATTTTGCAATCTTTACTTTCAATCTTCATCATAAAAATACCAAAAATATTATCTTATTATCTCTATCAGATCTCACTTTTGCAGGTGGCCGTGAAGGGATTGACAAACCCTTTATCGTGTTGGTTGCAAGGTTCTTATTTGTTTGTGTAGGTACGAGGGACTTGCGTGTGGCCTCCTACTGGATTGATACCTTGGTTCTCAAAAACTGTGGGAAATACTAACGCTACTTTGCTGCATCACCCTTTAATCTTCAAGGGAAAACCAACACATGCTCAAGAGGTAGCAAGAAGGTTTTCTGGAGCCGTTGCCAGGGAGTCTACGCACAATTCAAAACATACCAAGTACCCATCACAAACTCTTACCCCTCGCATTATATTATTTGCCATTTGCCTCTCGTTTTCCTCTCCCCCACTTCACCCTTGTCGTTTTATTCGCCCTCTCTTTCGGTTCGCCCCTTTTTTGCTTGCTTCTTGTTTACTTGTGTGTTGGATTGCTTGCTTGTCACGGTGGCTAAAGATAATACTAAATTGTGTGACTTTCCCAATACCAAGAACAATGATTTTCTAAGCACTTCGATTGCTCCTCTTACCGATGCTGAATCTTGTGAAATTAATGCTGCTTTGCTGAATCTTGTCATGAAAGATCAATTCGCCGGCCTTCCTAGTGAAGATGCTGTTGGGGAACAATGCAGAAAATAAAAAATTTCTACGCTTTCACCAAGATCAATCTATGAGTTCATCTAGCAACGAGAGAAAGGAGAGCATCTACAAACCCATCTAGATAACAAGCGGAAGCGATCAAGAGAACGGGGATGAGGGAGTCATACTGCCGTGATCCAAATCACCGATGATCCTAGTGCTGAATCGGACAGCACCTCCGGCTCAACACACGCGTATGGTTGAGGAAGACATCTCCTCCTTCTTGATCCAGCAAGGGGGAAGGAGAGGTTGACGGAGATCCAGCAGCACGACGGCGTGGTGGTGGATGCAACAGCGATTTCGGCAGGGCTTCGCCGAGCTTCTGCGAGAGGGAGAGGTGTAGTAAGGGGGAGGGAGGCGCCAATACTTGGGGTGCGGCTGCCCTCCCTCCCCCCTCCTTTATATAGGCCCCCTGGGGGGCGCCGGCCCTAGCAGATGAGATCTCCAAGGGGGGGGGGGGCGGCGGCCAAGGGGGGGGCTTGCCCCCCAAGGCCAATGGGGGCGCCCCCCCCCCTAGGGTTTCCAACCCAGGCTAGGGCGCCAGGGGCGCACCAGCCCACCAGGCTGGTTCCTCCCACTTCAGCCCATGAGGCCCTCCGGGATAGGTGGCCCCACCGGTGGACCCTCGGACCCTTCCGGTGGTTCCGGACAATACCGGTGACCCCGAAACTTTCCCCGATGGCGAAACTGCACTTCCTATATATAATTCTTCACCTCCGGACCATTCCGGAACTCCTCATGACGTCCGGATCTCATCCGGACTCAACAACTTTCGGGTTATCTGCATACTCATATCTCTACAACTCTAGCATCACCGAACCTTAAGTGTGTAGACCCTACGGGTTCGGAGACATGCGTATACATGACCGAGACGCCTCTCCGGTCAATAACCAACAACGGATCTGGATACCCATTTTGGCTCCCACATGCTCCTCGATGATCTCATCGGATGAACCACGATGTCGAGGATTCAATCAATCCCGTATACAATT
Organism: Aegilops bicornis; assembly: GCA_021605145.1. NCBI lineage: Eukaryota > Viridiplantae > Streptophyta > Magnoliopsida > Poales > Poaceae > Aegilops > Aegilops bicornis. The sequence continues at coordinate 602,399,165 of CM038670.1, forward strand.
CCCTTTGTCAAACGGAACGTTACTAGCGCGAGACTCGATCGTCGGTATTCCAATACCTCGCTTAATCTCGTTATCGGCAAGTCACTTTACTGCATCAGTAATGCATGATCCCGTGACCGGACACTTGGTCACATAGAGCTCATTATGATGATGCATTACCGAGTGGGCCCAGAGATACCTCTCCGTCATACGGAGTGACAAATCCCAGTCTCGATTCATGCCAACCCAACAGACACTTTCGGAGAGACCCTTAGTGCACCTTTATAGTCACCCAGTTACGTTGTGACGTTTGGCACACCCAAAGCACTCCTACGGTATCCGGGAGTTGCACAATCTCATGGTCTGAGGAAATGATACTTGACATTTGGAAAAGCTCTAGCTAAATGAACTACACGATCGTTGAGCTATGCTTAGGATTGGGTCTTGTCCATCACATCATTCTCCTAATGATGTGATCCCGTTATCAAAGACATCCAATGCCCATAGTCAAGAAACCATGTCTATCTGTTATCAACGAGCTAGTCAACTAGAGGCTTACTAGGGACATGTTGTGGTCTATGTATTCACACGTGTATTATGATTTCCGGATAACACAGTTATAGCATGAATAATGCATAATTATCATGAACAAAGAAATATAATAATAACCATTTTATTATTGCCTCTAGGGTATATTTCCAATAGTCTCCCACTTGCACTAGAGTCAATATTCTAGTTACATTGTGATGAATCGAACACCCATAGCGTTCTGGTTTTGATCATGTTTTGCTCTAGGGAGAGGTTTAGTCAACGGATCTGCTACATTCAGATCCGTATGTACTTTTCAAATATCTATGTCTCCATCTTGAACATTTTCACGTATGGAGTTGAAGCGGCGCTTGATGTGCCTGGTCTTCTTGTGAAACATGGGCTCCTTGGCAAGTACAATAGCTCCAGTGTTGTCACAGAAGAGTCCGATCGGCCCCGACGCATTGGGTATGACTCCTAGGTCGGTGATGAACTCCTTCACCCAGATTGCTTCATGCGCTGCCTCCGAGGCTGCCATGTACTCTGCTTCACATGTAGATCCCGCCACGACGCTTTGCTTGCAAATCGCACCAGCCATCGCCCCACCATTCAAAATATACACATATCCGGTCTGTGACTTAGAGTCATCCAGATCTGTGTCGAAGCTAGCATCGACTTAACCCTTTACGACGAGCTCTTCGTCACCTCCATAAACGAGAAACATATCCTTAGTCCTTTTCAGGTACTTTAGGATGTTGTTGACCGTTGTCTAGTGTTCCTTGCCGGGATTACTTTGGTACCTTCCTACCAAACTTACGACAAGGTTTACATCGGGTCTGGTACACAACATGGCATACATAATAGACCCTATGGCTGAGGCATAGGGGATGACACTCATCTCTTCTTTATCTTCTGCCGTGGTCGGGCATTGAGCCGAGCTCAATCTCACACCTTGCAATCATGGCAAGAACCCTTTCTTGGACTGATCCATATTGAACTTCTTCAATATCTTATCAAGGTATGTGCTTTGTGGAAGACCTATGAGGCGTCTCGATCTATCCCTATAGATCTTGATGCCTAATATGTAAGCAGCTTCTCCAAGGTCCTTCATTGAAAAACACTTATTAAAGTAGGCCTTAATGTTGTCCAAAAGTTCTATATCAATTCCCATCAAAAGTATGTCATCTACATATAATATGAGAAATGCTACAGAGCTCCCACTCACTTTCTTGTAAACGCAGGCTTCTCCATAAGTCTCAAGATAAACCCAAACGCTTTGATCATCTCATCAAAGCGAATGTTCCAACTCCGAGATGCTTGCACCAGCCCATAAATGGATCGCTGGAGCTTGCATACCTTGTTAGCATTCTCAGGGTCGACAAACCCTTCCAACTGCATCATATATAGTTCTTCCTTAAGATGGCCGTTAAGGAATGCCGTTTTGACGTCTATTTGCCATATCTCATAATCATAGTATGCGGCAATTGCTAACATGATTCGGACGGACTTCAGCTTCGCTACGGGAGAGAAAGTCTCATCGTAGTCAATCCCTTGAACTGGTCGATAACCCTTAGCGACAAGTTGAGCTTTATATATGGTAACATTACCATCCGCGTCCGTCTTCTTCTTAAAGATCCATTTGTTTTCTATTGCTCACGATCATCGGGCAAGTCTGTCAAAGTCCATACTTTGTTTTCATACATGGATCCTATCTCGGATTGCATGGCTTCAAGCCATTTGTTGGAATCTGGGCCCGCCATCGCTTCTTCATAGTTCAAGGTTCACCGTTGTTCTAACAACATGATTTCCAAGACAGGGTTGCCGTACCACTGCAGTGCGGAACGTGTCCTTGTGGACCTTCAAGTTCAAGAGGAGCTTGATCCGAAGTATCTTGATCATCATCATTAACCTCCTCTCTTGTCGGTGCAGGCACCAAAGGAACATCTTCCTGAGTTGCGCTACTTACCGTTTCAAGAGGTAGTACTTCATCAAGCTCTACCTTCCTCCCACTTAATTCTTTCGAGAGAAATTCTTTCTCCAGAAAGGACCCGTTCTTGGCAACAAAGATCTTGCCCTCGGATCTTAAGTAGAAGGTATACCCAAGTGTTTCCTTAGGGTATCTTATGAAGAAGCATTTTTCCAACTTGGGTTCGAGCTTCTCAGATTGAAGTTTCTTGACATAAGCATCGCATCCCCAAACTTTTAGAAACGACAGCTTAGGTTTCTTCCCAAACCATAATTCATATGGTGTCGTCTCAACGGATTTTGACGGAGCCCTATTTAAAGTGAATGCGGCTGTCTCTAGAGCGTAACCCCAAAATGATAGCGGTAAATCGGTAAGTGACATCATAGATCGCACCATATCCAATAGAGTGCGATTACGACGTTCGGACACACCGTTACACCGAGGTGTTCCAGCGGCGTCGGGCCAGAAACGATTCCACATTTCCTTAAGTGCGTACCAAATTGCGTGACTTAAATATTCCCCCACGATCTGATCGTAAGAATTTTATCTTTCGGTCACGTTGATTCTCTACCTCATTCTGAAATTCCTTGAACTTTTCAAAGGTCTCAGACTTGTGTTTCATCAAGTAGACATACCCATATCTACTCAAGTCATCAGTGAGGGTGAGAACATAACGATATCCTCCGCGAGCCTCAACGCTCATTGGACCGCACACATCAGTATGTATGATTTATAATAAGTTGGTTGCTCGCTCCATTGTTCCGGAGAATGGAGTCTTGGTCATTTTGCCCAAGAGACATGGTTCGCATGTGTCAAATGATTCATAATCGAGAGACTCTAAAAGTCCATCAGCATGGAGCTTCTTCATGCGCTTGACACCAATGTGACCAAGGCGGCAGTGCCACAAGTATGTGGGACTATCGTTATCAACTTTACATCTTTTGGTATTCACACTATTAATATGTGTAACATTACGCTCGAGATTCATTAAGAATAAACCATTCACCAGCGGGGCATGACCATAAAACATATCTCTCATATAAATAGAACAACCATTATTCTCGGATTTAAATGAGTAGCCATGTCAAATTAAACGAGATCCTGATACAATGTTCATGCTCAAAGCTGGCACTAAATAACAATTATTGAGGTTTTAAACTAATCCCGTAGGTAAATGTAGAGGTAGCGTCGACGCGATCACATCGACCTTGGAACCATTCCCGACGCCAAGATCGTCACCTCTTCCTTCGCCAATCTCCGCTTATTCCGCAGCTCCTCGCTTTGAGTTACAAATATGAGCAACCGCACGGTATCAAATACCCAAGAGCTACTACGAGTACTGGTAAGGTACACATCAGTTACATGTATATCACATATACCTTTGGTTTTGCCGGCCTTCTTGTCCGCTAAGTACTTGGGGCAGTTCCGCTTCCCAGTGACCATTTCCTTTGCAATAAAAGCACTCAGTTTCAGGCCTGGGTCCATTGTTTGACTTCTTCCCGGCAACTGGCTTACCGGGCGCGGCAACTCCCTTGACGTCCTTCTTTAAGTTCTTCTTACCCTTGCCTTTCTTGAACTTAGTGGTTTAATTCACCATCAACACTTGATGTTCCTTTTTGATCTCCACCTCCGCTGATTTCAGCATTGAATATACCTCAGGAATGGTCTTTTCCATCCCCTGCATATTGAAGTTCATCACAAAGCTCTTGTAGCTTGGTGGAAGCGACTGAAGGATTCTGTCAATGACCGAGTCATCCGGGAGATTAACTCCCCACTGAGTCAAGCGGTTGTGCAACCCAGACATCTTGAGTATGTGCTCACTGACAGAACTATTTTCCTCCAACTTACAGCTGAAGAACTTGTTAGAGACTTCATATCTCTCGACCCGTGCATGATCTTGGAAAACCATTTTCAGCTCTTCGAACATCGCATATGCTCCGTGTTGCTCAAAACGCTTTTGGAGCCCCGGTTCTAAGCTGTATAGCATGTCGCACTGAACAAGGGAGTAATCATCAGCACGAGACTGCCAAGCGTTCATAACGTCCTGGTTCTTTGGGATTGGTGCTTCACCTAGCAGCGCTTCTAGGACATAATCTTTCTTGGCAGCTATGAGGATGATCCTCGTGTTACGACCCAGTCAGAGAAGTTGCTGCCACCATCTTTCAGCTTGGTTTTCTCTAGGAACGCGTTGAAGTTGAGGGTAACATGGGCCATTTGATCTACAAGACATATTGTAAAGATTTTAGACTAAGTTCATGATAATTAAGTTCATCTAATCAAATTATTCAATGAACTCCCACTCAGATTAGACATCCCTCTAGTCATCTAAGTGATACATGATCCGACTCGACTAGCATGTGTACGATCATCACGTGAGACGGACTTGTCATCATCGGTGAACATCTCCATGTTGATCGTATCTTCTATACGACTCATGCTCGACCTTTCGGTCCTCCGTGTTCCGAGGCCATGTCTGTACATGCTAGGCTCGTCAAGTCAACCTAAGTGTATTATGCGTGTAAATCTGGCTTACACCCGTTGTATTCGAACGTTAGGATCTATCACACCCGATCATCATGTGGTGCTTCGAAACAATGAACCTTCGCAACGGTGCACAGTTAGGGGGAACACTTTCTTGAAATTATTGAGGGATCATCTTATTTACTACCGTCGTTCTAAGTAAACCAGATGAAAAACATGATAAACATCACATGCAATCAAATAGTGACATGATATGGCCAATATCATATAGCTCCTTTGATCTCCATCTTGAGGCTCCATGATCATCTTCACACCGGCATGACACCATGATCTCCATCATCATGATCTCCATCATCGTGTCTCCATGAAGTTGCTCGCCAACTATTACTTCTACTACTATGGCTAACGCGTTTAGCAATAAAGTAAAGTAATAAAGTAATTTACATGGCATTTCTCAATGACACGCAGGTCATACAAAAAATAAAGACAACTCCTATGGCTCCTGCCGGTTGTCATACACATCGACATGCAAGTCGTGATTCCTATTACAAGAACATGATCTCATACATCATATATATATATATATATATATATATATATATATATATATATATATATCATTCATCATTCATCACAACTTTTGGCCATATCACATCACGAATCATATGCTGCAAAATCAAGTTAGACGTCCTCTAATTGTTGTTGCATGTTTTACGTGGCTGCAATAGGGTTCTAGCAAGAATGTTATCTTACCTACGTAAAAGCCACAACGTGATTTGCCAACTTCTATTTACCCTTCATAAGGACCCTTTTCATCGAATCCGCTCCAACTAAAGTGGGAGAGACAGACACCCGCTAGCCACCTTATGCAACTAGTGCATGTCACCGGTGGAACCTGTCTCACGTAAGCGTCACGTAAGGTCCGTCCGGGCCGCTTCATCCCACAATACCGCTGAAGCAAAATAAGACTAGTAGTGGCAAGAAAGTTCACAACATCTACACCCACAAAAAATTTGTGTTCTACTCGTGCAAAGAGAACTACACATAGACCTAGCTCATGATGTCACTGTTGGGGAACGTTGCATAAAATAAAAAAATTCTACGCTTTCACCAAGATCAATCTATGAGTTCATCTAGCAACGAGAGAAAGGAGTGCATCTACATACCCTTGTAGATCGCGAGCGGAAGCGTTCAAGAGAACGGGGTTGAGGGAATCGTACTCGTCGTGATCCAAATCACCGATGATCCTAGTGCTTAATGGATAGCACCTCCGTGTTCAACACACATACGATTGAGGAAGACGTCTCCTCCTTCTTGATCCAGCAAGGGGGAAGGAGAGATTGACAGAGATCCAGCAGCACGATGGCGTGGTGGTGGATGCAGCAGCGATCTCGGCAGGGCTTCGCCGAGCTTCTGCGAGAGGGAGAGGTGTAGCAAGGGAGAGGGAGGCGCCAAGACTTGGGGTGCGGCCTCCCTCCCTCCCCCTCCTTTATATAGGCCCCCTGGGGGGGCGCCGGCCCTAGGAGATGAGATCTCCAAGGGGGGGGGGGGCGGCCAAGGGGGAGGCTTGCCCCCCAAGGCAAGTGGAGGCGCCCCCACCCCTAGGGTTTCCAACCCTAGGCGCGGAGGGGCCCAAGGGGGGTGCACCAGCCCACCAGGGGCTGGTTCCCCTCCCACTTCTGCCCACGGGGCCCTTCGGGATAAGTGGCCCCACCCGGTGGACCCCCGGGACCCTTCCGGTGGTCCCAGTACAATACCGGTGACCCCCGAAACTTTCCCGATGGCCGAAACTGCACTTCCTATATATAGTTCTTCACCTCCGGACCATTCCGGAACTCCTCGTGACGTCCGGGATCTCATCCGGGACTCCGCACCTCTTTCAGGTTACTGCATACTCAGATCTCTACGACCCTAGCGTCATCGAACCTTAAGTGTGTAGACCCTACGGGTTCGGGAGACATGCAGACATGACCGAGATGCCTCCGGTCAATAACCAACAGCGGGATCTGGATACCCATGTTGGCTCCCACATGCTCCTCGATGATCTCATCGGATGAACCACAATGTCGAGGATTCAATCAATCCCGTATACAATTCCCTTTGTCAATCAAGATGCGTTACTTGCCCGAGACTCGATCGCCGGTATCCCAATACCTCGTTTAATCTGCTATCGCAAGTCACTTTACTCGCACCGTAATGCATGATCCCGTGACTTACACTTGGTCACATAGAGCTCATTATGATGATGCATTACCGAAAGGGCCCGTAGATACCTCTCCGTCATATGGAGTGACAAATCCCAGTCTCGATTCATGCCAACCCAACAGACACTTTCGGAGATACCCGTAGTGCACCTTTATAGTCACCCAGTTACGTTGTGACGTTTGGCACACCCAAAGCACTCCTACGGTATCCGGGAGTTGCACAATCTCATGGTCTGAGGAAATGATACTTGACATTTGGAAAAGATCTAGCTAAACGAATTACACGATCTTTGAACTATGCTTAGGATTGGGTCTTGTCCATCACATCATTCTCCTAATGATGTGATCCCGTTATCAATGACATCCAATGCCCATAGTCAAGAAACCATGACTATCTGTTGATCAACGAGCTAGTCAACTAGAGGCTTACTAGGGACATGTTGTGGTCTATGTATTCACACGTGTATTACGATTTCCGGATAACACAGTTATAGCATGAATAACAGACAATTATCATGAACAAAGAAATATAATAATAACCATTTTATTATTGCCTCTAGGGCATATTTCCAACAGATGCCGCTACCCATCTAAACAGCTTTGTTGATTTGTGTGATATTCAAAAGAAGAAAGATGTGGACAATTATATTGTTAAATTGAAGCTATTTCCTTTTTCGCTTAGAGATCGTGCTAAAACTTGGTTTTCGTCTTTGCCTAAAAATAGTATTGATTCATGGAATAAGTGCAAAGATGCTTTTATCTCTAAGTATTTTTCTCCCGCTAAGATCATCTCTCTTACAAACGATATTATGAATTTTAAGCAAATTGATCATGAACATGTTGCACAAGCTTGGGAGAGAATGAAATTAATGATACGTAATTGCCCTACACATGGTTTGAACTTATGGATGATTATACAAAAAATTTATGCCGGATTGAATTTTGCTTCTAGAAATCTTCTAGATTCGGCCGCGGGAGGCACTTTTATGGAAATCACTTTAGGAGAAGCTACTAAACTCCTAGATAATATTATGGTTAATTATTCTTAATGGCAAACTGAAAGATCTACTAGTAAAAAGGTGCATGCAATTTAAGAAATTAATGTTTTGAGTGGAAAGATGGATGAACTTATGAAATTATTTGCTGATAAGAGTATTTATTCTGATCCCAATGATATGCCTTTGTCTACTTTGATTGAGAATAATAATGAATCTATGTGTCGGCGTCCTGGGAATGGGGGTCCCCAGACTTGCCTGCCTGCAGCCCGCGGCGTGGCTGTGCTAGCAGACCTGTACGACCCATCTTCATCAACAAGGCATTCAAGACCCTCGCGAGGGGCCAAGCCTCGCGAGGCGGAAGGCGCAAGACCTCCTCAGGAGCGGCCTCGCCAGGCTCGTGAGGGCCGGAGAGATCAAGGCAAGGCAAACCTCGCGAGTTTCTCGTGTCGTGAGCCATGACGATCGAGACCAGGCGGGTGCCAGCGCGCGCAGCGTCCTTGTTTCCTCTTTGGTGCTAAGGAGGCAAGCGCGGGCGCGGAGTACCGAGGCATCAGGCAAAGGTTTCCATATCGGTGCAACGAGACCAGGACCAACAGGACGGCAAGATGGAGGTCACCATGGAGCCCAAGGCGGCGTCACCTCCAGATCCTTTTGCAGGCGAAGACCACTTTTGTTAGGATAAATTGTACTAGTTGTCCCCTTTCAAATTGGCCGTTGTTGGCTCCCTTCCCGCTCAATATTTGGGAAGAGGACCAGGGCCTCTATAAATAGGACTAGCCACCACAGTAGAAGGCAACTAAGCCTAAGCTGATCGAATCCTCACATACACAAGTTCGCCAAGCACAAGAACACCTCAACCTCAGGAGGCTGTTCTTTCCCTTGTACTGTTCATCAACATCCCAAGAGGCAATCCACCACCACCACACTAGAGTAGGGTATTACACCACAACGGTGGCCCGAACCAGTATAAATCTTGTGTCCCTTATGTTATGAGTTCGTCGAGTTAGTCCGTGAGATCTTAGCAAAACTAGGACGTGGATCGGTAGGGGGGAAGTCTTCGTGCGCACCCCAGTGTTTGAACCTTGAGGGTTTTGCCAGAACCCGTGATCCGACACTATGGATGTGAATTTTGTTGGTAGGAACAATTTTGGTAACAAGCTTATAGAGGAAACTTTAATCCTAGGTTGTATCATAATAATTCCTCTAATAATTATGGTAATTCCTACAACAACTCTTATGGAAATTTTAATAAGATGCCCTCTGATTTTGAGACTAGTGTTAAAGAATTTATGATTTCTCAAAAGAATTTCAATGCTTTGCTTGAAGAAAAATTGCCTAAGATTGATGAGTTGGCTAGGAACGTGGATAGAATTTCTCTTGATGTTGATTCTTTGAAACTTACATCTATTCCACCTAAGCATGATATCAATGAGTCTCTCAAAGCTATGAGAATTTCCATTGATGAGTGCACAGAAAGAACCGCTAGGATGCTGTAACGCCCCGGGTACAACTTTCCATATTAGTAACTCCAACTCTTGCCTTCACCGGAGATGTGTTATGATATTTTCCTTCGTGGTTGGGTTTTTGTCTTTTGTTTTGCATTTTGTTCATGGAGTGCATCTCATCTCATCACATCATCCACATTGCATCCGCATGTTTTCATAAAACTCGTAGTTGTTTGTAGTTGCCGCTTCTCTCTTTGTCTCCGTTTATCTTTTGTCAAGCCCTCTTGTCTTCGTCAGCCTCGTCACCGCCGTTGACCCGCAGGCCAGCACCTTGCCTCCTCCTCCCGTCCTCTTCTTCGGCTTCCCCTCTCTCTAATCCCTCTCTCTCCCAGATACTCTGTCGCCATGGATGCCAGCCGCTGCATCGCCTCTACATCGAGCGCCACTCGACCCCGCGTTGACCCGTCGCCCCGCGAAGTCCATGGAGCCGCTTTGTCTGCTACTTCTGCTGCTTCCTGCATCGTTCGCCGCCGCCGAGACCTTGCCTTGCTGGATCCGCCTCCATCGGCCTCCGTTCGGCGTGCCGCCGCCAGGATCCGCTCGTCTTCTCGCCGACCCGCTGCTTCCCGCGCCTGCCAGCCGCCGCCAAGTCCCAACGCGTGCCCATGAAGACTCTGCTTCCAGTGACGCCGCCTTGTTCGTTCTATGTCGCGTCAGGAGATGCTCGATCCGGTCCCTGTTGACCGCGAGCGTCGGCTGGGTCACGAGCAGCGAGCCAAGCGCCCCTGCCGGCCGACCTCTCCACAAACCGGCGCATGAGGCCTGGTGAGCAGCCCCCGCCCTCTGTATGCTCCTGTTGGCCCAGCCAGTTTCGGCCCGTGATGTTTTTTCCCTGCCAGGACGATTTTATCTAATTTCCGTGAAAGCGCATGTTTACAGATTGCACCCTCATCTTCATGCATTTAATTACTCAACAACTGTGCATCGGATTAAAATGATATAAATATGAAAAGTGCTTAGAATTTTGTCTAGTTTCGTAATATGCCACTTTCATCCCTGTTTAAAATGTTTAAAATGTTGTTTTCATTTAATTTGCTAAATGCCATGTTAAAATGATTTATTTCATAACTAAATAACCGTAGCTCAGAATTAAATAAACTTTATATGTAAATTGGGTGAAAAAAAAGCATAGATTAACTTGGTGCACTTTATTTCCCTGTTTAACAACAATAAAATATGTTTTAGGGCAGAATAGTACCAAATTCGAAATATGCACATGGGGATTTTCCGGAATTGTTATTTGTTGTTCCGGCCTCATTTAAATTTGCCTAAATAGTTAGTTTACTTATGCCTCACCTCTTGCCATGTTTAACAACATTTAATATTGTTGAGTAGCTTATAACAAGATCAAACTAAATAATTGTATGTGGTGTTTCGTCGATATGCAACTCGTTGCATATTGAGCTCCACTTAATTTGTAGTATCGTTTGTTGCACTTTGCCATGCCATGCCTATCTAAACCGGACATGCATCATACTTGATTGTGCATCATGCCATGTTTATGCTTGTGCATTTACCATGTTGTTTGTTTCTTTCCGGTGTTGGTTCTTAGTTCCGGTAATGTTGCGATTGTGAGGATTCGTTTGACTACTCCCGTTCGTCTTCTTCATGGACTCGTTCGTCTTCCTAGCGGGATTTCAGGCAAGATGACCGTCACCTTGGATCTCATTGCTATCACTGCTATGCTAGTTTCTTCGTTCTATCGCTATGCTGCATTACTTACCACTTGCTTGTCAAGCCTCCCAAATTGCCATGAACCTCTAACATTTGTCACCCTTCCTAGCAAACCGTTGTTTGGCTACGCTACCGCTTTTGCTCAGCCCCTCTTATAGCGTTGCTATTTGCAGGTGAAGATGAAGATTGCTCCATGTTGGATTATGCTTATGTTGGGATATCACAATATCTCTAATTTAATTAATGCATCTATATACTTGGTAAAGGGTGGAAGGCTCGGCCTTATGCCCGGTGTTCTGTTCCACTCTTGCCGCCCTAGTTTATGTCATGTCGGTATTATGTTCCCGGATTTTGCGTCCCTAACGCGGTTGGGTGATTTATGGGACCCCCTTGACTGTTCGCTTTGAATAAAACTCCTCCAGCAAGGCCCAACCTTGGTTTTACCATTTGCCTCACCACCACCTACTTTTCCCTTAGGAGTCGCTCTCTCGAGGGTCATCTTTATTTAGCCCCCCGGGCCAATGCTTCTCTAAATGTTGGCCCGAAACGAGCAGACTGTGGGGCCACCTTGGGGAAACTTGAGGGTTGGTTTTACTCGTAGGATGTCTCATCCGATGTTGCCCTGAGAACGAGATATGTGCAGCTCCTATCGGGATTGTCGGCACATCGGGCGGCTTTGCTGGTCTTGTTTTACCATTGTCTAAATGTCTTGTAAACCAGGATTCCGAGACTGACCGGGTCTTCCCGGGAGAAGGAATATCCTTCGTTGATCACGAGAGATTATCATGGGCTAAGTTGGGACACCACTGCAGGGTATTATCTTTCGAAAGCCGTGCCCGCGGTTATGTGGCAGATGGGAATTTGTTAATATCCGGTTGTAGATAATTGACACTTGACTTAATTAAAACGCATCAACCGTGTGCGTAACCGTGATGGTTTCTTTTCGGGGTTGTTCGAGAGGAGAACATGGTTCTTGGGTTATGTTTGACGTAAGTAGGAGTTCAGGATCACTTCTTGATCATTACTAGTTGACGACCGTTCCATTGCTTCTCTTCTCGCTCTTATTTGCGTAAGTTAGCCACCATACTTGCTTAGTCGCTGCTGCAAACTCACCACGTTACTCCTTCCTTACCCATTAAGCTTTGCTAGTCTTGATACCCATGGTAATGGGATTGTTGAGTCCTCGTGGCTCACAGATTACTACAACAACAGTTGCAGGTACAGGTTATGCGATGATCTTGACGCGAGAGCGATGTTTGCTTGTTTTGGAGTTCTCCTTCTGCTTCTTCTTTGATCAGGGGATAGGTTCCAGGTCGGCAGCCTGGGCTAGCAGGGTGGTTGTCGTTTGAGGTTCTGTTTGTGTTTCATCCGTAGACGGATGGTTCTCTTATATAATATGATGTTGTATTCGTGTGGCATTGTATGTCTTGGATGTATTCCCCACTATTATGTAATGTTGATGTAATGATATCCACCTTGCAAAAGCGTCTTCAAGATGCGCTTCTATCCTTGGTGGGACCTTCGAGTTCCTTTAGGATAGGGTCGCATCTTGGGCGTGACAAGTTGGTATCAGAGCCTGGACCGACCAAAGGAACCCCCTTGTTTGTTGGCCGTTGTTGAGTCTAGAAAAAAATATTTTGAGTCTTAGGATTATATATATATCGGAGAGTAGGATTCTTTTTACTCCTCAGTCCCTTCGTCGCTCTGGTGAGGCCCCCTAGCGTAGATGTTTTGTCTTTCCTCTCCTCAAATTTCACGAAAAAAAATTTAGGATCACGCGGGTATCTTGGGATCGTTCCGATAGTCTTGTGACGAGAACATTGTTCTTGGTGCCTCCTGACATTTAGGGGTTGTGGCAGTGTCCCGGGGAGTTGAGCTACGAGGTGTTGTCGTCACAATTTTATCGTTGCAGTTCTGGAATACCAGAGTTTTGCCGACATCGAAAATCTCTTTTATGCAGTTGTTTGTGAGATAACCTCGACGCCAAGTTGGGTTTCCTCGTATCACACAGAGGGATTGAGGCAAACCCGAAAAAGATCAAGGCCATCAAAGACATGAGCCCACCTCAGACCCTCAAGGAAATGCAGAAGCTGGCTGGACGGGTGACTGTGTTGGGGCGCTTCATTTCCAAGCTGGGAGAGCGCGCCCTAACTTACTTCAAGCTGATGAAGAAGAAGGGCCTGTTCGAGTGGACCCCGGAGGCCGACCGAGCTTTTCAAGACCTCAAGAGATACCTGACCAACCCTCCAGTGATGGTGGTGCCACGGCCTCTCGAGCCCCTAGTGCTTTATCTCCCCGCCACTCCATACTCGGCCAGTGCAACTCTAGTGGCGGTTCGAGAAGAACACCAAGCCAAAGGCGTGTTACGTCAAGCCACGCCACCAGCCGGACTAACGCAAGATCGGGAAGACACCGCAAGAGCCGTAGCGGCATCGGCAGAAGACCAAGCTCGGCAAGACGATGCCGTCAAGGTCCCGGCAAGCGAATCAAGCGTCGGAGGTTCCACCACCTCGCGAGACACCCCAACTTCCGCAGGACACAAGCCTCACCAACACGCCGGTTCTCGTCGAGCACCCGGTGTATTTCATCAGCACGGTGTTGCGGCACGCAAGGGAATGATACCCCATGCCCTAGAAGCTCTTGCCCGCGCTCTTGGTGGCCTCACGGAAGTTGCGGCACTACTTCCAGGGCCACCCCATCAAAGTCGTCTCGGCCTACCCATTGGAGAGAGTACTCAGGAGCCCCAACTCTGCTGGAAGGGTCGCTGAGTGAGACATCGAGCTGCAGGCATTCCAGTTGGAGTTCAGCACCACCAGGGTCATCAAGGGAGCTTCCCTCGCTGATTTCATGGCAGAATGGACGGATGCCCCGACGCCGGAAGTAGGCGAGGACCAGTCCACCTCACCAGGAAGTGCGGCGCCTGACGGCTGGGTCATGTATTTCGATGGGGCCTTCAGCGCACTGTATGCGCGAGGCTGGAGAAGTACTGCCTCGCCCACTCGTGACAAGCTCTACTCGTTGTACAGCTACGCTTTCAAAGAGGCGAGAAGGTCTCCAACAACATTGCAGAATACGAAGGCCTAATAGATGGCCTGAAAGCTGCGGCAGTCCTAGGGGTGAAGCGCCTCACCGCCAGGGGAGACTCGCAGCTTCTCGTCAACTTCTCCAACAAAGTATACGAGCCGAAGGACGAGCACATGGAGGCATACCTCACGGAAGTGCGCAAGATGGAGAAGCAGTTCCTGGGCTTGGAGTTGCGGCACGTGCCCCGTGGAACCAACAAGGAAGCTGACGACATCGCCAAGAGGGCATCCAAGCGGTAGCCCCAAGAGCCTGGCATCTTCGAGGAGCGGCTCTTCAAGCCGTCAGCAACGCCACCACTCTCGAGGATAGCTCAGCCTGGGAGGAGCTCCTGCAGCCGCCTGCCATGGGAGACCCAGCCTGCGGCCTGACTTCGGGAGCACGCCTGCTCTTGGCGCTCGAGCCCCAGGAGGGATGCTGGACCAAGGAATTCAAGGAATACCTGATGCAAGGGACGCTGCCGGAGAAGGAGGAGGATGCGGAGCGTGTGGCCCGACAAGCCACGGCATACTGCATCCGAGACGGTGAGTTATACAGGAAGCGACCAAATGACATTTCATTGTGTTGCATCTCTAGAGACTAGGGGAAGGAGTTGCTATCCGACATACACGGTGGGGACTGCGGACACCACTCGTCGTTGCGAACCCTCGTCGGCAAGGCATTCCGCAGTGGATTCTATTGGCCCACGGCGCTCAACGACGCAGCCGAGCTGGTGAAGTCATGTGAAGCCTGCCAGTTCCACGCCAAACAAATCCATCAGCCAGCTCAGGGCCTCCGGACTATCCCACTGACTTGGCCGTTCGCGGTCTAGGGGCTGGATATCTTGGGCCCATTTCCTCGAGCACCAGGGGGCTACCGCTACCTCTACGTCGCCATCGACAAGTTCACCAAGTGGGCGGAAGTGGAAGCCGTCCGCACCATCCTAGCTGGTTCCGCGGTCAAGTACATCAAGGGAATCGTGAGCCGTTTCAGGGTCCCCAACCGCATCATCACTCATAACGGCTCGCAATTCACTAGTAATCTCTTCAGAACATACTACGCTAACCTTGGAACGCAGATCTGCTACGCTTCTGTGGCACACCCCAGGAGCAATGGTCAGGCCGAACGCGCCAACACAGAGGACCTGAGGGGCCTCAAGACAAGGACTTTCAAGAAGAAGCTAGAGGCCTGCGGCAAGGGCTGGTACTACGAGCTCCAGTCTGTGATGTGGTCCATCCACACCACCGCCACCAAGCCAACGGGCGAGACCCCATTCTTCCTCGTCTACGGAGCAGAAGCGGTCCTCCCTCACGAGGTCGGCCATCACTCCGCACGGGTCCTGGCGTTTGATGAAATGCAACAGGACGCCACGCGGGGTATGGACCTCGTGCTGGGGGAGGAACGCCGCCGCAAAGCCGCACTATGGGCGGCAAGGTACCAGCAGGCTCCGCGGTGTTACCATTGCTGCAACATCTGCTCCAGGACGCTCGAGGCGGGTGACCTCGTCCTGAGGCGGGTCCTCTCCAGGGAAGGGCTGCATAAGCTCTCACCCATGTGGGAGGGCCCGTTCAAAGTCGTCCATGTCTCCAGGCCTGGCGCCGCGCGCCTGGAGACATAGGACGGGGTGCCCATCCAGAACGCCTGGAACATCCAGCACCTCCGGAAGTTCTACCCATGAAGAAGGCCCAGTGCCTGTGAAGAAAGGCCCAGTGCTTGTGAAGAAGGCCCAGAGCCTGTGAAGATCGCCGCCCGTGACACTCTCACGTGATAACGAGTGGGTTGTACACGCCCCGGAGTCTCAGGAGTGCCGCCCTCGAGCCTCAGGGGCTCCCTCCCACGTCCAAGTGGCAGCACTTAGCTTCGCGCTGGTGAGAAGACTTGAAGACTAGACTAGGTGCGGGATGCGGCTTTTCATTTGCTTTCCGAAGTTGGCTCGCCTCCTTTTTATTGAAAGTTTGCTTCTGGAGTTCCTTGCTGGTTGGGTTTTGTCGTTTTCTGCTGCTGTTTCTGGTTCCAGTTTAACTTGTTTTCTCTCTCTCGCATACCTCGCGAGGGGGCTAGGCAGACGCCCTCGCGAGCCTTTTCCTCACCTCTGCCCTTCGTTTGATTTTTCGCAAGGCATCCTCATTCGAGCCAACAAGCTAGCGCACCTCTCCTGATCCATGCCTCTCGGGTATTGCGATACGAAACATTGGGTCTAGACTCGGGTGAATGATATGCCTCTTGGCGACGCTCCTAACAAGTTTTTCGCAGTTCCCTAGCACCCGCCAAGTCAAGGAAGGCCTATGCAGGCAGCAGGCGCGGCGGCGTGATGGCTGGTCGTAGCCACCGCTATTGGAGCTATCACCGAAGGAAGAGCCGCCGTAGCTGGACGAGATGCGGTTGGCACCAAGGGCGGGTTCGCTCTCGTCCTCCTCTCGATCATCGCCAAGGCCAAGCACATCCTCGCCGTCGTTCACCTCGGGGCAGCACCCTACGCGGCGACATCTTCCCCAAACACCCTCACGTAGAGGGAAGCATCACCGTCACACCTGAAATCAAGAGTACACCGCCTGCCCAGGCCACAAGCACGAGAAAACGTCTGCCAGCCGCGGGCCAGAGCTATGTTGCCCGCGGCGGAGACCTTGACCACAACCCAAGAAGATCTGCTGCAGCAACCATCCGCCTGCAGCCACAACCCGCCTGGACCGGAGACCGGTAGCTCGTCGGCGAAGAAGCGAGGGAGTTGAAGCCAGTTGCCGGCCGGGTTCTCTGACCAGACGACGAACTCCGGCCACACCTCCGCTGAATGGAAGCGCGGTCGGGGAGGCCGTGCAACCATGGCGCGTCTCCCTTTGTCACCAGGGCTGCCACGACTGGAACGACCCCTTCCGTGCCCAGCGGTTCCACCACGGGAACGGGGGCCACGACGGGGGTCGTGGTGTGCTTATGGGGACGGCCGCGTCCATGGTTGGGCGCCGGGGAGTCGGGACCCTCGCGAGGGGCCTTTCCCTTCTCTGCAGCAGAGAACCTCTTCGACGACGCCATTGGAGTCGGCGGTGGAGCAGAAGAAGAAGCAAGTGGAAGGGGAAGAAATGGGCGACGGGGGCTCTACCCCCCTCCTCATTTATAGCAGGAGAAGGCCAACCAGCGCCCCCCATGATCACAGGTAATGATGGTTTTCCTTGCATGTCACAGGGACTTGTCAAGTCAGGCAGTTGCCGAGGCAGCGTGGGGAAGCGGAGACGCCCACGTCCAATCAACCGCCACGTGTCGACGAAGGCCACAGGCTATTGGGGCCCACGGCGCTCCGCACTTGACCTTTGGCTTCGCCTTGAAGGCAAGCCCGAGCGCGCCTTGGGCCCGGGGGCAACTGTCGGCATCCTGGGAACGGGGTTCCCCAGACTTGCCTGCCTGCGGCCCGCGGAGTGGCTGTGCTAGCAGGCCTGTACAGCCCATCTTCATCAACAAGGCATTCAAGACCCTCGCGAGGGCCAAGCCTCGCGAGGCGGACTGCGCAAGACCTCCTCAGGAGTGGCCGCGCCAAGCAGCTCGCGAGGGGCGGAGAGATCAAGGCAAGGCAAACCTCGTGAGGTTCTCGTGACCTGAGCTATGACGATCGATACCAGGCGGGTGCCAGCACGCGCAGCGTCCTTGTTTCCTCTTTGGTGCTATGGAGGCAAGCACAGGCGCGGAGTACCGAGGCATCGGGCAAAGGTTTCCATATCGGTGCAACGAGACCAGGACCAACAGGACGGCAAGACGGAGGTCACCATGGAGCCCAAGGAGGCGTCACCTCCAGAGCCTTTTGCAGGCGAAGACCGCTTTTGTCAGGATAAGCTGTACTAGCTATCCCCTTTCAAATTGGCCGTTGTTGGCTCCCTTCCCGCTCAATATTTGGGGAGAGGACCAGGGCCTCTATAAATAGGACTAGCCACCACAGTAGAAGGCAACTAAGCCTGAGCTGATTGAATCCTCCCATACACAAGTTCGCCAAGCACAAGAACACCTCAACCTCAGGAGGTTGTTCTTCCCCTTGTATTGTTCATCAACATCACAAGAGGCAATCCACCACCACCACACCGGAGTAGGGTATTACACCACAACGGTGGCCCGAACTAGTATAAATCTTGTGTCCCTTGTGTTATGAGTTCGTCAAGTTAGTCCGTGAGATCTTAGCAACACTTATATTGGAAACCCGTGACGGGGGATCGGTAGGGGGGAAGTCTTTGTGCGCACCCCAGTGTTCGAACCTTGAGGGTTTTGCCGGAACCCGTGATCCGACACTATGGATGTGAATTTTGTTGGTAGGAACAATTTTGGTAACAACGCTTATAGAGGAAACTTTAATCCTAGGCTGTATCCTAATAATTCCTCTAATAATTACGGTAATTCCTACTACAACTCTTATGGAAATTTTAATAAGATGCCCTCTGATTTTGAGACTAGTGTTAAAGAATTTATGATTTCTCAAAAGAATTTCAATGCTTTGCTTGAAGAAAAATTGCCTAAGGAACGTGGATAGAATTTCTCTTGATGTTGATTCTTTGAAACTTACATTTATTCCACCTAAGCATGATATCAATGAGTCTCTCAAAGTTATGAGAATTTCCGTTGATGAGTGCAAAGATAGAACCGCTAGGATGCGTGCTAAAAAAGATTGCTTTATGAAAGCGTGTTCTTCTAGTTTTCATGATAATAAGGATGAATATCTAAAAGTAATTGATGTGTCCCCTATTAAATATTTGTTTTGCAATATGAATCTTGATAATGATGGGACTGGATATGAGTCAACTTTAGTTAAAAGGCGTCCCAATGATTCGGAGTTTTTAGATCTTGATGCAAAAATTGATAAAAGTGGGATTGAAGAGGTCAAAACTTTACATAGCAATGAACCCACTATTTTGGATTACAAGGAATTTAATTATGATAATTGTTCTTTAATAGATTGTATTTCCTTGTTGCAATCCGTGCTAAATTCTCCGCATGCTTATAGTCCAAATAAGGCTTTCACCAAACATATCATTGATGCTTTAAAGCAATCCTATGAAGAAAAGATTGAATTGGAAGTTTCTATCCCTAGAAAACTTTATTATGAGTGGGAACCTACTATTAAAATTAAAATTAAAGACCATGAATGCTATGCTTTGTGTGATTTGGGCGCTAGTGTTTCCACGATTCCAAAAACTTTGTGTGATATGTTAGGTTTCCGTGAATTTGATGATTGTTCTTTAAACTTGCACCTTGCGGATTCCACTATTAAGAAACCTATGGGAAGAATGAATGATGTTCTTATTGTTGCAAATAAAAATTATGTGCCCGTATATTTCATTGTCCTTGATATAGATTGCAATCCTTCATGTCCTATTATTCTTGGTAGACCTTTCCTTGGAACGATTGGTGCAATTATTGATATGAAAGAAGGGAATATTAGATTCCAATTTCCGTTAAGGAAAGGCATGGAACACTTTCCTAGAAAGAAAATTAAATTACCTTATGAATCTATTATGAGAGCTACTTATGGATTGCCTACCAAAGATGGCAATACCTAGATCTATCCTTGCCTTTATGCCTAGCTAGGGGCGTTAAACGAATAGTAGAACCTTTGGGAAGACTTGGGTGAAGTCGTTTTGATCTTGCTGTAAAAAACAGAAACTTTAGCGCTCACAAGATTGGCTACAACTTTTTACTGGAGAGTGATATTTAGTTGATTATTTTTTCAGATGATTAATAGATAAATTCCTCATGTACAGCAATTTATTTTAAAAAATTTGGAGTTCCAGAAGTATGCGTTTGATACAGATTACTACAGACTGTTCTGTTTTTGACAGATTCTGTTTTTCGTGTGTTGTTTGCTTATTTTGATGAGTCTATGGTAGTATCGGAGGTTATGAACCATAGAGAGGTTGGAATACAGTATCTTTAACACAAATATAAATAAATAATGAGTTGATTACAGTACCTTGAAGTGGTGTTTTGTTTTCTTTCGCTAACAGAGCTCATGAGATTTTCTGTTAAGTTTTGTGTTGTGAAGTTTTCAAGTTTTGGGTAAAGATTTGATGGATTATGGAACAAGGAGTGGCAAGAGCGTAAGATTGGGGATGCCCACCCCAAGGTAAAATTAAAGTACAACCAAAAAGCCTAAGCTTGGGTATGCCCCGGAAGGCATCCCCTCTTTGTCTTAAATCCATCGGTAACTTTACTTGGAGCTATATTTTTATTCACCACATGATATGTGTTTTGCTTGGAGCGTCTTGTATGATTTGAGTCTTTTCTTTTTAATTCACCACAATCATCCTTTCTGTACACACCTTTTGGGAGAGACACACATTAATCAAAATTTATTAGAATACTCTATGAGCTTCACTTATATCTTTTGAGCTAAACAATTTTGCCCTAGTGCTTCACTTATATCTTTTAGAGCACGGTGGTGGTTATATTTTATAGAAATTATTGATCTCTCATGATTCACTTATATTATTTTGAGAGTCTTTTAGAACAGCATGGTAGTTTACCTTGGCTATAAATTTAGTCCTAATATGATAGGCATCCAAGATGGATATAATAAAAACTTTCATATAAGTGCATTGAATACTAAGAGAAGTTTGATACTTGATGATTGTTTTGAGATATGAAGTGTGATATTAGAGTTATGCCAGTTGAGTAGTTGTGAATTTGAGAAATACTTGTTCAAAAGTTTATGATTCCCGTAGCATGCACGTATGGTGAACCGTTAGGTGATGAAGTTGGAGCATGATTTATTTATTGATTGTCTTCCTTATGAGTGGCGGCCGGGGACGAGCGATAGTCTTTTCCTACCAATATATCCCCCTAGGAGCATGCGCGTAGTACTTCATTTTGAAAACTAATAGGTTTTCGCAATAAGTATGTGAGTTCTTTATGACTAATGTTGAGTCCATGGATTATACGCACTCTCGCCCTTCCACCATTGCTAGCCTCTCTAATACCACGCACCTTTCACCGGTATCATACACCCACCATATACCTTCCTCAAAATAGACACCATACCTACCTATTATGGCATTTCCATAGCCATTTCGAGATATATTGCCATGAAACTTACCACCGTTCCATTTACGCTTCATCATTGTCATATTGCTTTGCATGATCATGTAGTTGACATCGTATTTGTGGCAAAGCCAACTTTATAAGTCTTTCATACATGTCACTCTTGATTCATTGCATATCCCGGTACACCGCTGGAGGTATTCACATAGAGTCATATTTTGTTCCAAGTATTGAGTTGTAATCTTTGAGTTGTAAGTAAATAAAAGTGTGATGATCATCATTATTAGAGCATTGTCCCAAGTGAGGAAAGTATGATGGAGACTATGATTCCCCCACAAGTCAGGATGAGACTTCGGACGGAAGAAAAAAAAGAGAAAGAAAAGAGGCCAAAAAAGGCCCAAATAAAAAATAAAAGAAAAAGAGAGAAGGGACAATGTTACTATCCTTTTATCACACTTGTGCTTCAAAGTAGCACTATGATCTTCATGATAGAGAGTCTCCTCTGTTGTCACTTTCATATACTAGTGGGAATTCTACATTATAGAACTTGGCTTGTATATTCCAATGATGGGCTTCCTCAAAATGCCCTAGGTCTTCGTGAGCAAGCGAGTTGGATGCACACCCACTTAGTTTCTTTTGTTGAGCTTTCATACACTTATAGGTCTAGTGCATCCATTGCATGGGAATCCCTACTCACTCACATTGATATACATTGATAGGAATCTCCATAGCCCATTGATACGCCTAGTTGATGTGAGACTATCTTCTCCTTTTTTGTCTTCTCCACAACCACCATTCTATTCCACATATAGTGCTATATCCATGGCTCACGCTCATGTATTGCGTGAAGATTGAAAAAGTTTGAGAACATCAAAAGTATGAAACAATTGCTTGGCTTGTCATCGGGGTTGTGCATGATTAAATAATTTGTGTGATGAAGATAGAGCATAGCCAGACTATATGATTTTGTAGGGATAACTTTCTTTGGCCATGTTATTTTGAGAAGACATGATTGCTTAGTTAGTATGCTTAAAGTATTATTATTTTTATCTCAATATTAAACTTTTATCTTGAATCTTTTGGATCTGAACATTCATGCCACAATAAAGAAAATTACATTGAGAAATATGCTAGGTAGCATTCCACATCAAAATTCTGTTTTTATCATTTACCTACTCGAGGACGAGCAGGAATTAAGCTTGGGGATGCTTGATATGTCTCCAACGTATCTATAATTTTTATTGTTCCATGCTATTATATTATCTGTTTTGGATGTTTAATGGGCTTTACTATACACTTTTATATTATTTTTGGGACTAACCTACTAACCCAAGGCCCAGTGCAAATTGTTGTTTTTTTGCCTATTTCAGTGTTTCGCCGAAAAGGAATATCAAACGGAGTCCAAACGGAATGAACCCTTCGGGAGAGTTATTTTTGGAACAAACGTGATCCAGACGACTTGGAGTGGACGGTAAGAAATCAAGGAGGAGGCCACGAGGCAGGGAGGCGCGCCTGCCCCCTAGGCGCGCCCCCACCCTTATGGGCCCCTCGTAGCTCCACCGACCTACTTCTTCCTCCTATATATACCCATATACCCCGAAACCAACTAGGAGCACCACAAAACCCTATTTCCACCACCGCAACCTTCTGTACCCGTGAGATCTCATCTTGGGGCCTTTTCCGGCGCTCCACCGGAGGGGGAATCGATCACGGAGGGCTTCTACATCAACACCATAGCCTCTATGATGATGTGTGAGTAGTTTACCACAGACCTTTGGGTCCATAGTTATTAGCTAGATGGCTTCTTCTCTCTCTTTGGATCTCAATACAAAGTTCTCCTCTATCTTCTTGGAGATCTATTCAATATAACTCTTTTTGCCGTGTGTTTGTCAAGATCCGATGAATTGTGGGTTTATGATCAAGATTATCTATGAACAATATTTGAATCTTCTCTGAATTCTTTTATGTATGATTGGTTATCTTTGCAAGTCTCTTCGAATTATCGGTTTCGTTTGGCCTACTAGATTGATCTTTCTTGCAATGGGAGAAGTGCTTAGCTTTGGGTTCAATCTTGCGTTGCTCGGTCCCAGTGACAGAAGGGGAAACGACACGTATTGTATTGTTGCCATCGAGGATAACAAGATGGGGTTTATATCATACTGCTTGAGTTTATCCCTCTACATCATGTCATCTTGCCTAATGCGTTACTCTATTCTTATGAACTTAATTCTCTAGATGCATGCTGGATAGCGGTTGATGTGTGGAGTAATAGTAGTAGATCCAGGCAGGAGTCGGTCTACTTTTCATGGACGTGATGCCTATATACATGATCATGCCTAGATATTCTCATAATTATGCACTTTTCTATCAATTGCTCGACAGTAATTTGTTCACCCACCGTAATACTTATGCTATCTTGAGAGAAGCCACTAGTGAAACCTATGGCCCTCGGGTCTATTTTTCATCATATTAATCTTTCGTCAACTAGCTATTTCTGGCGCCGTTTATTTTGCAATCTTTACTTTCAATCTTTATCATAAAAATACCAAAAATATTATCTTATCATCTCTATCAGATCTCACTTTTGCAAGTGGTCGTGAAGGGATTGACAACCCCTTTACCGCGTTGGTTGCAAGGTTCTTATTTGTTTGTGTAGGTACGAGGGACTTGCGTGTGGCCTCCTACTGGATTGATACCTTGGTTCTCAAAAACTGAGGGAAATACTTACGCTACTTTGCTGCATCACCCTTTCTTCTTCAAGGGAAAACCAACGCATGCTCAAGAGGTAGCACTGTCCAATCAAGAATAGCATGAAGAGCCGCCACCAACTGTGCCTCCAGGTCAGGGATTGCAAGATCCTCTTCTGTTGGTAGCTTAACTGAAGGGTTATGCAATATGTCAGGAAAAACATTGGGTGGTACCGGCTTACACTGAGACCCCAGCCGGCTTAAAGCATCAGCCGCTTCATTCTTTCTACGATCAACATGTTCCGCTTGATAACCTTTTAAATGGCCTGCAATACAGTCAACTGCTCGGCGATAACCCGCCATGAGCGGGTCCTTAGAATCCCAAGTTCTTGAGACCTGCCAAGCCACCAAATCTCAGTCTCCAAAGCACCTCACCCGGCTTAAGTTCATCTCTTTAGCCACCCGAAGGCCATAGAGTGGAGCCTCATACTCAGCTGCATTATTAGTGCAAGGGAACGTTAATCGTAGCACATAACAAAACTTATCACCTCGTGGGGAAGTCAAGATAATTCCAGCCCCCGGGCCCTCCAACCGCCTTGACCCGTCAAAGTGAATCGATGAAAGTGTTATCTGGTTTTCCTCCGGTGTCTGCAATTCTGTCCAATCGTTGATGAAATCCACAAGAGCCTGCGACATGATAGGTGTCCTTGGCATATATTTCAACCCATGAGGACCAAGATCAATGGCCCACTTGGCCACCCGGTCTATGGCTTCTCGATTTTGGATAATGTCCCCTAAAGGAGCAAAACTGACCACCGTAATAGGATGACCAAGGAAATAATGTTTCAACTTGCGACTGGCCATGAACACTCCATATACTAGCTTCTGCCAATGTGGGTACCTCTGCTTAGACTCAATTAACACCTCACTGACATTGTAAGACGGCCTTTGAACCGGATATTCCTTGCTTGTTTCCTTCCTCTCTACAACAACCGCTACGCTGACGGCTCTGCTATTAGTAGCCACATATAAGAGCAAGGGCTCCTTCTCGACAGGAGCTACGAAAACCGGCGACTCAACCAATTGTTTTTTAAGCGCCTCGAACGCCTAATTGGCAAAATCACTCAAGACAAGGTGATATGTTTTCTTCATCATCTAGTATAGAGGAATAGCCTTTTCACCCAAGTGGCTTATAAACAGGCTTAAAGCCGCAATACGACCCGCCAAACATTGGACGTCATTAATACATGCTGGCTTAGCCAAAGAAGTGATAGCCTTGATTTTCTCCAGGTTAGCTTCAATACTTCTCTTAGAGACAGGAAAACCCAAGAGCTTGCCTGCTTGCACAACAAAAACACATTTGGCCCGGTTCAGCATCATCTTGTAGACCCGGAGGTTGTCAAAGGTCTCCTTTAAATCATCTAGTAAGGTCTCCTTCTTCCTGGATTTCATGACGATATCATCCACATAAGCATGAACATTGCATCCTATCTGGCTGTGAAGGCAATTCTGAACACAACGTTGATAAATCGCCTAGGCACTCTTGAGCCCAAAAGGCATAGACACATAGCAGAAGGCTCCAAAAGGAGTGATGAAAGATGTCTTCTCCTCGTCCTTAACTGCCATTTTGATCTGATGATAACCAGAATAAGCATCTAAGAAACTCAAACGCTCACAACCCGCCGTAGCATCAATGATCTAATCAATACGAGGAAGAGCAAAAGGATCAGCCGGACAAGCCTTGTTAAGGTCCGTGTAATCCACACACATACGCCAAGTGTCGTTTTTCTTAAGTACCAGCACCGGGTTCGCCAACCACTCAGGATGAAAAACTTAAACAATGAACCCGGCCGTTAAGAGCCGGGCCACTTCTTCTCCAATGGCCTTACGCCTCTCTTTGTTAAAACGACGAAGGAACTGCTTGACCGGTTTAAACTTTGGGTCAATACTGAGAGTGTGCTCAACGAGTTCCCTCGGTACACCTGGCATGTCTGAAGGCTTCCATGCAAAGATGACCCAGTTCTCACGGATGAACTCGATTGGCGTGCTTTCCTATTTCGGATCCATGTTGGCACTGATGATGAACTGCTGGGATGAGTCGCCAGGGACAAAATCAACCTTCTTGGTATCCTCCTTTAGCCGGTGTCAAAGCCGACGGATCTCGAGTAGGGGTCCCGAATCATGCGTTTAGGCGGATGGTAACAGGAGACAAGGGACACGATGTTTTTACCTGTGTTCGGTCCTCTCGATGGAGGTAATACCCTACTCCTGCTGATTAATATTGATGATATGGGTAGTACAAGAGTAGATCTACCACTAGATCGTAGAGGCTAAACACTAGAAGCTAGCCTATGGTATGATTGTTGTTCGATCCTCTGGACTAAAACCCTCTGGTTTATATAGACACCGGATAGGGTTAGGGTTACACAGAGTCGGTTACAATGGTAGGAGATCCACATATACGTATCGCCAAGCTTGCCTTCCACGCCAAGGAAAGTCCCATCCGGACACGGGACGAAGTCTTCAATCTTGTATCTTCATAGTCCAGGAGTCCGGCCAATGATGATAGTTCGGCTATCCGGACACCCCCTAATCCAGGACTCCCTCAGTAGCCCCCGAACCAGGCTTCAATGGCGATGAGTCCGGTGCGTCGATTGTCTTCGACATTGCGAGGCGGGTTCTTCTCCAAATTCCATATACTTGTCGAATAGTGTCCGGCTTCTGATAAATGCTGCGCTCCTTGGCTTCTACGCCCAATAATGGCCATCTTCCACGTGTTTGAATGCATGCGAAAAGCCAGGGTATTTTTACACTTACCCCCCTAGTTGCGCAAATGAGCCGCCTATAAAAGGGACAAGGATCTAGATCTGAGTCACACCATCCCCCTCCGCGAGCTTTCATCGGAGCGCCTCTAACAAAAACCCATTCCATCATGGACAGTCGACACAGCTCCTCCTCTCGCGCTCCCAGCCCTCAGCCTAGAAATTGGGAGAGATGCTCAGTCCCGCATAGCGAGCTAGTTATACTCCAAACCAAGGGATTTCTTCCCCCGGCCTTCATGGTTCCGGTTCGAGCCGGACTTGCCACCTACAAGGGCGGAAAGCAAGCGGAGAGTGTCCCCAATCCCTCTAATGGAGAGCGGGTGTGCTTTATCTCTTATCTAGTAAGAGGACTCAGATTTCCAATTCATCCATTTCTCCGAGGGCTCTTGGAGTTCTACGGCCTCCAGTTGCACCACCTTACGCCTGCCTCCATTTTGCACATCGCGGGCTTGGTGGCCCTTTGCGAACTGTTCTTGGGCATCGAGGCTAATTTTGCGCTGTGGAAGAGATTATTATGCTTAGTACCCCATTCTCATGAGGGGTCAATATATCAAGTGGGCGGAGCCGAACTATGGCGCATCGCCGGGACCGGATATCTATCCGGAACCCCGAAGAAGGCGTCCGAAGACTGGCCTTCGGAATGGTTTTACATGGAGGACGTCCCGCTGCCGGATCCTGTTTAGATCGGCCTTCCGGAGTTTAGCAATGCTCCTCTGAAGAAGCGCCTAAGCCGGGCGCCGTGGAGCCCCCAGAGGGAAAATGACCGGGACGTCCTTTACTTGATGAGCCGAATAAGATTACTGGCTCATGCTGGATTGACCATGATTGGAGTCATGGAAATCTGCATTATGAGGGGAGTGCAGCAGCTCCAATATAGGGGCCACCCCATGTGGGACTTCAACGGGGAGGACGATGCCACCCGCCATGGCCGCAAAGGGCCGTGATCGGTCACCGAACTGTTGAAGACCTTGTCCGCCATGTACAAAGGGAAGAGGAGGATTTTCTCGCGCCAGTCCATCGAGCGGGTTTCCTTCAATAATCCTCGAAGTTGGGTAAGCAAATATCTTTGTGGCCTGTCCGATCCATGTTCCCGTGGTTAAATATCTCATTTCATGGTTTCTACGCAGAATCGCTGGGCCGCCGGAGAAGATACACAACCCGCCCCCACAACCCGAGGATCCGGAACGGTCCCTTGATCCGGCCTCTGAAGAGGACCCGGATATAAAGGTGGAGCTGATCGACGGGGTGTTCCACCAACGTAGCATCGACAATGCTTTGGTTGCCATTACGGCCGACTACCCCAGATTATTCCCGGCCTACCAGGTAACCGTGACCGAAGTCTGGATACCAGGACCCACCCGTGCTTTACTTCTAATCACCACATATTTGATGGTGTTTCGCAGGGGGTGCCTTCGAGGAAGGCGGCCGAGCTCATGCGGCTAGCCAACAAGGCGTCTGGCCCCGAGAAAGAAGTGCGGACCGGATCGAAACTCCGGCGCAACGGTATGGCGCGTCACCATATTCCCAGGATTGATTCCTGGAAGGCGTACTAACGCTGGTGCTCTTTTCAGCAAAAAGAGCGCTCGCCGGACTGAGTCCGGAGAGGTTGCCAATCGAACCTCTGTCAGCCAGGCTCCAAAGCCGGGTCCAGAAGCGGAGGCGAGTACGAGGCGTGCGTTGGATGCTCCTCCGACAGAGGATGCCGATAGATTGTCCGCCACCAACTCTGAGGTGGAGAGCGCCATGAATCACAGGCGCCGCCGGACAGTTCTTCGTGACACATGTTTCTCCCAAGAGGCCTTGAATGCCTTCAATTCAGGAGATGTGCACCTCCGTGCCGCTCAAGATGGTCTATCCAGAGCAACGGAGCAGTATGTAAAGGACATACGGGTGAGGAAATTTCACAGTTATATATCCCAGTAGCCCCCGAGACTTAAAATAGTTAGAATAACTGATTTAAGGATCATTTGTTATGCAGGATCTTACAAAAAAGAATACCCATTTGTCCCGGAGCTTGAAGAATGCAAGGCCCAACTTGAGGCCAAGACTAGCCGCCATGAGGGGAGCCACGAGACCCCTACCGTAATATATGCCTCAAAAGATAAACAGTTTATGAAGTGCGGCGTGTGTGTAAATCTGACAATAATATTGCAGATGGCGCCAGACTAGATCCGGACAAGCAACAGCTCTTGCACCGGTTGAAGGCCGGCGAGAGCGTGCTTACGAGGGTGCGGCAGGAGAAAAATAACCTCCAAGATGCCAACACCCAACTGGGTGAGGAACTAAAGGATGTTCGTGCCCAGTTGTCTGACTCCGTAAAGGAGACGACGGCTTTGTCGCGGCATTTTCAGTAAGTGCTTGAACGAACTTTGAAAGAGTTCGGCGAGGAAGGCGACTAACATAAACATGTATGTAGGTTTGCTCACAGGTCGTCCTGAGGAGGAGATGCCCAGTTCTTCGGGTGATCTTCTTCCCGAATCGCTACCGCATCGAACGAAGTTCGGCAGTGATGTAAGGCGTCGCCGTGCCTTGTGGCCATCTATCTCCCTGCCTCAAGGCATTGGGGCTGGCAGAAGCGGCTTCAAGGAGCACGGCGGCGCTCCGACTATGGAAGATATCGGCTGCCGTCAAAGGCGCCAGGGAGGCTCGGGCCATGGTAAAGATGCGGTACACGGTGACCCAAACCACATGGCGAGGTCGGACACTGTGGGGCCTGATGGGAAGGAGATCCCTGTAAGCTTAGTGTACGGCCAAGTAGAATTGGCCGCCAAGTATTGCCAGCAAGATTGTAAATTAGATAGCCTATTGGATGGCATTGAGGAGGAATACAATTAGTCGAGTTGACTATGTAATTGAATATGACATGGAAAATGTCTTCTAGCCGGATTGTAGATCGTTTGTCATAGCGGACCTTTTCGCTTCGACCTCGGGACCCAATAGTTTGGAGTGTGTCCGAATACCCTCGCGGTTATGTAAGAACCGGGGCATGCATGGAGACAAGGCGTAGGGGTCATTATTGTTGTATCGCATAAGTGCCCAACTAGTTATGTTATATTACATGGATAGTAAGAAACATCTACCAGGAGAATAGTTTCGTTATGGTTCCTTTTCTCGGGAGGCATGCCCTAAAGTGCATGTCCAAACTGCTAAGAAAGCAGAAAATCATCTGGGGCAGATGGATAAATAGTTAAAAATCATCTTTCAGTTCACCGACCGAATATTCCCTTAAGAACGCTACCTTCGGCTTCACCCGATCTGAGGTAGACATCCGGTGACCCGACAAGAACAATCACAGAGGTGCTCCTTTACCACCTAGCCGAACAATCGGGAACGTAGGGGTAAGCACAGAGCCAGCAACCCAGCTTGGCCAAAACTTAAGTCATATCGATGCATATAATGGTGAGTAAAAGGCACATGCAGAAGTTTGGCGCATGTGTTGGGCATGAAGCCCAGATAAATAAGCTTACATTAAAGAAGCGCCCAGGTATAATGAGCGCGGACAAGCGCGTCAAGTATGTCTTGAACAAAGCGCAAACGTGCCTCTAAAGGCTTCAAGAAGAAGGAGGAGGAAGGAGAGAAATAAAAGACAGCAAAAATAGAAAATGTGGACGGAGGAAGGAGACGAACTCGGAGTCCGGCGCTTAGGCGTAGAATCTTCGTAGATGGGCTGCGTTCCATGGGTTCGGCTCGAGTCGGTTATCCAATGTGTTTCGCAGACGGTATGCTCCGCCGGTCAGGACCTGGTCAATGATGAAGGGACCTTCCCATTTGGGCATGAGTTTGTCCTTTTTCTTGTCCGGCAGGCATAGAACTAGTTCACCAACATTGTAAGCTTTGGCCCGTACTTCCCTGCTTTGATATCTTCGAGCCTGCTGTTGATAAAATGCGGAACGAGCTTTTGCCATGTCGCGCTCCTCCTCCAATGCTTCCAAACTGTCCTACCGATCGAGCTTGGCTTCTATTTCTTCATACATGCGCACGCGAGGTGAGTCATGCATTATGTTGCAGGGCAAGACTGCCTCTGCACCGTACACCATAAAAATGGTGTGAATCCGGTAGTACAATTCGGCGTGGTCCGCAGCCCCAGAGTACGGAGTCGAGCTCCTCAACCCAGTGCATGTTAGATTCCTTGAGGGACCGCACTAGTATGGGTTTAATGCCGCTCATGATTAGACCGTTTGCTCGCTCGACTTGGCCGTTGGTTTGAGGGTGATAGGCGAGGCGTAATCGAGCTTGATGCCCATGTTTTTGCACCATAATTTGACCTCATAGGCCGTGAAGTTGGTGCCGTTATCGCGATGATACTGTGGGGACGCCGTAACGGTGCACTACCCTGATATGAAGTCTATCACCGCCCGGATTCGCCGTTTTAACGAGCTTGGCCTCTATCCATTTGGTGAATTTATCCACCATGACAAATAGGTATTTTTGCTTGTGGGTTCCTCCCTTAAGGGGTCCAACCATGTCAAGCCCCTGCACCGCGACCGGCCAGGTGATGGGTATAATTTTGAGGGCGGTGGGTGGCATGTGGCTTTGGTTAGCAAAAAGCTGCAACCAACGCATCGTTGGACTAAATCCTGCGCATCTGCCCGGGCCGTCGGCCAATAAAATCCTGTACGGAAGGCCTTGCCTACAAGGGCCCAGGCTGCGGCGTGGTGCCCACCCAGTCCGGCATGAATTTCAGCCACGAGGTTTCGCCCTTCCTCTTCGGAGATACACCTTTGAAAGACTCCTGTTGTGCTTTTCTTATAGAGCTCTCCCTCATGGACTTTATAGGCTTTGGATCGCCGTACTATGCAGCGAGCCTCATTTTGGTCTTCGGGGAGTTCCTGCCTAGTTAGGAATGGCTCCGTCCACGGGGCGATAACCGCCATTATTTCATGGGCGGAGGGTGTTATCTCGGTGGCAGAGCCTCCGATTGTGTCAGAGTGTTCGGTATCAGGCAGTGCGGTTGGGTCTAGATTGTTATTTCCGGACTTCCCTTCCCATAGTACGGATGGCTTGAACAGCCGTTCCAGGAAGATGTTGGGCGGGACGGCATCGCGTTTTGCGCCGATGCGTGCCAATATGTCCGCCGCCTGGTTGTTATCCCGGGCTATATGATGAAATTCGAGCCCTTGAACTGCGGCCGACATTTTAGGACCGCATTGCGGTAGGCTGCCATTTTCAATCTTTGGCATCAAAGTCTCCGCTTATTTGAGATATCGCAAGGTTTGAATCCTCGCGCACCTCTAGGCGTTTAATGCCCATGGAGATCGCCATCCGGAGGCCGTGCGTATGGGCCTCGTATTCGGCCGCGTTGTTGGAGTCCGTATACATTATCTGAAGGACGTATTGGACTGTGTCCCCGGTTGGGTACGTCAGGACGACGCCAGCCCCCAGGCCGGCCAAAATTTTGGAGCCGTCAAAGTGCATGATCCAATTGGAGTATGCGTCGTACTCTTTAGGGAGTTCGACTTTGGTCCATTCGCCAAAGTCGGCCAAAACCTGTTACTTAATAGCTCGTCGTGGCTTATAGGTTATGTCGAATGGAAGGAGCTCTACGGCCCATTTAGCAATCCGGCCCGTCGCATCGCGGTTGTTTATAATGTCGTTAAGAGGTACTTCGGAGGGTACCGTTATCAAACACTCCTGAAAGTAGTGTCACAGCTTCCGGGATGCCATGAACACCGCGTATGCTATCTTTTGATAATGTGGGCACCGGGACTTGCATGGAGTTAGGACAGTGGACACATAGTAAACCGGTTTTTGAAGAGGGAACCGGTGTCCGTCCGTTTCTCGTTCGATGACGAGCACCGTGCTGACAACTTGATGTGTCGCGGCGAAATATAATAGCATTGGTTCGCCCATGTTGGGCGCGGCTAGGGCCGGATAGCGAGCCTCATTTTGGTCTTCGGGGAGTTCCTGCCTAGTTAGGAATGGCTCCGTCCACGGGGCGATAACCGCCATTATTTCATGGTCGGAGGGTGTTATCTCGGTGGCAGAGCCTCCGATTGTGTCAGAGTGTTCGGTGTCAGGCAGTGCGGTTGGGTCCGGATTGTTATTTCCGGACTCCCCTTCCCATAGTACGGATGGCTTGAACAGCCGTTCGAGAAGATGTTGGGCGGACGGCATCGCGTTTTTGCGCCGACAGCGTGCCAATATGTCCACCGCCTGGTTGTTATCCCGGCTATATGATGAAATTCGAGCCCTTCAACCGTCTTGACAGTTTTAGGACCGCATTGCGGTACGCTGCCATTTTCGGATCTTTAGCATCAAAGTCTCTGTTTATTTGAGATATCGCGAGGTTCGAATCCCCGCGCACCTCTAGGCGTTTAATGCCCATGGAGACTGCCATCCGGAGGCCGTGTAGAAGGGCCTCATATTCGGCTGCGTTGTTGGAGTCCGTATACATTATTTGAAGGACGTATTGGACTGTGTCCCCGGTTGGGTACGTCAGGACGACGCCAGCCACCAGGACAGCCAACATTTTGGAGCCGTCAAAGTGCATGATCCAATTGGAGTATGCGTCGTACTCTTTAGGGAGTTCGGCTTCGGTCCATTCGGCCACGAAGTCGGCCAAAACCTGTTACTTAATAGCTCGTCGTGGCTTATAGGTTATGTCGAATGGAAGGAGCTCTACGGCCCATTTAGCAATCCGGCCCGTCGCATCGCGGTTGTTTATAATGTCGTTAAGAGGTACTTGAGGGTACCGTTATCAAACACTCCCGAAAGTAGTGTCACAGCTTCCGGATGCCATGAACACCGCGTATGCTATCTTTTGATAATGTGGGCACCGGACTTGCATGGAGTTAGGACAGTGGACACATAGTAAACCGGTTTTGAAGAGGGAACCGGTGTCCGTCCGCTTCTCGCTCGACGACGAGCACCGTCGACAACTTGATGTGTCGCGCGAAATATAATAGCATTGGTTCGCCCATGTTGGCGCGCTAGGCCGGATAGCGAGCCTCATTTTGGTCTTCGGGGAGTTCCTGCCTAGTTAGGAATGGCTCCGTCCACGGGGCGATAACCGCCATTATTTCATGGTCGGAGGGTGTTATCTCGGTGGCAGAGCCTCCGATTGTGTCAGAGTGTTCGGTGTCGCAAGGCGGTTGGGTCCGGATTGTTATTTCCGGACTCCCCTTCCCATAGTACGGATGGCTTGAACAGCCGTTCCAGGAAGATGTTGGGCGGGACGGCATCGCGTTTTGCGCCGATGCGTGCCAATACGTCCACCGCCTGGTTGTTATCCCGGGCTATATGATGAAATTCGAGCCCTTCGAACCGTGCTGACATTTTTAGGACCGCATTGCGGTACGCTGCCATTTTCGGATCTTTGGCATCAAAGTCTCTGTTTATTTGAGATATCGCGAGGTTCGAATCCCCGCGCACATCTAGGCGTTTAAGGCCCATGGAGATCGCCATCCGGAGGCCGTGCGTAAGGGCCTCGTATTCGCCGCGTTGTTGGAGTCTGTATACATTATCTCGAAGGGCGTATTGGACTGTGTCCCAGGTTGGGGACGTCAGACGACGCCAGCCCGTGCCGGCCAACATTTTGGAGCCGTCAAAGTGCATGATCCAATTGGAGTATGCGCCGTACTCTTTAGGGAGTTCGGCTTCCGTCCATTCGGCCACGAAGTCGGCCAAAACCTGTGACTTAATAGCTCGTCGTGGCTTATAGGTTATGTCGAATGGAAGGAGCTCTATGGCCCATTTAGCAATCCGGCCCGTCGCGTCGCGATTGTTTATAATGTCGTTAAGAGGTACTTCGGAGGCTACCGTTATCGAACTCTCTTGAAAGTAGTGTCGCAGCTTCCGGGATGCCATGAACACCGCGTATGCTATCTTTTGATAATGTGGGCACCGGGACTTGCATGGAGTTAGGACAGTGGACACATAGTAAACCGGTTTTTGAAGAGGGAACCGGTGTCCGTCCGTTTCTCGTTCGACGACGAGGACCGCGCTGACAACTTGATGTGTTGCGGCGATATATAATAGCATTGGTTCGCCCTTGTTGGGCGCGGCTAGGGCCGGATTTGTTGCCAATATGGCTTTTATTTCTTCGAGTCCGGCCGTGGCGGCACCCGTCCAATCGAAGTGTTCGGTGCGCCGGAGGAGGCGGTAAAGGGGTAACACCTTTTCTCCCAAACGGGAAATAAAGCGGCTTAGAGCCGCTATGCATCCAGTCAATTTTTGTATTTGTTTGAGGTCTTTTGGAATATCCAATTGTGACAGAGCTCAGATCTTGGCTTGGTTTGCTTCAATTCCTCTACCGGACATAATGAAGCCCAGGAGCTTTCCGGCTGGAACGCCGAAGACGCATTTTTCCGGATTGAGCTTAATGTCAAATTTTTGGAGATTGTCGAATGTGAGCCTCAAGTCGTCTACTAGAGTTTCGACATGCTTGGATTTGACGACCACGTCATCTACATATGCTTCCACTATTTTGCCGATCTGGTTTGCGGACATATACGAATCATGCGCTGATATGTTGCGCCGGCGTTTTTGAGCCTGAAGGGCATTGTGTTGAAGCAGAATGGGCCGTATGGTGTGATGAATGCTGTTGCTGCTTGGTCTGGCTCCGCCATCTTGATTTGGTGGTAGCCGGAGTACGCGTCGAGGAAGCACAATGAGTTGTGTCCTGCTGTAGCGTCGATAATTTGATCAATGCGAGGGAGGGGGAAGGGATCCTTTGGGCAAGCCTTATTAAGGTCTTTGAAATCAACACATAGGCGCCAGGATTTATCCTTCTTTGGTACCATCACCAGATTTGCTAGCCAGTCTGGATGTTTTATATCTCTGATGAATCCGGCTTCCAGAAGTTTGGCTAGCTCCTCTCCCATGGCCTGTCTCTTGGGTTTGGAAAAGCGTCGAAGAGCCTGTTTGACTGGCTTGAATCCTTTTAGGATATTTAGGCTGTGCTCGGCCAGCCGACGTGGGATTCCTGGCATGTCTGAAGGGTGCCAGGCAAAAATGTCCCAGTTTTCTCGTAGAAATTCTCGTAGTGCGGCGTCTACATCAGGGTTCAATTGTGCCCCAATGGAGGCCGTCTTTGCAGGGTCCGTTGGGTGGACTTGGAATTTGACTATTTCATCCGCTGGTTTAAAAGAGGTGGACTTGGATCTTTTATCAAGTATCACATCGTCCCTGGCCACCGGGGAGTGCATCACAGTGAGTTCTTCGGCCCGTAGGGCTTCGGATAGTGCCTCGAGGGCTAGTGCGTCTGTCTTGTTTTCGGCGCGGAGTGCTATGTTCGGATCACTAGCGAGAGTGATGATTCCGTTAGGTCCGGGCATTTTAAGCTTCATGTACCCATAATGGGGTATAGCTTAAAAAATTGTGAATGCCTCTCGCCCTAATAGAGCGTGATATCCGCTGCTGAACGGGGCCACTTGAAATGTGACCTCCTCGGACCTGTAATTGTCCCGTGAAATAACACTATGTCCAGCAGATTTTTCCTGTGCAGCATGCTTCCCGGCTAGGGATTATTCCTCTAAAGGTTGTGCTGCTTCAGTCAATGCGGTTCCAGTCTATTTCCATTTTTCGAAGGGTTTCCTCGTACATGAAGTTTAGTCCGCTGCCGCCATCCATGAGTACCTTAGTAAGGCGAAAGCTGTCCACTATTGGACTGAGGACCAATGCGGCTGGTTCTCAGGTTGTTCAGAATTTGGGTTCGTCACTGGCATTAAAGGTAATAGCCGTGTCACTCCATGGATTTATTGTTGCTACTTGGTAGACTTCGGCAAGGTTGCGGAGTGTTCGTTTCCGCATGTTATTTAATGCGAAAGTCTCGAAGACTGTTAATACCGTACTGGTGTTGCTGGGCTGGGATTCTGAGGCTAGAAGCCCTTCGCCACTTTTGGCCACCTGCCGTAGTATCCAACATGCTCGAAGGCTATAAGTTGGAGTGGCACCCTCTGTGCTATGAATTTTGCAGGGTCTGTTTAGCCAACCCTCCAGTACGGTTCCGTGCCCTTTAGGGGGTTTTTGTTTTTTGGTGTATAACCCAGGTGCTTGGTGATGATGCACCCTTTTATTTCGGACTAGGGCTGTATTCGGGGCCGGATTATCCCAAAATTTACTTTCGGTTTTCCAAGCACTCTCCATCGCACAGTAATTTTGTACTATGGTCGCCAAGTCAGCAAAGCGTGTAATTTCGCGACGACTTCTGGCGTTTTGGATTCCCTTTTTCGTGAAATTATTGCAGAAAAGTGAGATTGCGTCCTTCTCTCGGCAGTCATTTATCCTGTCCATAACTAGGAGGAATCTGGCCCAGTAATTATGTACTGTTTTAGCGGGTTCTTGCCGAATTTGGGATAGATTGCTGATGTTTGGGTGGGCGGGTGGAACTAGATCCGGAACCCCGTCCAATTTTAGACTCAGGGGCCGAGAAGTTTCCGAACTTGGAAGTTTGGATTTTTGAATGCTATCCAATGAATCCAACCCGCCGCCTGACTTTAGGTTCAGGGCTTGATCGACATTCGTCCCTCTGCAGGGATCCGGCATGGAGGGATCGGGAATCCGGACGTAGCTAGTCCTTAAGATAGAAGAAGAGTCGTCGTATTGCTCCTCTATCACAGCAACATGATGGGTGGCCTGGGGAGAGTTGATCTCTCTCAGATCGGTTTTAGGCCCGATCTGGTCGTAGTCTGTGGCGACTCCCAGTGCGGCGATGCGATCCAAGAGCTCGTTTACGGAGGAGAGCTCGATCGGATCTAACTGCTCGGCAAGTTCTGAGTTAACGTGAAGATTGTTTTCGATGACCCGAGAAGTCATCGCCGGCGTGGTGGCCGAACTGGCGGTCTTAAGAAAACCACCTAACCGAAGAGTCTGACCAGTGGCCAAGGCTCCTTTGGCGATAGTATCGTCTTTAAAGACGGGATGAGGCATCCTTCCTGACGGCGACGCAGACCGAGGAACTTCCAATGAAAGCACCAATGTCGGTGTCAAACTGGCGGATCTCGGGTAGGGGTCCCGAACCATGCGTCTAGGCAGATGGTAATAGGAGACAAGGGACACGATGTTTTTACCCAGGTTCGGGCCCTCTCAATGGAGGTAATACCCTACTCCTGCTAGATTAATATTGATGATATGGGTAGTACAAGAGTAGATCTACCACGAGATCAGAGAGGCTAAACCCTAAAAGCTAGCCTATGGTATGATTGTTGTTCGTCCTACGGACTAAAACCCTCCGGTTTATATAGACACCGGATAGGGTTAGGGTTACACAAGTCGGTTACAGCTTGTAGGAGATCTACATATCCGTATTGCCAAGCTTGCCTTCCACGCCAAGGAAAGTCCCATCCGGACACGGGACGAAGTCTTCAATCTTGTATCTTCATAGTCCAGGAGTCCGGCCAACGATGATAGTTCGGCTATCCGGACACCCCCTAATCCAGGACTCCCTCATCCACTATTGCAGGATGCTGCTATCGCGACACTATGATCAAAGACCCTTCGAGAAACAGTGTGCGATGCAATAATCGCAAACGGTCTTGTATGAAAACCAGCATAAATGTGTAAAACGTTTGCGATGACGGATGCATCAAACACGGTTCAAGTTTTAGTTGCATGTGCGATGGATGGCATACAGTTCAATTCAATTATCTGTTTGCGATGAGGAGAAACAAAAGAAAGGGCAGCCAGATGAAGGCGTGTGCGATACACAGCATACGGTTCACTCGGATGAACTGTTTGTGATTAGGCAACACAAAAGAAACGGTCAGCCAGATCAAGGTGTGTGTGATATACGGCATGCGGTTCACTCGAATGAACTGTTTTCGTTGAGACATGAGAACAGAAACGGTTCAACTTAACAAAGATGTGTGTGATACTCGGCAAACAGGTCTGTAATCATAAATGTGTGTGAAGACCGATAATAACACAGACGGTTGCTGCTAATAAGACGTGTGTGTTGTGCGATGGGATTGCATACAGAACAATATATATATATATATATATAGATATATATATATATATATATATATATATATATACACATACATACATACATACATAGGGCTGGACTATTACATCGGTAATGTAATATTATTCTGCTACCCTCGCCCCTATAAGGAGCGGCGCGTCCACGATCGACCCAGCCCCAATCCGACCTGCTTCCTACCGCGAGGCAGCCGTCATGGTGAGCGGCGATGGCGGTAGCCGAGCGAGGAGCCCAGTGCCGTGACCACCGACGGCGAGTTTGCACCACCAGCCCCCGATCCACATCCACCATTCCCCCCGACGCACCGCCATCTAGCCATGCCGCCGACCCGACCGCCCCCACCATCGGTCGCCTCGTCCGGCGCCGGAGCATCCCCGCGCACCTCCCCGCCGCCGGGCGGCGGAGCCTCCCCGCGCGCTTCCCCGCCTCCGGGCGCCGGAGCCTCCCCGCACGCCTCCCTCCGTCTGGTGCAGGAGCCTCCCCGCTCGCCTACCCGCCGCCTGGTGCAGGAGCTTCCCCGCGCGCCTACCCGCCGCCGGGCGTCGGAGATTCGCCTGGGCCGTGATCCACGCCTCCTGCCTCCACCCCTCGACGGACCTCGTCGACAGAGCTCCACCACAAGCACGGTCGTCTCCCCAACAACAATGGCTCCGCCTTCCAAGTTCTTGCCAATACGCCGCCAACGAAACGAAGATGGAGTCACATCCAACAAGATGCAGGTGATGAATCCTTCCCACACAAATTACTAGCAACACAAGTTTTTGAGATCTGGGTTTGAATGAAGATATGTACCACGTTTCTGTCAATTTATCAGTTCATCAGTTTATCTGTGCTGCTATGCTCTGCCTACATGTTACACTATTAGGGTCATGAGTACAAAATTGTGTGTTGCATCAGTACATTGCAAATGCTTGCATCAGTTCATTGACACCCCATGACATTTGATGCACGATTAGGATGTCGAGCTTACTGTCAGTGCATATAATATGCATTGCGTCAGATCGAGTTAAAATAAAAATTAAACATATGCGTCAGTCCAGGTATAGTGACAAGGTTCAGCTACCGCTGAGATTTGTATGTTGTTGTTTCTAAGAGTACAAGTCATGTAATTGCGTCAGTTCGAACGAGTAACAAAACTGTTACCAAAAAAAATTGCTACACAAATAAGTTCAGTTATACATAAGCTAGTAGTACTTGTAATGTATATGCATTGATGCACGATTAGGATGTCGAGCTTACTGTCAGTGCATCTAATCTGCTATCTTCAGTACAAGTTAAAAAAAATTAAACATCAGCGTCAGTCCAGGTAGATAGTGACGAGAGAGTGCCACAGTTACACAGTAAGTTCAATGATACATAAACTAGGAGTACTTCTAGTGTAGTTGCATGAGTTACAGAAGAATAGAGGAGAAGTCATGCATGAGTTCAATGTCCAGTTTACAAAAACAGTGCTAAAAAAACGAGCATCAGTACATCCGTGTTTTGAACATGAACGTTCATCAGCTTGACTGAAAACGAAACCAGATTAATCACAAAAAAAATTGAATGTTGTTTGCAGAAGCATGCAAGGCGGCGCACACAGCAAGCATTTGATGACAAAACAGATATGGGGCACCACCTGGTTGGGTAACACCAGAAATACCAACTGGATATTTCAACAGTACAGGCAGATTTGAAGATACACCGCAATCATCAGAAGCACGGACAGGTCCTTCTATACAGCAAACAGCAATGATCGAATGCAAGCTTTGCAGCTGGGGTTGCAACTAGGCCAACAATATCACCAACAACAAACGCTTTTCCTTCCCCAAATAATGCAAAAAGCCAAGGACAGAAGCCGTGGATGGGTTGCAAGAAGGCTTCCACCACCGCCCGTCAACATCAATCATCCATGCTGCAAAAGCAGCTATGACGGGAAGACCAGGGAAAAAGACAGAAATTTTGGCCACTCTAGCAGGTTCAAAAGTACAAGATATGAGCCATATAGACAGGAGCAACATCACAATGAATCTGAGGAGAGACGTCTGCATAACGAGAGACGGAGATCTTCGCCATCGTTGTTCTCCAAGAGATGCATTGCTGCATGTGCCAACGGTGACACCACCGCCCCCATAAACCGTGGAGAACAACAAACACCGTGAGGCAGCGCAGAGCTATACTCATGTAAGTATCCATACAGAAAAAAATTACAAAGCACAGTCCATACCATGGTGCTGTGACCACCCCATCTAACATTTTTGTTTGATCACTCTTGTGTGCAGCCACCTAACATTGAAGCTTATGTTCTGCCAAGGCTAGAGATGAGGTTTGAAACGTTCGAAGAAAGTAAGAACTTCTACAACGTATATGCAAAGCACGCTGGTTTTGCTGTCAGGGAAGGCCCCAAGTTTAAGACCAGAGCCTACCTTTATTGCATGTGCCATGGAGTTTATGAATCAAAGGTGTCTGAAGCAAATAGACAAAGATAACAAGACGACAGCCGAAATTAATCATGGGCTAAAATGAGGTCAAGAAGGAAAATGATGGAACATTTGTCGTAAAAGAGATAGTATGGGAACACAACCACAGGCTACAGCTCACCGCAGAAATGCTTGTCTTCTTGCACTCCCACAAAAACTTTGACAAAACAATCTTGGAGTACGTCTAGTACCTGCAGTTCAAAGGCATTGAACACGCGCAAATCATGAGCATTCTGGGCGGTGATGACCCCGTAGCTACTTCCTCGAAATGAACGCCAAAGACCTGATTAACTCTGTAAGTACAATCTTGTTCTCCTCCCATAAACCGCCACGATTTTTTTCCTCTCACAAGACAAACATATCACGCAACACATGACCTGACGCCAGTTCAACATGCATTTTTCAATGAACTTTTAATATGCAGGAAAGCAAAGAATTCAAGGATGGATGATGTGGA
Organism: Aegilops bicornis; assembly: GCA_021605145.1. Taxonomy (NCBI): domain Eukaryota; kingdom Viridiplantae; phylum Streptophyta; class Magnoliopsida; order Poales; family Poaceae; genus Aegilops; species Aegilops bicornis. The sequence continues at coordinate 602,440,916 of CM038670.1, forward strand.
CGATGTCCTAAAGACTGTCAACTTCTTTAGGGAGATGAAAGCTATAAACAAAGAACTCTTGTGTGACATGCAACTCGATGAGTCCGACAGACTTAAGAACATATTCTGGGCGAACGCAAGCTGCCGAGGCGTGCTCAGACTTCGGGGACTGCGTAACGTTTGACACAACATATAAGACCAACAAGTACCATATGCCACTTGGCGTGTTTGTCGGAACTAACAACCACTTACAGACTACATTCTTTGCTTTTACCCTGATAAGAGATGAGGATGTAGATTCATTCAAGTGGCTGTTCGAGACATTTTTAAGGTGCATGAGAAGGAAGGCTCCTACATGCATCCTCACAGGTACACCCGCTAAACCCAACCCAAACCACCACCCCCCTTCCAAAAAAGAAAAGGAAAGTAACACAATAAAAATGTTGTGTCAGTTCTATTGGTATATATGCACAACCATCTGCTGACCACTCCGAGCCTATTTTCTCATTACCAGACCAGTGCCCGGCAATGGCTTTGGCGATCGCAGATGTTTTCAAGAACACATTACATAAGATATGCCACTGGCACATTATGAAGAAGTACAGGGAACACATCGCAGCACTGTATTTCCCCGCAGACGACTTTAAGGATGAATTCACATCAATTCTCAACTGCCCCTCATGCCAACCGAAGTTTGAGGATGCACAGAAAAGACTGATGGATAAGTACAACCACCACGATGATGCCACAATGGTGGGCATGTGGAATGAGCGTGAGAAATGGATATCAGCCTACTTCAAAGAAATTTTCTGCGCCAAAATGACATCGACACAGCGAAGTGAGAGCATGAACTATGTGCTCAAGAAGAACTACGTAAATGAGAGACATAACCTACACGGTTTGTCGCCGGGTAAACTCCTCGTCAAAACCAGGAGGCGACAGAGAACCAAGAGACAATGGGTAACCGGGTATAGCTCTATCACTTGTCGTAAGACAAAAAATTACATGCTTACTAAAGTAAAAACTTTATTATAAGTTTTTGCTGCAAGAAAACTAACAATTTGGTCATCATTCTTGCATCTGCAGAAGGAACAAAACATGCTGACCTTCTATGGGTTTGACACCCAGATGGCAAAGCTGTACACACGAGCTGTGTACAGCGAGATCAGAGATAGGCTAAAGCTTAGCACTCTCTTCACGGCGATAGAGACGGAAGAGCCCAGAAAGTACCTAGTGCACTACGACCACCCGCAAAAACTCTCTGTGTGGGCTCAAAGACGCATTCCGTGAGTTGCGCACCCGTGGGAGAAACATATGAGTGCGAGTGCAGGCTATGGGACCACACAGGTAAGGACTACAAAAAAGATGTTACATACTATACTACTTTTTTTGCAAAGTTTTTGTTCGAATGAAATAACAAAAAACATGCACCTCTTCCAAAAACAAATTCAGGTCTTTTCTGCGTCCATGTCACATGCATGATGCGCATAATAAAGGCTGAAAGCGTTCCAGAGAAATACATACTCAGGAGATACACCAAACGCCCGAACATCCAGCCAACATTTGACAGAAATGACTTGAGGACAGTAGCGTCAAACAAGGCATCCCAATACTGCATTGAAAGCTCACTGCTGACGCTGAACATGAGGGTGCACAGAAAAAGCTTGAGAAGCCAAGAGCAAATGGCAAGGACGCGAGTCGTCATGGACAAACTTGAAAAAGAGCTCGACGCCATGCATTCTGCTGAAAATGGAGGTGTCGCGGACAATGAAGCCATTGAGCAGGATATTGCTACAATGTTATCCGAGGTGAACCATATGGGAGCTATTGACCCATTTGTGAACGAGGAAGATGAGCAGCAGCAACCGGAGATTGCCCGTGTGCACACTCAAGAGCAACGACAAACTCACATGCGAGATCATGAGCTCGATGGTGCTGTAGGCGAATGACATGACAATAGCACATCCTACCAGCAGCAGCAGGAAAAGGTGATTAAACCCCCAATATTCTCAAACACAAAGGGGAGGAAGAGCAAGACGCAAGCAGCGATAGCTGCTAAAGCAGCAGCCAAAAAGCCACCACGCCCCATCAAGCGCGTGGAATTTGGCCCGGACGGCAAACCCCTCGGGGTAAGGGCATGCGGATTCTGCAATGTCGTGAGCAACCATAACTACGGCACATGCCCACTCCGCACAGACGCCACTGTCAACAAGAACAAGCAGATTGGAGCCGCCCAGCTTTCTACTAATGGAGACAACACACGTAACAGCTACACTTGCCGCAAGTGTGGCGGAACTGACGGGCATAATGCCCGCACGTGCAAAGTGGGCAAGGAGGTCAGTGGAGCTAAACATGAACAGGGAAACGTACCGAGTTCCAAGCAATCAAATGAAGACGATGAAGAAGAAGAGTTTGATGACAATGACGGCCAATCAGACGAAGACAATGAAGATGACAGTGTCGGGGGCGAGGAAACCAAATCGACGATGAAGCTGCCAAGGCTCAACCTGGAAAGAGCGTCGGCAAGGCACAACATTCGGGGACAGTTAGGAGAAGCTCAAGACTGAACAATACATAGTGGTTATCCTGCTGCGTCAACTAAAAAATAACCTTGTAGTCTCAGTTGCATCAGCACACAATGAGGAAGCGTTTCACAAAACACTGTTGTTACCAAAAATTATTTAGCTTTATCGTCGATTTCTCTATCAGAACTAAAGTTATTTTTTAGTTTCCGATTTGTGCCCGTTGAAGCAGTGACATTATTATGTAAACCATTTGATAATCATTTTGAATGCAGTCACGAAATACGTTTGAAAAAACTTATCTAGATATATCCGACGAAAACGCCATCATGAACCAAGAACTCAGGGAAAAATATGTCAAGAAAAATTTTAAACTCTTGTAGCACATCAAGATCGATAACTCTCATTCGTCAAGACAAGGCGTAGTACACATCAGTGCTGATATAATTTCTGATTTGTTCCCGCTGAAGCAGTGACATTATTATTTAAACCATTTGATAATCCTTTTGAATGCAGTCAAAAATAAAATTGAAAAAACTTATCTTGATATATCTGACGCAAACACTACTGCGAACCAGTAACTCAGCAAAAAAATGTCAAGGAAAAATTTAAACTCTTGTATTACATCAAGATCGATAACTTCATTGTCAGCACCAAAGTGAACGATCGAAAAAATCGTTTGAAAAAACAAAGCTATGCCTGCTCCTGCCAGTCCCAATTCGGAAAGACTATCAAGACATAAAAATAATTACCTCAAGCAAAATGCGAATATAATACATCCTGTACTGGTGAAAATCTAATTTATCTGTAAAAAATACTCACATGTTATCTTGATATAAACAATCATTAAAAAATACGAAAATTGTTAAAAAAAACATTAGCACCACACATAGTCTGGCTGGTAATTGGTACGTTCAATTACACTTCAATCACCAGTCCGAGTACGACAGTAGAGGAGTTCAGACCTCCACCAACACTGTTACTGACACATGCAAGTGGGATAAGCAGCTGGTAAGTACAGCTTGACTATTCGAATCGGTGCCACAAGAAATGCCATCATCACCACCGCAGAGACGTGCAAGTGGGATTTTGCAGGTCATAAGTACAGCTTGACAAGACTAGTCAGTTCAACAGTAAAAACCATTTAAATTGGACGGTTAGTTCTTCGACGCCACCACCCGCGCCACCCACTGGGCGGTTGCCACGACGCACTGCAAAACGGCGACCCCACGCCACAGCACCCACTACACACACGCCCCCGACGAACCGCCTCCCACACACCACCGTCGGCGCACTGAAAAAATACCCCATTGTCTTCCATCTCTCCCTCGTTCCCACAAACCACCATTGCCGCTTCCATTTCCATCAAGCACACAAACCTCCAGCGTCTCTCTCCAAAGCCCAAAGTCGCCGGAGGAAGGCCATGGCGGAGGAACCGTCCGCCAAGCGTCATCATGCCGAGACGTCGGACAAGAGGAGCAACCTCGTCAACATTAAAGTCCCCGGCGAGAAGCGCAACTACACCAGAACGCTCAAAGGAGTTGAGCTCCACGGCAAGGAGACGCTGGAGATCGTCTGCACCAGCGAAACAGACAAGGTCGACGAGGTGATCTCCAGGCTCTGGAGGAAGCGTGGCGGCAGGTTTCGTAGGATTGTCGGCGTTGGTGTGCACTACACCAACGAAGATGAACCTCCCCAGATGGCGGCAGTCCTGCAGTTGTCGTCGATTTAACTCTGCTTGGTGTACCACATCGCCGCGGCCAAAAAATGGTGAGCAATCCTACTCATTTGCCCTGCATATGGTTTATCTGTTTTATTAGTACTGTATCCTGAAAATTTAATCACACTTGTTTCCCGACTAGATGTAATAGTGTGGTTTGTGAAAAGTGGATGCACTACTGGATTTTCCCAAGTAGATATACTATAAATATATTTTTGAACATGATGCACTGGATTACTATTTGGAAAATCTTGCGGAAGATTAAATTCTGAAGTTGATCGACTGGTGTAGTTTATGAAGTTGATAAAATAGAGTAGTCTATGTACTTGATGTATTAAAAAAGATGTTTCTGAACTTGATGTAGTGAAGTATTTTCTGAATTTGATGTAATGTTATTTTCGTAAGAAAATAAACTAAGGACTTGGTGAAGCAATCGGTTCTGTGTTATCCTATTCCAACAAAAGTAGACTAAACTAGTACCAATGCAGAACATACAACATTGACTGAAACTATGTATAATCCAAGAAGAAGAATAACATGATGTACTTAATTTAATTTCAGAACTTTCTTTACTAGTTTTTGAAGTACATTCATCCATTGTCCTAAATAAACAACTACTTCATGGATTCATCACTTGTAAAACAAAACAAAAATGGATAATTCAAACATCAAAGTAATGCTAATATTCAAAATGTCTCTGCCCTTGCAGGCCCAAGCGCTCAATCGACATGCTGCAAAGATGACAAGTTGTTCACATTTGCCGGTTTCAGCATTGAAACCGACAAAGAGAAGCTGAAGTTGTCCGGTATGGAGATCAACCCCAACAAGTTCATCGACATTCAGCGCAAGTGGAGAGTTCCATACACCAGAAAAGAGTACAACTCCTTGACTGATTTTGCAGCCAGCGTCATCCACCCATTCTACAAAGGCATGAAGAACAAGATCAACACGCAGGAAGACTACAAACTGTGGGGGACAAGCTAGCTTCCAGAAAACCTCATCGAGTACGCAGGACTGGATGCGTACGCCGCGTACAAGTCATAGTTCATGATCGACTACGTCACAGATGGTTCGGAATTTGCGAAAGAGTGGGAGGCTAACAACTACTACGGCCACCCCTATTGCCCCTTTTAGGGATGAAGATACATCAGAGCCTGCCTTCATTTTACTTCCGCTTGTGCTTGCCTTTTATCTTGTTGTTTCAAATTAGAAGTTTGCTCTTGTTGGGTTGAACCAGTATGATTATGTCGTGCTTGTCATGTTTGAACAAGTTTAGTTATGTCATCAAGTACAATGTTTTGCTTATCTCATTATATAAGTTTGGTTTGGTAGCTTCAGATGTTGTTAATCCATCATTTCAAAATTGAAAAGTATGTTCGAATGGAACGTTGTCGTTGTTTCAAAGTACTAGTTACGATGCAACTAATCACACAACGTTGTTCCATGTCAAGACAACTCAAGACACTTGATCGGGCATTGCATACTTACTACAATAAAAAGTACAAAGAAGCATCAGTCCGTAAGCGCTACTATGAACGCACTATCAGTACAACTCAGTCTACACGCAAGTATCGTAGTTCTGAAAATGACACCAGAAGACACTTGATAATAATCAAAAAAAACAAACACAAAAAAGAAGGCAAAAAACTCAAATGAAAAAAGATTACGCTCACACAAAACTGACAAGAACTAGAACAAAAAGTATCAGTCCAAGTTACTGCAGGAGTCAAGTACTAGATTCAAACAAACAAAAAGTTGATCACCAAGGTCGCGCGCAGGCCCCGACAATGCTAGATACTTGAACTCGAGCCCGTGGGCGAATCCCTAGTAATCCGCACAACGCAGAACCCGCCGACCAGGGCCCACAGGTCAAGAGAGAGAGCGAGCGCCGTGTATAAGCGCTCAGGTAAGTGTTCAGAGAAGTTCCACTGGTGAGCGTCGGCAGCGCTTATAAACAGGTCAGGAGCCCCCTCGACTAGCGAGGTGGGACTAAACCTAGAGCGCACGCGCACGACGCACTGCATAGGCGCGCGGACGAGCTATCTGGGCCGGAAAACGGCCCAATAGCCTACATCGTCAACAAAACACCCCACCAAAATAAGCCCAGGTATACAAACCAGATGGCGGGACAAAGAAATATAAACCACGAGAAAAATGTTTGTCAATTAACCTATACAAGAAAAAAGGAAAAAAATATGATACAAAAACAATGAACCTCTTAAAAGAACAAAACTTAATAGCCTTTCTGTTAAATGTACATAATTTATAAAAAAGAATTAAATATTACTTTCAAGTTCAACTACTAAAACTAAAAAAGTTCAAAACATATAATGGTTGTCAATTATGCTACAATTCTTATTTATATAAAAACTGACAAGTTCAACTACTAAAGCTCAAAAAGTTCAAACATATAATGTTTGACAACTATGCTAAAATTCTTATTTATATAAAACCCACAAGTTCAACTACTAAAAATCTAAAAGTTCAAACATATAATGTTTGTCGATTATGCTAAAATTCCTATTTATATAAAATCTGACAAGTTCAACTACTAAAATTCAAAAAGTTCAAATAGAATTTATTTGTCAATTCTGCTAAATCTATTATCTATATATAATCTGTCCACACCACAACGAACGATCTGGTCGTAAAATAATCTCAAACCCCCACCGCCAACCAAAGTTATAAAAAAAATCAGTTCAAACATACATATAACATCAGTACTAAAACAGCAGGATCCACTGCACCACTCGACATCAAATTTCAAACCCGTGTGCTGTTTGAAATTACAATTCAGTTCACACAGTACTAAAACATAAGTACACTAAATATGAGAAATACAAAAACTATAAAGGCCTAACTTAGGTTGGTACAGATGAAAATAAAATAAGAACAATTTATGAGCAATAACTCCCAGGGCACTGAAAAAATGTTTTGACATACACTGGTGTATAAAGGCTTTAATGGAAAAACAATACTTAAATATCCACACGAAAAACATCACAGATCCATAAGTACAGCTTGACTATACGAATCGGTGCCACAGTAAAATGCCATCATCACCACCGCAGAGACGTGCAAGTGGGATTTAGCAGATCCTCAGTACAGCTTGACAAGACTAAACAATGCACCAGTAAAAAACATTTGCCTTGGACGGTTAGTTCTTCCATGCCACCACCCGCGCCACCCACTTGGCGGTTGCCACGACACACTGCAAAACGGCAACCCCCGACGAACCGCCTCCCATAAACGCCCCCGACGAACCGCCTCCCACACACCACCATCGGCGCACTACAAAAATACCCCATTGTCTTCCATCTCTCCCTCGTTCCGACAAACCACCATTGCCGCTTCCATTTCCACTGCACACAAACCTCCAGCGTCTCTCTACAAAGCCCACAGTCGCTGGAGGAAGGCCATGGCGGAGGAACCGTCCATAAGCGTCATCATGCCGAGACGTCGGACAAGAGGAGCAACCTCGTCGACATTAACGCCCCCGGCGAGAAGCGCAACTACACCGTAACGCCAAGGGGTTGAGCTCCACGGCAAGGAGACGCTGGAGATCGTCTGCACCAGCGAACCAGACAAGGCCGATGAGATGATGAGCAGGCTCAAGATGAAGGGAGGCAGCTTGTATCTGAGCTTCATCAGAGTTGATGTGGAGTACACCGACGAGGAAAAACCTCCACAGATGGCGGCAGTCCTGCAGTTGTGCGTCGAGGAACTCTGCTTGGTGTACCACATCGCAGCGGCCACACAATGGTGAGCAATCCTACTCATTTGCCCTGCATATGGTTTATCTGTTTTATTACTACTGTATCCTGAAAATTTAATCACACTTGTTTCCCAACTAGATGTACTAGTGTGGTTTGTAGTGAAGTATTTTCTGAATTTGATGTAATGTTATTTTCGTAAGAAAATAAACTAAGGACTTGGTGAAGCACTGGTTCTGTGTTATCCTATTTCAACAAAAGTAGACAAAACTAGTACCAATGAAGAACATACAACATTTACTGAAACTATGTATAATCCAAGAAGAAGAATAACATGATGTACTTAATTTAATTTCAGAACTTTCTTTACTAGTTTTTGAAGTACATTCATCCATTGTAACTCATACTATTGTTCATTCATCTGTTGTACCAGTACTAGTCACTAAAAACTTAATTAAAAATTGTTTCCCAACTAGATGAACTACTATAGTCTATGAAGTGGATGCGCGATTATATGTTTATCAAGTTACATGCATTTTCTGAAACTGTGAAGTGGATTGTTTCACCAGATTAGCATCTGAAAAAAAGTTTATAGCATACTGAACTTTATGCACCAAATTAATTTCTGAACTTCATGAACTAGCATAGATTCTGATCTTGATGCACTAGTATAGTTTATAGAATTGATGTATTAAAAGATCTTTGGTGAAGTGGTATAGGTCCATATCTTGATGCACATGTTTCTCAAACTAATTTTTGAACTTGATATAGAATTAATGCACAAAGATGTATCAAGCACTTGTATAGGTCCTTTATTCAACAAAAAAGAAAACTAAACTTGAATCAAGCAGCGCATATATCATTGACTCTGGTAAAATGATTCTCTAATTTGGTGAAGCATTTGGTAAAGCAAAGAAGATAGCAAAAAAGAAAAAATAACACAGTGTAGTTAAATTTAATTTCGGGACTTTGTGTACTAGTTTCTGAATTACATTCATGCATGACTCATAATATATAAGCATCTACCTCATGGATTATCACTTGTAGAACAAAAAAAAGCAAAAGAATTAAATCCTCAAAAAAGAAGACTAATCTTTAAATGTGTGTCTCCCACCTTGCAGGCCCAAGTGCCTCATAGACTTCCTGCAGGAGGAGAAATTGTACACATTTGTTGGTTTCAGCATTGGAGGTGACAAGCGGATGCTGGAGAAGTCTGGTTTGGAAATCAACCCCAACAACTTCATCGACATGCAGCGCAAGTGGAAAGATCCAAAGACCGACAAATACTACGACTCCTTGGCCGATGTTGCAGGCGGCGTCATCCACCCATTCTACGAAGGCATGAAGAAGAAGATGAACAGGGAAGACCACAAACTGTGGGGGAACAACCCGCTGCCAGATAACCTCATCATGTACGCAGGAATAGATGCGTACGCAACGTACAAGTCATGGAAGACAATCGACAACATCGTGACAGGTTGGGATATTTCAATAGAGCAGGAGGTTGACCCATACTACCACTGCAACTTCGCGGATGAAGATGCATGAAAGTCTGCATTTGTTATGTTGAACCAGATACCTTATGCTCTGTGTGTCCTTAGTATTGTTGTTTCATATTTGTAATTTTCTTTCGTTATGTTGATACAGCTACCTTATGCTATGTGTGTCATGGTTTGAACAAGTTTGCCTATGTCTTTCAAGTACATCGTTTGCTTATGTCGTCCATTAAATTTGCTTGCTTCTTATTTTGTTCATCCATCATTTGAAGTTGAAGTAGGTTGAAGTTGAAACTTGATGGCTGCCACGCAGCAGCACTAGTCATGGAGAAAAAAAATAACACATGAATATTTTCGCAAAAAAAAGTGGCAGACTAAATAAAGGCCAAAAGCAAATAGTAGCCTTCTATGTTCAGTACAGCTTAGACATGAACGGTAGTACTATCACGCTAAAAAAATCGGTTTTTAGTTTCAAACGAACACTAAAAAGACTAAGTTTCAGCCGAGGACAACATTCAAGATTAAAAGCATCGTGGTAAAAAGTAGTTAGAAATTCACTAAGTACTGCATCAGAAAAAGCAAAGAAACACCAGTACGTATTTCCTAGTCACTAGCATCCTAGGACTAAAAAGTTCTGGTACAGATGAACACACGGTACGTTCATTCTACAAATATATAAAAAGGAACGGGAAGCTTCAGTTCGCATTCCTTAAAACAGTGAAATACTAAGAATTAACAGTGGCAATACAACTGAAATCTTAGTACAACTTAGTCTATACAGCAAGTGCTAGGATTATAACAAACATTGCCTGGAGAAGAACCACAGCCTAGAAAAAAAGAAGGCCAAAAACTAAATCAAAAAGATATAAGTTCAACAAAGAGAGAAAAATCACAAGAAACAGAACAGAAGACATACTAGCATCAAACAACACAAACAATAAATAATTAATCAAAAGTACTAGCACAATTGGAATCTCAGTACAACTGAGTTTATTCGGTAAGTGCTATGATGATACAAATTATTGCATTGAGAAAGAAATAGTTTTGAACTTAATAGGACTATCTCTTAAACGTAGCTAATTTAAACTAGTAATTTAACTTTTACTATGAAGTTCAACTACTAAAGTTCAAGAAGTTCAAAAAGAAATTTGGCACTAAAATTTTGAAAGCCTTACGCTGAATGAGACTACAAATCAGTACTAACAGAACTATATCATAAGTACAAGAAAATGAGAGTACAGAAACTATAAAGGTCCAAGTTAGGATGGAGTCACATAACAATAAAATAAATCTCACTTTCTGAGCAACAACTCGAAAATACACTTGAAAAAAAATTGTTTTTAGTTCAACTACTATATAAGTCTTCAGTACAAAAAAAAACTTAACCAAAACGAATTCCCGATGAAACATTGTGCCACACTTAAAACACAACATAAAATATACTAGTTATTACATAGTACTCGACAAGACATCAAACACTTCAAAATAGAGCCTACAATGTTTTCAAGAGATATATCACACAAATATCCAATTCACTATGCAAATGATCACCATTTATCCTATGCATCAGGAGCCAAAGCCTGAACCTCCTTGGGAAGCTCCGTCACCATAAGATGGTTATTCCGGTTGAACACAACTCTATACAGATCCTTAGCGTTCCAATCAACAATGTGTGGCTGCAAAACAATAAAACAAATTATCAAAAATCATGACACATAAAAAAAGGATGCACAATAAGCCAAAAACAGAAATTGAAAAGCTCAACAAGAAACCCACGTCATTATTTCGAATGTTCTCAACGATCTTTTCACCATCATAGCATCCCGCATACTTCACAGTATAATGGCCACATTCATTTTTCCCTTGAAGTGGAACCTTGACAAATGTTGGTTTCTTTGCAAACAGCTCCCAATTGGGCTGCTTGCTTGCATTGTAATCTTGAGCATCACCATACACAGCCTTCATTACTTTGACCAATCTAGAAATCTGTAAAAAAACAAAACAACCGACACCGCTTTTAGGTCTCGTAAACAGCAGAAACAAAGATGCGTAAATATTAATCCAAAGACAGATAATAAATGTCAATCACAATCTTCTCGCAGTCTTTGTGATAGGTGTTCTTCAAGGACGGTGGTTCTTCGGATAAGGTAAAGAGTCAAGGATGTCAGCGCTACTTAGGTACCGATTCATGACATATAAGGAATAGTGGTTCACTTTCCTATCCTTTGATAAAACCATAGGCTTGAATAGAGGCATCATGATCTAAAAACAAATGACCAAAAAAGAGATGTTAAATATTCAAAGTAAAAACCAGCATCACAACAAACAAATAAAAACCAAAACTCAGCTAGTAGATCTCACAAGGTCAAAGACCGAAAGCAAGTCTTCATTAGCTTTAACATAGCTCTTGAAATCTCTCGCTGCACTCTCCACATTAAACACTTTATTTTCATCCTCGTAAAACGAACAGTCACGCACAACCTGCAAAAAAGCCAAAATAGAAAATAGACAACGGAAAAGATTCAACAAGCAAAGTATTATTAAAAATCATAAAAACAAATAGACAGTCTTGTTCAACATAAAGAAAACGATCTGATTGCGTGATGAAATATGGACTCAGCAATATCCTTTTCCCAGATGCGAAATCAGCATTTCTATCGGGATCTTGCTTCCAATCATCAATGAGGAAGTCCATTACATCACCCTCCATCGTTTTCCCGGGTGAAAAAACTTCCCAGATGCGATTCCCAGTGAAGTTAGTTACGTTTCCATCAGGCTGAGGTATCATTGAGAATGTATTCCTGCAGCACACACAAGAACAAAAAGAAGGAGAAGCAAGATAAGACATTCATAGCAGTTCGAGTTGTATAAAAAGAGTTCAGGCCATATTTATCTAGCAGTTACAAACAACACAAGAAAAGGAAGAGGAAAAATAATGAGAGATACTCACTCGGCATACTTCTCACGCCATTCATCACTAAGCAACAGATTATACAACCTGCGAGCCTTGTCCAGGTGAGGGAATTTATAAGGGTGAAGCTGCTGCACAGGGGAGCAAAACTTTATAGGAGCTCTGGGCGCACGCTTCGTGCTTACAACATTGCCAGAATCCAAAGCGGGATCTTTCCTAGCAGCACCAGCTCTACGAGCCACTATTCCAGCAAGGGGAGATAAACCTTTGGCGGCAGCTCTCCTCGTGACTCTTCCAACGCCAGCAATCTTGTCAAACACATCATCATCGTTGTCTATCAATTCCACAATGGGATTCTTGGGTGTAGTAGGGCTATCTACACAAGCAGCCGTAAAACCTCTCGTAGCTCCCAACCGCCCTTCATAACACCAGATCTTGTCTTTTCGAGAACGCCTGGCTAAGATCAATAGCTATGCGCCGAAGTTCCAAGAACTGGCTACCAAAGAACCTGTAGTCATGCTCACCAAGATCCAGCCACTCACCGAAAAAAAAGAAGACCGCACAAAGCGTAAGTTCAAATACATATTTCATGACAAGACTAATAGAGAAGTACAAGCTGCAAAAAATTACAAAAGTCCATGCACACGTCACGGGTTCGATGCCAAACAAACCCCGGAAATCAACATCAAACAAATCACTAGTTGCGCAGTATACAAAGAAAGTCTTCCTAATGTCCAAAATGTCTTCATGGCTGTAATCGACCATTTCAATTACACCATCCTCCCGGCAATAATAGGTCTTGCAGTTTTGTAGCATAAAGAATCCACAATCATGCCTGTAAACAAAGGAAAAATCAAAAAATGGTACAACACAAAATCCAAAAAATACAGGAACAACATCCTCCAGCAACAAAAACAACCAGCAAAAATCATTAAAAATGGATACTCACGTGTTTTCCTGCTGAGGCACCCGCACAAACTCGCAAGAGAAACCATCAATATGCGCCGGTGAGAACGGTTTGGCCCTGTCTACACTAGACTCCCTCCAAAGCTTCTTTATATTATCTGTCATATACCTTAAGAATCTAACTGCATCAATCCAGGTTTCATCACTGAGTGAATCAAGACACTCGAAACGACGGAACTTCAAATTCAGAACAACCAAGCACCAATGCCCAGATTCTTCACTAGGCTTCATGGTAGCCACAAATGACGGCGGATCGATGTAGGGAAAAGAAGTGAAAAAAATCACAGAGGAAAAATGAATTTACCAAATCATAATGAAACAAAAATTAAGCCTCCAAACAATAAAATAAAAGAGGGAAATTGAAATTCATAAGTACAAACAAAAAATCACATTATCATAAAAAAATTATATCCACCGCCCAAAATTGAGGAACAATCATATCAGTTCAATTCCCTTGCAACAATAAGTACAGCTTTAATAAAAGAAGTACAGATCAAGTTCATTCCCCCCACATCCCAAAACTGCAAAGAAAACATGACAGTTCTAGTTAATGAGTACAAAAAGTCCAAGTTCACCTACTTGGTCAAAACCATCAAGACTGATCTTGTGAACCAATTTAGCACATTGGAATCAATATTTCCATCACGGATCTTGGTCTGTTGTACAAAAAGAACAACAATAGTTAGAAAATTGGCAAAACAAGTTATCATCCTATTTACAAAAAAGCAAAATACTGACCGTCACCCATCTGGGAACTATCAACTTGTCAGTGTCTCGGTACTTCTGACATAGAGAATATAAAACAACATCATCACTCTCTGAGTTGAGCAAGCCAGTGGGGACAAACGCTATAGCAATAGAACCAACACTGGCATCACATTCTTTATCTTGAAACATCGGCTTGTGACTAGAAAAACACATAAGATTACAAGAATTAATACTACTGCAACAACAACAATAATCAAACTAGAGAAAGAAAAAGAGACAAAAAATGGTACGGGCAAAATCCCAAACTAACCATTTCGTACGGTTCGTGCGCAACCTCGTAACAGCGAAGAAAAACGTATCAACCTTAACAACATTACCACTTTCTGCTTGCAGAAAATGATGAAAAATAATAAGTTCAACAACTACAAGAGGACATGTACAAAATGCCAAAATTGAGAAGTACACCCCATTTACAAGTCCTTACCTGGACTATCAGGGTTTGACGACGACGGTAGTTAATGTGATGAGACCATTATGCCTCCAGTTTCAGGGTTTGACGATGGGGCATCTTGAGAGGACACCAATATTGAGGCGCTTTCGTGGTCTCAGAGAAAGAAATTCCTGGGACGACAAGAGCGCCTCCTGCGTCAAGGGGTCAAGAAATTGATGTAAGTAAATCATCATCCTCGGATGGCACCTCCTCCACGCTAGAAGCATCTTGCAATGCATCACCGTAATCAAGACCTCCAAAGCGGAAATTCTCCGCGGCAAATCTTCACAAATGTAAACATTTTCATTCCCAAGCAATACCAACACTAGGCGATTTGGCATCAAGTATGCAGCAGCACCAAAGATCCTCATCAAGAACTTTGGTACCAACATTGTGCCCACTACTCAATGGAACATCATGAGCATCATCTCCACCACTAAGGACAACCTCACGCTCAACATCAAGAATCATTGAAAATAAAAATTCAGAAAAAGTGAATAATATGAACAAAACTAACAATTAAAAATAAGCTACCAATAGGTGCACAGAAAAATAAACCTTGGAAGCATTCACAAAGAACATCATCGAACTTGCTGCTGCTAACATTCAAAGCAACATCACCAACAGTCAAACAAGGCTCATCGCCAACAATAGGACCCTGATTCAAATGTAATGAGACAAAAAAACAATGCTATTATGAGCAACAATAAACGGTGTGGGATATAAAAATGAACAAGCAAGACACATCGGTGCGCACGAAATTTTAAGAAAATATTAATAAACACAATGAAAATAAAAATAACCTTGCACTTATCGGTGGGTAGACCATTAACTCCACCGTCAATAGAACCCTCAACGTTATGATTGCTCTCCTGCATGAAAAGAAAAAATTAATAAACAGATGTAGATAAGGAAGTTCAACTACAATACTGACAGCAGAACAACATAGTAAAAACATACAAACAATGAGGACTGACTCACATCAACAACAGGGTGCTGCGAGCCAACATCGTTCGTACGCTGATAAGAAACATTAGCCTCAGTACCATCATCAGCCCTGTTGTCGGTGCCATCAGCATCATCGTGATCAATCTGCATCAAAGAAAATTATTAATAAATAGATGAACGTGAGGAAGTCCAACTACAACACTGACATCAGGACAACAACATAAAACTTGCAAACACCAATGACTGACTCACATCAACATCAGGACGCTCAAAACCAACATCATTCGTTTCGTGATAAAAAACATTAGCCTCAAGATTATCACCAGCCCTCATTGCCGGTGGCGCAGCCTCATCCTGCTCAAACTGCTTGATAACAACATTTGCACTTTCTTCATATGGCTTGCAACGAGAGTTTTGCATAGTTCTGAAACGCTTCATGTTGTTCAACAGACGAACCGAGCTCTGAACTAGATTAGCGGCACCGTCGTGCATATCACCGATTAAAATCCTCTCCATCTCAATGTAGTCAACAGCTTCCTCAGCGTTAAATTGATGACCTTCAGGAAGGATTCCATTGATACAGCTCAAACGCTCCACTGTCGTTGGGACCTTTTGCAGCTCAGAACACACATTACTTAAGATATGCTCAGCGCGCTCCAACGCTGAAACAACAACATCAATACCAAAACCCTGCCTCTGTGAAGCACTAGCATTACTAGGGCCAGGGGGCATAACCAGCACCCTCAACACCTCGGCCATCCCTCAACTCATCGGGCAGAGATGAAATCTTCGGAACCTGAGACGACGGCATCTCCAGATCGCCGTTTATACACTCGGAAAAAACAACCTCCTCTTGAGTTTTCCACTACAAACAAAAGGGAAAAATAGTTAATCAATCAATGCAACACATAGGGAAAAATAAATCATGATATTAACAGATTTAAAATCAACACCACTAATAAAACTTTAACTGTCATTGCCAATTTGTTAGTATTTACTAAGAGGCCGCTTGAACAAAGTTATTCAGTTCAACAACACATGAAACAACAGTACTAAAAACCATACCTAAACCATACAAAATATAAATGTATAACTCTACAAAGACACATGTCCACTACAAAGCAAAAATAGCTATACCTAAAAAATAAAAAAGGTCTGCAAGACACAAAACAAACAAAACTCACCTAAGCTTCCCAAACACCCAAGTCTTTGGATCTGCATTGCCTTTTTTTATCAAATCTGCATCAACCAGATCGTAAAGCTTGACAGATCCATGTAACATATGCGGGGACTCGCATGTCAGTTCCAGTTTTGCCACGGATAAGGCAAATAAGGTACATTAGTACAGGCCCTATGGCACAGCCTGTGATTGCCTTCCCATGGTATGACTACTTTGGTACTTGGCAACAACCCTTCTAAGCTCATCAACCATCACCGGCAATAATCCATATTTGCCATGTCCTCAAAGACGAGACCCTCAAACATTGCTGCCTCTCTGGAAACACGGCAGCAGATCCAAGCAACACAACTTTCATAAACACAATAATGAAGAACACTTTCAGAGCAAGGTCATCTTTGCTAGGATCCTTGACGAGCACCTTGAGCTTATTCCTCAAATCCTTTGTCTTGATATCTTTGTCCCTGCTAATGTCAAGCTCCGATCTTAACTTCATCAGAGTGTCATCATATCCGTCCTCTGACGGCCTTGGCGCAGAACGACCACCACGAGGGAAACCAAATAATTGATGTATACCATCGCTAGTGATGCGAAGCTTCTTATTAGCCTCACCCATGTCAATAGTCATTGTATCACAATCTATCCTCAGGTACAAAACTCCCATCAGAGGGCGGGAAATGTTAGACTTCACCCTCCACCTGAAGATAGAACCAAAACCAGATGCATGAACCCTAGCCACATGCCGACTCTCGAGCAATTTAGCACAATCTTCAACCTCTCTCAACGACATCGCATGCTTAAGTTCAATTTCCGCTGGTCACCTTCATCCAAGGCAACTTTTTCCGCATTGCCTCCCACCGCTTGACCGGACTCATAACGCTAACAGGCTGTAAATGAAAACAAAAAAGCCACACCTTAAAAAATGAATATAGAAAACAACAAAAGCATATGAATGCACGTAAAAAGAAAAAGAAAAGATTGCACAAGTTCAACTATTAAAACAACATCACTACCACCCCTCAATTAATCCAAACAATGAGCAGCCTAACCTCCGCATAATACCAAATTAAACACAATTAAATCATTGAAAGTACAACTAGTAAATCACATGCAGTACAAAACACAATCCACTGCAAAAAATGAATATAGAAAACAAAACAAGCATACGAATGTAAGTAAAAAAAGATTGCACAAGTTCAACTATTAAAACAACATCAGTACCACCCCCAATTAATAAATACAATGACAAGCCTCACCTGGCCAGCATACCAGCCCAAACTCAAATTAAATCACTACAATTACAATTAGTAAGTCACATGCACAACAAAACACATACCACTGCAAACAATGAATATAGGAAACAAAACAAGCATATGAAGGCAAGTAAAACACAGAAAAGATTGCACAAGTTCAACTATTAAAACAACATCAGTACCACAATCAAAATAGATGCAAAACAATGACCAACCTCACCTGGCCAGCATACCAGCCCAAACACAATTAAATCATTGCAAGTACAACTAGCAAGACACGTGCAGTACAAAACACATACCACTGCAAATTCATCTTCTGAATCAAGTTCAATATCATCTTCTTCAGATGCAGCATCTTCAGCTTCAACACGAGCACGCTTCTTCACACCTTTGTTCACTTTTGCAGGATGAAATTTACGCTTCTTATTTTCTTTCAACAAAGACCGCTCTTGAAGAGGAGACGAAGAAGGCTTCTTATTTGTCAAACCTCGTGGACTCCGACGAACAGAGGAGCCACCAAGTTTGCTTGGACCAATTTTCACAGCAACACTATCCGCATCAGCTTTGCTATTACCAGGTTGGGAAACATCTTTCACACGTGGACTACGCCTTTGTGTGCCATCAGGATTTCGATCTGACATCTTCCTCTTCAAAACAGCTTTCTTCTCCTTAACTCCATCACGATCAAACACTTGCGTCAAACGAGTTTGCATCAAGTTTGTCTTCACAGCATGTCACTTCCATGAGATCCAACATGAACAGTTGAAAACCCGGCGTCCACGACCTTCATCGCCTACACATTTAGGAGCTTGAGCAACATCAACATCACTTTCTCGCACACAGCAGCCTTTTGACGCCGCTCCAATTCCTTTCTCTTATGGAATTCATACTTCTTCTTTCTTATCCTTTCGTCTCGAAACAGTAATCGCATAGGAACATCCTCGCCTTGGGTAATGTGCTCAAGTGCCATCAACACTTTGAGAGTGAGTAATGCATAACCGCAAGCTGCCATCACCATCATCAATGTTAAGTGAATACATTCCATCATTAATATCTTTAACAACATCGACAATGTCCTCTGGAACACCATGGCTGTCATTAATCGCATAAACCAATAACATAAACATGCACATAAAAAATTAAAACACAATTAACAATGCAGACACAAAGATAAATAAAGCGCATAGCATCAGACACAAAACAAAACGGAACAACTGATGTAACTAAGCATATATATGTATTAAAGGCTGATAAAAATAGAGCAAATATAAGGGAAACACCAGCAACATTCGCAAGTTCTTCTAGAGGGTTTGGAGTCTCAAAAATAACATTCACAAGATCTTGAAAGCGTTTTGATTTGTCAGAATCAGGAGGCACCGACACTCCAACATCTGCTACAATCATCATAATTAGCAAAAAAGTACAAGAACAATCAATAAGTTCAACTATGTGAACACTACAAGTTCACCGAATAAAACAAATATGAACCCACCACTTGCAGAACAATCTTCAGAAAACACAACTCTTTCAACACCATACTAGTTCTTCATTGACTACTACAACCTATTCAAACGCCAGGACAGCAGTTGAAAATACACATGGTGATAAGTACTACATCCTGTCTGCAGGTTGCATCAACTGCCAAAACCATACACGCCATACAATCCAGGAAAAAAATAACACATATCAAAATACAAACAACTTATAAAGTCGATACGGCAACAACTGTACAACATAAAAAACAGATCTATTAAAACATCATCCAAAATACAGCGAAAATCACCTACATTCAATTTGTCCGGACTGGATGATGTACCCATTGAGATCTACACTCCTAAAATCTGCCGAACCAGATCTGCAAGACAAATGAACAAAAATTAGGGATTTGAACTATTTCGTAAACGAAGCACGCCATACAAAAGAAAAACTCTTACCGGCAAGCACAAAATCCATACGCAATCCGATTATCACTTGCCGCCAAACGCTCGTTCAACAGCAAAGGAACCCTAGCGAGTGCAGCCTAGGACAGCAAAGAGAGCAAGAGATTAGAAATAGAGAGAATCTGAACATAAGAGGACGCAAGCAAAGTCAATGGCAGAGCAAAAAGAACAAAACATAACACCCGGACCTCCACCCCTGGGGTTGAGCCCTCCGGCCGATGCTCCCGCGGCGAAACAGGAGTAACAACTCCCCCTCCGAGAAGAGAAGAAGAGGGAAACGAAGACGGAACCGATTTGAGGACGGGAGAGGAGCGGAACGGGGAACATCGGAGGTTAAAAGGTGAGTGGGAGGGTTAAAAGATGACTAGGAGAAAACGGACGGCTAAAGCCCACAACCGTGGCGAAGCCCACTATCTCTAGCCAGTTACAAAAGATAATACCAAAAATCAAATACAAATAAAAAAATTAATATAGATGGTGAGAACAAACGGCTAAAGTACAAATAATAACTCACAAATAGTACAAAAAAATTATCAAACAAGTACAAATGAAAAAATAATTCATAACGGTCATGTTTTTCCCCTAAAAAATAAAAGATAAGATAATGGGGCAAAGTCCATACAAGGAAGATGTGTCAGTACAACTATGCCCCTCGGTGCAGTTCGGTCTTGGGGCAAGTCCTAAAAGATAGAAACCGCGGTTATTCTGTTTCCCCACGCACCCACACCCCTAAGATAAGATAATGGGGCAAGTCATGTTACAGACTCGCCTCCGCATGCGACGCCACGGCACGCCGCGTCGTCGCCTGCTACGGCTTGTTCCTGGCCCGGTCCCGACCCCCCTTCCCCTCCCCCCCCCTCCCACCGGCTAGGCCTCGCGCTAACTGAAGGAAATATGCCCTAGAGGCAATAATAAAGTTATTATTTATTTCCTCATATCATGATAAATGTTTATTATTCATGCTAGAATTGTATTAACCGGAAACATAATACATGTGTGAATACATAGACAAACATACAGTCACTAGTATGCCTCTACTTGACTAGCTCATTAATCAAAGATGGTTATGTTTCCTAACCATAGACATGTGTTGTTATTTGATTAATGGGATCACATCATTAGGGGAATGATGTGATTGACCTGACCCATTCCGTTAGCTTAGCACTTGATCGTTTAGTATATTGCTATTGCTTTCTTCATGACCTACACATGTTCCTGTAACTATGAGATTATGCAACTTCCGCCATCAAGGAACACTTTGGTACTACCAAACGTCCACAACGTGAATCGGGTGATTATAAAGGAGTACTACAGGTGTCTCCAAAGGTACATGTTGGGTTGGCGTATTTCGAGATTAGGTTTTGTCACTCCGATTGTCGGAGAGGTATCTCTAGGCCTTCTCGGTAATACACATCACATAAGCCTTGCGAGCATTGCAACTAATAAGTTAGTTGTGAGATGATGTATCACGGAACGAGTAAAGAGACTTGCCGGTAACGAGATTGAACTAGGTATTGGATACCGACGATCAAATCTCGGGCAAGTAACATACCGATGACAAAGGGAACAACGTATGTTGTTATGCGGTTTGACCGATAAAGATCTTCGGAGAATATGTAGGAACCAATATGGGCATCCAGGTTCCGCTATTGGTTATTGACCGAGAATAGTTCTAGGTCATGTCTACATAGTTCTCGAACCCGTAGGGTCCGCACGCTTAACGTTACGATGACAGTTTATTATGAGTTTATAAGTTTTGATGTACCGAAGTTTGTTCGGAGTCCCGGATGTGATCACGGACATGACGAGGAGTCTCGAAATGGTCGAGACATAAAGATCGATATATTGGAAGCCTATGTTTGGACTTCGGAAAGGTTCCGGATGAAAACGGGATTTTACCGGAACACCGGGGGGTTACCGGAACCCTCCCGGGGGGTCAATGGGCCTTGATGGGCCATAAGGGAGAAGAGGAGGGCAGGCCGCGCGCCCCCTCCCCCCTAGTCCGAATAGGACAAGGAGAGGGGCGGCGCGCCTCCTCTTCCCCTTCCCCAAGACCTAATCCAACTAGGAAGGGAGGGAGTCCTACTCGGTGGGAGTAGGACTCCTCCAGCGCCGCCTCCCTAGGGCCGCCGCACTTCTTGCTCCTTTATATACAGGCAGGGGGCACCCCATGACACACAAGTTGATCTACGGATCGTTCCTTAGCCGTGTGCGGTGCCCCCTCCACCATATTCCACTTCGGTCATATCGTCATGAGCTTAGGCGAAGCCCCTCGCCGGTGAAGTCATATCGTCAGCAGAGCTTAGGCGAAGCCCTACGTCGGTGGAGCATCATCATCGTTACCACGCCCGTCATCTTGTGGAACTCATCCCCGACGCTTTGCTGGATCGAGCACGGGATCGCCATCGAGCTGAACGTGTGCTGAACTCCGGAGGTGCCGTATGCTCGGTACTTGGATCGGTCGGATCGTGAAGACGTCTGACTACATCAACCGCGTTGTTATAACGCCCGCCACGGTCTCACGAGGGTGCGTGGACATACACTCTCCTCTCGTTGCTATGCCATCACCATGATCTTGCGTGTGCGTAGGAAATTTTTGAAATTACTACGCTCCCCAACAAAGTGGCATCCGAGCCTGGTTTTATGCGTTGATGTCATATGCACGAGTAGAACACAAGTGAGTTGTGGGCGATATAAGTCATACTGCTTACCGGCATGTCATACTTTGGTTCAGCGGTATTGTGAGATGAAGCGGCCGGACCGACATTACGCCAGACGCTTACGCGAGACTGGTTTCACCGCTTGAGCACTCGTTGCTTAAAGGTGACCGGCGGGTGTCTGCTTTCTCACTTTAGTTGAACTGAGTGTGGCTACGCCCGGTCCTTGCGAAGGTTAAAACAGCACCAACTTGACAAACTATCGTTGTGGTTTTGATGCGTAGGTAAGAACGGTTCTTGCTCAGCCCGTAGCGACAACGTAAAACTTGCAACAACAAAGTAGAGGACGCCTAACTTGTTTTTGCAGGGCATGTTGTGATGTGATATGGTCAAGACGTGATGCTATATTTATTGTATGAGATGATCATGTTTTGTAACCGGTTACCGCAATCGGCAGGAGCCATATGGTTGTCGCTTTATTGTATGAAATGCAAAAGCCATGTAATTGCTTTACTTTATCACTAAGCAGTAGCGATAGTCGTAGAAGCAATAGTTGGCGAAACGACAACGATGCTACGATGGAGATCAAGGTGTCGCGCCGGTGACAATGGTGATCATGACGGTACTTCGGAGATGGAGATCACAAGCACAAGATGATGATGGCCATATCATATCACTTATATTGATTGCATGTAATGTTTATCCTTTATGCATCTTATCTTGCTTTGATTGACGGTACCATTATAAGATGATCTCTCACTAAAATTATCAAGAAGTGTTCTCCCTGAGTATGCACCATTGCGAAAGTTCTTCGTGCTGAGACACCACGTGATGATCGGGTGTGATAGGCTCTACGTTCAAACAAAACAGTTGCGCACGCGGAATACTCAGGTTAAACTTGACGAGCCTAGCATATAACAGATATGGCCTCGGAACACGGAGACCGAAAGGTCAAGCGTGAATCATATAGTAGATATGATCAACATAGTGATGTTGACCATTGAAAACTACTCCATCTCACGTGATGATCGGTTATGGTATAGTTGATTTGGATCACGTAATCACTTAGATGACTAGAGAGATGTCCGTCTAAGTGGGAGTTTTTAATATGATTAATTGAACTTAAATTTATCATGAACTTAGTACCTGATAGTATTTTTTGCTTGTCTATGTTTACCGTAGATAGATGGCTCGTGCTATTGTTCCGTTGAATTTTAATGCGTTCCTTGAGAAAGCAAAGTTGAAAGATGATGGTAGCAATTACACGGACTGGGTCCGTAACTTGAGGATTATCCTCATTGCTGCACGTAAGAATTACGTCCCGGAAGCACCGCTGGGTGCCGTGCCCGCAAGAGAGCAACGCCAAGTTGTGAACGTCTGGCGAGCAAAGTCGATGACTACTCTATAGTTCAGTGTGCCATGCTTTCCGGCTTAGAACCGGTCTTCAACAACGTTTTGAACGCGTCATGGAGCATATGAGATGTTCCAAGAGTTGAAGTTAATATTTCAAGCAAATGCCCGGATTGAGAGATATGAAGTCTCCAATAAGTTCTATAGCTGCAAGATGGAGGAGAATAGTTCACAAGCAACATATACTCAAAATGTCCGGGTATAATAATCACTTGATTCAACTGGAGTTAATCTTCCGGATGATAGTGTCATTGATGTAATTCTCCAATCACTGCCACCAAGCTACAAGAGCTTCGTGATGAACTATAATATGCAAGGGATGACCAAGACAATTCCTGAGCTCTTCGCAATGCTAAAAGCCGCGGAGGTAGAAATCAAGAAATAGCATCAAGTGTTGATGGTCAACAAGACCACTAGTTTCAAGAAAAGGGCAAAGGGAAGAAGAAGGGGAACTTCAAAAAGAACAGCAAGAAAGTTGCTGCTCAAGAGAAGAAACCCAAGTCTGGACCTAAGCCTGAAACTGAGTGTTTTACCGCAAGCGATCGACACCGGAAGCGGAACTGCCCCAAGTATTTGGCGGATAAGAAGGATGGCAAGGTGAACAAAGGTATATGTGATATACATGTTATTGATGTGTACCTTACTAACACTTGCGTAGTACACTGGTATTTGATAATCGTTCTGTTGCTAATATTTGCAACTCGAAACAGGAACTACGGATTAAGCGAAGATTGGCTAAGGACGAGGTGATGATGCGCGTGGGAAATGGTTCCAAATTCGATGTGATCGCGGTCGGCACGCTACCTCTACATCTACCATCGGGATTAGTTTGAGACCTAAATAATTTTTATTTGGTGCCAGTGTTAAGCATGAACATTATATCTGGATCTTGTTTGATGCGAGACAGTTATTCATTTAAGTCCGAGAATAATGGTTGTTCTATTTATATGAATAATATCTTTTATGGTCATGCACCCTTGAAGAGTGGTCTATTTTTATTGAATCTCGATAGTAGTAAAACACATATTCATAGTGTTGAAACCAAAAGATGCAGAGTTGATAATGATAATGCAACTTATTTGTGGCACTGCCGTTTGGGTCATATCGGTGTAAAACGCATGAAGAAACTCCATCTTGATGGGCTTTTGGAATCACTTGATTATGAATCACTTGGTACTTGCGTAACCGTGCCTCATGGGCAAGATGACTAAAACGCTGCTTCTCGGAACTATGGAGAGAGCAACTGATTTATTGGAAATCATACATACCGATGTTTGTGGTCCAATGAATGTTGAAGCACGCTGTGGCGGTGTCGTTATTTTCTCACCTTCACAGATGATTTGAGCAGATATTGGTATATCTACTTAATGAAACACAAATCTGAAACATTTGAAAAGTTCAAAGAATTTCAGAGTGAAGTGGAAAATCATCATAACAAGAAAATAAAGTTTCTACGATCTGATCGTGGAGGAGACTATTTGAGTTACGAAGTTTGGTTTACATTTGAAAAATTGTGGAATAGTTTCGCAACTAACGCCACCGAACACCACAAGCATAATGGTGTGTCCGAACGTCAGAATCGTATTTCTTTACTAGATATGGTGCGATCTATGATGTCTCTTACCGATTTACCGCTATCGTTTTGGGGTTATGCTTTAGAGACGGCCGCATTCACGTTAAATAGGGCACCATCAAAATCCATTGAGACGACACCTCATGAACTGTGGTTTGGCAAGAAACCAAAGTTGTCGTTTCTTAAAGTTTGGGGCTGCGATGCTTATGTGAAGAAACTTCAACCAGATAAGCTCGAACCCAAATCGGAGAAATGTTTCTTCATAGTATACCAAAAGGAGACAGTTGGTTACACCTTCTATCACAGATCTGAAGGCAAGATTTTCGTTGCTAAATTCGGATCCTTTCTAGAAAAGGAGTTTCTCTCGAAAGAAGTGAGTGGGAGGAAAGTAGAACTTGATGAGATAATCATATTCGCTCCCTTATTGAAAGTAGTTCATCACAAGAAACGGTTCCTGTGATAACTACACCAATTAGTGAGGAAACTAATGATATTGATCATGAAACTTCAGATCAGGTTTCTACTGAACTTCGTAGGTCAACTAGAGTAAGATTCGCACCAGAGTGGTACGGTAATCCTATTCTCGAAGTCATGTTACTTGACCATGGCGAACCTACAAACTATGAAGAAGCGATGGTGAGCCCAGATTCCGCAAAATGGCTGGAAGCCATGAAATCTGAGATGGGATCCATGTATGAGAACAAAGTATGGACTTTGGTTGACTTGCCCAATGATCGGCAAGCCGTTGAGAATAAATGGATCTTTAAGAAGAAGACTCAACCGATGGTAATGTAATCGTCTATAAAGCTCGACTTGTTGCAAAAGGTTTTCGACAAGTTCAAGGGGTTGACTACGATGAGACCTTCTCACCCGTAGCGATGCTTAAGTCCGTCCGAATCATGTTAGCAATTGCCGCATTTTATGATTATGAAATTTGGCAAATGGATGTAAAACCTGCATTCCTGAATGGATTTCTGGAAGAAGAGTTGTATATGATGCAACCAGAAGGTTTTGTTGATCCAAAAGGTGCTAACAAAGTGTGCAAGCTCCAAATGATCAATTTATGGTCCGTGCAAGCCTCTCGAGTTGGAATAAATGCTTTGATAGTGTGATCAAAGCATATGGTTTTATACTGCACTTTTGGAGAAGCCTGTATTTACAAGAAAGTGAGTGGGAGCTCAGAAAGCATTTCTGATATTATATGTGGACTATATATTATTAATTGGAAATGATATAGAATTTCTGGATAGCATAAAAGGATACTTGAATAAAAGTTTTTCAATGAAAGACCTCGGTGAAGCTACTTACATATTGGGCATCAAGATCTATAGAGATAGATCAAGACGCTTAATTGGACTTTCACAAAGCACATACCTTGATAAAGTTTTGAAAAAGTTCAAAATGGATCGTGCAAAGAAAGGATTTTTACCTGTGTTACAAGGTGTGAAATTGAGTCGACTCAATGCCCCACCACGCCAGAAGATAGAGAGAAAATGAAAGATGTTCCCTATGCTTCAGCCATAGGCTCTATCATGTATGCAATGCTGTGTACCGCACCTGACGTATGCTTAGCAATAAGCTTGGCAGGAAGGTACCAAAGTAATCCAGAGTGGATCATCGACAGCGGTCAAGAACATCCTGAAATACCGAAAAGGACTAAGGATATGTTTCTCATATATGGAGGTGACAAAGAGCTAGTCATAAATGGTTACGCCGATGCAAGCTTTGACACCGATCAGACGATTCTAAATCGCAAACCGGATACGTGTTTTTATTAAACGGTGGAGCTGTCGGTTGGTGCAGTTCTAAACAAAGCGTCGTATGGATCTACATGTGAACCAGAGTACATAGCTGCTTCGGAAGCAGCAAATGAAGGAGTCTGGATGAAAGAGTTCATTTCCGATCTAGGTGTCATACCTAGTGCATCGGGACCAATGAAGATCTTCTGTGACAATACCGGTGCAATTACCTTGGCAAGGGAATCCAGATTTCACAAGAGGACCAAGCATATCAAGAGACGCTTCAATTCCGTTTGGGACCAAGTCCAAGTGGGAGACATAGAGATTTGCAAGATACATATGGATCTGAATGTTGCAGACCCGTTGACTAAGCCTCTTCCACGAGCAAAACATGATCGGCACCAAGACTCCATGGGTGTTAGAATCATTACTGTGTAATCTAAATTATTGACTCTAGTGCAAGTGGGAGACTGAAGGAAATATGCCCTAGAGGCAATAATAAAGTTATTATTTATTTCCTCATATCATGATAAATGTTTATTATTCATGCTAGAATTGTATTAACCGGAAACATAATACATGTGTGAATACATAGACAAACATACAGTCACTAGTATGCCTCTACTTGACTAGCTTATTAATCAAAGATGGTTATGTTTCCTAACCATAGACATGTGTTGTTATTTGATTAATGGGATCACATCATTAGGGGAATGATGTGATTGACATGACCCATTCCGTTAGCTTAGCACTTGATTGTTTAGTATATTGCTATTGCTTTCTTCATGACCTATACATGTTCCTCGTAACTATGAGATTATGCAACTCCTGCCATCGGAGGAACACTTTGGGTACTACCAAACATCACAACGAATCGGGTGATTATAAAGGAGTACTACAGGTGTCTCCAAAGGTACATGTTGGGTTGGCGATTTCGAGATTAGGTTTTGTCACTCCGATTGTCTGGAGAGGTATCTCTAGGCCTTCTCGGTAATACACATCACATAAGCCTTGCAAGCATTGCAACTAATAAGTTAGTTGTGAGATGATGTATCACGGAACGAGTAAAGAGACTTGCCGTGACGAGATTGAACTAGGTATTGGATACCGACGATCAAATCTCGGGCAAGTAACATACCGATGACAAAGGGAACAACGTATGTTGTTATGCGGTTTGACCGATAAAGATCTTCGTAGAATATGTAGGAACCAATATGGGCATCCGTGTTCCGCTATTGGTTATTGACCGAGAATAGTTCTAGGTCATGTCTACATAGTTCTCGAACCCGTAGGGTCCGCACGCTTAACGCTACGATGACAGTTTATTATGAGTTTATAAGTTTTGATGTACCGAAGTTTGTTCGAGTCCCGGATGTGATCACGGACATGACGAGGAGTCTCGAAATGGTCGAGACATAAAGATCGATATATTGGAAGCCTATGTTTGGACTTGAAAGGTTCCGATGAAAACGTGATTTTACCGGAACACCGGGTTACTGGAACCTCCCGGGGGTCAATGGGCCTTGATGGGCCATAAGGGAGAAGAGGAGGGCCGCCAGGGCAGGCCGTGCGCCCCCTCCCCTCTAGTCCGAATAGGACAGGAGAGGGGGCGGCGCCTCCCTCTTCCCCTTCCCCAAGACCTAATCCAACTAGGAAGGGGAGTCCTACTCCCGGTGGGAGTAGGACTCCTCCAGCGCCTCCCTAGGGCCGGCCGCACTTCCTTGCTCCTTTATATACGGGGCAGGGGGCACCCCATGACACACAAGTTGATCTACGGATCGTTCCTTAGCCGTGTGCGGTGCGCCCCTCCACCATATTCCACTTCGGTCATATCGTCATGAGCTTAGGCGAAGCCCCTGCCGGTGAAGTCATATCGTCATGAGCTTAGGCGAAGCCTCGCGTCGGTGGAGCATCATCATCGCTACCACGCCGTCAGGCCGACGGAACTCATCCCCGACGCTTTGCTGGATCGGAGCCGGGGATCGCCATCGAGCTGAACGTGTCTGAACTTCGGAGGTGCCGTATGCTCGGTACTTGGATCGGTCGGATCGTGAAGACGCACGACTACATCAACCGCGTTGTTATAACGCTTCCGCTTACGGTCTACGAGGGTACGTGGACATACACTCTCCCCTCTCGTTGCTATGCCATCACCATGATCTTGCGTGTGCGTAGGAAATTTTTTGAAATTACTACGTTCCCCAACACTAACGCGGTAGTGCGCTCGTTTGACAGGCGCAGTGCGGTTATTCTGTTTCCCCCCACCCCACCCCACGCACCCACACCCCTAAAAAAGATAGATAATGGGGCAAAGTCCATACAAGGAAGATGTGTCAGTACAACTATGCCCCTCGGTACGGTTCGGTGCGGGGGCAAGTCATACCACGGTACTATATTCAAACAAACAAAAAAAAGAAAAACAAAAAATTGACAGCACAAGGACAAAAAGTACCGGTCAAAGTTACCGGTGTAGTCAAGTACTAGATCCAAAAACAAAGAAAAAATTGATCAACGGACAAAGCGAAGGCCCTGACAAATGCTAGATACTTGAACTCGAGCCCGTGGGAGAATCCCTAGTAATCCGCACACCCGCAAGGACTGCCGTCTAGGGCCCACAGGTCAAGAGAGAGAGAGAGAGAGAGCGTCGTGTATAAGCAATCTGGTAACTGTTCAGAGGATTTCGACTGGTGAGCGTCGGCTGCGCTTATAAACAAGTGTAGAGCCCCCTCGACAAGCGAGGTGGGACTAAACACATAGCTCATGCAAGACGTCTTTGCCTGTACAGCCAGCGAGAGAAGCTATCCGGGCCGAGTACAACGACCAAGGCCGATGGCCCAACAAAGTACTTCGCCCCATTACAAAAATCCAGTAGATCACGGATGACAAAAATAAAAAATGAAAATAATTAAAAAAATAAAAATCACAAGAAAAATCAGTTAATAAACAAAAAAATATTGTGACAAAGTTCAAACACATCTTAATGGTAAGAAGTAAAAAAAATATAACACTCTAAATACAAATTTCATAAACGAATTTACAAAAAAGTTCAACTACTACAATTCATAAGGTTCAAGTACAAATAAAAAAGAAAGTACTGTGCAGCGAAGATTAATTTTTTTTATTTTATAAAATACCAAAAATGTCATTATTCATTTATAAAAAAGAAAAAAAACGTGCTCCAAAATTCATGTAAAAAAGTAAGGAAAAAATATTATACAACAAACAAAATTTGATTGGTAATTGACAACCTAAAATAGAGCAAGATTATCATAAAATGTAATGTAAGTTCAGCAAACTCAATAACAAAAAGGGGTTCTAAAAAATCATGAGCATATAGCACCCGTCTCCTAGTTATGAACATGAAAAATATACCAGCCAAAACAAAGAATACCCATCAGTTCAACTATAGAAATTGTTGCATTACTAATATAAAGAATGTATAAATAAAACACTTATAATTGAGCGTAACAATAGGAAAAACATTACATAACTAGTTCCATACCATTACGATAAAAACAATACAATTCAACCATTTCACATGCAAATGTTTTAAAAGAAAAAATACTGCAACATAATCAACTATACACAAATGTCAAAGCCAAGGCGTCATTTGCCACATTTAAACCTACAAGATATAAATTCTGAACGCCGAGAGTCGCCTTCTCTCAAGAACATAACCATAACCACATCACCATCCTCAAATCCAGACTCACCAAACTCCTTCCACCCAGTAGTTAGGTTGATGCAACCATCAAAGTCGATGTGGTAGGCAACATCCATCAACTGAAACCCATTCTTGTCTGAAGTCTCCATCTTCAGAACACCGGAACTAGGAGCAACAATCCTGATCCTGGGTGACATTTTCTGCAAATGGACATGGGAGTACAAAACAAACTGAACACCTGACATAACTGAATTTTTACACAGATATAGGAACGATTTGCATAACAAACTAAAACGGAAAAAATTTGAACCAAAACAATAACACAAAACTAACTAGACATATGAATAGACTAAACTGAAAAATATACATATCAATACACCTACAGTAAAAACATATATTCATAAACAGATCAGGGATTATACAAAAAATGGTTTAAATACTGTTAAGTAATGAACAAATACACACAGAAATCCCTGCTGTTAAAATCCAACAAAACATAATTAAAAAATATAGACAGGCTATTCATAGGACAAAACTGCAGATCCAGTCCATGGGTTTCGAATGTAAAACAACAAGAAAGTAGAAAACAAAACGAATAGAAACACATACCCATGATTCCTTCAAGTCACCATCCGTCAAAGCGACAAACATAGGGTGTACGAAACCCATGGTTGTCGTGACAAAGAACAAGAAAGTTGCCCGCGCCGTTGAGTCTGAGTGAGCTCCAATCCAGACTCTTACACTCATCAGTCATCTATACGCGCCATCTTTACCAGGCATCCGCATGAACAATCCTCCATCGAACACACAGGAACAGAGAAAAAAGCAACGAAGAGAAGAGAGAGGAACCTAGATCTGATTCTGGAAGAATGAGTGAAAGGGAGGGGGAAGACTTGGCCACACACACCACACACAAATGGATAACGTTTATAGTCAGGGACACTCGCAGATTATAAAAATAATAACTAGGCAGATGGGCAGCCAGCTGGTAGGGAATAGTTATTACACAAGCCATCCAACATTTGACCGCAAATCAGTTCAACTTCGTAAAACCAAGCAGTTCAAAGGTGCACATGTCGAACATATGCAGACAAAACAACACATTCAGAGACAAAAACAAAGTTGAATTCATTTAGTCATTCGAACATCTGCACCCTCACAACAAAAATCTTAAAAACATAATATTCACTACTTGAGTCATAACGATCAAAGAAACAACGCCATTTTGCCCTGGTAGATGGATGTGGAGCCGTGGCTGCTCTCGCCCTAGCCCAACTAATGATCTGAATATGGTTCCTGCCCCTGCCCTATGGGAAAAGAAGCTCCAATTCATTGGAGTTGCAAGTATCCATCACCTCACGCGCAAGTAAATGCATTGAAGTTCCGCCTCCGGTTCCTCCTCGGCGGACGTCGCGCCATCTACCTGCGCCTGCGCCTCCTCCTCTGCTCCGCTACTACAGCCCTCACATCTATGGCGTCCCCTCCTCCTCTCAGAACCTCTCCCAGCTCAGGATCCATCTCCTTTCTTTGGTTGCAGCTCGTAGAATGAAACTGCCAGAGGGCTCGGCCTTTATAATCAAAGTGCAGAGCCATCGGTGCGGGTCTGATGTCAACACACAGTAACAAAACTTTGACACGGCAGCAGTCCAACTACACATACGGGCATCAATTCAAAACAACACTGAAAAACACGCAACTTAATTACACAGTTTGACCGGATTACAAGAAATCGCAGCTTATAGTCAGCCGCCATACACAACTTCCGCCAATGACAAAATGACATGGGAATCCGCGGTAGAAACAACTCAAAAAAGCAAAATTGACAACGCAAATCTTTTCATACAGTCCTTATATCTCTCCCTGCAACAACAATTCGAAAGTTAAACAACAGAAAAAGAAGAATAGATTTCCATCGCGGGCGTGGAAAATGACCAAGAACACCAAAACTTGTAAACATAAATTACGGATGAAAAATAATCTCAAAAAACATCCAACTGAGTGCGCGCACGTGGGGAAACCCTTACATGTATCCTCTAGCAACGAATGGCCCACAGAATCGCGCCGGAGAACGACCCGAAGCCCGACGTTGCATCCCCTGTTTCCGTCCGTCGTGCACGCAGGAAGATAAGTTCTGGTTGAAAAACACGTCAGTCCAACCTGTTAACCACGTCAGTTCAAGTAGGGTAACAGAATAATATTCTGTTACACGTAACAGAATAGCCCAGATGTATATACATACACATATATATATATATATATATACACACACACACACTCATAAGGACATGCTTGTATAACCAAATTAAACATCCACTTACATAGCTGGCTACTACAACCATGGCATTTGCAAACACCAAAGTAAACTATTACATGCATAATTACATAGGTGGCTACTACACACATGACATTTCCACACACACTAATAAAGTAAACTATATATTACATGCATGATTGATACGTCCATTTTGCATCATGCTTTTATATCGATATTTATTGCATTATGGCCTGTTATTACACATTATGTCACAATACTTATGCCTTTTCTCTCTTATTTTACAAGGTTTACATGAAGAGGGAGAATGCCGGCAGCTGGAATTCTGGGCTGGAAAAGGAGCAAATATTAGAGACCTATTCTGCACAACTCCAAAAGTCCTAAAACTTCACGGAGGCACGTTTTGGAATATATAAAAAATATTGGAGAAAGAATGAACCAGAGGGGGCCCACACCCTGGCCACGAGGGTGGGGGCGCGCCCTACCCCCTGGGCGCGCCCCCTGCCTCGGGCCCCCTGGCAGGCCTCTGGTGCCCATCTTCTGCTATATAAAGGCTTTTACCCTGGAAAAAATCATAAGAAAGCTTTCGGGACGAAAAACCGCCGCCACGAGGCGGAACCAATCTAGGGCTCCGGCGGAGCTGTTCTGCCGGGGAAACATCCCTCTGGGAGGGGGAATTCATTGCTATCATCATCACCAACGATCCTCTCATCGGGAGGGGGTCAATCTCCATCAACATCTTCACCAGCACCATCTCCTCTAAAATCCTAGTTCATCTCTTGTATCCAATCTTTGTCTCAAAACCTCAGATTGGTACCTGTGGGTTGCTAATAGTGTTGATTACTCCTTGTAGTCGATGCTAGTGGTTTATTTGGTGGAAGATCATATGTTCAGATCCTTTATGCATATTAATATACCTCTGATTATGAACATGAATATGATTTGTGAGTAGTTACGTTTGAGGACATGGGAGAAGTCTTGCTATAAGTAGTCATGTGAATTTGGTATTCGTTCGATATTTTGATGAGATGTATGTTGTCTTTCCTCTAGTGGTGTTATGTGAACGTCGACTACATGACACTTCACCATTGTTTGGGCGAAGAGTAAGGCATTGGGAAGTAATAAGTAGATGATGGTTTGCTAGAGTGACAGAAGCTTACACCCTAGTTTATGAGTTGTTTCGTAAGGGGCTGATTTGGATCCATATGTTTCATGCTATGGTTAGGTTTACCTTAATACTTCTTTTGTAGTTGCGGATGCTTGTAATAGGGGTTAATCATAAGTGGGATGCTTGTCCAAGAAAGGGCAGTCCCAAGCACTGGTCCACCCACATACCAAATTATCAAAGTAACGAACGCGAATCATATGAGCAAGATGAAAACTAGCTTGACGATAATTCCCATGTGTCCTTGGGAGCGCTTTTCTCTATATAAGAGTTTGTCCAGGCTTGTCCTTTGTTACAAAAAGGATTGGGCCATCTTGCTGCACCTTATTTACTTTCATTACTTGTTACTCGTTACAAATTACCTTATCACAAAACTATCTGTTACCGATAATTTCAATGCTTGCATAGAATACCTTACTGAAAACCGCTTGTCATTTCCTTCTGCTCCTCATTGGGTTCAACACTCTTACTTATCGAAAGGACTACAATAGATCCCCTATACTTGTGGGTCATCAATGATTAACTAGCATAAATGATCATCTGATCATCATCTACTTCTTGTGACGCTTGCTCTGCTTGTGGCTCGATCCGGGCTCGTCGATTTGGGTAACGAGGCACTTCCTCATGTCAACGATCCGCCTGTGCATCTCGTAGCATGTGTACACGCTCTTGGCCGCAAACCTGAGGTGAGGTTCATCCAGTTGCCGCATCCAGGCCCCGTGCCAGGATACGGGACTTATTCTCTGGGCATCCTGCTTCATCTTTTCGTAGTAGGGGTCGATGATGGCCGAGGCGAGTTCGACCAGGGAGTCCTTCTTCGTGCTGCCCCAGACCGTGTAGTGGTCACGGATTTCGACAAGGTTCTTGCAGGCCAAGTCCATAACACTGAGCGCTTTTACATCGTTGGTGGTATCCACCATGGCGAACTTGTAGTCAGTGATGTTGACAAACCTGTTGAAACCCGCCCGGCATGACCCGGGTCGCCGAGGCGCCCGTGGCCAGGGTGATAAATCAACTGCATGTAACGGACCCACCTCATTTGCATCTAACCCCGCCTCAACAGGTGTTCACACCGCCGGGTCATTTTTTCAACCCCCTGGATAATATAATTGCTGCGGCTTCGCGATTGGCGGCTCTTCCCATTGAAGGTGAGTCTCCTGCCGCAGTTGAGGCACGGAAGGCTGTGGAGCTTCTTCAGACAATGGTGGCTCAGCAGGCGGCTTACTCATACAGTCGTGATAGGATTCATTTTACTCCTCGTCAAAGTCGAAGTTATAGCGGGCACATTGAATCGCCAGCGGTTTCCAGCAGCGAGCGGCATCGGAACAAAATGTGTGGGCATGACCCGCCGTGAGATGATAGTAATGTCCATGCCTTATTAGATCAAGCCAGGGCACGTCAAGAGGCAGAGATGGCGGCTCAGTTAGCGGCTCATCGGCAACTCCAACGTAACCCGTCAGCGTCTATAGAAGCCAGGATGACTTCCAGGACAATGGATGTGCCGTGCTTAGCGCCGGCTCTACGCAATGAGCGTTTGCCCAAGGATTTTGAGGGCCCTCGAAAAGTACCCAATTACTCTGCGGATCAACCTCCGGATGCTTGGATTGAGAGCTACGAGCTGGCTATGGAGATGTTGGATGCTAACGATGATGTGTGTGCCAAATATTCCACCATGACGTTGGATGGGCTAGCTCGCACCTAGCTAAAGGGATTGCCCCCTAATTCCATCAACTCATGGACTGAATTGAAGACACATTCCATTCAGAATTTTAAAAATACATGTAAGCAGCCTCTGTCGATTATCGACCTAGACACTTGTATCCAGCGTGAGGATGAGTCAACCGCCCATTGGGTTCGCCGGGTATCAGCTATTATCCACTCGTCGGATAGCAGCAACACTGGTTCTGTTGTTTTAATTTTGGAGAAAAATTGTCGGTTTATTCCCCTCAAACAGAAGCTAGGGCGGCTTAAACGTCATTGCAATGACATGGGAGAGCTCATGGCGGCTCTTATCAAATATGCCGACTCAGACAGCACTAAGGATCCTAATTCAGATGAGAAGGGGCAGCAGCAGAATATGACAGGTCAGAGCCAAGGTAGCAATGGTAAGTGCAAGCACACTGACGGCGGGTCAGACTTTGTGGCCAACACTAATGCACAGAGCGGTGATCGCTGTTGTAAGGGAAAATTCCAACCCCAGTTTGGAAGGCCAAAGTTCAATTTAGAGGCGATCTTGAACCAACCTTGCCCAAAACATAGTCATCCCAATAAGCCATCAACTCACATGTGGAAAGATTGTAATATCATGTGGGAGTATAAGAATTCCAGCTTTCACCAGGACCACAATAATGGTAACGGCCCGCAAAGTGGGTGAGGCTCCGGCTCTCATGGGCCCGGCTTTGGAGGTGGCGGCTCAAACTCTGGATATCAAGGCCAGGGCAATCAAGGTGGTTAATCAGCAACCTAGTCAAGGCAATCAGCAGAGCAGTCCTGTATCGAGTAATCCAAAGCAGCTGAATGATACGTCTCCAACGTATCTATAATTTTTGATTGCTCCATGCTATATTATCTATTGTTTTGGACTATATTGGGCTTTATTTTCCACATTTATATTATTTTTGGGACTAACCTATTAACCGGAGGCCCAGCCCATAATTGCTGTTTTTTTTCCTATTTTAGTGTTTCGAAGAAACGGAATATCTAACGGAGTCCAAACGGAATGAAACCTTCGAGAACGTGATTTTCTCATCAGATAAGACCCAGGAGACTTGGACCCTCCGTCAAGAAATCCCCGAGGCGGCCACGAGGGTGGAGGGCGCGCCCCCTACCTCGTGGGCCCCTCGGAGCTCCACTGACGTACTTCTTCCTCCTATATATACCTACGCACTTCAACAGATCGACACGGAGCCAAAAACCTAATTCCACCACCAAACTTTCAGATCCACGAGATCCCATCTTGGGGCCTGTTCCGGAGCTCACGGACGGGAATCCACCATGGAGGGCTTCTACATCATCATCATAGCCTCCGATGAAGTGTGAGTAGTTTACTTCAGACCTTCGGGTCCATAGTTAGTAGCTAGATGGCTTCTTCTCTCTTTTTGGATCTCAATACGATGTTCTCCCCCTCTCTCGTGGAGATCTATTCGATGTAATCTTCTTTTTGTGGTGTGTTTGTTGAGACTGATGAATTGTGGGTTTATGATCAAGATTATCTATTAGCAATATTTGAATCTTCTCTGAATTATTTTATGTATGATTGGTTATCTTTGGAAGTCTCTTCGAATTATCCGTTTGGTTTGGCCAACTAGATTGGTAGTTCTTGCAATGGGAGAAGTGTTTAGCTTTGGGTTCAATCTTGCGGTGTCCTTACCTAGTGACAGAAAGGGTTGCAAGGCACGTATTGTATTGTTGCCATCGAGGATAACAAGATGGGGTATTTATCATATTGCATGAATTTATTCCTCTACATCATGTCATCTTGCTTAAGGTGTTACTTGTTTTCATTAACTTAATACTCTAGATGCATGCTGGATAGCGGTCGATGAGTGGAGTAATATTAGTAGATGCTAGCAGGAGTCGGTCTACTTGTCTCGGACGTGATGCCTATATACATGATCATACCTAGATACTCTCATAACTATGCTCAATTATGTCAATTGCTCAACAGTAATTCGTTCACCCACCGTAAAATACTTATGCTCTTGAGAGAAGCCGCTAATGAAATCTATGGCCCCCGGGTCTATTTTCATCATATTAATCTTCCTACGCTTTATATTGCTTTGCTTTTTTACTTTGCCTTTTATTTTACCTTGCATCTTTATATCAAAAATACTAAAAATATTATCTATCATCTCTATCAGATCTCACTCTCGTAATTGACCGTGAAGGGCTTGACAACCCCTATTCGCTTTGGTTGCGAGGAGTTATTTGCTTTGTGTAGGTACGAGGGACTTGTGCATGGCCTCCTACTGGATTGCTACCTTGGTTCTCAAAAACTGAGGGAAATACTTACGCTACTCTGCTGCATCATCCTTTCCTCTTCGGGGAAAACCAACGCAAGCTCAAGACGTAGCACTGAATAGTGGTCAATATCATGTTTTTACCATGAGCCTGTGCAAGCGAGATCAGAAGGTTCATAAACGAGCGGTGAGCGCGGTTGAGCCAACAATCCCTCGATACTTACGATGGTCAGAGCAGCCCATTGTATGGAGCCGTGAGGATTACCCGCCCTGGATTGATAACCCGGGCCAGCTAGCTTTGGTGGTTGCTCCTGAGGTTGGAGGTTAGAAGTTCACTAAGGTGCTTATGGACGGAGGCAACAACATTAATATCCTTTATTATGATACTTTTCTCCAGATGAATTTAACTGACAAAGATCTCAAGCCGTCTTCTACAGTCTTTCATGGGGTGGTGCCTGGTAAGTCGGCTTATCCGGTGGGTAAGATAGCCTTGGAGGTGGCTTTTGGCAATGAACATGATCACATGGCTGAGACATTGAATTTTGAAGTGGTTAAAATCAAAAGCCCCTATCATGCTCTGTTTGGACGGCCGGCTTATGCCAAGTTTATGTCGCGGCCTTGTTATGTGTATTTGCAGCTTAAGATGTCAGGTCGCAAAGGAACCATCACAATGCATGGTGACAGGAAGATTGCCCTGGAATATGAGGAAGGTGGTGCTGCCTATGCCGAGTCTGCTTGTGCCACGGAAGAGCTTAACTTTTACAAAGACAATGTTGACCTGGCTGATATGACTCCATTGAATAAGCCAACCACAAAGCATGACCTTTTGTTGAAATTTAAATTAGCGGATCACTAGTACAACGATCTCCTAAACAAACGGTTTTTAACCCCTTTCCATGACGGCATTTGGAACCATCGCCAAGTGAGTGTGGGTGATAGGGGGGTCCTTCCCACACGACCTAGAAACCATCGGGGATATGCCCTCCTGGCACACATGTTCGGCAAAATGAGGTCATAAAGTCATCGATTTACGCCAAATACAGAAATACGTATAGTAGAGCTAAAAAATACAATTATACGGCAAAATTGTTTCCGGTCGCAAGTACATCCCAC
The DNA here is from genome assembly GCA_021605145.1 of Aegilops bicornis. Taxonomy (NCBI): domain Eukaryota; kingdom Viridiplantae; phylum Streptophyta; class Magnoliopsida; order Poales; family Poaceae; genus Aegilops; species Aegilops bicornis. Next base: position 602,480,291 of record CM038670.1, read on the forward strand.
ACAGTCAGTCCCCGCTAAACGTTTCTGTTCGTATGTACATCCCACACAGTCGCTCCAAGGAAAAAGTTTCCGTTCATAGGTACATCACACACAATTTTTCCCGTTAAATATCTTGCGTTATTGAATATATCACACACAGTCCATGGAAGAAACTATGTGGCAAAGGCTGTCCATCACACACAGTTTTCATGTGGTAAACGTTTGCGCAAGGTGGCCTAACACAAACAGTTTTCAAGAGAAAGTCGTGTGTGGTTGTTCATTGATCCAACACGGTTTGTTCCTAGAAACTGTGTGCGTTGCCTGAGGTCATCGCCCACGGTATTTTTCAAACAACCATTTGCAATAGAAAAATCCAATTAGCAGGCTGATTATATGATTATTCATAATCCATTTATTAATCTAATTGACAGTTCATATTAAGCACACAATATATTTCATTTTCATAATTGAAATACATCAGAGTACAACATCATATAGCTTCAGCACTAAGCTACCCCATTGCACAACTACACCAGGACCAAGTTTCACATGCAACATCTATAACCTTTCGAAATTAGCATCATAGACGGTACATAGACAGATGTATCTCATCTGGAAAACTGCTGAAGCAGAAGGCGAATATTGAGCCTTCATTGATGTTGAAGGTCTTTGTAACTTTAGGCCAGTGCCTGTGGATGATTGACCGTCCATCCTTCATCCTCTTCAGGAACACTTCAATATTGAACCATGGGTGTTGTATGAATACCTTCCTCGCCTCCTGACCATACAGGTGGTTTGAGAGGTAATCATCAGTAAACTGCTTTGGAAAGGCCTGGAAATAAGGATGTGCATAAATATCTTCTCTATATTGGAAATGGGGCAAAGGAATAAAAAAGGCAAGGTATAATAGTTAGTACCTTCCTGTAATGAACTGATGTCTTCTTCATTGTGCAGACAAAGATCTTGTTGTTTTTTGTCGCTAATTTCTTTATCCTAACAATCTTTCTGAGTTTTTTTTGACTTGACTGATATTCATGGACAACTCATTTCCCCATATGCAAAAAGGGTCGAACAAAGGTCAAAACCTCTGACAGCAGGACCTACATGTGCAAGACCAAATTGTTAAAAACCTAAATATTAGAATGGTTCCTGCAATTGCACAATAATGTGCTATTAGACAACAGACCATGCATGTGCTAACCTCGATTGTAAACCTCAGTGCTTCCCATTGTTTCCCTGCAACACATATAAGGTAGTTAGTCATCAGGTTAAGTAAGGGTTCACATGCTATCCGTAAAATATGTTGATGAAAAATAATCACATTGCAGATTCATCAGATTAATTGAAGCCACATGGAAAACCCATTTGTCCAAACCAAGCATGATTAAGAACTAGGAAATATAGCACTTGTATATGTTTCTCATGTATTAAGTGCAGCCAAATTCGATTTATTCCTCACATGCACAACAATACAAAATTCTACCCACGACAATTGGACATTGCATTGCAGAATTGAACCAAGCAGTTAACTAAACACCACAACAAATGAACCAAACATTAACTGAGCACCACATTGCACAATATAACATACTCCTAATAGAAGGTCAGACAATTAACCAAACAGTTAACTACAGCCAATTGTAGCAATTGTATTTTTCTCATGTATTTACTACAACCAAATTCAATTTATTCCTCACATGGTATACAATAACAAAATGCACCCACAATTTTGTAAAGATAAATTCGATTTATTTCTCACATGGAAGACAATACAAAATTGCAGCCTGAAGAATTGAACATCACATTTGCAGAATTGAACCAAATAGTTAACTGAAGACGACATCTAATTAATAAAACAGTTAATAAGTCAGCACCACACTACACGGCATACAGAACATATAAACTAGAGCAACATATTGCATGGTAAAATTAGATAGCATAATTCACTAGAATTTGTGAAGTAAAGGCAGGAGCAGCACACGCAACGAGTAAATCGAGCATGCTTAACCGACATAGCTAGCAAATGGCAAGGTGCTCGTTCAAGATCTGGGGGTCGGCACGAATGGCAGCCATCGCGACCTCATCCGCGCGTGAGTCCGCGATTTGCTTCTCTGCTGCCAAATGCTCCGTGAGGTCCTCGCTAAATTGCGCGCACCATGGCTTAGGTCGGCGCTTATTTGGTGGAGGGGTCGGTGATTTGGGTGGAAGGTGTCGCGCTCGCATCGGTGGTAGGGGCATGTGGGATGTGGAAGGAGGATGACGGGGGTCGGGTGTGGATTACCTGCCTGGATAGGTGAGTGAAAGCACAAGTGCTCCCTAGGTGGTTTTGGTAATTAATGTCAACATATCTCTTGTTGGACTAATACTTTTATCTAGTATGTTTCAGATAAGTTCAACAATGGAGTGGCATGGACTAAAGGATGTGGGAACTCCTTCAAGATGCTAAGGACAAAAGATTGGTTAAAGCTTCAAGATCAAGACTCTTCATTTTACTTTTTAGTGGTCCAAGATCACATTGAGTCTATAGGAAAAGCCAATACTATCAAGGAGGGATGAGGTGTTGCTTAATGAGCCTCTTGCTTCATGTGCTTAGTGATATGCTCCAAAACCCTCAGCCACTTTCTCACATCCACATATGTCGTAAACCTAAAAGTCAAACTCGGCCCCACTGATTCTTTCTATCCGGCGCCACCGAGTTTTGATGTCTTAGCCACTGCCACAAACCCTAAGCAAATCGGTTTCACCAATAGGGATCTCGGTCTCACCGAGATGGGATTGTAATCTCTCTGTGTATGTCCATTACCAAAATCGTTCTCACCGAGTTTGTGCAATCGGTACTACCGAGATTACAATGCAAACTTTCTGGTTAGCTTATTACCAAAATCGGTCCCACCGAGTTTGAGTAATCGGTCTCACCAAGTTTGCCTGACCAACTCTCTGGTTAGCTTATTACCAAAATCGGTCCCACCGAGTTTGTGTAATCGGTCTCACCGAGACTACGTTATGCCCTAACCCTAACCATATCAGTCCTACCGAGATGCATGTCAGTCCCACCGAAAATCCTAACGGTCACTAGATTTGCTAAATCGGTCTGACCGAGTCCGTTGAATCGGTCCCACCGAGTTTGGTAAATTGTGTGTAACGGTTAGATTTTGTGTGGAGGCTATATATACCCCTCCACCTCCTCTTCATTCGTCGAGAGAGCCATCAGAACAAGCCTACACTTCCAAAGATCCTATTTCCGAGAGAGAACTACCTACTCATGTGTTGAGGCCAAGATATTCCATTCCTACCATATGAATCTTGATCTCTAGCCTTCCCCAAGTTGCTTTCCACTCAAATCTTCTTTCCACCAGATCCAAATCCTATGAGAGAGAGTTGAGTGTTGGGGAGACTATCATTTGAAGCACAAGAGCAAGGAGTTCAACATCAACGCACCATTTGTTACTTCTTGGAGAGTGGTGTCTCCTAGATTGGCTAGGTGTCACTTGGGAGCCTCCGACAAGAATGTGGAGTTGAACCAAGGAGTTTGTAAGGGCAAGGAGATCGCCTACTTCGTGAAGATCTACCGCTAGTGAGGCAAGTCCTTCGTGGGCGACGGCCATGGTGGGATAGACAAGGTTGCTTCTTCGTGGACCCTTCGTGGGTGGAGCCCTCCGTGGAATCGCACAACCGTTACCCTTCGTGGGTTGAAGTCTCCATCAACGTGGATGTATCATAGCACCACCTATCGGAACCACGCCAAAAACATCTGTGTCACCAATTGCGTTTGAATCCTCCAAACCCTTCCCTTTACATTCTTGCAAGTTGCATGCTTTACTTTCCGCTGCTCATATACTCTTTGCATGCTTGCTAGATATGTATTGTGAATGTTGAAATTGTGCCTAAACTCCACTTAAACCAAAAAAGATTAAAAACTACGTCTTTGGTACTTAGGGTCTAATCACCCCCCCCCCCCTCTAGACACCTCTTCTCAAGATCCTACAAGTGGTATCAGAGCATTGGTCTCCATTGCCTTGGTTTAATCACCATTGGAGGAAGATGGATGAGTCTACTTTGGGGAGTCTTAGACATAGAGTACCTATTCTTGATGGAGAATATTTTCATGAGTGGAAAAATTAGATGCTTGCAATTTCCAATCAATATCATTTGAACAAGTACATTGCTAGCCCTTGTGCACCTCATGCTGATCCTATGCATCCTACCCTTGATGAAGCTATTGACATGACTAGAAATCTTAGAACTATTAATCTTATCACTAGAGGCTTGCCTAGAAACTTGATTAGAATATTGCCTACTCTTGAGTGTGCCTACACTATATAGAAATTACTTGAGGAGCACTTTCCAAATTATTCCTTGAAAAATCTAGATGAGATTCTCTATAAGTCTATCGCCTCAAGTAAGATGAATACTAGTGATCCTATGTTTGGTGATCGTCTATTTGAACTCACCGACCTTATGCATGCCAAAGGAGATGTTGGAATTATTGGTGATATTATTTCCGAAGCTATAAGAATTGATAGACAAGATCATTGTCAAACTCACTCTAACGAATTACCCTCTCTAGGACTTGATCCACCACATGACGAGGTTGAACATGAATACTATGATGAGGATGATGATAGTGACTTCGATCTTGATGATGCAATGAGACATTTTGGTCTTATGGCAAATATTCGGGGATATGTGTCAGGAGGAAAGGAATGGGTTCTTGACAGTGGATGTACCGATCACATGACCGGAGATAAAGACATGTTTCGTGAGCTTGCTGAAAATGATAGTCCTCGAAAATATGTCACTTTTGGTGACAACTCAAAGGGTAAGGTGGTTGGCCTCGGTAAGGTGGCCATCTCACATGATAGCTCCATACAAAATGTCATGCTCATTGAGTCTCTTGGCTACAACCTACTTTCAGTATCTAGACTTGCTGATTTCGGTTTCAATGTCCTATTTCCTGAAGTAGATTGCCAAGTGTTTCGTCGAGACAATCATAAAATGGTCATTACCGGTGTGCGTAGAGGTGATCTTTACATTGTTGATTTCTCTAAAAAGGCACAACCTAAAACTTGCTTCATTGCTAAATCCTCAAAAGGTTTGTTATGGCATAGACGACTAGGTCACGTTGGCATGAGAAACCTTGACAAGCTTATTAAAGGAAATCATATCCTTGGAGTTAACGATGTCATATTTGATAAGGGTAGACTGCGCAGTGCTTGTCAGGCAGGTAAACAGGTTGGAGGAAGACATCCGGTGAAGAACATTATGACCACAAGGAGGCCACTCGAGCTGATTCACATGGATCTCTTTGGTCCCAACTCTTACAAGAGTCTCGGTGGAAATTCTTTTGGTCTAGTTATAGTTGATGACTTTTCAAGATTTACGTGGGTGTTCTTTCTTGATGATAAATCGCAGGTCCAAAAGATCTTCAAAAACTTCGCTAGTAAGGCCCAAAATCAATTTGAAGTAAAGATCAAGAAGGTTCGCGGCGACAATGTAATCGGAGTTCAAGAACGCAAATGTGGACACCTTTCTTGACGAAGAAGGGATTTCACACGAGTTCTCACACGTACACACCTCAACAAAATGGAGTTGTTGAGAGGAAGAACCGGACGCTCATCGAAATGGCGAGAACGATGCTTGATGAGTACAAGACACCGAAGCACTTTTGGGTGGAAGCGGTTGAGACAGCTTGTCATGCAACAAATCGCTTGTATCTCCAGAAGCTACTCGGCAAGACGGCATACGAGCTCCTCGCCGGTAACAAACCCCAAGTTGGATACTTTCGAGTATTCGGCTCAAAGTGCTACATTCTTGATAAGCATCGTCGTTCTAAATTTGCTCATAAGTCTCATGAAGGTTTCCTACTAGGTTATGGCTCAAACTCTCACACTTACCGTGTCTACAACAATTTCACCCGAAAGGTTGAAGAGACGGTAGATGTGAAGTTTGATGAATCTAACGGCTCGCAAGTAGAGCAATTACCAATTGATGTAGGCGAGACAAAGATCCGTCGGAAGCAATCCAAGACTTGTCTATTGGCAAGGTTCGTCCAACGGAGGTGAAGGAGAGTACCTCGTCCGTCCAAGTGGAAGCTTCTACTTCACGACAAGGTGAACCAATAATAGATACGGAAGCATCCACAAGTGGGACACACCAAGATGAAGAAAACGAGGAAATGCATCAAGATGAACGTCAACAACCTCCTTCTCCACCACAACAAGAGAATGACAACGCTGAAAGTGCTAGTTATCGACTAGAGGGGGGTGAATAGGCGATTTTTAGGAAAGTCTTCAAAACATGGAAGTTTCGAAGACAAACAATAGAAATGACCTAATTAATATGCAGCTCGAAGACAAACCATAGTCAAGTATGCTGTAATAAGAAAGTACAAAGACTAATAGCTGCTTAGTAGTAAGGATCAGGATGGAAGATAGTATGAAGCCAACCAACGATAGTAGTCAAGCAATGAAATCAAACAGGTACGACAAATAGGCAATGACTTCACGAAGACAAACTCTAAGTAAAGGGAGGGAGAGGATAGAACCGGTCACTTGTTGGAGACATAGGATTTGTTGGACCAGTTCCAGTTGCTGTGACAACTGTACGTCTGGTTAGGGAGGCTGAGATTCAACTCAGAAGACCGCGTCTTCACCTTATTCCCCTTGAGCTAAGAACACACAGTCCTCGCCCAATCTCTCTGGTAAGTCTTCAAGGTAGACTCCCAAACCTTCACAGACTTCGTTCACCGGCGATCCACAATGACTCTTAGATGCTCAGAACGCGACGCCTAACCGGCTGGAGGATTCACAGTCCTCAAGTGTAATAAGTCTTCAGGTCACCCAGACAAAAAGACTTCGGTGATGCCTAACACTCTTTGGCTCTGGGTGTTTGGGCTTTGTCCTCGCAAGGATTTCTCTCTCTCAAAGGCTTCGAGGTGGGTTGATCTCAAACGACAAAAGCCGTGCACTAACTCTGAGCAGCCACCAATTTATGGTGTAGGGGGTGGGCTATTTATAGCCACTAGGAAACCCGACCTGATATGTCCGAAATGACCCGGGGTCACTAAGGAACTGACACGTGTTCCAATGGTCAGATTTCAAACACACACGGCAACTTTACTTGGGCTACAAGCAAAGCTGACTCATCCAGCTCTGGATAAGATTTGCTCTCATTGTCTTCGCTCGAAGACATAGGATTTGGGTTGAGCATCACTTCAGTCATTCTGAATTTGTTCACTTGGACCCCACTTAACAGTACAGTGGTTCCTATGACTCAACACAGAAGAAACAGGAAACAACGAAACGACACAGTCTTCGCACTCCATAGTCTTCACTCAATGTCTTCTCTTGTCATAGTCTTCAATATGAATACCTTCATATACCACCATTGTCTTCAATGTCTTCATACAATTTTAGGGGTCATCTCCGGTAGGTAAACCGAATCAATGAGGGACACTACCTGTTATCCTGCAATTCTCACAAACACATTAGTCCCTCAACCAAATTTGTCGTCAATACTCCAAAACCAACTAGGGGTGGCACTAGATGCACTTACAATCTCCCCCTTTTTGGTGATTGATGACAAACTGGTTGAAGTTTCCAACGGGGATAAAATATGTGAAATTGTAAAGGATATGGTATTGTCTTCATAAGTGGCAAGGGCTCCCCCTGAAGATGTGCATATAATTAATTTTCTTTTGGAATGCAACTGCACATAGCAGGTTGTACTTGTGGAGATCCTCTTCAACTTATGAAGATAATTCATCATGCATGAAATGATATAACTAAGAGAATGACATGCATAATGAAAAATGGATGTCTGCAGAATGATCTAAGTGCGGAAGTTATCATCCACATGCGGAATTTATCATCGCATCACAGAAAAGCAAATAAGTAGTAGACGACCATCGAGTTTAAGTGTTACAACTCAAAGAACCAAATGTATCAAAAGCAAGAGTTGTAAACACTAGGCAAAATATAAAGCAACCGCCCATATGGACCCGCTTGAAGACTATCAAACTCATATGCTTCTCTCCTTTTGTCAAGAAGGACCAAAAGGTTTGAAGACATAGAGCATCTACTCGCTTTCATCAGGAGAAGGTGAAGCAGCAGGGTTGTTGTTGTTGTTTGGCGGTGCAGAAGAACTTGGTGCAGTGTCGATGCATGCAGAAGTAGGGGGTGGTGAAGTAGCATCGGCTTCATCATCGATCACTCTGGCATTCACAGTTGCCGCGGAGGAGGAATAGTCAGAGTCTTCAAGGGATGGAGTTCGAAGTAGGACAGCATTCCATGGAGGAGTGGAGTCAAACTTGAATCTTTCAGTGAAGCCATCGTCTTGAAGATCTGCTTTAGCACTGAGCAGTGTCAAACTCTTCCATGATCGGCGACAGGTCTCGTGAGTGGCAAAAGCATTCTTGGTGGCAAGATTTCGAATGCGATTGACATCCACCAAGAGGCTTTGCATCTGTCGCTTGAGCCAATGGTGATGCTTATCTTGTTTCTGATGTAGTGCCACAAGAAGTTCTCGGTCATTGAGGACACGAGAGCGCTTCCGAGGCCTTTGGGCTATTGTGCTCTCAGTAGCTTCAGTTTGCGCACGGTGAGGCATACGAGTGTTTCCAGCCATTGGATAGACACGAGATACTGCTTGGATGCCTTCCATGGGTTGAGAGAAGCTATGGTGATCTGCATTTTGAAGACAAAGTGGCGTTTTGGCAGGCTCAGGGTATATGGCTTCAACTGACATATCAACCTCGGGTAGAAAGATCAGATGATTTCGAGCAGAGGGCTGATAGTTGACAGCAGAGTGGAGCTTGATGAGGCGCATGACCCATGGAGCATAGAATTTCAAGCCAAAAAGGTCAGAACCAGACGCAGCCAGTTGCCGGATGAAGAATTCTTGTGTATTGAAGCTGATATTGAGGACGAAAAGACCAATGTCTTGATGGCTCCTTCAAGTTTTGTAGATGACGAATGCCCTTTGATAGGCCATAGAGTTCGCCTGATGATGTGATATATTGTGTGAGGCAGATACTCAAGGTCATCAACAAAGAACTCCATTGGGTATTCAGCGTCAGGTGGCAAAGGCTTCATCATGCTCAACATCTCACTCATGTTTGGCTTTGGCTTATGGAAGATGCTCTCCAGTGCATTGCGGTGGAGTTAACAATTAGGTTTGAACAGCTCTCCGGGAGTGGGTAGGCCTGTAAGCTCAATGACGTCAAGAGCTTTGGCTTCATGACGAACATTTCCGGTCATCCACTCGAGAACCCATGTCTTCGTATCTCTGTAGTAGCCGTGAATGTGGAGGGTAGCACAGAATTGAAGCAAAAGTTCCTCATTCCAATGTTCTTTGTCTGTCACAAAGCTGAGCAGACCTGCATCACGAAAGCAGTCAATTGATTCTTCTAAGCATGGCAGTCCTACAATGGCTTCAGAGTCGAGACGCATATGAGGGAAAATGCACCCATGATCATAAAGAACGCAGGAGTAATAGCTTCGCTGTTGATAGCTCCATAAATGATCTGATGAGATTCTTGGCCTTGAGTAGGGGTTCTTTGCTCTGTCAAAGAAAGTGTTGTGGGCTTTGAAGCCATTTGCATTGAAGGACCCTGGAGAGGTGGCAGTACCTGGGAACCTTGGCAGTCTTGGCTTTGGTTTCTGGACCAGAGGCCTATGCCCAACATGATATTCAAACTGAGGACCAGAGGCATGAGGCGGAGGGACCAGAACGGGCCATCTGACAGTGACTAACTGACCATAGTTGTAGGCTTGCTCAATTGTGTAGGGCCTTGGTGGCGGAACAGGAGCAGAGGCAACAACAGTGGCTTCAGGTTGCACAACAGGGGCTTCAAGAGCAGTTGTATCATTGGCTTCGGGCACATTGGTTGGTGCAGGCTCCACGTTGGCTTCAGCCATGACTACGTCATTGGCTTCATTTGTGTTGGTGGTGGCAGCCTCAAGATTTTCAACCTCCACTTGATGAGCTGGAGGGTCGGGCACTATTACGTTCACTTCAGGAACAGCTTCTTCTGCAATGAGGGGAGTAGGAACACGTTCTTGTACTGGGTTGTCATCGGCTGATGCAGCCGGATTGTCTTCAGCAGCTTTGGCTTAAGACTCGGAGACATTCACAGTTGGAGTGGCTTCTGGAAACACTTGACGTGCAACAGATTGGTGGTGCACTTCTCCTTCTGGAACGCTCGAAAGAGGGACTTGTGGCCTTGGTCCTTTGCGAAGCCTGCGGAATGCTGGCGACGCCTTTGGAGATGGAGTTGGCTGGGCCTCAAGGTCTTCCTCTTCTTCTTGGACAGGTGGTGTGACTTGTTGTTGTTGGGGAGTACGCGGGGAGTCTTGTTGTTGTGGGTGATCAGCCCATGATGCATCCTGAGCAATTGGCGTCAGAGGACGACCAATGCTGATGAGTTCGCTGTTCGTGGGAACAGGCTATGATACCAGGTTGTGTTCGATCTGAGGAAGAACGTCATCATCTTCAACATTATCATGGTGACCAATGTCTTCAGCAGTGATGGGATCAACTGCTAGAATGTCTTCAGCTTCAGGAGCCTCTGTGGAAGCAGGCTCATGAACTATCATTCATTGTTCTTGGTGTTCAGAGGCAGGTCGAACCACTGAGATTGGTTCAACAACTAAGGGCTCTACGGAAGCAGCCTGATTCTTCTTTGTTTTGCGTTTCTTCTTGGAGGGAGCAACATCAGAGGCTTCAGGATTTTTCCTTTTTCTGGCTTCAGCCTCGGCAGCCCTCGTCTTCTTCTGTTCAGAAGCGGTTGATCTGACCTTTGGCTTCGAGCTAGTCATGCTGCTTGGGAAGACTATGCGAGGTTGTTCTTGCCTTGACGGTGCAGCTTGATCAGTTGGTGGCTTATTCTTCTTTGCGGCCATTCTGGGGTCAATGCATGGACGGCCAAGAGCCTTGCGCTTCTCAGCCTCATTGTAGGCTAGTACACACTTGTCAGCCAGACTCTTCATGCGCTCACGAGAGCCTTTAGCTTCATCATGCTTCTTGTGAAAGGCTTCTTTGAGCTCGTGCAGCTTGGTCTTGAAGTTCTTGACATCTTGCACGCTGAGCTTTGCGACATGCTTCTTGAACTGAGCCTTCTCATAGTCGATCTTGTGCTTCAGTTCAACGAGACGCTGAGCGAGAGCTAGCTCAGAAGCAATGGCGCCATTGAAGGAGACGCTGAGGCCAATGGGAAGTTGCAGATCTTCAAAGCTGAGATTGGGGTTGTCAAACCACTCATCAATGAAGTGATGGATGATTGCCACATCAAAGAGAGGCAAATCATTGAAGATCTCTGCTTCTTCCTTGCTCTTGATCAGTTGCTCGAGAGCATCATCTGCCAGATCTCCATCGCTGGATAGATCAATGTGCTCTTCTCGCAGAATGGCAGCAGGAGTTAACGTCTGATCGGAATGTCTGACGATTTTCTTTTTCTTCTCCGTCTTCTTGGAGATACGTGATTGATCTTCGCACCGCACATCGCCTTCGTGGAGGTGCGATGGCGATTAACGCACGTGAAGCTTTTGGAGGAGCAGCTGATCTTGAAGCCTTAGCCTTCTTTAGCTTATGCGGCTTTGGAGTAGGAGCTGGGGCTTCATCAGTGTCAGTGTCATCGTCAGAATGATCCTCTTGGGCACCTTGGACCGCGATGTGGGTGATGAGGCCATCAAGGTTGTAGAAGGGACCGATGACATTGGGTTCTGCTTCACGGGAGCCGTCAGCACGGGGAGTAGAGGGACCAGGGTTGAAGTCTAATCCCAATGACTTCTTGTTTTCCTTGGCCGATGCCTTTGCCTGCTAGAAGTTTCGCTTGAAGAGATTATCGCCACGACACCAGAGCAATGACGTTGGGTCGACATTTTCAGGCTGAGGTCCACGAACCATACAAGGATAGAAACCATGTGCAATAGCTTCAGCTCTGTTCTTGGGTGGAAGGCCTCGAAAGAGAATATCACCCCAAGGACTCTTGATAGCATTCTTCTCAGCATATTCCTGGGTCACGAACTTGTATTTGAACCATTGTTCAGCCCAATATCGTTGAATCCATTGGATTCGTGTCTTACCGATTGTAAGTCTCTTCAGATCTGTCTTGTAAAGCTCTGCGAGGTCATCAGGTAAATCTTTTGATGTTCCCTCACGATGCTGTCTGCCGCCCTTCCTTACTGATTTCTCTCCAGCCATGAGCTTCAAACTGAATGGCTTCAATATGTTCAAAGGCTTCAAAAGCTTTCGCTTGCTGGACAAACAGGAACTGGCGTCGGGAGAGTTAATGTGATGCTGTAAGAATTCTGCAGACAAATGCAGACTATGAGAACCAAGGGATTCTCCCACGGACATGTACCGTGACAAAGATTAGAGATGCGAGGGAAGGGAAGAGGTCATATGCATTCTCGTAAGATTTTGAAGATAAATCAGTTTGAAGACATTGACCTCATGATGCGAAGACATTCACTTATACGTTGGTTCCAGATTTGTACGAATCCGTGAATAGGTACAAGTGAGGAATCGAACTAGATATGAAGCTTAAGTGAATATACTAGGCAGTATGAGATGCAGACAGAATAGATCTAATAGTGTATAGGCAGAAACCAATTTTGGTAAACAGGATGAATCTTTGAGGATCAAAAAGATGGTAAAAAATAGAGTTATATTTACCACACGAAGAACTGCTAGATGGGATGAGTAGGAGACCGAGCAGTTCAATCCACCGTGCCCTAACTTGGCGACGGAGGACAGCTACGGGCGGGCGGAGAAGACGATGTTCGCGGCCGGGCGTGAGGACGCGGCCGGAGAAGTCGCGGCAGCTAAGTGCTTTGTCGCCGGTGTCGTCGCGAGCTAGCGGTGGCGCTAGGGTTTTGACGAGGTGGAGAGGTGGAAGAAGGTTTTCGTTACCGCAGGGGACATTTATTTATAAGGAGGTCTACGGCACAGCACAATTACTCAGGTGCCCCTGGCGGTTCACATCTGAGGGGTACGTGGCAAGCATGCAACATACACGGAGCTGTCCCGCGTTCCCACGCCCTCCAGGTTTGTCGGATGGTCGCTCCGGCTTCTCGGATTTCAAACAATAATGATGAATCATTTAAAACAGACTCAATGTTTGTCTCGTGTCTTCACGACAAGGACGCAGAGAAGACATTCGACAGTTTCAATAGAATGCATATGATTTGGACAAATAGAGTTTGAGATAGAAAGCATAGAGAGATTAGGGTCCGATCACATTCACTTAGTTCAAAAGATTCAACAAGGAAGACATAGCTATAAGTGAATGTTGTAGAGGACAGAACACTAGTATATATATATATCAGAAAGCAATCACATCAGCATAGCGAAGGAAATCGTGAAGATAAGTCGAACTTTGAAGACAAACCAAATGTGAAGACATAGCTAATATAACGCCATGAGTGAACACTTCAAACAGAGAAATTTGGTGGTGGCGTTACCCACCGTATAGAAAGTATTAGACCTGCATACAAGCACAATTATCGTGGCGCTCCGAAGTCAAATTCCATGTTAATGTATTCACATTCAGAATGTAAGTCTTCATTGATTGAGGATATACTTTACTTCGTGTGTTGCACATCTAAGTCATCATCATGCATAAGTGTTAGGATGTGTGCCTGATTACAGGACATTTGAGGATTCCAAGATATTTAGCTCACACCGTAACTTGCAAAACCTTTTCTCATCCAAGGGCTTTGTGAAGATATCTGCCAATTGCTCTTATGTGTTGACGTGAATGATGTCAATATCTTTTTTCATGACATGATCTCTGAGAAAGTGATGACGAATTTCAATGTGCTTTGTCTTCGAGTGTTGGACTGGATTGTTGGCAATCTTGATGGCGCTCTCGTTGTCGCAGAAAAGAGGTACTTGTTTCAGATTGATGCCATAGTCCTTGAGATTTTGCTTCATCCATAGGAGCTGAGCGCAGCAAGATCCAAAGAAGCAATGTATTCAGATTCAGCGGTTGAGAGTGATACAGTTACGCTTCTTTGAAGACCAACAGACAAGTGATCGTGCCAGAAAGTGACATGTGCCTAATGTAGACTTGCGATCCACCTTGTCACCAGCATAATCAGCATCCGAGAATCCAACCAAATCATATTCTAAGCCCTTTTGATACAATAATCCGAGCATTGGGGTGTGAGCCAAATATCAAAGAATTCGCTTCACAGCTAAGTGATGTGATTCCTTTGGTGCCGCTTGGAATCGAGCACACATGCAAACACTAAGCATAATATCTGGCCTAGATGCACATAGGTAAAGTAAGGAACCAATCATGGAGCGGTATACCTTTTGATCAAATTCTTTACCATTGTCGTCGGGACCCAGATGGTGTTTGGCTGGCATTGGCGTTGTGTAACCTTTGCAATCTTGCATTCCAAACTTCTTCAGACAATCTTTGAGGTATTTTTCTTGTGATATGAAGATGTCATTCCTTTGCTGACGAATTTGAAGACCAAGGAAGAACTTGAGCTCTCCCATCATGGACATCTGATATTGTTCTTGCATCATGTATCCAAATTCATCACTATACTTCTGGTTGGTGCAGCCGAAGATAATGTCATCCACATATATTTGGCATACAAACAGTTCACCATCATATGTCTTCGTGAAGAGTGTGGGATCAAGGGATCCAGGTTTGAAGCCTTTGCTCTTCAGGAAGTCTTTGATTGTATCATACCAGGCACGAGGAGCTTGTTTGAGGCCATATAAAGGCTTTTATTTAGCTTGTACACCATATCAGGATGTTTTGGATCTTCAAAGCCAGGTGGTTGAGCGACATATACTTCTTCTTCAATCTTGTCGTTGAGAAATGCACTCTTCACATCCATTTGATATAGCGAGATGTTGTTGTGGTTAGCATAGGCTAGCAGTATGCAAATAGCTTCAAGCCTAGCCACAGGAGCAAATGATTCATCGAAGTCAATTCCTTCAACTTGAGTATATCCTTGAGCCACAAGTCGTGCTTTGTTTCTCATTTACTTGACCATGCTCATCTTGCTTGTTTCGATATATCCATTTTGTCCCAATAATGTTATGCTTGCGAGGGTCAGGACGCTTGACAAGTTCCCAAACATTTTTCATCTTGAACTGTTGAAGTTCTTCTTGCATAGCTAGTATCCATTCAGGTTCCATAAAGGCTTCAGCTACTTTCTTGGGTTCTGATATTGACACAAAAGAAAAGTGTCCGCAGAAATTTGCTAATTGTGTTGCTCTTGTGCGAGTAAGTGGACCAAGTGCATTGATGCTATCAATTATCTTCTCAATTTGTACTTCATTTGCGAATCGAGGATGAATTGGGCGAAGATTTGTCTCTTGCTGATCATTATCATCATTGGGAGGATTATCTTCAGACTGAGCATTGTCTTCAGGATGGTTATGTGCAGAAATGATAATTTCCTCTTCAGGCTGTGCTTCAGAAGGCATGATATCTCAAGTTCCCATCAGCTTGATAGATTCATTGGGCGGAGCTTCATCTAGTGTACTTGGCAGGATCTCTCTTTGTGAACCATTGGTTTCATCAAATCGCACGTCCACAGTTTCGACGATTTTGTAGAGATAGAGGTTGAAGACTCCGTAAGAGTGTGAGTCCTTTCAGTAACCGAGCATGAAGCCTTCATGAGCTTTAGGTGCAAATTTTGACTTGTGATGGGGATCCTTGATCCAGCACTTAGCTCCAAATACTCTGAAGTAGCTGACATTTGGCTTCTTTCCAGTAAGGAGCTCATAGGATGTTTTGTTCAGAAGCTTATGGATGTAAACACGGTTGATGACGTGACATGCTGTATCAATAGCTTCAGGACAGAACTTTCTTGGTGTCTTGTACTCGTTGAGCATTGTTCGAGCCATCTCAATGAGGGTTCGGTTCTTACGTTCTACGATGCCATTTTGCTGAGGTGTGTATGGAGCAGAGAACTCATGAGTGATTCCCATTGTATCCAGATAAAGATCAAGTCTGGTGTTCTTGAACTCTGTGCCGTTGTCACTTCTGATATGCTTGATCTTGATGCCATAATTGGTCATGGCTCGATTAGCGAAGCGTCTGAAGACATCTTGCACTTCAGTCTTGTAGAGAATTATGTGCACCCATGTATATCTTGAGTAGTCATCAACAATGACAAAGCCATAGAGACAAGCAGTTGTTGTGAGGGTAGAGTAATGAGTAGGGCCAAATAAGTCCATGTGTAACAGCTCGAAGGGTTGAGATGTCGTCATGATTGTCTTCGACGGGTGCTTTGCCCTAGTCATCTTTCCAGCCTTCGCAGCACCACACAGATGATCCTTCTTGAACTTGACACCTTCGATGCCAATGACATGCTTCTTTTTGGCGAGTGTGTGTAAGTTCCACATGCCAAGATGCCCCAGCCTCCGATGCCGAGCCCGATTCTGAAGCTTTTGCCAGAAGACATACGGCAAGCTGCGGACCTGCTGAGAAATCTACCATGTATAGATCATCTTTCCGATACCCTTCAAAGACTAGAGACTTGTAAGATTCCATTAGTACAAGTGTAACATCCCAAATTTTCAATTTGGCATGTTATACATAGGTCATCCATGCATATCATATTTTATTGCATTTTGTTTGCCATCCTCAAAATCCTAAGCACTCAAGGACCCTCGGAGAGAGTTGGGGATTTTCCGATTTTCATATTTGAATTTCATCAAATAATGAAGACGAGGATTTTGGATTTTATTATTTTTCTCTCCGGAAAATGTTTCATGTTTAAAAATAAATGAGAGGAGATAATATGACTTCTCCAAAAATAATTGAAATATCGGAGGAAAAATGTTAAAATCATTATTTGGATTTTATGTTATTTATTTGGAGTTTTATTTGCCCTAGAGAAAAATTTGCATAATTTAAAATTTTCATTTTAGGGGCCACGAAAAGTTCATCTTGTTCTAAATATTTTATTTAGGCAAAGAAAACTTATTTTGGTATTTTTAGATTTTTATTTATTTTTCTAGGATTTTTATAAGTTTCGGCGGAACGTTTAAAAAAATGAACCGCGCCCGACTGGGCCAAAGGCCCAGCCGAGCAGGCCGGCCCAGCCAGCCACCGCCGCCGCCGCCGCGCCCGGACCGGAGTCCGAGCCGGACTCCTCCTCCCCGCCGCCTTGCCCCCTCCTCCAAGCCACCGCCCCGCCCCCTTTAAATAGCCGCCGCCCCCCCTCTCTAGCCACCACCGTCGCCCACGGACCCGGGCCGAGCTCGAGCCAGTCGCCGCCCGCCGCCTCCCGCCGCCCGCCCCTCGCCGAGCCGCCGCCGCCTCTAGCCGCCCTCGCCGCCCCTCGCCCCCGCGGAGCCGCCCGCCCAGCCGGGACGACCTCGCCGGAGGTAGCCTCGACATCGGTTTTTTTAGAAAACCCCTTCGGTTTTTTAAACCCTAGCCCGTTTTTTATATAGATCGGTTTTATTTCTCCGGTTTATTTATTTTGCGAGCGTTCGCTCGTTCATTCGTTTTTACGAACATGTTCTTGTTTAGTTTCTGCTAACGAACGTTCGTTCGTTTAGCCGTTCGTCGTTTTCTTTTATCGGATTTATTCCGCGATTATTCCGATCGCGATTTCTGATCCGATGTTCGAATTAGTATAACTTTTCGCTCATTTATCAGAATCAGGCGATTCAAGCGCTGGAGTTTCATCTCGAAACCCTCTTTCCGAATAGCCAACTTAAAGCAGTTTTTGTCTGTGTAAAATTTGACCCTAGATCAGATTAGTAAACGGATCTTGTTTCTTTCGCCGTTTGAGTTTCGTTGCACTGTTTGGTTTGATTCTTTTTGCGAACCAGAGTTCTTAAGTTGAACTCTCTGGTCAACCTCTTTCAGTTGAAGTTCCGTTTGTGCATCTTTGCTTGTTGCTTATGTATGTATTGTTTGCTTGCGATAGAATTCCCGGAGTGCGAAGCGTGTTACTACGAGTCTCTAGGATTCACGGATCGTCAGCAAGGCAAGTAACACTTGATCATATTCCTTTCCTACCCAGTTTTATGCATTAGTTTCAACCCTCAAACAATGCTTGGTTAGGATGTCATTAATTTGTGGGTTCGGAAGTAGATGATGAGGTAGGAACCTATTGCCCTGTTACTGTCAAACCCTTGGGAGTTACTTCTACGTTATGCTTATATTGCCATGCTATGCTCGTAGACGTGGATTGGGTTTGAGAGATATTCATGACAGATGTGAGATTGTTAATTAATGGTTTATTTTAAGGTGGCAACTTAAATTCACATCCGGGTGGATTGAGGCACCTGGGGAACCCAGTGTTGTCTGTTCTTTTTTTTTTTGGAAATCCCGGGGTACCCGTGTGATCTTCCTATGGACCGCCACCCAGACTCAAAGGGAACTGAGATTATTCATGCTAGAAACTTCCGTGTGCAGCCACAAGCTATTATGAGCTCTAGCATAGTTGAGTAAGTTACGTGAAGCTCTCGAAGAGGTAGATCAGCAGGTAGTGGGTTTTATAGGTTTGGTATGATCTATCCGGAGTAGATAGTTAATGTTTCCGAAAGACTGTGTCTCGGTCATCCGTTTCTCAAACACCATGTAGTGCGAGAAATCAACGGAGGCGATCGAGTCTTGTGGGGAAAAGTGCGCAAACCTCTGCAGAGTGTACAATTTAATCATGGTCGCAGTGTCCCGGTTATGGACAATTACGAGTATCTAGTACTTGAGTATTCACATGTATCTCATCACTCTAAATTAATATTGTTGGGTTGTTAATTACTTTAATTGGGATTGAGTTGGGGTTATACCTTCTCAATGATGTTTCAACCACCATGATAGTTAAATTAAAAATTTATTCCTTTGATGTAGGGAAAAATTGGCTTTTCAAAGCTATGAATCAGTAGAGCTTTCCACCAGCCAAACATGCATGTAGTGTTAGCATATTCTGTTATTGCTCTATTGTGTTACATTGCCAGCATATTCCATGTGCTGACCCGTTCTTGGGCTGCAACGTATTATGTTGCAGACTTTTCAGACGAGGAGTAAGGTTCGATAGGTCGTTGCCGTGCAGCTCATCTATGCCGTTGGAATTGATGGACTCACTTTATCTTCCAAGCCTTCATTTGTTATCGCATTAGATGGCCTTAAGCCATATTATTGTAATAAGTTCTCTTTTGGAGACATTCGATGTAATAAGTGTGTGATTGCTACTCTGTTATAAATCCTTGAAAGTATTGTGTGTCAAAGATTACCGATCCGAGGATGACACGGAAACACGTAGACTTGACCATCTGAGGTCGGTCGCTACAAGATGGTATCGAGCACACGCTGAGTGTAGGACACGACCACTAAGATAAAACCATAGGTCACTCCTCTCTACTCATTTCTGACTCCTCTCCATTTTTCCACTCTTTAGGATGACGGAGATGAAGTACAAGTTTGCACAACCGGATGAAGACACACCTTTTGGATGCCACTTGAAGGAAGTCACTAGGTACCTGAATATTGGAATACCAAGCTTCACCGGACGCATAACGCCACCTTACCGGAAGAAGAGTGCTTTGGAAGATTCAAGCTCTAGTTCCCGGAAGGACGTTCGCGCCAAGCACGGAGCCCATAGTGTGTGTTTTCAATGCACCAACATGGAGTTTGGGAAAGAGTATGGCAGCTCACATTTCCATGGGACGCATTGGAGAAGTCTACAATAAAGAGCTTAAAGACACCATATATCAAATATGTGGGCGCCGAGACGAGCAATGGGAAGTAATCAGCACCAAGAAGGATAGATCCATTACAGCTTAACTCCAGGAGCTAAACCAGCACATTCGACGACAAGAGAACCAAATGTGCGCAGACATGATGGGTTTGAAGAAGGCGAAAACTAGGATCATCGAGCTGGAGGAAGAACTCAAGTTTACACGCAATGGATATGAGGAAGAAATCAAGACCCTACCGGAGAAGAATGACGACCTAGTCAAGAAGATCGAGTCTTCATGGGAGGACCGGCACCGAAGAAGAGGAAGAAGATCCCACTTGTCCGGACAACTACATCATCATCGGCATTTACACCGACTACGATCCAAGTGATGATGACTATGAAGACGAAGCTGGAGCAGACATCATGGATTCTTCCACCAATCAAAGTTTCTAGATGACCACCATATAATAGTAGTATTCCCCCATGTAACTAGTAGTAGTTGAGCACTTATGCGATAGTCCTAGACCGTCTTGTATGCCCTTGCTTGATTGAATGAATGTGTGTGTTTGCCTCATGTGCATATGGGTAGTGTTTTCTCACTAGACCTCTCTCTATTCTAATCTCTTCCATCTAAACCCCCAGATGCCTCCGAGACGTGACCCCGGTTTTGTTTTCCCACCGGAGCTCACCCAGTTGATCCCACAGCAGAATGCCTTGATGCAATTGCTAGTTCAGAACCAGGGCAATGCCAACAACAACAACAACAACAACAACAACAACAACAACAACAACCCACCGCTAGTGGACAACTTAGCCCGTTTTCTGAGGTTACAACCGCCGGTGTTTTCCAGTAGCACCGAGCCAATAGTTGCTGATGATTGGCTACGCCGTATTGGAAGGGAGTTAACCACCGCAGGATGCACGGATGCTGAGAAGGTGCGCTTTGCCGCACATCAATTGGATGGACCAGCAACCGCATGGTGGGAGAATTACACGGCTACTTTTCCTATAGCCAATGTCACTTGGGACCAGTTCCAACAAGCTTTTCGCACGGCCCATGTTTCAACTGGAGCCATGCAGATAAAGAAGCGTGAGTTTCGCAACTTACGCCAGGGGAACCGTACTGTGGCCCAGTACGTAGATGAGTTTAGCAAGTTATCACGCTATGCCCACGATGATGTGGCCACAGATGCTTTGCGAAACAAGAGAAGTTTATGGAAGGGCTGAATGATGAGATGAGTATGCAGTTGATGGTGGCAACCTTCAACAACTACCGAGAGTTGGTAGATAAGGCCCTAATGATTGAAGGGAAGCAAAGCAAATTGAGAGCTGTAAGAGGAAATATGGACAAGGGAAGTACAACTCAGGAGCTCACCAGAAGCCCCGCTTAAACCCGAACTCGGGAGGACTTGTCCATAACCATGGAGGACATAACCATACTAGAGGAGGATCGCATAATCAAGCTGGTGCGAAGAATGGGAATGGGAATGGGGCCAACAATAATCAGAATCGCTCTAACCCATCTACACCCGCCAAGAGGGACTTAAGCCAAGTTATTTGCTTTAAGTGCGGGAAGACAGGGCACTATGCCAATGACTACCCTGAAGGAAAGAATGGAAACGGAAATGGGAGCGCTGGGAAGAAGCCCAATCCATTCAACAAAGGACAAGTGAACCACGTTAACATGGAGGAAGTTGAAGAAAGCGGCGGGGCCTTGCGGTAATAGGTAAGTTTTTGGTTCAGTCATTTACCGCTATTGTTCTTTTCGATACTGGTGCATCGCATTCATACATATCAAGGGGATTTGTGGATAAGTTTAAGTTACCGACCCAAACCCTTAGGACCCCTCTTTTAGTGAGCTCGCCTGGAGCAGAGTACATGGCTAGCAGATGGTGCACCCAGATACCCCTAATCATTGGCACGCATGTTTTCCGTCTAACCTAATTATCTTGGAGTCACAAGGATTGGATGTGATATTAGGTATGGACTGGATGTCAAAGTTTGGAGGAAGTATTGACTGTGCTAGCAAGTCGATTTATCTTACCACCCCAGAGGGACAAAGGATTAAGTATGTATCTAGGCATGTGCCTAGGAGGAGCCAAGTGAATACCCTCACGGGAGTTGTACAGGAGGAAGTACGTAGTAAAGGATTATCCGGATGTTTTTCCAGAGGAGTTACCAGGCATGCCACCGGATCGAGACATCGAGTTTCTGATAGAACTATTGCCAGGTACAGGGCCAATATCAAAGAGACCCTACCGGATGCTCGCAAATGATCTGGAGGAAATTAAGAAGCAGATCAAGAAGTTATTGGAGAAAGGTTACACTCGTAGAAGTTCATCACCTTGGGGAGCCCCAGTACTTTTGGTTGAGAAGAAGGATAAATCCCTAAGGATGGTTGTTGATTAACGAGCTCTGAATGAAGTAACGATAAAGAACAAGTATCCATTACCTATGATTAATGATCTGTTTGATCAGTTGCAAGGAGCTAAGGTGTTTTCGAAGATTGATCTCTGATCGAGGATACCATCGATTGAAGATCCGAGAGAAGGATATACCAAAGACAGCATTTACAACACGGTATGGATTATATGAGTATACGGTCATGTCATTTGGGTGACTAACGCCCCTGCCTATTTCATGAGTATGATGAACAAAGTGTTCATGGAGTATTTGGACAAGTTTGTTGTGGTGTTTATTGATGATATTATGGTTTACTCGAAGAATGAAGAGGAGCACGCGGAACACCTACGTTTGGTTCTCGAGAAACTCAGGGAACACCAGTTATACGCCAAATTCAGCAAGTGCGAGTTTTGGTTGAAGGAAGTTGGATTTCTTGGGCATGTTATATCAGGAGAGGGTATAGCGGTAGATCCCGATGAAGATTCAGTCGATCCTTTGAATGGTTGGCACCCACTTGATCGGCGAGATTCGCGATTTCCTTGGACTAGCAGGATATTATCGGAGATTCATTGAGAATTTTTCCAAGATTGCTAAGCCAATGACTGAATTGCTAAAGAAGGATACTAATTTCAACTGGACAGAGGATTGCGAGACAAGCTTTCAAGAGTTGAAGAAACGGTTGACTACAGCCCCAGTGCTGACATTGCTAGATATACATAAGGAGTTTCAGGTGTATTGTGACGCCTCTCGCTTGGGACTTGGATGTGTTCTTATGCAGGACGGAAAAGTTGTATCGTATGCCTCAGGATAGCTAAAACCACATGAGTTGAACTATGCCACGCATGATTTGGAGTTAGCAGCTGTAGTGCATGCGCTGAAGACCTGGAGACATTATCTCATTGGAAATCGTTGTGATGTGTACATGGATCATAAAAGTTTGAAGTACATTTTGACACAGAAGGAGTTAAACCTCAGACAGAGGAGATGGCTGGAACTCATAAAGGATTACGACATGAAGCTACACTATCATCCAGAAAAGGCCAACGTCGTAGCAGACGCTTTGAGTCGGAAGAGTGTGACGCCCCAAGACCGATGCTCCAGTTGCCTACATTTATTTTAGTTGTTGCCGTGTGTTTATTTTGTTTGTTGCATTATCATAATTGTTTTGCATAGTTCATTCATATATGTTATGCATGATCTTGTCGAGTGCCTTGTCATTTTTTGCTTCTTGCATCATGTTCATCTTATATTGTATTGCATTGCACCATCCTTGCTTTGTTCTATGCTTCATGATATTGCATATGTCATTTTTGTTGCATTTGCATCATGAGCACCATGCCTTGGTTTGCATCTTGAAATCTTGTTTTGCGATCTTCATGAACCCCCTCCTTTTCTTCTTATCTTCACCTCACTCATGCAACATGCTCATACCAGCGACCATTCGTCAAGTTCACCCAAGTTTCTATCCCATTCAAACTTCTCCTTTCTTCTTTATTACATTTATTTTCATGTGACATTTTTCCTGTCCAGAAAATGTTCCTTCTTTTCCTGCAAATCCTACACCTTTCATATAACCTTTCTGTCAAGTTTCAGCTCATTTGAAGATGATTTGGTTGGGTTCAAAAATGACTCAAGTTTGAATTTAATTCAAACTTGATTTATTTTTCCACCTCTAAAAATGGCCAAAGAAATTTATTCAAATAGAACATATCTCCAGAAGCTCATACTAATTCTCATGCTAGATTCTACCTGCTCTAAACCCTCTATGCTTTTCTGTAATTATTTCCTGTCTGATGGAATTAAGGAAAAGAAAAGGCGAGAGCTTAGCGGTGCAGCCCGGCCCGGCTTCGTTGCAATAGCGTCGTGATGCTTGACAACCCGCAGCCCAGCCCGTGCACGGCCTTTGCTCCTCTTGCCCTGGTAAATTTTCTCAATGCACCCCCTGGGCCCGCCTCTCATTCCCTCAAACCTCACCTTTTCTTCCACCTCCCATGGCTTTCATCTCTCACGGTAAAAGCAGAAAGACGCCGCACATGGCCACCGTGGCCGAGCCGCTCGCCCGCGCCCCCTCTATATAAATCCCTGCGGCTCCTCTAGGGTTTCCCTCTCCCCATTCCTCTCTCTCTCGGCGCCGCCGCCCTCCAGGTAAGGGTAGCCCACGCCATATCCGACGCCATGTATGAGTCGAGTTTGAGCTCGTGCTCGGCTTGATCCTTCCAGTGACCACCCTCTTCTTTCTCGGGGGCGTCAAGATCGTCGTCTCCGTCTTCATCATCTCGTCCAGGAGATTCGCCAAGTCCCTCTACTTCCCCTGCGTCCTCTACTTCATGCCGGTAGCCAACGCTGTGAGGGTCTTCTTCCCCGACATCGGCCACGCCGTCTCCCTCCTCTGCTTCCCCTTCACGGTCAGAATTTCGACAAGGTTCAGAGCTCCCTCCCGTCGTCTCCGGCGTGTATCCGTCGACCTCGTCGTGTCATATGGTGAGCAGGGTAACGCCCCTTCCTCTACGTTCCTTCCTCTCGATGTTTGATCACCCGCATGCCTCGCCTGATCATCGCCATGCCGCACACCCGAGACGAGCTGCTGCTCGACCTCGAGTTCCCTCGCACCAGAGGCAGCTCGCTCCTTCGCGCTTTGCTCCACACATTCACACACCCACGCATGCGAGTGCACGCGCAAGGGCCTCGCCTTGCCCGATTGCATCTGCCGGCGCATCACATGCGCCATGGATGAGGTACTCGAGCTCCTCACACCCATGCGCCCTTCTGCATAGCACACACATCATGTGCACATCCCACCACGGCCACCGCAAGCCTTTTCCGCACCCTAAATGCGTCGGCTTTGTGGTCGCGACGGTCGCCGTCTTGCTTTCACGGCGTCGTCACCCGATTCTTCCAGATCCATGAAGAAGGCTCCTGCCTTTCGATTATTCAAAAGAACTGATCTCCCTGATTATCCATAAGCAGAGCAGCTAGCGTAGTGGCTAGTAGCGATTCATCCATCCGTTAGGTCCTGGGTTCAAACCCAGCTCCCTCCCTTTTCATTTCCTTTTGTTGTTGATGTTGTTTCAGTTATTCCACATGCTCACTGACCTACTGCTGCCTGCCAGCCTCGCTGTGTGCCTAAATGTGGCCGAGGTCGAGCGTCTTGATCCCAAGGCCGGCACTTTCTCTTCCCGATTTCTGTCATTTTAATCAGATCCGTCGAGCAATCCTACACAAGGGCCTGAGCTGAATGTTTAACACAAGTTCTGTCCTAGCTCGTTGGTCGCCAAGCAGATCTATATCCAAAGTGCAGGGTTCAAATCGAGCGCCCTCTTTGCTCTGTTCTTTTATTTCTTTTGCACACACCCACAGCTGCTTGGGCCGAATCCTCATCTGGGCCGTTGCACCGTAATGCTTGAGCCCGTGCATATTTTTTCCCGGACCGTATTTTAGCATTATCCAATGCATTCTTATTTACAGAAAATGCCCCTGTTTTGTATTGCTAATAACTAATCATGCATGCATCCAAATTAAACAAACTATATATGTAAAATGCTTAGAATTTCATGTACTTTCACAATCTGCAACTTTCATCCATGTTTAAAATGTTTAAACTTGCTGTTTGCATTATTTTGCACGAATGACATGCTAAAATGATTTATTTCATAACTAAATAACCGTAGATCCATTTTAAATAAACTTTACATGTAAATGGGGCAGAAAAATGCTTAGAATAACATGGTCCACTTTATTTTCCTGTTTAACAAATTGAAAATATGGTTTATGGCAGAACAGTACCAAATTCGAATATTGCATATGGGGATTTTTCCAGAATTGTTGGTTGTTGTTCTGGCCTCATTTAAAATTGCCTAGATAGATAGTTTTATTATGCTTCACCTTTTGCCATGTTAACAAAATTTAACCTTGTCATGCATCATACTTGATTGTGCATCATGTCATGTTTATGCTTGTGTGTTTACTATGTTGTTTGCTTCTTTCCGGTTGTGCTCCTTCTCGTTAGTTCATGTTTCGTTGCGATCATGAGGATTCGTTCGTCTACACTTGGTTCGTTTTCGTGGCTTCATCTTCTTCATGGACTCGTTCTTCTTCCTTGCGGGATTTCAGGCAAGATGACCGTCACCTTGGATATCATTACTATCATGGCTATTCTAGTTGCCTCGTTCTATCGCTTTGCTGCGCCTCCTATAACTTGTTCTTCAAGCCTCCCAAATTGCCATGAACCTCTAACCTTTGACAGCCTTCCTAGCAAACCGTTGCTTGGCTATGTTACCGCTTTGCTCAGCCCCTCTTATAGCGTTGCTAGTTGCAGGTGAAGTTGAAGATTGCTCCATGGTGAACAGGATTTTGGTTGGGATATCACAATATCTCTTATATTATTAATGCATCTATATACTTGGTAAAGGGTGGAAGGCTCGGCCTTATGCACAGTGTTTTGTTCCACTCTTGCCGCCCTAGTTTCCGTCATATCGGTATTATGTTCCGGATTTTGCGTCCCTAACGCGGTTGGGTGATTTATGGGACCCCCTTGACAGTTCGCTTTGAATAAGACTCCTCCAGCAAGGCCCAACATTGGTTTTACCATTTGCCTCACCACCACCTACTTTTCCCTTGGGAGTAATTAACCCAAGGGTCACCTTTATTTTAGCCCCCCCGGCCCAATGCTTGTCTAAGTGTTGGTCCGAACTAGAAACCACTTGCGGCGCCACCTCGGGAAACTTGAGGGCTGGTTCTAGTTATGCGTCTTGCTCATCCGGTCGTGGCACGAGACGAGATACCTTGGCTATTATCGGGATGTCGACGCCGGGAGGTCTTGCTGGTCTTGTTTTATTCTTTGTCGAAATGTCTTGTAGCCGGGATTCGAGACTGATCGGGTCTTCCGGGAGAAGGAATATCCTTCGTTGATGGCGAGAGCTTATCATGGGCTAAGTTGGGACACCCCTGCAGGTTTAAACTTTCAAGAGCTGTTCAGCGATTATGTGGCAGATGGGAATTTGTTAATATCCGGTTGTAGTAAACTTGAAGCAAACTCTTCTAAAATACACCAACCGTGTGCATAACCGTGAGTGTCTCTTTTCGGGGTTGATCGAGAGGAGAACACGGTTTCTGGGTTATGTCTGATGTAAGTAGGAGTTCAGGATCACTTCTTGATCATTGCTAGCTTCACGACCGTTCCGCTTGCTCTCTTCTCGCTCTTATTTGCGTTGGTTAGCCACCATATATGCTTAGTCGCTGCTGCAACCTGACCACCTTACCCCTTCCTTTCCCATTTAAGCTTTGCTAGTCTTGATACCCATGGTAATGGGATTCTTTGAGTCCTCGTGGCTCACAAATTACTACACCACCATTGCAGGTACAGGTTTGCGATGATCATGGCGTGAGGCGATGTTTGCTTGTTTGGAGTTCTTCTTACGCTTCTTCTTGATCGGGGATAGGTTCGGTCGGCAGCCTGGGCTAGAAGGGTGGATGTCGTTTGAGCTTTTGTTTATGTTTCATCCGTAGTCGGATGTTGATCTTGTATATGATCTTGATGTATTCTTGTGGCATTTGTGCCTTATGTATGTATCCCCATCTATTATGTAATGTTGATGTAATGATATCCACCTTGCAAAAGCGTCTTCAAGATGCGCTTCTATCCTTGGTGGGACCTTCGAGTTCCTTTAGGATAGGGTCGCATCTTGGGCGTGACAAGTTGGTACCAGAGCCTCGACCGACCCTAGGAGCCCCCTTGTTTGATCGTGTAATTTGCCCGTTGTTGAGTCTAGAAGAAAACTGTTTTTGGAGTCTAGTTATATCGGAGAGTAGGAATTCTTTTTACTCCTCAGCCCCTTCGTCGCTCTAGGTAAGGAATCTTGATGTAGGTGTTTTGAATTACTCCTCTTCCCCTTCAAATTTTTTCTTTAGGATCACGTAGTTGGTTTTCCGATGGTTGGTTCTCATCTCTTTTCATCTGGTGCATTTTCTCGTCAAGGCGACTCAAGTCTCTTCATCTTTGCAAAGTTCAATCCTCAGTTGTTGTTTTTTTCCCACCCACCCACCCCTTTTCTTCTTGGAGCCGGAGTCCGTAATCGAGTATCCTTCGTACTCGTGCGAAGTCTTTGCTTTCTTTCCTCAATGATTTCAACCGGTGTTTTCTCTTCAAGATATTCGTTGGTTCCCCCTTCCAAGTTGCCTTTGTTTTCCCGCCCTCCCACCCTTTCTTATTACCGGAGTTTGAGTCTGTTTCGACTATCAATTTCATTCGTACGGAGTCTCTTCAGTCTTCCCTCAATCATTTCAACCGGTGAATTCTCGTCTCGTTCGTCATTCGTCATCTCTTTCTTTTCCGGTGCACTCAATTCAAGTTTTCGGTTGATCACATTCTTTTCCTTGGATCAAATGTTCTCCCATCTCGTTCGCTCTCGCCAGTTTATCCTTCCGGAGTGTCAAGACATCTCAGGAGATTCGTCTGTGTTCCAATTAATTCGAGGTTGTCACCTCATTCAAATATTTCAATTATTGTGGTGCATCATCTATCTGTTCAACAATCCTTTCCAACAGTGTTTTCTTTTAGTGGGCCCTAACCCACAGGTCTTTTCCCAGGATCTTACCTGGCTCTTCTAATTCTCCCGGAGTTATTCTCAAATACTTTTGAAGTTTGACGTAAGTATGATTGTCATCAGTCGGATCTTTTCCAAGATCGCTTTCAAATTATTTTCATTGTTGCCTCAACCTCTTCGCTTTTCATTCTCCCGGAGTATCTAAGCATTTTTATGGTGTTTCTCGTCATCATTCCCAACATTGGAAGACCGAAGAAGAGTTTCTCTTAAATCGTGCCCATTCTCCCGAAGTTTCTTGGTTCTAGCTTCATGTTATCCTCTCAAATTATTCCAATTATCAGATAGTCTTTTTACCCATCCGGAGTATGTCAGAATTTGTGTTTCCATTTCTTTTCATCGGAGGCCATTATAACAGTTATCATTCTCTATTTATCCCGGCGCTTCGTTCAAATGTTCTTTAATCAGCTCGAGTTCTTCCCGTTTCTTTGCATCTAAATCCCCTCGAGCATATTGGTTCTTCTGATTCTCCCCGGTGATTCATTCTCTTTCATCAGTCATTTTCGAATTCTTATGGTGGTTCGTTCAAGATTTATTTCCGTTCTTTTCACATATATTCATTCGTTCTTTCCAATCCTACCGGTGGTTCAAGGAGACCTTCCCAAATTTGGCGCTATATCTTCCCTTAACCTTTTCCCAACGTGGATAAGTTGTATGCAATCCATTGCTTCTCATCAATTTAATTGATGAAGGATAAGCATAACATAATTCTTATTCTTCTTTCATCAAGTGGATCAATTCCTTCCTTCGGAGGTTTTTCATGATGATTAGTCTCTCGGTTCCGAGTTAATCTTTTCTATCCCGGAGTTCAAAGCTTCCTCGGCAATCTCATCAGAACCTCCATATAAATCATAGCAAGGCTTAATCCTTATTCTTTCCAGCCTTCAATTGTATCTCATCATCTTTTTGTTACCGGAGTTCTTCACGGTGGCTCGTCATAATTTAATTCATCCTTCAAGTGTTCATCAAGGTTCTTTTGGAGGAGCTCAAGAATCTTTCTTTCTTTCTTGCATCTCAAAGTGCATTTAATTCTCCGTATTCGTCTGAAATAGAGTTTTGCATTTCTTCATTCTTCTCAGCTATTCAAACTTTTGGTTGTGGTATAATTTCACCTCAAGTTTTGAGATGTTTTTGATAAGTCCACAACAAGCTTATTTTTTTCGTTGTTGATTTTTTCAACAACTCCGTTTAAACCTTCCTTCTAAAGATGCTTTCAATTTCATTCGTGGCACAAGTTGTCATTTTCTTCTCCGTTCTTTTCATTCAACTCTTTCAATTCTTTCCGGAGGTTTTGTGTCATGTCTTCGTCAAGTATCATTCCATCCTCTCAAGCTCGTGTTCTATTCCTCCATGTTTCAGCCGGAGTGCTGCCTAAATCCTTTCAGTCTTATTCGTTTCTTATCTCGTTCTAACCGGAGTGGTTTCATAGTCTATCGGATTCCGTGAGCTTTCGATTCTCGTCATTCTCGTCGTTCCTCTCTTCTTCTCGAGTGCTCTCGATTCTTTGCTTCTTCTCTTGAGTTCTTGCTTCACCTCTTCCCCTTTCTCTTCCGTCTCGTTCCTAAGATCTCGGGACGAGATCTTCTGTTAGTGGAGGAGTGTTGTGACGCCCCAAGACCGATGCTCCAGTTGCCTCCATTTATTTTAGTTGTTGTTGTGTGTTTATTTTGTTTGTTGCATTATCATAATTGTTTTGCATAGTTCATTCATATATGTTATGCATGATCTTGTCGAGTGCCTTGTCATTTTTTGCTTCTTGCATCATGTTCATCTTATATTATATTACATTGCACCATCCTTGCTTTGTTCTATGCTTCATGATATTGCATATGTCATTTTTGTTGCATTTTCATCATGAGCACCATGCCTTGGTTTGCATCTTGAAATCTTGTTTTGCGATCTTCTGTGAACCCCCCTCCCTTTTCTTCTTATCTTCACCTCACTCATGCAACATGCTCATACCAGCGACCATTCGTCAAGTTCACCCAAGTTTCTATCCCATTCAAACTTCTCCTTTCTTCTTTATTACATTTATTTTCATGTGACATTTTTCCTGTCGAGGAAAATGTTCCTTCTTTTCTGCAAATCCTACACCTTTCATATAATCTTTACATCCAAGTTTCAGCTCATTTGAAGATGATTTGGTTGGGTTCAAAAATGACTCAAGTTTGAATTTAATTCAAACTTGATTTATTTTTCCACCTCTAAAAATGGCCAAAGAAATTTATTCAAATAGAACATATATCCAGAAGCTCATACAAATTCTCATGCTAGATTCTACCCGCTCTAAACCCTCTATGCTTTTCTGTAATTATTTCCTGTCTGAAGGAATTAAGGAAAAGAAAAGGGCAGGAGCTTAGCGGTGCAGCCCAACCGGCCTTAAATGCCCAACGTCGTGATGGCGACAACCCGCATCCCAGCCCGTGCCTGGCCTTTGCTCCTCTTGCCCTGGTAAATTTTCTCAATGCACCCCCTGGGCCCGCCTGTCATTCCCTCAAACCTCACCTTTTCTTCCACCTCCCATGGCTTTCATCTCTCACGGTAAAACAGAGCAGCACGCCGCACATGGCCACCGTGGCCGAGCCGCTCGCCCGCGCCCCCTCTATATAAATCCCTGCGGCTCCTCTAGGGTTTCCCTCTCCCCAGTCCTCTCTCTCGGCACCGCCGCCGCTCCAGTAAGGGTAGCCACGCCATAGTCGACGCCATGTCCGAGTCGAGTTTGAGCTCGTGCTCGGCTTGATCCTTCCAGTGGCCACCCTCTTCTTTCTCGGGGGCGTCAAGATCGTCGTCTCCGTCTTCATCATCTCGTCCAGGAGATTCGCCAAGTCCCTCTACTTCCCCTGCGTCCTCTACTTCATGCCGGGAGCCAACGCCGCGAGGGTCTTCTTCCCCGACGTCGGCCACGTCGTCTCCCTCCTCTGCTTCCCCTTCCTTCACGGTCAGAATTTCGACAAGGTTCAGAGCTCCCTCTCGTCGTCTCCGGCATGTATCCGTCGACCTCGTCGTGTTATATGGTGAGCTGGGTAACGCCCCTTCCTCTCCGTTCCTTCCTCTCGATGTTTGATCACCCGCATGCCTCGCCTGATCATCGCCATGCCGCACGCCCGAGACGAGCTGCTGCTCGACCTCGAGTTCCCTCGCACCCGAGACGCTCGCTCACTGCGCGCCTGCTCCACACATTCACACACCCACGCACGCGAGTGCACGCGCAAGGGCCTCGCCTTGCCCCGATTGCATCTGCCGACTGCATCCTGTACGCCATGGATGAGGTACTCGAGCTCCTCACACCCATGCGCCCTTCCTGCATAGCACACACATCATGCGCACATCCCACCACGGCCACCGCAAGCCTTTTCCGCACCCTCGTCGTCGCCCTGTGGTCGCGACGGTCGCCGTCTTGCTCGCCGGAGTCGTCACCCAGTTCTTCTGTGATCCATGAAGAAGGCTCCTGCCTTTCGATTATTCAAAAGAACTGATCTCCCTGATTATCCATAAGCAGAGCAGCTAGCGTAGTGGCTAGTAGCGATTCATCCATCCGTTAGGTCCTGGGTTCAAACCCAGCTCCTCCCTTTTCATTTCCTTTTGTTGTTGATGTTGTTTCATTATTCCACATGCTCAGCGACTGCTTTGCCGCCTTTGCCGGCCTCATTGTGTGCTGAATGTGGCGAGGTCGGCGTCTTGATCCCAAGGCCGGCACTTTACATTCGATTTACATCATTTTAATCAGATCGTCGAGCAATCCTACACAAGGGCCTGAGCTGAATGTTTAACACAAGTTATGTTCTAGCTCGTTGGTCGCCAAGCAGATCTATATCCAAGGGTGCAGGGTTCAAATCGGTAGCGCCTCTTTCTTTCTGTTCTTTTATTTCTTTTGCACACACCCACGGCTGCTTGGGCGAATCCTCATCTGGGCCGTTGCACCGTAATGCTTCGGGCCCGTGCATATTTTTTTCCCAGTCTGTATTTTAGCATTATCCAATGCATTCTTATTTACAAAAAATGCCCCTGTTTTGTATTGCTAATAACTAATCATGCATGCATCCAAATTAAACAAACTATAGATGTAAAATGCTTAGAATTTCATGTACTTTCACAAGCTGCAACTTTCATCCATGTTTAAAATGTTTAAACTTGTTGTTTGCATTATTTTGCACGAATGACATGCTAAAATGATTTATTTCATAACTAAATAACCGTAGCTCCATTTTAAATAAACATTACATGTAAATGGGGCAGAAAAATGCTTAGAATAACATGGTCCACTTTATTTTCCTGTTTAACAAATTCAAAATATGGTTTATGGCAGAACAGTACCAAATTTGAATATTGCATATGGGGTTTTTTCCGGAATTGCTGGTTGTTGTTCCAGCCTCATTTAAAATTGCCTAGATAGATAGTTTTATTATGCTTCACCTCTTGCCATGTTAACAACATTTAACCTTGTCATGCATCATACTTGATTGTGCATCATGTCATGGTTATGCTTGTGTGTTTACTATGTTGTTTGCTTCTTTCCGGTTGTGCTCCTTCTCGTTAGTTCCTGTTTCGTTGCGATCGTGAGGATTCGTTCGTCTACACTTGGTTCATTTTCGTGGCTTCATCTTCTTCACGGACTCGTTCTTCTTCCTAGCGGGATTTCAGGCAAGATGACCGTCACCTTGGATCTCATTACTATCATGGCTATTCTAGTTGCCTCGTTCTCTCGCTTTGCTGCGCCTCCTATAACTTGTTCTTCAAGCCTCCCAAATTGCCATGAACCTCTAACCTTTGACACCCTTCCTAGCAAACCGTTGCTTGGCTATGTTACCGCTTTGCTCAGCCCCTCTTATAGCGTTGCTAGTTGCAGGTGAAGTTGAAGATTGCTCCATGGTGAACAGGATTTTGGTTGGGATATCACAATATCTCTTATATTATTAATGCATCTATATACTTGGTAAAGGGTGGAAGGCTGGGCCTTATGCAGTGTTTTGTTCCACTCTTGCCGCCCTAGTTTCCGTCATATCGGTATTATGTTCCCGGATTTTGCGTCCCTAACGCGGTTGGGTGATTTATGGGACCCCCTTGACGGTTCGCTTTGAATAAGACTCCTCCAAAGAAGGCCCAACATTGGTTTTACCATTTGCCTCACCACCACCTACTTTTCCCTTGGGAGTAATTAACCCAAGGGTCATCTTTATTTAGCCCCCGAGCCAATGCTTGTCTAAGTGTTGGTCCAAACTAGAAACCACTTGTAGCGCCACCTCGGGAAACTTGAGGCTGGTTCTAGTTATGCGTCTCTTGCTTCGGTCGTGGCACGAGGGCGAGATCTGTGGCTACTATCGGGATGTCGACGCCGGGAGGTCTTGCTGGTCTTGTTTTATTCTTGTTGAAATGTCTTGTAGCCGGGATTCGAGAGTGATCGGGTCTTCGGGAGAAGGAATATCCTTCGTTGATCACGAGAGCTTATCATGGGCTAAGTTGGGACACCCTGCGGGGTTTAAACTTTTGAGAGCAGCGCCCGGTAATTATGTGGGAGATAGAATTTGTCAATATCCGGTTGTAGTAAACTTGAAGCAAACTCTTCTAAAATACACCAACCGTGTGCGTAACCGTGAGTGTCTCTTTTCAGGGTTGATCGAGAGGAGAACACGGTTTCTGGGTTATGTCTGACATAAGTAGGAGTTCAGGATCACTTCTTGATCATTGCTAGCTTCATGAACGTTCCGCTTTCTCTCTTCTCGCTCTTATTTGCGTTGGTTAGCCACCATATATGCTTAGTCACTGCTGCAACCTCACCACCTTACCCCTTCCTTTCCCATTTAAGCTTTGCTAGTCTTGATACCCATGGTATTGGGATTGCTGAGTCCTTGTGGCTCACAGATTACTACACCACCGATTCTTGCAGTACAGGTTTGCGATGATCATGGCGTGAGGCGATGTTTGCTTGTTTGGAGTTCTTCTTACGCTTCTTCTTGATCGGGGATAGGTTCCAGGTCGGCAGCCTGGGCAGGGAGGCTGGATGTCGTTTGAGCTTCTGTATATGTTTCATCCGTAGTCGGATGTTGATCTTGTATATGATGTTGATGTATTCTTGTGGCATTTGTGCCTTATGTATGTATCCCCATCTATTATGTAATGTTGATGTAATGATATCCACCTTGAAAAAGCGTCTTCAAGATGCGCTTCTATCCTTGGTGGGACCTTTGAGTTCCTTTAGGATAGGGTCGCATCCTGGGCGTGACAAAGAGTTATGCCAATATCCTTGAAAGTAGAGGACTGCCAAAGGATTTATTAGAGGATATTATGGAACTTCGGTTGGAGATTGTTCCAAGAAGTTTTCTTGCAACAATGGAGGTTCAGTCGACGTTATTGAACAAGATTCGAGAAGCTCAGAAGGAGGATAAAGAGATTGCTGAGATAAAAGAGAAGATGGGCAAAGGAAAAGCCAAAGGTTTTTGCGAGGATGAGCATGATACCTTGTGGTTTGAGGACCGGATTTATGTGCCCAACAATTTGGAGATCAGGAAGTTAATACTTCAAGAGGCCCATGACTCACCATACTCGATTCACCCCGGAAACACCAAGATGTATTTGGACCTGAAGGAACGTTTACGGTGGACTGGTATGAAGAAGGATATTGCCGAGTATGTAGCCGTTTGTGATGTATGTCGAGAGTGAAGGCAGAGCATCAAAAGCCAGCAGGACTATTACAGCCTATGCCAATACCCGAATGGAAGTGGGACAAACTTGGCATGGATTTTATCACCGGATTACCCAGAACCAAAGCATGATATGATTCAATATGGGTAGTTGTGGATCGTTTGACCAAAGTAGCTCACTTCATCCCAGTGAAAACAACTTATACAAGTGCCAAGTTGGCCAAAATATATATGACCAGGATCGTATGTTTGCACGGAGTTCCGAGGAGCATCGTGTCAGATAGAGGAACACAGTTTACTTCAAAGTTTTGGCATCGGCTACACCATACTTTGGGTACCAGTTGGAGTTTAGTACCGCGTTCCACCCATGAGACGGATGGATGGCAGAGAGAGTCAACCAGATTCTGGAGGATATGTTGAGAGCCTGTGCGCTAGATTATGGATCTAGTTGGGATGACAATTTACCGTACGCAGAGTTCTCGTACAACAACAGCTATCAGGCCAGTTTGAAGATGGCATCGTTCAAAGCTCTGTATGGACGCAGATGTAGAACACCATTGATGTGGGATGAGGTTGGAGACCGTCAATTGTTTGGACCAGATTTGATCAAGGAATCAGAGGAGAAGATTAAACTGATTAGAGACAGACTAAAGATTGCTCAGTCTAGACAGAAGAGTTACGCAGATTCAAAACGCAAGGAAGTAACCTATGAAATTGGAGATAGAGCCTATCTGCGAGTATCACCCTTGAGGTCATCCATTTGGCATGTTATACATAGGTCATCCATGCATATCATATTTTATTGCATTTTGTTTGCCATCCTCTAAATCCTAAGCAACTCAAGGACCCTCGGAGAGAGTTGGGGATTTTCCGATTTTCATATTTGAATTTCATCAAATAATGAAGAAGAGGATTTTGGATTTTATTATTTTTCTCTCCGGAAAATATTTCATGTTTCAAAATAAATGAGAGGAGATAATATGACTTCTCCAAAAATAATTGAAATATCGGAGGAAAAATGTTAAAATCATTATTTGGATTTTATGTTATTTATTTGGAGTTTAATTTGCCCTAGAGAAAAATTTGCATAATTTAAAAATTGCATTTTAGGGGCCAAGAAAAGTTCATCTTGTTCTAAATATTTTATTTAGGCAAAGAAAACTTGTTTTCGCATTTTTAGATTTTTATTTTTCTAGGATTTTTATAAGTTTAGTGAACGTTTAAAAAAAATGAACAGCGCCTTGGCGGGCCAAAGTCCCGGCCAAAGCGGCCGGCCCAACCGCCGCCGCCGCTTTGTAAGCGCTCGCGCCACTTTGCCGCCCAGCGCCCGGACGGAGTCGAGCGGACTCCTCCTCCCGCGCCTTGCCCCCTCCTCCAAGCCACCGCCCCGCCCCCATTAAATCCCCGCCTCCCCCCCCTCTAGCCACCACCGCCGCCGCCCACCCCGGACCCGGAGCCGAGCTCCGAGCCCGAGTCGCCAACTCCGCCTCCCGCGCCGCCCGCCCCTCGCCGAGCCGCCGCCGCCTCTAGCCGCCCTCGCCGCCCCTCGCCGAGCCCCGCCGAAGCCGCCCGCCCCGCCGGACGACCTCGCCGGAGGTAACCCCTCGACGCCGTTTTTAAAAAAAAAACCCCTTCAGTTTTTTTTAAGAAAAACCCTAGCCCGTTTTTTTATATAGATCGGTTTTATTTCTCCGGTTTATTTGTTTTGCGGCGTTAAACATTGTTCGTTTCGCTTACGAACATGTTCGTTGTTTAGTTTCTGCTAACGAGCGTTCATTACGTTTAGCCGTTAAATGCGTTTTCTTTTATCGGATTTATTCGCGATTATTCCGATCATGATTTCTGATCCGATGTTTGAATTAGTATAACTTTTCGCTCGTTTATCGGAATCAGGCGATTCAAGCGCCTGGAGTTTCATCTCGAAACCCTCTTTCCTAATAGCCAACTTAAACCAGTTTTTGTCTCTGTAAAATTTGACCCTAGTTCAGATTAGTAAACGGATCTTGTTTCTTTTGCCGTTTGAGTTTCGTTGCTCTGTTTGGTTTGATTCTTTTTGCGAACCGGAGTTCTTAAGTTGAACTCTCTGGTCAACCTCTTTCAGTTGAAGTTTCGTTTGTGCATCTTTTCTTGTTGCTTATGTATGTATTGTTTTCTTGCGGTAGAATTCCTGGAGTGCGAAGCGTGTTACTACGAGTCTCTAGGATTCACGGATCGTCAGCAAGGCAAGTAACACTTGATCATATTCCTTTCCTACCCAGTTTTATGCATTAGTTTCAACCCTCAAACATTGCATGGTTAGGATGTCATTAATTTGTGGGTTGGGAAGTAGATGATGAGGTAGGAACCTATTGCCCTGTTACTGTCAAACCCTTGGGAGTTACTTCTACGTTATGCTTATATTGCCATGCTATGCTCGTACACGTGGATTGGGTTTGAGAGATATTCATGACAGATGTGAGATTGTTAATTAATGGTTTATTTTAAGGTGGCAACTTAAATTCACATCCGGGTGGATTGAGGCACCAGGGGAACCCAGTGTTGTCTGGTTTTTTTTGGAAATCCCGGGGTACCCGTGTGATCTTCCTATGGACCGCCACCCAGGCTCAGAGGGAACTGATATTATTCATGCTAGAAACTTCCGTGTGCAGCCACAAGCTATTATGAGCTCTAGCATAGTTGAGTAAGTTACGTGAAGCTCTCGAAGAGGTAGATCAGCAGGTAGTGGGTTTTATAGGTTTGGTATGATCTATCCAGGAGTAGAGAGTTAATGTTTCCGAAGATCGTGTCTCGATCATCCATTTCTCAAACACCATGTAGTCACGAGAAATCAATGGAGGTGATCGAGTCTTGTGGGGAAAAGTCATAAACCTCTGCGAGTGTACAATCTAATCATGGTTAGCCGTGTCCCGGTTATGGACAATTACGAGTATCTAGTACTTGAGTATTCACATGTATCTCATCACTCTAAATTAATATTGTTGGTTGTTAATTACTTTAATTGGGATTGAGTTGGGGTTATACCTTCTCAATGATGTTTCAACCACCATGATAGTTAAATTAAAAATTTATTCCTTTGATGTAGGGAAAAATTGGCTTTTCGCAAAACTGTAACCGTAGAGCTTTCCACCAGCCAAACATGCATGTAGTGTTAGCATTATTCTGTTATTGCTCTATTGTGTTACATTGCCAGCATATTCCATGTGCTGACCCGTTCTCGGGCTGCAACGTATTATGTTGGAGACTTTTCAGACGAGGAGTAAGGTTCGATAGGTCGTTGCCGTGCAGCTCAGCTATGCCGTTGGAGTTGATGGACTCACTTTATCTTCCAAGCCTTCCGCTGTTATCGCATTAGATGGCCTTAAGCCATATTATTGTAATAAGTTCTCTTTTGGAGACATTCGATGTAATAAGTGTGTGATTGCTACTCTGTTATATATCCTTGAGTAATCGTGTGTGTCGGCATTACCGATCCGAGGATGACACGGAAACACGAGACTTGACCATCGAGGTCGAATTCGCTACAATAAAAGGCAACGATATTTTCCGAATATCACAATCATGTTCAAGTCACAAAGCATTGAGGCGGACATGAAGTTGAAACCAAAGGGATTCAACAAGCATCACTTTATCCATGTGTTGATCCTTTGAGATTGCAACTCTACCTAGACCCAATACCTTGCTTTTACCGGTATCGGCAAATGTGATGTGACTCTTGTACGATGGGCGTGAGTTGTGTCCATGAGAAGACTTCGATCACCAGTCATATGATTAGTGCATCCGCTGTCCATAATCCATTCTGAAGCATGAGGTGTCATACCCTATAGTATAGTTAGGGGGATAGGCTTCACCAAGAGCATTGTGAAGCATAAACATTTGACGGGCAAGTGGATTATTGAAGATCAAATCAAGATTAGGACTGATAGGGTGAATGGCAAACAATTCAGGAACAAAATACACAGTGAGACCATTTGGGCATTTAATCTTGCGCCCTACAAGATGTTTTAGGTCCCCAGCAATATCATCAGACGCCTTTGATTTTCGGCTGGAGACCCTTTCCTGCAAAAGAAAGTTAATTCTTCTTAACCACCCACATTTTCAGGGGTGGCTTAGAAGCAATGAGTCTAAGTGCAGCATCTGAGAACTTCGGCTTTGAAGCCCTAGCAAATAGCCTTGCAGGAGATGGACGATACTCATATGAATAAGCAGAAAAGTTCTTAGTTCTATGAGCATAGTGGTTTGAAGGCACACACTCATATTCATAACTTTGAGTACGGTTTCCCTGCAAAACATTGGCGTTAGGGTGACTCAGGTGAGTCCTCTGTCTGTTTGAAGCCTTTGGACCATATGACGCCTTAGATCTGGGGTTTGTCTTCATCCCAGGTGGTGTCATGATCACATTCACTGGAAGATTCTCAAGACAACTTTTGGGAACCCAGATCTTCTTCATAGGTGGTCCATTCCTGCAGTTAGTACCAATATACCTGGCAAACACTTCACCATTACGATTTTGAACAGCTTATAGTTTGCATCAAAGGATTCATCAATGATAATAGGATTAGCAGGTAAAACCAGATAAGGTGGATGGATCCACTGAAGGTCCCTTTGCAGCAACCCATGTGGTTTTGGGATACTGCCAGGCTTCGATGGAACCATCAACATTCATTTTCCTCTCAGACCCAACACCCTCTTTCCTAGGGTTTCGGTTGAGAATCTGCTTTTGAGGACATCGCAAAGTGTCGATGCCCTTTCGGACTTTTATACATCCCTGTTTCAAGCAATGTCTTCAACCTAGCATTTTCATCGGCAATAGCGGTGGTATCCTCCTTGAGAGGGTTAGTTACCACATCGGTAGTTGAAGACAATGCAACGATGGCAGCGATTGAACATTCAGCAATAGAGGTAGCGATATCACGCTCAAGGCATTTTAGACATGGTGGTTCAAATCCATCTGACCGGAACTGATCTGTTGGCCTTGAAGTGACTCATTCTCTTTTGAAGATCTTCACGAGCCGCTCTCGGTTTATCAAGCTCTTGCTTCCTTTGAAGATAATCATAGGAGAGCTTTTCATGAGTGGTTGAGAAGCGATTCATGACGACTTTCAAGTTCTTGGTACTTAGCATGAAGATTTTTATGTCTTCAACTAAGGATCGTGAGCGATGTCATTTCCACGTCCAACATGTCATCGCTTTTGTCTAACAATTTTTTAGTATGTT
The DNA here is from genome assembly GCA_021605145.1 of Aegilops bicornis. NCBI lineage: Eukaryota > Viridiplantae > Streptophyta > Magnoliopsida > Poales > Poaceae > Aegilops > Aegilops bicornis. The sequence goes on from CM038670.1 coordinate 602,520,794, forward strand.
CCATAGCTTTTTGTTGTTCAGTTGCAATTTTAGCAAGTGTTTTGTAGCTAGGCTTGGACTCACAATCAGAGTCATATTCACTTGATGTTTGAAAGTAAGCATCACGTGATTTTACCTTGGCACCACGTGCCATGAAGCAGTAGGTGGGAGCAGGGTCGTCCATGTCATCAGCTTCAGCGTTGGTGTGGAAGTCATTGTCTTGATGTTGAAGATGGACTTGGCAACATAGGTATGGCTAGAGCCGGACTTACAGCGCCAGTCGGACTCTTCTCCAGACTCCACCTCCGCCTCCTCAGAAGCAGACTCCTCCTCTGAATCCATTTCCTTACCAACAAAAGCACGAGCCTTGCCAGATGAGCTCTTCTTATGATATGAAGACTTTGATGAGGACTTGGAAGAAGACTTTGAAGATTTCTTCTTCTTCTTGTCATCAGAATCATATTCCTTGCTTTTCTTCTTCTTCTTCTCATTATCCCACTGTGGACACTCGGATATATAGTGTCCAGGCTTCTTGCACTTGTGAAAAGTTCTCTTCTTGTGGTCATGAGTGGAAGCTTCATCATTTCTTGAGCTAGATCGTGAAGACTTTCTGAAGCCTTTCTTCTTAGTGAACTTCTGGAACTTCTTCACAAGCAAAGCAAGTTCCTTTCCAATGTCTTCAGGATCATCAGAACTGCAGTCAGATTCTTCTTCAGATGAGGAAAAAACTTTTGCCTTCAAAGCGCGAGTTCGTCCATAGTTGGGACCATAGATATCTCTTTTCTCAGAAAGCTGGAACTCATGTGTGTTGAGCCTCTCAAGTATATCAGACGGATCGAGTGTCTTGAAGTCAGGGCGTTCTTGTATCATGAGGGCAAGGGTGTCAAAGGAGCTGTCAAGTGATCTCAGTAGTGTCTTGACGATTTCGTGCTTGGTAATCTCAGTGGCGCCGAGAGCACGAAGCTCATTTGTGATGTTGGTGAGACGATCAAACGTGAGCTGGACATTTTCATTGTCGTTTCTCTTGAAGCGGTTGAAGAGGTTGCAAAGAACACTGATCCTTTGATCTCTGCAGGTTGAGGGCAGCCTTCGTTGACCTTGGATAGCTTTGTCCCGGACTAAGCTTCGATGTTTCGAGCACTCACACGGCCATCTTGTCCTTTGGTCGATGACCATAGATAATGTTCTTGGCGGTTGAGTCCAGTTGAATGAACTTCTTGACATCAGCAGGGGTGACACCTTCACCAGATTTGGGAACGCCGTTCTTGACGACATACCAGAGGTCGACATCAATGGCTTCAAGATGCATGTGCATCTTATTCTTCCAGTAGGGATAGTCAGTTCCATCAAACACGGGGCAAGCAGCGGAGACTTTGATTATCCCTGCAGTCGACATAGCTAAAACTCCAGGTGGTTAAACCGAATCACCACGAACAAGGGAGTACCTTGCTCGATACCAATTGAAAGTGCTAGTTATCGACTAGAGGGGGGTGAATAGGCGATTTTTAGGAAAGTCTTCAAAACGTGAAAGTTTCGAAGACAAACAACAGAAATGACCTAATTGATATGCAGTGGAAGATAGACTACAACAAGCAAACCATTGTCAAGTATGCTGTAATGAGAAAGTACAAAGACTAATAGCTGCTTAGTAGTAAGGATCAGGATGGAAGATAGTATGAAGGCAACCAACGATAGTAGTCAAGCAATGAAGCCAAACAGGTACGACAAATAGGCAATGACTTCACGAAGACAAACTCTAAGTAAAGGGAGGGAGAGGATAGAACCGGTCACTTGTTGGAGACATAGGATTTGTTGGACCGGTTCGATTCTTTGTGACAAGCTATGCGTCTGGTTAGGGAGGCTGAGATTCAACTCAGAAGACCGCGTCTTCACCTTATTCCCCTTGAGCTAAGAACACACAGTCCTCGCCCAATCACTCTGGTAAGTCTTCAAGGTAGTATCCTAAACCTTCACAGACTTCGTTCACCGGCGATCCACAATGACTCTTGGAAGCTCAGAACGCGACGCCTAACCGGCTGGAGGATTCACAGTCCTCAAGTGTAATAAGTCTACAGGTCACGCAGACAGAAAGACATCAGTGATGCCTAACACTCTTAGGCTCTGGGTGTTTGGCTTTGTCCTCGCAAGTTTCTCTCTCTCAAAGGCTTGAGGTGGGTTGCTCTCAAATGACAAAAGCCGTGCACTAACTACGAGCAGCCACCAATTTATGGTGTAGGGGTGGGCTATTTATAGCCACTAGGCAACCCGACCTGATATGTCCGAAATGACCCGTGGTCACTAAGGCCGACACGTGTTCCAACGGTCAGATTTCAAACACACACCACGGCAACTTTACTTGGGCTACAAGCAAAGCCGACTCATCCGACTCTGGATAAGATTTGCTCTCATTGTCTTCGCTCGAAGACATAGGATTTAGGTTGAGCATCACTTGGTCATTACTGAATTTGTTCACTTGGACCCCACTTAACGATGCGATGGTTCCTATGACTCAACATAGAAGAAAGCGAAACAACGAAGCGACAACGTCTTGGCTCCATAGTCTTCACTCAATGTCTTCTCTTGTCATAGTCTTCAATATGAATACCTTCATATACCACCATTGTCTTCAATGTCTTCATACATTTTAGGGGTCATCTCCGGTAGGTAAACCGAATCAATGAGGGACACTACCTGTGTTATCCTGCAATTCTCACAAACACATTAGTCCCTCAACCAAATTTGTCGTCAATACTCCAAAACCAACTAGGGGTGGCACTAGATGCACTTACAAACGCCAACAATGAAGAAGGCCAAGAAGAAGAACAAGATGAAGAATATGTTCAACGAAGACCCAAGCAAAAGCTTTCACGAGTTCGAGCAAGAATTGCTAAAGATCATCCCGTCGAGCAAATCTACAGTGACATTCAAACCGGGAGAATCACTCGCTCTAAAACTCGTTTAGCTAACTTTTGTGAAAACTATTCTTTCATCTCTAGCATTGAACCTATGAAGGTTGAAGAAGCAACTGAAGATCCGGATTGGATAAATGCTATGCATGAAGAGCTACATAATTTTGAGAGGAACCAAGTTTGGACATTGGTTGAGAAGCCCGACAACAACCATAACATCATCGGTACCAAATGGGTATTTCGCAACAAGCAAGATGAAGATGGACAAGTAGTTCGCAACAAAGCACGTCTCGTTGCCCAAGGCTACACACAATTCGAAGGTATGGACTATGGTGAGACTTGTGCTCCCGTTGTTAGACTTGAGTCCATTCGCATCTTACTTGCCTATGCTAATCATCATGATATCACCTTGTACCAAATGGACATTAAAAGTGCTTTTCTAAATGGTGAAATGGAGGAGGAAGTTTATGTTAAACAACCTCCCGGCTTTGTCAATCCTAAGAAACCCAATCATGTTTACAAACTTCACAAAGCTCTTTATGGTCTTAAACAAGCTCCTACAGCTTGGTATAAATGCTTGACCAAATTCCTTATTGAAAAAGGCTTTGAAATTGGGAAAATTGATTCTACTCTTTTTAATAAAAGGGTTAATGGAGAACTATTTGTGTGCCAAATCTATGTTGATGATATTATATTTGGTTCAACTAACCCTCTTTTTAGTGAAAAGTTTGGGAAGCTAATGTCGGAGAAGTTTGAGATGTCTATGATGAGTGAACTCAAATTCTTTCTTGGTTTGCAAATCAAGCAAACTAAGGAAGGAACCTTTGTCTCTCAAACGAAGTACACTAAGAACTTATTCAAGAAGTTCAATATGCAAGAGTGCAAAGGTATGTCTACACCCATGCCTACTAGACTTGACCAAAGATGGTGAACCGGTTGATCAAAAGGTTTATCGCTCTACGATTGGTTCATTGTTATATCTATGTGCTTCACGTCCCGATATCATGCTAAGTGTGTGCATGTGTGCAAGATATCAAGCTGCTCCTAAAGAATGTCATCTTAAGGCCGTGAAAAGGATAGTGAGATACTTAATCCATACACCAAATTTTGCCATTTGGTATCATAAGAGGGCCTCTTTCGATCTTGTTGGCTATTCCGACTCGGACTATGCCGGAGACAAGGTTGATAGAAAGTCCACTTGGTACTTGTCAATTTTTGGTAGATCTCTTGTGTCTTGGTCCTCCAAGAAACAAAACTTCGGTATCCTTATCCACCGCCAAGCGGAATACATTACCGCTGGTTCATGTTGTGCTCAATTACTTTGGATGACCCAAACTCTTAAAGATTATGGGATATATGTGAAACATGTTCCATTGCTTTGTGACAATGAAAGTGCTATCAAAATTGGTCATAATCCTGTGCAACATTCTCGAACTAAGCATATTGAAGTTCGTCATCATTTCATTCGAGATCATGTTGCTAAGGGTGACATTGGTCTTAAGCATGTTCGCACCGAAAAGCAATTAGCGGATATATTCACAAAACCTCTTGATGATAAAGTGTTTTGCATGTTGAGAGGAGAATTGAATATCATTGATGCTTCAAACTTGGAGTAGAAACTCCATTGGATACATGCAAGACATGACCTTATGACTAATCCATGATATCTCTCTTATGAAGAATATATTATATCTTGGATATATTTGCATCTTGCATGTTATCTAACCCATGTAGGTACTTGGTTGAAACAAATTCCATGAGATTGTAAACCACTCACATCTTGAGCAATCTCTACATCACCAAGTCTCTACACTATGGTGGTTGAAGTCAAGGAAGCACGGAATCTTTCGAATATCCTTTGAAAAACTCAATGATTGAACTTCATGATTAAATTCTCTTTTACATAAGTGCTACTCCTTGCAAGAACTAACCCATGTAGGTAGATGGACTCAAATTCCAAGTGGTGCTTCCAACTCTTAATGAGCTACATCAACCTTGAGCAACCCACACAAGTTCAACTACATGGTCAACACCACCAACCAAGGTATGTCATTCCATCTTAGAGAAGCTTTACTCCAAGACATGAGCTAAAGCAACTCAACAAGATGTGAATACATAAAAATGCTTAAACGAAAAATGGTAACCCCATTTTGAGCTTAAACGATGAGTATGACCTATGATCAAGTGATCTCACTTGACTCCTAAGTCAATATACTCTAACATAGGCGACTTTGTCGCCGACCATCTCTAGATGAAGTTCTCTTATGTTCTTTTCTGTGTTTGTGCATTTGTCTCATGCATATTTGTTTCCCCTTTCAAAAAAAACTTCATCTAGATTTATGTTTGTTCTGCATTTTCTGCATCCAATTCCTTGCAAATCTTTGTGAGATCTTACTAGTCTAGAGAGCTGAGTTGACAAGTGTTTTCTCTGTGATGAACTCGGTTTCACCGATTTGTTGTTTTCGGTCCAACCGAATTCTTTCGGTACAACCGAAGCATACCACTCAGTGCCACCGATTTCACAACAGGAAAAACAGGTTGCCACTTATTCCGTGTTTCTTCTGATCCAGCTCCACTCAATGAATCTTGTCCTCTACAAGCATCACATTTTTATCATTGATTTGCGCTGTGTCTCAAGGACCAAATCCATTCGATAGATTCCAGAAAGCCCTTCTTGGAAATTGATGTCAAAGGGGGAGAGAGAGATCACATCAAAGCTTATCATTTAGAGAGAGATCACATCAGAGAAAGAGTATATCACCTTCTTTAGGGGGAGAGAGATCCTCAAGGGGAGAGAGAGATCTCCAGGGGGAGAGAATACTTGAGTAGAAAGTATTTCTCAAGGATCCCAGATGCTTGGTGTTCAAGAGGAGAGATGCCACATGTCTTCTTGAGGGGAGAGACATGTTCATATGATCTTTTGTGCTTATTTGCATTAGTTTGCATGAGCTCTGTTCATTTATATCTTTCAGCTCTGATTTTACATTCCCTATCTTCTCCCAGTATCCCATGCTAGATTCAGGGGGAGCAAGACTTCTAAGGGAAAGAAATCATTTAAATTCATTGCATATCTTTACTCTTGGGGACATGACTAATCAATTGTGGTACTTAGTACTCACTCTCTACATGTCATCCCAGTCTTGGTATTCTTTTGGTTTCTTCTGTTTGCTCTGGCTAGTAGGTGCATCTGTGTTATCTAACCTTGTTTACGCATGAGTTCATTCCATCCTAAGCCAACTCAAGACTACAAGGTAAGTATATGCATCACAATCATGTGTATGAGGAATTCTTGTTGATGTACATACTGTTTGCAAGAAGGACTCATGGGCATGAAGGTATTTTCCTTAATATTCTTTGCTCTGATGCATATGGCCAAGATACATGTAACACATTGCCTGCTCTATCATGGTCATGCTCTCACATGCTTTTATATTCCATACTCACATGATTGCATACATGTAGGGGGAGCCTATGCTTGTTACATATCCTTCCAAAGCTTTACTTGCTATTCTTTATATCTTTATCTAAAGCTTTGATGTATGTTGTCATCAATTACCAAAAAGGGGGAGATAGAAAGCACAAGTGCTCCCTAGGTGGTTTTGGTAATTAATGTCAACATATCTCTTGTTGGACTAACACTTTTATCTAGTATGTTTCAGATAAGTTCAACAATGGAGTGGCATGGACTAAAGGATGTGGCAACTCCTTCAAGATGCTAAGGATAAAGCATTGGTTAAAGCTTCAAGCTCGAGACTCTTCATTTTACTTTTTAGTGGTCCAAGATCACATTGAGTCTATAGGAAAAGCCAATACTATCAAGGAGGGATGAGGTGTTTCTTAATGAGCCTCTTGCTTCATGCGCTTAATGATATGCTCCAAAACCCTCAGCCACTTTCTCACATCCACATATGTCCTAAACCTAAAAGTCAAACTGCCCCATTGCCGATTCTTTCTATCCGGCGCCACCGAGTTTTGATGTCTTAGCCACTGCCACAAACCCTAAGCAAATCGGTCTCACCAATAGGGATCTCGGTCTCACCGAGATGGGATTGTAATCTCTCTGTGTATGTCCATTACCAAAATCGGTCTCACCGAGTTTGTGCAATCGGTACTACCGAGATTACAATGCAAACTTTCTGGTTAGCTTATTACCAAAATCGGTCCCACCGAGTTTGAGTAATCGGTCTCACCGAGTTTGCCTGACCAACTCTCTGGTTAGCTTATTACCAAAATCGGTCCCACCGAGTTTGTGTAATCGATCTCACCGAGATTACGTTATGCCCTAACCCTAACCATATCGGTCCTACCGAGATGCATGTCGATCCACGAAAATCCTAACGGTCACTAGGTTTACTAAATTGGTGCGACCGAGTGCATTGAATCGGTCCCACCGAGTTTGGTAAATTGTGTGTAACGGTTATATTTTGTGTGGAGGCTATATATACCCCTCCACCTCCTCTTCATTCGTCGAGAGAGCCATCAGAACAAGCTTACACTTCCAGCATCCTATTTCTGAGAGAGAACTACCTACTCATGTGTTGAGGCAAAGATATTCCTTTCCTACCATATGAATCTTGATCTCTAGCCTTCCCCAAGTTGCTTTCCACTCAAATCTTCTTTCCACCAGATCCAAATCCTATGAGAGAGAGTTGAGTGTTGGGGAGACTATCATTTGAAGCACAAGAGCAAGGAGTTCATCATCAACGCACCATTTGTTACTTCTTGGAGAGTGGTGTCTCCTAGATTGGCTAGGTGTCACTTGGGAGCCTCCGACAAGATTGTGGAGTTGAAGCAAGGAGTTTGTAAGGGCAAGGAGATCGCCTACTTCGTGAAGATCTACCGCTAGTGAGGCAAGTCCTTCGTGGGCGGCGGCCATGGTGGGATAGACAAGGTTGCTTCTTCGTGGACCCTTCGTGGGTGGAGCCCTCCGTGAACTCAGCATAACCGTTACCCTTCGTGGGTTGAAGTCTCCATCAACGTGGATGTGCGATAGCACACCTATCGTAACCACGCCAAAACATCTGTGTCTCCAATTGCGTTTGAATCCTCCAAACCCTTCCCTTTACATTCTTGCAAGTTGCATGCTTTACTTTCCGCTGCTCATATACTCTTTGCATGCTTGCTAGATATGTATTGTGAATGTTGAAATTGTACCTAAACTCCACTTAAACCAAAAAAGATTAAAAACTGCGTCTTTGGTACTTAGGGTCTAATCACCCCCCTCCCCCCTCTAGACACCTCTTCTCAAGATCCTACAGCGAGGCCGAGGAGCGTGAAGGAGGGTCGCCGGCGAGGAGGCGGCGGCGCTGCAAGCAAGGAGTGAAGATTTCAACTTGGAAACGAAGGCGGAAAGAGAAGAAATGTGGCTTTTGGTAAGGGGGAGGGGGCGGGGAGGTAGATATTTCCGCGGAAGCCAAAAATTTGGAATCGCTTCAGCCAAAAAACTGGCGCGCAAAGTGTCATGAGACACGGTCCCTTATTGAGCGTATGCGATATGTGAACATCACAAATGCAGATAGCTTAACCCGTGTGTGTTGAGTTTGAACGTCAACAATTTTGGTTCGAATTTCCCTGGTTACAGTGGTCATCCACATCATTGCATAATTTGGGTACACAAAGGAGACTAATTGTGTGCGATCTACTTGATTTATAGTACTATACACTGACGCTGCTCCAAGATATTTTGTGTTGCATCTCACACGGTTGGTGATAATAAACTGTGTGTGATCTACTTGATTTATCGTCTTGATCATTTGAATTACGTAATGGGGTCACAGCTACAAAGGATGGTGTTTGAATTGTTAGAACTTTTATCTGCAGTGAACATGGAACTATAGGTGTGTCGTCAAAAAAATTGGAATTATTCAGGATTCATTTATACATTTTTATACATTAATGGGTTTTCCAGGCATTTTATGCGCATAATTCAAATTTGAACAACATGCACATGCTCCAGTGCATATAAACTTATTAAAAAATCAAATATGTGTCCTTGGTTGCATGCTTAGGTCCCATGCAAGAAATGGGAATGAATTTCAAACACCCTGCCACCGTCACTCGGCGCAAACATTGAGATACCTGGTTTTTAAATTCTAGTAAATCCAAACTCGTCTGAAATTCATGAAACTTGGCATGCTATCATGTAGCGGCATCAACATGCCGTGGTAAAAATTTTGTCCCATTTTGGGCAGGTTTGGGTATAAGCTTCTCACAAACTAGAGCTTCTCACAACAAGCGTGATGGTTTCGGTAGGGAACGTGCCACCTTTGGAGACGAAACAATGTCCATTGCCTCTTATGGCTTTCTAAAATTTTCGAGTGTCAACATAGAACAACAAGAGTGTTGTGTTCAATCTGGAATTTCCAGGCTTCGTTTGGACACTTTTATGCATTAACTGAGTGTTCAATGCATTTATGTGCATAATTCAAGTTTGAACTACATGCACATGCTCCAGTGCATATAAATTGGTTGAAAAATCAAATATGTGTCCTTGGGTGCATGCTTAGGTCCCATGCAAGAAATGGGAATGGATTTCAAACACCAAGGCACCGTTGATTCTTTGGCAAAACATTGAGAGGCCTGGTTTTTAAATTCTAGTAAATCCAAAACTAAATGCAGAAACTCATGAAACTTGGCATGCTATCATGGAGCAGCATCAACATGCCCTGGTACAAACTTTGTCCCATTTGGGGCAGGTTTGGGTATATGCTTCTCACAAACTAGAGCTTCTCACAACAAGCATGATGGTTTTCGGTAGGGAACGTCCCACCTTTGGGGACGAAACGATATCCATTGCCTCTTATTGCTTTCAATTTTTTTCTCGTGTCAACATAGAACAACAAGAGTGTTGTGTGAATTTTTGTGGTTTTTCCGGGTTCGTTTGGACATTTTTATGCATTAACTAAGTTTTCAATGCATTTATGTGCATAATTCAAATTTGAACTACATGCACATGCTCCAGTGCATATAAATTGGTTGAAAAATCAAATATATGTCCTTGGGTGCATGCTTAGGTCCCATGCAAGAAATGGGAATGAATTTTAAACACCAGGGCACCGTTGATTGCCGACAAAACATTGAGATGCCTGGTTTTTAAATTCTAGTAAATCCAAAACTCATATGAAATTCATGAAACTTGGCATGCTATCATGGAGCGGCATCAACATGCCGTGGTACAAATTTTGTCCTTCTGGGGCAGGTTTGGGTATATGCTTCTCACAAACCGGAGCTTCTCACAACAAGCATGATGGTTTTCGATAGGGAACGTCCCACCTTTGGGGACGAAACGATATCCATTGCCTCTTATTGCTTTCAATTTTTTTCTCGTGTCAACATAGAACAACAGGAGTGTTGTGTGAATTTTTGTGATTTTTCGGGGTTCGTTTGGACATTTTTATGCATTAACTGAGTTTTCAATGCATTTATGTGCATAATTCAAATTTGAAACATGCACATGCTCCAGTGTATATAAATTGGTTGAAAAATCAAATATGTGTCCTTGGGTGCATGCTTAGGTCCCATGCAAGAAATGGGAATGAATTTCAAACACCAGGGCACCGTTGATTGCAGGCAAAACATTGAGATGCCTATTCTAGTAAATCCAAAATTCTGTTAACCATTGACGTGACGGCACGTGTCTTGGTTTTAATGGCTACAGGAGGTGCCGTGCGGACAGCTGCTTGACCTTGGTGAGCAGAGGCGTCTGCGCGTCCGGTCTGTGGTGACCGAGAGGCGTGCAAGCTGTCCTCGAGTGCGCAGGTTCACCCTGAAGCGTGTGAGTTGTAAGCTGCGCAGGCTCACTGGGAAGCGAGCCCTTTGACTTCCATGACCGCCCGCCTTGCTCGCATCCTCTCCATTAATGGCGCCCAAGCCGTAGTTTAATTCGCTTTTTAAATATAAAACATTCATCGCAAATGTTTTAGTTAGAACACCCGTATGCAAACCGACAACTTCCCAGGAAGCCAAGAGAAAATGTGCCGAGCAGGATTTCTGCAGCTCTTGATCGCAAACAATTTAGATAGAACACCCGTATGCAAAGTGAGAGTAGCGCAGGATTTGTTCATCCCTTCAGCATAAGCGGTTGTTTTGGATGACCCGTGTGCAACCACGTACAAACAATTTGGTAAGATTTGCATCTGTCATATTGGATATGTTGTCATTTGTCAAACTGGAAAGATTTACATTTGTTGATCTAGTAACGTTGCCATTTGTCAATCCTTGCAACACTACAATTTGTCAAAATATGCAGCTAGAAATCATTAGCACTATGTAATTTTTGCAACTAAAAGTCAGTAGTTAAGCATAGATTTCATTCATAGATTAAGCAGTCGTTCTTAATTTATACAAACAGTTCAACTCGACACCTGAACCGACCAAAATTCTCCCCAATTGTTGCCAACCACGTACTGAAATAGCTAGTTCAACTATATATACTAGCTAATTTTAAGTACGTTGTACGGTCGACCACACATCTATAGTCGGATGAATCGAACAAAATAGCCCCTAAATAGTACTACTACCACGGAGGGCTTTGTGCTACTTCGGCAGCCTCTCCTCTGCCGGCGCTCGATAAGAGGCGAGAGGAGGAGGAGGAGCCTACCGGCGAGGTGGACAAATGCAATCTGATTACTGCCCGCTGCTGCATGTTCAGCGGCCTTCGCCCAGCTCGAGCATACTGCCGCTCCAGATGATCCCTCTCGAAGCGGCCAAACTGCTTGTAGATCTCCTGATTCCTTGCCTCTGATCAGCGTGTGCTGCGGCCACTGCTGCGGTAAGGCTGTTTGCATGTTCGACGAGGCGCTCCTCCTCCTCCCGCAGGAACTCGATGTAGCGTGCAAGGTCGCTGACGCACGTGCGGCCCTCCACCTCTGCCTCCCTCCTTCGAGCGGCGGTAGCGGAGCGGGTGATGATCCCAGCGGTCGATGGTGGGCTGGCGGCCACGGTAGCCGAAGATGGGGTGGCGGCCACGACCACCACCTCCCGCCTTCGGGCCCAGGTGGCGAAGCGAGTGATGGCCACGGTGGTCGGCAATGGGGTGGCGGCCACCTCCCGCCTTCGGGTCGTGGCGGCGGAGCAGGAGATGGCCCTGGCTTTCGACGGTGGTGTGCTGGCAACGGTAGCCGGCAACAGCTGCCGACGGGCAGCAGTGGTGGAGCGTGTTGTGGCTGTTCCGCGCACACCCAACAGGGACGCCACGCGCACTACACTACGCCGGGGTCTGTGCCGCCGCCGCGGTGTAGCCTCCCAGCTGGAGCTGTCCTCTGATGATGACGGAGTGGCTGAGCGACGATGACGGACCGGTGCCATTGGAGATTGTGGGAGAAGCACACGAGATAAGCTACAGGGAGGGAGGGGAAAATGCGACGCAGGACTCGCCGACCGTGAGGGTTTTTATAGCAGGCCGGCAAGCATTGGAATTTTGGGGGATTTCACCGAGTCGGGCGGGATGCTTGCGCGGAAACCTACGAGGTTGCGTGGGAACGGGCTCACCGATGATTCATTGGCACGATCGTTTGGCAAAAAGAACGCCGCCGCGCGCTGCGCAAGCTTGCGTTGTAAGCCGTCTGCGGCAGCGAGGTGACAAGACATGCGAGAGGAGGACAAGAGGACATGTACACATACAGTTAATAAAAAAACGTTTGCGATTTACTTACCTACTATAACCCCGTCCTGGTTTATAAGTAGGATTTAACTAATAAAATACGAATGCATGTTGATACGTCCCCATCGTATCTACTTTTCCAAACACTTTTGCCCTTGTTTTGGACTCTAACTTGCATGATTTGAATGGAACTAACCGGTTGTGCTGTTTTCAAAGAATTGCCATGGTGTTCTTTTTTGTGCCGAAATAAAAGTTCTCGGAATGACCTGAAACTTCACGGAGAATATTTTTGGAATATATAAAAATTACTGGCGAAAGAATCAAGGTCAGGGGGCCCACACCCTGTCCACGAGGATGGGAGGCACGACCCCTGCCTCGTGGGCCCCCTGGTGCTCCACCGACCTCAACTCCAACTCCATATATTCACGTTCAGGGAGAAAAAAATCAGAGAGAAGGATTCGTCGCGTTTTACGATACGGAGCCACCGCCAAGCCCTAATCTCTCTTGAGAGGGCTGATCTGGAGTCCGTTCGGGGCTCCGGAGAGGGGAGTCCGTCGCCATCGTCATCATCAACCTTCCTCCATCACCAATTTCATGATGCTCACCGCCGTGCGTGATTAATTCCATCATAGGCTTGCTAGACGGTGATGGGTTGGATGAGATTTTCCATGTAATCGAGTTAGTTTTGTTAGGATTTGATCCCTAGTATCCATTATGTTCTGAGATTGATGTTGCTATGACTTTTCTATGCTTAATGCTTGTCAGTCGGGCCCGAGTGCCCTGATTTCAGATCTGAACCTATTAGGTTTTCATGAATATATGTGAGTTCTTGATCCTATCTTGCAAGTCTATAGTCACCTATTATGTGTTATGATCCGTTAACCCCGAAGTGACAATAATCGGGACCATTATCGGTGATGACTGTAGTTTGAGGAGTTCATGTATTCACTAAGTGTTAATGCTTTGGTCCGGTACCCTATTAAAAGGAGGCCTTAATATCCCTTAGTTTCCAATAGGACCCCGCTGCCACGGGAGGGTAGGACAAAAGATGTCATGCGAGTTTTTTCCATAAGCACGTATGACTATATTCAGAATACATGCCTACATTACATTGATGAACTGGAGCTAGTTTTGTGTCACCCTATGTTCTAACTATTGCATGAGGAATCGCATCCGGCATAATTATCCATCACTGATCCAATGCCTACGAGCTTTTCACATATTGTTCTTTGCTTAGTTACTTTGTCGTTGCCACTGTTACAATTACTACAAAACTGCTACTGTTACTTTTGCTACCGTTACTGTTACTTCCATACTACTTTGCTACTAAATACTTTGCTGCAGATCTTAAGTTATCCAGGTGTGGTTGAATTGACAACTCAACTTCTAATACTTGAGAATATTCTTTGGCTCCCCTTGTGTCGAATCAATAAATTTGGGTTGAATACTCTACCCTCGAAAACTGTTGCGATCCCCTATACTTGTGTGTTATCAAGACTATTTTCTGGCACCTTTGCCGGGGAGCATAGCTCAATTCTTTGAGTCACTTGGGATTTATATATGATGGTCACTATGAGGAACTTGAAAGACGAAAGAAGTAAGATTTTCCCCTCAACTACGAGGGGAGGTAAGGAAGCGCCATCTAGCTCTGCATTTGATTCACCTTACATTTTGAGTAAGCTTGCGATGCCTAAACACCTTACGCTATTAATTACGATATGTCGCATGTTATTGATGATGCCACTTCTGTTTTGCATGATACTTATGATGAAACTACTTCTATGCTTGATACTACTGTGCCATTAGGTGAATTTCTTGATGAACAACTTGCTAGGGCTAGAGAGAATGAAATTATTGAAACTGATAACATCGATGAAAGTGATGATGAAGATTCCCCCCTAGATATGAATTGTCTGTTGTGCCTGAGGGTTATGTTATGGATGAAGAAACTGCTAGAGACTTTATTGCTTGTAATGATAAATATGATCTTAAGAAATTGTTAGCTAAGCTGAAAGAAAAATCTTTGAATGCTAGAATGAAATATGACCCTGCTTTTGCTACTTCACCTATACGTATTCTTGATAAGGATTATGATTTCTCTGTTGATCCTGAGATAATTACTTTGGTTGAATCTGATCCTTTTATGGGTATGAATCTGAAACTATTGTGGCACATCTTACTAAATTGAATGATATAGCCACCATGTTCACTAATGATGAGAAAATTCGCTACTACTATATCCTTAAATTATTTCCGTTCTCATTAAAGGGTGATGCTAAAACATGGTTTAATTATCTTGATCCTCGTTGTGTGCGTAGTCCCCAGGATATGATTTATTACTTCTCTGCTAAATATTTCCCCGCTCATAAGAAACAAGCTGCTTTAAGGATATATATAATTTTGTGCAAATTGAAGAAGAGAGTCTCCCACAAGCTTGGGGGAGGCTTCTCCAATTACTTAATGATTTGCCTGATCATCCTCTCGAGAAAAATGAAATACTTGATATCTTTTATAATGGACTAATCGATGCTTCCAGAGACCACCTGGATAGTTGTGTTGGTTGTGTTTTCAGGGAATGAACTGTTGATCAAGCTGAATTGCTATTGAATAATATGTTGACTAATGAAAATAATTGGACACTTCCTGAACCAACTCCTAAGCCAACTCCGAAGAAAAGGGGTATTCTATTTCTCAGTCCTGAAGATATGCAAGAGGCAAAGAAATCTATGAAAGAAAAGGGTATTAAAGCCGAAGATGTTAAGAATTTACCACCTATTGAAGAAATACATGGTCTTGATAACCCGACACAGGTAGTAAATGTAAATTCTCTCTATAAATTTGATGGAGGTGATATTCCTCCTTATAAGTCTGCTAGCCAATGCTTAGATGAGTTTGATAATTTTATTGTTAAACAAGAAAACTTCAATGCTTATGTTGGTAGACAAATGAAACACAATGCTTATATGATTGAACACTTGAGTGATTATATGTCTAGAGTTAAAGGTGAACTTAAGCTCATTAGTAAACATGCTTATATGGTTACCACTCAAGTAGAACAAGTGCTTAAAGCTCAAAATGATTTGCTCAATGAATTAAATAATAAGAAAAATGATAATGTTGTTATAATTGTGACCATAGGGGGTAAAATGACTCAGGAACCTTTGTATCCTGAAGGACACCCTAAGAGAATTGAGCAAGATTCTCAGAGAACTAATGTTGACGCACCTAGTCCTTCTAAAAGGAAGAAAAAGAAAAATGATAGGACTTTGCATGCTTCTAGTGAACCTGTTGTAGACACACGAGAATCCCAATGATATTTCTATTTCTAATCTTTGAAACACAATCTGGTAATGAACATGAACCTAGTGATAATATTAATGATGATGTTCATGTTTATGCTCAACCTAGCAATAACAATGATGTAGAGATTGAACCTGTTGTTGATCTTGATAACCCACATCAAAGAATCAACATTATGATAAGAGAGACTTTGTTGCTAGGAGGCACGGTAAAGAAAGAGAACCATGGGTTCAGAAACCCATGCCTTTTCCTCCTAAACCTTCCAAGAAAAAGGATGATGAGGATTTTCAGTAGCTTTCTGAAATGATTAGACCTATCTTTTTGCGTGTCGTTTGGTGATATGCTTAAAATGAATCTTTATGCTAAGTACATGAAAGACATTGTTACAAATAAAAGAAAGATACCGAAGCTGAAATTTCCACCATGCTTGCTAATTATAATTTTAAAGGTGGAATACCAAAGAAACTTGGAGATCCAGGAGTACCAACTATACCTTGCTCCATTAAAAGAAAATATGTTAGAACTGCTTTATGTGATCTTGGAGCCGGTCTTAGTGTTATGCCTCTCTCTTTATATCATAGACTTGATTTGAATAAGTTGACACCTACTGAAATATCTTTGCAAATGGCTGATAAATCAACTGCTATACATCGGTATTTGTGAGGATGTGCATTTTGTGGTTGCAAACGGTACTATTTTAACGGGCTTTGTTATTCTTGATATTCCCGAGGACGATAGTATGTTGATTATCCTTGGTAGACCCTTTTTGAATACTGCAGGGGTTGTTAATGATTGCAACAAAGGCAATGTCACTTTTCATGTTAATGGTAATGAGCATATGGTACACTTTTGTCGATGTACAAAAAGAGGGGTACACTTTTTGTACCCCTATATCTGTGCACGGGCAGTCTGAGCCGCGGGCACCACCACACTGAGCAAGGCAAGGGAGGTGAGCCAAGGTAAGGCTGAAGCTC
This sequence comes from Aegilops bicornis, assembly GCA_021605145.1. Taxonomy (NCBI): domain Eukaryota; kingdom Viridiplantae; phylum Streptophyta; class Magnoliopsida; order Poales; family Poaceae; genus Aegilops; species Aegilops bicornis. Next base: position 602,537,557 of record CM038670.1, read on the forward strand.
GAAAGGAGCAGGACGACGCCAAGACCAAAGACCACAAAGAGCAAAGGGGACGAAGCGGACTCCCCCGGCGAGATCCTTGCCGGGAGGCGGTTTTAGCAAACCCGGCAAGGCCCTTGCAGGCTGCTCGCCCACACCTACTGAGCGAATCACCCTTGAGTCCACTGCCCCCATGGGGCAAGGATTCAGGAGACATCCCGTGGTGGCATGCAGATCTTTGTGAAGATATTCAAGATCGGATACACACCATAGAAGATGGCGACCCTTGGCGGGATCCCAGCCAAGGAGGACCACAAGGCCCCAGCAAGAGCCTTGCGGGATGACAGCAGCGCCCGACAAGACCCTTAGCCGGGGCCCGGCAAAACCCTTGCCGGGAACACCCGAAGGGCCACCATCGGACCCATGCCACACCCCCCACCACCACCGTTCGCATGCAGCTGCCGACCCAACCAGTTGGGCAGGCACCTGCGTGGCAGCAAGCAGGATCTTCGTGGAGACCCACAATTGCGCCACCTCAGCTGCCTGCCTGCCTACATGGCACCATGGGCACCGCTGGCTAGGGCGCATGTCAACACGAGAGGGAGCGGCGACGGACGAGACAGAGCTCTCCCCCGTCCCCGATAAAGCAAGGACACCTAATCCAGACGCATTAAATGCGCCTTGTCATGTAATGCGAGGATAAACTTCGCATCACTGTACCCTTTCCACCTTCATGTGCCACTGTGGCAATCCCTTTCTCTATAAAAGGAGGCCCAAAGGCGACCAGGAGGAGGATTCGACTTTGGAGCTCCTCACGCCCCATTGCTAGCCCAAGAACACAGATAAACAAACCACCAAAGCAGGAGTAGGGTTTTACGCATCCTCGCGGCCCGAACACAGATAAAGAAACCGTGTGCTATCTGTTTGATCCGCTCTTCTCACGACCCCGCGCCCCGCAACCGTAGTAGGGATTCTCGTGATCCCATAGGTCTCGTCCTCGCACCGACATCTTTGGCGCGCCAGGTAGGGGGCGCAGTTGTGAGAATCGGCTCTAGCAGTTAGTTCGACGCTTCTTCATCGTCATGGCGCCCAAGAAGAAGACAACGGTGGCGGTTGGCCCGTCGGAGGCCGGACATCCCGTCCTGGTGCGGGCGAGCAGCGGACCGGTCGCAGAAAGGACCCGGGGCGTCGTTCGCGAACACCAACACCGTCCCAGCAGCCGAAATTTGGGAGGCGGCGATGTTCGTGTGCCTGGTAACAGGCCGCACGCAGCCAAATCCAAAGACGGAACCAGGCCCTCCGCGGGTGGCGCGGGGCCTTCCAAAATCGCTGCCACCCCGCCCGAAGGCGACGCGAGGGCTTACAAGACTCCCACGCCGGCGCCGACGGCGCGCTCCTCTCAAGCGGCCCGCGACGAACGGCGTGATCGCGCAGAGGACCCCGGACGTCGCCGCGGAAAGAGCCCCGAGCGCCACTCCCGGGATTTAGAAGACATGCCTGCTCGCCGAGGCGCTGGTGGAGATGGCATGCGACCGCGGGGTCGTGATAGAGCTCCTTTTGACATGGTCAGAAGTCGAAGCGCGTCGCGATCCGTGCAGGTTTCGCTGCCACCAACGCCAGCAAAAGCCCTGGCGCACGCGTAGTTGCTCTTTGATTTTCCTCCCACTACGGGGAAACTCGACGAATGGAGAGCCACTATCCAAAGCCTTGTTGCGGTGGCCAACAAAGATGACCCAAGTCCGGTGGAGCCCCCGGGTCGACGATCCGACGGAGTCCCACGCACCAGTGGTAGGAGAGCCGGCAGCGCCGCGACCACGGTGCACTCGCCTCCTCCTCGCCTGTTGCCGCGGACGCCAGCCCGTCGCGATGTTACAGGCGACGAAATCTCCATAGCATCGTCCGACCCGCGGGCCCACTGTGACCAGCGCCAAGTTCTTCGGGAACGAAAACATGAAGATGCTCGAACCACTATCGAGCGTCGGCGCGGAGCGCGCCACCAATCGAGCAGCGAGCAGGGCCTGCTGTGAGCCACCCGACACCGGGAGCCACAGGCCTACCTTACGAGGTAGGCTGTCCGGCTTTTACCCATGAGCTGCACAGTTCCAGTGGCCCACTCACCGCACCTTCAAGCCTGACGTGGGCGAGAAGTACAGCGGCAAGACCCACCCGTCCGAGTTCCTCAGCATCTACACCATCGCGATGCAAGCTGCCGGAGCCCGCGACGATAAGAGGGAAGGAAGTACCCCGGCGAAGATGCCGGCGTGGAAACCGACTCCTTGGATGAGGATATTGTTGGGGAACGTCGAATAAAATAAAATTTTCCTACGTTCACCAAGATCCATCTAGAGTTCATCTAGCAACGAGAGAGAGAGAGATGCATCTACATACCCTTGTAGATCGCGTGCGAAGTGTTCAAGAAGAACGGGGTTGAGGAGTCGTTCTCGTCGTGATCCAAATCACCGGAGATCCTAGCGCCGAGCAGGCGGCACCTCCGCGTTCAACACACGTACGGTCAGTGTGACGTCTCCTCCGTCTTCATCCAGCAAGGGGGAAGGAGAGGTTGATGAAGATCCAGCAGCACGACGGCATGGTGGTGGATGCAGCAGGACTCTGGCAGGGCTTCGCCAAGCAGCTGCGGGAGGAAGAAGAGGTGTAGGAGGGGGAGGGAGGCGCCAAGACTCAGGGTGCAGCTGCCCTCCTCCCCCTCCTTTATATAGGCCCTAGGGGGCGCCCGGCCCGAGATTGAATCTCCCAAGGCGGCGGCCGAGGTGGAGTGCCCCCAAGGCAAGTGGTGCGCCTCCCCCCGCCCTAGGGTTTCCAACCCTAGGCGCAGGGGCCCAAGTGGGGCGCACCAGCCACCGAGGCTGGTTCCTCCCCACTTCAGCCCACAGGGCCCTCCGGGATAGGTGGCCCCCACCACGGTGGACCCGGGACCCTTAGGTGGTCTCGGTACAATACTGGTGACCCCCGAAATTCTCCCGATGGCCAAAATAGCACTTCCTATATATAATTCTTTACCTCCGGACCATTCCGGAACTCCTCGTGACGTCTGGGATCTCATCCGGGACTCCGAACAACACTCGGTTTGCTGCATACTCATATTCATACAACCCTAGCGTCACTGAACCTTAAGTGTGTAGACCCTACGGGTTCGGGAGACATGTAGACATGACCGAGACGGCTCTCTGGTCAATAACCAACAGCGGGATCTGGATCCCCATGTTGGCTCCCACATGCTCCTCGATGATCTCATCGGATGAACCACGATGTCGAGGATTCAAGCAACCCCGTATACAATTCCCTTTGTCAATCAGTATGTTACTTGCCCGAGATTCGATCGTCGGTATCCCAATACCTCGTTCAATCTCGTTACCCGACAAGTCACTTTACTCATCTTAGTAATGCATGATCCCGTGACGGACACTTGGTCACTTTGAGCTCATTATGATGAAGCACTACCGAGTGGGCCCAGTGATACCTCTCCGCCATATGGAGTGACAAATCCCGATCTCGATCCGTGTCAACCCAATGTACACTTTCGGAGATACCTGTAGTGCACCTTTATAGTCACCCGGTTACATTGTGACGTTTGGTACACCCAAAGCACTCCTACGGTATCCGGGAGTTACACGATCTCATGGTCTAAGGAAAAGATACTTGACATTGGAAAAGCTCTAGCAAAAGCGAACTACACGATCTTGTGCTATGCTTAGGATTGGGTCTTGTCCATCACATCATTCTCCTAATGATGTGATCCCGTTATCAATGACATCCAATGTCCATAGTCAGGAAACCATGACTATCTGTTGATCAACGAGCTAGTCAACTAGAGGCTCACTAGGGACATGTTGTGGTCTATGTATTCACACGTGTATTACGATTTCCGGATAATACAATTGTAGCATGAATAAAATACAATTATCACGAACAAGGAAATATAATAATAATCCTTTTATTATTGCCTCTAGGGCATATTTCCAACAGTCTCCCACTTGCGCTAGAGTCAATAATCTAGTTACATTGTGATGAATCGAACACCCAGAGAGTTCTGGTGTTGATCATGTTTTGCTCGCGGAAGAGGTTTAGTCAACTGATCTGCGACATTCAGATCTGTATGCACTTTGCAAATTTCTATGTCTCCATCTTGAACATTTTCACGAATGGAGTTGAAGCGGCAACTTGATGTGCCTGGTCTTCTTGTGAAACACAGGCTCCTTGGCAAGTGCAATAGCTCCGGTGTTGTCACAGAAAAGTTTGATCGGCCCGACGCATTGGTTATGACTCCTAGGTCGGTGATGAACTCCTTCACCCAAATTGCTTCATCGCTGCCTCCAAGGCTGCCATATACTCCGCTTGACACGTAGATCCCGCCACGGCCTCGCTTGCGGTGCACCAGCTCTTGCTCCACCATTCAACATATACACGTATCCGGTTTGTGACTTAGAGTCATCCAGATCTGTGTCGAAGCTAGCATCGACATAACCCTTTAAGACGAGCTCTTCGTCACCTCCATAAACGAGAAACATGTCCTTAGTCCATTTCAGGTACTTCAGGATATTCTTGACCGCTGTCCAGTGTTCTTGCCGGGATTACTTTGGTACCTTCCTACCAAACGTACAGCAAGGTTTACATCAGGTCTGGTACACAGCATGGCATACATAATAGACCCTATTCTTAAAGATCCATTTGTTTTCTATCGCTCGCCGATCATCAGGCAAGTCTGTCAAAGTCCATACTTTGTTTTCATACATGGATCCTATCTCGGATTGCATGGCTTCAAGCCATTTGTTGGAATCTGGGCCCGCCATCGCTTCTTCATAGTTCGAAGGTTCACCTTTGTCCAACAACATGATTTCCGGGACAGGGTTGCCATACCACTCTGGTGTGGAACGTGTCCTGGCGGACCTACGAAGTTCAGTAGTAACTTGATCCGAAGTACCTTGATCATCATCATTCATTTCCTCTCCAGTCGGTGTAGGCACCACAGGAAGATTTTCCTGAGCTGCACTACTTTCCGGTTCAAGAGGTAGTAATTCATCGAGTTCTACTTTCCTCCCACTTACTCCTTTCGAGAGAAACTCTTTTCCAGAAAGGATCCGTTCTTGGCAACAAAGATCTTGCCTTCGGATCTAAGGTAGAAGGTATACCCAATGGTTTACTTAGGGTATCCTATGAAGATGCATTTTTCCGACTTGGGTTCGAGCTTTTCAGGTTGAAGTTTCTTGACATAAGCATCGCATCCCCAAACTTTTAGAAACAACAGCTTAGGTTTCTTCCCAAACCATAATTCATACGGTGTCGTCTCAGCAGTTTAGATGGTGCCCTATTTAAAGTGAATGTAGCTGTCTCTAGAGCGTACCCCCAAAATGATAGCGGTAAATCTGTAAGAGACATCATAGATTGCACCATATCCAATAGAGTGCGATTACGTTCAGACACACCGTTACGCTGAGGTGTCCCAGGCGGCGTGAGTTGTGAAACGATTCCACATTTCCTTAAGTGTGTACCAAATTCGTGACTTAAATATTCTCCTCCACGATCTGATCGCAAGAACTTTATTTTTTGTCACGTTGATTCTCTACCTCATTCTGAAATTCCTTGAACTTTTCAAAGGTCTCGGACTTGTGTTTCATCAAGTAAACATACCCATATCTACTCAAGTCATCGGTGAGAGTGAGAACATAACGATATCCTCCATGAGCCTCAATGCTCATTGGACCGCATACATCGGTATGTATGATTTCCAATAAGTTGGTTGCTTTCGCTCCATTGTTCGGGAGAAGCGGAGTCTTGGTCATTTGCCCATAAGGCATGGTTCGCATGTGTCAAATGATTCATAATCGAGAGACTCTAAAAGTCCATCAGCATGGAGCTTCTTCATGCGCTTGACACCAATGTGACCAAGGCGGCGATTGCCACAAGTATGTGGGACTATCGTTATCAACTTTACATCTTTTGGTATTCACACTATGAATATGTGTAATATTACGTTCGAGATTCATTAAGAATAAACCATTGACCATCGGAGCATGACCATAAAACATATCTCTCATATAAATAGAACAACCATTATTCTCGGATTTAAATGAGTAGCCATCTCGCATTAAATGAGATCCTGATACAATGTTCATGCTCAAACTTGGCACTAAATAACAATTATTGAGGTTTAAAACTAATCCCGTAGGTAAATGTAGAGGTAGCGTGCGAAGCGATCACATCGACCTTGGAACCATTCCCGACGCGCGCATCGTCACCTCGTCGCCCGCTAGTCTCCGTTTATTCCGCAGCTCCTGCTGTGAGTTAAAAATGTGAGCAACGGCACGGTATCAAATACCCGGGACTTACTATGAGTCTTGGTAAGGTACACATCAATTACATGTATATCAAATATACCTTTAGTGTTGCCGGCCTTCTTGTCCGCTAAGTATTTGGGGCAGGTCCGCTTCGATGACCCTTCCCTTTGCAATAAAAGCACTCAGTCTCGGGCTTGGGTCCATTCTTTGACTTCTTCCGGCAATCGGCTTACCGGGCGCGGTAAAATCCTTGTCGTCCTTCTTGAAGTTCTTCTTACCCTTGCCCTTCTTGAACTTAGTGGTTTTATTGACCATCAACACTTGATGTTCCTTCTTGATTTCTACCTATGCTGACTTCAGCATTGAAAATACTTCAGGAATAGTTTTCACCATCCCCTGCATATTGTAGTTCATCACAAAGCTCTTGTAGCTCGGTGGGAGCGACAGAAGGATTCTGTCAATGACCGCCTCGTCCGGGAGGTTAATGTCCAATTTGGGACAAAGGTTGTGCAACCTTGACATTTTGAGTATGTGCTCACCTTGTAACTATTTTCCTCCATCTTACAACTATAGAACTTGTCGAGACTTCATATCTCTCGACCGGGCATGAGCTTGGAAAACCATTTTCAGCTCCTCGAACATCTCATATGCTCCGTGTTGCTCAAAAGCGCTTTTGGAGCCCCGGTTCTAAGCTGTAAAGCATGCCGCATCGAACGAGGGAGTAATCATCGGCGAGACTGCCAAGCGTTCATAACGTCTTGGTTCTCTGGGATAGGTGCTTCACCTAGCGGTGCTTCTAGGACATATTGTTTCTTGGCTGCTATGAGGATGATCCTCAGGTTCCGGACCCAGTCCGGATAGTTGCTGCCATCAACTTTCAGCTTGGTTTTCTCTAGGAACGCGTTGAAGTTCATGGTGACATGAGCGTTGGCCATTTGATCTACAAGACATTTTGCAAAGATTTTAGACTAATGTTCATGACAATTAAGTTCATCTAATCAAATTATTTAATGAACTCCCACTCAGATTTGACATCCCTCTAGTCATCTAAGTGTTACATGATCCGAGTCGACTAGGCCGTGTCCGATCATCACGTGAGACGGACTAGTCATCGTCGGTGAACATCTCCATGTTGATCGTATCTTCTATACGACTCATGTTCGACCTTTCGGTCTCTTGTTTCGAGGCCATGTCTGTACATGCTAGGCTCGTCAAGTTAACCTAAGTGTTTTGCATGTGTAAAACTGTCTTACACCCGTTGTATGTGAACGTAAGAATCTATCACACCCGATCATCACGTGGTGCTTCGAAACGACGAACTTTAGCAATGGCGCACAGTTAGGGGGAACATTTTCTTGAAATTATTATAAGGGATCATCTTATTTACTACCGTCATTCTAAGTAAACAAGATCCAAAAACATAATTAAACATCACATGCAATTATATAGTAGTGACATGATATGGCCAATATCATATAGCTCCTTCGATCTCCATCTTCGGGGCTCCATGATCATCTTGTCACCGGCATGACACGATGATCTCCATCATCGTGTCTCCATGAAGTTGCTCGCCAACTATTACTTCTACTACTATAACTAACGGTTTAGCAATAAAGCAAAGTAATTACATGGCGCTGAATAATGACACGCAGGTCATACAATAATTAAGACAACTCCTATGGCTCCTGCCGGTTGTCATACTCATCGACATGCAAGTCGTGATTCCTATTACAAGAACATGATCTCATACATCACAATATATCATTCATCACAACTTTTGGCCATATCACATCACAAGGCAATTGCTGCAAAAACAAGTTAGACGTCCTCTAATTGTTGTTGCATCTTTTACGTGGCTGCAATTGGGTTCTAGCAAGAACGTTTTCTTACCTACGTGAAAGCCACAACGTGATTTGTCAACTTTTATTTACCCTTCATAAGGACCCTTTTCATCGAATCTGCTCCAACTAAAGTGGGAGAGGCAGACACCCGCTAGCCACCTTATGCAACTAGTGCATGTCGATTCGGTGGAACCTGTCTCACGTAAGCGTCACGTGTAAGGTCGGTGCAGGCGCTTCATCCCACAATACCGGTGAAGCAAGATAAGACTAGTAGCGGCAAGAAAGTTGACAACATCTACGCCCACAACAAATTGTGTTCTACTCGTGCAAAGAGAACTACGCATAGACCTAGCTCATGATGCCACTTTGTTGAGAGCGTTGCATAAAATAAAATTTTCCTACGTTCACCAAGATCCATCTATGAGTTCATCTAGCAACGAGAGAGAGAGAGAGAGAGAGAGATGCATCTACATACCATTGTAGATCGCGTGCGGAAGCGTTCAAGAGAAAGGGGTTGAGGGAGTCGTTCTCGTCGTGATCCAAATCACCGGAGATCCTAGCGCCGAACGGGCGGCACCTCCGCATTCAACACACGTACGGTCAGCATGACGTCTCCTCCGTCTTGATCCAGCAAGGGGGAAGGAGAGGTTGATGAAGATCCAAGCAACCTGACGGCGTGGTGGTGGATGCAGCGAGACTCCGGCAGGCTTCGCCAAGCAAGCTGCGGGAGGAGGAAGAGGTGTAGCAGGGGGAGGCGCCAAGACTCGAGGTCCAGCTGCCCTCCTCCCCCTCCTTTATATAGGCCCCAGGCGCCGGACCTGAGATTGAATATCCCAAGGCGGCGGCCAGGGGTGGAGTGCCCCCAAGGCAAGTGGTGCGCCCCACCCTAGGGTTTCCAACCCTAGGCGCAAGGGGCCCAAGTGGGCGCACCAGCCCACCAGGCTGGTTCCTCCCACTTCAGCCCACGGGCCCTCAGGACAGGTGGCCCCACAGTGGACCCCGGGACCCTTCCGGTGGTCCCAGACAATCTGCAGTGACCCCCAAAATTCTCCCGATGGCCGAAATAGCACTTCCTATATATAATTCTTTACCTCCGGACCATTCCGGAACTCCTCCTGACGTCCGGGATCTCATCCGGGACTCCGAACAACATTCGGTTTGTTGCATACTCATATTCATACAACCCTAGCGTCACCGAACCTTAAGTGTGTAGACCCTACGGGTTCGGGAGACATGTAGACATGACCGAGACGGCTCTCCGGTCAATAACCAACAGTGGGATATGGATACCCATGTTGGCTCCCACATGCTCCTCAATGATCTCATCGGATGAACCATGATGTCGAGGATTCAAGCAACCCCGTATACAATTCCCTTTGTCAACCGGTATGTTACTTGCCCGAGATTCGATCTTCGGTATCCCAATACCTCATCCAATATCGTTACCGGCAAGTCACTTTACTCGTACCGTAATGCATGATCCCGTGACTAGACACTTGGTCACTTTGAGCTCATTATGATGATGCACTATCGAGTGGGCCCAGTGATATCTCTCCGCAATACGGAGTGACAAATCCCAGTCTCGATCGGTTTCAACCCAACAGACACTTTCGGAGATACTTGTAGTGCACCTTTATAGTCACCCAGTTACGTTGTCACGTTTGGTACACCCAAAGCACTCCTACGGTATCCGGGAGTTACACGATTTTATGGTCTAAGGAAAAGATACTTGACATTGGAAAAGCTCTAGCAAAACGAACTACACGATCTTGTGCTATGCTTAGGATTGGGTCTTGTCCATCACATCATTCTCCTAATGATGTGATCCCGTTATCAATGACATCCAATGTCCATAGTCAGGAAACCATGACTATCTGTTGATCAACGAGCTAGTCAACTAGAGGCTCACTAGGGACATGTTGTGGTCTATGTATTCACACGTGTATTATGATTTCCGGGTAATACAATTATAGCATGAATAAAAGAAAATTATCACGAACAAGGAAATATAATAATAATCCTTTTATTATTGCCTCTAGGGCATATTTCCAACAGATATTGCCGCCCCGGCAAAGAAAGGTCGGCACCGCAACAGGAAGCGCAAAGGAAAAGCCGTGCTTTCCGTCGAGGAATCTGATGACGCCGGCTCCACAAAGAAAACCAAGGCAGATGACCCCGGCAAGGAAGTTGCCGGATGTGTCGCATGCCGGGCCTTGGCGGCTGTCGAGAAGCCAGGAAACTCCGACAAGCGATATTGCAAGATCCATCGCACCAAAGGCCATGCTCTCCAAGACTGCCAACAGGTTGAGCTCCTCGCTGAGAAGCAGAGGGCTGAGTATGAGAGGCGGTACAAGGAGAAGGGCCCAGACGGTGCTGAGTGGTCCGGCAAGTAGTGTGACGGCCAGGCGGGTCGTCGTGGCAAGGATAAACAACAGGAAAGGCCCGCCCGGGGCCGTGACAGAAAGCCAGAAGACGACGATCACGAAGAGGACGACGAATCCGGCGACCAAGAGTTTCAGAAAGCTACAGAGGCCATGTGCGTCGATGGCGGCGCCTCGCTGCATACTTCTCACCACCGGCTTAAACAGTGGGCGCGAGAGATTACAGCGGCAGAGCCGTCGTTTGATGCCCAAAGGCCGCTGAAGTGGTCCAGCACACCTATCATTTTTGACACTGAGGATCACCCTGATCGCACTACTGCGGTTGGGTGCTTGCCATTGTTGGTTTCACCAACAATACGCAACCTCAAGGTGACGAAGATGCTAGTCGATGGCGGGGCGGTCTGAAATTGATCTCGCGTTCCGTTATCGAGAAACTTCAGATTCCTGATTGAGACCTAGAAGAAACGGGCACGTTTTAGGGGGTCAACCCGGGAAGAAGCCAACCCAAGGGTAAGGTCACGTTGCCCATGACTTTTGGAAGCGACACGAACTACGGGGCGGAGAGGATCGTGTTTGATGTTGCCAAGATCCCTTGCCCTAGCAGGATCCTTTGCCGTGGCGTTGGCCAAGTTCATGGCGGCGTCACACTACGCCTACAACACCACGAAGATGCGGGACTGTGGCGATCATCACCATCCCTTCGATAAGAAAGATGCGCTGATTTGTGCCGACCAACTATACCGATAGCGATTGCAGCTGCCGCCACTAGGGCAGTTGCTCCTGCCGCTGGGACCCCGGGGAAGAAGAAGAGGAAGAAGACTGGTGAGACCTCGGACACCCACTCCGGCAAGCGCACCTCTTTGGAGTGTAGCGCTGCCGTCGAGGACGTGCCAGAGAGCTCCACCGGCGGAAACAAGAAGCCCAGGGCCACACCGCCAGGAACCAAGAAGGTTTACATCAATGAGGGCAACGCGGGAGGAGCTTTTACCATAAGCTCCACCCTTGATGACAAATAGGAAAGCAGCTCGTCACCTTCCTGTGGCGAATGTCGATGTGTTTGCATGGCAAGCTTCCGACATCCCGGTGTTCCTGTGGAGGTGATTGAGCACCACCTTGTTGTCTGCCCTCATGCGCGGCCCGTCAAGCAGAAGGTCAGAAAGCAAGCTTTGGAACGACAAGAGTTCATCACAGAAGAGATCCGGAAACTGGAAGCAGCGGGTTTGGTAAGAGGAGTGCTCCATCCAACGTGGTTGGCCAATCCGGTCGTGGTGCGCAAGGCAAATGGGAAGTGGAGACTGTGTATTGATTACACGGATATCAAGAAGGCTTGCCCTAAAGACCCCTTCATGTTGCCACGCATCGACCAGATTGTTGACTCCACGGCTGGGTGTGATCTGTTGTCATTCCTCGACGCCTACTCCGGCTACCACCAGATCTTCATGACAAGAGAAGACGAAGAGAAAACAACATTCATCACCCCATGTGGTACATATTGTTTCATGCGGATGCCTTCGGGTTGAAGAGTGTTGGTTCGACGTTTGCAAGAAGGCGGTCCAGATTGGTTTTGAACCCCAGCTCCATAGAAATATGGAAGCTTATATGGATGACATAGTGGTCAAAACCAAGGACACGGCAACCCTCATACCAGATTTGCAAGAAACTTTTGCAAACCTGCGCAAGATCAATCTCAAGCTGAACCCTGAAAAGTGCGTCTTTGGCGTCCCGTCTGGCAAGCTTCTCGGGTTCTTGGTGTCATAGCGTGGGATAGAGGCCAATCCGGACAAAATCAAAGCTATAGAGCAGATTGAAGCACCCAAGCGAATCAAGGATGTGCGTCGGCTTGCTGGTTGCGTCGCCGCCATGGGCAGGTTCATTTCCAAGTTTGCCGAGCGCGCCCTTCCCTTTTTCAAGATCTTGAAAAAGGTGGGCCCGATGGAGTGGACGCTAGAAGCCGAAGAAGCATCGCAAGGTTTCAAGAAGTACCTCTCTCCGCGCCAATACTAGTTGCGCCTAGGCCACGAGAGCCGTTCTTTGCTATACAGCGGCAACGGACCAGGTGGTCAGTGCCGCACTAGTGGCGCAGAGAGCGGTTGACGACGAGGTTATGGCAGCGGCAGAGCCCGACACCACCAATGCAGAGACGACATGGACAGTTGACGTGCCGCCAAAGGAGAAAATGATGTAGCACCCGGTCTACTTTGTTAGTTCCCTCCTGCAGGGGGCTAGATCAAGGTACTCCGGCGTGCAGAAACTGCTCTTCTGCCTTCTTATGGCCTCGAGGAAGCTGCGTCACTACTTCCAGGCACACGAAATCACTGTTGTCCTTTCGCTTCCTCTGCAGCGGATATTGCACAATCCGGATGCAACGGGAAGAATTGTGGAATGGGCCTTTGGAGCTGTCCAGCTTTGGCCTCAAGTTTGAAAGTACTTGACGATTCGAGCCGAGTCCTAGCAGAGTTCATTGCAGAATGGACCATAGCGCTGACGAGGAAGCCCAAGAGACTGCTCTTCCCGGCAAGGAGGCAAGTTGTGATTGGATCATGTACTTTGATGGAGCTTTCTCCTTACAAGGCGTCGGGGCTGGCGTACTGCTTGTCGTGCCCACCGGAGAGCACCTCAAGTACGTGATCCAGATGCACTTCCCCAGGGAGGTGTTAACAAACAATACGGCAGAGTACGAAGGGCTGCTTGCCGGTCTTAGGATCGCGGCAGACCTCGGAATCAAGAAAATCATCGTCATGGGAGACTCGCAGCTTGTCGTCAAGCAAGTCAACAAAGATTACCAGAGCCCGTTGATGAAGGCCTACGTCAATGAAGTGAGAAAGCTGGAAGAGCGTTTCAACGGTATCTGAAATTTGAACACGTTCCCCGAGCGAAGAATGATATCGCCGATTACCTGTCGAAACGCGCTGCCCTCAAGCTACCTGTGGAACCAGGTACCTTTGTGCTTCAGCTAACTCAGCCGTCCGTTGATCTGTCAACAGAGTAGAATAAGAGGAGGAAATCGAGGGCACTGGCAAGTACTTTCCCTTGAGCTCCCGGAGCCGCCCGGCAAGGATGTTGCGGGGATCTTGAGCCCTTCTGAGACGGCCCGACTCTTGTGGAGCGTCAAGCTCTTGCCGTCGAGATAGCCGCTCCTATAGCGGAGGAAATGCATTTAGTCCTCGCCGTCAAGCCCCAGGCTCCAGCGTGGGCACATCATACCGTCCGATTCCTCCAAACAGGGGAACTTCCTGAGGAGCAAGAAGAAGCGGAAAAAGTAGCTCGTCGCTCTACCATGTACCAGTTCATCGATGGCGTCACATGCGAGAAAGAGGCGAGCGGTGTGAAATTGAAGTGTATCCCTCGAGAGGAAGGACTGGAGCTGTTGGCGGAGATACACGGAGGCATATGTGGATCCCACATTGGGTCAAGGGCCCTTGCCCGACCAAAGCATTTCGGCAAGGCTTCTTACGGCCCACCGCCCTCCGAGGATGCGGCGACACTAGTCACCGGTGTGAAGCGTGTCGATTCCATTCAAAGAAGCTTCATCAACCAGCTCAAGCCCTTCAAACCATTCTTCTCTCCTGGCCCTTCTCGGTGCAGGGGCTCGACATCTTGGGCCCTTTCCCCACTGTCGGGGGCTTTGAGTACTTGTATGTTGCAATCGACAAGTTCACAAAGTGGCCGGCGGTGGAGGCAGTAAGGAAGGTCACAGCTCAGTCAGCCATCAAGTTCTTCAAGGGACTAGTGTGCCGTTTCGTGTACCCAACACGGTTATCACCGACAATGGCACATAGTTCACAAGCCGCACCTTCAAGCAATATACCCAGGACCTCGGCAGCAAAGTCTGTTTCGCTTCCGTTGCTCACCCGCGGAGCAATGGTCAAGTTGAGAGGGCAAATGCTTTGAAATCTGCGAGGCTTAAGGACCAAGACCTTTGACAGGCTGCACAAGAGCGGAAGGCGCTGGATTGATGAATTGCCGGTGGTTCTTTGGTCGATCGGGGCGGACGCCGTCGAGCCACCGCCGTAAACCTTTGCTTACTGGTATACGGGCGAAGCATTTCTCCCCCGAACTCATATCTGGGTCACCTCGAGTGCTCGCTTATGACGAGCTTGAGCAAGAGCAACTGCGGCAAGATGACGCAATGCACCTTGAGGAAGATCGTCTTCGGGCGGCTATGAGAGCAGCACGCTACCAGCAAGCCTTGCGCCGCTACCATAGCCGCGAGGTTCATGCCCGAAGCCTTGAGGAAGGCGACCTTGTCCTTCGGTGCATTCAATCGGCCAAGAATTCCAACAAGTTGACGCCAAAGTGGGAAGGCCCTTATCGGCTAATATGAGTCAACAGGCCGGCGATCCTTTGGAGACCGAAGATGCCGTTCGGTGAGTAACTCACGGAACATTGAGCATCTTCATAAGTTTTACCGTGGTAGCGGCTTGCGGGCCCCGACAAGCCACCTTTGTACAAGCATTGCCGATGATGCATGTAACCCTTTGTACAAAACCAGGCGCAGAACCTGAGCATAAATAAATGAAGCGTTGGCGCCCTAAGTTATAGCATGCATGCTAGGTCGAGTCTCGTCCTTGGTTAGGGTTGATAGTGCTTAGCGGCGACTAACTCGTAGCTTAGAGGTCGAGTGTGCGTCTCTTTGCTGTTCTTTTGTCTTCTTTGGTTCGCAGGACTCATAGACATCCTTGCCGAATCACTTGAGGACGAAAAAGAAAAGAGGGACAGACCGGCATCTAGACCCCGGCAAGCCAGTATTGCCGGGGGCTGCAAGTGCAAAGATTCACCCACGGCAAACCAGAGTTGCCGGGGGCTACAGCTGCAGGAGGCAGGTCAAGGAGGCGAAAAGGGCAAAAGAGGCGCCTAGGCGAGCTACAAGTGGCAGGAGACACCAAGAGAACATCTCGGTGGCCGTCAAGAAGGCTAGATGGTGATGGCGGCCGGGCGAGCTTCGAAGACGAGGCGGCAGGCGTCGGCAGCGTCGAAGGCGTCGGTGCCTGCGTGCCGATTCGGCGGCCTTGCGCCGCCCTCTTCCTCTTCCGCAGCCTCCCAACGCCCGGCCGCCCAGGAGGCGAGCCGAAGTTCAGGAAGCGGCGACACGGATGATGGGATCGCCCGGTGCCGCGCAGCCGCGCCCTAACACCTAGTCGGACCCGTCATCCTGCCGCTGCTACCCTCGTCGTCGCTGCGCTGTCCTCCTCGTCACTCCCGCCCGAGGAGGAGTCTTCGCTATCGAAGTGCTCTCCGCAGCACCTTGCCCGAGTCCCGGCACCGAAGACCTTGACGGAGAGGAGGCCGCCCTCCATCAGCTTGAAATGGAGAGTGAGCCCCTCCATCAAGCGGTGGATATGAGCGAACGTCTTCCAGCCTCGAGCAAGATACATCACGTGAGGGGTTGGGAAGTCGACGCGAACTCGCGAACCGCTGATCCAGCAGCCCCTCATGTGCAGCCGCAATGACTCCGGCGGATCCAGCTCCATCTCGCTCGCGAATGGAGTCGGGAGACGAAGGCGACGGTGAGGCGGCCGGCGCAGCCTGACGAAGAACTCGCAAGGGTCATCCCCAACATGGCCCTCCACGGGAGGAGGATCTACTGGCGGAGGCGAGAGTGGCGCGCCGCCCCGTCCTCCTCTTCCCGGCGCCTCGGCCTGCCTGCACCTCGCCCCTCCCCTTCCCTCGCGGTGGCTCTGCCACCGCAGTGCGGGGAGAAGGAAGGACGCGTTGTCGAGCGGCGACCCTCGCCACCACCGTTGAAGAGCCAGGATTCCCTCTCTCCATGGCGGATGGAGGGGGGGAGAGAGAGAGCCGAAGCTGAAGGAAGAAGGAGATGGAAGAATGCGGGACGCCGTCCCCCCCCCCCTTCCCGCTCTTTATAAAGGAACGGGGTGGGGGCTCGGCCGTCCCCCCCCCCTTCCCGCTCTTTATAAAGGAACGGGGTGGAGGCTCGGCCGCCCCGCTCGGCCAATCAAGATGTGGAAGGCGCAGGGAACTGGGACCAACCCGCTGCCCCGGCCCACGACGACCCAGTTTCCCGCCTCCACCGTTCGCCACCCCAAGCGCATGAGAACCAAGTGGCAGGCATGCGGGACCATGGCGACGGATGAGGCGACCTCTCCCCGCCCCGTGATCGTGGGAGTGGACGCCTTGAAGACCACGCCTCGGCCCCATTCAGTAAATGGGCCGCGCCTCCACGCCTCCCTCCGTTTATGGGGAAGGCGCGAACCGCCCCCTTTACTACGATGTGACGCGTGCGCGCAGAGCTCAGCCCCACGCATGCCGCCCACGTCACTCACGCCTCCCCACGCCGAGCCACGCGCGGGAGGCATGGGAAGCGCAGTGCGCAAAGAGACTTACCACGGTAAAAACCACCCCGCCTGCCCACAAGATGTTTTTGGGCCTAGCCCAACGCAGCAATTACGCCACGTGTGGCCCGGGCCCGAGAGCTCCTGTCGGTGTACAAAAAGAGGGGTACACATTTTGTACCCTATAAGCTGTGCTTTCGGGCAGTCCGAGCCATGAGCACCACCCAGAGCAAGGCAAGGGAGGTGAGCCAAGGTAAGGCCGAAGCTCGAAAGGAGCAGGACGACGCCAAGACCAAAGACCACAAAGAGCAAAGGGGACGAAGCGAGATCCTTGCCGGGAGGCGGTTTTAGCAAACCCGGCAAGGCCCTTGCCGGGAGGCGGTTTTAGCAAACCCGGCAAGGCCCTTGCCGGGGCGGCTCGCCCCACACCTACAGAGCGAATCACCCTTGAGTCCACTGCCCCCATGGGGCAAGGATTCGGGAGACATCCCCGTGGTGGCATGCAGATCTTTGTGAAGACATTCAAGATCAGATACACAACATAGAAGATGACGACCCTTGGTGGGATCCCAGCCAAGGAGGACCACAAGGCCCCCGGCAAGAGCCTTGCCGGGGATGACAGCAGGCGCCCCGACAAGACCCTTGCCGGGGCCCCGGCAAGGCCCTCGCCGAGAACACCCGAAGGGCCACCATCGGGCCCACGCCAATCAACCCTCCACCCCCGTTCGCATGCAGCTGTCGACCCAACCAGTTAGGCGAGCACTGCGTGGCAGCAAGCAGGATCTTCGTGGAGACCCACCATTGTGCCACCTCACCACTGCACCGCCTACATGGCACCACGGGCACCGCTGGCAGGCGCGTGTCAACACGAGAGGGAGCGGCGACGGCCGACAGAGCTCTCCCGTCCCGATAAAGCAAGGACACCTAAGCCGGGGCGCATTAAATGTGCCTTGTCATGTAATGCGAGGGATAAACTTCGCATCATCATGCCCTTTCCACCTCCTGTGCCACTGTGGCAACCCCTTTCTCTATAAAAGGAGGCCCAAGGCGACCAGGAGGAGGATTCGGCTTTTTGGAGCTCCTCATGCCTCATTGCTAGCCCAAGAACACAGATAAACAAGCCACCAAAGCAGGAGTAGGGTTTTATGCATCCTCGCGGCCCGAACCTGGATAAAGAAACCGTGTGCTATCTGTTTGATCCGCTCTTCTCACGACCCCGCGCCCCACAACTGTAGTAGGGATTCTCGTGATCCCATAGGTGTCGTCCTCGCACCGACAACTTTGTGAGGAAACAACGTCAAGTCCACAGTATCAATTCTATCGGAAAAATTTCAACAATTACTATTGGAGGTTTTAAATTTCCTCTTCCTACTGTCAAGAAGAAATATGATATTCTTATAATTGGGGACATGCATATCCCCGTTGAGGTAACCTAAAGCTATTCGAAAATTCTCCGGTTTCATGCGATTCGGAATGAGTTTGTTAACAAGACTTGATCAACCTTGTTAGTGGATTCCTTTTGATGAGCATGAGATGGATGAAGTTAGAAAGCACAGCCTTCTGTACCCTCCTTTTACATTCTGTTATTTAGATTAAATAAAGCAAAATTAGTATTTTCTGATTTATCCTTGCAATAAAAAATACCCCAAAAAAACTTCTCCAAATGTCTCGAAAATGAAATATGATTTTTCTAGAATATTTGAGAATATCTGGCACTGAGAACACATCAGGGGGAGCCAGCACCTAGCCACGAGGGTCCAGGGCACGCCCCCTTCCTCGTGGGCCCCTGGTGGCCCCCTCCACTTATCCATGCACCCACACACTCCTTCTTCCTCCCAAAAAAAAATCACCAACCAGCTCAAGCACGAGTTCTAGCTCATCTTGCTGCGATTTTTGACCTCCTTGCTCAAAGCTCCACTCACAAAACTGCTTTGGGGGATTGTACTTCGGTATGTGACTCCTCCAATGGTCCAATTAGTTTTTGTTCTAGTGCTTTATTCATTGCAATTTTTTGCTGCCTAGGTGACCCTGTTCTTGAGCTTGCATGTCAAATTTATTTGGTCCCAAGTAGTTCTAATGCATGATATAGTCTCTAGGCACTTGTGGGGGTAGTTGCTATCAATCTTGTTGAGTTTGGTTCACTTTTATTTTGAGTTACTAAAAATTTCAGAAAATTTCAGAAAATAATGAAGAGATTATTGAGAGGCTCTTCGAGCCGAAGCTCGAAGGATAAGCAGAGTGAAGAGGATAAAAAGCCCAAATATAATCTCCCTCGCACCACAGAGGTTCGGTGATACGTCTCCATCGTATCTACTTTTCCAAACACTTATGCTCTTGTTTTGGACTCTAACTTGCATGATTTGAATGGAACTAACCCGGGTTGACACTGTTTTCAGCGGAATTGCCATGGTGTTATTTTTGTGCAGAAATAAAAGTTCTCAGAATGACCCGAAACTTCACGGAGAATATTTTTTGACTTAATAAAAAATACTGGCGAAAGAATGAAGGCCAGGGGGCCCACACCCTGTCCACGAGGGTGGGGGGCGCGCCTACCCCCCTGGGCGCGCCTGCCTCAGGCCCCTGGAGCTCCACCGACCTCAACTCCAATTCTATATATTCACGTTCGGGGAGAAAAAAATCAGAGAGAAGGATTCATCGCGTTTTACAATACGGAGCCGCCGTCAAGCCCTAATCTCTCCCGACTGATTTGGAGTTCGTTCGGGGCTCCGGAGAGGAGAATCCGTCGCCATCGTCATCATCAACCTTCCTCCATCACCAATTTCATGATGCTCACCGCCGTGCGTGAGTAATTTCATCGTAGGCTTGCTGGACGGTGATGGGTTGGATGAGATTTACTATGTAATCGAGTTAGTTTTGTTAGGGTTTGATCCCTAGTATCCACTATGTTCTGAGATTAATGTTGCTATGACTTTGCTATGCTTAATGCTTGTCACTAGGGCCCGAGTGCCATGATTTCAGATCTGAACCTATTATGTTTCCATGAATATATGTGAGTTCTTGATCCTATCTTGCAAGTCTATAGTCACCTATTATGTGTAATGATCCGTTAACCCCGAAGTGACAATAATCGGGACCATTACCGGTGATGACCGTAGTTTGAGGAGTTCATATGTTCACTAAGTGTTAATGCTTTGGTCCGGTACTCTATTAAAGGAGGCCTTAATATCCCTTAGTTTCCATTAGGACCCGCTGCCACGGGAGGGTAGGACAAAAGATGTCATGCAAGTTCTTTTCCATAAGCGCGTATGACTATATTCGGAATACATGCCTACAATACATTGATGAATTGGAGCTAGTTCTGTGTCACCCTATGTTATAACTATTGCATGAGGAATCACATCCGGCATAATTCTCCATCACCGATCCAATGCCTACGAGCTTTTCACATATTGTTCTTCGCTTATTTACTTTTCCATTGCTATTATTACAATACAAAACCAAAACTGCTACTGTTACTTTTGCCACTTTTACTGTTACTTCCATAATACTTTGCTTTATATACTAAGTTATCCAGGTGTGGTTGAATTGACAACTCAACTGCTAATACTTGAGAATATTCTTTGGCTCCCCTTGTGTCGAATCAATAAATTTGGGTTGAATACTCTACCCTCGAAAACTGTTGCGATCCTCTATACTTATGGGTTATCAAGACTATTTTCTGGCGCGGTTGCTGGGGAGCATAGCTCTATTCTTTGAGTCACTTGGGATTTATATCTGCTGATCACTATGAGGAACTTGAAAGACGAAAGAACTAAGATTTTTCCCTCAACTACGAGGGGGGGGGGTAAGGAACTGCCATCTAGCTCTGCACTTGATTCACCTTCTGTTTTGAGTAAGCTTGCGACACCTAAACCTGCTTTTGCTATTAATTCTGATATGTCGCATGTTATTGATGATGCCACTTCTGCTATGCATGATACTTATGATGAAACTACTTCTATGCTTCATACTACTATGCCACTAGGTGAATTTCTTGATGAACAACTTGCTAGGGCTAGAGAGAATGAAATTATTGAAACTGATAATACTGATGAAAGTGATGATGAATATTCTCCCCCTAGATATGAATTGCCTGTTGTGCCTGAGGGTTATGTTATGGATGAATAAACTGCTCGAGGCTTTCTTGCTTGCAATGATAGGAGTGATCTTAAGAAATTATTAGCTAAGCTGAAAGAAAAATCTCTGAATGCTAGAGTGAAATATGACCCTGCTTTTGCTACTTCACCTATCTTTATTACTGATAATGTCGTGGAATTGTCACGGCAGATGTCCTTAGTGTGAGGACTTAGTCGCGAGGCCAACGCATCTATGTGGTAGCTTGAGAGGGGTTGGGCGGAATCGAGAGGCGCAACATAAGACAAGGATTTAGACAGCTTCGGGCCCCGGGAAACATCATCCAGTAATAACCCTACATGCTGTTTGTGGCTAGATCTCATTATGCTCATGAGGGAGTCGCCGGTAAGCCGGCTCTTTTGTGTCTAGCCCTAGAGATTATTTCTTGTTGCTTGTCCCTCTTGGGGTGCCCTGCCCCTCCTTACATAAGTTGAAGGGGCGGGTTACATGACTAGTCGTAGTAGGATTAGGATTACTCAATTACAAGTGGAGTCCAGTCTTGCTTCCTTTGTAAGGGAATATTCCTTACGCTTTCCTCTTAAGCCAGCCCACCATAACATGAGCCGGCCTTCTGGGCCTTGGGCCTAGTCATCTATCTGACCCGCCGTCGGGGTCATCCGTGAGTCGTCAGGCTCGTGAGTCGTCTGACCAGTGAGCCGCCAATCCTCCGGCGGGTCATCGGTGAAGCGCCAAGTCCGGCCGGGTCATACCGCGGGGTATATCCCCGACATTAGCCCCCAGTTTAATTTGGATTTATCCATGTTAAACTGATCCTGTAAAACAAACACAAGAACAAATTTGACAGATTGTGTTCCGGGTTAAAATTCTTGTAAGCCGGCACCTGATCATCCTTAATTCCTTGTGCTCTGGGTTAAATATTCTCCTGAGCCGGGACCTGATTATCCTTAAGTCCAACTGTCATTTCCTTCATCTAGAAAATCCGGGTCAATAAGCTAGCTTTATACTCAATTTGCTGATGTTGGTTTCTCACAGAAAAGTATTGTGAAGAATAATCCACTTGAGTCGGCTTCCAAGGCGCCGGCTTAATAAACATATTGGACTCAAGAGTCATCTGGTGATCCGTCGGTTTAAAGATGTAGAGGCTGGCGAGCAAAATTGCCGGTTTGTAAATATTGATAACACTGGGTCATAATTGTTGCTGATGCCGGGTTAATCTTATGATGACGCCAGGTCATAAACTTTGCAGATTTCTCTGATAATAATATAATACCTGATTTGCTCAAAAATGATAATTTGAAGTTATTCCTCCCTTATATGCATATCACTTGTAGCCCCCAAGTGTCGGGTTGTCATGCTTGCAGCAACCTGGGACTTGTAATTTCCTTATGCTCATAAAGATTTCAACCAGTGTAGCCCCCAAGGGCCGGGTCATTATGGAATAATGAGCAGGGAATTTGTAAATATGATCATGTAAACTTGAGCAACAACGTGTAGCCCCCAAGGGCTGGCCCAATAAGATATTACTGAGCTGGGACTTTGTATATGATTCATTGATAATACCATCAAATGATGTAATCTCCACCATGGGGCTAGAACCCACGTCCACAAGGTTAAGAGCTTTGTACTCTACCAACTGAATAATGGATCTTTCAATATAATGGATTAAGGCTTGTGTACCTTGAATTTCCGGCAGAGCAATTGGTAGCCCCAAGGGCGGCTCATTTAAAATGTGATGAGTCGGGTCTTCAATAAGTTGAGCAAAAATGACTTTGCATTAGCCCCAAGTGCCATGGTGCATCTTTGGCAGTGACATGGGACTTGTATATTCGATGTAATCTCGATTTGAACAATGTAGCCCCCAAGTGTCGGGTCGTAAGCCTGCAGCAACTCGGGACTATTTCCTCCATTGTAAAATAAATCATGCCCATTGATAAAAATAATATCCGTTGCGCTAAAGCGACTTTGAAAACCTCAATCATAACACTGGTTATTGATAATCACAATAGAAATCCAGCCATGTTGGCTATTCAAGATTTGAATAATATAATCCGGTATGAAAACCGCAATCATTCAATATCATCATGAAAATCCAGCCAGTTTTGGCTATTAAAGATTTGAATACCTCATCGGTTGACAAGTGAATCCGGAGTTTAAATACCTGGCGGCTCTTGGCCGATGACGACTTAATGCGCATTCATTGTAAACCAGAATTTTTGTAACCCGGTGGCCTATAGCCCTTGCGAAAATCAATAATTGATAACCCTTTTGAGACACCAATTTCAGCGATGAGCTTGGACTGAAGCATTTATATAAGTCATAGTTCTGCAAATCCTGCACAGAGTTTAAGCAACATATGCCCTGGCGACTTAACGTCAAGAGACAGGGCAGGTAACCACCCAAATGTAGTCTTACCCTGCACACAAGTAGATCACAAGAACCCTTCACTACTAGAAAAAGGGCTATAGATGGGATTGACACTAATGGCGCACCAGAAAGCTGGTGCGCCATTAGTATATACTAATGGCGCACCACAATCTGATGCGCCATTAGAGTTTAAACTACTAATGGCACTCCTGGCAAAGGGTGCGCCATTAGTATCAAAAAAAAATTTAACTAGTGCTTTGTCCAAACATACTAATGGCGCATCCTGCCCAAGTGCGCCATTAGTAGTTGTAACTACTAATGGCGCACCAACGATGGGTGCGCCATTAGTATAGAATTTTTTTGAACTAGTGCGCCTATCCAAACATACTAATGGCGCATCCTGCCAGAGCGCCATTAGTAGTTGTAACTACTAATGGCGCACCAACGATAAGGTGCGCCATTAGTATAGAATTTTTTTGAACTAGCGCGCCTATCCAAACTTACTAATGGCGCATCCTGCCCAGGTGCGCCATTAGTAGTTGTAAATACTAATGGCGCACCAAGCTGTGGGTGCGCCATTAGTATAGAAATTTTTTTTTGAACTAGTGCGCCTATCCAAACATACTAATGGCGCATCCTGCTTGGGTGCGCCATTAGTAGTTGTAACTACTAACGGCGCACCATGCAAGAGGTGCGCCATTAGTAAGTGGGCAGCAACAAGATATTTGGGACAGCCTCTCCTACCCACACACTCACTTTCTCCTCACTTCATTCTCTCCACCTCCTCCTTGTCTCGGGTGCCTCCTCTTTTCACCTCATTTCCACCATAGATTCATTCAAATTAAGTGGTTAAATTACCTTGTTTTAATAGGTAAGTAACGGGAAGCTATATTTAGGTTGTTCTCCCTACAACAATGTGCACATGCACTTTTTACGGCCTAGCTAGATCTATGTATGTTCGTGGTGTTGCATATGTTTGTGGTGTTGCATATGTGTTTGTGTTTGGAGGTGTACCGGTATTTGAAATGCGATAGTTGCCAATATTTTGCGGAATGTTGATTCATTTCCGTTTAAGTAGAATTTTGGCATTAAGCATTCTTTTGGTCCTATTTTTAGGGAAAGTCATGCCAAATTTTTGTTTGGTTCTAAAATATCGTTTTGCTCTACCCATGACGACCATGGTCCGCATACGATGACCGAAGGCATCGTGAATAGGTTTTGAGGTCCGCAAAGGCCGAGATGCTTCAAAAGAACGAGACGGAGATAAGATGTCCGTGTCGAAGATGCAAGTGAAGAGCCTTATTGCGGACCCGGATTCCGGCACGTCTTGGGACCACCTGCTGTTGCGTGGTTTCATGGATGGCTATCGGTGGCAAGGTGATGAAGATGACTACGAAGTCGTCCATGCGGGCGGGCAAGAAATGAGGAAGGGCAGCAAGACAACCACCGTGGCTCGGGCGGGCGAGAAGGCGAAGAATCCCAGAGATGATCACGGCGTGATGTTGCATACGATCATCATGTAGAAGATGCAGGACATGATGATGAGGAAGATGCCGGAGCAGGCGACGGGCATGATCATGAAGATGATGATGCCGGGAGCGACGGCGCCTGGACCATCGATGGGCTGGGTGCGGGACCCTCATATTCAAGAGCTGCTTCTCAAGCGCACGGATAACGCAAGAGCTGCCGCCCGAGAGAAAGCCAAGATGGATCAACTTGAGTTAGACGCGGTTACTCCATTGTATGAAGGATGCAGGCCGAGGATACCCGCCGAAAGTAACGCTCATGGCTCTGGAGATGAAGGTAAAACACAAAATGACCGACGCGTAGCCGGCGAGAACATGTCATTACAGCACGAACGTCTTCCCAAGGGGAACAAGTGTCCGACCAGTTTGGAGGAGGCGAAGAAAATCGTGTGTCCTCTCGATTTACCGCGTGAAATACCATGTGTGCATGAACAATTGCATCATTTATCGGGACGAGCACGCGGAGTCTACCTTATGTCCGGTGCGGCGTCTCTCGATTCAAGAAGAGGAAGTCAGCTCCTCGAAAAGTGGTGTGGTACTTTCCGATCATCGCTGCGTCTGCGCTTATTTCGCGGACCCTAAGGTAGCAAAGCTCCTGCGTTAGCACGCCGGATAGGGAGGAGAAGAAGCGGGAAGATGACGCAAATGATCCGGAGATAGATAAAAAAGACAAGATGCTGAGTCACCCTAAGGATGCGAGCCAGTGGCAAGCGTTGAACTTCGAAGACTCGAAAACTTCCTTACGGTTACGCGGGGAAGATAAGCAGATACCTAGACCCAGCGAAGCAGAAGTTCAGCGGGATGAAGTCTCACGACTGTCACGTGCTGATGACGCAGATACTTCCGGTTGCAATCCGTGGGATCATGGACGCGCACGTCCGTGAAACGCTATTTGGCCTATGCAACTTCTTCGACGTCATCTCTCGGAAGTCGATTGGCGTGAGGCAACTCGTAAGGCTACAGGAAGAGATCGTGGTGATACTAAGCGAGCTTGAGATGTACTTCCGCCCGCATTCTTCGGCGTTATGGTGCATCTGCTGGTCCATATAGTGGAGGATATCATCCAACTCGGGCCGACGTTCCTGCACAAAGATGATGCCGCTCGAAAGGATGAATGGTGTCATCAAAGGATACGTTCGCAACATGTCACGTCCGTAAGGAAGCATAGCCGGGCTTTTCGACCAAGAGTGCATCTCCTACTGCACGAATTATCTAGGCATCGAGAACCCCGTTGGTCTGCCCGTCAGCGAGCACCTCGGCAGGCTCATTTGGATGGGGTCACCGTGAGGGTCGCCGCGAAATGCATGTCGACTTCGAGGGTCGACTCACGACTTTGAAAGAGCAAACCTAGTCGGCGCTACAACACATAGACGTGGTCGATCCTTGGGTGGTAGAGCACAAAACCTTTATTAAAAAGGCGACAATGACCGAGGCCAACAGAGGACGGACGGAGATACACTCAAAGAGCACAACTCATGTTTCACGCGTTGGTTCAAGCGTAAGCTTACGTACCCTTCACATGAGGATTCTTCCGCGGAAGAACAACTCATATTTGCCTTGTCACAGGCGCCGAGCACAACCTGATGACCTATGAGGCGTCACGATATCAACGGCTACACATTCTACACGAGGCCAAGGACATGAAGAGCGATGGTTATCAGAACTCCGGGTAACGATGGAATCCTACACCGTAACGACAAGGACAGATACTACGGAAGGATCGAGGAGATCTGGGAGCTGAGCTACGCTGGAGAGAAGGTCCCGATGTTCCGTGTCGATGGGCCAAGAACGTCATAAAGAAGACCGGTATTTCACCACCATGGTTATACCGAAGCCAAATCAAGACCCCAGCGAGCATAAGCGTCACCGCTTGAAAAATGAGCCATGGGTACTGGCTTCCCAAGTGGACCAATGCTTCTTCATTACCGACCCGCCAAAGCCCAAATCGTGTTGTCGTGAGGAGAGGCAAAAGGAAGATCATCGGAATGGATGGAGTAGCCAATGAGCAAGACTTTGACAAGTACGGGCGACCGAGGATCGAACATGACGACGATGATGAAGTAGCAGCATACACCACAAGAAGAAGCAGGACCACCCTACCTAAAGGACGTCTGCTCCACGTAAGAACTCCATTTGCGAAAAAGAAGGGAAAGAAGATTGTGAACAGATAGCTTGCTAAAATCGATTGTATTTAAATCGTAGCCTTCATTTCTCGATTGTATTTCATGGGTACTTTTTGAACTATCATGAATATTTTTAAATTTCATGGACACTCGATCTCGATCCCCCTCCATCTCGATCGCTATCCCACCTCGCCAGATCCGGTCCCCCTCGCCGCCGAGCACCCCCCCAGTCCACCGGCCGCCGCCGCCGACCCCCCGCACCCTCGATTCCCCTACTCAACCACCGTCGCCGACCCCCCGCACCCCGTGCACCGTCTTATAAAAAAATAAGTATCAAACAGCTTTTTAAATGCTACTGTCTTATAAAAAAATATTACTGTTATTATTTAAACAAGTTTGAACATATTTAAACACAAATAAGTATCAAACAGCTTTTTAAATGCTAAAAAAAAATTGTGGAGCCCACCTCGATCCCCCTCCATCTCGATCGCTATCCCACCTCGCCAGATCCGGTCCCCCTCGCCGCCGAGGCCCCCCCAGGCCCCCGGCCGCCGCCCCCGCACCTCGATTCCCCTACTCAATCGCCGTCGCCGACCGCACCCCAAGCACCGTCTAATAAAAAATAAGTATCAAACAGCTTTTTAAATGCTACTGTCTTATAAAAAATATTACTGTTATTATTTAAACAAGTTTGAACATATTTAAACATAAATAAGTAGCAAACAGCTTTTTAAATGCTAAAAAAATTGTGGAGCACAGGAGTCGAACCCAGGACCTCCCTGGTGTGAGAACTGGCGGTGACCCGGTCGAGCTAGTAGAGTGGGCTTGACGTGGATAGGTTCCGTACTACATAACCTTTTGGCTCGAGTTGAAATAAAAAATACTAATGGCGCTGGCGGTGAGGTGTGCCATTAGTGTGGATATGCTAATGGCGCACCACGGTGAGGTGCGCCATTAGTATTGTGCCCGATCCCCCTGCCCTCTCCCCTTCGCCCGATCCCCCTTCCCTCTCCCCTCGATTCCCTCTCCCTCGCGATCCACCGCCCGCCCGCCGCTGCCCTGACCCTCGCCCTGCGCCCTCGCCCTCTCCTCCCTCGCCCTCTCCTCGCTTAACCTCTCCCTCGCCCCGCCTCCCTCGGCGCCACCGTCCCGCCACCTCGGCCTTGCCCGCCGCCTCGTCACGACCCGCCGCCCGGGCCGCCGCCCAGCGCCGCCTCGTCGCGACCCGCCCGCCCGGCGCCGCCTCGTGCGACCCCGCCAGACGCCCGCCCAGCGCCGCCTCGGCAGCGACCCGCCGCCCAGCGCTGCCTCGGCGCGACCCCGCCAGACGCCGCCCGACTCCGCCTCGGCGCTGCCCCGCCGCCCAGCGCCGCCTCGGACCCGCCCAGCGCCGCTGCCCCACCTCGACCCGCCCGTCCACACCACCGTCGCCGAGCACCACCACCCCGTGAGCTCCCCTCCTCCTCCTCCTCCTCCTCCCCTCAAAACTAAATCAATGGAGATGACATGAATTAGTCTTATCATTTCTGCTATTCAGTGCTTGCATATTTAAGTATCTCATCACAAAATTACATTTATTTATTTACGTAACAAATTGCTCGCTTCAGCAAACATGGTGGCAAAATGTGCCACAAGGCCATCGCCTTGAGAATCCATATAGGAAAACGACTTCTTTTTAGTCATCAGTTCTATGAGCATAACGTCAAAGCTGTAAATATCACTTTTCTTTGTGAGTTGCCGGTGTAGAAGTACATAGGATCCAATAATTCTAATGTACCTTGGATGCCTAAAAATTTCAGATAGTTTTTTAACATGAGCTCTTAATCTGAACCATGGATAAAAATTCTTTTTATAGAGCGTATAAAAGAACACTGTTACGATCCTCTGTTCAGCTTCCCCTTGCATTGCAAAGCAAATCACTTTCAATTCAAAGCAGCCATCGTGAAACAGAGGAACTGGATGCCTTCTTCGTTTATGGTTTTCCTATTTAATAAGAACTTGTTCCAGCATGTTATTGTTGTGGTTTCAAATCTCTACATTATACATTGCATTGACACTTAGTTTCCTCCAGCCAGAGTCAGAACTGCTCTGTTGTTTCTACACAAAACAACAAGCTTAAAACACCACAGGTCTAGAAAAGATTATCCGATTCAAGATGTCATGTCGGTAAATCAGCAGATGAGAAAGCATAAATCATACTACTATTGATAGATCATAGCAGTTCCACTCTACTGGAGTGGGTTATGTTGTTCTCTTTTTCTTCCGGTCAGAGCTGTAAATTGTTCTATTGTTTCTATGCAAGAACAAGCTTGTAGGCAGCACCACGTGTCAACACAAGTTTATCTGATTCAAGATGGCATGTCGGTAAATCAATCAAGACATGAAAAAGCATAAATCCTGGGCCGTATCAGTTCCACTATAATGGACTTGTAGATTATATATCAGTTTTAGCATAGGTTGACAAGAGGGAATGAGAGTTCATGAAATTTCTCATCGAAACAACCCAGCAAGAAATCCTCGATCGACTTGACATGAACCTGCAAAGGAAAGACAATATTAATAAATCACAACTCTACTAGATTGTTAAGTTGGGTGGGATGTAAAAGCAAATCTTCTTCTAAGTGCAATATACTTAGTGCTGCTATATGAGTGTATAAATATTTGTTGCTATATAAATGTGAACAAAATTAGGTGCTTGTATATGATATTCTGCCATGAAGAAAGAATAGATAGTGTGGGTCTGACCTTGTTTAATTTCTGCAATTCTTGTATATGATATTCTTTGGTGTGTATTGCATTCTCATCGTGGTTTTGATCACGTAACAAGAAGGAAAGGGCGATCAAGTACCCTCTGCAGCATGTAAGTATTTGCCCACTTTGCGTAAGGAAGCCGGGCTAAAGAGAAGAAGCCACGTGGAAGGTGATTCTTGGTTATGTTTTTTAAAAGAAATACTTGGTTATGTTAGTGCCACTATATAGTACTTTACTATGAACACCCATCTTGGATGACCAATAGAAATTGCAGCCACATGTGCACCGATCTAATTTGAAACATCAATGAAAATTGAAAAAAAATTACTCTCATAGCACTACTTCTATTTGCATTTCCCAAACATATTTGCATTTCCCATAGTTTATTACCTTGAGATGACAATCCCTTTTGGTGGATGTTTATGTACAAGGACAGCACAATTCTACTAGACTTAATCGAGATAATCATCGCTAGATATGCAATTACTTTGATGGGCGTTAAGGAAGAGGATGGGCAACACCAGGGTTTATCTGCTGTATTGCTTTGGATATAATAGTAATTGGCACATTAAGTTTGACAAAAGTTTCATCCAAGTGAGTACAAATATGAGTTCCATTCAACCTTGATAATTTGTGGGTTCTGCTTAGGATAAAATACCTTTCATTTGTTTGTGTTGCAAGATTATTGTAGGGCAAAACCCCTGTAGTTCATTCCTCATTTCCCCGTCTTAGATAGATATTGTATTAATCTCACTTTGGGTAGAGTGACCTACTACCATTTTAATTATGTCTTTGAGGTGGTTGCATAGCTCTAATACTAATGAGCAGGCCACTTTATGTTCAAATTTTCATGTTCAGTCTTGGTTCTTTTGGGAGATGTGTTGCTTGGTGTCTATCAAGCACATCATCAACAATACTTGTTAAACACTTGGTGTTAGGCCCTAATCTTTCTGTTCACCCGTGTTCCTCTGGTGAGGCAAGAATTTATGTGTGTTTGGAGGAATTTTTGTGTATAATTGAATTTTTTATGTTGTAGCTTGCTCGAGAATAGAGGATGATCGTGGCGGTTTGTGCAGTTGTGTTGTGTAGTATGACAAAACATGTAAATGTACATTAAATTGTTGCTCAACGCCATTTATAACTCTGTCAAATTCAGACAGACCATAGAATGCGATAACAAAAATTTAGATTGGTGTTGGAATGCAGTCAAAATTCAGACATGTAGCCTTGCAAGCAAAAGTATATTTGTGGTGCTATATTTGTGGTGCAAAATGAAGATATGCCAAACTCCTCAACAGCTTGGTTAGTCTCATTAGGGTAAAATAATAGGATACTTTGTTAAATTAGAAGTCATCAACATGCTGCTGATCAATTGATGATGTATCCTGTATGATGTATGTGATCTTTGGCGATGTATGGTTTTTTATCAAGAGGCCAAACATTCATCTAGTTTTGCTATGAACTGCTGCTAATGTATGATGTAGTTGCTTCACCTGCTATCTTGCTTACGATTACGCCTTTGTCTTGGTTTAAGAGTTTTTAGATGAATGTCTATAGTGCTTTTTCTTCTCTGCTAACTCTGTTACGAGTTGTTGTTGGCCGGTAACAGCATGTTTGAAGTACAATTGTTACCAATGTGGGCTTGTGGAATCCCATGACAAAAGTCTTGAGTTGGGTTCAAGACAATTGTCAAGGGGTAGTCTCATTGTGATCTTCTAAAATGACCCATTGGCGACTTCATTACGCTGGGATAATGATTTTGCAGTACCCGAGAGGCCCTTGAGTTTGCCGGAATGTCGATTAACTTCCGTTCCGGCAAATTGGGTACTCCATATGTCCTATTTTCAGCAAAGGTCATGCTGAAATTTTCCGTGAATTTTAGCATGACTTTGCTAAAATAGGACATATGGGGTACTTGTGACTAATGCATGGGCCGGGGTATCTTAGTAGTTAATTAAGTAGGATCAACTGCCCCGGCGTACTTGTGACTAATGCATGGCTTTTAGGGTGCCTCGGTGTCGATAAAAACTGAAATGATGAAAGCTTAGGCTTTTAGGGTGCCTCGGCGTCGAAAAACCCTCAATGATAAAAGCTTAGATTTTAGGATGCCTCGGTGTCGACAAACCCTAAATGATGAGACCATGATCTTGTTCCTTGACAATAACCAACTTTTGACCAAACTTTGTTTCTATTTAGAGAGAAACATGGCCCACAACGATGAGGCCGGGGTTCGGCGGCAAGGCATTCTCGAGCTGTCCCGGAGATGGAGGAACAACCTCACTTGTATGAGGTCGCCGCCTTCCCACCGATCCTGAGACCAGCGATGGTACCGCCGAGGATGACCCCACCGATGCCACCACCGATGGTGCCGCCGAGGATGCCACCATCGATGATGGCGGCGCCTTACGGATGGCAGCCAACCCGAAGAGGCAATGGAAGGACCGGCGCCGATCGTGCTCCGCACCCTCAAGGAGGAAGTTCTTGAAGTGGACTCCAACGGGAATCCAACGGCGCCCGAGCGAATAGTCAAGGGGTACTCGCTTCAGCTCGGGTGCATTCTCCGGAGCACCGTCGATCAACACCGAGAACACGAGGCATCCTAACCGAGGGAATTTGCGCAACCTCCTCTTCACGAAGCTGCACGAGCGATACAAGTTCCCGCTGAATTTGAAAACACAAGCCTCAAAGGGAATAAAGTGAACAATGCTGCCCTCACGAAGATGAGCAAGGCCCTGTCTACTTGGAAAAGCAATGTGAAGAGAATGATCGAGAAAGGTGAGAGTTATCGAAGATCAAGGAGAAAAATCCTTCGATCACCGAAGATGACTACAACGACTTCAAGATCAATTGCTCGAGCACCGCAAGCTCCCAATCAAGTGAGTGGAAACAAATGCGGAGCTGAACATAGGGAACACACACTCGGTCCGTGATTCTGAGTGGCGGAGCCTATATGGGACAAGGAGGAGGCGGAGCGTGCCGAGCAAGGCCTACCGCCCCTCTTGATACATACGGTGACAAGCGGACCAGGAACTTTGTCGAGGGCCGGTACAAGAAGGACCCGAAAACAAAGGAGCTTACCACGGATCCGAAGACCAGGCAGCTTCAGCTTGTTCAGTAAGGAATACACCCAGCGTAATTAGCTCCATATGGTTGCATTCTAATTAATGAAGCCGAATTTCTAAATGGTTCACATTCCTTCCGCAGCGATCGAAAGCAGAGCTGGGTCGACTCAGAGCAACCCTTGGGACACCACTCTAAATAGGGGTTGAATGTAATGAAGAACAAGGATAAGCTCGATAAGCCGGCGTCGGTGGTCGTGTGGCCGGCAAAGGCTTGTCGACAAAATGGGGTCATACTATACCGCTGGTGTGCGGAAGGAGAAAAAGACCAGCTCGGAAAGCCGGCGCGAGAGGTTCAAGAACTCAAGGCACAGGTGGTGCGGATTCGGAGATTGTCCAAGAGCAAGTGGAACAACGACTCGGAGCGGCGATCACCGCCTTTGTGCCTACCTTGATCTCGGGGTTGAGTGCGTGGATTGCGGGCGGCCAACAGGGCCGCCCGATTCCTAGCTTCACGGCCAGCAACTTCGCATAATGCGATGGCGGGGCCATTGGTGCCTCTGGCGGGCGGCATTGGTGTCTCCGACGCCGCACGGGAGCTTAATGCACCCGGTGTACGCCGCAGCACCTCTGCAGCAAGCGGCCCCTCCGTCAATCGCCGCGCCGTTGGCGGTGCCTCTACATTAGCCGAGCTCGGCGCCATCATCACGGTAACTAATTAAGCCTCTCTCGCCGAGGACTTCATCTCCTTGCCTTTTGAGGCATCCCTGACGCCCTACATGTTTTCGCAGGCGCCCGCCCGACGTTCCGTGCACTCTCCTCCACTTCGTGAACAACGAGTTGGTCGATGTCGCCAAGGGCAAAATCGTTCAACCGGGCAACCCCTTGTTCCACGGTACCCGGATGCCACCCAACTTGTTTAGGGTTCAACTGGTTCGGTGCTGCCAGGCTGCGACGACTTGTTACCTCCGAATCGACCCGTCGGGGCCGGCGATGATGACGTGATGACCCTCGCGCATGCCTGAGCTGGCCCTGCTTTGGCCGAAGAGCCAGATTCGTTTGAGGCGGGGACACCACCCCAAAGACAACACCGCCCGGTCGTGCGGCACCAAGTCGGCCCCATGGCAAGACCGCCGTAACGGTGCCGGACATCCCTATGCCATCGGATCCAAACATGCATATGGCACGGGATCGTAACGACGACGCATTTACTATGATACATTTGGCAACGTCGATCGATGACTTTGCCGAGCATGGAGTGCGATGGCGACTTCATGGGGCCTCCTTCTCAAGAACCAAACCCAACAAAAGACGTGTGCGATCTAGCTCGTGCAGCGGAGAAGCCAAGTTGCAACAGCGCCATCTGGCGTTCAGCTCTCGAGGAGACGCCTCCATTTGCCGACTTCACCGAGCCTCGAGATAGGCGAGGTGCGAAATATTATCAGCCCCAACACACTCAAGAAGGCGGTCTGTGAGCAAAACTCGATCCCATTACAGGAGAAGAAGAAGGGACGCAAAGAAAGACTAAGAAGGGTGTGAGCCAGCCGCACCGAGTGCGATCCGTGCTCGGGGCGGGCCACCTTCACCTTAGGATATCTCGAGGAGGGTGCATGTGGCGGGTAGGGCGATGCTACCGACAAATATGCTCAATGCTGCAACCGGTGCTATGCGGAGTCTGCATGATGTTGTTCTTTCTTTGGAGAAGCTGCGTCTCAGGGAGAAGGATGTGGCATACCCGGTTTTCGCGGCCAAGGTGCCAGAGGGCAAGGGCTTTGTGGATAACTCCATCGGGCGTACGATCGTCCTGCGTTTTGATGACATCCACGCTATGTTGAACCTTCATCCGCTGCACTACACCTTCGTTCGGCTATTTTGCTGAGTATGGAGATGCGGATCATTCGCGACAAGACCCCGGACATCGCGATAGTCGACCCCTTCTACATGCGTGCCAAGTTCTTGGGCAGCGCGGGGACCGCAAGTCACGAGTTCTTACCTCGAAGGCGTCATTACGCAAACCAAGATAAGGATAACTTCCTCGTGCCTTACTTTCCCGAGTAAGTCCTCCCCTCAACCGCCCGTAACATATGAATTCTTACATTTCGATCGTTTTCTTTTAACATTCCGTGTTTTACTGCGGTGACACACGTTGCACGCTCATCCTCCTAAGCCCCAAATATTCCATGGCCACGTATTTCGACCCGGACCGTCGATTGAACGTAGACTACACAAATGTCAAGAAGGTTCTTGATGATGTTCTCCCGGCTCGCCAAATCTGGAGGCACCTTCACCAGGCCTATTTGTAAGTCACGGCAAGCACGTGTTCTCCCACAATCTGACGTTCTGCTGCGTCAAGCAGCCGCTGGCGATCGAAGGGTGCCTACTCGCCATCCATCACATGCGAGGCGATCGTGCGGGACCATCATCAACTTCTGCTACCGAGTAAACTCCAAGATTGGGCAGCGGCGTGTCGGCAATCCAGACGCGGACCTCCGACAAGAATTCTTTCGCATCCAAATGGAGTTTGCGGAAATCATCCATCAAGATGTCCTTCGTACCTCGGGCAGTTCTACCTCAGAAATCAACCGTCAACAGCGACATCGACACAATGCTACAAATGCAGATGACAACGCCTGTTCTTTCATGACTCCCATGATAGACGGCGGCTTCATCCACGCTCGATCCCTTGAGTCGAGTTGTCTAGTTACGAAACATCGATTGGCTCATGTTGTAATTAAACTTTAATGAACTTGTAGTATGTCTCTTTGGTTTTGAGAGTCGTTCAACTTAGATGTAATCGATGCTATTAATGTCTTGCTTTTCTCTTCCGATCGCTCATTGCATACTTATATATTGCTTATGTATTGTCTGTGAATTGGTACTAACGTTTCGTTTGGCTAGTGCATAGCGATGCCGACGTATGTCGTGGTACAAGGGTAAGGTTCCCGGAGTCTACGATGATCGGGAGGAGTGTCGGAGACAGGTTCACCGATTCAGCGGTAATAGATTACAAAGGGTACACCACTAGTGCCTAGGCCGAATCTAGATACGCCCGCTATCTAGCGGGAGAGGGAGGGAGCGTTGGAGGAACCGGATGAAGACGAAGTTTCATCGTGATGATGCTCATCGTGATGACCGCAGCTCTCTTCTATGTGATGGTAGTTTAGATGATCGATATCGACTTGTAATGTGAAGACAAACTCGCTACTCGCGGTCTCGAGACTTGTAATATAATGTTCTATCTTTGTTCGGTCTTTTCAATTCGGAGACTAATATGATGAATTGTATTCGAGACTAATATGATGAATTGTATTCAAAGACTAATCTTCTATTGTATCCGATGAATCTATTGTTGATGTGTGCTGTCTATATTTTGTCAAATTATACATTTTGTAACCTGTGCAAAAAACAGAGAATAAAAAATAAAAAAACCTAATATTCATACTAATGGCGCATCACATGACGATGCGCCATTAGTATGACAAAGCATACTAATGGCGCATCACTTGTCAAGGCGCCATTAGTATGCCATAATTACTAATGGCGCATCATCGGGCGTCGCCATTAGTATGCCGCGATTACTAATGGCGCATCCGCAGGTGGTGCGCCATTAGTATGCCAAAGCACCTGGTTATACATGCCCCACAGGAGGCATACTAATGGCGCACCCTAGCATATACTAATGGCGCACTGTGGTGCGCCATTAGTATCAGATACTAATGGCGCACTGTGGTGCGCCATTAGTAAAATTACTAATGGCGTGCTATTAATGGCGCACCACAGATGCGCCATTAATAGCCAAATTAGGTGCGCCATTAGTAGTGGTTTTTCTAGTAGTGCTTGGCGGTTTGCCGCAGGGCGGGTCATAATACCTCACATATAACCATTGTGATATTGAATTTGTACTGCCAGTTTACATGACATGTGCAGTAAGGGTGATAACCCAATCCTTAGAAGCCAATGCTTCCACATAGATGATGATTGTCATAAGCTGGCGACTTATAATCAAAAGTCAAGCCGGGTTAAGCATAAAGCACTTATATACATTTGAGATATAATCCAACAAAGGTCTCAAGTCAAACCCAAAATTGTTTGCAAAAAAGACTTAAAAATTTAAGGCTTCTGATTCAGATCTGATCGTAAAAACCGCTCCAAAGGGGTTGAGCTAAGATTCGAATACGATCATATAGCCCCCAGTGGCTTTGGCGTTGCCGATCAAGAGGGTACCGACAGCTATGTTCTCTTTGGTTCGAATACGACCTATGTTTGAACAGGAAGCCCCCAAATGACCTTGAGAGTTGTTTAATGACACTGATTCGAATACGATCCACGTCGGCCCAAAAGAGGTTAAGCTATGATTCGGATACGATCAAGAAGCCCCCTAGTGAGTTTGGCAGTGTGCCTATCAAAAGGGTTTCGACAGCTATGTTCTCTTTGGTTCAAAGATGACCTATGTTTGAATAGGAAGCCCCCAAGTGACCATATATTAGCATTGCACCGATCAAGAGGGTACCGACAGCTATGCTCGATGAGCAGGAAGCCCCCAAGTGACCATAATAAGATAAGATGTAAGGCAGGATACCTATGTTTGAACCGCGCATCATGGCAGCAAGTTCTTTTTGGCAACCTTTAATTTTTCTTAGAACTCGAACTTGCGAGAGAGAACCGGAACTTTAAACCGGATTTCAAAGCTTCAAAAATTTGTGAGGGACAAATTTACCTTGAGCCGGATTTTGAACCGGATTTGAGAGCTTCAAAAATTTGTGAGGGAGAAATTTACCTGGGCGGCTTTTTGAACCGGATTTGAGAGCTTCAAAGCTTTGTGGGAGAAAGATGTCTCTTGAACCGGATTTTAAACCAGAGTCCTTATTTTGAGCCGGAAATCTTCTGACGGCTTTTAAATTTTCATCGATCTAGCAGTAATCTCCGGGGCCCGGGTTATTTTTCCCTTCAATGACCCGGAGTTCTTGAATTCGCTGAAACTGGCTAATTTTGCCGAGTCATACCATTGTAGCCCCCGAGTCTCAAGACAACTCGAGGAGTTGGCTTGAGATTCTCCATATTTGACCATAGCAGAAGGTATACATCATTGGCGTTGATAGCGCGATGTGAATCCATAGAAGGTTGAGGTGACTGCAGCGGGTTACAAATGATCCCGTATGAGCCGTGTCAGCAACTCGGCCAATGGTTCCTTCCAACTGGCTGTTTGAAGTTAACCAAACTGTAGTGGCGGCGACTTGTGCACCTGCCCATTGAACCATCCAGTGCAGACGGCGGCTGATAATATATGATAATTTGCCTCTAATTTCTTGGAAGAAAACCAGGCTTCCCAAGTAGTGACTTGCTCATACTCAATAAACAGCTCATCCAGACAAGTGCGGCCCGATGTGTCGATGTAGACCAGGCCGCGAGAGATGGACGGTAAAGACGACCGTAACATCAGAGGCGACATAGACAGATGAACCGGCCGTGGCATTGTAAGCCGGTGCGGACGGGCAAGTTGTCCTCCTTGTTGTAAGCCGGCGTGGTCGCGAGAGACGGCCACGGTGTTGTAAGGTGGCGCGGCCGCGAGAGACGGCCACGGCTTGTAAGTCGGTGCGGGAGTCCGTTGAGTAACAACGACCACCTGTGCCAAAAGATGTTGGCGTGCCTCCATCTCCGCGGTATAATATCACTTTTTGTAATAAATAATTGCCCTGCGTAAACAATATTGCAGACCAAGGCGAAGAGAAACTTGTTCTTTGACAAAAACAACATGTGCTAATAAAATAAACTTGGATGGATATCACCTGATTTGTTTGGATGACGGATGATCCGTTTATCGCGACAGAGGTGGCTCAGGCAGACCAGCGACTCAATATAGTCCCGGCGGCTCATGGCAGACTGGCGACTTAATATAACCCCGGCGGCTCAACGCGGCTCCGGTGGGTTGATGTAGATTAAGCTTTGTGCGGAGTTGATGCTCACTATGGTGAAGCTGAAATCAATTCATGGGTGAGCCGGCCGCGGCGTTGTAAGCCATCGCGGACGGGCGAGTCAATCGCAGGCGCGGTAAACCGTGCGGACGGGCGAGTCAATCGCTGGTGCGGTATATATCCATGACACAACCATCGTCTTGCGGTTAACAATTGTCTTGCGTACAAAAAATACAGCATGGCGGAGCAGTATTGCTCGGATGATTTAATATGTACTTTAAAATAAATAGAATTGAATAGCACCTAGTATTTTTATCAGATGAACGCAGACGCCTGTGCTGGATAATGCACCGTGGTGCTTTTGGCTTTTTACAAAAGAATTGATCTGGTGTGTATTTTTGAAAATAATTGTCTCTGAGCACCCAATATGATTGAGGTCTCCACGTGGGGAGCCCTCCCTTTCTTTAGCAAGTCCAAAACAGTGCACACGCGTCCCATTGAGCAGAATTGAACTTGATCCATTGATTAGGTGTTTCACGTGCCTTGTGTCAAGAGAAAATGGGACACAAATCTGCGGAAAGCGGCGGAACGTGGCTCAAGGCGGGCTCGGTCGCGACAGCGGAGGTCCTCGTGAGGCACAACAGGGCCGGCGGACGGCTCAGCGGAGGAACGACGCGAGGCCATACCAGCTTGGAAACGAGGTCCAACGAGAAGTGAGGGCGTGGGCAAAGTAAATCCAGCTGCGGAGACACAACGGGTAGGTTGAGGCACCTTGAAGACAGATCAAGTAGTAGAGTACAGCCGGGCGGCTCGCCGGTGGTTTGGAGACAAGGCGGCTCAGGCCGGGGAGCGTCGATGGCTCTGCAGACCCGCGGTAGTGGAGCGAGGCCGGCGGAGGCGGTTTTCAGCCTAAGTCACCATACGCGCGCACGCAGAGGCGAGCCGGATGACTGTGCAGACACACACGCACGCGGGGTAGCAACAAAGGCGAACCGGATGGTTGTGCACTGGAGATTAGACCTGTTGACCTGCCAGTCCGATCCGTTGTGGTAATCCTTTGCCTAATGACGTACGCTCATGGGAAGCCGCTTTAACAAATATTATTTCTTCTCTGGATAGGTTGCTTCCTCCAAATCTGAGCTTTAACATGAATAGTACTCAAGTACTTGATGGATCACTTTACGTGAATATCAACAACGGAGTAGTATTGCTTTCAAGCGAATAGTAGCATGACCGAAGTAGTACTTCGAACAATAGCAGCAGACTTTCGCAGATCAATCTACGAAACTGCCTCGGGACTTAATCATTGCCTCCTCACGTGTATGCTGATATAGATTGACTTGACCCGGCGTCCGGCAGCTATAGGAAATTTCTTGTTGGCCTCAGCGATACGCGCCTGTAACAGCCAAAATTGAAATCCTACTCGGATTCAACGGATCATACACAAACATTGAATTTGCCGGCTCTGCCGAAGACCGTCTCACGGCGGGTTACCCTGCATGCTTTCCATACTGGCGCTTTTTCTTATCTAAAATATTGCGAGCTTCTTGATGCTGACGGATCGTGTTGCGTTGTCGGTGGCGCACAGAACATCAAACCCTAATTATTTTCATCTCAATCTGGTAAACTTGCACTTGATGCAGATCCTTCCAAACCGGCTCATCTTCATCCGATAAATTGCAAACTTCTCGATCCCTGGAAGAAATCCCTCCAAGAGCTCAACACCATCGTGCGCAGGCCCCACGGTGGGCGCCAACTGTCGTGGAATTGTCACGGCAGATGTCCTTAGTGTGAGGACTTAGTCGCGAGGCCAACACATGTATGTGGTAGCTTGAGAGGGGTTGGGCGGAATCGAGAGGCGCAACATAAGACAAGGATTTAGACAGCTTCGGGCCCCGGGAAACATCATCCGGTAATAACCCTACATGCTGTTTGTGGCTAGATCTCATTATGCTCATGAGGGAGTCGCCGGTAAGCCGACTCTTTTATGTCTAGCCCTATAGATTATTTCTTGTTGCTTGTCCCTCTTGGGGTGCCCTGCCCCTCCTTATATAAGTTGAAGGGGAGGGTTACATGACTAGTCGTAGTAGGATTAGGATTACTCAATTACAAGTGGAGTCCTAGTCTTGCTTCCTTTGTAAGGGAATATTCCTTATGCTTTCCTCTTAAGCCAGCCCACCATAACATGAGCCGGCCTTCTGGGCCTTGGGCCTAGTCTTCTATCTGACCTGCCGTCGGGGTCATCCGTGACTCGTCAGGCTCGTGAGTCGTCTGACCAGTGAGCCGCCAGACCCGTGAGTCGCCAGTCCTCCGGCGGGTCATCGGTTGTAACGCCCCGGATTCGATGCGCCAGGTGTCTGGCAGTCATTCGCCATCTTTGCCATGTCATTTTCTTGCATGTTGCATTTTTCCATGTCACCATCTGCATTTTTTTATCATGTCATCATGTGCATCGCATTTGCATACGTGTTCGTCTCATGCATCCGAGCATTTTCCCCGTTGTCCGCTTTTGCAATCCGGCACTCCTATGTCCCCGGCGCTCCCTTTTACCTCTTTTTAGGTGTGCGGGTGTTAAACGGTCTCGGAATGGACCGTGATATGTCAAGCGGCCTTGGTATAGCACCAGTGAACCGCTGTCAAGTTTCGGGTCATTTGGAGGTCGTTTGGTACTCCAACGGTTAGCAAGGGTAACATAAAGCCCTCTTTTGTTTGCAGCCCAACACCCCTTCCAAACTGGCCCAAAACCCATCTAACTCCCCTCCATGCTCTCGGTCGTTCGATCACGATCGTGTGGTCGAAAACCGCACCTCATTTGGACTCTCCAAGCTCCCTCTACCTATAAATAGGTCCTCCCCCTCCGAAATTCCCGCAGTCCAACCCTAGCCATCTTCATCCTCGCGCCGCCGGACACGTCCAACCCCACGCCGGACATGTCCACCGCCCCAGCCACCTCACTCCGACCAATCGGAGTAGGCCACGTCATCCCGCCGCCGCCGCTAGCCAACCAGACGCCGCCACCTCACCCGCGCCCGCACCCTCTCTCTCCTCCCTCCGTCGCGGCCAGAGGCCCTCCCGGCTTGATCGGCCCGCCGCCAGCCGCGCCCGCGCCACCGGGCCGCGCCCGCGCCTCCACAGCCGCTTCGCCGCCCTCCACGCAGCTTTCGTCGCCCGGCGAACCTCCACGTCGGCGCCCTCGGCCCTGCTCACTGCGCCCGAGGCATCCAGCGCGCCTCCGCCCGCCCGGCCGCCCGCCGCCGGGTCCCGCCCGCCGCCACACACCGTCCCATCATACAGACGGAGCTCCTCGCCGGAGCTCCACTGACCTTAAGCGCCGCCGCTCCTCGCGCCCTCCGGCCGCGGATCCGCCTCGGTCGCCGGCGTCCTTCTCCTCTCCCCCGCGTCGGCCTCTCCTTCCTCTCCGGCCACCTTCGCACGAACTCCGGCGAGAACTCCGGCCAACCTCGAAGACCAAGCCCCGAAACCATAGATCTGTTTTCGGGAGGTAAATTTTCGTCCAAGTCCTTTCCCCTATTACATTTTCTTGCCATATTCATCATGCCGTATCTCCGCATCTGTTGCTCCATTTCATGCGTGTTATATGTCAAATTGTTCGTATCGACGGGTACATCATTTCATCTCATTGCATCATTTTCATTTGAGCTCATCTTGATGCCCGAAATGCTATTGGAAGAGGGCTATGTGATGTTAGTTTCAGATTCTTATCAGAACATGCATTTTTGTCATTTTTGTCATGATTGATGTGTGCACCCTATGATCTTGAGTCCTACATGTGTTTTGTAATATGCCATGCCATATTTACAGGGGTGTATGCCATGTATTTTTGTGATCTCTGTGGTGACTAGCACAAGCATGCAAACTAGGCTTGATGATGTTCTTTGATTTCAGCCCCTGCTCTGCTGATATTTTTATGCCATGTAAACTTGATGCTACCGAGAGATCCATGCTTATTTTGAGATACTTTAGTAAGGATGTTTTGAACATATGGTTATTCTATATCCATCCATGCCCTTGTTTGCAATTATGGAGTGCCATAGCTTGAGTCAATCGAGCTCTACTTTTGCTATAAAATGTTTCCTGGCAGATTGTTTACATGTTATTCAATTTTGCCAAGGTTGCTGTAGTTGATCCGTGTATGCTATGATGTTGTTCTTGTCATGTATTCCTTCTATGTCATGTCTTCTTACTGTGAGTTGCCTTGCCATGCCATTTATTCAGATTTATTCAGATCTTGGACATAAGATTTATTCAGATCTGGACCAATTTCGAAATTTGCATATGAGGACTTACCGGAATTGTTCTATGTGTTTCCGGCATCATTTAAACTTGCCTTGATGTGTTGCTCTTGTTTGCATCATCTCTTGCCATGAGTAGCCTCATCTAGCTTTGTCATGCATCATGCTTGTTTGTGCATCATGCCTTGTTCATGTGTGGTGTGTTTACCTATGTTGTGTGCTTCTTCTTGTTAGTTCTGTTTACGTTGCGATCGTGAGGATTCGTTCGTCTCACGCTTGGTTCGGCTTCATCCGTTCGTCTTCTTCATAGACTCGTTCTTCTTCCTTGGGATTTCAGGCAAGATGACCGCTACCTGGATCTCACTACTATCATTGCTATGCTAGTTGCTTCGTTCTATCGCTATCTTTGCGCTACCTATCACTTGCTGCTCAAGCCTCCCAAATTGTCATGAACCTCTAAACTTTGTCACCCTTCCTAGCAAACCGTTGTTTGGCTATGTTACCGCTTTGCTCAGCCCCTCTTATAGCGTTGTTAGTTGCAGGTGAAGATGAAGTTTGTTCCTTGTCGGAACATGGAGATGTTGTTCCTTGTTGGAACATGTTTACTTGTTGGGATATCACAATATATTTTATTTAATTAATGCATCTATATACTTGGTAAAGGGTGGAAGGCTCGGCCTTATGCCCAGTGTTTTGTTCCACTCTTGCCGCCCTAGTTTCGTCATATCGGTATTATGTTCCCGGATTTTGCGTCCCTAACGCGGTCGGGTGATTTATGGGACCCCTTGACGGTTAAGCTTTGAATAAGACTTTTCCAGCAAGGCCCAACATTGGTTTTACCATTTGCCTCACCTATGCCCTTTTCCCCTTGGGTTTAGGAGCCCGAGGGTCATCTTTATTTTAGCCCCGGGCCGGTTCTC
Source organism: Aegilops bicornis (assembly GCA_021605145.1). NCBI lineage: Eukaryota > Viridiplantae > Streptophyta > Magnoliopsida > Poales > Poaceae > Aegilops > Aegilops bicornis. Next base: position 602,581,344 of record CM038670.1, read on the forward strand.
CTTCAGTGCTGGTCCAAACCCGGCGATGTCCGCCCCCTGGCAATCGGGGTTTATGCCAACCCGGCGTCTGGCTCATCCGGTGTGCCACAGAGACCGAGATATGTGCAGCTCCTATCAGGATTTGTCGGCACATCCAAGGCGGCTTTGCTGGTCTTGTTTTATTCTTTGTCGAAATGTCTTGTAGCCGGATTCCGAGACCGATCGGGTCTTCCGGGAGAAGGAATATCCTTCGTTGATCGCGAGAGCTTATCATGGGCTAAGTTGGGACAGCCCTGCAGGGTATAAACTTTCAAGAGCCGTGCCCGCGGTTATGTGGCAGATGAGAATTTGTTGATATCCGGTTGTAGTAAACTTGAAGTAAACTCTTCTAAAATACACCAACCGTGTGCGTAACCGTGAGTGTCTCTTTTCGGGGTTGATCGAGAGGAGAACACGGTTTCTGGGTTATGTCTGACGTAAGTAGGAGTTCAGGATCACTTCTTGATCATTGCTAGCTTCACGACCGTTCCGCTTGCTCTCTTCTCGCTCTTATTTGCGTATGTTAGCCACCATGTATGCTTAGTCGCTGCTGCAACCTCACCACTTTACCCCCTTCCTTTCCCATTTAGCTTTGCTAGTCTTGATACCGATGGTAATGGGATTGCTGAGTCCTCGTGGCTCACAGATTACTACACCACCGATTGCGAGTACAGGTTTGCGATGATCATGGCGTGAGAGCGATGTTTCCTTGTCTTGGAGTTCTTCTTCCGCTTCTTCTTCGATCGGGGATAGGTTAAATTCGGCAGCCTGGGCTAGCAGGGTGGATGTCGTTCGAGTTTCTGTTTATGTTTCATCCGTAGTCGGATGTTGATCTTGTATATTGTATTGTTGTATTCATGTGACATTGTATGTATTGGATGTATCCCACTATTATGTAATGTTGATGTAATGATATCCACCTTGCAAAAGCGTTCCAATATGCGGGTCTATCCTTGGTGGGACCGTCGAGTTCCTTTTGGATAGGGTCGCATATTGGGCGTGACAAGTTGGTATCAGAGCCTCGACCGACCCTAAGGCCCCCCTTGATTGATCGTGTAGTTTGGCCGTTGTTGAGTCTAGAAGAAAACTGTTTTGAGTCTAGTTATATCGGAGTAGGAATTCTTTTACTCCTCGGTCCCTTAAATCGCTCTGGTGAGGAATCTTGGCGTAGGTGTTTTGAATTACTCCTCTTCCCGTTCAAATTTTTCTTTAGGATCACGTGGTTAGTGTCGTGAGTTGTCCATCCTCTTTGTCCGTGCATTTCTCGTCAAGTCGACTCGACCATCTTCATCTTTGCGTTCAATCCTCAGTTGTTTTCTTTTCCCACCCGCCCACCCCTTCTTCTTCTCGAAATCGGAGTCCGTAATCGAGTATCGATACTACTCGTGCGAAGTCTTTGCTTTCTATCCTCTTTGTTCTCAACTGGTTTTTTTTTTCTCTTCAAGTTATTCGTCGTTTTCCCCTTCCAAGTTGCCTTTGTTTTCCCGCCCTCCCACCCTTTTCTTCCCGGAGTTTGACTCTCACTCGACCAGCTATCTCATTCGTGCAGAACCTCTTCAGTCTTTCGTTAATTATTTCAACCGGTGAATTCTCGTCTTGTTCGTCATTCTTCATCCCTTTCTTTTTTCGGTGGACTCAATTCAAGTTTTTCGGTTGATCGTATTCTTTTCTTGGATCAAGTGTTTTCCTTGCTCGTTCGTCTCTCGCCAGTCTATCCTTCCGGAGTGCTCAAGTCATCTCAGGAGATTCGTCTGTGTTCCAATTAATTCGAGGTTGTCACCTCATTCAAATATCTCAAATGTTCCGATGCATCATCTATATGTTTATCATCCCTTTCCAACGGTGTTATCTCTTCAGTGGGCCCTAACCCACAGGTCTTTTCCCAGGATCTTACCTGACTCTTCTAATTCCCCCAGAGTTATTCTCAATTCTTTTCAAGTTGACGTAAGAATGGATTCCATCAGTTACATGCCTTTTCTAAGATCTATTTCAAATCATTCCATTGTTCGCTCAACCTCTTTGCTTTCCATTCTCCCGGAGCGTCTCAACAATTCTGCATGGTGGTTCTCGTCGTCATTCTCAACATTTGAAGACCGTCGTAGATTTTTCTCTTAAATCTTGTCCGTTCTCCCAGAGATTCGCGGTGCTAGCTCGATGTTATGCTATCAAATTGTTTCCAGTCAAGCAAATTCTTTTCATCCATCCGGAGTATTTCAGGAGTTACTTTCCGTCTCAATCATCCGGAGGCCATCTTTTTGGAAGATTTCTTCGTTCTAAGTTTTCAAATCCGTTTTCTCAATTATTCTATATCCGTGCCCTTTCGTTCGCCTCAATTTATCTCGGTGCTTCATTCAAGTGTTCTTTAATCAGCTCATGATCTCTTTGTTCTTTTGCATTCCTCTAGCATATTTGTTCTTCTAATTCTTCCCGGTGATTCATTCTTTTTCATCAATCATTTCGAATTCTTACGGTGATTCCTTCAGATTCCTTTTTCCTTGACTATCATTTTAATCCATTCGTTCTTTAAAATCCTACCGGTGGTTCATGAAGACCTTTCCCAAGTTTTGTGCTATATTCCCCTTAATTCTTTTTCAAGAAGAATAAGTAATATGCAAAATCCATTGCTTGTCATCAATTTAATTTGATGAAGGATAAGTATACAATAAATCTTATTCTTATTTCATCCTAGTGATTAATCCTTTCCTTCAGAGTTTGTTCTTGAGGAATAAATTCTAGTCCCAAGTGTTTTCATCTTTTCTTTTCCGGAGTTCAATTATTTCCTCGGCCATCTTGTTGGAACATCCATCTAAATCATCGCAACGCTCATCTATTCTTTATTCCATCATTCTATCTCATCATCCTTTTGTCACCGGAGTTCTTCATGGTGGTTCTTCAAGATTTAATTCATTCTTCAAGAGTTCATCAAGATTCTTGTTGGTGGAAGTTCAAGTATCTTTTCTTTTCGCATCTCTAAGTGTAATTAATTCTCCGTATTCTTCTGAAGTGGAGTTTTGCATCTCTTCGTTCTTCTCAGCTATTCAATCTTTTCCTCTTGTGGTCGGTTATCACCTTATAATTTTGAGATGTTTTCCATAAGTCCACAACAATCTTATTCTTTCGTTGTTGATTTTCTCAACAACTCCAGTCAATCCTTCCTTCTAAGTTCTTTTCATTCAATTTTTCCAATTCTTCCGGAGGTATTGCGTTGCTTATGTCGTCAAGTGTCATTCCATCTTCTGAAGCTCATGTTCTATTCTTTCCTTGTTCAACCGGTGTGCTGCCTAAATCCTTCCAGTATTATTCGTTTCTTTTCTCATTCTAACCACTCCGGTTAGAACGAGTGCATTCATAGTCTATCTGATTCCGTGATCTTTCGATTCTCGTCATTTTCGTCATTCCCCTCTTCTTCTCGAGTGCTCTTGATTCTTTGAGTCTTCTCTTGAGTTCTTGTTTCACCTCATCCCTTTTCCCTTCCGTCTCGGTCCTAAGATCTCGGGACGAGATCTCTTGTTAGTGGAGGAGTGTTGTAACGCCCCGGATTCGATGCGCCAGGTGTCTGCCAGTCATTCGCCATCTTTGCCATGTCATTTGCTTGCGTGTTGCATTTTGCCATGTCATCATCTGCATTTTTTTATCATGTCATCATGTGCATCGCATTTGCATACGTGTTCGTCTCATGCATCCGAGCATTTTCCCCGTTGTCCGTTTTGCAATCCGGCACTCCTATGTCCCCCGGCGCTCCCTTTTACCTTTTTCGTGTGCGGGTGTTAAACGGTCTCGGAATGGACCGTGATTTGTCAAGCGGCCTTGGTATAGCACCGGTAGACCGCCTGTCAAGTTTCGGGTCATTTGGAGGTCGTTTGGTACTCCAACGGTTAACGGGGTAACCGCAAAACCCTCTTTTGTTTGCAGCCCAACACCCCTTCTAAACTGGCCCAAAACCCATCTAACTCCCCTCCATGCTCTCGGTCGTTCGATCACGATCGTGTGGGCGAAAACCGCACCTCATTTGGACTCTCCTAGCTCCCTCTACCTATAAATAGGTCCTCCCCCTCCGAAATTCCCGCAGTCCAACCCTAGCCATCTTCATCCTCGCGCCGCCGGACACGTCCAACCCCACGCCGGACATGTCCACCGCCCCAGCCACCTCACTCCGACCAGTCGGAGGAGGCCACGTCGTCCCGCCGCCGCCGCTAGCCAACCAGACGCCGCCACCTCACCCGCGCCCGCACCCTCTCTCTCCTCCCTCCGCCGCAGCCCGCGGGAGGCCCTCCCGGCTCGGCCGCCCGCCAGCCGCGCCCGCGCCACCAGGCTGCCGCCCTCCACGCAGCTTCGCCGCGTAACCTCCACGCCGGCGCGCCCGCGCCCTCGCCCTGCTCACCGCGCCCAGCGCCCGCGCGCCTCACGCCGCCCGCCGCGGGTCCCGCCCGCCCGCCACACCGTCCCACCGTCTGCGGGAGCTCCTCGCCGGAGCTCCACCGCGCCTTGGCCTTGCGCCTCCGCGCCCTCCGGCCGCCGGATCCGCCTCGGTCGCCGCCGTCCTTCTCCTCTCCCTCGCGTCGGCCTCTCCTTCCTCTCCGGCCACCTTCGCGCGAACTCCGGCGAGAACTCCGGCCAACCTCGAAGACCGAGCCCCGAAACCCTAGATCTGTTTTCGGGAGGTAAATTTTCGTCTAAGTCCTTTCCCCTGTTACATTTTCTTGCCATATTCATCATAACGTATCTCTGCATCTGTTGCTCCGTTTCGTGCGTGTAACATGTCAAATTGTTCGCCTCGATGGGTACATCATTTCATCTCATTGCATCATTTTTATTTGATCTCATCTTGATGCCCGAAATGCTGTTGGAAGAGGGCTATATGATGTTAGTTTCAGATTCTTATCAGAACATGCACTTTTGTCATTTTTGCCATGATTGATGTGTGCACCCTATGATCTTGAGTCTTACATGTGTTTTGTAATATGCCATGCCATCTTTACAGGGGTGTATGCCATGTATTTGTGTGATCTCTGTGGTGACTAGCACAAGCATGCAAACTAGGCTTCATGATTTTGCTGATTTCAGCCCCTGTTCTGCTGATATTTTGATGCCATGTAAACTTGATGCTACCGAGAGATCCATGCTTATTTTGAGATACTTCAGTAAGCATGTTTTGAACATATGGTTATTATATATCCATCCATTCCCTTGTTTGCAATTATGGAGTGCCATAGCTTGAGTTAATCGAGCTCTACGTTTGCTATAAAATGTTTCCTGGCAGATTGTTTACATGTTATTCAATTTTGCCAAGGTTGTTGTAGTTGATCCGTGTATGCTATGATGTTTTTCTTGTCATTTATAGCTTCTATGACATGTCTTATTACTGTGAGTTGCCTTGACATGCCATTTATTGCTCTGTGGTGAGTGGTTCAAGCTCACCAGCATGCCTACTTATTGTTGTTCCTGCCATGTTTAAATCTGTATTATAACTTGCCATGTTTACATGGGTGCCATCATATTTTCTGATCCTTTTTGGCATATGGTCAGTAAAGGACTTCTGTTCTATGTATTTAGTAGATTCATGCGATGCCTTTGTTTGCCATGATAAGTTCCTGTAGCATGTTGTTTGATAGCTCTAAACATTGCAACCTGATGTTATTTCCTGATAAGTCTGAAACTGTTATTATTTGCAATCTTCCCATGTGTGTTTGAGCATGTTCTAGTGATTTCTGGAGATAGCTCAGTGTTCATGTTTTGTCATGCTTTACCTGTAAATCATGCCCATGCCTTTTGTTATTATGTTGAGATGCTGTAGCTTGTTGTTTTGATGCTTGCAATATGCCTAGTTGCTGTTTTGGACAGCTTATCCTTTAAACTTGTATAGGGTGTATGTGTTGATCCGTTGCTCCGTTTTGAGTGTGCTCTATATGTAACTTGCGTGATTTTGCATGTAGCTTCATATTATCATGTTGCATCCTTGTTTTGAGGTGATTTCTTGATGTTTGTATGCTTTTTGCATTAATGCCATGCTTATCTTGTTTTGCTCATATCTTCTAGGCCGTAGCTCCGATTCTAATGAACTTCATATGTAACTTGACTAGAATTTTGTGTAGATCATCGTGGTGCATCTTAACTTGCTGTTTAACAACTTGAACATAAGATTTATTCAGATCTGGACCAATTTCGAAATTTGCATATGAGGACTTACCGGAATTGTTCTATGTTGTTTCCGGCCTCATTTAAACTTGCCTTGATGTGTTGCTCTTGTTTGCATCATCTCTTGCCATGAGTAGCCTCATCTAGCTTTGTCATGCATCATGCTTGTTTGTGCATCATGCCTTGTTCATGTGTGGTGTGTTTACCTATGTTGTGTGCTTCTTCTTGTTAGTTCCTGTTTCGTTGCGATCGTGAGGATTCGTTCGTCTACGCTTGGTTCGGCTTCATCCGTTCGTCTTCTTCATAGACTCGTTCTTCTTCCTTGCGGGATTTCAGGCAAGATGACCGCTACCCTGGATCTCACTACTATCATTGCTATGCTAGTTGCTTCGTTCTATCGCTATGCTGCGCTACCTATCACTTGCTGCTCAAGCCTCCCAAATTGTCATGAACCTCTAACCTTTGTCACCCTGCCTAGCAAACCGTTGTTTGGCTATGTTACCGCTTTGCTCAGCCCCTCTTATAGCGTTGTTAGTTGCAGATGAAGATGAAGTTTGTTCCTTGTCGGAACATGGAGATGTTGTTCCTTGTTGGAACATGTTTACTTGTTGGGATATCACAATATATCTTATTTAATTAATGCATCTATATACTTGGTAAAGGGTGGAAGGCTCGGCCTTATGCCTGGTGTTTTGTTCCACTCTTGCCGCCCTAGTTTCCGTCATATCGGTATTATGTTCCCGGATTTTGCGTCCCTAACGCGGTCGGGTGATTTATGGGACCCCTTGACAGTTAAGCTTTGAATAAGACTTTTCCAAAGAAGGCCCAACATTGGTTTTACCATTTGCCTCACCTATGCCCTTTTCCCTTGGGTTTCCGAGCCCGAGGGTCATCTTTATTTTAGCCCCCGGGCGGTTATCCTTCGAGTGCTGGTCCAAACAGAGCGATGTCCGGCGCCCCCTTGTCAATCAGGGTTTATGACAACCCGACGTCTGGCTCATCCGTTGTGACCTGAGACCAAGATATGTGCAGCTCCTATCAGGATTTGTCGGCACATCCGGCGGCTTTTGCTGGTCTTGTTTTATTGATGTCGAAATGTCTTGTAGCCGGATTCCGAGATTGATCGGGTCTTCCCGGGAGAAGGAATATCCTTCGTTGATCACGAGAGCTTATCATGGGCTAAGTTGGGACACCCTGCAGGGTATAAACTTTCGAGAGCCGTGCCCATGATTTATGTGGCGAGATGAGAATTTGTTGATATCCGGTTGTAGTAAACTTGAAGTAAACTCTTCTAAAATACACCAACCGTGTGCGTAACCGTGAGTGTCTCTTTTCGGGGTTGATCGAGAGGAGAACACGGTTTTTGGGTTATGTCTGACGTAAGTAGGAGTTCAGGATCACTTCTTGATCATTGCTAGCTTCACGACCGTTCCGCTTGCTCTCTTCTCGCTCTTATTTGCGTATGTTAGCCACCATGTATGCTTAGTCGCTGCTGCAACCTCACCACTTTACCCCTTCCTTTACCATTTAACTTTGCTAGTCTTGATACCCATGGTAATGGGATTGCTGAGTCCTCGTGGCTCACAGATTACTACACCACCAGTTGCAGGTACAGGTTTGCGATGATCATGACGTGAGAGCGATGTTTGCTTGTCTTGGAGTTCTTCTTCTGCTTCTTCTTCGATCAGGGGATAGGTTCCGGGTCGGCAGCCTGGGCTAGCAGGGTGGATGTCGTTCGAGTTTCTGTTTATGTTTCATCCGTAGTCGGATGTTGATCTTGTATATTGTATTGTTGTATTCATGTGACATTGCATGTATTGGATGTATCCCACTATTATGTAATGTTGATGTAATGATATCCACCTTGCAAAAGCGTTCCAATATGCGGGTCTATCCTTGGTGGGACCATCGAGTTCCTTTTGGATAGGGTCACATATTGGGCGTGACATCGGTGAAGCGCCAAGTCCGGCCGGGTCATACTTCCGGCCGGGTCATACCGCAGGGTATATCCCCGACAGAGAAGGATTATGATTTCTGTGTTGATACTGAGATAATTACTTTGGTTGAATCTGATCCTTTTTATGGCTATGAATCTGAAACTGTTGTGGCACATCTTACTAAATTAAGTGATATAGTCACCCTATTCACTAATGATCAGAAAATTCGCTACTACTATATCCTTAAATTATTTCCGTTCTCATTAAAGGGTGATGCTAAGATATGGTTTAATTCTCTTGATCCTGGTTGTGTGCGTAGTCCCAAGGATATGATTTACTACATCTCTGCTAAATATTTCCCCGGTCATAAGAAACAAGCTGCTTTAAGGGAAATATATAATTTTGTGCAAATTGAAGAAGAGAGTCTCCCACAAGCTTGGGGGAGGCTTCTCCAATTACTTAATGCTTTGCTGATCATCCTCTCAAGAAAAATGAAATACTTGATATCTTTTATAATGGACTAACTGATGCTTCCAGAGACCACATGGATAGTTGTGCTGGTTGTGTTTTCAGGGAAAGAACAGTTGATCAAGCTGAATTGCTATTGAATAATATGTTGACTAATGAAAATAATTGGACACTTCCTGAACCAACTCCTAAGCCAACTCCAAGGGGTATTCTATTTCTCAGTCCTGAAGATATGCAAGAGGCAAAGAAATCTATGAAATAAAAAGGTATTAAAGCTGAAGATGTTAAGAATTTACCTCCTATTGAAGAAATACATGGTCTTAATTTGCCGCCTGTTAAAGAAATACATTGTCTTGATAACCCGATACAGGTAGTAAAGGTAAATTCTCTCTATAGATTCGATGAAGGTGATATCCCTCGTTATAAGTCTACTAGCCAATGCTTAGATGAGTTTGATAATTTTATTGTCAAACAAGAAAACTGCAATGCTTATTTTGGTAGACAATTGGAACGCAATGCTTATATGCTTGAACACTTGAGTGATTATATGGCTAGTGTTAAAGGTGAACTTAAACTTATTAGTAAACATGCTTCTATGGTTACCACTCAAGTAGAACAAGTACTTAAAGCTCAAAATGATTTGCTCAATGAATTAAATTATAAGAAAAAATGACTTTGCTGTTAGAATTGCAACTAGAGGAGGTAAAGTGACTCAGGAACCCATGTATCCTGAAGGCCACCCTAAGAGAATTGAGCAAGATTCTTAGAGAACTAATGTTGATGCACCTAGTCCTTCTAAAAGGAAGAAAAAGAAAAATGATAGTACTTTGCATGCTTCTAGTGAACCTGTTGTTGACAAACCTAAGAATCCCAATGGTATTTCTATTTCTGATGCTGAGACATAATCTGGTGATGAACATGAACCTAGTGATAATGTTAATGATGATGCTCATGTTCATGCTCAACCTAGTAATAACAATGATGTAGAGATTGAACCTGTTGTTGGTCTTGATAACCCACAATCAAAGAATCAACATTATGATAAGAGAGACTTTGTTGCTAGGAAGCATAGTAAAGAAAGAGAACCGTGGGTCCAGAAACCCATGCCTTTTTCTCCTAAACCATCCAAGAAAAAGGATGATGAGGATTTTGAGCATTTTGCTGAAATGATTAGACCTATCTTCTTATATGCGTTTCTTGATATGCTTAAAATGAATCCTTATGCTAAGTACATGAAATATATTGTCACAAATAAGAGAAAGATACCGGAAGCTGAAATTTCCACCATGCTTGACAATTATACTTTTAAGGGTGGAATACCTAAGAAACTAGGAGATCCAGGAGTACCAACTATACCAAGCTCCATTAAAAGAAACTATGTTAGAACTGCTTTATGTGATCTTGGAGCCGGTGTTAGTGTTATGCCTCTCTCTTTATATCATAGACTTGATTTGAATAAGTTGACTCCTACTGAAATCTTTGCAAATGGGCGATAAATCAACTGCTATACCTGTCGGTATTTGTGAGGATGTGCCTGTTGTAGTTGCAAATGTTACTATTTTAACGGACTTTGTTATTCTTGATATTCCTAAGGACGATAGTATGTCTCTTATTCTTGGAAGACCCTTTTTGAATACTACAGTGCTTGTTATTGATTGCAACAATGGCAATGTCACTTTTCATGTGAATGGTAACGAGCATACGGTACACTTTCCGAGGAAACAACCTCAAGTCCACAGTATCAATTCTATTGGAAAAATTCCATCGATTATTATTGGAGGTTTTGAATTTCCTCTACCTACTGTCAAGAAGAATATGATATTCTTATTGTTGGGGATGTGCATATCCCCGTTGAGGTAACCTAGTGTTATTCGAAATTTCTCCGATTTCATGCGATTCTGAATGAGTTTGTTAACAAGACTTGATCAACCTTGTTAGTGGATTCCTTTTGATGAGCATGAGATGGATGAAGTTAGAAGGCACAACCTTCTGTATTCTTCTTTTACTTTCTTTTATTTAGAATAAATAAAAGCAAAAATAGTATTTTCATGCATTTTACGATTTATCCGCAATAAAAATACCCCGAAAATAAAAGTTCTCCAAATGCCCCAAAAATGAAATATGATTTTTTTTGGAATATTTGAGAATATTTGGCACTAAGAACACATCAGGGGGAGCAAGCACCTGGCCATGAGGGTTCAGGGCGCGCCCACCCCCCTGGGCGCGTCCCCCCTGCCTCGTGGGCCCATGGTGGCTCCCGTCCACTTATTGCAACCACCACACACTCCTTCCTCCCAAAAAATCACCAACCAGCTCAAGCACGAGTTCTAGCTCATTTTGCTGCGATTTTCGATCTCCTAGCTCAAAGCTCCACTCACAAAACTGCTTTGGGGGATTGTTCTTTGGTATGTGACTCCTCCAATGGTCCAATTAGTTTTTGTTCTAGTGCTTTATTCATTGCAAATTTTTGCTGACTAGGTGACCCTGTTCTTGAGCTTGCATGTCAAATTTATATGGTCCCAAGTAGTTCTAATGCATGATATAGCCTCTAGGCACTTGTGGGAGTAGTTGCTATCAATTTTGTTGAGTTTGGTTCACTTTTATTTTAAGTTACTAAAATTTTCAGAAATTTTTCAGAGGAAGAAATATATCTAGGAAATTTTACCAAGGTGGTTCTTCAAGGAAGCAAGGACCCAGGCCATAATGCGTGAGCCGGACCATGAACTACCAACGAAGCTCAAGTGCGGCCTTGTGAATGGTCGTCGAGCGATTTCATGGTCCGAGCAGGAATTAAGGAGGAATTTGACGCATATGTGCGTAATGCTGAACTCGAGGGCTTCATGCTAGACAAGTGCCCTCAATACTATCACCTAACTGATTCCTTTGTGAGAAGGTTCAAATTTTCATCTTCACGTAATTCTCACACTGTCCTATTTGATATCTATGGCCAATCTTATACTATGGACTTAAAGGATTTTAATACTGCTTGCAAACTTCCACAATGGGGTAGTGTTAGTGAACCTCGCAAACCTGAGTTTAGAGATTTTCTTGCTAGTATTACAGTGGGGGAATCTAGAGATGTAACACAAGCTACCATAGGGAGCATTCACTTTACTGCTATACATTATTTTGCTCTCTTCATAGGTAGGTGCATAAATGATAAGGATGAAGCATGTCACATGTGTGTCCCTGATCTTAGCGTTCTCAAGAGTGCTGTTTTAGGAGATAAACAATATAACTTGGGGGCCATTGTTGCACGGAGGTTGCATAATAATGGTTTAAGTGGAGACTTGTTTGGTGGTATGCAACCCGTGTGGCTAATTTTCTTGGGATACCCATACATGAAAATGATATGGAATTGCCTCCCACTTATCTAGGATATGAGGCTATGGTTCGCCATCAGTTTATTGAGAGGAATGAACAACCTCTCCAACACCGACTAATGTTTGACAGGCTCCACATTTTCCATGTTGCTCTCCCTGCTCCTACTTTCTTTGACTTTCAGACAAAAGAGGGATTTATTATAACCAGGGAGGAGGCGAACGAGTATAAGAGGAGGACGGAGACAGCTCGCCTCCAAGCGGCGGCTCATGAGGCAATAGCTTCTGCATCACAGTACAACCCCAACTACAACTTTGGATATCTGCCAGGCCAGCCGTGGCCATAGACCAACTTAGGCCAAAAGCCTAAGCTTGGGGGAGTACGTATTTCTCACCGACATTACATTCATGTTCGCACACTCATTCTAGTTATCGGTGCTCATAATTTTTCATTGTAATATCCATGCTAGTTTATTTTCTTTTTCTCACTTTCTTCTTGTGTGTTTGAATAACCTTAAGAAAAACAAAAAAAATGGTTGTAGCTTTTATATAGTTTACTTTCCATGCCTGTAGTAGTAATAATTAAAATAAAACCCAAAAAGATTTCCTGTTCTTCTTTTGTTTTGGGAGCTTTCCCGTGTAAATAGTTTTATTTCTTTTCTTTTTTGGGGGGTCGAGAGGAGAAGACCAAAATAAAAATGTTGAAGTGGCTCTTATATGCATTATTGTTGATTTAACAAAGAGCCCATATTATCTTGTCTTCTCCTGTGTGTCAGATGCCTGCAGATTCCAGCTTAGTCCAATACACGTGCACCATTATTATTATTCACATTGTTCGGTCGTGCAAGTGAAAGGCAATAATGACGATATATGATGGACTGATTGAGATGAGAAAAGCTGGTATGAACTCGACCTCTCTTGTTTTTGTAAATATGATTGGTTCATCGTTCCCGATTCAGCCTATTATGAATGAACATGTTTGCAATGACAATTAGAGATTATAGTTGCTTACGCCATGCTTAATTAGCTAGTAGTTTATAATGGTTTACCTTGCGTGCCAATATGCTATTAAAATGGTTGTGATGTGGTATGATAGGGTGGTATCCTCCTTTGAACGATTCGAGTGACTTGACTTGGCACATGTTCACACATGTAGTCGAAACAAAATCAACATAGCCACCACAATATTTTTGTTCATTGTGGATTATATCCTACTCATGCTTGCACTCAATGTTTATTAATTTTAATGCATGTTCATGACTGTTGTCGCTCACTAGTTGGTCGCTTCCCAGTCTTTTTCTAGCCTTCACTTGTACTAAGCGAGAATACTGCTTGTGCATCCACTTCCATAAACCCAAAGTTATTCCATATGAGTCCACTATACCTGCCTATATATGCGGTATCTACCTGCTGTTCCAAGTAAATTTGTATGTGCCAAACTCTAAACCTTCAAATAAAATTATGTTTTGCATGCTCGAATAGCTCATGTATCAACTAGGGTTGTCTGTATCTTCCATGCTAGGCGGGTTATTCTCAAGAGGAGTGGACTCCGCTCCTCACTCACGAGAAAATGGCTGGTCACCGGGATGCCCAGTCCCATGCTCTAAGCAAATCAAATCAAAATAATTGCAAATAAAACTCCCCCAGTGTTGTTGCTAGTTGGAGGCACTCGTTGTTTCGATCCAGCCATGGATTGATGCTTGTTGGTGGTGGGGGAGTATAAACTTTACCATTCTGTTTGGGAACCGCCTATAATGTGTGTGGCATGGAAGATATCGAGATCTCTCAGTTGTTATGTTCACAATGAAAGTATGCCGCTCAAAATATTATTTATCTCTATTTCAAAATCGAGCTCTGGCACCTCTACAAATCCCCGCTTCCCTCTGCGAAGGGCCTATCTATTTACTTTTATGTTGAGTCATCACCCTCTTATTAAAAAGCACCATCCGGAAAGCACCACTGTCATTTGCATCCATTAATATTAATTTATATTGGGTATGACTATGACTGGATCTCTTTTACCATGAATTACAATGTTTAGTCGGTCCTTAACCTTTAAAGGTGCTCTCCATTTATGTTTTGCGGTCTCAGAAAGGGCTAGCGAGATACCATCTTATTATATCATATTATGATTGTTTTGAGAAAGTGCTGTCATCCGAGATTGATTATTATTGCTCGCTAGTTGACTATCCATTGACATGAGTAAATATGAGACCTAAATGTTATTGTGAATATGGTTAGTTCATAACCTTTGCTGAAAACTTGAATGTTGGCTTTACATATTTACAACAGCTAGAGCAAACAGAGTTTGTAAAAGTTTTTATTTATCACTTTCAGTTTGTCAACTTAATTGCTTGAGGGCAAGCACAGGTTTAAGCTTGGGGGAGTTGATACGTCTCCGTCGTATCTACTTTTCCAAACACTTTTGCCCTTGTTTTGGACTCTAACTTGCATGATTTGAATGCAACTAACCCGGACTGATGATGTTTTTAGTAGAACTGCCATGGTGTTATTTTTGTGCAGAAATAAAAGTTCTTGGAATGACCTGAAACTTTACGGAGAATATTTTTAATTAATAAAAAATACTAGCGAAAGAATCAAGGCCATGGGGCCCACACCCTGTCCACGAGGGTGGGGTGCGCCTACCCCCTGGGTGCGCCCCCTGCCTCATGGGCCCCCTGGAGCTCCACCGACCTCAACTCCAACTCTATATATTTACGTTCGGGGAGAAAAAAATCAGAGAGAAGGATTCATCACGTTTTACGATAGAGAGCCGCCGCCAAGCCCTAATCTCTCTCGGGAGGGCTGATCTGGAGTCCGTCGAGGCTCCAGAGAGGGGAATCCATCGCCATCATCATCATCAACCTTCCTCCATCACCAATTTCATGATGCTCACTGCCGTGCGCGAGTAATTCCATCGTAGGCTTGCTGGACGGTGATGGGTTGGATGAGATTTACCATGTAATCGAGTTAGTTTTGTTAGGGTTTGATCCCTAGTATCCACTATGTTCTGAGATTGATGTCGCTATGACTTTGCTACGCTTAATGCTTTTCACTAGGGCCTGAGTGCCATGATTTCAGATCTGAACCTATTATGTTTCCATGAATATACGTGAGTTCTTGATCCTATCTTGCAAGTCTATAGTCACCTATTATGTGTTATGATCCGTTAACCCCGAAGTGACAATAATCAAGACCATTACCGGTGATGACCGTAGTTTGAGGAGTTCATGTATTCACTAAGTGTTAATGCTTTGGTCCGGTACTCTATTAAAAGGAGGCCTTAATATCCCTTAGTTTCCATTAGGACCCCACTGCCATGGGAGGGTAGGACAAAAGATGTCATGCAAGTTCTTTTCCATAAGCACGTATGACTATATTCGGAATACATGCCTACATTACATTGATGAATTGGAGCTAGTTCTGTGTCACCCTATGTTATAACTATTGCATGAGGAATCGCATCCGGCATAATTCTCCATCACCGATCCAATGCCTACGAGCTTTTCACACATTGTTCTTCGCTTATTTACATTTCCGTTGCTATTGTTACAATCACTACAAAACCAAAACTGCTACTGTTACTTTTGCCACTGTTACCATTACTTCCATACTACTTTGCTACTAAATACTTTGCTGCAGATACTAAGTTGTCCAGGTGTGGTTGAATTGACAGCTCAACTGCTAATACTTGAGAATATTCTTTGGCTCCCCTTGTGTCGAATCAATAAATTTGGGTTGAATACTCTACCCTCAAAAACTGTTATGATCCCCTATACTTGTGGGTTATCATTCGGCCATGTGAATGGCCTTGTGATGAGTTCTTGAGAGAAGCCGGGATTCATGTTGATTTTTATTATTTGGCTGAGAATGCAGGCCTCACCGACTTCCTCCACGACCAGCTTGATCAGTATCTCCTACTCACTAATATTTTTGTGCAAAATTTTCATTTCCATGCTAGGAGATCACCACCTTCGGTGGATGTTTATTTATATGATGAGTATAAGGAGATGTCACTTTGTGACTTTTGTGGGGTTTGCAAGTTGCCCTTTGAGGGCAGCATAGAGTAACCACATCGTAACGATGTGGAAGGGTTTATTGATATGATCGTTGTAGGGGAGATGAGGAAGGTTTCTGAAGCAAGAATTACTAGCATACACTTTCCTATTCTGTGTTACTTTGCAATATTTTCTAGTAGATGCTTAATTGATCGCGGGAACTGTGGAAACCTTAGAGCCCCTGATATTGTTATTTTGTGCCATGCTTTGTTTCATGATAACACTTTTAGTTTATGCGCTATAGTTGCCAAGCGGTTAAATCTGAACCATACGAAGGGTCCCATCTTTGGAGGTATCTTTGCTTCGCGGCTTGCTAAATATTTTGAGATACCTATTAGACACTATGAGAAAGAGGAAAAGTTGCTGCCTCCCATTTTTCTAGACTATAAGAGTATGGTAGCACATGATTTTCTTGTTAAGAATAAGAAGAGGATGCTTAACTTTAGACTGATATTTGATAAAAATTACTTTGAGACTATTACCTTGCCTGCTCCTTTGTACAACTTATCTTCAGGCATGTACCTTGTCCTGCCGGAGGCCATTCATGCCTACCAGAGCCTAAAACCAGCTCCTGAGCCCGAGCCGGAGCCACCACTTGATCCTCACCGTCAGTCTGTTTATCAGTGGGATTCGGAGGAGATCGCTAACCAGTGGCATCCCGAGCATCCTCCTCAGTACGACCCCAGCTACAACTTTGATCCATGGGCATAGACCAACTTAGGCCAATAGCCTAAGCTTGGGGGAGTACGTATCTCTCACCGACATTACATTCATGTTCACACACTCATTCTGGTTGTCTGTGCTCATACTTTTTCATTGTACTATCCATGCTAGTTTATTTTCCTTTTTCTCGTTTTCTTCTTGTGTGTTTGAATAACCTTAAGAGAAAAACCAAAAAATTAGTAGTAGCTTCTAGCTAGTTTACTTTCCATGCTTGTAGTAGTAATAATTAAAATAAAACCCAAAATATTTCTCGTTCTTCTTTTGCTTGTTGGGAGCGTTCCCGTGTAAATAGTTTTATTTCTTTTCTTTTCTTTGGAGGTCGAGAGGAGAAGACTATAATGAAACTGTTGAAGTGGCTCTTATATGCATTATTGTTGATTTAACCATGAGCCCATATTACCTTGTATTCTCTGTATTAAATGCTCGCAGATTCCAGCTTAGTCCAATGCACGTGCACTATTTTATTATCCACACCATTCGGTCGTGCAAGTGAAAGGCAATAATGACGATATATGATGGACTGATTGAGATGAGAGAAGCTGGTATGAACTCGACCTCTCTTGTTTTTGTAAATATGATTAGTTCATCGTTCCTAATTCAGCATATTATGAATGAAACAAGTTTGCAATGACAATTAGAGATTATAGTTGCTTATGCCATGCTTAATTAGCTAGGAGTTTATAATGGTTTACCTTATGCCAACATGCTATTAAAATGGTTGTGATGTGGTATGATAGGGTGGTATCCTCCTTTGAATGATTCGAGTGACTTGACTTGGCACATGTTCACACATGTAGTCGAAACAAAATCAACATAGCCTCCACGATATTTTTGTTCATTGTGGATTATATCCTACTCATGCTTGCACTCAATGTTTATTAATTTTAATGCATGTTCATGACTGTTGTCGCTCACTAGTTGGTCGCTTCCCAGTCTTTTTCTAGCCTTCACTTGTACTAAGCGAGAATACTGCTTGTGCATCCACTTCCATAAACCCAAAGTTATTCCATATGAGTCCACCATACCTTCCTATATGCGGTATCTACTTGCCGTTCCAAGTAAATTTGTATGTGCCAAACTCTAAACCTTCAAATAAAATTCTATTTTGTATGCTCGAATTGCTCATGTATCAACTAGGATTGTCTGTATCTTCCATGCTAGGCGGGTTATTCTCAAGAGGAGTGGACTCCGCTCCTCACTCACGAGAAAATGGCTGGTCACCGAGATGCCCAGTCCCATGCTCAAATCAAATCAAAATAACTACAAACAAAACTCCCCAAGGACTGTTGTTAGTTGGAGGCACCCGTTGTTTCGGGCGAGCCATGGATTGATGCTTGTTGGTGGTGGGGGAGTATAAACTTTACCATTCTGCTTGGGAACCGCCTGTAATGTGTGTAGCATGGAAAATATCGAGATCTCTCGGTTGTTATGTTGACAATGAAAGTATGCCGCTCAAAATATTATTTATCTCTATTTCAAAATCGAGCTCTGGCACCTCTACAAATCCTTGCTTCCCTCTGCGAAGGGCCTAACTATTTACTTTTATGTTGAGTCATCCTTCTCTAATTAATAAGCACCAGTTGGAGAGCACCGCTGTCATTTGCATCCATTACTATTAATTTATATTGAGTATGACTATGACTGGATCTCTTTTACAATGAATTACAATGTTTAGTCAGTCCTTGATCTTCAGAGGTGCTCTACATTTATGTTTTGCGGTCTCAGAAAGGGCTAGCGAGATATCATCTTGTTATATCATATTATGATTGTTTTGAGGAAGTGTTGTCATCCGAGATTTATTATTATTGCTCGCTAGTTGATTATGCCATTGATATGAGTAAACATGAGACCTAAGTGTTATTGTGAATACGGTTAGTTCATAATCTTTGCTGCAAACTTGAATGCTAGCTTTACATATTTACAACAACAAGAGCAAACAGAGTTTGTAAAAGTTTTTCTTTATCACTTTCAGTTTATCAACTAAATTGCTTGAGGACAAGCAAAAGTTTAAGCTTGGGGGAGTTGATACGTCTCCATCGTATCTACTTTTCCAAACACTTTTGCCCTTGTTTTGGACTCTAACTTGCATGATTTGAATGGAACTAACCTGGACTGACGTTGTTTTTAGCAGAATTGCCATGGTGTTATTTTTGTGCAGAAATAAACGTTCTCGGAATGACCTGAAACTTCACGGAGAATATTTTTGGAATATATAAAAAATACTGGCGAAAGAATCAAGGCTAGGGGCCCACATCCTGTCCACGAGGGTGGGGGCGCGCCCCCTGCCTCCTGGGCCCCCTGGTGCTCCACCGACCTCAAATCTAACTCCATATATTCATGTTCGGGGAGAAAAAAATCAAAGAGAAGGATTCATCGCGTTTTACGATACGGAGCCGCCGCCAAACCCTAATCTCTCTCGGGAGGGCTGATCTGGAGTTCGTTCGGGGCTCCGGAGAGGGTAATCCGTCGCCATCGTCATCATCAACCTTCCTCCATCACCAATTTCATGATGCTCACCGCCGTGCATGAGTAATTCCATCGTAGGCTTGCTAGACGGTGATGGGTTGGATGATATTTCCCATGTAATCGAGTTAGTTTTTGTTAGGGTTTGATCCCTAGTATCGATTATGTTCTGAGATTGATGTTGCTATCACTTTGCTATGCTTAATGCTTGTCACTAGGGCCCGAGTGCCATGATTTCAGATTTGAACCTATTATGTTTTCATGAATATATGTGAGTTCTTGATCCTATATTGCAAGTCTATAGTCACCTATTATGTGTTCTGATCTGTTAGCCCCGAAGTGACAATAATCGGGATACTTACCGGTGATGACCGTAGTTTGAGGAGTTCATGTATTCACTAAGTGTTAATGCTTTGGTCCGGTACTCTATTAAAAGGAGGCCTTAATATCCCTTAGTTTCCAATAGGACCCCGCTGCCACAGGAGGGTAGGACGAAAGATGTCATGCAAGTTCTTTTCCATAAGCACATATGATTATATTCGGAATATATGCCTACATTACATTGATGAACTGGAGCTAGTTCTGTGTCACCCTATGTTATAACTATTGCATGAGGAATCACATCCGGCATAATTATCCATCACTGATCCAATGCCTACGAGCTTTTCACATATTGTTCTTTGCTTAGTTACTTTGCCGTTGCCACTGTTACAATTACTACAAAACGGCTACTGTTACTTTTGCTACCGTTACCGTTACTTCCATACTACTTTGCTACTAAATACTTTGCTGCAGATATTAAGTTATCCAGGTGTGGTTGAATTGACAACTCAACTTCTAATACTTGAGAATATTCTTTGGCTCCCCTTGTGTTGAATCAATAAATTTGGGTTGAATACTCTACCCCCGAAAACTGTTGCGATCCCCTATACTTGTGGGTTATCACATGTCGCCATAAATTATGTTGGAGTCGTATTTGAACATAGTTTCTAGCTATAAAATTTTTGTAACATGCATTAACACATTTTTGGTTACATTTAAGGTTATACACCAGCAAGCATTTGCCCGCAACACACACGGCTTATTCCATCACAAACAACTATGATGGATCAACTGTCTGCCACGTATCGCACACGCAACTCTAATCTGATTCATGCTTGATGTCTCCGACATCGCTCGCACAATTCTTCTTATTTGCCACGTATCACTGTGTCGTCCTCTGCTCGCGTCCCTCGGCAAGCTCTACTCGCCGTTAGGCGCCGCGGCGTGCTCTGCTTGCGTCCGTCGGCGCGCTCGGCTTGTGGACAGCTTTTCCTTGAGGCCACCGCGGAGCGCTCTGCTCACGTCCCTCCACGCGCGCTCTGCCAGCAGTTGGGCGTGCGCACGATCACGTCGGGGGACCCATATGCATTCGGTTGTGCCGTGCACGTTGCCACGCGATGCAGTTACGTGCGGCATGATGGAGTTACGCGCTGGAAATTAGAACTGCCATCAGGGCCTGCCAATATTCCTGGCCGTCCGGCTTCCCCTTTAATTCACGCGGCCATTATAACCTTAGTCTCTTCAACCTTTCGATCGCACCCCACAACACAACAAGCACACCCACGACGACACATAGAGAGGGGATGTCCGGCAGAGCTCCAATGGTGTTCGGCGAGCATAGAGTGGAGACCCACGCGAGGGACACAGATCTCTCGGTGGTGTACACCATCGACCCGGCCGTGGTGGACGACTACATCAATAGCGTTGAGCAGTTGCTTGCTAGAGACAAGTACAAGGTGGTCGGCATCGACCTCCAGTACACCGCCGGTCGTCCGGCATAGATCAGAAGGTTGCTGTCACCCAGTTGTGCATGTGCCATCATGTCCTCATCTACCACTACTGCATGGCCACACAGCCTTGCGACCGTTACTCATTCCTTCTCTAGGCGTATTGAAAAGATTCCTTGCTTCAAACTCTAGGGGCAGATGAGTCTGATGCCTTCTTCGCATGACGGCGTTTGAAGCGTTTTGGTCCAGATTAAGCCGGAAATATTCTGCTTGGATCCGCTGCGACTCAGCTTCCAACACAGCTCGCTCTATTGCCATCCTAGCATTCTCAACGTTGAGTGCCTCCTTAGCCTGAGCTACCTCATCTGTAACTTTGCAACCTCCACCTTATGTTGTGTTTGATTCGCCAGGGTGACCTCCGTAGCCAAGAGAGTCGCCAAGGCATCCAGGAGTTCAGATAAAACTTGAGTCGGCGGGCATACAGGGTCACTCGCCCCAGCCGTTGAGCCGGAGGTCATAGCCGCAGCGGTCAATGAATTCACCACCTGTTGTGTACCATCCATAAAAATAGCAACCCAGCTCGGCGGCTCATAGGATCCCGAAATACTGTTGCCATCGGAACAACCCCCAAGATCACCGTATTGCAATTAGTAGATCGATTTGGTTTCGCCGGTTGAGGACTCATCGCCTGAGTAGATGGTTGTCTCTCCACCTGACATAGAACTTCTTCGAGATCCGCCCCATGAACAAAGCCAACGAAGGCAGGCTTCCTGACGGGTTGGATCTTGGCGGGTCACGCGTGTTGAGCCGTCTCAATCGTCTCGATGCAAATGTCCAGCTCAGGCTCCGACTCCCCAGTCTTGCTGATGAAGACATGAATCCCACCGAAGGGGGCCCGGTACCCGTACTCGATTGAGTCGGCCTCGGGGCTGATACGTCTCCAACGTATCTATAATTTTTGATTGCTCCATGCTATATTATCTACTATTTTGGACCATACTGGGCTTTATTTTCCACTTTTATATTATTTTTGGGACTAACCTATTAATCGGAGGCCCAGCCCAGATGAGGGAGTCCTGGATTAGGGGGTGTCTGGATGGCCGGACTATAACCTTCGCCGGACTCCTGGACTATGAAGATACAAGATTGAAGACTTCGTCCCGTGTCCGGATGGGACTTTCCTTGGCGTGGAAGGCAAGCTTGGCGATACGGATATGAAGATCTCCTCCCATTCTAACCGACTCTGTGTAACCCTAGCCCTCTCCTGTGTCTATATAAACCGGAGGGTTTTAGTCCGTAGGACGAACAACAATCATACCATAGGCTAGCTTCTAGGGTTTAGCCTCTCTGATCTCGTGGTAGATCTACTCTTGTACTACCCATATCATCAATATTAATCAAGCGGGAGTAGGGTTTTACCTCCATCGAGAGGGCCCAACACTGGGTAAAACATTGTGTCCCTTGTCTCCTGTTACCATCCGCCTAGACGCACAGTTCGGGACCCCCTACCTGAGATCCGCCGGTTTTGACACCGACATTGGTACTTTCATTGAGAGTTCCTCTGTGTCGTCATATTTAGGCCCGATGGCTCCTCCGATCGTTAACAACGATGCGGTCCAGGGCGAGACTTTTCTCCCTGGACAGATCTTCGTATTCGGCGGCTTTGCACTGCGGGCCAATTCGCTTGACCATCTGGAGCAGATCGAAAGCTACGCCCCTGGCCATCAGGTTAGATTTGGAAGTTTGAACTACATGGTTGACATCCGCGGAGACTTGATCTTCGACGGGTTCGAGCCACAGCCAAGCGCGCTGCACTGTCCTGATGGGCATGATCTAGCTCTGCCGCTGAACAGTGCCCTGGAGGCCACACCAGTGTCCTCCGACCCTCAGCTCGGAGCCGACTGCGCCAATCGAGGACAGGTGGCTGGACACCGCCTCGGGGCTGTAATCTCTACGGCGATCGAGCCGAACACCATACCTGTCCTTTGCGAGGCTCGTGACTCCAAGGTGCCGGACTCCTCTCCGGACTCCGAGCCCTCCGCGCCCCTGCCGATCGGATCCGATTGGGCGCCGATCATGGAGTTCACCGCCGCGGACATCTTTCAGCACTTGCCCTTCGGCGACATCCTGAATTCACTAAAGTCTCTCTCTTTATCAGGAGAGCCCTGGCCGAA
The DNA here is from genome assembly GCA_021605145.1 of Aegilops bicornis. NCBI lineage: Eukaryota > Viridiplantae > Streptophyta > Magnoliopsida > Poales > Poaceae > Aegilops > Aegilops bicornis. The sequence goes on from CM038670.1 coordinate 602,604,409, forward strand.
CTATGGTCAGCAAGGTTGGGATGCAGACGACAAAGAAATTCAAAGCCCACCCACCACCCACTTCGTAGCCACTGTCGATGATTTAACCGACATGCTCGACTTCGACTCCGAAGACATCGGCCGGTATGGGCGATGATGCAGGAGACGACCAAAAACCAGCGCCTACAGGGCACTGGAAGGCCACCTCGTCATATGACATATACATGGTAAACATCCCAAAAGAAGGGAATGGCGATGGAACAATGGAGGATGACCCCTCCAAGAAGCAGCCTAAGCGCCGGCGTCAGCGGCGCTGCTCTAAATCCCGCCAAATCAAAAACGGCGATTCCGTCACGGGAGATAATAACACCCCGGACAGTGTCGAAGACAACCCCCTCCAGCAGGATTCAGCACAGGAGGATGGAGAAGCCAGCCCCCATGAGAGAGCGGCAGACAGAGAGGTAGAGGACGATAATTACATGCCTCCCTCCGAAGACGAGGCAAGCCTCAATGACGACGAATTTGTCGTGCCTGAGGATCCCGTCGAACAAGAGCTTTTCAAACACAGGCTTATGGCCACGGAAAGCAGCCTCAAGAAAAAGCAGCAACAGCTTAGAGCTGACCAAGACTTGCTAGCCGACAGATGGACTGAAGTCCTTGCGGCCGAAGAGTACGAACTCGAACGCCCCTCCAAGAGCTACCCAAAACGCAGGCTGCTACCCCAATTAGAGGAGGAAGCACCTAAACCTACATCACCAGCGCATGATGCGGCCGACCGGCCACCTCGTGGCCGCGACAGAGAGGCCTCTCGGCCCTCCACTCAAGCTGCACCCCGGCGTTGCTCAAAGAATACCAAGGTGCGGGGAAATGCTCCAGACCTGCGAGATATATTGGAGGATAAGGCAAGGCAAACAAGATCGATCTATGGATCGCGTGGGCGCCCCACAACACATGACGATAACCGTTACGCCGGATATGGCAATTCCAGCCGGGCCGAACACAGTAGACAAAGCTCATTTGAGCTACGTCGTGATATAGCCCGATGCAGGCGCCAAGACACACACTATGCTTCGCAGATGAAATAATGGATCATCAAATCCCCGAGGGTTTCAAACCCGTAAACATCGAATCATACGATGGCACAACAGATCTTGCGGTATGGATCGAGGACTATCTCCTTCATATCCACATGGCCCGCGGTGGTGATCTACACGCCATCAAATACCTCCCACTAAAGCTTAAAGGACCAGCTCGGCATTGGCTTAACAGCTTGCCCGGTGAGTCAATTGGTTGTTGGGAGGACACGGAAGCCGCATTCCTCGACAATTTCCAGGGCACCTATGTGCGACCACCGTGCCCGATGACCTAAGCCACATAATTCAGTAGCCAGAGGAATCGGCCAGACAATTCTGGACACGATTCCTAACTAAGAAAAATCAAATAGTCGACTGTCCGGACGCAGAGGCCCTCGCAGCCTTCAAGCATAACATCCGTGACGAATGGCTTGCCCGGCACCTAGGACAAGAAAAGCCGAAATCCATGGCAGCCCTCACAACACTCATGACCCGCTTTTGCGCGGGAGAAGACAGCTGGCTAGCTCGTGGTAATAATATGACCAAGAGTCCTGGTAATTCGGATATCAAGGACAGCAATGGCAGGTCGCGTCGCAACAAGCACAAGCGCCGCATTAACGGCGATAATGCTGAGGATCTGGCGATCAATGCGATTCAGAGGCTCTAAACCCGGTCAGTGGAAAAAGCCATTCAAAAGAAATACTCCGGGCCCGTCCAATTTGGATCGAATACTCGATCGCTCGTGCCAGATACACGGCACCCCCGAAAAACCAGCCAACCACACCAACATGGATTGCAGGGTGTTCAAGCGAGCGAGGCAAGTTAAACGCCGAAAACAATGACAAGGGCTGCAGTGATGACGAGGAGGCCCGGCGCCCGAACAATCGGGGATGTAAGGGCTTCCCCCACAAGTGTGGGACGGTGAACATGATATACGCAACCCACATACCCAAAAGGGAGCGGAAGCGTGCACTCGAGGGGCGTTTATGCGATGGAGCCGATCGCCCCAAAGTTCAACCCATGGTCCTCCTGCCCGATCACTTTTGATCGAAGGGACCACCCACTAGCATCCGCCATGGCGGATTCGCGCGTGGTTCTATACCCAATCATTGGCCGGATTTCACCTCACTAGAGTCCCGATGGGCCGGCGGCAGCCTGAACTGCTTTATCGGGATACGGTGCGACAAATGGGCATAAATCCCTCAAGGATCAAACCCACAAAGACGACCTTTAAAGGCGTCATACCAGGTGTAGAGGCCAAGCTATGCGAGCTCGATTACACTTGAAGTGGTCTTCGGATCCCGGATAATTTCCGAGCGAGGAGTTAATCTTTGACATAGTCCCGTTCGCGGTGGCTATCACGCCTTTGCCGGATGAACCGCATTTGCAAAGTTCAATGCGGTGCCGCACTACGCATACCTCAAGCTCAAGATGTCAGGCCCTCGAGGAGTCATTACGGTCAATGGAAACACCGAACGCTCTCTCCGAACGGAGGAGCATACGGCGGCCCTCGCGGCGGAAGTACAAAGCAGCCTCTCAAGGCAATTCTCGAGTCTTGCTATTAAACGTCTGGACATCGTCAAGCGCGCCCGGAGTAACCTACAACAAGACCGCCTGGCATGTTCCGAGCACGTGTAGCAATGCGGCCCCAACCCCAGCCCTCACGAAATCGCGAAACCAGTACTACGCGTACATAATTACGCTCTGGAAATACCATGGGCATAGGGGGAGGGGCACGACCATGGCATGCCCGAAATACGGCTCAACCGCACTAGGGGCTCCTGAGTTTGTCATTCTTTTTTTCTTACTTTTAGGACTCCACTCTTCGGAAGGCCTGTCCGGCAGTAGAATCGCCGAACACACGATGCAACAGCCAGGGAAGCAGAAAGATACGTCGAGTGTCCAGGTGGTCTCTATAACGAGCAATATACTTGTTTCACATATCATCCCGCAGCTCGCCCGTGGAGGGGAACATGTCAAATAGTCCCATCTCTTGCTTATCGCACTATTTGTATCGTTCTGCTTTTACCGCGGCCTTTTCGAATAAACAATACATAGCTTTTGTCTATTATTGCATTATTTTTTATCTATATATGTTCATTAATGGCATGTTGCACCCGTACACTTTGGTACGGCCAAATACACCAGGGGCTTAAGTACCCCAAAATACGGTGTGATAAGTCCGAACACTTTCACAAGTGCGGCACCCCGAACTTATAGCATTATATGCATCGGCTCGAATCATGTCTTGGGTCAATAGTTGGGTTTGCCCGGCTCCCATGTTTTGGTACCTTACGTTCCGTTATATCGGCTAAGGTAGGCCTGGGAGAACCACTGCGATTGTGCCCGGTTGAGCTGGGCTAAGCACCTCGATGGAGAAAGCTAAAACTGACCCGTCATGATAGGGGCGAGAGCTGGTCGCTGTTCGAGAGGTTTTCGAGTCCCTAAAGACTTATGCCGCTTAGGCGAGGAGCCGGCTTTGTCCGGCCTAGGCGTGGATAGTGCCCCGAACTCGGTCTTAGAATACTAGGGGCTTCACGAAATTTAAAATTATAGAATTCTATGGCTAAGTGAGAGTGTTCAAGCATTATAGTCCGATTGCCTTGTTCGTTGTGTTGGCGCCTCCCTCGAAGGACCCAAGAATGGAAAAAAAGCGATCAAATTTATCCCGAACACCCCAGCACTTTCGTGTCATGGGGGCGAAGCCGACGACTCGCCATCTCTCAAATTTAATAAACGGCCGCCTGAAGGTAATATTTTAAATTCAAAAGTGTTGCTTAAGCGCATATGAACAAGTTTTCAGCGTCTGAGGATCACAAATGCGAGTTTACTCAAAAATTACATCTTTGGAGCATTCATCTGCAATAAGGCGGGCACCCTTCAGGACGCCCTCATAATACATCTCGGGCATGCGATGCTCCTTGCCCGGCGGTGGTCCGTCCGTCACAAGCTTCTCAGCGTCCATCTTGCCCCAGTGCACTTTAGCACGGGCAAGGGCCCTACGGGCACCTTCGATGCATACGGAGCGCTTGATGACTTCAATCCATGGACAGGCGTCCACCAGCCGCCTCACCAGCCCGAAGTAGCTCCCAGGCATGGCTTCCCCAGGCCACAGCCGGACTACGAGACCCTTCATGGCCTGTTCGGCCACTTTATGGAGCTCGACCAGCTGCTTGGTGGTCGCTCAAAACTGCACGGTGTCCGACCTCAAAGATATCGAGACCGTAACACCTTCTCCGTCGAGCTCCCTCCTCGGCTCGGTAGAATGCGGCAGCGTCGGACACTGCTGCAGGAAGATCTGCGAATGCTCTGGAGAGCTCGGACTCGGGTAAGTAACAAGTAATTCACTTTCACGTGCTTGCTTTGCCTAAAGAATGACTTACCGCCGCTATCTTCTTCATCGCCTCAATTTCTGGAGGGCTTTTTGGGCTTCGGCCTTAGCAGATTTAGGCGCTCTCAAGGGCCGAGGCGAGCTCGGACTCTCGAGTCTTTGAGTCAAGCTCCAACCTCTCGTGTTTTTCCACGAGAGCCTGGAGCTCTTGCCGCACCTCCGCCACTCGCGCCTCCTGCTTCTCCCGCTCATTGCGCTCCACAGCCGCATTGTTTTCGGCCTTGGACAGCGCTTCCTTCAGGATCGCCACCTCGGTTGTGGCCCCTACAATACTCACGTTGGTCCTGTCATTTTTTGCAACCACATCTTTTTATATACTTACATAAGGTATTACTTACCATCCTTGTCCTCGAGCTGCTTTTTGGCAAGGCCGAGCTCGTTCTCGAACCGCTCGAGGCTCTGCTTCAATGCATCGACCTCCGCATTCAGTGCGGCAGAGGTCAGCAGCGCAACCTGCATTCCCATATTGACATACTTATGTTAGACTCCTGCGTATATCTTTTAGATCCTCGATTGGCTTTTCTTTCCGAACACCAAACTGAGCATCGAGGGCTACTGTCTGTCTATGCGGTAATATTTTTACATATCTTAAATACATACCTCAAAGCCTATTAGAAGGCTGGCACAGGCTTCAGTCAGCCCGCTCTTGGCGGACTGAACTTTCTGGATCACCACATCCATAATAGTGCGGTGCTCCTCGTCGATGGAGGCGCCATTAAGCACCTCCAACAAATTATCCGGTGCCTCCGGTTGGACGGAGGTCACCGGCGTCGTAGGCTTGCCCTTCTTATGTGGGGGCCGCCTGTCGACTCCAGAACCACTGAAGGTTCCGGTACGGAGTCCGACCCAGGGCCGGACTTAGAGCCCTTTGGGGTTTTATCCCCTTTGCACCTGGAGTCTGGGAGGTTGCCTTGCGGCGCCTCCAGGACCACCTCCTCCTGGCTTGGACCCTTTTGGGACTCCACCTCGACATCATCCGCAGCGCGAGGAGAGGAGGCGGCCGGAAGTGAAGTGCTATTCACATCCGACGAACCCAGGGAGCCGCTTCGTTGAGCGTCGAGCCCGGCCTTGGCGGACTGCATGATTATATTCGGCGCGGAAGATGCGTACAGCGAAGGAGCGCCATGAGTTATTCTGTATCCGGATACTTACGATTTTGCAGGGCTTGGCCTGGGTGGCCACTCTTCTTCGCCGTCTTCGGCGTTGGTGGAGTAGTCCGGAGGAAGGGCCTTCCCTTCTTGGACCCTCCGGCCCCCCCAGTTGGGGCGACCTTCCTTTTCTTCTCTCCCCCCGCTGGGGGAGAGGCCTCTCTTTCCTCCTCCTTGTTTTCGCGGGAGGAGTCCGCCTCGGAGTCATCGGACGATGAGTCCGACACCACCTGGCGCCGGGAACTCCTTCGAGTTCCCGTGGCCTTCTTCTTGGCCTTCTTCTACGGCACCACGTAAGGTGCCGGAGCTAGCAACCCGTCAGCGGGCGACGCTGGGTCTTCGGGCAAGGGAGCCGGACGGTCAATCTGCACGGGCGTCTTACGCCAATCTTGTAAAAGGTAAGGGAGTTTAGATCCCGCATAGAGTCAAACTATGAAAACAAGTGTCCCGTAAAGGGTAAAATAGCTTACGCGTTGGCTTGATCTTTGCTTGCGCTGAATCTGCGATCCTCGGTAGCGGATGCAGGAGCCTCGGCGCCCTTGAACAGCACCTTCCAGGCATCTTCATACGTAGTGTCGAAGAGCTTGCTCAGGGTTTGGTGTTGTGCCGGATCAAACTCCCACAAGCTGAAAGCCCGTTGTTGGCATGGGAGGATCCGGCAGATGAGCATGACCTGGACTATGTTGACGATCTTGAGCTTCTTGTTCACCAGGTTTTGGACGCAGGTTTGGAGTCCGGTCAGCTCTTCCGAATTACCCCACGACAGGCCCGTCTCTTTCCAGGAGGTGAGCCATGTAGGGAAGCCAGATCGGAATTCGGGGTCCGCTGCCCATTTAGGGTCACGCGGCTCGGTGATGTAGAACCACCCCGATTGCCACCCCTTTATGGTCTTCATGAAGGAGCCCTCGAGCCATAGGACGTTGGCCATCTTGCCCACCACAGCACCTCCGCACTCCGGCTTGGCGGCCGCCACTACCTTCGGCTTCACATTGAAGGTCTTCAGCCATAAGCCGAAGTGGGGCTGGATGCAGAGGAAGGCCTCGCACAAGACGATGAACGTTGAGATGTTGAGGATGAAGTTCGGGGCCAGATCGTGGAAATCCAGGCCATAGTAGAATATGAGCCCCCGGACAAATGGGTGAAGTTGAAAACCTAGTCCGCGGAGGAAGTGGGTGAGGAACACCACCCTCTCATGGGGCCTAGGGGTGGGGATGAGTTGCCCCTTGTCGGGGAGCCGGTGCGCGATGTCGTTGGACAAGTATCCGGCTTTCCTCAACTTTATGATGTGCCCCTCCGTGACGGAGGAGGCCATCCAACTGCCTCCTGCTCCGGACATGGCTGGAGAAGGTTGAGGTGGGAAGTGCGGACTTGGGCGCTGGAGCTCGAGTGCACGGAAATGGATAAGCAGAGGAGGAAGAAGGCGTAGATGGAAAAAGTGGATCCTTATCCCCTTATATGGGCGGACGAGACTACGTGCCCCCGCCAGCCTGGTAAAACTCGCTTATCTCCCAAGCGCCGTAATTAATGGCACGGTTGGGTTACCCACGCCCGTATTGATGAGGATCCCAGAATAAGGGGAGACGATCTCTGCTTCGACAAGACGTGCCAAGGAAACCGCCTCGCTAAGTGCGCTGAGGTGGGACAGTAAAAATGATTCGAATAAAGGCTTGGCCGTGGTGTGATGTCACGCTGCGAAATACTTCAGCAGATTGGATTTGTGTAAATATTATTCTCTCTACGGTCGTATGTGGAACTTATTTTGCAGAGCCGGACACTATCCTTGTGTTCAAAATCTTCTATGAAGTATTCAGAGGAGGAACCCGCCTTGCAATGCCGAAGACAATCTGTGCGGACTAAATGCGTCATTGAAGCCTGGTTCAGGAGCTCTTGAGGGAGTCCTGGATTAGGGGTGTCCGGATGGCGGACTATAACCTTTGGCCGGACTCTTTGGACTATGAAGATACAAGATTGAAGACTTCGTCCCGTGTCCGGATGGGACTTTCCTTGGCGTGGAAGGCAAGCTTGGCGATCTGGATATGAAGATCTCCTCCCATTATAACCGAATCATGTAACCCTAGCCCCCTCCGATGTCTATATAAACCGGAGGGTTTTAGTCCGTAGGACGAACAACAATCATACCATAGTCTAGCTTCTAGGATTTAGCCTCTCTGATCTCGTGGTAGATCTACTCTTGTACTACCCATATCATCAATATTAATCCAGCAGGAGTAGGGTTTTACCTCCATCAAGAGGGCCCGAACCTGGGTAAAAACATGGTGTCCCTTGTCCCCTGTTACCATCCTCCTAGACGCACAGTTCGGGACCCCCTACCCGAGATCCGCCGGTTTTGACACCGACACCAGAATTGCTATTTTTTGCCTATTTCAGAGTTTCGAAGAAATGGAATATCAAACGGAGTCCAAACGGAATGAAACCTTCGGGAACGTGATTTTCTCACAGAATATGACCCAGGAGACTTGGACCCTACGCCAAGGAAGCTTCGAGGTGGGCACGAGGTAGGGGGGCGCGCCCTCCCCCCAGGCGCGCCCCCACCCTCGTGGGGCCCATGAAGCTCCACCGACGTACTTCTTCCTCCTATATATACCTACGTACCCCCAAACGATCAGATACGGAGCCAAAAACCTAATTCCACCGCCGCAACCTTCTGTACCCACGAGATCCCATCTTGGGGCCTGTTCCGGAGCTCCGCCGGAGAAGGCATCCACCATGGAGGGCTTCTACATCATCATAACCCCTCCGATGAAGTGTGAGTAGTTTACCTCAGACCTTCGGGTCCATAGTTAGTAGCTAGATGGCTTCTTCTCTTTTTTTGGATCTCAATACAATGTTCTCCCCCTCTCTCGTGGAGATCTATTCGATGCAATCTTCTTTTTGCGGTGTGTTTATTGAGACCGATGAATTGTGGGTTTATGATCAAGATTATCTATGAACAATATTTGAATCTTCTCTGAATTATTTTATGTATGATTGGTTATCTTTGCAAGTCTCTTCGAATTATCATTTTGGTTTGGCCTACTAGATTGATCTTTCTTGCAATGGGAGAAGTGCTTAGCTTTGGGTTCAATCTTGAGGTGTCCTTTCCCGATGTGATGAGGGGCAGCAAGGCACGTATTGTATTGTTGCCATCGAGGATAACAAGATGGGGGTTTTATCATATTGCATTAATCTATCCCTTTACATCATGTCATCTTGCTTAAGGCGTTACTCTGTTTTTAACTTAATACTCTAGATGCTTCTTTGGATAGCGGTCGATGAGTGGAGTAATAGTAGTAGATGCAGGCGAGTCGGTCTACTTGTCTCGGACGTGATGCCTATATACATGATCATACCTAGATATTCTCATAACTATGCTCAATTATGTCAATTGCTCAACAGTAATTCGTTCACCCACCGTAAAATACTTATGCTCTTGAGAGAAGCCACTAGTGAAATATATGGCCCCCGGGTCTATCTGCATCATATTAATCTTCCATCACTTTATCATTGCCTTTGCTTTTTTTCTTTGCTTTTATTTTACTTTCATCTTTATCACAAAAATACCAAAAATATTATTTATCATAACTATCAGATCTCAGTCTCGTAAGTGACCGTGAAGGGATTGACAACCCCTTATCGCGTTGGTTGCGAGGAGTTATTTGCTTTGTGCAGGTACGAGGGACTCGCGTGTAGCCTCCTACAGGATTGATACCTTGGTTCTCAAAAACTGAGGGAAATACTTATGCTACTTTGCTGCATCATCCTTTCCTCTTCGAGGAAATCAAACGCAGTGCTCAAGAGGTAGCAAGAAGAATTTCTGGCACCCTTGCCGGGGAGTCTACTGATACATCTCCAACGTATCTATAATTTTTGATTGCTCCATGCTATATTATCTATTGTTTTGGACTATATTGGGCTTTATTTTCCTCTTTTATATTATTTTTGGGACTAACCTATTAACCGGAGGCCCAGCCCAGAATTGCTGTTTTTTGCCTATTTCAGTGTTTCGAAGAAACAAAATATCAAACGAAGTCCAAAAGGAATGAAACCTTCGGGAACGTGATTTTCTCATCAGATAAGACCCAGGAGACTTGGACCCTCCGTCAAGAAAGCCTCGAGGCGGCCACGAGGGTGGAGGGCGCGCCCCCCCTAGGGCGCGCCTCCTACCTCGTGGGCCCCTCGAAGCTCCACCGACGTACTTCTTCCTCCTATATATACCTACGTACCCCCAATAGATCAGATACGGAGCCAAAAACCTAATTCCACCGCCGCAACTTTCTCAGATCCACGAGATCCCATCTTGGGGCACTGCAGAGCTCACATGGGAAGGAATCCACCAAGGAGGGCTTCTACATCATCATCATAGCCTCTCCGATGAAGTGTGAGTAGTTTACTCTAGACCTTCGGGTCCATAGTTAGTAGCTAGATGACTTCTTCTCTCTTTTTGGACCTCAATACAATGTTCTCCCCCTCTCTCGTGGAGATCTATTCGATGTAATCTTATTTTTGCGGTGTGTTTGTTGAGACCGATGAATTGTGGGTTTATGATCAAGATTATCTATGAGCAATATATGAATCTTCTCTGAATTCTTTTATGTATGATTGGTTATCTTTGCAAGTCTCTCCGAATTATCCGTTTGGTTTGGCCAACTACATTGGTAGTTCTTGCAATGGGAGAAGTGTTTAGCTTTGGGTTCAATCTTCTTTGTGTCCTTACCCAAGGATGTAAAGGGTTGCAAGGCACGTATTGTATTTTTGCCATCGAGGATAACAAGATGGGGTATTTATCATATTGCATGAATTTATTCCTCTACATCATGTCATCTTGCTTAAGGCGTTACTCTGTTTTCGTTAACTTAATAATCTAGATGCATGCTGGATAGCGGTCGATGAGTGGAGTAATAGTAGTAGATGAAGGCAGGAGTCGGTCTACTTGTCTCGTACGTGATGCCTATATACATGATCATACCTAGATACTCTCATAACTATGCTCAATTTTGTCAATTGCTCAACAGTAATCCGTTCACCCACCGTAAAATACTTATGCTCTTGAGAGAAGCCACTAGTGAAATCTATGGCCCCCGGGTCTATTTTCATCATATTAATCTTCCTACGCTTTATTATTGCTTTGCTTTTTACTTTGCCTTTTATTTTATCTTGCATATTTATACCAAAAATTCCAAAAATATTATCTATCATCTCTATCAGATCTCACTCTTGTAAGTGGCCGTGAAGGGCTTGACAACCCCTATTCGTGTTGGTTGCGAGGATTTATTTGCTTTGTGTAGGTACGAGAAACTTGCGCGTGGCCTCCTACTGGATTGATACTTTGGTTCTCAAAAACTAAGGGAAATACTTACGCTACTTTGTTGCATCATCCTCTCCTCTTCGGGGAAAACCAACGCATGCTCAAGACGTAGCAAGAAGGATTTCTGGCGCCGTTGCCGGGGAGTCTACCCAAAAGTCAACATACTAAGTACCCATCACAATCCCTTATCTCTCGCATTACATTATTTGCCATTTGCCTCTCGTTTTCCTCTCCCCCACTTCACCCTTGCCGTTTTATTCGCCCTCTCTTTTTCGTTCGTCTTTTCGTTTGCCTTGATGTCTTACTTGGCTCGTTTGCTCGTTTGGTTGAAATAGTTGAGTATTTATTACTAAATAGAGAAGCTAATATCTATGGATCCTCATCCTCTTGCCAATCTTTTTAATTGATCCAATTATGATGAACCAATTCCTAGTGATTTGGATGCACTAGATTATCTTTATAAGCTTTTGCCTGAAATCCGTAAAATTGAAAATTGTGATGAAGTGCTTTATGAAGTGATTCACGATAGATCTTTGAATAAAAAGCATGATTGCAATGATGCTACTATAAATTCTCTTGATGTCAATTATGCTAATAATATGCAAAACCCTAAGCTTGGGGATGCTAGTTTTGCTATGTCTACTACTTGTTGCAATGATCATGATTGGGGTGATTCTTCTTATGATCTTGAAATTTTATCTAATCCCCGTGATGAATATGAGATTGATAATATTGTTTTCAATAATATTGAAAGCGGGTTTGAAAGAGTGTCAACTTTAGATCCCACATATTTGGAGAATATTCAATCTTATAAAATTTTTGATAAAAGTGGGTTTGGAAAGGTCATGACTTTAGTTAATGTTAATCCCACTATTTCGGAAGAGTGTCAAATTTGCATGCATGTGGATCGTGTTGAAAATATTTTATGTGATAGCTATTTTATTGAATTTTCTTATGATCCCACATGTAATTATTATGAGAGAGGAAAATATGGTCGTAAAAAATTTCATGATAATAAATTACCTCGCGTTATGTTGAGATTGTTATTGTTTCTTTCCGCTTCCTTGCATATGCTAGTTTTTGCTTGCTATGATAATTTGTTTGCCTATAAGATGCCTATGCATAGGAATTATGTTAGACTTAGATGTGTTTTTCACGTGTTTCATGATGCTATCTTTGTGCTTCAATTCTTGTCTTTCTTGCGAGCATCATTAAAATTATCAATGCCCAGCTAAAAGGCTTTAAAGAAAAGCGCTTGTTGGGAGAAAACCCAATATATTTCCTTTCTGTCGTTGAATAAATAATCCATCTACCTTCTGTTTAGATGTGGTTTTATGTTTTTAATTAGTGTTTGTGCCAAGTTAAACCTATAGGATCTTCTTGGATAATAGTTATTTGATCTTGCTGTAATTTCCAGAAACTTTTGGTTCACGAAAACAATTGTTAAAAATCACCAGAACGTGATAAAATAGTGATTCCAATTGTTTCTGATCAATAAACAAATTGCCTATGTCCTCCTATTTTGGCTGAATTTTTGGAGTTCAGAAGTTTGCGTTAGTTACAGATTACTACAGACTGTTCTGTTTTTGACAGATTCTGTTTTTCGTGTGTTGTTTGCTTATTTTGATGCATCTATGGCTAGTAAAATAGTTTATAATCCATAGAGAAGTTGGAATACAGTAGGTTTAACACCAATACAAATAAAGAATGAGTTCATTACAGTACCTTGAAGTGTTCTTTTGTTTTCTTTTCGCTAGCAGACTCACGAGATTTCTGTTGAGTTTTGTGTTGTGAAGTTTTCAAGTTTTGGGTGAAATCTTTTGATGGATTGTGGAACAAGGAGTGGCAAGATCCTAAGCTTGGGGATGCCCATGGCACCCCAAGATAATCCAAGGACACCAAAAGTCAAATCTTGGGGATGCCCGGAAGGCATCCCCTCTTTAAATCCATTTCCATCGGTAACTTTACTTGGAGCTATATTTTTATTCACCACATGATATGTGTTTTGCTTGGAGCGTCTTGTATTATTTGCGTCTTTGCTTGTTAGTTTACCACAATCATCCTTGCTGTACACACCTTTTGAGAGAGCTATACTTGAATTGTAATTTTTTAGAATACTCTATGTGCTTCACTTATATCTTTTGAGCTTTATAGTTTTGCTCTATGTGCTTCACTTATATCCTTTGAGCTTTATAGTTTTGCTCTAGTACTTCACTTATATCTTTTAGAAACGCATTGGTGGATTTGTTTTAAAGAAACTATTGATATCTCATGCTTGACTTAGATTATTTTGAGAGTCTTAAATAGCTTTGTAATTTGGTTAATAATATCTATATGCTAGGTATATAAATATAGTAAAAACTTTCTTTTGAGTCGTTGAATACTAAGAAAAGTTTGATGCTTGATAATTGTTTTGAGATATGGAGGTGATAATATCAAAGTCGTGCTAGTTGAGTAGTTGTGAATTTGAGAAATTCTTGTGTTGAAGTTTGCAAGTCCCGTAGCATGCACGTATGGTAAACGTTATGTAACAAATTTGAAACATGAGGTGTTATTTGATTGTCCTCCTTATGAGTGGCGGTCAGGGACGATGGTGTTTTCCTAGCAATCTATCCCCTAGGAGCATGCGCGTAGTGCTTTGATTTTTGATGGCTTGTAGATTTTTGCAATAAGTATGTGAGTTCTTTATGACTAATGTTGAGTCCATGGATTATACGCACTCTCACCCTTCCATCATTTCTAGCCTCTTCGGTACCGTGCATTGCCCTTTCTCACATTGAGAGTTGGTGCAAACTTCTCCGGTGCATCCAAACCCCGTGATATGATACGCTCTTTCACACATAAACCTTCTTATATCTTCCTCAAAACAGCCACCATACCCACCTATTATGGCATTTCCATAGCCATTCCGAGATATATTGCCATGCAACTTTCCACCATATCGTTCTTCATGACACATTCATCATTGTCATATTGCTTAGCATGATCATGTAGTTGACATAGTATTTGTGGCAAAGCCACCGTTCATAATTCTTTCATACATGTCACTCTTGATTCATTGCATATCCCGATACACCGCCGGAGGCATTCATATAGAGTCATACTTTGTTCTAGTATCGAGTTCTAATCATTGAGTTGTAAATAAATAGAAGTGTGATGATCATCATTTTCTAGAGCATTGTCCCAAGTGAGGAATAAAAAAAGAGAAAGGCCATAAAAAAGGAGAAAGCCAAAAAAAATATGAGAGAAAAAGAGAGAAGGGACAATGCTACTATCCTTTGACACACTTGTGCTTCAAAGTAGCATCATGTTCTTCATATAGCGAGTCTCATATATTGTGCTTCAAAGTAGCACCATGTTTTTCATATAGAGAGTTTCATGTTTTGTCACTTTCATATACTAGTGGGAATTTTTCATTATAGAATTTGGCTTGTATATTCCAACGATGGGCTTCCTCAAATGCCCTAGGTCTTTGTGAGCAAGCAAGTTGGATGCACACCCACTTAGTTTCTTTTGTTGAGCTTTCATACATTTATAGCTCTAGTGCATCTGTTGCATGGCAATCCCTACTCCTTGCATTAACATTAATTGATGGGCATCTCCATAGCCCGTTGATTAGCCTCGTTGATGCAAGACCTTCTCCTTTTTGTCTTCTCCACATAACCCCCATCATTATATTCCATTCCACCCATAGTGCTATGTCCATGGCTCGCGCTCATATATTGCGTGAAATTTTATAGGTCTGAGATTATTAAAGTATGAAACAATTGCTTGGCTTGTCATCGGGGTTGTGCACGATGAGAGCATTCTTGTGTGACAAAAATGGAGCATGACTAAACTATATGATTTTGTAGGGATGAACTTTCTTTGGCCATGTTATTTTGAGAAGACATAATTGCTTAGTTAGTATGCTTGAAGTACTATTATTTTTATGTCAATATGTACTTTTGTCTTGAATCTTTCGGATCTGAATATTTATACCACAATTAAGAAGAGTTACATTGAAATTATGCCAAGTAGCACTCCGCATCAAAAATTCTCTTTTATCATTTACCTACTCGAGGACGAGCAGGAATTAAGCTTGGGGATGCCTGATACGTCTCCAACGTATCTATAATTTCTGATTGCTCCATGCTATATTATCTATTGTTTTGGACTATATTGGGCTTTATTTTCCACTTTTATATTACTTTTGGGACTAACCTATTAACCGGAGGCCCAGCTCAGAATTGCTGTTTTTTTGCCTATTTCAGTGTTTCGAAGAAACGGAATATCAAACGGAGTCCAAACGGAATGAAACCTTCGGGAACGTCATTTTTTCATCAGATAAGACCTAGGAGACTTGGACCCTCCGTCAAGAAAGCCCCGAGGCGGCCACGAGGGTGGAGAGCGCCCCCCCCCCTAGGGCGCGCCCCCCTACCTCGTGTGCCCCTCGGAGCTCCACCGACGTACTTCTTCCTCCTATATATACCTACATACCCCCAACAGATCAGATACGGAGCCAAAAACCTAATTCCACCGCTGCAACTTTCTGTATCCACGAGATCCCATCTTGGGGCCTGTTCCGGAGCTCCTCCGGAAGGGGAATCCACCACTGAGAGCTTCTACATCATCATCATAGCCTCTCCGATGAAGTGTGAGTAGTTTACTCCAGACCTTCGGGTCCATAGTTAGTAGCTAGATGACTTCTTCTCTCTTTTTGGATCTCAATACATTGTTCTCCCCCTCTCTCGTGGAGATCTATTCGATGTAATATTCTTTTTGCGGTGTGTTTGTTGAGACTGATAAATTGTGGGTTTATGATCAAGATTATCTATGAGCAATATTTGAATCTTCTCTGAATTCTTTTATGTATGATTGGTTATCTTCGCAAGTCTCTTGAATTATCCGTTTGGTTTGGCCAACAAGATTGGTAGTTCTTGCAATGGGAGAAGTGTTTAGCTTTGGGTTCAATCTTGCGGTGTCCTTACCCGATGTAAAGGGTTGCAAGGCACATATTGTATTGTTACCATCGAGGATAACAAGATGGGGTATTTATCATATTGCATGAATTTATTCCTCTACATCATGTCATCTTGCTTAAGGCGTTACTCTGTTTTCATTAACTTAATACTCTAGATGCATCTTTGGATAGCGGTCGATGAGTGGAGTAATAGTAGTAGATGCAAAAGGCAGAGTCGATCTACTTGTCTCGGACGTGATGCCTATATACATGATCATACCTAGATACTCTCATAACTATGCTCAATTCATCAATTGCTCAACAGTAATTCGTTCACCCACCGTAAAATACTTATGCTCTTGAGAGAAGCCACTAGTGAAATCTATGGCCCGGGGGTCTATTTTCATCATATTAATCTTCCTACGCTTTATTATTGTTTTGCTTTTTTACTTTGCCTTTTATTTTACCTTGCATCTTTATACCAAAAATTCCAAAAATATTATCTATCATCTCTATCAGATCTCACTCTCGTAAGTGACCGTGAAGGGCTTGACAACCCCTATTCGCGTTAGTTGCGAGGAGTTATTTGCTTTGTGTAGGTACGAGGGACTTGCGCGTGGCCTCCTACTGTATTGATACTTTGGTTCTCAAAAACTGTGGGAAATACTTACGCTACTCTGCTGCATCATCCTCTCCTCTTCGGGGAAAACCAACGCAAGCTCAAGACGTAGCATCTACGCAAAAGTCAACATACCAAGTACCCATCACAATCCTTTATCTCCTACATTACATTATTTGCCATTTGCCTCTCGTTTTCCTCTCCCCCACTTCACCCTTGTCGTTTTATTCACCCTCTCTTTTCTGTTTGCCTTTTTCTCTCGCTTGCTTTCTGTTTGCTCGTGTGTTGGATTGCTTGTTTGTCGCGATGGCTCAAGATAACACCAAGTTATGTGACTTTACCAATACCAACAATAATGATTTCCTTAGCACTCGAATTGCTCCTCTTACCAACACTGAATCTTGTGAAATCAATATTGCTTTGTTGAATCTTGTTATGAAAGATCAATTCACCGGCCTTCCTAGTGAAGATGCCGCTACTCATCTAAATAGCTTCGTTGATTTGTGTGATATGCAAAAGAAGAAAGATGTTGATAATGATATTGTTAAATTAAAGCTATTTCTTTTTTTTGCTTAGAGATCGTGCTAAAGCTTGGTTTTCGTCTTTGCCAAAAAATAGTATTGATTCTTGGAACAAGTGCAAAGATGCTTTTATCTCTAAATATTTTCCTCCCGCTAAGATCATCTCTCTTAGAAACGATATTGTGAATTTTAAGCAACTTGATCATGAACATGTTGCACAATCTTGGGAGAGAATGAAATTAATGATACGTAATTGCCCCACTCATGGTTTAAATTTGTGGATGATTATACAAAAAAATTATGCCGGATTGAATTTTGCTTCTAGAAATCTTTTTAGATTGACGCGGGAGGCACTTTTATGGAAATCACTTTAGGAGATGCTACTAAACTCCTAGATAATATTATGGTTAACTATTCTCAATGGCACCTTTGAAAGATCTACTAATAAAAAAGTGCATGCGATAGAAGAAATTAATGTTTTGAGTGGAGATGGATGAACTTATGAAATTATTTGCTACTAAGAGTGTTTCTTCTGATCCTAATGATATGCCTTTGTCTACTTTGATTGAGAATAATAATGAATCTATGAATGTGAATTTTGTTGGTAGGAATAATTTTGGTAACAACGCGTATAGAGGGAACTTTAATCCTAGGCCTTATCCTAGTAATCCTTCTAATAATTATGGTAATTCCTACAACAACTCTTATGGAAATTTTAATAAGATACCTTCTGAATTTGAGACTAGTGTTAAAGAATTTATGAACTCACAAAAGAATTTTAATGCTTTGCTTGAAGAGAAATTGCTTAAAGTTGATGATTTGGCTAGGAACGTTGATAGAATTTCTCTTGAGGTTGATTCTTTAAAGCTTAGATCTATTTAAGCATGATATCAATGAGTCTCTCAAAGCCATGAGAATTTCCATTGATGAGTGCAAAGAAAGAACCGCTAGGATGCGTGCTACGAAAGATGCCTTTATTAAAGCGTGTTCTTTCAATTTCCATGAAAATAAAGATGAAGATCCAAAAGTTATTGATGTGTCCCCAATTAAATCTTTGTTTTGCAATATGAATCTTGATAATGATGGGATTTAATATGATCCACCTTTACCTAGAAGGCGTTCCAAAAATTCGGAGTTTTTAGATCTTGATGCTAAAATTGATAAAAGTGGGAAAACCCTAGATGTTGCTAAACCCACTATTTTGGATTTCAAGGAATTTAATTATGAAAGTTGCTCTTTAATTGCTTGTATTTCCTTGTTACAATCCGTGCTAAATTCTCCTGATGCTTATAGTCAAAATAAAGCCTTTACTAAACATATCGTTGATGCCTTGATGCAATCTTATGAAGAAAAACTTGAGTTGGAAGTTTCTATCCCTAGAAAACTTTATGATGAGTGGGAACCTACTATTAAAATTAAAATTAAAGACCATGAGTTTTATGCTTTGTGTGATTTGGGTGCTAGTGTTTCCACTATTCCCAAAACTTTGTGTGGTTTGCTAGATGTCCGTGATTTTGATGATTGCTCTCTAAATTTGCACCTTGCGGATTCCACTATTAAGAAACATACGGGAAGAATTAATGATATTCTTATTGTTGCAAATAGGAATTATGTGCCCGTAGATTTTATCGTTCTTGATATAGATTGCAATCCTTCATGCCCTATTATTCTTGGTAGACCTTTCCTTAGAATGGTTGGTGCAATTATTGATATGAAGGAAGGGAATATTAGATTCCAATTTCCATTAAAGAAAGGCATGGAACACTTCCCTAGGAAGAAAATAAAATTACCATATGAATCTATCATGAGAGTCACTTATGGATTGCCTACCAAAGATGGCAATACCTAGATCTATCCTTGCTATTATGCCTAGCTAGGGGCGTTAAACGATAGCGCTTGTTGGGAGGCAACCCAATTTCATTTTTAGTTTTTTGCTTTTTGCTTCTGTTTAGGAATAAATATTTGATCTATCCACTGGTTAGATGTGTTTTTATGTTTCAATTAGTGTTTGTGCCAAGTTAAACCTATATGATCTTCTTGGATGATAGTTATTTGATCTTGCTGTAATTTCCAGAAACTTTCTGTTCACGAAAACAATTGTTAAAAATCACCAGAACGTGATAAATACTGATTCAAATTTATTCTGATCAATAAACAAATTTTTTAGGTCCTCCTATTTTGGTAGATTTTTCGGAGTTACAGAAGTTTCCGTTAGTTACAGATTACTACAGACTGTTCTGTTTTTGACAGATTCTGTTTTTCGTGTGTTGTTTGCTTATTTTGATGAATCTATGGCTAGTAAAATAGTTTATAAACCATAGAGAAGTTGGAATACATTAGTTTTAATACCAATATAAATAAAGAATCAGTTCATTACAGTACCTTGAAGTGGTCTTTTGTTTTCTTTCGCTAACGGAGCTCACGAGATTTCTATTGAGTTTTGTGTTGTGAAGTTTTCAAGTTTTGGGTGAAATCTTTTGATGGATTATGGAACAAGGAGTGGCAAGAGCCTAAGCTTGGGGATGCCCATGGAACCCCCAAGATAATTTAAGGACACCAATAAGTCAAAGCTTGGGGATGCCCCAGAAGGCATCCCCTCTTTCGTCTACTTCCATCGGTAACTTTACTTGGAGCTATATTTTTATTCACCACATGATATGTGTTTTGCTTGGAGCGTCTTGTATGATTTGAGTCATTTTTTTTTAGTTTACCACAATCATCCTTGCTGTACACACCTTTTGAGAGAGCCATACATGATTTGGAAATTATTAGAATACTCTATGTGCTTCACTTATATCTTTTGAGCTATATAGTTTTGCTCTAGTACTTCACTTATATCTTTTAGAGCACGGTGGTGGATTTGTTTTATAGAAACTATTGATCTCTCATGCTTTCTTAGATTATTTTGAGAGTCTTAAATAGCATGGTAATTTTCTTAAAAATTTAATATGCTTGGTATTCAAGATTTGTAAAACTTTCTTTTGAGTCCGTTGAATACTAAGAAAAGTTTGATGCTTGATAATTGTTTTGAGATATGAAGATGGTGATATTAAAGTCATGCTAGTTGAGTAGTTGTGAAATTGAGAAATACTTGTGTTAAAGTTTGTGATTCTCGTAGCATGCATTATGGTGAACCGTTATGTGATGAAGTCGGAGCATGATTTATTTATTGATTGTCTTCCTTGTGAGTGGCGGTCGGGGAATGACGATGGTCTTTTCCTACCAATCTATCCCCCTAGGAGCATGCGCGTAATACTTTGCTTTGATAACTTGTAGATTTTTGCAATAAGTATATGAGTTCTTCACGACTAATGTTGAGTCCATGGATTATACGCACTTTCCTTCCTTCCACCGTTGCTAGCCTCTCTAATACCGCGCACTTTTCGCCGGTATCATACACCCACCATATACCTTCCTCAAAACAGCCACCATACCTACCTATCATGGAATTTCCATAGCCATTCCGAGATATATTGCCATGCAACTTTCCACCGTTCCGTTTATTATGTGTAACGCCCCGGATTCGATGCGCCAGGTGTCTTCCAGTTATTAGCCGTCGTTGCCATGTCATGTGCTTGCGTGTTGCACTTTGCCACGTCATCATCTGCATTTCATATCATGTCATCATGTGCATCTCAGTTTGCATACGTGTTCTTCTCATGCATCCGAGCATTTTCCCCGTTGTCCGTTTTGCAATCCGGCACTCCTATGTCTCCCGGCGCCCCCCCTTTTGCCTCTTCTTTTGTGCGGGTATTAAACGTTCTCGGAATGGACCGAGGTTTGCCAAGCGGCCTTGGTATACCACCGGTAGACCGCCTGTCAAGTTTCGTGCCATTTGGAGGTCGTTTGATACTCCAACGGTTAACCGGGTAACCGTAAAAGCCTCCTTCTCTTTGCAGCCCAACCGTCATCCGTAGTTGGTTTAATCGTCGGATGTTTTCACTCCAGAAACCGTGCCGGGCTGCACTTCTCTTCTCTCCCCTAAGCCCAAGGCCCCTCTCCACAGCCCATCTAGTCCGCCTACACCACCCCACCGTCGATGCCGATCGTGCGGTCCAAGACAGAGTAAAACCCTCCCTAACCCTAATCCTAGCCCCCTACTATAAATAGCCCCCTCCCCCTTCCAAATCGGGTCTAAACCTACCCCTAGACCCTCCCCTAACCTCTAGCCGCCGCCAACTCGCCACTCTCCCTCGTTTTCAGCACTCAACCAACCCACCGCCGCCACTTGTCGCACCCCACCGTTCAGCACCGCCGCAACTGCCTCCCTCCACCAATCAGCGGGTGCCATGTCCCCCTGCCCGCATCCTCGCCGCCGCAGGCCCGCCAGGACCCAAGAGAGGCCCGTCCTGGACCGATCTGGGCGGAGGAAACCATAACCGCCCGCCTCAGCGCTGCGCCCGGCGCTCCCGCTCCAGTAGCCGGCGCCGCCGGTTGTCACCCAGCCTGCTGCGCCCCGTAGCCGGTCGGAGCCTCCTCGCCGCCCGCCAGGTCGCCGCCCTTCTCTCCTCCGTTTCCCTCTCTCTCGCCGCGACCCTCACCCCCATCCTCTCTCTGCCATGACAGCAGCGCCGCCGCCGCATTGGATCTCCGGCGAGCTCCGCTGCCCGGTTCCCGTCGACCACGCCACCGCCGCGGGTCCCTCCGGCCGGATCTGGTCGGGAGATGCCCGGATCCGCCGGCCCCGTCCTCCGGCGACCTCCCCTGCTCGTCTCCAGCGTGTTCATCCGACGATCCTCGTGCCACGCGCCCGGATCCAAATCTGAGAAACCCTAAGGTTAACTTCCCCCCCCCCCCTCCGTTTTCTGCCAAGTCCCGAGTATTTTGACATTATCATGCCCTGTTCATCGCATCATAACTCTGTGCATACTGCTCCGTTTCGTGCGTGTAATATGTAAAATTGTTTGACTCGACGATTACTTCATTTCATTCCATTGCATCATGTTCATTTGAGCTCATCTTAATGCCTGAATCATTGTTGCAAGAGTGCTATATGATGTTAACCTGCTGAAACTGTTATAACTTGATGATTTGTCATTTTTGTTGCATTTGATGTGTGCATCCTATAAGCATGAGCACTACATGAGTTTTGAACTATGCCATGCCATATTTACAGGGGTGCCATCCATGTATTTTTCTGAGTTGTGTAGTGAGTGCATCAAGCTTGTTAAGTAGGGTACTTGCTGTTGTTGTTTTGCATGTTCGAATCTGCTATATCATGATGTTATGTTAACCTGCTTCTACAAGTCATTCTATGCATAATCTGGAGATGTTCACTAAGGATGTTTTGTTATACATGTCATGCTCAATCCATCCATGCCACTTGTTGCATTTTAGTCTGCTGTAACTTGTTGTAATCGTGCTCTCAAATTGCTAAATAATGTTGCTGTCAGCCTGTTAACATTAAGTTCAATGTTGTCATGATTGTTGTTAGTGATACATGCACTATATGAACTTGCTCTTGCCATTCTTAGCTTCATAAACATGTCTTCTTACTGTGAGTTTCCTTGCCATGCCATGTATTGCTCTGTGGTGAGTGGTTCAAGCTCACCAACATGTCTACTTATTGTTGTTCCTACCATGTATGAATCTGTCATATCATTTGCCATGTTTACATGGGTGCCATCATATTTTCTGTGCCCTTTTGGCTTATGGTCAGTAAGGGACTTTTGTTCTATGCAATTAGTAGATTTATTCCATGCCTTTGTTTGCCATGATAAGTTCCTGTAGCATGTTGTTTGATAGCTCTAAACATTGCAACATGATGTTATTTCTGCTAAGCCTGAAACTGTTAATATTTGCAATCTCGCCATGTCATTTTGAGCATGTTCTAGCGATATTTGGAGATAGCTCAGTGTTCATGTTTTGTCATGTTTTACCTGTACATCATGCCCATGCCTTTTTTTCACATTGAGATGCCGTAGCATAGTGTTTTGATGCTTGCAATATGCCTAGTTGTTGTTTTGGACAGATTGTTGTTATGTCTTGTATAGAGTGTATGTGTTGATCCGTTGCTCCGCTTTGAGTGTGATCTATATGAAACTTGATTGATTTTGCATGTAGTTTCATTTTATCATGTTGCATCCTTGTTTTGAGGTGTTTGCTTGATGTTTGTATGCATTTTGCATCAATGCCATGTTTAACTTGTTTTGCTCATATCTTCTAGACCGTAGCTCCGAATCTAATGAACTTTATATGTAACTTGACTAGAATTTCGTGTAGATCATCTTGGTGCATCTTAAATTGCTGGTTAACAACTTGAACATAAGGTTTATTCAGATCTGGACCAATTTCGAAATTTGCATATGAGGACTTCTGGAATTGTTCTATGTTGTTTCCGGCCTCATTTAAACTTGCTTTGATGTGTTGGTCTTGTATGCATCATCTTTTGCCATGAGTAACTTCATGTAGACTTGTCATGCATCATGCTTGTTTTTGCATCATGCCTTGTTCATGTGTGGTGTGTTTACTATGTTGTGTGCTTCTTCTTGTTAGTTCTTGTTTCGTTGCGATCGTGAGGATTCGTTCGTCTACGCTCGGTTCGGCTTCATCCGTTCGTCTTCTTCATGGACTCGTTCTTCTTCCTAGCGGGATTTCAGGCAAGATGACCGTCACCTTGGATCTCATTACTATCATTGCTATGCTAGTTGCTTCGTTCTTTTCGCTATGCTGCGCTACCTATCACTTGTCGCTCAAGCCTCCCAATTTGCCATGTCGACCTCTAACCTTTGTTACCCTTCCTAGCAAACCGTTGTTTGGCTATGTTACCGCTTTGCTCAGCCCCTCTTATAGCGTTGCTAGTTGCAGGAGAAGATGAATATTGCTCTATGTTGGATTATGTTTATGTTGGGATATCACAATATCTCTTATTTAATTAATGCATCTATATACTTGGTAAAGGGTGCTAGGCTCGGCCTTATGCCTGGTGTTTTGTTCCACTCTTGCCGCCCTAGTTTCCGTCATATCGGTATTATGTTCCCGGATTTTGCGTCCCTAACGCGGTTGGGTGATTTATGGGACCCCCTTGACAGTTCGCTTTGAATAAGACTCCTCCAGCAAGGCCCAACCTCGGTTTTACCATTTGCCTCACCACCACCTATTTTTCCCTTGGGTCGTCCAGCCCAAGGGTCATCTTTATTCAGCCCCGGGCCAATGCTTGTCTAAGTGTTGGTCCAAACTAGAGCACCGTCTTGGGACCATCCCTTGGCAACTTGGGTTACGTCGGTACTGTCGCTTACCTTATCCGGTGTTGCCCTGAGAATGAGATATGTGCAGCTCCTATCGGGATTGTCGGCGCATCGGGCGGTCTTGCTGGTCTTGTTTTATTACTATCGAAATGTCTTGTAGCCGGGATTCCGAGACTGATCGAGTCTTCCCGGGGAGAAGGAATATCCTTCGTTGATCGCGAGAGCTTAGCATGGGCTAAGTTGGGACACCCCTGCAGGGTATAATCTTTCGAAAGTCGTGCCTGCGGTTATAGGCAGATGGGAATTTGTTAATATCCGGTTGTAGTAAACTTGAAGCAAACTCTTCTAAAATACACCAACCGTGTGCGTAACCGTGAGTGTCTCTTTTTGGGGTTGATCGAGAGGAGAACACGGTATCTGGGTTATGTCTGACGTAAGTAGGAGTTCAGGATCACTTCTTGATCATTACTAGTTGACGACCGTTCCTTTGTTTCTCTTCTCGCTCTCATTTGCGTATGTTAGCCACCATATAAGCTTAGCCGCTGCTGCAACCTCACCACCTTACCCCTTCCTTTCCCTTTAAGCTTTGCTAGTCTTGATACCCATGGTAATGGGATTCTTTGAGTCCTCGTGGCTCACAGATTACTACACCAACAGATTCTTGGTACATGTTATGCGATGATCATGGCCGAGAGCGATGCTTGCTTATTTTGGAGTTCTTCTTACGCTTCTTCGATCGGGGATAGGTTCGGTCGGCAGCTGGGCTAAAGGTGGTGGATGTCGTTTGAGCTTCTGTTTATGTTTCATCCATAGTCGGATGTTGATCTTTTAAGATGTATTGTTGTATTCTTGTGGCATTGTATGCCTTATGTATGTATCCCCATCTATTATGTAATGTTGATGTAATGATATCCACATTGCAAAAGGTGTTTCAATATGCGGGTCTATCCTTGGTGGGACCTTCGAGTTCCTTTTGGATAGGGTCGCATATTGGGCGTGACAAGTTGGTGAAGATTGCTCCATGTTGGATTATGTTTATGTTGGGATATCACAATATCTCTTATTTAATTAATGCATCTATATACTTGGTAAAGGGTGGAAGGCTCGTCCTTATGCCTGGTGTTTTGTTCCACTCTTGCCGCCCTAGTTTCCGTCATATCGGTATTATGTTCCCGGATTTTAAGTCCCTAACGCGGTTGGGTGATTTATGGGACCCCCTTGACAGTTCGCTTTGAATAAGACTCCTCCAGCAAGGCCCAACCTTGGTTTTACCATTTGCCTCACCACCACCTATTTTTCCCTTGGGTCGGCCAGCCCAAGGGTCATCTTTATTCAGCCCCCCGGGCCAATGCTTGTCTAAGTGTTGGTCCAAACTAGAGCACCGTCACGGACCATCCCTTGGCAACTTGGGTTACGTTGGTACCAGACGCTTAGCTTATCCGGTGTTGCCACGAGAACGAGATATGTGCAGCTCCTATCGGGATTGTCGGCGCATCAGGCGGTCTTGCCGGTCTTGTTTTATTCTTGTCGAAATGTCTTGTAGCCGGGATTCCAAGACTGATCGGGTCTTCCGGGAGAAGGAATATCCTTCGTTGATCGCGAGAGCTTATCATGGGCTAAGTTGGGACACCCTGCGAGGGTATAATCTTTCGGCCGTGCCTGCGGTTATAGGCAGATGGGAATTTGTTAATATCCGGTTGTAGTAAACTTGAAGCAAACTCTTCTAAATACACCAACCGTGTGCGTAACCGTGAGTGTCTCTTTTCGGGGTTGATCGAGAGGAGAACACGGTTTTACGGGTTATGTCGGCGTAAGTAGGAGTTCAGGATCACTTCTTGATCATTACTAGTTGACGACCGTTCCTTTGTTTCTCTTCTCGCTCTCATTTGCGTATGTTAGCCACCATATAAGCTTAGCATTGCTGCAACCTCACCACCTTACCCCTTCCTTTTCCTTTAAGCTTTGCTAGTCTTGATACCCATGGTAATGGGATTGCCGAGTCCTCGTGGCTCACAGATGACTACACCAACAGTTGGTACATGTTGTCACGATGATCATGACGCGAGAGCGATGCTTGCTTATTTTGGAGTTCTTCTTACGCTTCTTGATCGGGGATAGGTTCCGAATTCGGCACTGGGCTAAAGGTGGTGGATGTCGTTTGAGCTTCTGTTTATGTTTCATCCGTAGTCGAATGTTGATCTTGTAGGATGTATTGTTGTATTCTTGTGGCATTGTATGCCTTATGTATGTATCCCCATCTATTATGTAATGTTGATGTAATGATATCCACCTTGCAAAAAGTGTTTAAATATGCGGGTGTATCCTTGGTGGGACCTTCGAGTTCCTTTTGGATAGGGTCGCATATTGGGCGTGACAAGTTGGTATCAGAGCCTCGACCGACCCTAGGAGCCCCCTTGATTGATCGTGTAGTTTGGCCGTTGTTGAGTCTAGAGAAAACTATTTTCGGAGTCTAGTTATATCGGAGAGTAGGAATTCTTTTTACTCCTCTTCCCCTTCGTCGCTCTGGTGAGGAATCTTGACGTAGGTGTTTTGAACTACTCCTCTTCCCATTCAAATTTTTTCTTTAGGATCACGCAGTTAGTTTTTCGATCGTTGTTCCTCAGCTCTTTTCATCCGGTGCATTTCTCGTCAAGTTGACTCGAGCCTCTTCATCGTTGTCAAGTCCAATCCTCAGTTGTTTTCTTTTTCCCACCCTCCCTCCCTTCTTCCTCTCGGAACCGGAGTCCGTAATCGAGTATCCATCGTACTCGTGCAAAGTCTTTGCATTCTTTCAACCGGTGTGTTCTCTTCAAGATATTCGTCGGTTTCCCCTTCCAAGTTGCCTTTGTTTTTCCCGCCCTCCCACCCTCTTATTCCCGGAGCCTGAGTCTTTTTCGACCATCAATTTCATTCGTGTGGAGCCTATTCAGTCTTCCCTCAATTATTTCAACCGTGAATTCTCGTCAGTTCGTCATTCTTCATCCCTTTCTTTTCGGTGCACTCAAATCAAGTTTTTCGGGTTAATCATATTCTTTTCCTTGAAGTGTTCTCTTTGCTCGTTCGCCTCTCGCCAGCTTTATCATTCGAGTTCAAGACATCTCGGGAGATTAAATACGTGTTCCAATTAATTCGAGGTCGTCACCTCAGTCAAATATTTCAGTTCTTCCGGTGCATCATCTATCTGTTCAACATCCCTTTCCAACGGTGTTTTTCTTTTAGTGGGCCCTAACCCACAGGTCTTTCCCAAGATCTTACCTAACTCTTTTAATTTCCCCGAATCTATTCCCAATTCTTTTCAAGTGTGACGTAAGAATGGATTCCATCAGTCACACGCCATTTCCAAGATCAATTTCAAATCATTTCATTGTTGGCTCAACCTCTCTGTTTTTCATTCTTCCGGAGTATCTCATTAATTTTGGTGGTGTTTCTCGTCATTATTTGAAGATTGAAGAAGAATTTCTCTTAAATCTTGTCTGTTCTCCCGAAGATTTGTGGTACTAGCTCGATGTTATCCTATCAATTTGTTTCCGGTTGTGCAATCATTTTCATCCATCCGGAGTACTTCAGGTGTTGCTTTCGCTCTCGATCATCCGGAGGCCATCTTTTTGGATTATTTCTTCATTTCAAGTTCTCAGCTCCGTTCGTTCCTATATTTGTACCGGTGCCTAGTTCAGTTCTCTTTTCCCCAAATTCCCTCAAGTATCTTCGTGCTTTTCTAATTCTTTCTGGCGATCCGTTCTCTTCTCTATGTTCATTTTCATTTTTCACGGTGGTTCGTTCAAGATTCTTTTTCTTTGATTATCATATTAATCCATTCGTTCTTTCCAATACTATCGGTGGTTCATGAAGACCTTCTCAAGTTTGCGATATGTCACTTCTCAATTCTTTTTCAAGAAGAATAAGTAGTATGAAAAATCCATTGCTTGTCATCAATTTAATTTGATGAAGGATAAGCATACAATAAATCTTATTCTTATTTCTTCAAAGTGAGTAATCCCTTCCTTCGGAGTTTGTTCGTGAGGAATAAATTCTAGTTCCAAGTGCTTTCATCTTTTCTTTTCCGGAGTTCAACTTCCTCGGCCATTTCGTCGGAACCTCCATCTAAATCATCGCAAGGCTTTAATCTTATTCTTTTCATACTTCAATTTGATGTCATCATCCTTTTATTACCGGATTTCTTCATGGTGGTTCTTCATTATTTAATTCATTCTTCAAGAGTTCATCAAGTTTCATTCCATCTTCTTAAGTTCGTGTTCTATTCCTTTCATTTTTAGTCGGAGTGCTGCCTAAATCATTTCAGTCTTATTCATTTCTTATCTCGTTCTAACAGGAGTGGTTTCATAGTCTGTCTGATTCCGTGAGTTTTCGATTCTCGTCATTCTCGTCGTTCCTCTCTTCTTCTCGAGTGCTCTTGATTCTTTACTTCTCCTCTTGAGTTCTTGTTTCACATCTTCCTTTTCCCTTCCGTCTCGGTCCTAAGATCTCGGGACGAGATCTCTTGTTAGTGGAGGAGTATTGTAACGCCCCGGATTCGATGCGCCAGGTGTCTTCCAGTTATTCGCCGTCGTTGCCATGTCATGTGCTTGCGTGTTGCACTTTGCCACGTCATCATCTGCATTTCATATCATGTCATCATGTGCATCTCAGTTTGCATACGTGTTCTTCTCATGCATCCGAGCATTTTCCCCGTTGTCCGTTTTGCAATCCGGCACTCCTATGTCTCCCGGCGCCCCCCCTTTTGCCTCTTCTTTTGTGTGGGTATTAAACGTTCTCGGAATGGCCCGAGGTTTGCCAAGCGGCCTTGGTATACCACCGGTAGACCGCCTGTCAAGTTTCGTGCCATTTGGAGGTCGTTTGATACTCCAACGGTTAACTGGGTAACCGTAAAAGCCTCCTTCTCTTTGCAGCCCAACCGTCATCCGTAGTTGGTTTAATCGTCGGATGTTTTCACTCCAGAAACCGTGCCGGGCTGCACTTCTCTTCTCTCCCCTAAGCCCAAGGCCCCTCTCCACAGCCCATCTAGTCCGCCTACACCACCCCACCGTCCGATGCCGATCGTACGGTCCGAAAACAGAGTAAAACCCCTCCCCTAACCCTAATCCTAGCCCCCTACTATAAATAGCCCCCTCCCCCTTCCAAATCGGGTCTAAACCTACCCCTAGACCCTCCCCTAACCTCTAGCCGCCGCCAACTCGCCACTCTCCCTCATTTTCAGCACTCAACCAACCCGCCGCCGCCACTTGTCGCACCCCACCGTTCAGCGCCGCCGAAACCGCCTCCCTCCACCAATCAGCGGGTGCCACGTCGCCCTGCCCGCATCCTCGCCACCTTGGCCCGAGGCCAAGGAAACCCGCCCGGACCGATCTGGGCCGGAGGGAAACCATAACCGCCCGCCTCCACGCTGCGCCCGGCGCTCCCGCTCCAGCGCGCCCGGTGCCGCCCGGTCGTCACCGGCCTCGCCCGCTGCGCCCGTCGCCCGGAGAACCTCGCCGTTGCCCGCCAGGTCGCCGCCCTTCTCTCCTCCGTTTCCCTCTCTCTCGCTGCGACCCTCACCCCCCCTCCTCTCTCTGCCATGACAGCAGCGCCGCCGCCGCATTGGATCTCCGGCGAGCTCCGCTACCCGGTTCTCGTCGACCACGCCACTGCCGCGGGTCCCTCCGGCCGGATCTGGTCGGGAGATGCCCGGATCCGCCGGCCCCGTCCTCCGGCGACCTCCCCTGCTCGTCTCCAGCGTGTTCATCCGACGATCCTCGTGCCACGCGCCCGGATCCAAATCTGAGAAACCCTAAGGTTGACTTTCCCCCCCTCCGTTTTCTGCAGTCCCGAATATTTTAACATTATCATGCCCTGTTCATCGCATCATAAATCCCTGTAATATGTCAAATTGTTTGCCTCGACTAGTACTTCACTTCATCCATTGCATCATGTTCATTTGAGCTCATATTATTGCCTGAATCATCGTTGCAAGAGTGCTATATGATGTTAACCTGCTGAAACTGTTATAACTTGATGATTTGTCATTTTTGTTGCATTTGATGTGTGCATCCTATGAGCATGAGATCTACATGAGTTTTGAACTATGCCATGCCATCTTTACAGGGGTGCCATCCATGTATTTTTGTGAGTTGTTTAGTGAGTGCATCAAGCTTGTTAAGTAGGGTACTTGCTTTGTTCTTTGTTTTGCATGTCTGAATCTGCTATATCATGATGCTATGTTAACCTGCTTCTACAAGTCATTCTATGCATAATCTGGAGATGTTCACTAAGGATGTTTTGTTATTTATGTCATGCTCTATCCATCCATGCCCCTTGTTGCATTTTAGTCTGCTGTAACTTGTTGTAATCGTGCTCTCAAATTGCTAAATAATGTTGCTGTCAGCCTGTTAACATTAAGTTCAATGTTGCCATGATTGTTGTTAGTGATCCATGCACTATATGAACTTGTTCTTGCCATTCTTAGCTTCATAAACATGTCTTCTTACTGTGAGTTTCATTGCCATGCCATGTATTGCTCTGTGGTGAGTGTTTCAAGCTCACCAACATGTCTACTTATTGTTGTTCCTGCCATGTATGAATCTGTCATATCATTTGCCATGTTTACATGGGTGCCATCATATTTTCTGTGCCCTTTTGGCTTATGGTCAGTAAGGGACTTCTGTTCTATGCAATTAGTAGATTTATTCCATGCCTTTGTTTCCCATGATAATTTCCTGTAGCATGTTGTTTGATAGCTCTAAACATTGCAACCTGATGTTATTTCTGCTAAGCCTGAAACTGTTAATATTTGCAATCTTGCCATGTCATTTTGAGCATGTTCTAGCGATTTCTGGAGATAGCTCAGTGTTCATGTTTTGTCATGTTTTACCTGTACATCATGCCCATGCCTTTTGTTTTCACGTTGAGATGCCTTAGCATAGTGTTTCGATGCTTGCAATATGCCTAGTTGCTGTTTTGGACAGATTGTTGTTATGTCTTGTATAGAGTGTATGTGTTGATCCGTTGCTCCGTTTTGAGTGTGCTCTATATGAAACTTGATTGATTTTGCATGTAGTTTCATTTTATCATGTTGCATCCTTGTTTTGAGGTGTTTTCTTGATGTTTGTATGCATTTTGCATCAATGCCATGTTTAACTTGTTTTGCTCATATCTTCTAGACCGTAGCTCCGAATCTAATGAACTTTATATGTAACTTGACTAGAATTTCGTGTAGATCATCTTGGTGCATCTTAAATTGCTGTTTAAAAACTTGAACATAAGGTTTATTCAGATCTGGACCAATTTCGAAATTTGCATATGAGGACTTACCGGAATTGTTCTATGTTGTTTCCGACCTCATTTAAACTTGCTTTGATGTGTTGGTCTTGTATGCATCATCTTTTGCCATGAGTAACTTCATGTAGTCTTGTCATGCATCATGCTTGTTTGTGCATCATGCCTTGTTCATGTGTGGTGTGTTTACTATGTTGTGTGCTTCTTCTTGTTAGTTCCTCGCTTGCTATGTATCGTGAGGATTCGTTCGTCTACGCTCGGTTCGGCTTCATCCGTTCGTCTTCTTCATGGACTCGTTCTTCTTCCTAGCGGGATTTCAGGAAAGATGACCGTCATCTTGGATCTCATTACTATCATTGCTATGCTAGTTGCTTCGTTCTTTCGCTATGCTGCGGTACCTATCACTTGCTGCTCAAGCCTCCCAATTTGCCATGTCAGCCTCTAACCTTTGTTACCCTTCCTAGCAAACCGTTGTTTGGCTATGTTACCGCTTTGCTCAGCCCCTCTTATAGCGTTGCTAGTTGCAGGTGAAGATGAATATTGCTCCATGTTGGATTATGTTTATGTTGGGATATCACAATATCTCTTATTTAATTAATGCATCTATATACTTGGTAAAGGGTGCAAGGCTCGGCCTTATGCCTGGTGTTTTGTTCCACTCTTGCCGCCCTAGTTTCCGTCATATCAGTATTATGTTCCCGGATTTTGCGTCCCTAACGCGGTTGGGTGATTTATGGGACCCCTTGACAGTTCGCTTTGAATAAGACTCCTCCAGCAAGGCCCAACCTCGGTTTTACCATTTGCCTCACCACCACCTATTTTTCCCTTGGGTCGTCCAGCCCAAGGGTCATCTTTATTCAGCCCCCCGGGCCAATGCTTGTCTAAGAGTTGGTCCAAACTAGAGCACCGTCTTGGGACCATCCCTTGGCAACTTGGGTTACGTCGGTACTGACGCTTAGCTTATCCGGTGTTGCCACGAGCGAGATATGTGCAGCTCCTATCGGGATTGTCGGTGCATCGGGCGGTCTTGCTGGTCTTGTTTTATTACTGTCGAAATGTCTTGTAGCCGGATTCCGAGACTGATCGGGTCTTCCGGGGAGAAGGAGTATCCTTCGTTGATCGCGAGAGCTTATCATGGGCTAAGTTGGGACACCCTGCGGTATAATCTTTCAAAGCCGTGCTGCGGTTATAGGCGGATGGGAATTTGTTAATATCCGGTTGTAGTAAACTTGAAGCAAACTCTTCTAAAATACACCAACCGTAAAGCGTAATCGTGAGTGTCTCTTTTCGGGGTTGATCGAGAGGAGAACACGGTTTATGGGTTATGTCTGACGTAAGTAGGAGTTCAGGATCACTTCTTGATCATTACTAGTTGACGACCGTTCCTTTGTTTCTCTTCTCGCTCTCATTTGCGTATGTTAGCCACCATATAAGCTTAGCCGCTGCTGCAACCTCAGCACCTTACCCCTTCCTTTCCCTTTAAGCTTTGCTAGTCTTGATACCCATGGTAATGGGATTCTTTGAGTCCTCGTGGCTCATGATTACTACACCACCAGTTGCAGGTACATGTTATGCGATGATCATGACGCGAGAGCGATGCTTGCTTATTTTGGAGTTCTTCTTCTGCTTCTTCAATCAGGGGATAGGTTCCAGGTCGGCAGCCTGGGCTAGCAGGGTGGATGTCGTTTGAGCTTCTGTTTATGTTTCATCCGTAGTCGGATGTTGAACTTGTAAGATGTATTGTTGTATTCTTGTGGCATTGTATGCCTTATGTATGTATCCCCATCTATTATGTAATGTTGATGTAATGATATCCACCTTGCAAAAAGCGTTTCAATATGCGGGTCTATCCTTGGTGGGACCTTCGAGTTCCTTTTGGATAGGGTCGCATATTGGGCGTGACATTATGACACGCTCCATCATTGTCATATTGCTAGCATGATCATGTAGTTGACATCGTATTTGTGGCAAAGCCACCGTTCATAATTCTTTCATACATGTCACTCTTGATTCATTGCATATCATCACCGGAGGCATTCATATAGAGTCATATCTTGTTCTAAGTATTGAGTTGTAATTGTTGAGTTGTAAGGAAAATAAAAGTGTGATGATCATCATTTTTAGAGCATTGTCCCAAGTGAGGAAAAGGATGATGGAGACTGTGACTCCCCCACAAGTCGGGATGAGACTCCGGACGAAAAAAAAGGCCATAAAAAAAGAAGAGAAAAGGCCCAAATAAAAAAAATGAGAGAAAAAGAGAGAAGGGACAATGTTACTATCCTTTTACCACACTTGTGCTTCAAAGTAGCACCATGATCTTCATGATAGAGAGTCTCTCATTTTGTCACTTTCATATACTAGTGGGAATTTTTCATTATAGAACTTGGCTTGTATATTCCAATGATGGGCTTCCTAAAATGCCCTAGGTCTTCGTGAGCAAGCGAGTTGGATGCACACCCACTTAGTTTCTTTTGTTGAGCTTTCATATACTTATAGCTCTAGTGCATCCGTTGCATGGCAATCCCTACTCACTCACATTGATATCTATTGATGGGCATCTCCATAGCCCGTTGATACGCCTAGTTGATGTGAGACTATCTTCTCCCTTTTTGTCTTCTCCACAACCACCATTCTATTCCACATATAGTGCTATATCCATGGCTCACGCTCATGTATTGAGTGAAGATCGATTTTTTTTTTGAGAATGTCAAAAGTATGAAATAATTTCTTGGCTTGTCATCGGGGTTGAGCATGAATTAAATACTTTGTGTGGCGAAGATAGAGCATAGCCAGACTATATGATTTTGTAGGGACAACTTTCTTTGGCCATGTTATTTTGAGAAGACATAATTGCTTTGTTAGTATGCTTGAAGTATTATTATTTTTATGTCAATATGAACTTTTATCTTGAATCTTTCGGATCTGAATATTCATACCACAATTAAGAAGAATTACATTGAAATTATGCCAAGTAGCACTCCGCATCAAAAATTCTGTTTTTATCATTTACCTACTCGAGGACGAGCATGAATTAAGCTTGGGGATGCCTGATACGTCTCCAACGTATCTATAATTTTTGATTGCTCCATGCTATATTATCTAGTGTTTTGGACCATATTGGGCTTTATTTTCCACTTTTATATTATTTTTGGGACTAACCTATTAACCAGAGGCCCAGCCCAGAATTGCTGTTTTTTTGCCTATTTCAGAGTTTCGAGGAAACGGAATATCAAACGGAGTCCAAACGGAATGAAACCTTCGGGAACGTGATTTTCTCACCGAATATGACCCAGGAGACTTGGACCCTACGCCAAGGAAGCTTCGAGGTGGGCACGAGGTAGGGGGCGCGCCCTCCCCCCAGGCGCGCCCCCACCCTCGTGGGGCCCACGAAGCTCCACCAACGTACTCCTTCCTCCTATATATACCTCATTGCCCCCAAGCGATCGACACGGAGCCAAAACCTAATTCCACCACCGCAACCTTACATGCCCACGAGATCCCATCTTGGGGCCTGTTAGGAGCTCACGGAGAGGGCATCCACCATGGAGGGCTTCTACATCATCATAGCCCCTCCGATGAAGTGTGAGTAGTTTACCTCAGACCTTCGGGTCCATAGTTAGTAGCTAGATGGCTTCTTCTCTCTTTTTGGTT
Source organism: Aegilops bicornis (assembly GCA_021605145.1). Classification (NCBI taxonomy): domain Eukaryota; kingdom Viridiplantae; phylum Streptophyta; class Magnoliopsida; order Poales; family Poaceae; genus Aegilops; species Aegilops bicornis. The sequence goes on from CM038670.1 coordinate 602,639,494, forward strand.
CTCAATACAATGTTCTCCCCTCTCTCATGGAGATCTATTCGATGTAATCTTCTTTTTGCGGTGTGTTTGTTGAGACCGATGAATTGTGGGTTTATGATCAAGATTATCTCGTGAACAATATTTGAATCTTCTCTCAATTCTTTTATGTATGATTGGTTATCTTTGCAAGTCTCTTGAATTATCAGTTTGGTTTGGCCTACTAGATTGATCTTTCTTGCAATGGGAGAAGTGCTTAGCTTTGGGTTCAATCTTGCGGTGTCCTTTCCTAGTGACAGTAGGGGCAGCAAGGCACGTATTGTATTGTTGCCATCGCGGATAACAAGATGGGGTTTTTATCATATTGCATGAATCTATCCCTCTACATCATGTCATCTTGCTTAAGGCGTTACTCTGTTTTTAACTTAATACTCTAGATGCATATTGGATAGCGGTCGATGAGTGGAGTAATAGTAGTATATGCAGGGAGGAGTCGGTCTACTTGTCTCGGACGTGATGCCTATATACATGATCATACCTAGATATTCTCATAACTATGCTCAATTCTGTCAATTGCTCAACAGTAATTGCTCACCCACCGTAAAATACTTATGCTCTTGAGAGAAGCCACTAGTGAAATCTATGGCCCCCGGGTCTATCTTCATCATATTAATCTTCCATCACTTTATTATTGCCTTTGCTTTTTACTTTGCTTTTATTTTACTTTGCATCTTTATCACAAAAATACCAAAAATATTATCTATCGGATCTCACTCGTAAGTGATCGTGAAGGGATTGACAACCCCTTATCGCGTTGGTTGCGAGGAGTTATTTGCTTTGTGCAGTCACGAGGGACTCATGGCGTAGCCTCCTACTGGATTGATACCTTGGTTCTCAAAAACTGAGGGAAATACTTATGCTACTTTGCTGCATCATCCTTTCCTCTTCAAGGAAATCCAACGCAGTGCTCAAGAGGTAGCAGGGCCCCCAGCCAGCATCGTCAATGTAGAGCTTGCCGCGGAGGCTCTTGGTCATCCAGCCCACGGTGTATCCCTTGATCCTTGCAAAATTGTGCTTTAAGAAATCGAAACCACCATGCTCTGGCCCCATGGTGGGCGCCAACTGTCGTGGGTTTGTCACAACAGATGTCCTAGCAAAAGGACTTAGGTGTGGAGCCATCGCAATTAGGTTAGCTTAAAGGGGTTGAACGGGACAAAGGACACAAAGAGTTTACCCAGGTTCGGCCCCTCTCAACTAGGTAAAAGCCTACTCCTGCTTCTAGTTGTATTACTTAGGTTTCGATTACCAGGGAGCGAATACGCTTGACCTAGTTCTTGATTGGTTGTTTCTTGAGTTAACCCGCCACCGGGTCACCCCTTTATATACAGGTTGATTCCCGGCGGCTTATAGAGTCCCTCCCGACTCACACAAATGTGACTGGCTCGGTTTCTAACTAAACCTGCCTTACAGAACAAGTCATCATATGGCGGTTCACACCTTCAGGCCTTGAGTCACCTCCTGGTCTTGGGCCTCCAGACTTCTTGGGCCTTCTCACCTTAAGCCGCCAACGATGTGACCCGACCCCTCCAGGGCGGGTCATACCTCGAAGTTATATCCCCAACAAGTATCTCCGAAGGTGTCTGTTGAGTTGGTGAAAATCGAGATTGGGATTTTGTCACTTGTGTAACAGAGAGGTATCTCTGGGCCCTCTCGGTAATACAGCATCACAAGAAGCTTGCAAGAAAAGTGACTAAGGAGTTAGTTACGAGATGAAGTATTACGGAACGAGTAAAGAGACTTGCCAGTAACGAGATTGAACTAGGTATAAAGATACCGACGATCGAATCTCGGGCAAGTAACATACCGACAGACAAAGGGAATTACGTATGTTGTCATAAAGGTTCAACCGATAAAAGATCTTCGTGTAATATGTAGGAGTCAATATGGGCATCCAGGTCCCACTATTGGTTATTGACCGGAGAGGTGTCTCGGTCATGAGTACATAATTCCTGAACCCGCAGGGTCGCACACTTAACGTTAGTTGATTCTAGAGTAGTATTGGGATATTTGATGAGTGGTAACCAAATGTTGTTCGGAGTCCCGGATGAGATCTCGGACGTCACGAGGAGTCTCATAATGATCGAGAGGTAAAGATTTATATATGAGAAGTCATATTTTGGGTTCCAGAAAAAGGTGCAGTTTTTTCGGTATTGCGCCGGGAAGCTTCTAGAAGGTTCCGGAGGATTCCGGAGGGGTCCGGAAGTCCACAAGTGGGTCCACCACGACCCAAGGGCTAGCATGAGCAGTGGGGAGGTGCCATGGTCTTATTGGGCTAGGCGCACCAAGTCCTCAAAAGCCTATGTGGCTAGGGAAGGCAAAAAAGGAAGGAGTCCTAGTAGGAATAGGATTGGACTTGGAGTCCAAGTCCTCTCCCCCTTAGCTTCGCCCTAGGGCTTGGAGGGGCTATTTCCCATGCCCTTCCACTTATTTATAGAGGGGAGGGGCGCCCCAAGAGTACACACCAAGGCCTTGGCGCCCCTCTCTCCTGTTACTCCGTAGTTCCACCGCATAGTCCCAGCGACGCTTAGTGATAACCCACAAGTATAGAGGATCGCAACAGTTTTCGAGGGTAGAGTATTCAACCAAATTTATTGATTCGACACAAGGGGAGCCAAAGAATATTCTCAAGTATTAGCAACTGAGTTGTCAATTCAACCACACCTGAAAGACTTAATATCTGCAGCAAAATATTTAGTAGCAAAGTAGTATGAAAGTAAGGGTAAGCAGTGGCAAAAGTAATGTGATGGCAGTTTTGTAGCAACCAGAATAAAGCAACAAAGAAAGTAATGTAGCAGAGATCAATATGTGAAAAGCTCGTAGGCAATGAAGCAATGATGGATAATTATGTCGGATGGCATTCATCATGCAAAAATTATAACCTAGGGTGACACAGAACTAGCTCCAATCCATCAATATAATGTAGGCATGTATTCCGAGTATAGTCATACATGCTTATGGAAAAGAACTTGCATGCCATCTTTTGTCCTACCCTCCCGTGGCAGCAAGGTCCTATTGGAAACTAGGGGATATTAAGGCCTCATTTTAATAGAGAACCGGACCAAAGCATTAGCACTTCGTGAATACATGAACTCCTCAAACTATGTCATCACCGGAAAGCGTCCCGACTATTGTCACTCCGGGGTTGCCGGATCATAACACATAGTAGGTGACTATAACTTGTAAGATAGGATCAAGAACACAAATATATTCATGAAAATATAATAGGTTCAGATCTGAAATCATGGCACTCGGGCCCTAGTGACAAGCATTAAGCATAGCAAAGTCATAGCAACATCAATCTTAGAACATAGTGGATACTAGGGATCAAACCCTAACAAAACTAACTTGATTACAGGGTAAATCTCATCCAACCCATCACCGTCCAGCAAGCCTACGATGGAGGATGGTTGATGATGACGGTGGCGATGATTTCCCCTCTCCGGAGCCCAAAACAGACTCTAGATCTGCCCTCCCGAGGAAGAACAGGAGGTGGCGGCAGCTCCGTATCATAAAACGTGATGAATTCTTCTCTCTGGTTTTTTCTCCCCGAACATGAATATATGAAGTTGGAGTTGAGGTCGGTGGAGCTTCATGGGACCCACAAGCCAGGGGGCACGCCCAGGGGGGTAGGGCGTGCCCCACCCTTGTGGACAGGTGGTGGGTCCCCCTCAGTTGATTCTTTCGCCAATAGTTTTTATATATTCCAAAAAATATTCTCCGTGGATTTTCAGGTCCTTCGGAGAACTTTTATTTCTGCACAAAAATAACACCATGGCAATTCTGCTAAAAACCAGCTTCACTCCGAGTTAGTTCCATTCAAATCATGCAAATTAGAGTCCAAAACAAGGGCAAAAGAGTTTGGAGAAGTAGATACTGTTAGGGAACGCAATAATTTCAAAAAAAATCCTACGCACACGCAAGATCTATCATGGTGATGCATAGCAACGAGAGGGGAGAGTGTAGTCCATATACCGTCGTAGACCGTAAGCGGAAGCGTTATGACAACGCGGTTGACGTAGTCGTACGTCTTCACGATCCGACCGATCCTAGTACCGAAAGTACGACACCTCCGCGATCTGCACACGTTCGGCTTGGTGACGTCCCACAAACTCTCTATCCAGCTGAGTGTCGAGGGAGAGCTTCGTCAGCACGACGGCGTGATGATGGTGATGATGAAGCTACCGGCGCAGGGCTTTGCCTAAGCACTGCAACGATATGACCGAGGTGGATTATGGTGGAGGGGGCACCGCACACGGCTAAGAGATCAATTATCAATTTGTGTGTCTTTAGGGTACCCCCCTCCCCCGTATATAAAGGAGTGGAGGAGAGGGAGGGCCGGCCCTCTCTATGGCGCGCCCTAGGGGAGTCCTACTCCCACCGGGAGTAGGATTCCCCCCTTCCAAGTAGGAGTAGGAGAGGAAGGAAGGAGGAGAGAGGGAGGAAGGAAAGGGGGGGCTCCCAATTCGGATTGGGCTTGGGGGGTGCACCCCCTCCTAGGTCGCCTCCTCCTCTCTCCCACTAAGGCCCATACACTCCCCGGGGGGGTTCCGGTAAATCCCCGGTACTCCGGTATATGCCCGAACTCACTCGGAACCATTCAGATGTCCAAACATAGTCATCCAATATATTGATCTTTATGTCTCGACCATTTCGAGACTCCTCTCATGTCCGTGATCATATCCGGGACTCTGAACTACCTTCGGTGCATCAAAACACATAAACTCATAATACCGATCGTCACCGAACGTTAAGCATGTGGACCCTATGGGTTCGAGAACTATGTAGACATGACCGAGACTCATCTCTGGTCAATAACCAATAGCAGAACCTGGATGCTCATATTGGTTCCTACATATTCTACGAAGATCTTTATCGGTCAAACCGCATAACAACATACGTTGTTCCCTTTGTCATTGGTATGTTACTTGCCCGAGATTCGATCGTCGGTATCTCAATACCTAGTTCAATCTCGTTACCGGCAAATCTCTTTACTCGTTCCGTAATGCATCATCCCACAACTAACTCATTAGTCACAATGCTTGCAAGGCTTATAGTGATGTGCATTACCGAGATGGCCCAGAGATACCTCTTCGATACTCGGAGTGACAAATCCTAATCTCGATCTATGCCAACTCAACAAACGCCATCAGAGACACCTGTAGAGCATCTTTATAATCACCCAGTTACTTGTGAAGTTTGATAGCACACTAAGTGTTCCTCCGGTATTCGGGAGTTTCATAATCTCGTAGTCATAGGAACATGTATAAGTCATGAAGAAAGCAATAGCAACAAACTAAACGATCATCGTGCTAAGCTAACGGATGGGCCAAGTCAATCACATCATTCTCTAATGATTTGATCCCGTTCATCAAATGACAACTCTTTGTCCATGGCTAGGAAACTTAACCATCTTTGATTAACAAGCTAGTCAAGTAGAGGCATACTAGTGACATTATGTTTGTCTATGTATTCACACATGTACTAAGTTTCTGGTTAATACAATTCTAGCATGAATAATAAACATTTATCATGATATAAGGAAATATAAGTAACAACTTTCTTATTGCCTCTAGGGCATATTTCCTTCCGATACGATGGAGACGTATCACTTAGCGAAGCGCTGTCGATGCTCCACCACCACCATCAGCACCACGGCGTCGTGTTGGTTGTGATCCCATCTACTTCTCCTCTCCCGCTTGCTGGATCAAGAAGGAGACGTCATCGAGCCGCACGTGTGCTAAACTCGGAGGTGCCGTCCGTTCGGCACTAGATCGGTTGGATCGTGATCGGATCGCGAAAAGTACGACTACATCAACCGCGTTGATAAACTCTTTCGCTTGGTGATATATAATAGTATGTAGATGCTCTCCCCCTCTCGTAGCTATGCATCTCCATGAATAGATCTTGCGCGTGCGCATAATTTTTTTTGTTTGTCATGCAATGTTCCCCAACAATGAGCTCCAGGGACAACATAAGCCTCCATCTTCTCTGATGCGACACCACAACCAACCCGTGCCCTCCTTCTTCGACAGTTCCACATCTAGCGCAAATTATTTTTATCACTGTGTTGTACTTTGGGTAATTATGACTACCCGAACCCAAATTTTCGTGCGCCCGAATTGTTGGGTAGCTATTTTTTTCTAGAAAATTTAGGGTGCCAATTTACCCGCCCCAAATTTTTGGGTAAAGTTGAACGCCCATGCTGAGATGGAGGGGGAAGGGATATGGTTGACTTTTTGTGGGAGGTGAACGACACGAGAGGGGCGTGAAAACGTTTCACAGGTTGCCTCTACGTCGCGTGCACGCGGTGCCTATGTGTGTGAGATTTTCGCGGCTGCGCAGAGCCTCGTTTGGAAGGAATATTCCTAGCACCCGGGTAGTAATATCCTTGCTCACCCACAAACCAAACGACTAGCGTCCAGGCAACAGATAGCTACCCTTGTTCCAGGTGAGATAGCCCAGCAACCAAACGCACTAAATCAAAGAACCTCACTTCCATTCCTTCGATTTACCTGTTCTTTTCTTTCAAAATAAAATGCAGATGAATCTTCGGAGAAAAAATCCTAAAAAAATCTAACCCTACAAATGAAACGATCAACATAGTTTCTTTCCCTCTTTAAATTAAAGAACCCTCACTCCCCGCACACCAACAATTGAATACTAGTATTCAATAGTTTCGATTCCTATGATTTATCTACACTTTCCTTTCTCGTGCCTATGTTTTATATCATTCCAATGATACATTTTACCCGCGTTCCAAACAGCACCCAGGGCCAGTTCTTTTGTGGCCCCTCCATATCTTCCAAAGAATGGTCTGCGGTGGCACCTTTTGGCTCGCGTTCAAAGGACGGCTCAACATCAGAGATAACATGGTTAAAAAGGGATGGTCTGCGGTGGCACCTTTTGCTCACTGTGATGCCTGTCCTGCGGTGGAGTCCGCTAATCATCTGCTGCTCCGATGCGGCTCAGCATCCTTTCTTTGGAGTAAGCTGGCTCTGGATACTTTGGCTACCTCGGCACCTGGCATCCTCGATTTTGTTCAGCAAGCACAACATCAACTCAGCTTCAAACGCCAATGGAATGCTGCTTTCGCTGCCTATGCTGTCACTCTATGGCATGCCAGAAACGACAGGGTTTTCAACCACAAGGCTTGGTCTGCGAGTTACACTCGTTTATATGCTGCAAACCTGCTACGTCTCTGGAGTAACAGAGCCTCTAACCAGCTTGCAAAGGATGACATTCAGTTATGGTGCCAGAAGCTCATTGCTTAGTGCTGTGTGATTTCTTTTGATGTTTGTTTGATGCCCCCCCCCCCCCCCTATCTCCTACTATGCTTTTTGCACTTGGGTGCAATGATCAAGTTGTGTTTTGTATTGGCTACTTCATCAGGCTTTGCCTGTTTTAAAATATAAGGTCGGCAGCCAGCCACCTTTCTTTTTCAAAAAAAAAATCTTTCAAGAAAATTCGGCAAAAAGAAAATGACATCTTCCGCGAAAAGATTCACCCATCGCCCGGGACCCGGGTGTCAGCCTCCGCAACCCGGCCGCGCCCCCCGCCGTGCTACACACAAACCAGTATAAAAGGGGCTGCTACGGTCACGCGCCTGCAAGCACCAGCACCAGTACCTTTACCAGACCTGACCCGACCCGCAGCCGAGGGCCCACCTCCCCCCGCGGTGCCCCGTCACGAAGCCGGTTCCCTGACGGTGCCACGAAGGCCGTATCCGACCCCAATGGAGGCAGAGTACCCGCAAATAAACCCTCTCCTCCTCTGCTCCAGGCGCCGGAAAAGGGAGGAGGACGAGGGAGGGTTCGAGCTGCTGCTGTCCATGGATCTCGACGAGGAGGAGACGCGCCCGGAGCAGCAGGCGCCGCCTCGAGTTCCGGTACGTATCCCTCCCGCGCCTCGCGTCTCCTGGGTTTCTTGGGCGAGTTCTTGGCGGGGTGGAGTTCTTGGCGGGATGGGTACGGTGAAGGCCGCGCGATCTTGGGTGGGGGCCGGAGTTCTTGGCGGCGGGATGGGCGGGGTAAAGCGAAGATTCGCGCCTGGGATCGGGTGGTGGGCGCGCTCTTTCCGGATTCTTTGCGTGGGGGGTTAGCATCTTAGCGGGGCGTTCTTGGCTGGAAAGGGCGCAGCGATGATGCGCTGGTTCGTGGGCATTGGTGCGTTGTGGTAGAAATTGCAGTTCTTGATGCTTCTTTGCTTGCCAACTTTGTGTATGGAGGAGTGATTCTTTACTTGCACAGCCGCATGATGGGTGATTGGGGAATCCGCCTGGCTGGATGTATACCTTGCGGAAGATGAGCTCTTTGACCTAGGTTTTAATCCATGGGTTCTTTCAATTGAGGGTTCGTCTTTATTGCTGTTGGCAGCACGAGGTTTCAAGGGGGGAATAGGCTCTGTAGATCTGTTAAGGTCCAAAGATTTTGTAGATCCCAGCAAATGAAGAGCCTGTTGTTGTTTCTTTGTTTGAGATTCCTGCCAACATACTTGAAACTGAAGGATTAGCATTTTACCACCGCATGTTGTAGCCTCTAGGTTTGCATTTGAGAGATTCTGTCTGTATGAACATTGATGGCCATGAGAGGTTTAGGGGCCATCTGTAGCTTCGTCTATGTGAAGCTCTTTATGTTTTTACAATGCCTTGGTCGTGCTAGGCATATATGGTTATCGGTTGATTGGCAGAAATGTAGTACTGTATCTTGGGAGAAGTTTGGAGGGAGGCTGCCAGGTGCTCTGCAAAACACCGTAATGGCTGCAACCTACACGCTGTCAACTTGTTATTGGCAACATCAATACTCTTTTGCTTGCCCTGTGATAGATGCTCAATTATTCGTAATTGTGTGCCCTCTGGTGTCAAATATGATTGAAAGCTGTCTTTGAACTTCAGAAAGACATCTATGGCTTCATTTGGAATACATTTTTTGCCGAATATGATTGTGTGCCCTCTGGTGTCAAATATGATTGAAAGCTGTCTTTGAACTTCAGAAAGACATCTATGGCTTCATTTGGAATACATTTTTGTGCCCTATTTTTTCTCACATTGATCCTTTTTCGAATAAGCACCCATGATTAATCTTTAGACTTTTCTGCTCAGGCGGTTGGTTTATACTTTGTGTCCAAATCATCGATAGGTTGATAATTATATGAAGTGTAAAACAATCAGTCGTAGCACAGTCATTCATCTGCCCATGAAAGACTGTTCTTCTTTGGTCAGAACCTCTGTGTTATGATTTTCCATGAATAGAAAAGCAAAACGTAAAATGAAGTCTGACAACTACATTTTCTTCAAAATCACAGGACAAGCTGAAAGCAGTGTCACAAGAGCTTGGACATGAGATCCGGATATTTACAAGCACAACATTTGAGCTAATGACTAGCAAATTGGCCAAGGCAGATCAGGGTAAATCCCTTTACTTGCTTTTGCTTTACTCAATTCTATTATGTGTCTTTATGGTAATTGCATTGTGACATGAAAGCATGATTCATGCAGAGGAAGACGATGACTTTTATGAGCTTCAGCCTAGTGATTATTACAAGTTGATTTCAAATAGGCTTGCAGGTTACTTAAATACTCTCTTAATATTGTCTGGGAACATTTACATTTATTACTTAAACATCCTACTTGGCATTGTCCAAGCTTTCTAATTTCTTAACTGTAACCATGTTTAAAATTTGACACCTTGCAGAACAATCGAAAGTTCTGAAGACTCGTAAAATAAGGGAAGCAGAACTTGCTGCTCAACGAGCAAGGCTAACAAAGGTAGGAAGGAATATGATGCACTATGCTACTGTTTAATTATTATGATTATGTAGGAGTGGCATAGCCCTTGTACTAATACTATTCATCTTCTAGCTCATTGTATTTTGCTTATTGATTTTATCTAGCCTTATGTTAACAGTACCTCAGGACATGTTCTAAGGGAAAAATTGTTTCGTAGAATAAATATATCTGCAAAGTCTAGCTGCTGGCATGTGAAATCCTATGAAGAAATACTTCAAATGATGCACATAGTTTGGATTATTTATATTTCAAAGTAGCTTCTTTTGCTTTTCCTTATTAATTCAGTATTGCTAATTTAGTAGTATAGAAAGTTCCCTATGTCATCCTCATTTAATTGGTTTATTTGTTCGTCCCTCTCTGAATCTAGCTTCAGGGCAAATTCCATTTTGTTGCTAACCTTCTTAACTGTAGGCAGTGGCGAGGGTTCGATTCCCTGATGGTTACATTCTTGAGGCTGAGTTCCATCCATCAGAGACGGTACATAGTCTGGTGGATCTTCTCATGAAAGTAATTGCTAGACCAGACCTGCCATTCTATCTTTGTAAGTTCCACTTCTCTTTTCAGATGATGTAGAGTTTGACAAGTAATATTTTCCCTCTCCTCGTTTCCTGTTCACCAGTTCCTTTTATTTCACCCTGGTTTGGTTAAGATTGGCTCAGTGTTACCAATGATAAAACATTTGTGTATGAGTAGCAAACGTATATGTTGACAATCATGACAAACAGGAAAACTACTAGTGCCCTATAAATAGTTCGATGGTCTAGCATCATGTGAACAAAATTTTAGTGCTCCGAGCAAAGGGTTTTACATACTTTTATTAATCGATTGTTATGAAGTGCTATAAATTAATCAAAAACAGTTTGGTATGCAACTATTCACAGCACTGACTTGTTGAGCTCCTAAGTACCCAAATGTGAAAGTGCTCTGATTGTGTGGTCTTTTGACAAGCTTGGTCACATTATCATTTTCTTGTGCCCTTGATTTGAATATCACCAGTGTCCAGATTGTTGCCAGCTTGATGTTGCATGTTTTAGATACAATATCTGTCCTGGAACCCATATTCCATATTACCTTTGCTTGAACTTGTAGAAGTCTGAGGATTCTCTAGTATCCATCAATTGAACTTTTCAGTTTTCACTTGGGATTTTCATAAATCAACTGTAGTCGTGTATTAGAGATGTACCAGTTACAACATCTTAATATCATTTTTATTGACTTCACAACAGACACAGTTCCTCCAAAGAAGCGAATAATGGACACCTCGCAGGACTTCTACACAATTGGCTTTGTTCCTGGAGCTAATGTCTTCTTTTCTTATGATCTGCCAGAAGGTATGTATTATCTTAAAAACTAGCATCATGACGAGGAAATAAGCAATATTTACTTCTTAGCTTGAGTTTTATAGCACTTTATTTTTGCATGTCTTGACAAAAATGCATTTTCCACGTATATAAAGTTGTGTTTCTGGTGCATTCAAAGACAGGCACACATCATGATTACCTATTCAGCTATTCTATTTCAGCATTTGACTCTTGTTAGTCATATGCATAATTGCATATGCATGAGCCTGCCATAGGGCATTGAACAATGCAATTCATTCTTGTTAATGTTTAAATCAATGTTGTTGGTTCAGATATCTACATGTTTTTAGAGGTATTCACGTGTGTTTGGCATGCAGGGTCGGAGTTAAATACAGATGCTGTAAAATCCGGACCATATCTCCGTGAAGAAATTCGAACTTTGGATGGACTGTCACTTGAGTCGGAACCTTCTGACCAGCCTGATGATTCAAAGACAAATTCTGATTCAGCTCATCAGTCTTATGCATTCCAATCTGATTCTGCACCACCAGCAGCAGCAAATAAGAAATCAGCCAAACCAAAGTGGTTCAAAAGGTACAGTTGCTTCTAGTGTCTTGGTGTTAGGAAAGATCAGCTTTGTTACTGTTATTGTTGAATAACCAACCATTTCTTGAGTTTTGTGCTGAATTAAATGAAATCATCATTTCATTGCTGACTTGTCCCTTTGTAGAGTTTTTTTTAATTTAGAATGAGATAGTTCGTGGAGAAGCTAACAAACTATCCCAACAACAGTCGTGAGGATAGTCCATTAATATAAAAAAAATCCTCTCCAGATAGTATTAACAACTGAGCAATGAGCTAGTTTTAGGAGCTCACCAAATTACCTGCAGAATCATAGCTCTCCAAGTAGGAGTAGCATTTTACTTGCTAATTACACATATGTGAAAGTAGCTAGTTGCAGGTTCGTATGTGTCGACACAAATATGCCAGAAGAATATTCTCTGTTGCCTGCTTGCACCTTTTTTTTCTGCTGGAGCATTAATTCTTTTGTGCTAGATAACGACAGTCTATCTAACCTTTTGCAGGTGAGAGCATCAGAGCGTCAATAGTGCACCACCAGCGCGCAACAGCACTTGATTAGGCCTCTCAGCAAATCCCAACGCATGATTGATCAGATTTCATGGTTCAACGGCTTCAGCCATGCCGCCGTAGTAGGAGAATTCATCCTGTGTTGCATAGGAGTTGTCGAACCGTCGGAATTAGATCTCATATGTTCCTGGCGGTAGCATGTAAATTTGGCGTGTCAAACTGCTTTGTGGGTGTGTATTGGTTAACCCACCTCTCAGATATGTGTAAAAGGCCCGATAGAAACGGAGGAAATGACTGGGCCCGTGTTGTTTACACTTTACTGCATGAATGATATCCAGTAGCATCTTCATGGGAAGATGGCTTGAGGTGACCGGAAAATTAGCAATAAAGCATGTTGGCTTCAAACTTGAGTTGCTTTGCATTATGTTACGGAAATGTTAACGCCCACACGTGTGGGCGTTTGCACATCGCCCACAAGCCTCCATCACCACTCATTTTGCCACGTATGAATAAATGACATTAGCAGATTTTTTTTGGCTTTCGGCTTAAAAATGTTGTATCTCCTAAATAAAAAAGTGAACTAAAAATCCGTTTTCACCATTAAATCCGTCTCGACGAGATCTTCAAAACTAGACCTCATGTTGATATGTTTTGATGAATTTTTTTTTCTCAAAAGTTGTCACGATGTTTACACTGCAGTTGACATAGGGTTTAAACTAAAGTTGACATGTGGCAATTTTAGTTTGTAGATCATGGCAATTTTAGTATTTTGATGATGGCAACTCCAGTACTTTGACCATAAAAATTATTTTTTGTATGAATCATGATAATTTTACGTGCATGTATCATGGCAATTTTAGTTTATGGTTCACGGCAAGTCTAGTTTCTTAATTCCCCGTTTTATAAATGTCAAAATTTACTTTTAAATGTAGAAGAAAATAGCTAAAACATATCATGGCAACTTCAGTGTAAACATCATGGCTATTCATATGCAATAGACATGACAACTTTTAATCTAATTTTTTTTTCATCAAAACATATCAACATGTGATCTAGTTTCGAAGATCTCATCGCGAGGGATTTAATGGTGAAAACGGATTTTCAATTGGATTTTTTTGTTTAAGAGATAAAACATTTTAAAAACTGAAAATCCAAAAAGATTCCTGCATGCATGCATGCGATGACGTGACAATCTGTTTACATTAGAGACGTGTGGTGCGTCTCCCTTCCTGCCACACGTGTGGCAGTTAGTGCGACCCTTATGTTATCCCGTTTTGCGCGGGATGATGTCATCGCTTTGTTTTGCTTTTCTGCAGCAAAATTCCATGTTCCCTCGGTGAGCAACCAGTAAAGATTATGTGTGTTACAGCGATGGTAAGTCGCAAAGTAGTGCGCATTTTCAATGGCCAGTGGGCATGGATTTTTTTGTCCAAAAGGACCCCATGGCCAATAGAATTGTTAAAAAGGACTACCCATGGATATAATTGACAAAAAGGACCCCCTGGGCCGTGGCGGCAGGCGCGGCAGGCGACACGTGGCACCTGCCGCCACGCCAGGAGGCGGCGGGCCCTGCCGCCATAGCAGGAGGCGGCCTCTCGCGGTATAACGGATTAGGTACAGCGGCAGCAGCCGGGACGTAACGGGCCAGGCTGGTGGGCCACGCCGCCGAGCACCCAAGAGCGTGATTTCCGCATTGTTTTGCTTTCTGCAGCAGAGGTGACACTGATGCTTTGTAATTTGAAATCAGATTCCCGCCTGCGTGATTTTCGCTTCCTGCTGCACACCCGAGAGCGTTGTAGTTGCTGCGTGTGATGAGACACCGCGATGCTAGAATCTGAGGCTGCGATAGGTGAGTCTAGCTCGTTCTGCCGACAATACACTGCTCCTCTTCTTTATATACGCACAACCATGGCTGCGCATACACTCTCTCAAATATCTCTGGTTGCCTTCACTGCCTCTCTGCTCTCTCTAAGTCTACAAGAATACACAGAAGGAAATACTTGGTAGCCACTTCCACTCGTGATTTTGGCCGATTTAGAGTTGGTTTTCCAAGATGGTGAAGTTGAAAAAAAGATAGATTAAGGTAAGATCTATCCATTTTTGTTGGTTTTGTTCGCATGCATGATGTTTTTGTTCTGTTTGATTAGTTCCTAAGTGTGTATTTTATATTATTTTAGGCATTATTTCAGCACTTGGAGGAGTCATTTGGAGTTTCTGGAGTAGGATTTGCCGTGCTAAGTGAAGTACGAAGGGGGAGATCAAGGTATGAGCTTTGCAATACATGGATTTTTTTGGTGCATGCACAGTGGTAATTAGTTAGTCATTTAGCTCGTCATTAGCTATGCGATGTTAGTGCTTAGAGATCAGGAAAAAATTCAAATGACAAATACAACATTTAAACTATTTTTTTTGATAAGAGTAGGTTGAAGATGTTGTATCAATGTTAGCTGCGTCCATTTGTATTGACATGCGAGAAGCTCTTAATACGGTAATTAAGGAAAAATTGCACTCTAATTGTTCATTGCATGTGGTATTCTATTTCATGTGGTATGTTTATTAATAAGTCTATGGTTAGAAAACCGTAGGTCTACTTTGTTATGTCGCAATAATCTAAATTTTATATGTTAAGATTAGGTGGTAATGTACTTAATGATGTATGTAATTAGGTAAAATAATTCATCTTAGTAGCAAACAAGGAGGAGATGACGTGATTGAAGAAATTGTGTTACCATCTTCGCTGTCCCTTTTGAGGTGATGACCACATACATGCAAGTGCTATTTTCATACTTTTGATAGCAGAAAGAAAAATCCGTGTGTAATATTGATGTTCATGTGATAATAGGTTGACTCCGTTCATATATTACTGCTGACGGATATTTATTCGAACTATGTGAACGCTTAATTGCATTCGCAAGCACATCCATATTGGAGCTAAGGTATAAAATGACGCCGTAATTTTGTTAATATTTTTTATATTGATGTACTGTTGTGAAAAATGTGCATGCCACTGCAAATATTATTATTTGTAAATAAATGAATTTTATCGTATGATATGAAAAACATTATATAAAGCCGGAAGAAATTAAATATTTTACTCATATGATATTAAAATGTTATTATCGTAATATTATGTTTAGTGGTTGTTTGGATAGCGAGTACTTACCCTCATTTTTGTCATAACCTGTTGTAAGAAAATTATGTAGAAAACCATTTTTTTACTAATAGTCGTTTTTCCAAAAGCTAAGTTTTTGCATGTTACGAGAACCATTTTAGGATATTTTTGGGGTAGTTAGAGAAAAGCAAACAGAATTTTAGTTTGTTATGCTCGTAGACGAGTTTGAGAAAAAATAGATCTTTAAATACCCATTAACCAAACAACCCCTTAAAGTCTAAGCAAATGATCTAAAAACAAACCGAATATTTATAACGAAAATACAATTATTATTTTAGTCGTAAGATATGTAAATGTTGTCATTGTTACTAAATGTTCAGTTACTAATTATTTTAAATTTAAACATGTATGTTGGTTAGGTACTATGGAAAATTTAGTAGTGTATTATGGGAACGTCTTACGCGACGGTCCTTTCAGGGTGGATGTGTCCTTGTGCGAGTCGACAACAGTTGTAGTGAGAGACATGGTCAACGTGGGTTACGCAGCAGTTAGAAGGTGCATCGAGCGGTGTTTGACCCAGGGATGCAGGAAAAAAAATGACAATGGAGGCCTTCGTCGTTGACGGAGGAAATGATGGGACAGTTGCCCGTTGGGGTTTGCGGTCTGTCACAGGTGATCGGTCGTGGGGGTCGTACAGGAGGTTTGCAAGCAATCCCAATAACTCGATGTATGGTCAGCCGATGGTGTGTGGAGCTCATTTCAGTCACTGATGTTGCCGGATGCAATAGCAGGGGTGGTGAGGTCGAGTTGGTCATCACATCAGCCCCTAGCGTCGGCCCATCGGAACCGACGGGCGGCTAGCCTGTGTATGACACAGGATATTGGTCTGCGGCCGTTGACATGAGCGAACACGTGGAGGGATTGCCGGAGGCGCTAGATGATGATGATCATTCTTCTGCGTCTTCTGAGTCAAGCGAAGAAGATGTTCCTCCTCAGAGGGCGGTCGCGGCGGCACTGCAACCTGGGTTTTTACAGGATATGAGCATCACCAACGAATTTCACTCTGCTTCTGGCCTAGGAGCGGGGATCCTGGAGGTTGGGCAAGTTTTCCCGAACAAGAAGTCTGCTTACCAGGCAATGGGTAGCTATGCAATCGGCATCCACCGCCAGCATAGAGTGAAGCAGTCAGATAAAAAAGAGTTGAAGGTCATATGCATCCACACCGCGAAAGATTGCCGCGGAAGAGTTCTAGCTCGACTGAAGCACAGGGTATGTCGGTCATGGCATATCACAAAAATAGTGGAGCATACCTGCGAGCAAACCGAACTCTTTCAAATCACCGCAATGTGACAAAGAAATATGTGGCACAGACGATGAAAATGATTGTGCAGGGAAGTCTCAACATTAGTGTTAAGGCTCTGCAAAAAGATGCAGAGGATCAAATTGGCTTCCCTGTTAGCTACAACAAGGCTAGGCGTGCGAAGGAAAATATATTCAAAAACTTGTATGGTACCTATGAGGAGACCTATTTTTATGCCCCTAGAATGCTTCATCAAATAACAAGTGCTAATAAGGGGACTCAAGTTTGGCGGAGAGAACGTTTAAACCCAATGGACCCGGGTTAGCTAATCCCGGACCGCTTATTTTGGGCATTCGCCCAGACTATACAAGCCTTCAGGCACTGTCGCCCGGTACTATCAGTTGATGGTACCTTTCTCACTGGAAAGTACAAGGGCACACTGTTGGTGGCGATTGCAGCGTACCATGGCCAGACAGTACAGGCGAGGGATCTGATCGGATAGTCATGTTTACATTTTAATGCATTTACAATGATCATGGCGACAGTTTCTATGTGCAGTTTGTTTACAAATATCATATATTATTCTCTGTTTACAATGTTTCTATGTGCAGGACATACCTGATGTTAATTGGGGCGATGAGAACACCCAACGTGGTGTCAACACAGGCGTCCGGGGAGCATCACATGATCATGGCGACACAGTTACATCATTAGTTACAGAGTTTTTCGGAGGGGACTTTATTGGCCCATCTTTTATCCCCGCGAAGTCACAACCATACGCCTACAATTACGCTTCAGGTTCACAACAAGGATTCGCGACTCCACCACCTACGCAGGACTCACAGACACATGAAGCCGAATTGGAGTACGGTCGCGGTCTTCATGTAACTCGGCCACCTAATCGCTTGTCGCCTTCCGATCATAAGGAAAGGCCAGGTGGTCGTCGTAAAGTAGGGTGATTCATCTATCCACGTGCACGACCCATTTTATCTACATATTGTTGGAAATATGCCCTAGAGGCAATAATAAATTAGTTATTATTATATTTCCTTGTTCACGATAATCGTTTATTATCCATGCTATAATTGTATTGATAGGAAACTCAGATACATGTGTGGATACATAGACAACACCTTGTCCCTAGCAAGCCTCTATTGGCTAGCTCGTTGATCAATAGATGGTTACGGTTTCCTGACCATGGACATTGGATGTCATTGATAAAGGGATCACATCATTAGGAGAATGATGTGATGGACAAGACCCAATCCTAAGCCTAGCACAAAGATCGTAGTTCGTATGCTAAAGCTTTTCTAATGTCAAGTATCATTTCCTTAGACCATGAAATTGTGCAACTCCGGATACCGTAGGAATGCTTTGGGTGTACCAAACGTCACAACGTAATCGGGTGACTATAAAGGTGCACTACAGGTATCTCGAAAGTGTCTGTTGGGTTGCACGAATCGAGGATCGATTTGTCACTCCGTGTGACGGAGAGGTATCTCTGGGCCCACTCGGTAGGACATCATCATAATGTGCACAATGTGACCAAGGGGTTGATCACGGGATGATGTGTTACAGAACGAGTAAAGAGACTTGCCGGTAACGAGATTGAACAAGGTATAGGATACCGACGATCGAATCTCGGGCAAGTACAATACCGCTAGACAAAGGGAATTGTATACGGGATTGATTGAGTCCTTGACATCGTGGTTCATCCGATGAGATCATCGTGGAACATGTGGGAGCCAACATGGGTATCCAGATCCCGCTGTTGGTTATTGACCGGAGAACATCTCGGTCATGTCTACGCATGGTTCCCGAACCGTAGGGTCTACACTTAAGGTTCGACGACGCTAGGGTTATAAAGGAAGTTTGTATGTGGTTACCGAATGTTGTTCGGAGTCCCGGATGAGATCCCGGACGTCACGAGGAGTTCCGGAATGGTCCGGAGGTAAAGATTTATATATGGGAAGTCCTGTTTTGGTCACCGGAAAAGTTTGGGGGTTTATCGGTAACGTACCGGGACCACCGGGAGGGTCCCGAGGTCCACCAAGTGGGGCCACATGCTCTAGAGGCATACATGGGCCAAGTATGAGAGGGCACCAGCCCCTAGGTGGGCTAGGGCGCCCCACCATGGCCCATGCGGCTAGAAGGGGAGAGGGGCAAACCCTAAGGCGGATGGGCCCTAAGGCCCATACTCCCCTGCGCCTCCCTCTCCTCCCCTTGTGGCCGCCACCCATAGATGGGTTTTGGGGCTGCCGCCCCTCTAGGGGTGGGAACCCTAGAGGCGCACCCTCCTCCCTTCCCCTATATATATGAGGCCAAGGGGCTGCCCATAACACAAGAGAGCCTCTCCTCTCCAGCGCAGCCCCGCCTCCTCCTCCTCCTCTCCCTTGGTGCTTGGCGAAGTCCTGCGGGATTACCACGCTCCTCCACCACCACCACGCCGTTGTGCTGCTGCTGGATGGAGTCTTCCTCAACCTCTCCCTCTCTCCTTGCTGGATCAAGGCATGGGAGACGTCACCGGGCTGTACGTGTGTTGAACGCGGAGGTGCCGTCCGTTCGGCACTAGGATCTCCGGTGATTTGAATCACGACGAGGACGACTCCTTCAACCCCGTTCTCTTGAACGCTTCCGCTTAACGATCTACAAGGGTATGTAGATGTACTCTCCTTCCCCTCGTTGCTGGTTTCTCCATAGATAGATCTTGGTGACACGTAGGAAAATTTTGAATTTCGCCACGCTCCCCAACAAAGGGCATCATGAGCTAGGTCTATTGCGTAGATTCTTTGCACGAGTAGAACACAAAGTAGTTGTGGGCGTTGATTTTGTTCAATATGCTTACCGTTACTAGTCCAATCTTGTTTCGACGGTATTGTGGGATGAAGCGGCCCGGACCGACCTTACACGCATTTTACGTGAGATGTGTTCCACCGGTCGACATGCACTTGGTGCATAAGGTGGCTAGCGGGTGCCGCCTCTCCCACTTTAGTCGGAACGGATTCGATGAAAAGGGTCCTTATGAAGGGTAAATAGCAATGGGCATATCACGTTGTGGTTTTGTGTAGGTAAGAAACGTTCTTGCTAGAAACCCAAAGCAGCCACGTAAACACATGCAAACAACAATTAGAGGACGCCTAACTTGTTTTTGCGGTGGTATGCTATGTGATGTGATATGGCCAAGAAGAATGTGATGAATGATATGTGATGTATGAGATTGATCATGTTCTTGTAATAGGACTCACGACTTGCATGTCGATGAGTATGACAACCGGCAGGAGCCATAGGAGTTGTCTTTATTTATTGTATGACCTGCGTGTCATTGAACAAACGCCATGTAATTAGTTTACTTTATTGCTAACCGGTAGCCATAGTAGTAGAAGTAATAAGTTGGCGAGACAACTTCATGGAGACACGATGATGGAGATCATGATGATGGAGATCATGGTGTCATGCCGGTGACAATGATGATCATGGAGCCCCGAAGATGGAGATCAAAAGGAGCAATATGATATTGGCCATATCATGTCACTACTATATAATTGCATGTGATGTTTATCATGTTTATGCATCTTGTTTACTTAGAACGACGGTAGTAAATAAGATGATCCCTTACACAAATTTCAAGAAGTGTTCTCCTCGACCGTGCACCGTTGCTACAGTTCGTCAGCTTCTAAGCACCACGTGATGATCGGGTGTGATGGATTCTTACGTTCACATACAACGGGTGTAAGACAGATTTACACAAAGCAAAACACTTGGGGTTAACTTGACGAGCCTAGCATGTACGTACATGGCCTCGGGAACACAGAGACCGAAAGGTCGAGCATGAGTCGTATGGTAGATACGATCAACATGAAGATGTTCACCGATGTTGACTAGTCCGTCTCACGTGATGATCGGACACGGCCTAGTTGACTCGGATCATGTAATCACTTAGATGACCGGAGGGATGTCTATCTAGTGGGAGTTCATAAGATGAACTTAATTATCTTGAACATAGTCAAAAGACCTTTTGCAAATTATGTCGTGAAGATCGCGCTTTAGTTCCACTGTTTAGATATGTTCCTAGAGAAAATATAGTTGAAAGTTGACAATGGCGATTATGCGGACGATAAATAGCTTATGTCCTTAATGCACCGCTCGATTGTGCTGAACCCCGAACGTCAGTGCATGGATGTTGCGAACATCGGACATACACGCTTTTTGATAACTACATGATAGTTCGGTTAAACGGTTTAGAGTTGAGGCACCAAAGACGTTTTCAAACGTCATGAACATATGAGATGTTTCGAGGGCTAAAATTGGGATTTCAAGCTCGTGCCCACGTCAAAAGGTATAAGACCTCCGACAATCTTCTTAGCCTGCAAACTAAGGGAGAAAAGCTCAATCGATGAGCTTGTGCTCAGATTGTCTGAGCACAACAATCACTTGAATCGAGTGGGAGTTGATCTTCCGGATGAGATAGTGATGTTTCTCCAAAGTCATTGCCACCAAGCTGCTAGAGCTTCGTGATGAACTATAACATATCAAGGATAGATATGATGATCCTTGAAGTATTCGCGATGTTTGACACCGCGAAAGTAGAAATCAAGAAGGAGCATCAATCGTTGATGGTTGGTGAAACCACTAGTTTCAAGAAGGGCAAGGGCAAGAAGGGATACTTCATGAAACGGCAAATCAGTCAGCTCTAGTGAAGAAACCCAAGGTTGAACCCAAACCCGAGACTAAGTGCTTCTCGTAATAAGGGGAACAGCCACCGAGCAGCATTACCCTAGATACTTGGTAGATAAGAAGGTCGGCAAGGTCGAAAGAAGTATATTGGATATACATTATGTTAATGTGTACTTTACTAGTACTCCTAGTAGCACCAGGGTATTAAGATACCGGTTCGGTTGCTAAGTGTTAGTAACTCGAAATAAAAGGCTACGGAATAAACGGAGACTAGCTAAAGGTGAGCTGACGATATGTGTTGGAAGTGTTTCCAAGGTTGATGTGATCAAGCATCGCCGCTCCCTCTACCATCGAGATTGGTATTAAACCTGAATAATTGTCATTTGGTGTTTGCGTTGAGCATAGACATGATTGGATTATGTCTATCGCAATACGGTTATTCATTCAAAGAGAATAATGGTTACTCTATTTATTTGAATAATACCTTCGATGGTCTTGCACCTAAATAAATGGTTTACTGAATCTCGATCGTAGTGATACACATTTTCATGCCAAAAGATATAAGATAGTAATGATAGTACCACCTGCTTGTGGCAATCGCCATTTGAGTCATATTGGTATAAAACGCATGAAGAAGCTCCATGTTGATGGATCTTTGGACTCACTTTCGTTTTGAAAAGTTTGAGACATGCGAACCATGTCTATTGGTGTATATGCATGAAGAAACTCCATGCAAATGGACCGTTTGGACTCACTTGATTTTGAATCACTTGAGACATGCAAATCATACCACGTGGGCAAGATGACTGAAAGCCTCGGTTTCAGTAAGATGGAACAAGATAGCAACTTCTTGGAAGTAACACATTTTGATGTGTGCAGTCCAATGAGTGTTGAGGCATGCAGTGAATATCGTTATGTTCTTACTTCACCGATGATTTGAGTAGATACTGAGTGTATTTACTTGATGAAACACAAGTCTGAATTATTGAATGGTTCAAGTAATTTCAGAGTGAAGTTGAAGATCATCGTGACAAGAGGATAGAATGTCTATGATATGATCATAGAGATGAATATCTGAGTTACGAATTTTGGCACACAATTAAGACATTGTGCAAATTGTTTCACAATTAATACCGCCTGGAACACCGTAGTGTGATGGTGTGTCCGAACATCATAGTTGCACTCTATTGGATATGGTGCGTACCATGATGTCTCTTATCGAATTACCACTATCGTTCATGGGTTAGGCATTAGAGACAACCGCACTCACTTTAATAAGGTACCACGTAATTCCGTTGAGATGACACCGTATGAACTATGGTTTGGAGAAACCTAAGCTGTCATTTCTTAAAGGTTTGGGGCCGCGACGCTTATGTGAAAAAGTTTCAGGTTGATAAGCTCGAACCCAAAGCGGATAAAATGCATCTTCATAGGACACCCAAAAACAGTTGGGTATACCTCCTAATTCAGATCCGGAAGCAATAGGGATTGTTTCTTGAATCGGGTCCTTTCTCGAGGAAAAGTTCGTCTCGAAAGAATTGAGTGGGAGGATGGTGGAGACTTGATGAGGTTATTGAACCGTCACTTCAACTAGTATGTAGCAGGCACGAAGTTGTTCTGTGGCACCTACACCAATTGAAGTCGAAGCTTATGATAGTGATCATGAAGTTTTGGATCAAGTCACTACCTGCACTCGTGAGGGTGACAAGGATGCGTACTGCTTCAGAGTGGTACGGTGATCCTGTCTTGAAGGTCATGTTGCTAGACAACAATGAACCTACGAGCTATGGTGGGCCAAAATTCCGACGAATGGTTAGAAGCCATGAAATCCGAGAAAGTATCCATATATCAGAACAAAGCATGGACTTTGGTGGACTTGCCCGATGATTGGCAAAGCCATTGAAATAAATGGATCTTTAAGAAGAAGACGGACGTGGACGGTAATGTCACCTTCTATGAAGCTCGACTTGTGGTGAAGAGTTTTTCACAAGTTCAAGGAGTTGACTACGATGAGTTTTTCTCATCCGTAGCAATGCTTAAGTCCGTCGGAATCATGTTAGCAT
Organism: Aegilops bicornis; assembly: GCA_021605145.1. NCBI lineage: Eukaryota > Viridiplantae > Streptophyta > Magnoliopsida > Poales > Poaceae > Aegilops > Aegilops bicornis. Next base: position 602,662,853 of record CM038670.1, read on the forward strand.
AAGCTGCATTTATGAAATCTGGCAGATGGATGTCAAAATGAGTTTCCTTACCGTTTTCGTAAGGAAAGGTTGTATGTGATACAATCGTAAAGTTTTGTCGATCCTAAGGATGCTAAAAGGTATGCTGGCTCCAAATGATCCTTTCTAAGGACCGGAGTAAGCATCTCGGAGTTGGAATGTGCGCTTTGATGAGATGATCAAAGATTTTGGGTTTATACAAAGTTTATAAGAAACTTGTATTTCCAAAGAAGTGAGTGGGAGCACTATGGAATTTCTGATAACAATATGTTGTTGACATATTGATGATCAGAAATGATGTAGAATTTCTGGAAAGCATATAGGGTTATTTGAAAGATGATTTTCAATAGAAGACCTGGATTAGGCTACTTGAACAATAAGCATCAAGATCTATAAGATAGATCAAAATGTTTAATAATACTTTCAAATGAGCATGTACCTTGACATGATCTTGAAGGTATTCAAGATGGATCAATCAAAGAAGGAGTTCTTAGCTGAATTGTAAGGTATGAAGTTAAGACTTAAAGCTCGACCACGGCAGTATCGTAGAGAAAGGATTTAAGATCGTCCCTATGCCTTAGACATAGGCTCTACAAGATGCTATGTCTGTGTACCGCATCGGAAGTGTGCCTTGCCATGAGTCACTATAAGGTACAAGAATGATCCAGGAATGGATCATTGGACAATGATCAAAATTGTCCTTGGAGTAAATAAGGACATGTTACTCGATTATGGAGGTGATAAAGAGTTCGGCGTAAAGGGTTACGTCTATGAAAGCTTTAAAACCAATCCTAAAGACACTGAGAAGAAAACCAGATACGTATAGTGGAGCAACCATTTAGAATAGATCCAAGTGGAGCGTGGAAGCAGCATTTACAATATGACATAGAGAATTGCAAAGCACACACGTGATCTGAAAGGTTCAGACCCGTTGACTAAAACCTCTCTCACAAGCAAAACATGATCAAACCTCAGAACTCATTGAGTCTCAATCACATGGTGATGTGAACTAGTTTAAGACACTAGTAGACTCTTTGGATGTTGGTCACATGGCGATGTGACCTATCAGTGTTAATCACATGACGATGTGAACTAGATTATTGACTCTAGTGCAAGTGGGAGACTGTTGGAAATATGCCCTAGAGGCAATAATAAATTAGTTATTATTATATTTCCTTGTTCACGATAATCGCTTATTATCCATGCTATAATTGTATTGATAGGAAACTTCAAATACATGTGTGGATACATAGACAACACCTTGTCCCTAGCAAGCCTCTATTGGCTAGCTCGTTGATCAATAGATGGTTACGGTTTCCTGACCATGGACATTGGATGTCATTGATAACGGGATCACATCATTAGGAGAATGATGTGATGGACAAGACCCAATCCTAAGCCTAGCACAAAGATCGTAGTTCGTATGCTAAAGCTTTTCTAATGTCAAGTATCATTTCCTTAGACCATGAGATTGTGCAACTCCGGATACCGTAGGAATGCTTTGGGTGTACCAAACGTCCACAACGTAATCGGGTGACTATAAAGGTGCACTATGTATCTCCGAAAGTGTCTGTTGGGTTGGCACGAATCGAGATCGATTTGTCACTCCGTGACGGAGAGGTATCTCTGGGCCCACTCGGTAGGACATCATCATAATGTGCACAATGTGACCAAGGGGTTGATCACGGGATGATGTGTTACGGAACGAGTAAAGAGACTTGCCGGTAACGAGATTGAACAAGGTATAGGATACCGACGATCGAATCTCGGGCAAGTACAATACCGCTAGACAAAGGGAATTGTATACGGGATTGATTGAGTCCTTGACATCGTGGTTCATCCGATGAGATCATCGTGGAACATGTGGGAGCCAACATGGGTATCCAGATCCCGCTGTTGGTTATTGACCGGAGAACGCCTCGGTCATGTTCGCATGGTTCCCGAACCCGTAGGGTCTACACACTTAAGGTCTGGCGACGCTTAGGGTTATAAAGGAAGTTTGTATGTGGTTACCGAATGTTGTTCGAGTCCCGGATGAGATCCCGGACGTCACGAGGAGTTCCGGAATGGTCCTGAGGTAAAGATTTATATATGGGAAGTCCTGTTTTGGTCACCGGAAAAGTTTGGGGTTTATTTCGATGAACGTCACGGGACCACCGGGAGGGTCCTGGGTCCACCAAGTGGGGCCACATGCTCTAGAGGCATACATGGGCCAAGTATGAGAGGGCACCAGCCCCTAGGTGGGCTAGGGCGCCCCACCATGGCCCATGCGGCTAGAAGGGAGAGGGCAAACCCTAAGGCGGATGGGCCCTAAGGCCCATACTCCCTGCGCCTCCCTCTCCTCCCCTTGTGGCCGCCACCCATAGATGGGTTTTGGGGGCTGCCGCCCCTCTAGGGGTGGGAACCCTAGAGGGGGCGCACCCTCCTCCCCTTCCCCTATATATATGAGGCCAAGGGGGCTGCCCATAACACAAGAGAGCCTCTCCCTCTCCAGGCGCAGCCCTGCCTCTCCTCCTCCTCCTCTCCCTTGGTGCTTGGCGAAGCCCTGCGGGATTGCCACGCTCCTCCACCACCACCACGCCGTTGTCTTTGCTGCTGGATGGAGTCTTCCTCAACCTCCCTCTCTCCTTGCTGGATCAAGGCATGGGAGACGTCACCGGGCTGTACGTGTGTTGAACGCGGAGGTGCCGTCCGTTCGGCACTAGGATCTCCGGTGATTTGAATCACGACGAGTACGACTCCTTCAACCCCGTTCTCTTGAACGCTTCCGCTTAACGATCTACAAGGGTATGTAGATGTACTCTCCTTCCCCTCGTTGCTGGTTTCTCCATAGATAGATCTTGGTGACACGTAGGAAAATTTTGAATTTCTGCTACGTTCCCCAACACATATGTCAGTATCAAACTTTTCGATTTGAACATCTATGTATGCTGAAATAAAAATGCACCAGTCAGGAACTATTTTTCCCGCCTATATCTCCCGCCATACTATCCCGCTCCACTCTTCGGCTTATGTTAGGCCGAAATGATTTTTTTTTAAATTTTGGCTGATGAATACTGTGCAACCATTGCCCATCTTAGACATTGAAAAAATATATTTTCAGGCAACCCTTTCCCCTCAATATTTTCCCGCCAACGCTTTCCCTCCATATGTTCTCGTCACCCGTTTCCCGCCAACCCCTTCCCGCCATATCTTCCCGCCACCCGTTTCCCGCCAACCCCTTCCCGCCATATGTTCCTGCCAACCCTTTCCCGCCATACTGCAGTCGTTCTTTCCCGCCATTTTCTCCTCACTACCTATAAAACCCCTTGACGGAGGTGGATAAGCAGTCGAGTGTAGTGTAGTCGAGATGTCCCATTATCCTTTGATCGTAGTTTTCACCTTGGGATGAGCAGGACTCTTCTGAGGCTAGCTACCGATTTCAGGATGGACAATAGGATAGTTCCATGGGACGAACTCACCGGTAGTGACACCATAATGAATGAGTTGGCTCACCAATTATGTAGGTCTGGGTGGCCTGAAAGGACCTATGAGGAAGTACGTAAAGAACTTCTTAGGTTGCATGCAAGGTGGAAGAAGGTAGTGGAACCGAAGAGTGAAACTTTTAGAAGGACTGCAGAAAAGCATCCATTTTTATGGATTGAGGAGAGCGAGGACGAAGATGATATCTTCATGCCACCGCTTCCGGGTTCTGCATCGTCAAAGGGCAAGAGTTCTGCATCGGCTAAGGGCAAGAGTACTACATCTTTGAAGGGCAAGATTTCTGCATCGTCCAAGGGTTCTGCATCCTCGAAGGGTAAGAGTTCTGCATCGACGGAGGATGACGATGATGCCTTCATGTAGTTTTTAAGTTGTATTCCAGTTCTACCGTTTAATTCAGATGTACTTGCATTATTAGTTTGTACTCTCTGATTGTAGGGCATTATGTTCTATCTTGATTTCATTCTGTAGTTGTTGCACGATGTTCAATATTAGTGGAGGGCAAGAAAATGCCACTACTTTATTCTAAAACTATTTTTTTTCCATTACGACATGGTACAACTGAAAATAAGATACATCGTAGAATTAAAATAAAGCTACATTTAACTACTGAAATAAAGCTACATTAAACTGCAGAAATAAAGATACAAATGATTGCGAAATTTAAAATACTACCACAGGAATCTACTGAGTCCAGCGTGGATATTTTCCTTTTCCATCGCCAACTTCTTCGCTGCCTTAGCCTCACGAGCCCTTTCTTTCTTTCTCTACCTCTACGCCTCCACGAGCCTCCTTTTCATTGTCGTTCCTGCTCCTCCATGCGACGAGCCTCTTCCCTGTTTTTCTTTCCTAAATCCTGAAAAAATGGTGTTGCTCCGCATAATATTCTTTTAACTCTCTCTCTTGCTCTGCTTTCTCCTCAGCTTCCGCCTTCTCGCGTCGCTCTTCCGCATAGAAACTATTCCATGCACGACGACTTCTTTCACGAATCTCAGTCACTGCCCAAGCCGGCATCTCCGTGTCAATCCAACGATAGTACATGCATAGAGGCGGAGGAGACTACAACAAGAAACAAGAATGTTATTAAGGAATCTATCAAAATACCAACAATATCTATTTGTGATGGTTAAAGCATACCGGAGGCTTGTCGTACTCTAAAATAGCTATGGGTGGATCTTCCTCATAATTGACGCACATGAAAAACTTCATGCCCAACCAATCTGAAAAATCCGTAACCTCCTTCACCTTGCAAAGATCGCCACGCCAACACCGCAGGACTGCCACCCCCGGAGGCAAACTTGCATTCTTCATTTTCTCGGCGTAATGCTTTGATCCGAGCAAGGCAAACTCACACCGACTGAAAAAAAATGTGTTACGCACTTTGCGCAGTGGCGATTTCGAGGATGGCTGGATGAGAGCATCGGTGTCTCCTTTTATAAGCTCAGACGATAAATGATGGCGAGAAAATTAAGCGAGGAATTTTAGGATTCCTGTAGTGTCGGCACAACAGCTTCCCGCAACATTGGATTCCCGCAGCGAGTGACTGACTCCCGCAGTGTCGTCGCATCAAGCAATAGTCAGAGCAATTCTCACAGTGCCGTCCCGTCCGCTGAGGCAAAAAAAGCTAAAGCAGGACTGATTCCCGGGCGAAAGAAGCTAAAGCAGGGCATCAGCGCGCATTTTCCCGCGCGTGGGAATCACCGCTGTCAGCGTCGCTATCGCACACGGGAATCAGCGCCGTCAATGTCCCCTTGTCGCTTTTGGTAGAGAGGCCGCCTCACCCGGTGGCGGCATGGCCCGCAGTCACGTCGCGCGTGCACCAGGCCTGTCGGCCTGCGAGCGGCAGGAGCACACGAGGGGTCGCCTCACCCGGTGGCGGCAGGGCCCACCAGGCTCACCCCGTTCCGTCCTGGCTCGTGGAACTGTACGAAGGCCGTTATACACCGCGCCGCCGCCTCCAGCCGTGGCGGCAGGGCCCGCCGCCTCCTGGCATGGCGGCAGGTGCCACGTGTCGCTTGCCGCGCCTGCCACCACTGCCCAGGGAGTCTTTTTTGTCAATTTCGTCAGGCGAGGGTCTTTTCTGGCAATTCCACTGGATAGGTGGTCTGTTTCGACAAAAAATCGTGGGCGTGTGGCAGTAAGATGGTGCTGAGTGTGAGTGGATGCTTTTGACGGGAAGGTCTAAAATATGTGCATAATCGCCAGCCTCACAGGCTTAGTTTAGTCTGATATTGTGTTAGTGTATTTGCTAAATAAAATATCTCCCTCGTTTCGCTAAGGGACACACGGGGCTGCTATGCTAAAGCTTCACGTGGCTGCTTTGCCAATGTCCCTGTCGCCGGATGCTTCTGCTCCATTTGCACTTCTATTCTCTCTGCATGGTTATTTGCTGGAGTAGTACTATACTGAGCATTGAAAGGACGCGGCTAATCTGCACCTGAGCTCATATGCTCCCGCATAAACAGTAAATTAAAAAAATTTAAAAAATTTTAACTTTTTTTTGAGAGAAATATTGACAAAAATTCTAAGTGCCTGCAAAAATTCATCATGAAATCACATTCCTAGAAGGCGTGGCAAAAAAAACAAAAATAGTACTCTGAAAAAGCTACTTTCAAACGCATTTTGAAGCACTGAATTTGTTTTTTTTTGCCACGCCTTACAGGAATGTGATTCCATGATGAATTTTTGCAGGCACTTAGAAGTTTTGTCAATGTTTCTTTCAAAAAAAGGAATTTTTGGAATTTTTTTTAATTTTTTTCGATTTTACTGTTCATGCGGGAGCATATGAGCTCAGGTGCAGAATGGACTTTTCGGCATCGAAAGAAGCAGTTTTGTTACCCAAGTGACATGTTGAGGTTGGAGCGATCCGATCTGATACACATGTGATGTGGCTGGTTCATCTCCGTTGACTTGCAGCTCAGATGTGGTTAGTTCGCTAACGCACGTAAAAAGGTTTCTCCCAGGGTGACCCTTGTTGAGCTCTCGAGCAGGGCATTCTTGACCATGACCCAGAAACAAATGTTTTTCCGAAAGTAAAAGGTCATGACATGGACCTCATGTTGTAACCCATCTCGGAGCTGACTGCGAGGTGCCGCACAGAGAGAAAGAAAGCGGTGTGGAGACGACGATGTCTGAACCTTGGACCGGCACTGACTCCATGGCTTTGCTGTTTCTCTTTCTCGAGTATGAGGCCAGCTCCACCGCACGATCCTAAATTTTACCTTATTTTGTTCGGATTTTGTTCGTATGAGATAGAAATAGAGAGAACAAACATCGGACAGAGGCTGGACAAACTCGCTGCATTCATCGCTGCTACCCCATATTTTGTCCGGATTTTGTCCGTGGTGGGTGCACGTGGTGGGCCAGGTAAAAAAAAGAGAGTGACATGTGGGGACAAGGCGGACACAGACGGACGACGAGGACGCGAAGACGTCCGCTTTCTGTCCACTTTGACCTCAAACCGAGAGCAACTTTGGTCTGAAAATGAGGCAAAAACGAACAGATTAGACGAAACATCTGTATGCTCCCATGCTTGGGTCGTTCGATTTATTCGTTTTACCTTAAACGGACACAAACAGACGATTTGGGATAAATTTGGGTCACACGGTGGAGTTGGTCTGAAATGAAAAGAAACAAAAGTTGGCCTTCCTGTTTGCAGATGGGTTGGTTGGAGGAGTACGAAGATAGCCGCCGGACAGACCACACCGACTCCTCCGTTCCGTGGCTTTCCCTTTACCGGGTCCTAGTCAAACGCGTGGGCCGCCTCCACGTACCAGATTTCCACCTGACATCGACCGCGTCGGCAAACTTCACGACGCTTTTTGGACTCGAGCTAGAAACAAATCTACCCACTTTTCCCAATTCAAAGTTACTGTCAATGAAAGGAACCGTCTAATTCTACAGCAGCTTTCTTCACTTTCCTGGCAGCAATTTTCGGTCAATTTTTTCTCCCGAGAGCAATATACCGGTGCTGCGTGATCTGGGGCTCAGACTTCAGAAACGGACAAAGAAACAACCACGTGTTCTTCCCCTACTCTTTTTTTTTTAAAACGAGGCAAAAGACTTGCCATTTTCATTGATTAAGAAAAAGTAAGAATTGCCCGGTTAATTGACGGAAAACCGGGCTAAAACGATACAACCCAATCCATATAACATGGGCACCACCGGCTAACCTGATCACCGACATGAAACATGAGCTGCAAAGAAGAAAAGGCATCCGCCGGGGAGTCGCAAGCGTCATCGTCATCACCGGTTACCTCCGAACGGGCGACTCCGACTTCACCATAGAGCTCCACCAACGGCCGCCCCACAAACAGCTACACAGAGCAATAACGGCACATGCCAATGTAAGGCCACACGCCAACAATCGACAACTCCGACTTTGACGACGAGCCTCACAAGGGAAATATGCAGGACTTGAGCCGACTGCGTTCTAAAGAGCACCTCGGGCACGCCGAGAAGATCCGACTACCAAAGCCCGAGCTGCGACCCAAGCTCCTCTTGACGCCATCATCGTTGCCAAACAGAAATCGGCGCCCCGAAACGGCCGCCTCAGCAAACCACGTGGCGAAGATGCCGCCCTTCCACGTGGCGAAGATGTCGCCATCCCACACGGCGAAGATGCCGCCCTTCCATGCGGCGAAGATGCCGCCATCCACCGGTCTCAGGTTGTAGCCGGCTCCAAGACGATGCCCTCAAGAAGGAAGAAGACGTGAAGACGCCTTCATCGCCCGATCCCACAGATCGTAGGTTTCTCCGGAGCCAAGGTCAGCGGGGTGAGGGCGGAGCACCATACATCGCCGACGCTTCCAAGAAAGAGCGCGACGCCCACAGCGCCGCTGCCGCTAGCTTCCCAAAAAGGCCGGAAGAAGGATTTCTCCCCGAGATGCTCGACCACCACCAGCCTGCACCGCCAGCCATGCACCTCCATCAAACCTCCATAAAACCTCCACCAAACCAGACCGCAGAAAGCACCGAGGGAAGCCTCCCGTCACCGCCGCCGCCAAGCCGTCTGCGCCTTGCCGACCAGATGCCGGGCCTCGGACGACACCACCGTCACCGCTAACGGGCCGACCTCACGCCGCCGCCTCACCTGTGCCTTGGGGCAGAGGTCACCGCCGCCACGCCGCAGAACCGCACTACACGGAGAACGAACAGCGCAATGTAAAAACCTCAAGAACGCCGGATCCAACACGCCGGCCAGTATCCAATGGCCCGCCAGCCTCCCCGCCGGTCACCGGCATCACCGAGGCTCCCGCGCCGCCACCAGCGTAAACGGAGACCCAACAGAAGCGCCAGATCCGGGCACCACGCCGGGTTGCGCCGCCAAGGGAGAGGCAGAGCACCACTCGCCACGCCGCCACGCTGTCAGCAGCAAACAACCATCAAGACCGGACCGCCGAGATCCAGAGCCGCCGCTGCTGCCAGAGAGCCGCCGCCCGTCCATTGCTACAACTGCCAAGGCTATTCGGGCGGCGGCGAGGGAGGTGGAGGGGCGGGAAGGATTTACAGCGGTGTTGGCTCCGCCCGAGCCGCCAGAGGCGATGCGGGGGACGGGAGGGGAAGCGGGGTCGTCCCCCACTCTTCGTCCCGGGAAATACTTTGCGCGGCAGATGAGTGGATGAAAGGAGGAGCATGTGCGGGTGCGACCCATTTGTTGGCCCTAGACAACGAGGCAGACCAGTACTCCTCTTCTCTCTCAGCCAAACCCAGATCGGATCCTTCTATTCTATGGTGTTGATCGAGGACGCACACATCTGACCGAGAAAGAGAAATTATATTTCAGTTCAAGTGCACACGTGACCCGTGCGGACCTCGCTATACATTTTGGATCTCATCTGCCCCATCCACGACCGCAGCGGGCTCTTTTATTTGCAGCAACTTGACAGGCGTCATCGCGCTAAGGTGATCCGTATCGCGATGCTGGGGCGCAGTGCGCAGATCTGATCGAAAATGTGACCTGGAATGGTTTTCTTTGTGAAGTGGGAAAACGCATGGCACGTGTCGCGAGTGGTTGCGTCGTCCCATCATCGAAGCGGATGACAAGCAAGTAACCCCTGATATGACCGCCGCAGTTCGTAGGAGCAATCCGATCGAAAAGCTACCGCTCGGCTCAAGCGCTATGCAAATTTCAACATGTCCATACGAGAGATAATAACAGCTCGGCATATTAATTACACCCTCTAATTCATGGTACAAGAAGCTAAAACTTCAAACAGTACACGGAACACTTGGGTATCAGATGTTTGATTTCTCTTCACTATTATAATATTTCTAACTTTTTTTCGAATCGGATGATATGTATTACATTTTAAAAGATTTTTTGTTCACTCGTTTCAATCCTTATGTAATTTATATTAAAATATTCAAAACATCTCATAATCGCAAACAAAGGGAGTATTTTCATACAGTACTATGGTTTGATGAATTTTATATAAGTTGTAGTTTGGAGACCGGCATCCTACGCCACCATCCGCGACGAACTAGTAATTGTTTTCCTTCTCCCTGACAAAAATCTGCCAAAAATACCGACTAGTCAAAATCATCAAGGCTCCAGCATTAATGTGTGGTTGCTCTCTGGATTACCAAGTCGTTGTGATGAACAGTGATCTTGTGTCCTGCCTCCAGGACACCGCGCGTGAAGAAACGTCGTTGTTTCAGCCGCTGGGATATTGTTCATGTGCAACCACAAGTGTGGAGAAGAATATCTCACACAAAGAAATAACATCATTGCGAAGAAAAAGCAAGCAAGGCATCTCCAGCGCGGATACCAAACCCTCAACAACCTTTTAAACCGAGCGGTATGGGCAAATTTTGCCATTCAGCACAGTATCTCATCGGTCTCCCAGCGTGTTTCAATGCTGGAAACGCATGACTGGACCGGGCTGGACGTCTGTGCACCCCAATCATACTGGCTCCCGTCTGTCCGCCTGCTGACATTAAACTCGCGCGAAAACTAGGAAACTCACTCTGGCGCTCGCATTGACACACCACGCCGCGTGTCCTGACCTATTTCCGCTATCAAATTGTTGTCTCCTTGCCCGACACGACCAACACCAACGCACCACGTCCGCCGTGACCGCGAGATCTAGAGCTATGTGGGAGAGCCTCTCCACGGTGGAGAAATATGAGTTGGTCGGCATTGCGACCGGCTTGCAGACCCGTCGTGCACGATGGACTAAGGCAAGCTTGTCAGCTAGCTCACCGGAGGTCAGGGATGAGGACCAGACGATGGAGGAGGCGTCCGACGACGAGCCAGCACCCCTGCACTTGAACGTTGTCATGGCAGAAGAGCAGTAGGCGCCGCATGTGTTGGTGTTCCGGCAGGCGCGGGATGAGAGGCACTACAACCTACAGTTCATCGACGAGGACCGGCCGAAGAGAAAACCGCCGACGAGCAGGCCAAGGACGATGTCGTCAAAGCCATGGCCTTGCAGGATCCAAGCTTCCTAAATGAACAACGGGCGCCGTACCAATCCATACATAGCGTCTGTGAGACCCGCTGCGAGCGATGGTGTGTGCGCGTCTTGCGGGCGGAGGGACATGCCCTATTCACGAAGATCAACGCGGAGCAGACGAAGAGGAGGCACAGACTATCGCAGAAGTCGCCAGCTCATGATGTTCGCGAATCCACCGCGGTTCGCGGCCCCCTATCATGACCACGAGTCCGACACGTCCATGTTTGACGTGTCAACAAGGCGGACTCCAGAGAGTAGGACATGGGAGCCACCACGGCTTGGGTTCTAGGAAGGGCACTTCTATTCTTTCCCACCCGCGGCTTCACTTCCTAGGGCTCACGGCCGGTTGAGTTTGCTGGACATGGGGAAGACATGACCTGGGACACGGACTTCCCCACGGCCATCGATCATTCAAACTATGTTAAAAAAGGCTCGTCCGCTTTTGTTTAGTTGAAATATGTTGAAAGTGTAATTTTTAAATAAAAATCATCAGGCTTGCATGATATTTGTTTGGTTTCTTCATATTTGCTTCAAAATGTATGACCATGTTTGGATGGACGGCTGCCATATGATTGTCCGCAGACAAATACAATGTCCGTTTTAAGGTACATGTTGGAGATGCCCTAAGTATACGAGCCCGCTAATGTGGTCTCATTTACACAGGAAGTGACAATTCACTAGACTATATGGAAAAGGTGAAGGAGTGGTTGATAAGTCAATCTTATCTTAGTTTAGAGAAGACAATAAAAATGATGTATAATTGATTATTTTCTACTCTTATCTCTAATGATAAGATGTCCCTAATATGTGGTGAGACATATTGTTGTTAAGAGCTTATCTTTTAACTAAAAGAAAGCAAACCTTTTATTATGGTTCCTCTTCCCTCCATCTTAACTAGCATTTATCTTATGGGACACTTCTAAAATAACACCATTGCACATGTCCTAATAACATCCTTTTTATCACTTGTATATACTATCATATTTATTGCATCAACGATATGTTTAGTAAAAGCTTTATTTTGACTATAAGCATGTGGAGAATTTAGCACGGATTACAACAAGGAAATATAATCTATCAAAGAGCAATTATCATAATTAAATTCCTTGAAATCCAAAATAGTGGGGTTAATATCTAGAGTTTTGATCTCTTCACTCCCACTTTTACCAATTTTTGCATCAAGATCTAAAAACTCCGAATTTTTAGAACGCCTTCCGGGGCATCCTCAAACTTGTGCAACATGTTCATGATCAAGTTGCTTAAAATTCATGATATCGTGTCTAAGAGAGATGATCTTAGCGGGAGGAAAATACTTAGAGATAAAAGCATCTTTGCACTTAAAGAGTTACTATTTTTAGGCAGAGACGAAAACCAAGCTTTAGCACGATCTCTAAGCGAAAAAGGAAATAGCTTCAATTTAATAATATCATTGTCCACATCTTTCTTCTTTTGCATATCACACAAATCAATGAAGCTATTTAGATGGGTAGCGACATCTTCACTAGGAAGGCCGGTGAATTGATTTTTCATAACAAGATTCAACAAAGCAGTATTATTTTCACAAGATTCAGTATCGGTAAGAGGAGCAATCGGAGTGCTAAGAAAATCATTGTTTTTGGTATTGGTGAAGTCATACAATTTAGTATTATCTTGAGCCATCGTGACAAACAAGCAATCCAACACATGAGCAAACAAGAAGCAAGCGAAAAAGAGGCGAACGGAAAAGAGAGGGCTAATAAAACGGCAAGGGTGAAGTGGGGGAGAGGAAAACGAGAGGCAAATGGCAAATAATGTAATGCGGGAGATAAGAGTTTGTGATGGGTACTTGGTATGTTGACTTTTGTGTAGACTCTCCGCAAGAACGGGCGCCTGTAAATCCTTCTTGCTACCTCTTGAGCACTGCGTTGGTTTTCCCTTGAAGAGGAAAGGGTGATGCAAAGAAAGCGAGATAAGTATTTCCTCAGTTTTTGAGAACCAAGGTATCAATCCAGTAGGAGGCCATGCACGAGTCCCTCGCACCTACACAAACAAATAAAATCCTTGCAACCAACACAATAAAAGCGTTGTCAATCCCTTCACGGTCACTTACGAAAGTGAGATCTGATAGATATGATAAGATACTATTTTTGGTATTTTTATGATAAAGATGCAAAGTAAAATAAAAGGCAATAAAAATAGCTAAGTGTTGGAAGATTAATATGATGGAAAATAGACCCGTGGGCCATAGGTTTCACTAATGGCTTCTCTCGAGAGCATAAGTATTACGGTGGGTGAACAAATTACTGTTGAGCAATTAACATAATTGAGCATAGTTATGAGAATATCTAGGTATGATCATGTATATAGGCATCACTTCCGCGACGAGTAGACCGACTCCTGCGTGCATCTACTACTATTAATCCACACATCGACCGCTATCCAGCATGCATCTAGAGTATTAACTTCAAAATAACAGAGTAACTCTTTAAGTAAGATGACATGATGTAGAGGGATAAACTCATGCAATATGATATAAACCCCATCTTGTTATCCTCGAGGGCAACAATACAATACGTGCCTTAAGGCCCCTACTGTCACTGGGAAAGGACACCGTGTAAGGGCATATTTATCCCCAAGTTGTTTTGGTGATTGATGACAATGGTTTTGCGGACTAATCGTGTGCATTGAGTTCTTTCAGAGATTCATCCTTTGGCACGAGACGATTACTTCTCCTCGGTGTTTTATTCAAGACAGTGTAGCTCCTTCGTTTCTGTGCTGGTGGTCTAGTTTCGTAGGAGTCACCGTACTATCAAGAGGGGATCCGCTTTGGTTAGGCTAGGGTGGAATCAACACGTACACATCCCTATCACACCCGTTGCTTTTTTCCGCTTCATTGGAGCTATCTTTCCTTAATTTGTGCCTACCTATCCTGTCCCAGCGGTAGTACCGCGGTCCTCAGCGGTAGTACCGCCGAAGCTCGTCAAGCGGTAGTACCGCTCCCCGAGCGGTAGTACCGCTTCCTGAGCGGTAGTACCGCTTGTGAGCTACGGCCGTAGTACCGCAGTGGTTCCGGGCTACTACCGCCTCGATTCTCGACTGCTATTTCTCGTGTCGGGTTTTACGGTACTAGTTGCAGCAGTAGGGGCGGTAGTACCGCTCCAAGCGGTAGTGCCGCCTATACTTCCGCGGTAGTACCGCTCGGGGGACAGGGCCCTGTTTCCCTCGTCAGCGCGGCAGTACCGCTGGGAGGGAGCGGTAGTACCGCTTATAAGCGGTAGTACCGCCCTGCCCAAGCGGTAGTACCGCTCTGTGCGGGGCTGGTTGGTGGGTAACGGTTGGATTGGTTTCCCCACTATATAAAGGTGTCTTCTTCCCCAAAGTTGACTCACCTCTTTCCCCCAAAGCTTCATTGTTGCTCCAAGCTCCATTTTCGCCCGATCTCTCTCCCTAGCCAATCAAACTTGTTGATTTGCTCGGGATTGGTTGAGAAGGCCCGGTTCCACATTTCCACCAAGAGAAATTTGATTCCCTATCTTATCCCTAGCGGATCTTGTTACTCTTGGGTGCTGGAGCACCCTAGACGGTTGAGGTCACCCCGAAGCCATACTCCATTGTGGTGAAGCTTCGTGGTGTTGTTGGGAGCCTCCAATTGTTGTGGAGATTGCCCCAACCTTGCTTGTAAAGGTTCGGTCGCCGCCTTCAAGGGCACCAATAGTGGAATCACGGCATCTCGCATTGTGTGAGGGCGTGAGGAGAATACGGTGGCCCTAGTGGCTTCTTGGGAGCATTGTGCCTCCACACCGCTCTAACGGAGACGCATTTCCCTTAAAAGGAAGGAACTTCGTAACACATCCTCGCCTCCACCGCTCCACTCTTGGTTATTTTGTGCCTTTACTTTTGCAAGCTTCTTGTATTATATCCTTGCTTGCTTGTGTGTTAGTTGTCATTGCATCATATAGGTTGCTCACATAGTTGCACATCTAGACAACCTATATTATTGCAAAGTTTAAATTGGTAAAGAAAAGCTTAAAAACTGTTAGTTGCCTATTCACCCCCCCCCCCCTCTAGTCAACCATATCGATCCTTTCAATTGGTATCAGAGCCTCATCTCTTTTTAAGGATTCTACCGTCCAAAGAGTATGGTTGACGTCGTAGATGATGTGGGAGAGCACTCCGGTGCGAATCCGATATCATCTACGGGAGATGGGGGTAACTCGATCTCGTGAGGAATTCAATGTGGCGTTGGACACATTGAAAACCTCCATGACGACCGAGGTCAAGGACATGTTTAAGGAATTCCTAGAAGGGCTTAAACTTTCCACCGCACCCGTGAAAGTGGGTGATCTCGCCAACACGGGGACAGATGCTATGAGCATATTGGACAAGACCGCCGACAATGCGGTGCTTCGCTCCCAAAGAGCAAAGAAGCCCAACCTCGCTTTGAAGGCCAAGGTTTGTGTCGAAGAAGAAGGAGAGGAGGAAGAAGAATAGAGCAACCTCGAAGATACGGTATGACTATCATGAACACATGGCCCTTGCTTCAAGGCAATTTTGGAGCAAGAAGAACTCAAGGCCCAACTTCAACAAGAGCAACTCAAGTGGCGCTAAGGGCAAGCAACGAGTGAGGACTTGCTTCAATTGTGGCAATGTGAGTCACTTTGTTGCGGAGTGCCCATATGAGAAGAGGGAAGACAATGGTGACAATCTCATCCGTAAGGACATGGCCAAGTCTTTCCCCAACAAGAGCAACTTCACCAAGAAGGCTCCTCACAAAGCCTTGGTGGTTCAACAAGAGTACAATGAGGATGATGATGATGATGAAGATGGTGAGTCGGTTGCCATGGCCTCCGTTGCCATTGCGACGACTCCTCGGGTGTCTCTCTTCGACTCACCTAATGAAAGCATCACCGCCAAGTGCCTCATGGCTAAAGCCACCTACAAGGTAACCCCAACATCAAAACTACCATCATCAATCATTCTTCTTTGACGGATTGCATTGATGAACATGAGGGACTAATGTGGAGGAGAATGAGTTTGAGACCTTTATGAGTAAGCTCAAGGGCAAATCCAAGAAGCACTTCATTGCTCTCTTGGAACAACTTGGTGAAGCCAATGACATGATCGAGGCTCACGAAGAAACCATCTCTAAGATGGAAGGTCATAGTCGTGACTATGCCGATGAGATATCGGATCTCTCTAATGCTCTTGAGGAAGAGTGTGGGCATCGTTTGTCTCTTGAGGAGTCACACAACGATGACCATGCCAAATTAAAGAAAGATCTTGATCATGCTCTTGTTGTGTCTCGTGTTCTAACTTCCGAGAAGGCTAAACTTGGGGTTGATCATGCTAGACTCAAGGAGGAGTTTGATGTACTTGACAAGGCCCATAAGGTCTTGAAAGGTGCTCATGCAAACCTCAAGGAGTCTCATGCTCAACTCCAAGTTAAGCTAACCAAGGAAAAGGCCACATTTCCTCACATGGTCTTAATTGATAATGCAAATTGTCGGTGTCAAAACCGGCGGATCTCGGGTAGGGGGTCCCGAACTGTGCGTCTAGGCGGATGGTAACAGGAGACAAGGGACACGATGTTTTACCCAGGTTCGGGCCCTCTTGATGGAGGTAAAACCCTACGTCCGCTTGATTAATATTGATGATGTGTGTTACAAGAGTGGATCTACCACGAGATCAAAGAGGCTAAACCCTAGAAGCTAGCCTATGGTATGATTGTTGTTCGTCCTACGGACTAAAACCCTCCGGTTTATATAGACACCGGATAGGGTTAGGGTTACACAGAGTCGGTTACAAAGGTAGGAGATCTACATATCCATATCGCCAAGCTTGCCTTCCACGCCAAGGAAAGTCCCATCCGGACACGGGACGAAGTCTTCAATCTTGTATCTTCATAGTCTAGGAGTCCGCCGATGATGATAGTTCGCTATCCCGGACACCCCTAGTCCGAACTCCTCAAGAGCTCCCCTGAACCAGGCTTCAATGACGATGAGTCCGGCGCGCATGTTATCTTCGGCATTGCAAGGTGGGTTCTTCCTCCGAATAATTTATAGAAGATTGTGAACACCAGGATAGTGTCCGGTTCTGCAAAAATAAATTCCACATACCACCGTAGAGAGAATGATATTACACAAGATTCATCTGCTGACGTATTCTGTGGCGTGACATCGCACCACTACCAAGCCTTTACTCAAATTGTTTTTATTGTTCCACCTCGGTAGCGTTTAGCGGCGGTTTCCTTGGCACGCCTTGTTGAAGCGTAGATCGTGTTCCCCTTATTCTGGGATTCCCATCAATACGGACGTGGGTAACCCAACCGCGCCATTGATTGTGACACTTGGGGATAAGCGAGTTTTACTGTGCCGCTGGGGACACATGTTTTGTCCACCCATATAAGGGGATAAAGATCCAACCCTTTTACCGCGCCTTCTTCCTCCTTGGCTTATCCATCTCCGTGAACTCGAGCTCCAGCGCCCAAGTCCGCACTTCTCACCTCAACCTTCTCCAACTATGTCCAGAGCGGGAGGCAAGTGGATGGCCTCCTCCGTCACGGAGGGGCAGATCCAGAAGTTGCGCGACGCCGGATATCTGTCCAAAGAACATCGCAGCATCGGCTCCCCGACGAGGGAGAGCTCGTCCCCAACCCCAGTCCCCATGAGAGGGTAGTATTTCTTCCCCATTTCCTCCACGGACTGGGCTTCCTGCTTTATCCCTTTGTCCGGGGGCTCATGTTCTACTACGGCCTAGATTTCCATGATGTGGCCCCGAATTTCATCCTCAACATCTCGGCGTTTATCGTCGTGTGCGAGGCCTTCCTCTGCATCCAGCCCCACTTCGGCTTGTGGCTCAAGACCTTCAAAGGTCAAGTCAAGGTTGTGAATGGCAGCCAAGTGGAGTGCGGGGGCGCCATGGTGGGTAGGATTTCCCATGTTACGTGGTCGAGGGCACTTTCATGGAAACCATCAAGGGGTGGCAATCGGGTGGTTCTACATCACCGAGCCAAGCGTGACCTGATTGGGCAGCGGCCCCAATTCAGATCCGGCATCCCCACGCTCACCTCCTAGAAAGAGAGTGGCCGGATTTGGGGATTCGAGGAGCTGATCGACTCCAAGCCCGTATCCAGAGGTCGTGGACAAGAAGCTCAAGCTTGTCAACGTAGTCCGTGTCATGCTCATCCGCCGGATTCTCCCGTGCGGCGATGGGGCTTCAACATGTGGGAGTTCGATCCGGGCGCAGCACTGCACTGAGCGGGCTCTTCGACACTACGCACGAAGATGTCCGGAAGGTGCCGCTCAAGGGCGCCGAAGCTCCCGCATCCGCCATCAAGATCGCGGATTCGCTCGCAGCGCCCAGGTGACGAGGTAAGTGATTTCACCACTTGTTTTCCATAGTTTGGCTCTATGCGGATCTAAACTCCCTTTACCTTTGACAGAATGGTCGGGCGAAGGCCGAACGGATTATCCGTCCGGCCCCATTACCAGAGGACCAGCGGACGCCCGCCTAACGGAAGAGCTGGCTCGCACCCCACGTGGTGCCGGAGAAGAAGGCCAAGAAGACGGCCACGGGGACTCGGAAGAGTTCCCGTTTTCAGGTGCTATCGGATGATGAATCCGAGGCCGACTCCTCCCACCAAGGTGATGAGGAGAAGAAGAAAGCCTCTCCCCCAGTGGGGGGAGGAAAGAAAAGGAAGGCCTCCCCAACAAGGGAGGCCGAAGGGTCCAAGAAGGGAAAAACTCTTCCTCCGGACTGCTCCGCGAATGCTAGTGACGACGACGAAGACTGGCATCCAAGGGCCAAGCCCCTGGCGAGATCGCAAGTATCCGGACTCCTAAATAACTTGAAGGTTTTTTTATTTTCGCCACATAATGTCTTTTCTAATGCCGCATACAACCCTCGCAGTCCGCCTAAGGATGATCTTTCCGCTTCGTCAGCGGGTCCTTGATGCGCCGGATATGGATTCCCTTGCGATCGCCTCCACCTCCCGTGTCATGGATTTGACGCCGAGGTGGGATCCCGTAAAGGGACCCACCAGAGGAGGAGGCCCCGGAGGTATCACAGACACCCTCCCGAACTTTGCACCGGACTCAGCCCGGAGGCCACAAAGTGGCTCCAGAGTCCGTGGGCGACCCCTTCGTAAGAAGGGCAAGATCGCGACGCCGCTTTCTCCGTCCAACCGAAGTGCCGGATAATTTCTTTGAGGCGCTCATGGCGCCTCCATTAAAGAGGAACACCACACTGTTATGAGTGCGGTGATTCGTAAGGTTCACCGCCAAAAGCGGGTCGACCGAGGCCTGCAGCAGCCTTCTAACATGCTTTGAGGTAAGAATTTCAATATATGTAAAATGGTACCGCATAGACAGTAGCCCCTGATGCTCGGTTCGGTGTTCGGAAAGAAAAGCCGGACTGAGGATCTTAAGAAAGATAAACGCAGGAGTCATAAAAAATATGTCAATATGGGATTGCAGGCTGTGTTGTTGACCCCCGCCACACTGACTACGGAGGTCAATATTTTGAAGGAAAACCTTGAGCGGTCCGAGAACGAGCTCGGCCACGCCAAGAAGCAGCTCGAGGAAAAATAAGGTGAGTAATACCTTATGAAAATTGTACCTTACAGAAAAGGATTTGGTTGCAAGAAAAATGACAAGGATAACATGGGTATTGTAGGGGCCACTAACGAGGTGGCGACCACAGAAGGAGGCGGTGGCAGCGGCGAACATAATGCGGCTGGAGCGCACCGAGCGAGAGAAGCAGGAGGCGCGGGTGGCGGAGGTACAGCAAGAGCTCCAGGATCTCGTGAAAAAACATGAGAGCTTGGAGCGTGACTCGAAGACTCGAGAGTCTGAGCTTGCAACGGCTCTTGAGAGTGCTGAAGCCACTAAGGCCGAAGCCTACAAGGCCCTCTAGGAGATTGAGGCGGTGAAGAAAATAGCAGCGGGTAAGGCATTTTTCATGCAAAGTAAGCATGTGAGAGTTAATTACCTGTTGCTTACCCGAATTCGAGCTCTCCAGAGCTGTCGCAGATCTTCCTTGCAGCGTGTCCGATGCTGCCGCATTCTACCGGGCCGAGGAGGGAGCTCGACGGAGAAGGTCTTCTGGTCTCAAGATGTCGAGGCCGGACATCCGTGTTTTAGCGACCAAATTGAAGCAGCTGGTCGAGCTCCACAAGGCGGCCGAACTGAAGGCCGAAGCCCCTAGTCTTCGGAAGGCCGAATTGAAGGAAATATGCCCTAGAGGCAATAATAAAGTTATTATTTATTTCCTTATTTCATGATAAATGTTTATTATTCATGCTAGAATTGCATTAACCGGAAACATGATACATGTGTGAATACATAAACAAACATATAGTCACTAGTATGCCTCTACTTGACTAGCTCATTAATCAAAGATGGTTATGTTTCCTAACCATAGACATGTGTTGTTATTTGATTAATGGGATCACATCATTAGGAGAATGATGTGATTGACATGACCCATTCCGTTAGCTTAGCACTTGATCGCTTAGTATATTGCTATTGCTTTCTTCATGACCTATACATGTTCCCGTAACTATGAGATTATGCAACTCCTGCTTACCGGAGGAACACTTTGGGTACTACCAAACGTCACAACGTGAATCGGGTGATTATAAAGGAGTACTACTGTTGTCTCCAAAGGTACATGTTGGGTTGGCGTTTTTCGAGATTAGGTTTTGTCACTCCGATTGTCGGAGAGGTATCTCTGGGCCTTCTCGGTAATACACATCACATAAGCCTTGCAAGCATTGCAACTAATGAGTTAGTTGTGAGATGATGTATTACGGAACGAGTAAAGAGATTTACCGGTAACGAGATTGAACTAGGTATTGGATACCGACGATCGAATCTCGGGTAAGTAACATACCGATGACAAAGGGAACAACGTATGTCGTTATGCGGTTTGACCGATAAAGATCTTCGTAGAATATGTAGGAACCAATATGGGCATCCAGGTTCCGCTATTGGTTATTGACCGAGAATGGTTCTAGGTCATGTCTACATAGTTCTCGAACCCGTAGGGTCCGCACGCTTAACGCTTCGATGCGATGCTTATTATGAGTTTATAAGTTTTGATGTACCGAAGGTTGTTCGGAGTCCCGGATGTGATCATGGACATGACGAGGAGTCTCGAAATGGTCGAGACATAAAGATTGATATATTGGAAGCCTATGTTTGGACTTCGGAAAGGTTCCGGATGAAAACAGGACGTTACCGGAACACCAGGGGTTTACCGGAAACCCCCGGGGGGTCAATGGGCCTTGATGGGCCATAAGGGAGAAGAGGAAGGGCCGGCCAGGGCAGGCCGCGCCCTCCCTCTAGTCCGAATAGGACAAGGAGAGGGGCGGCGCTTCTTCCTCTTCCCTCCCCAATCCTACTCCAACTAGGAAAGGGGGGAGTCCTACTCCCAGTGGGAGTAGGACTCCTCCGGCGCGCCTCCTCCTAGGGCCGGCTGCACCCCCCCTTTGCTCCTTTATATACGGGGGCAGGGGGCACCCCATAGACACACAAGTTGATCTACGGATCGTTCCTTAGCCGTGTGCGGTGCCCCCTACACCATATTACACCTCGGTCATATCGTCATGAGTTTAGGCGAAGCCCCTCGCCGGTAGAGCATCATCATCGTCACCACACCGTCAGGTCGACGGAACTCATCCCCGACACTTTGCTGGATCGAGTCCGGGATCATCATCGAAGCTGAGCGTGTCTTTGAACTCGGAGGTGCCGTACGTTCGGTACTTGGATCGGTCGGATCGTGAAGACGTACGACTACATCAACCTCGTTGTCATAACGCTTCCGCTTACGGTCTATAGGAAATTTTTGAAATTACTACGTTCCCCAACAGTGGTATCCGAGCCAGGTTTTATGCGTTGATGTCATATGCACGAGTAGAACACAAGTGAGTTGTGGGCGATATAAGTCATACTGCTTACCAGCATGTCATACTTTGGTTCGGCGGTATTGTGAGATGAAGTGGCCCGGACCGACATTACGCCAGACGCTTACGCTGAGACTGGTTTCACCGCTTGAGCACTTGTTGCTTAAAGGTGACCGCGGGTGTCTGCTTTCTCTCACTTTAGTTGAACTGAAAAGGCTACGCCCGGTCCTTGCGAAGGTTAAAACAGCACCAACTTGACAAACTATCGTTGTGGTTTTGATGCGTAGGTAAGAACGGTTCTTGCTCAGCCCGTAGCAGCCACGTAAAACTTGCAACAACAAAGTAGAGGACGTCTAACTTGTTTTTGCAGGGCATGTTGTGATGTGATGTTGTCAAGACGTGATGCTATATTGTATGAGATGATCATGTTTTGTAACCGAGTTATCGGCAATCGGCGAGAGCCATATGGTTGTCGCTTATTGTATGAAATGCAACGCCATGTAATTGCTTTACTTTATCACTAAGCGTAGCGATAGTCGAGAAGCAATAGTTGGCGAGACGACAACGATGCTACGATGGAGATCAAGGTGTCGCTACCGGTGACGATGGTGATCATGACGGTGCTTCGGAGATGGAGATCACAAGCACAAGATGATGATGACCATATCATATCACTTATATTGATTGCATGTGATGTTTATCCTTTATGCATCTTATCTTGCTTTGATTGACGGTAGCATTATAAGATGATCTCTCACTAAAATAATCAAGAAGTGTTCTCCCGAGTATGCACCGCTATGAAAGTTCTTCGTACGAGACACCACGTGATGATCGGGTGTGATAGGCTCTACGCTCAAATACAACGGTGCAAAACAGTTGCGCACGCGGAATACTCGAGTTAAACTTGACGAGCCTAGCATATAACAGATATGGCCTCGAACATGGAGACCGAAAGGTCGAACGTGAATCATATAGTAGATATGATCAACATAGTAATGTTCACCATTGAAACTGCTCCATCTCACGTGATGATCGGACATGGTTTAGTTGATTTGGATCACGTAATCACTTAGATAACTGGAGAGATGTCTATCTAAGTGGGAGTTCTTTAGTAATATGATTAATTGAACTTTAATTTATCATGAACTTAGTCCTGGTAGTATTTTGCAAATTATAGATCAATAGCTCGCGTTGTTGCTTCCCTATGCTTTTATATGTTTGTTTTGATATGTTCCTAGAGAAAAATTATGTTGAAAAATGTTAGTAGCAATGATGCGGATTGGATCCGTGATCTGAGGTTTATCCTCATTGCTTCACGTAAGAATTATGTCCTTAATGCACCGCTAGGTGACAAACCTATTGCAGGAGCGTATGCGCACGTTATGAACGCTTTGGCTAGCTCAATATGATGACTACTTGATAGTTTAGTGCACCATGCTTAAAGGCTTAGAATCGGGACTTCAAAGACGTTTTGAACGTCATGGACCATATGAGATGTTCCAGAATTGAAGTTAATATTTCAAGCAAATACCCGAGTTGAGAGATATGAAGTCTCCAACAAGTTCTATAGCTAAAAGATGGAGGAGAATCGCTCAACTAGTGAGCATGTGCTCAGATTGTCCGGGTACTTCAATCGCTTGAATCAAGTGGGAGTTAATCTTCCGTATAAGATAGTGATTGACATAATTCTCTAGTCACCATCACCAAGTTAGTAGAACTTTGTGATGAACTATAATATGCAAGGGATGACAAAAGTAATTCCCAAGCTCTTCGTGATGCTGAAATCGACGAAGGTAGAAATCAAGAAAAGAGCATCAAGTGTTGATGATTGACAAGACCACTAGTTTCAAGGAAAAGGGCAAAGGGAAGAAGGGAACTTCAAGAAGAACGGCAAGCAAGTTGTCGTTCGAGTGAACAAGCCCAAGTCCGGACCTAAGCCCGAGACTAAGTGCTTTTGCTGCAATGGAACTGGTCATCGGAAGCGGAACTACCCCAAGTATTTGGCGGATAAGAAGGATGGCAAATTGAACAAGAGTATATTTGATATACAGTGATTGATGTGTGCCTTACTAGTGTTTATAGTAGCCCCGAGTATTTGATACTTGTTCGGTTGTTGAGATTAGTAACTCAAACAGGAGTTACAGAATCAAACAGAGACTAGTTGAAGGGGAAGTGACGATGAGTGTTGGAAGTAGTTCCAAGATTGATATGATCATCATCGCACACTCCCTATACTTTCGGGATTAGTGTTAAACCTAAATAAATGTTATTTGGTGTTTGCGTTGAGCATGAATATGATTTGATCATGTTTATTGCAAAACGGTTATTCATTTAAAGTCAAAGAATAATTGTTGTTCTGTTTAAATGAATAAAACCTTCGATGGTCATACACCCAATGAAAATAGTTTTCAAAACGGTTATTCATTTAAAGTCAAAGAATAATTGTTGTTCTGTTTAAATGAATAAAACCTTCAATGGTCATACACCCAATAAAAATAGTTTGTTGGATCTCGATCATAGTGATACACATATTCATAATATTGATGCCAAAAGATGCAAAGTTAATAATGATAGTGCAACTTATTTGTGGCACCGCCGCTTAGGTCATATTGGTGTAAAGCGATGAAGAAACTCCATGTTGATGGGATTTTGGAATCACTTGATTATGAATCACTTGATGCTTATAACCATGCCTTATGGGCAAGATGACTAAAGACTCGTTCTCCTAACAATGGAGCGAGCAAATGACTTATTGGAAATAATACATACCGATGTATGCGGTCCGATGAGTGTTAAAGCTCACGGCAAGTATCAAGTTATTTTCCGACCTTCACAAGATGATTTGAGCAGATATGAGTATATCTACTTAATGAAGCACAAGTCCAAACATTTGAAAAGTTCAAAGAATTTCAGAGTGAAGTGGAGAATCATCGTAATAAGAAAATAAAGTTTCTACGATCCGATCGTGGAGGAGAATATTTGAGTTACGAAGTTTGGCCTTCATATAAAACAATGTGGAATAGTTTCACAGCTCACGCCACATGGAACACCATAACGTAATGGTGTGTCCGAACGTCATAACCGCACTTTATTTGATATGGTGCGATCAATGATGTCTCTTACCAATATACCAATATCGGTTTGTGGTTATGCATTAGAGACATTGCATTCACATTAAATAGGACACCATTAAATCCGTTGAGACGACACCGTATGAACTATGGTTTAGCAAGAAACCTAAGCCGTCGTTTCTTAAAAGTTTGGAGTTGTGATGCTTATGTGAAAAAGTTTTCACCGATAAGCTCGAACCCAAATCGGAAAAGTGCGTCTTCATAGAATACCCAAAGGAAACTGCTGGGTACTCCTTCTATCACAGATCCAAAGGCAAAACATTCGCTGTTAAGAATGGATCCTTTCTAGAGAAGGAGTTTCTCTCGAAAGAAGTGAGTGGGAGGAAAGTAGAACTTGATGAGGTAATTGTACCTTCTCCCTTATTGGAAAGTAGTTCATCACGTAAATCAGTTCCGTGATTCCTACACCAATTAGTGAGGAAGTTAATGATGATGATCATGAAACTTCAGATCAAGTTGCTACCAAACCTCGTAGGTCTTCCAGAGTAAGATCCGCACTGTAGTGGTACGGTAATCATGTTCGGAAGTCAGGTTACTAGACCATGATGAACCTACGAACTATGAGGAAGCGATGATGAGCCCAGATTCCGCGAAATGGCTTGAGGCCATGAAATCTGAGATAGGATCCATGTATGAGAACAAAGTATGGACTTTGATTGACTTGCTCGATGATCAGCAAGCCATGTTAAATAAATGGATCTTTAAGAGGAAGACGGACACTGATAGTAGTGTTACTATCTACAAAGCTCGACTTGTCACAAAAAGGTTTTCGACAAGTTCAAGGTGTTGAGTACAATGAGATTTTCTCAATTGTAGCAATGCTTAAGTCTGTCCGAATCATGTTAGCAATTGCCACATTTTATGAAATCTGGCAAATGGATGTCAAAACTACATTCTTTAATGGATTTATTAAAGAAGAGTTGTATATGATGCAACCGTAAGGTTTTGTCAATCCTAAAGGAGCTAACAAAATGTGCAAGCTTCAAATGATCCATCTATGGACCAAAAGTAGCATCTTGAGTTAGAATAAACGCTTTGATAAGTGTGATCAAAGCATATGGTTTTATACAGACTTTTGGAGAAGCCTGTATTTACAAGAAAGTGAGTGGGAGCACTACAACATTTCTGATAAGTATATGTGAATGACATATTGTTGATCGGAAATAATGTAGAATTATTCTGCAAAGCATAAAGGAGTATTTGAAAAGAGTTCTTCAAAGAAAGACCTCAGTAAAACTACTTACATATTGAGCATCAAGATCTATTGAGATCAAGACGCTTGATAAGTTTTTTCAAATAAGTACATACCTTGTCAAGATTTTGTAGTTCAAAATGGAACAGTCAAAGAAAAGTTCTTGTCTGTGTTACAAAAGGTGTGAAATTGAGTAAAGACTCAAATCC
The DNA here is from genome assembly GCA_021605145.1 of Aegilops bicornis. Lineage (NCBI taxonomy): Eukaryota > Viridiplantae > Streptophyta > Magnoliopsida > Poales > Poaceae > Aegilops > Aegilops bicornis. The sequence goes on from CM038670.1 coordinate 602,689,222, forward strand.
CAACCACGGCAGAAAATAGAAAAGAGAATGAAAGTCATTCCCTATGCCTCAGTCATAGGTTTTATGAAGTATGCCATGCTATGTACCAGACCTATTGTATACCTTGCTCTGAATTTGGCAAGGGAGTACAATAGTGATCTAGGAGTAGATCATCGGATATTGGTCAAGAACATCCTTAGTGAGGACTAAGGAAATATTTCTCGATTATGGAGGTGATAAAGAGCCCGTCGTAAAAGTTACATCGATGCAAGCTTTTTACACTGATCCAGATGACTCTAAGTCTCAATCTGGATACATATTGAAAGTGGGAGCAATTAGCTAGAGTAGCTCCGCAAGAGCATTGTAGACATAGAATATTTGCAAAATACATACGGCTCGAATGTGATGTAATAGCTGACTAAGCTTCTCTCACGAGCAAAACATGATCATACATTAGTACTCTTTGGGTGTTAATCACATAGCGATGTGAACTAGATTATTGACTCTAGTAAACCCTTTGGGTGTTGGTCACATGACGATGTGAACTATGGGTGTTAATCACATACAGATGTGAATATTAGTGTTGAATCACATGATGATGTGAACTAGATTATTGACTCTAGTGCAAGTGGGAGACTCAAGGAAATATGCCCTAGAGGCAATAATAAAGTTATTATTTATTTCCTTATTTCATGATAAATGTTTATTATTCATGCTAGAATTGTATTAACCGGAAACATGATACATGTGTGAATACATAAACAAACATATAGTCACTAGTATGCCTCTACTTGACTAGCTCATTAATCAAAGATGGTTATGTTTACTAACCATAGACATATGTTGTTTTTTTTTTAATTGGATCACATTATTTGGTGAATTATGTGATTGACATGACCAATTGCGTTATATTAGCACTTGATCGTTTTGTTTATTGCTATTGCTTTCTTCATGACCTATACATGTTCCTGTAACTATGAGATTATGCAACTCCTGCCACCGGAGGAACACTTTGGGTACTACCAAACGTCACAACGTGAATCGGGTGATTATAAAGGAGTACTACAGGTGTCTCCAAAGGTACATGTTGGGTTGGCGTATTTCGAGATTAGGTTTTGTCACTCCGATTGCTCGGAGAGGTATCTCTGGCCTTCTCGGTAATACACATCACATAAGCCTTGCAAGCATTGCAACTAATGAGTTAGTTGTGAGATGATGTATTACGGAACGAGTAAAGAGACTTACCGCAACGAGATTGAACTAGGTATTGGATACCGACGATCGAATCTCGGGTAAGTAACATACCGATGACAAAGGGAACAACGTATGTCGTTATGCGGTTTGACCGATAAAGATCTTCGTAGAATATGTAGGAACCAATATGGGCATCCAGGTTCCGCTTATTGGTTATTGACCGAGAATGGTTCTAGGTCATGTCTACATAGTTCTCGAACCCGTAGGGTCCGCACGCTAACGCTTCGGCGATGCTTATTATGAGTTTATAAGTTTTGATGTACCAAGGTTGTTCGGAGTCCCGGATGTGATCATGGACATGACGAGGAGTCTCGAAATGGTCGAGACATAAAGATTGATATATTGGAAGCCTATGTTTGACTTCGGAAAGGTTCCGGATGAAAACAGGACGTTATCGAACACCGGGGTTACTGAACCCCGGGGTCAATGGGCCTTGATGGGCCATAGGGAGAAGAGGAAGGGCCGGCCAGGGCAGGCCGCGCCTCCCCTCTAGTCCGAATAGGACAAGGAGAGGGGCGGCGCCTCTTCCCTCTTCCCCTCCCAATCCTAATCCAACTAGGAAGGGGGAGTCCTACTCCCGGTGGGAGTAGGACTCCTCCAGCGCCTCCCTAGGGCCGGCCGCACTTCCTTGCTCCTTTATATACGGGGCAGGGGCACCCCAAGACACACAAGTTGATCTTCGTGATCGCTCCTTAGCCGTGCGGTGCCCCTCCACCATATTACACCTCGGTCATATCGTCATGAGTTTAGGCGAAGCCTCGCGCCGGTAGAGCATCATCATCGCCACCACGCCGTCAGGCCGACGGAACTCATCCCCGACACTTTGCTGGATCGGAGTCCGGGATCGCCATCGAGCTGAACGTGTCCCGAACTCGGAGGTGCCGTGACGCTCGGTACTTGGATCGTTCGTATCATGAAGACGTACGACTACATCAACCGTGTTGTCATAACGCTTCCGCTTACGGTCTACGAGGGTACGTGGACAATACTCTCCCCTCTCGTTGCTATGCCATCACCATGATCTTGCGTGTGCGTAGGAAATTTTTGAAATTACTACGTTCCCCAACACGAATTTGGGGTGCTATCCACGCCTTGGCCGGACAGTATCCGGCTCCTCGCTCTAAGCGGCATAAGTCTTTAAGGACTCGCAAAAAACCTCTCGAACAGCGACCGGTCTCTCGCCTCATCATGACGGTCAGTTTTAGCTTTCCATCGAGGCGTTAACCCAAAGAATCGGGCGGAATCGTAGTGGTTCTCCCAAAGGCTACCTTAGCCGATATAACGGAACGTAAGGTACCAAAACATGGGAGCCGGGCAAACCCAACTATTGACCTAAGACATGATTCGAGCCGATGCATATAGTGCTATAAGTTCGGGTGCCGCACTTGTGAAAGTGTTCGGACTCATCACACCATAATGCGGGAAACATAAGCCCTCGGTGTATATTAGCCGCACTAAAGTGTACGGATGCAACATGCTGTGAATGAACATATGTATGAAAAAGAAATGCAATTATAAGAAAAAAGGTGCTGCATTGTTTTATTCAATAAGTGCTGCTACAAATGCAGAACGATACAAATAGTGCGATAAGCAAGGTATGGGACTATTAAACATGTCCCCCTCCAGGGGTCGGCTGCAGAGTGGGGTATAAAAATGCTCGTAATGGAGACCACCAGATATTCATTGTAGCCTTTATCCTTTCCCTGGCGGTTGCATCGTGAGTTCGGCAGTTCTGTCACGGACGGGGCCTCTCGACAAACGGAGTCCTGTGGGAAAAAGTAAAAGGTAAAAAGAAAAGAAAAGGAACGACACACTTGAAAGCCCCGTGTGGTTGAGCCGCACCGGGTTTGTCGTGGTCGTGCCCCTCTCCCCATGCCCATGGTATCTTCAGTAGCGTAATGGTGTACGCCAAGGACCTGCTTTGATGTTTCGCAGAGCAGGGTTGGGGCCGCATCGCTACGCTGCGTGCTCGGAACGTGCCAGGTGGTCTTGTTGTAGGTTACTCCGGGCGCGCTTAGCTTTGTCCGTCCCGCTTAACGGCCGGACTCGAGAATTGCCTTAAGAGGTTGCATTGCACTTCCGCCGCAAGAGTCTGCCAGATGTTCCTCCGTGGAGAGAATGTTCGATGTTTCCGTTGACCGTGATGACTCCTCGAGGGCCCCACATCTTGAGCTTGAGGTATGCGTGAGTGCAGCACCACGCTGAACTTTGCAACGCTGCACGTCCGAGCAAGGCATGATAGCCGCCGCGAACGGGACTATGTCAAGATTAACTCCTCGCTTCGGAAGTTATCCGGGATCCGAAGACCACTTCCAGTAATTGAGCCTGCATAATTGGCTTCTACACCGGTATGACGCCTTTAAAGGTCGCTTTTGGTAGGTTTAATCCTTGAGGGGTCTATGCCCATTTTGGCGACCGTATCCCGGGTAAAGCAGGTTCAGTTGCTGCCGCCGCCCATCGTGACTCGTTAGGTGAAATCCATCGATGATTGGGTCTAAGACCAGTGCGGCGAATCCGCCGTGGCGGATGCCGGTGGGGTGGTCCTTCGGTCAAAAGTGATCGGGCAGAGGACCATGGATTGAACTGGGCAACTGGCTCCATCGCCAGACATCCTCGAGTGCACGCCTCGCCCCTTTTGGGTATGTGCGCTATGATATCATGTTCACCGTCCGCACTGTGGGGGAAACCCTTCGCCCTCTATTGTTCGGGCGGTTGGGTCTCGTCCTCGCCATCGCTATGCAGCCCCTTGTCATTGTTTTCGCAATTAACTTGCCTGCCTGTTTGAATACCCAACAGTATCTGTTGGTGTGGTTAGCTGGCTTTTCAGGTGCCGTATCCGCACAAGCGGTCGAGTATTCGGTCCAAATTGGACGGACCCAGAGTAGTTCTTTTGAATGGCTTTTTCCGCTGACCGGGTTTAGAGCCTCTGAATCCGGCATTGATTGCCGTATCCTCAATGTTGTCACCGTTAATGTGGCGTTTGTTTTTGTTACGACGCGGCCTGCCATTTCGGTCCTTGAAGTCCGGACTGCCAGAATTTTTGCTGAGGTTGTTGCTGCGTGCAAGCCAGCTGTCTTCATCCGCGCAGAAGCGGGTCATAAGTGTTGTGAGGGCTGCCATGGATTTCGGCTTTTCCTGTCCTAGGTGCCGGGCAAGCCACTCGTCGCGAATGTTATGCTTGAAGGCCGCGAGGGCCTCCGCATCCGGACAGTCGATGATTTGGTTTTTCTTGGTTAAGAACCGTGTCCGTAATTGTTCCGCCGATTCGTCTGGCTGCTGAATTATGTGGCTTAGGTCATCAAGATCCGGTGGTCGCACATAAGTGCCCCGGAAGTTATCAAGGAATGCGGCTTCCAGGTCCTCCCAGCTCCCAATTGACTCGCCGCAAGTCGCTGAGCCAATGCCGGGCTGGTCCTCTAAGCTTGAGGGGGAGGTATTTGATGGCGTGAAGATCGCCACCGGGCCATGTGGATGTGAAGGAGATAGTCTTCGATCCAAACCGCTGGGTCTGCTAGCCATCATAGGATTCAATATTGACGGGTTTAAACCCTTCGGGATTTGATGATCCATTACTTCGCCTGTGAAGCATAGTGGGTGTGCGGCGCCTCAGATCGGGCGATATCACGACGGAGCTCAAAAGAGCTTTGTCTGCTTTTGTGGCCCGCCGACTTATCAGGTCCGGCGCGACGGTTGTCGCCACGCACTGCGGGCGCCCACGCCGATCCATAGATCAATCTTGATTGTCTTGCCTTGTCCTCCAATATATCTCGCAGGTCCGGAGCGCTCCTCGCGGGCCGTGTGCTTTTGAGCGATGCCGGGTACGGTTCTAGTGAAGGGCCTAGAGGCCTCTTCGTCGCGACCACGGGGTGGTCGGTCAGCCGTATTGTCTCCTGGTGATGCGGGTTCGTAAGCCTTCTCCTCTAATCGGGGGAGCAACTTGCGTTTAGGGTAGCTTTTGGAGGGGCGTTCGAGCTCATACTCTTCGGCCGCAAGGACTTTAGTCCATCTCGTCGCCAGCGATCCTGATCAGCTCTAAGTCGTTGCTGCTTTTTCTTGAGGCTGTTCGCCGTGGCCATAAGCCCGCGTCTAAAACTCTCTTGTTCGACGGGATCCTCGTGCACGATTTAATTCATCGTCGCCGAGGCTTGCTTCGTCTCCGGAGGGAGGCATATAATCCTCTACCTCTTCTTCGCCGCCTCTCGTGAGGGTCGGGCGCTCCATCCTCCCGCTACCGGATCTTGCCGAGTGGATTGTCTTCGGCACCGTCCAATGTATTGTTATCTCCGGTGCCAGAATCTTCATTCTTGCTATGGCGGGATTTAGAGCGGCGCCGCTGACGCCGGCGCTTGGGCTGCTTTTTGGAGGGGTCATCCTCTGTTGTTCCATCACCGTTCCCATCTTTTGGGATGTCCACCATATATATGTCGTATGACGAGGTGGCCTTCCAAAGGCCCTCAGTAGGCGCTGGTCTTGTTCGCCTCCCGCATCGCCGCCCATACCGCCGATGTCTTCGGAGTCGTAGTCTAGCATGTCGGTTAGATCGCCGACAGCCGCTACCAAGTGGGTGGTGGGTGGGCTTTGAATTTCTTCGTCGTCCGCATCCCAACCGCCCCGACCGCAGTCCGCCAGGCTTTCCGATAACGAGAGGTACTTTAGTGAATTCAGGATGTCGCCAAAGGGCGAGTGCTGAAAGATGTCCGCGGCCGTGAACTCCATAACGGGCGCCCAATCGGATTCGATTGGCAAGGGCGCGGAGGGTTCGGAGTCTGGAGAGGAGTCCGGCACCCTGGAGTTGAGGTCTTCGCAAAGGACTGGGATAGAGTTCGGCTCGATCGCCGTAGAGATTAAAGCACCCGAGGCGGTGTCCAACCACTCGTCCTCGATCGGGGAATCCGGCTCCGGATTAAAGGTCGGAGCGGATTCTGGTGTGGCCTCCGAGGCACCGCTCGCCGCAGAGCCAGATCATGCCCATCGAGACAAGACGGCACGTTATTGCGGCTCGAATCCGTCAAGATCAAGTCTCCACGGATATCGGCCGTATAGTTTAAATCTTCCAAATCTGACCGACGGCCAGGGGCGTAGCTTTCGATCTGCTCCAGATGGCTGCTTAATTGCCCGCAGCGCGGCCGCCGAATACGTAAGATCTGTCCGGGAGAAAGGTCTCACCGGATCGCGCCGTTGTTGATGATCGGCGAGCCATCGAGCCTATCGGTGACGCATACGGAGGAACTCTCAATGAAAGCACCAATGTCGGTGTCAAAACCGCGGATCTCGGGTAGGGGGCCCCGAATCAGGCGTCTAGGCGGATGGTAACAGGAGACAAGGGACACGATGTTTTACCTGTGTTCGGGCCCTCTTGATGGAGGTAAAACCCTACGCCCCGCTTGATTAATATTGATGATGTGTGTTACAAGAGTGGATCTACCACGAGATCAAAGAGGCTAAACCCTAGAAGCTAGCCTATGGTATGATTGTTGTTCGCCCCACGGACTAAAACCCTCCGGTTTATATAGACACCGGATAGGGTTAGGGTTACACGTAGTCGGTTACAAAGGTAGGAGATCTACATATCCAGACGCCAAGCTTGCCTTCCACACCAAGGAAAGTCCCATCCGGACACGGGACGAAGTCTTCAATCTTGTATCTTCATAGTCTTGGAGTCCGGCCGATGATAATAGTTCGGCTATCCGGACACCCCCTAGTCCGGAACTCCCTCACAAATGCTACTAACCCATGTTGTGAGCATGTGCATCTTGTGGAGGAGAATGCCAAGTTGAAGGAACAACTCGAGAAAGGTCTTGTGACATGCATACAAGGTGAGAAGAACCTAAATGACCTTTTGAGCAATCAAAAGGAAGTTGTGGGCAAGAAGGGAGTTGGGTTCTCACCCAAGTCCAAGAACAAGAAGAAGAATGAGAAGAAGAATAACAAGACCAAACAACCTCCCCCGCTCAAGCAAACCTTTGTGAAGGAAGGAGAGGGTGCTCCTAAGGAGAAGAAGAACAATGCGAAGAGTGGTGATGCCAAAGGGGCAAAGCCATCTCTCCCAACAAAGCCCGACTTTAACCCCTCTTATGTGTTGTGTCGTGCTAGTGATGGGCATGTCTATGCTAAATTTGTTGGTTCTTCTTATGAGTACATTGAATGGTCTATTTGGGTTCCTAAGACCCTTGTTATTAACATCAAAGGACCCATTACTAAATGGGTACCTAAAACCAAGCATTGATCTCTTGTAGGTGTTTGCTTCCGGTGGGGGATCATGGTTGCTCGATAGTGGAGCAACAAATCATATGACCGGGAGCAAGGACTTGGTGGTGGACGTGCAAAAGATCCCATCTATGGCCACCAATGTCGAGTGGGGTGATGCCTCACATTCTAAGGTATTGGGTCTTGGCAAGGTTGTCGCTTCTCATGATCTAACGATCGAGAAAGTCATGCTTGTTGAGTCCCTTGCATACAATTTGCTTTCCGCTCGTCAACTTGCACTCATGGGCTTTGCCACCTTCTTTGACATTGATACCGTGGCCCTCTTGTGGAGCAAGACTCTTAAAGTAGCCTTTGTTGGGCATGTCGAGAACGGTCTCTATGTGATAAACTTTTAGGAGCGACCCACTAAGACCGTGACATGCCTAATGGCTAAAGTTGACGTGGGATGGCTTTGGCATCGCCGTTTAGCCCACGTCAATATGAGATCTTTGCAAAGTCTTCTCAAGGGGGACCATGTCCGTGGACTAACAAATGTTAGTTTTGCCAAAGATCGTGCTTGCGTGCTTGTGTCGAAGGAAAGCTTCATGAACGGCTCACCCTCCCACGACTATCATCTACTCGAAGAGACCCTTGGAGCTCCCGCACATGGACCTCTTTGGACCTCCATCCTTTGATAGTCTTGGGGGTAGAAAGTATTGCTTGGTGATTGTGGATGATTATTCAAGATACACTTGGGTATACTTCTTCAAGAGGAAGAGTGAGACTCAACAAACTGTCATCAACTTTGCAAATGAAGCTCAACGTCAACATAATGCAAAGATCTTGACAATAAGAAGTGACAACGGCACCGAGTTCGAGAACTACACCTTGGATGAGTTTCTTAGTGATGAGGGGATCAAGCATCAATATTCAGCACCATATACCCCTCAACAAAATGGTGTTGCGGAGAGGAAGAACCGGACGTTGATGGATGCGGCAAGGACCATGATGGTGGAGTTCAAGTATCCATACAACTTTTGGGCGAAGCCATCAACACCGCATGTCATGCATCCAATCGGCTCTATCTCCGCAAAGGCTTGAACAAGACTCCTTATGAGATACTCACCAAACAAGCCCAATCTCAAGTACTTCCGTGTTCGGGTGTAAGTGTTTCATTCTCAAGAAAGGTGTTCGCTTGTCTAAATTTGAGGCTAGAGCTTATGAGGGAATATTTGTTGGTTATGCTACAAACTCTCATGCTTACCGTGTTCTCAACAAGTCCTCCTGACTCATTGAGGAGACGGTAACGTGGAGTTTGACGAAAATAACGGCTCCCAAGTGGAGCAAAGTGGTACTTGTGATGTAGGTGATGAAATTACTCCCCAAGCCATAAGAAGAATGGGTATTGGTCATATTCTACCCATTGAGGAACCCCTTGTGGTCAAGGAGAAGGACAATGCTCCACTCAAGTGGAGCCATCACCTACTCAAGACCCACACGCTTCCAAAGAACAAAGTGAAGGCCCTCAACCTCATGAACAAGACCAAGGGCAAGATCATGCTCAAGACGATGGTGACACACCTAATGATGCCCAAGGTCAAGTTCTCTCCCCCGAGCATGCTCAAGATCAAGAACATGCTCAAGACGGCGCTCAAGATGATCAAGTGACCTCCTCATCTCACCTCCGAGGAGGAATTAGAGCCGTCAGGCCGCCAAGATTGCGCCCAAACTCACCACTAAAGGCCATCTCATGGAGAATGTGGTTGGAAGCCTAAGAAAAGGGGTAAGCACTCAGAGACAATTGGCAAACTATTGTGAACATCACGCTTGTCTCTTGTGTTGAACCCCAAAAGGTCTATGAGTCGTCAAGACTCGGATTGGCTCAATGCCATGCATGAAGAACTCAACAACTTCGAGTACAACAAGGTGTGGAGATTGGTGCCAAGGCCATCGGGGAACCACAACGCCATTGGAACCAAGTGGATCTTCAAGAACAAGCAAGATGCTCATGGGAACATCATTCGCAATAAGGCAAGATTGGTAGCACAAGGCTACTCCCAAGTCGAGGGTATCAACTACGGTGAAACCTTTGCTCCTGTTGCTCGCCTTTGAATCCATTCGTTTGTTGATTGCTTATGCTTCCCATCACAACTTTAAGTTGCAACAAATGGATGTGAAAAGTGCTTTTCTTAGTGGTCCTATTAATGAGTTGGTCTATGTCAAGCAACCCCCCGGGTTCGAGGACCCCTACTTCCCGGATCATGTGTATCAACTCGATAAGGCACTCTATGGCCTTAAACAAGCCCCCCGTGCGTGGTATGACCACCTTACCGAGTTGTTACAAGATCGTGGATTTGAGGTGGGGCAAATCGATCCCACTCTTTTTACTAAGAAGGTCAATGGGGAGTTGTTTGTATGCCAACTATATGTTGATGATATTATCTTTGGTTCCCCTAACAAAGCTTTCAATGAGGAATTTGCCGCTCTCATGACCTCCAAGTTCAAGATGTCTTCTATGGGAGAGTTGAAGTTCTTCCTTGGTTTTGATATCAAACAAAGAAGAGAAGGAACCTTCATCAACCAAGCCAAATACACTCAAGACATGCTCAAAAGATTCAAGCTAAGTGATGTCAAGCCGGCTACTACACCAATGCCTACCAAGTGCCAACTTGACATTGATCCCAATGGTAAAGCGGTGGATCAAAAGGTATATCGCTCCATGATTGGCTCCTTGCTTTACCTTTGTGCATCTAGACCGGATATCATGTTGAGTGTGGGAATGTGTGCACAGTTTCAAGACGCACCGAAGGAAAGTCAATATGTGGCGGTCAAGCGAATCTTTCGATATTTGGCTCATACCCCAAACTTTAGCTTATGGTACCCAAGAGGGGAAAACTTCAAGCTTGAAGGATTTACGGATTCCGATTGGGCGGGAGACAAAGTGGATAGGAAGTCCACCTCCGGAGGGTGCCAATTTCTTGGTTGCTCTTTGGTAAGTTGGTATTCCAAGAAGCAAAGTTGTGTGTCTCTCTCGTCCACCGAAGCGGAATATGTGGCAGCCGGTAGTTGTTGTGCTCAACTTCTATGGATGAGGCAAACTTTAAAGGAGTACGGTGTCATTTGTGACAAAGTGCCTCTTTCGTGTGACAATGAAAGTGTCATCAAGATTTCTCTCAACCCGGTGCAACACTTCAAGACGAAGCATATTGAGATCCGGTATCACTTCATCCGGGATCATATTAGGCGAGGGGAGATCAAGCTCAAGTATGTCAACACTCATGATAACCTTGCAGATATTTTCACGAAGCCATTGGATGAAGCAAGATTTCGCGAGTTAAGGCATGAGCTAAATATCATTGATTTGAGCAATGTGACTTGAACCCGTGCACCTCCCACCACACTCAACTTGTTGTCTAGTTTAGATGTAGGCATGGACACAGGGGGAGTGTTGTTCTCTCAATGAACTCTCCCTCCCCCCATTATGCATAAATTGATCTAGTCTTTCATTTTAACCATATTCGTATGGTACTAGTGCTTCAAGGACAAGTTTTGGTCATGGGTCCAAGGTTAAAATCTTCGCGACGCCATACCTCTTGACTCAAACATAGGTGGCCTCGGCCACCGCCCTCTCTTGAAGAGGTGTGTTCTGGTCCGTTGTTTGTGTGATTGTAGCCTTGTTGGTTCTTCCTTTCTCTTGGCTGAGTTTTTCCGTTCTCTTTGAGCTTAAGTCGTGTGTTTAGAGGCTCAGGTTGCCGAGCGGTATCATCACTGGTGGTGCGCGGTACTACCGCTCTAAGCGGTACTACCGTCCACCAGCGCGGTACTACCGCTGCGAGGCGGGGGCAGGGGGGTTATGCCGGGGGCAGGGGAGTTTTCTTCTTCCCCATACCCATTCGCCGCCTCACGACCTGCTCGTCTCTCCAAAGAACCGGCGCCGCTGGAGGGCTCCATGGATCTCCCTCTCCGGGCGCCTCTCCATTCTCTTCAAGGAGTCGATCCCCACCTTGTCCTCTTGCCATGGATGCGGTATTGCCTCCGCTCCTCTCTTTCTTCTTGTCTAGATTTCCAATCTAGCATCCTAGGGGCAATAGTAGTTGCATCTCTAGATTTTTGGCCAAATCTAGGCTTGAGTAGGATGGAGAAGGCCTCTAGGCAGTTTGGATTGGTGTTTGGTAGGAGTATTTTTGAATTTGGTAGGACGATAGTGCCGGATCTGACCACGGCAGTAGGAAACCTGTTGCTTCGTCTCAAGCGGTACTACCGCCTTCGAGCGGTATTACCGCTTGGAGCGGTACTACCGCTCAGTCGCGGTACTACCGCCTCTACCAGCTTTCCACCATACTTCTACTAATCGGTGATCCGCTTTAGTTTTGTTTGGTGGCTTATGCTCGTTCTTTCCGGTTGTTTGTGTGTTCGTGTGTGTGGTTCCAGTGATAAGCTTCGAGCATCGTGCTCGGCGTGTCAACCCCAACCGTGCCACGCCCAAGCGGTACTGCATAACCGAAGTCTGCAGGAGGTTCCTCAAGTGCTGCTCCTCCACCCCAATCTGCAGGAGGTTCTTCAAGTGCTGCTCCTCCACCCCCAACTCGAGAAGACGCCTGGTGTCAAGCCGAAGCCAAGCAAAACTGTGCCAGAAATGCCAGCCAAGGAGTTCTGGGCACGACGTCGCCGCAACCCCTATGAGGCGGACCAAGATCCCACTATGGTCAACCGTCTGTTCTGGAACAGGTTTCAGTTTTCCATCTTCTTTGATGTTCTCAAGGCCAAGAAGAACCTCTATGTTAGCGTGCACTCCATCGACACCGACAATATGGAGAAGGATCCTGATTATTTTGGTGAAGCTCTTCAGATGTGCACTCAGCTGAACATTCTTGGTCTCATGCAATTCAACAAAGATTTTGATGCTGATATTGTGGCCCAATTCTATGCCACGGTTCATCTCGGGACTGATGAGGACAGGACACTGACTTGGATGACCAATGGCAAGTTGCTTTCAGTCAAATGGAAGGCGTTCATGAATTTGATTGGGGTGGAAGATCGAGGGCTTGAGTCTCCGTCGGCTTTCGTCCACACCGCAACAACTCCGCCACTCACAAGCAAGCTCTATGGCCCTACTGCACTTTGAAGGTCAACCCTGAGACGAAGAAGGAAACATATGAGCTTCCTGCCTTTCTAGACATTCTTCACCGTGTCTTCCGTGAGACTCTTTTCCCTCGCATCGGGAATCTGGATATGGTTCACTCTTATCTCGTGGACATGCTTCTCTTCTGCCAGCGTGAGAAGGAACAAAACACTAGAGAGTCCCTGGATATTTCTCATGTTACGTGGTCTGAGCTGTTATCTGCTATCTCCGAGCGCAAGTGCCCGATTTATGGCCCGTTCATCATGCTGCTTATTGAGAAGGCCTGGGGTCGTGTCTATCCCAAGGTGATGCTAGAGACCGGGGAGTTGGTTTCTCACGACATCAAGCTGTCCCGAGGAAGAAGGACAACTGGGTCTCTCGTGTCCCTAAATCTGGAGTTCCTTCTGCCCGCCACCGCCATGGAGACCGAGGAGGAGGCCGAGACCGAGGCTGAGGATGATGATGACTATGTGCCTTCTGCGGCAGAGCCCTCTTGGGCAAAGAAGCTCAAGCTCAAGATGAAGAAGTTGTTCTGCATGGAGGCTCATGGTCAGTACATGACTCATGTGGGTGAGAAGAAGGCCTGACGTCATCACAAGGAGCTCATGCGCCAGTTGGGTGCCACAGTTAACAGTGGATCTGAGGACCAGCTTACTAAGGAGGAGGAGTGGATTCAGCAGCACTGCCCGTGGACCGATTCTGATGCCGAGCACTTCCCGACCGATGATGGTGGCGCAGACGCCCCGCCGAGATCCGATCTCTTGTTCTCACTGAGTCATAGCCACACTCCCTCTCCTTTTGGTGTCTCGATGCCAAAGGGGGAGAGAGTTTAGGATTTGTGTTTCCTCGCTGCTTGTGTTTTCTCGCTTGCTTGGTTTGGTTTGTGCCTGGTTTGGGTCAGTGAGACCTAAGTTCTAGTCATATGGTGTGAGACATATGCTACCTTATCTTTCGAATATCTTTATCTATGTCTATCTAGCTTATGAGTTGCATACTTATCCTGTTATCTGTATTGCTCTCATATATCATGCTTAGGTAGTTGGTCTCTAAAATGTAGGGGAGCGTTGATCCTGGTATCTCGTGGTCGCAGTCCAAAGCCCTTATCTAGACAAAGACACATCCGTGGGGAGCCCTTCTACATTTTAGGACGGTGGGGCTTTACCGATCCTATATCTTTCGTGTTTGTGTAATCCCAGATTGTCATTAATCCACCAAAAAGGGGGAGATTGTAAGGGCATATTTATCCCCAAGTTGTTTTGGTGATTGATGACAATGCTTTTGCGGACTAATCGTGTGCGTTGAGTTCTTTCAGAGATTCATCCTTTGGCACGAGATGATTACTTCCACTCGGTGTTTTATTCAAGACGGTGTAGCTCCTTCGTTTCTATGCTGGTGGTCTAGTTTCGTAGGAGTCACCGTACTATCAAGAGGGGATCCTCTTTGGTTAGGCTAGGGTGGAATCAACACGTACACATCCCTATCACACCCGTTGCTTTTTTCCGCTTCATTGGAGCTATCTTTCCTTAATCTATGCCTACCTGTCCTGTCCCAGCGGTAGTACCGCGGTCCTCAGCGGTAGTACCGCCGAAGCTCGTCAAGCGGTAGTACCGCTTCCTGAGCGGTAGTACCACTTGTGAGCTTCGGCCGTAGTACCGCAGTGGTTCCGGGCTACTACCGCCTCGATTCTCGACTGCTATTTCTCGTGTCGGGTTTTACGGTACTAGTTGCAGCAGTAGGGGCGGTAGTACCGCTCCAAGCGGTAGTGCCGCCTATACTCATGTAGTACCGCCGGGGACAGGCCCTGCTTCCCTCGTCAGCGATCACTGGGAGGGGAGCTGGTACCGCTTATAAGCGGTAGTGCCGCCCGCCCAAGCGGTAGTACCGCCTGCAAGGGGCTGGTTGGTGGGTAACGGTTGGATTGGTTTCCCCACTATATAAAGGTGTCTTCTTCCCCAAAGTTGACTCACCTGTTTCCCCCAAAGCTCCATTGTTGCTCCAAGCTCCATTTTCGCCCGATCTCTCTCCCTAGCCAATCAAGCTTGTTGATTTGCTCGGGATTGGTTGAGAAGGCCCCGATCTACACTTCCACCAAGAGAAATTTGATTCCCTCTCTTATCCCTAGCGGATCTTGTTACTCTTTGGTGCTTGAGCACCCTAGATTTGTTGAGGTCACCCCAAGCCATACTCCATTGTGGTGAAGCTTCGTGGTGTTGTTGGGAGCCTCCAATTGTTGTGGAGATTGCCCCAACCTTGCTTGTAAAGGTTCTACGCCGCCTTCAAGGGCACCAATAGTGGAATCACAACATCTCGCATTGTGTGAGGGCGTGAGGAGAATACGGTGGCCCTAGTGGCTTCTTGGGGAGCATTGTGCCTCCACACCGCCTAAAGGAGACGATTTCCCCTTAAAAGGAAGGAACTTCGTTACACATCCTCGTCTCCACCGGCTCCACTCTTGGTTATTTCGTGCCTTTACTTTTGCAAGCTTCTTGTATTATATCCTTGCTTGCTTGTGTGTTAGTTGTCATTGCATCATATAGGTTCCTCACATAGTTGCACATCTAGACAACCTATATTATTGCAAAGTTTAAACTGTTAAAGAAAAGCTTAAAAATTGTTAGTTGCCTATTCACCCCCCCTCTAGTCAACCATATCGATCCTTTCACACCGCAAGATTGAACCCAAAGCTAAGCACTTTTCCCATTGCAAGGAAGATCAATCTAGTAGGCCAAACCAAACTGATAATTCGAAGAGACTTGCATAGATAACCAATCATACATAAAAGAATTCAGAGAAGATTCAAATATTGTTCATAGATAAACTTGATCATAAACCCACAATTCATCGGTCTCAACAAACAGACCGCAAAAAATGATTACATCGAATAGATCTCCATGAGAATCGTGGAGAACTTTGTATTGAGATCCAAAGAGAGAGAAGAAGCCATCTAGCTAATAACTATGGACCCGAAGGCCTGAGGTAAACTACTCACACATCATCAGAGAGGCTATGGTGTTGATGTAGAAGCCCTCCGTGATCGATGCCCTCCCATGAGCACCGAAAAGTCCCCAAGATGGGATCTCACGGGTACGTAAGGTTGCGGCGGTGGAATTAGGTTTTGGCTCAGATTGGTAGTTTGGGGGTACGTAGGTATATATAGGAGGAAGAAGTACGTTGGTGGAGCAACGTGGGCCCCACGAGGGTGGAGGGCGCGCCCCCTACCTCGTGCCTTCCTGGTTGCTTTCTTGACGCAGGGTCCAAGTCCTCTGGATCACGTTCGTTCCAAAAATCACGTTTCCGAAGGTTTCATTCCGTTTGGACTCCGTTTGATATTCTTTTTCTGCGAAACTCTGAAATAGGCAAAAAACATCAATTCTGGGTTGGGCCTCCGGTTAATAGGTTAGTCCCAAAAATAATATAAAAGTGTATAATAAAGCCCATTAATGTCCAAAACATAATATAATATAGCATGAAACAATAAAAAATTATAGATACATTGGAGACGTATCACGCCGTCAAGAAGTGTTCCCTCAAAAAACCACTCCCAGCAAACGCTGGGTAATTGTCATGCTATAGCAGATATATTTTCCATGCTATTAATAAAAGTTTTATCATGTTGAAGATGATACATTGTCATGCTAGCAAAAATATTTTCCAGGAATTTGTCATGTCGCGGCAAAGTAAATTGCCATGCACACCACAGATTCACATATGGCAAAAAAAGAGCTTGCCATTCTACAACAGGAGAAAAGTCGCCATGAAAGCGCATGATTTGCCATGCTGCAAAGAGGAGAATTATCATGCTATAACATGGAGAATTTTCAGGATGTAGAAGAGAAACTGTGACACATGTCTTCAAGAATTTGCTATGTTGCATCAGAAGAAATTTTCATGGTAGACATAGAAATTGCCATGATGTTAATATAAGGAAAAAGGTTCCCTCATGAAGGTCATTCCCCAGGTAGCGTCAAAAGAGTGAATGTTTGTGTTTTGTCTGGTTGTTCCCTCCCAATGGCCTTCCCAACGAATGCCCTAAGATTCGTGTGCCTCAATAATGGCCCATAGAGTGTTCACTCGAGAATGGTTCTGAGTTGACGCCAGATCAATAACATTTTCCATTTATACAAATATCCCTTTGCATGTGTATACTCAGTTTTATTTCTTATAACTAACCTACAAAAGCCGTTCACACACCACCCTTACTTCATGTAGTGTGCACCGAGATGACTGAGAATACAACACTTGAAGGAGGCAATATCTTTTGGGTGACGCTACACGTCGGTCGGATGATAACCGGATCTCATCAACTGTCTCGGCAGCCATTGGATGGTGTGCCGCCCATTCGATCTTCCCCGCATCAGCTTGTGTGCTCCATCCTGTTCGCAACATGGCTTGTGTTGCGTTCATGGCTTTGCAACGGGAATTGTGTTGCGCTCCATCAAACCATTTTCTATGGTTCATGTAAAAAAATCTCATTGCAACTTGGTCTGTGTTTCGACTGCCTCTGCTGTTGCTCCACCCTTCTACAACATAAGACGTGTTGCAATTGCAACATGAGCCATGTTGCAATCTCAAGCTGAGCTCCCACACACGTGTCACACGCCTCATTCGACCCCACATCCTTTGCAGCATGGGTCATGATGCAAATCCCGAGCTGAACTCCCACATTGACACGAGCCTCGCGCTGCCCCCGTCCTTTGCAACATGGGGCATATTGTTAATTCCAGGCTAAACTTCCATGCGGACACACGACACATGCTGCCCCCATCTTTTAAATTTTTTGCCATGTCGCGATTGTAACATGGGCCATGTTGTAAATCCTGATCAAGCTCCCAAAGGAACACGCGTCATGCGCACGACGTGGTGGACCACACCACGAAAAATCAGTCAGTTGAGCGCTAGCCTTTTCCATATCCTTTGGCAAATTCTTAGGCCAACTACAACTCATAGCACCTGTCGTGGGGATTAATCTGACAGTAACAAGTAGGGGTACGAATAGGGGTTGATCCTAACTACGGCACATGTGTGACACACATAATTTATGAGTTCAGACCGCTCGCGGTGGAGGTAACAACCCTACGCCTTGAGCTCTGAGGCTGTGTTTTTCTCTAGTGTTTGAGGATTACAAAGATGCGAACCCCTGTTCCTGAGCTACTCGGTGACTTATATAGAGTGCGCCAGCTCTTTGTCTACTCATGTTACAGAGGCCATGAATGATTTTGTTGATGAAGAACATTCACATGGTAACTGACATATTAAATGCTAGTAATGCATGAGGACGCGTGCCTCCTGACACTTCAGAGTCCATGTGACTATTCGCCTTCTCCTGCCCGAGCCGTTGTGAGGCAGCCAAGTGGACTTTGGTTGTCCGAGTGGATGGTTGTCATTTGAGTGAAAGTGTGTCTTCCAAGTGAAGATAATCTTGGCTGCCGCTCGGATGGATTGGCGACCCAGGGATCTTGATGTCCGGTGTTGTGGGTCATTCATGTGGTCTGGAATGTACCGCTTATGACCCTACCTGTAGCGGGTAACCCCAACAACTCCTATTCACGCGCAAATGTCCAAACCGGATCGTCCAAACACTTTTAGCCATCCAACATGGCTCACCAAATTCGTTCGGTCCGGTTCGGACATCTGAAATCGCACAAACTAGCCCCAAACAGGAAGGAGGTCTAGGGAGTCCGGATGCCTATCACGTTGGGCTCTAACAACCTTTGGAGCCTACACATTTGTACAAGCCGCTCACTATTCCTACTCAAAATCCCGACCTCTCCACCTAGATCACAGCTTCCCCGCCATAATGGATCCGCAAGCACCCATTGAGAGGTTTATGGTCCTTCTGAACTTGGAAGTGGCTATGTGTGTGTGGTTGTGCTCGCAGAACGACAAGGGTGGCGCATGAAGGAAAGGGAGAAGAGAAGAAGCTGGTGGACGCTCAAGTTGTAGGCTTGTAGCTCCTCAGGCAAAGTGGCCCGCTGTCCGATGCCGCCCGAGCAATCGCAATCCTGCCCCTAGTTCAAGCCGTTGTGCTACTACATCGTCCATCTAAACGTCGAGCTCGACACCCAACAATCGTCGCAACACTCCATCGTGTCCGGCCACCCTCCACCATACATCATCAACCACAACTCGGACTACGTGTTCACCGACTCACTGACGCTCGTATTCTCGGGGTTTCCATCGGAGGAGCCATC
Source organism: Aegilops bicornis (assembly GCA_021605145.1). Classification (NCBI taxonomy): domain Eukaryota; kingdom Viridiplantae; phylum Streptophyta; class Magnoliopsida; order Poales; family Poaceae; genus Aegilops; species Aegilops bicornis. The sequence continues at coordinate 602,707,954 of CM038670.1, forward strand.
ATCCGTCGGTGCTCGTTCACTATTCAGCATACCCCCCCTCCCCCCGAAGTTCGATGGCGTCCACCGACGAGGCAATGATGAACATGATCGACAATAGTGACGACCATGAAGACAGACAAGTCGAGGACCTCTACCCGCCAATGCCGGAGAAAGTGTTGTCTCTGGACACCGAGGAGCCCTACGAGACCGAGCATCCGAATGTAAACACAAGGAAGAAGAGGGCAACACGTACGAGGGATAAGGAGGATGAATTATTGTATTTGGCGTGGTTTGTCACTAGTGTTGATATGTTTCAAGGCACGGACCAAAGGGCTCGACTTTTTGGAGGAGTGTGCATGATTAGTTTCATGAGCAAAATTGCTGTGACCCCTACAAGAACAAAGTGATCCATACTCGCAATCCAAAGTTGCTTGCCCACCAATGGTAAATCATTCAATTGGAGGTCAACAAGTATGATGATGCGTATTAACAACCACAAAACCTATGCCCAAGTGGCGCGTCACTTCCTCGAGCTCATAAGTTTTCCTTTGTGTTGCTCTATGCATTGGTCCTTTGACATGCTCAATGTTGGAACTTATTAATCATGTCATTGTCTTGCTTTTCTAGCCCGGATGCGCGTGTGCTTTGTACAAGAAGACAGAGAAGAAGCCCTTCATGTTGATGCATTGTTGGACGAAGTTAAATAGGCAAAACAAGTGGGCAAACCTTTCCCACTCCATTAAGACCGATGACGCCAAAGCCGATGACGATGCGGTTGATCCAACCAGGGCCGGTCCTGAGATTTCAGGGGCCCGGGGCGAAACTACAATCTGGGGCCCTTAGTATAAATTTCTAACTAGTAATCATCATATGTAGATATAATTTCTATCAAAGAAAAACAATTAAGTGCATCCAAAATCAGTATGCATGTCACATAACGTATTACATATTATCTTCAATAATTTCTCCTAATAATATTTAAAATGGGATCCTGTCAATGCCTCTTTCTAGCAGTGGCGAAGCCACATCTAAGCTCGGTAGTCAATTGATTACCCAGCTTTTTGATAAAATTGTAATCTTGCAAAAATATGTGGAAATTCATATATCTAACTATTGACTACCTAGCTTTTTGATAAAATCAACCGTATACATGTATACATCTTGCAAAAAATATATAGAAATTAATATATCTAACTACACAACTTTAAATTGACTACACAACATTGAACTTCTGGCACCGCCACTACTTTCTACCCGAACCCAACATGACCTTGCTGAAATTGAAAGGAACAATTATTAGCTTTTAAAATAAGCACAAAGCTAATTAAAATATTAGATTAATTGCAGAAGATCATCATCTAATGTCATGACAAAATCTGTTCGGGCACAATATGTACCTTCTCTCTGTAATCTAATCTGGCTATGTGTGCATGATGATTGAAGTGCCCTAACAATAATTTCCCGTTAATCTGTTCGATTGATCGAGAATTCGAGAACTAGGATCAGGGGCGCGACGAGACGTACCTGCCGCACGGCCGTCGGCCGGTCGGCCGCAGTCACAGTCGTCGCCTTGTCCGTGAAGAGGCAGACTTCAAGACGAACAGCGGAACAGGCAAAAGGGCAGGGCGCGAGATCGACTGAATGATCCGAGATTTCTTTTCTCTCCTGCTCTCCACGTACGTCCAAACATGGGCCAGGCACGTGAGAGGCTGAGCCGCTGAGGCGTTGAGCATGGACGTTCGCCTTAGGAAAAAATTCAGTCGAACTCGAAGTTTACCTGTATATGTATGCCTACGTACGCATACCTGGAGGGGCCCCTGACTTTTGGGGGCTCGGGGCGGCCGCCCTGTTCGCCCCTCCGGGCAGGTGCGTTATTTATAAGGCGCTACAGCTATTACTTAGCGATGGCGCGTCTTGCATGGCGCACGCTATCAAGACCAATAAATGCAGCGTTTGTTCAATCCCACGCTACTGCTAATGTAAATACTGGCAGCGTGTTTTCTCTCCATCGCTACTAATATTCTTTTTTTAATTTTTATTTTTAGTGTATTTATGCGTCATCGTACAAATATTGATACAATACTAATTATGAGGTTTACATCATTATGTCCATAACAATGTGTCAAATGAAGGTGGATTAGGTTCAAGTGGAGGCAATATGTGGTGCATGTCAAAGTATACTACTAATCCAAACTTGATCTAGTTTGGACTAGTAGTACTTTCGATGTGCACCCCATGTTGCCTCCACTTGAATCTAATCCGCCAAAGACAAGCTATTTAATCATCATCATAGTCATTACCTCCAACAGTATTTATTTAATCACCATTAACACTAGCTAATAATAATCATCATAGTCATTACCACCAACACTAGCTATTTTATCATCATAGTAATAGTGTAGCACATCATCATCCTCAAACTCATTCCTAGCTAGCTAATCACTCCTGCTGCTCTCTCTTAGGTAAAATAACATAAAACACGTGTAGCTCTCCTCCTTGATCAAGTTGGAGCATGCAGATGAACCGGTAGCGCATCTGTTTGCTGCCCCCTAGTACTTCTCTGCGCTCCCCCGTCACATATTTGGTCCAGTCTTGCACTATTAAGCATCCGTCGCTGATCTTGAATGCACTAAAGTAATCTGTAGGATATCTTGGCCGTAAGCTAATAATACTCATGGTACCTTTAGTCTCGATCCCATAAGGCACAATATTCATCGGGAGTCCCTGTTGAAGAACATCGTATGGTAACATACTTAGCAATGAAGTTTAGCTTCAAAAATAATGTATGGAAAAGATGCAATGAGGATAAATAGTAAAAATCTTACCATCCTTCCTAAATAGATGTGACCGTAGTTCATTACGAACACTATTGATCGCCGTTTCGGTACTAACATTTTTAAATGCAGGAAGAAAATTTGTCTTGATAAAGATCAAGATCCGCAAGCCATGAAACATAATGACTTAGCTCCTCGCAGCTTGAGTTCAGCCCGGGATAGTAGTAGGTCCCTGTCCACCAAGCGCTGGACATGTTTGCTTGCACCGAAATAAGCCGACAATACAAATTAGTTGTCAACTATTTTTGAATAAACAATATCAAAGACATAAATATGGTTGAGAAACTTACATAATGGTATAATTGGAGGCGTCTGCACATCGACCCAGATGTCGGTATTACCTTCAATATCATCTTCCGGACGAATATCAAAGGTGATAACCATATCGTGCTCAAATGCATAAGTCTTGCATAGTGCTTGCCATGTTTTGCATCCAAAATAGGTGTAGTCGTCTGAATTGTATAATTTTGCATGGAAAATATAACCATGCTCGGTCTTCAAGTAAACTTTCTTTACCTCCATAGTATGACTGAAACCTATCTTATCCAATACAAAAACTCTTGCATGGCAGGGGATATGCTAGTAGAATAGTAAAAAAATATAAGTTGAAGCAGATGAAGCAGATATCATGTTTAATTACGAAAAAAGACTTACTGTATCCACTTCGAAGTTCTCGTCCAGCTTGATGCTGAAGCGCTATCATCATCTAGGAAGATTCCGTCGCACAGGCCGCGCTCGTCTTCGCAGTATTTGCAAATACCGAAATCCTTTTCGTCGTCAGACATTTCCTATGTTCATAGTTAAAACATTAATTGAAAATCGATCAAAGACAACTACCAAGATACTCAACACACAAATCCCGGGCACTCGATATTTTCTACATATTCTAGCACAAGTCATGCCAAAATTCACAGAAAAATCCGGCATGACCTTTGCTAAAATAGGACATATCGAGCGCCTGAAATTTGCCGGAACGGAAATGAATCGGCACTCCGGCAAAACATAGGCCACTTGGAGGTGTAACCTGCAAACATAACCGTCCACTTGGATATTGAGCAACACAAGATATACATTTCAAAATATCTTATAGGACTCAAATTAGCATGCATTCAATAAGCAAAAGTAAATCATCTCATGCGTCCGTACATCGTCGAATATTATCACTAATACATCCCGAATAGTATCATACATATAACATCACTAATACAACTAAAACCCTAGCACACGACGGTATCGGCAGGCGGTGGACACCACAGAGAAGGAACCATCACGGGATCATAGCTCCAGTGAGATCCCCGGAGAACCTGCTGTATTGGAGAACACTGTGCTCCAACGCATAAAAGTAGCGACGGACGTCTGCGTCCTCCTCACCGACACGGTGACGCACCACCTCCATGAGTCCTCGAGCCTCTGGACCGCCATCAGCCCACGCGACCGCCACCAAAGAAGGTTCGGGTCAACGACAGTGGCTCCTCACCAACCTGCGCCCCCAGAGGTAGCGCCTCCAGTACCACCCAGTGAGCCAGGTCCTTACATGGCCCATCTGGTCAAGCAGGTGTCATCCTCCGCCGACTCGACGACGAGGATGCGGGATAGGCATCGTCCACGTCGATGCGGGAAAAATTGCTTTAACTAAAAAAATAGCATAAAGTTCTTACTAACTAGTTCTATTAATTCAACTAGTTCTTACTAAAAATAAACTTACTATAAATAAAAATAAACTAGTACCTAATTAGTACCTAGTTCTTACTAACTAATTAGTACCTAGGAACTACTGCCCTAATTACCATCTAATTTGAAGAACCTAGAGGTGGAAAGTGGTAACGGATATTCCAATTATCCAACTATAAAGTGAAATAAGTGGTCAAATTTTACTCGTTTTATGATTCATCTTAGAAATTTGATTCGTTTCCACCCTTACATGAACCCTAACTCATTTGAGCCGCATCCACATCCGATTCGTTTCCACCCAAACTAATTTGATGCAACTAAAATATAAAGAAACCCTAGGCAGAGGTAGGGGAGAGGGAGGAGAAGGCGTGCTCACCTCAGGTGCCTGCGACGAGGGAGGGGCAGGCGCGCCGAGGTCGGGGTCGGGGCTCGGGCGCCGGGCGGATGGCGGCGCCGAGGTCGGGTCGGGGCGGCGTCTGGGCGGCGTTGAGGTCGAGGCGGGCGGCGTTGAATCTGGGTCGAGGGCGGGCGCAGAGGGTGTGCAGAGAGTCTTGGCCGACGGGCGACGGCGGCGAGAGTGGAGAGTTGGATTTGGGGAAGTGGCCGTGGGGAAGGACGAACCCGTGGTTAAGTTAGGCAAAGAGCGCTGCGTTCCAGAAAGTGCGTTGCGGCTAAGTTAGCTACAACGCGTTCTGGGATACATGCTACTGCTACTCCTTTCTCTTTTCCCCCTTTTTCATTTAGTTTTCTTCACATTTTATTTTTTTCCTTTCACCTTATTCTTTTATTTCATTTTCAATTACCTTTCTATTTGCTTTCCATCTAATTTTATATCCTTTAGCAGTAGCAAGTTTAGATTAAAACGCGCTGCTACAAACAAAGTAGCGGTAGCGCGGTTCGTTATAGGTCGCTACTACTATGTGTAGCTTATCGGCTAAGCCGTGGGATTTTTAGTAGTAACGTGTTTAGAACAAGACGCGCTACTGCTAGAACTTTATCTGCAGCGCGGTTTGCACAGGAGCGCTACTGCTACTTAGCACCAGCGTGCTTTTTTGACCCTCGCTACTGCTAAAGTTCTGTGTATAAGGTTTTCCCTAGTAGTGCATCGAAGGGACCCACTGGCCCCATGTGTGGCTAGGTCAAGGGGGAGAAAGTGTGAGACAGAGAAGAAGAAGCGAGAAGGAGCCGTGACCAAGATGATAGAGAAATTTGAGGTCATGATGGTAAATAAGGAGGAGGCGGCTATCAGGCGCAATGATACGAAGGTGAAAAAGATGGTGGAGAGGTTTGACATGTTTATGGAGATGCAAAACAAGAAGATCGAGCTCGAGGAAATGAAGCTTTCTATCAAGGCCAAAGCCGAGGCACAAAAGTTGTTGTTCGTGAAGGCGGCAAAGTTTGTTCAAGAGCAAGAACCTTAGTTGTCCTCAGAGGATCATTAACAAGAAGCACGAAAATGAAGACCTAGGAAGTCCTCCTATCCATTCTCTGGAAGATTTGGGATTCTGGAAATGTTTATATCTTACGCAATTCAGACCACTCTAGCTCAACCACTACCAGCAATATTTATACAAACTTAGATCTTTAGGCTCACAGGTTTATTGAACCGACTGACAAGGTAGTTTCCAATACCTAGCGGCCCTACCTATTTTCACGCCTTGGTGTGACCTTGTAGGATTCCTTTGGTTTGCAGGATTAAAAAAATACAGGGATATGAAAAACACATAATAGTATAGGAATGCATGCGCAAAACATAGTATTAGTAAATGTAGGAATGGGTGTCTAGTTCATGAGAATTCTAATAAACATGGTCAAATCAAAGCCAAACCATATGAACATGTATAGTTAGAATATTATTTTTTGTGGGGGATAGTTAGAATGTTATTATGCTACTAAGGATATTATTCTTGTTCTCGGTGCATGGGAATTTGAAAAAGAGGTCCAAGTGGATGTTAATTTTTTTTCGCAAAAAAGTGGATGTTATAATTTCGGTGTTTTCCCTTTTTTCTGAATTTTGGTGTTTTCCCTTTGAATCAGTGGTCAAAGAATTTTTTTTTGAATTTTCACCGACGGGGGGGGGGGGGGGGGGGGAACTCCCCCACCTGAATATATTTCCCAAACCCAACACCGAGTACATTGGTACAAATGCCGGGGAGGCAGCAGAGAGGGAGGGGGGACGAACCCCCTACCCCACTATGTTACATGCAGTTTTTGTGTTCTATCCGCGCAGGGCTAGCAGCCATGCATCAACATGACCACGATCCGTAGAGCGAAACCGGCCGCGCCAGAGGATGGCGTCGTCACGGCAGGCCTTCAAAGTGGTGGCCAGGGACGGCGTTTCCCGCCTGAACACCACCGCGTTCCACCGCTTCCAGAGGTGCCAGCAACAAAGCTGCACGAACGCATGCGGCGAGGCAGCGCCAACCGCCATGGAGGCGTCGAATAGGTGTAGGCGACGCACACAGGCCCCTGAGGTGGGAAGGCGCAACGAGCGCCAGAATGAACACGCGAAGGGGCAGCCGAAGATCAAGTGATCAGGTGTCTCCAGGCTCGCCCCACACTCGGGGCATCCGGTGCCCTGCAGCTCGATGACGTGTTTCTTCAGAAGGTTGTCCCTAGTGTGGATACGGCCGAGCATCAGCAGCCAGGCGAAGAACCGTACCCGGGATGGCGTCAGCGTACTCCAGAGAAAGGCGGCATTCTCCACAACCTCACCGCCCAAGCAGAAGAGTCCATAGGGTGCGCTTGACGCCAGCCGCCCGCCCTTCTGATCACAGAGGACCAAGCTACGGTTGTCGGCCTCACCGGCGCCCTCCCCCGCGCCCCCAATGAGTGGGAGCAGGAGGAGGCGTTCCCTGGCGGCAGCAGTGGATAGCCGAGGCACGAGCACCGCGTCCAGCCCGAGGTTGCGGACGGCCCAGACCGAGACCTCCGAGCAGGTCGCATGCAAGGCCAGAGCCGGGAAAGCACACCGCAAGGGCCCGCAGGGCAGCCAATGATCTTCCCAGAAGGCCGTCATCCTGCCGTCCCTCAACGAGACGCGGGTGAGTGCGCGGTAGACGGGCATAAGCCCGCGAAGAGCGGCCCAGTGCTCGCCAGCGAGCCCCGAGCTACGTGGGTCTAGAAGAAGGCGCTCCCCCAAGGTGCCCCAAACCCAGGTCGCCCAGCGGGACAAGGGGATGGAGTGAAGTCGGTGCAGGATCTTCAGAAGGAGGGCGTCATTCTGCGTGGCGAGGTCACGGACCCCCAGGCCCCCCTCCTCCTTGCAGCGGCACACCCGCTCCCATGCAACGAGACACTGCGCACCGGAGGCACGCTCGGCCGCGTTCCAGAGGAATGAGCGGCGGAGGGAGTCCAGCGCTCGAACCACCTTGGGGGGCAGCCTGAGCGCGCCCATGGCATAGATCGGGATGGCGTCCAGCACGGCGTTGATGAGGACCAGCTGCCCCGTCGGGGAGAGGAGGCGGGCACGCCAGCCGGCCAGGTACCCGTCGACCTTGGCGATGATGAAGTGGAAATCCGCCAGGGAGAGTTTGTGGCAAGACAGCGGGAGCCCGAGGTAAGTCTGCGGGAACCCCTCCACCCGACACCCCACGGCTGCCACGATCGCGGCCAGTGTGTTCGCATCCACGTTCATCGGGACCAACGTGCTCTTCGAGTAGTTGATGACGAGGCCGATAGCCGCAGCGAAGTCGTCGAGGATAGAGCGCAGCCGGGCCACCGTTGACGCACACGCACGCATGATGATGAGCGTGTCGTCCGCATACTGTAACACAAGGGGCGGCCCCCCTCCAGCAGCGGGTGGCGCAGGAGATCGTCACGGCGGATCAACCTCTGGAGCATGTCAGCGACGAGGAGGAAGAGGTACGGGGAGATGGGATCCCCCTGCCGCAGCCCGCAGCGAAGGGGGAACCACTTCCCCGGGACGCCGTTGAGCAGGACCACGGAGCGGGAGGAGCGGAGGATCCGGTCCATCCAATCGCACCAAAGCTCAGGGAAACCCCTAGCCGGCGATCACACGCAGCTCTCCCGTTGATGCGATCGAAGGCTTTGGAGAAGTCCAGCTTGAAGACGATGGTGGGGGCGGCACGCTTGTGGCAACATTGCACCATCTCCGCAGCGTAGACGAAGTTCTCGGCAATGCTCCGCCCGGGGATGAACCCGGATTGGTCCTCGTCAATCAGGAGCCCAATCTGTCGCTGCAGCCTGGTGGTGAGCCCACGGCACAGGATCTTAATGTCGGCGTTTTGCAGGGAGATGGGTCGGAAGCCGCCCGGCGTCGGGACCCCTTCACTCTTGGGAGCAGGGCGATAAACGCTCTGTTGATCCCGTCGAGCCTCGCTGTCCCGTCGTGGACGGCGGCGAACAGACGCTCGATGTCACACCCGATCGCACCCCAGGCGGCCTGGTAGAACGCCGGCCCCAACCCGTCAGGCCCCGGCGCGCTCGAACGGTCGAGGCAGAGAGCAGCACGCCTGATCTCGTCGGAGGAGAAAGGGGCCACCAGTGCGGGCCCGTGAACGCGGGGGGCCGCAGCGAGGAGGCCCGCCACGTCGAAACGCCAGACTGGCGTCGTCGCCCGGCCCAGGAGGCTGGAGTAGAAGCCCAAAAGCGCGTCGGCCTTGGTTGCATGCCCCATGATGTGGGAGCCGTCGACGTCGAGGACGCGGATGCAGTTCCTGCGCCGGTGATGTGAGGCCTGCGTGTGGAAGAAGCGGGTTTTCATCCCTCCGCCGCGTCATGCGGCACTTCCCCGGCTGCTTCAGAGGGTCACCGCCTGAGAATGGCAGCGTCCAACGCCATGCGGGCATCCGAGCGGAGAGCAGCCTCATCTGAAGAGAGACAACGGAATTCCTCCAAGAAATCCATGAGATCAATAATAAAGGAACAGTCGTTTTGAAAGGTAGGGACATAGCTGTGTTGCTTTTTCCAAGCATTGGCCGCCGACCTGAAAGCCTTTTTTCGCGTGGCCAGCGCCCCGGCCGCGTCCCGGTCGCTAGAGCACCCAATCCAGGCAGGGAGAGTGGAAGAGAGGAAGAGAGGGTTAGTTAACCAGGCAGTCTCGAAGAAGAAGCGGGTGGAGGCTGGGATTTTTGATGCGGCCGAGACGAACAGAGGGACGTGGTCGCTGGCCGTGCGGGGGCGAGAGCAGAGAGAGGAGTCCGGGAAAAGGGCGTCCCACCCGGGGTTGAAAAAAAAAACCCTATCGAGGCGACCGAGAGTGGGGGGAGAACGTTTGTTGGTCCAGGTGAAGAGACGATCGGAGAGCGGCAACTCAAGCCACCCAAGGCCATTGATCATGGCGTTAAAGGTCGCCGCCCGGGCGGCGTCGAAACGATCGTTATTTTTCTCGCTTGGTCTCCGAATGAGGTTGAAGTCACCTAAAGCAAGCCAGGGGCGCGAGATAGAGGCGGCCACCACCTCAAGATCCTCGACCAAGGCCTGCGTGTAGGAGTGATCAGCGGGAGCGTAAACGTTCGTAAGAGCGAAAAAGAGGTCCGTGGAGACCGAGCGCAGGACCGTGGTAAGAGAGAAATTGGAGGGGGCGGAGGAGAGAAGGTCAAAAAGGCGGGGATCCTAGGCCGTCACAATCCCCCCGCGGCTCCCATCGGCATCCTTGACAGCGAAAACCGAGAGGCGCCCCGGGAGAAAAGAGGCCAGTTTGAAAGGGTCGAGGTGAGCGAGCTTCATCTCCTGAAAACAAGCGATACAAGGGTTGGTAGATTCGACGGCCGCCCGGACACGGGCACATTTGTCAGGATCGCCTAAACCTTGCAAATTCCAGGAGAGAAGGGAAAGTTTGACACAGGGGGGGCTAGCCATGGAGACACCGCGGCGGCACCCGAGCAAAAGCAGAGGAAAGGACCGATACAAGCCTCCCAAACAGGCGGGGCGAAATAACAACAACGGCGACGGTGCTCGGGGCGATACAAGCAAGCCGGGGGAGACTACACGTTGTCAGGACGTCGCACCGGGGCAGCCGTAATGGCCGCAGCAGAACGGAGCTCCGCCACCGCCTTTTTCCCGCGGGGGCGAACCACGGCCTCGACCACCTGGTTACAGATGGCTTTCCCCCGAAGCCGAGGAGAGCAGCCGAGGAGGGCCTCTTTCAGCGCCTTACGCTTCACCGCCTTCTCCTCAATGCTGACAAAGGTGGTGGGCTCGAGGAGGGCGAGATGGTGGCTGCGGCGTTGCACACCCAGCTCCAGGGAGGTCGCGGCGTCTTCGTCGTCATCAGCGTCCTCATCGCCGTCGCCGAGCTCGGAGATGACCACAGACGAGCGACTACGCCCGGAGCTAGCCGGGGAGGACGGAAGGGTGGGCGGGCTCCAGGCACAGAGGCCACTCGCACCGCCGTGCCCGGGGAGGGGTGGAGCGTTCAAGACGCGGAGGAGGGAGGCCAGCTGCCCCCCGCCGCCACCCCGTCCACGGTGCTCCGCCAGCACCGGCTCGACGCCCAGAGAGCGCTGCACAGGGCGGCCGAGGAGGGGGGCTGGTTATGGGCGAACGGAGGCGGCCCCTCGGAGAAGAAGGGGATGTACTCACCGTCTTCGCCGAACGACTCAGCCATGTCCCAGAACTTGATGGCTTCAATGGGGACGACGCGAGCCCCCCAGCGCCCGCCCCACGGCCAGACATCAGAAGGGAGATCGCACGGCCGCTCCATGAGAACGACTGTGCGAACCATAGCCAGCTCGCGCCCGGAGATGACCCGCGGGTCCACCTCCAGCAGCTTGCCGAAGCCGGAGAAGGCGGTGCGGATCCCCGCGGGGTTGAGGAACTCGACAGGGAAGGTAGAGGCGGCAATGAGGACGCAGAAACGAGCGCGTTGGGGGACACGCCCGAAATCTTCCTCCCGGTGCAGGTCAATGCGAGCTTCTTCATGGAGGAAAGGCTGACGGCGCATGGCGGCCTCGCGGTCCACCCACGAGGCGAACCGCAGGTACATGGCGCCGACCGAGGAGGGGACAACGTCGAATGAGAGATCCCCCATGTCATGCGCGAGCGCCGTCTGCACAGCGACCGTCGGGTTGATGAACGCGGACGGCGGCTCGATGGAAACGACGGCGAGGCGACGGGCAGCCTCGTAATCTCCATCGGGCATGTAGACCTCGACGAAAGCGGGACGATCAGAGTCGTTGCCGAAAGACGGGGCTCCGGAGGAGACCAGCGTCCCGGCTGTGGAGGACGAGAGCGACGAGCGGCTCGAGGAGGATTGCCCACGCGACAGCATGAGCTCCGGCGGGGGCGGGGCCGCCGGGTTCGCCATCGACGCCCCGGGGCGGCTGAGAGCCGCAACGTCATCCGGCGAGGGCACCGGAGACGCGCAGACCGCGGTGATGGAGATGTCACGCGCAGGAGACGGGGGGAGGGGGACCCGTCCGCGCCACGCCGGGAGCCGGCGCGTGGGGAAGGGGGACCCGCTGCCCGCCAAAGACCAGGGTAGGGGGTGGGAGCGTGGTGCGAAGTGTGGGGCGGGAGGCACGGGGGAGGCGGTGGGGGCGGTGGCGCGACGTGGTGGCGGGGGTGGTGGCGTAGGCACGGGGGAGGCGGGAGGGCGGATCCCCGCGGGGCGAGGGTGGGGAGGCGCCATGGGACAGGAGCGCGAGCGGGCTCTGTGGCCGGAGCGGCGGCACCGACGACAGCGCACGGAGTCCCTGCAGTTGACGACGAAATGCCGCGTGGAGAGACATCGAAAACACCCGTCGAGGGAGAGGGGCGCTACGGGCGGTGGGTGATGGCGAACTGGCGGGGCGGGGGGAGATAACAGCGCCTGGAGGAAGGAAGGACGCTGGGTAGGCGAGACAGCGACGGGCGTTGAAGGCGCGGCTTCAAAGCTCTCTTGTTCGGTGCGCGTAGACAGAGGGGGGTTCCCTCCGACAGCGACAGCAGCAGGCTGGTTTTGGGAGACAGGGGGTGGCGAGGGGACAGATCGCTCGTTGCCGAACCAACAGCTGACACGGGGGGGGGGGGAGGGTCATGGGAATGGGTAGCAGCGGAGGCAGTAGAGACCTGGGGGGAGGGCGGCGACGCCTAGCCGAAAGGCTAGGAGCGTTAACCCCCGCAGTAACTCCACGCCCCGCGGTGGGTGGGTGGTGGGTGGGCACGTTTAACGCAGAAATGGCCAGCTCGGCGTCGGCACGAGACGCGTGAAGGAGGAGCTTCACGGTGGCGCCGGCGGGGAGCCTGCCGGAGACTATAGCCAGAGCCACAGCCGTGCTGGCGACAGGGACGGAAAAGACCCAATCCCCAACCGCGGTCGCCACAAGCTTCTCAGGGGCATGGCAAAAAAAGATGGACATGAGGCACGAGACGGTCGACGCGTGGAAGGACGCGGCCGCCGATGGCGGCGTGACCCAGACGACGCCGGGCTCAAAGAGGGCGGGGAACGCGGCGGTGTCGAAGGCGACACCATGCGAGTGGGTGGAGAGGATCCCGGCATGGAAGGCCGAGCCTGGACGGGGGACAACTACGAGCGCGGGACGCGTACCTGGGGGGCGCGCGGGACGACGACGGCGTCCAGGTCGTCGGCCAACGGGCGGAGCAGGCGGTCCCGCAACGACGGTGGTGGTGGATACGGCTAAACTACACGGGGGAGCTGCGCCGGCTTAGTCGCCAGGCTCGTCGCCTGGGGCGTCGCCAGACACATCTTTAGGCTTGAGAACCACTACAGAAAATTTCATATTCCAATGTTTTTCCTTCGCACCAAAGGAAAAGGAGGTTGTAACTTGTTGTTGTTGTTGTTGTTGTTGACTTAAGTGACTCACGTGTGGACCCTCTCCCCCAATTGTTTCCTCAAAATAAACAAATAAAAGGATTTCATACATCTAAGATTCTTGCTTGAAAATCAATTCTGTTGCTGTTGAAAGTGCATGTACACTCTTATCTCTCAGTGGTGCGTGATGACACCATACCTATGTCACCAAATGCCGCCACTTGTTATTTTTTTTTCAAAAAAAAAAATGCCGCCACTATTTCTTAAGTCCGGGGATATGGTTTTTGTTCATTTCCGCTTTATACACGGGGACCATTTGCTAATCATGCTAACTTTATCAAATCTCCAAAAGAAACTGGAAGAAGTCTGGAAGCAAGAGCCGCACAGGCGTACATACAATTTTATTTTCCATAAATAAATGGCCCAGTATATAAGTACTCCCTTCGTTTCCTTTTACTCTGCATATAAAATTTGATCAAAGTCAAACTACATGATATTTGACCAAATTTATATGAAAAAATATAAACATCTATAATATTAAAACTATATAGTACGAAAATACATTTCATGGTGCATCTGATAATATTTATTTTATATTATGAATGATGATATTTTTTAATATAAAATTGGTCAAACTTTACAAAGCTTGACTTTGACCAAACCTTATATGCAGACTAAAAAAGAAACGGAGGGAGTAGAATCAACGGACGGGGACAAGCGACAACTTTTTCCTTGCCGTTACCGCGCCTCCCTTTCACATATAGCCATAGTGGGAGTAACTTCAGTAGTAACATCGAGTCCAACTCAGCAACTTTGCTTATGTGACAATGAGTTAATGAGGAGAGAGGTAATTCTGAGCTTGCTAATTCTTTGTAACATCACATGTCCCAATGCAATATGGGTCTATAACCTAATAAATGAAGCTTTGCATGTTACCACACTTATGTTACTACCCATAATGAAGGTAGTAATATAGTTTAGGGATTTGTGTATGTTACTAGTGTTTACTATGCATTGTGGCTAGTCTAAGCCCCCTCTCAGGTCCTGGAAATTCCCACTGTCAGAGACACGTACGCTCCGCGGTTGGTGGCACAGCACAGAGCACGCAGCCCCCCTGCCCAGGCCGAAAGACGGGTAGGTAGTGGACAGGTGAGGCGAAAGCGGGAGGCGGCCGAGGTGACGCCGTCGTGGGTGGGTATAAATGGCGGAGCTGCCAATCCCACCACAGTCGGCAAGGAAGGAAGGAGCCACCCCCCCTCCCTCCCCACTCCCACCCACCCAGCATCTCGGCAGTAACTCTCCTCCCTCCCACGCGGCGCGCCCGCTCGCCGCGCGCGCGAATCTCGATCGCCACTGGTCAGTGATCCATCTCCAACCCCCGGCCGCCGTCAATTCTTCTCTCCTGTTTGCTTCCGCGAGTAGGTCCGAGGTTTCTCGATCAGTGGCGTGGCGCGGCTCGTCGCAGTCCGTCTTGCTCTGCTACGCTCTGCCTGCCCTGTTCTGGGCGAGGATTTTCGGGAGGTTTTTGGTGGGTTGGGTCGCCGTCGCCGTCTTGTGCGCGCTTTTCTTCGGTTATTTCTAGATTCTCTCCGCAAACCGCGCCGGGTTTCTGTCCGTGAGATTTTCCGGCGTTGGATCTCGTGTCGTGATGCCTACCGCGGCGATGGAGATGTTCTTGTCGCTCCCAGATTTCTCTTTCTCTTTCTCTTTGAGGATCTCTCCCATTAAACGGCGAGAGTTGTGGCCAAGCTTAAGCCCGGTGTAACGGGGTTCCTTCGCTCTGGAGTACTAGTATTTAGGAACTGCACGTTTTTTCTGTTTCGGGGAATCTGTTGTCCGCCGGATGTTTCGTCGGGCCTTCTTTTTGCCGGAGAGCGGTTTGGTCTGTTGCTATGAACCAGGGAATGTTGTTTTGGTCTGTTCAAGTCCTTTCCTGTTTCAGTTCAGCTCTACTACCAGAATCCGGAGTTTTGCAAGATCAAACTCAGGATTCAAGCACGAGCTTATTTTCCTTTATAGCTGTTCAAATTGGAATTGAGTTGTGTATAGTTGTATGGCTGATTTCAGCAGTTTTAAGTTGCGATCGGTGTAATCCTTAACGGTGCATGTTAGTTTCTTATATTTAGATGAGGTCGTCAAACATTGCTATGTTGATCTTGGATGCATAACGGGTTCAGTGTTCTTGACAGTTGGACTGATAAACTGAGATCACTTTGTTGTCAGAAGAGTGAGGTAGACCGAGCATTATAAACAGTTCAGTTTAAACGGGAAATGCGATTTTGGATCTACTAGTCATGTGCACTTTCTGTTTCCAGCTTTTAAGCGCAGCAGTAGTATAAATTGGCTATTCATCGGATAAGCCAAGCAAAGCAAAACCATTCATACGTTGTGCTAGCTATTTTGTCTGATATTGAATCTTCCATTTCGATGAGTGCCATGACAATTGTTAGGCTAATTTCAGATAATCTTACCATTTAATCATATCTTATAGGTGTACTGTTGAAGGAAGGAGAGAATCATCCTATTTGTCATGGCGGGAACTGACTCCTCGGCGTCATCGAGACAAAGCAGTTTCAACTCATTAGCAAAGGACCTAGAACTTCCTTTGGAGCAAGGCTGCCTCACCATCGTTGTACTTGGGGCTTCTGGCGACCTTGCCAAGAAGAAAACCTTCCCGGCACTCTACCACCTTTTTGAGCAGGTGCTGTCAAAATAACTAGCTGTTCCTTATGCAATTTGCAAAACCTATTGTTAAAGGGAATGTACATTGAGTTGAGGCATTCCAGAAAAAGGAATAATTGGTATTCACTGAAAACAAGTATAAGTGCAAACAGCTGTAACCATTTATATTCCTGAATATGAATTAAATGTTTTAGGAGTTAATTCAGACTGGTGGAAAACTATGGTTTAAGATTACTTATTCAACAACAACCTGTATTAACATCATTTGCAAATACATAAAACGTAGTCTTTACTTGCATGCTATTTCTGCACAGTTTCTGTTATATAAACTGTACCTTTTAGGTCAGTTGATATACTGTATCTATTTACTTTAATTGCTATGTGTTACAGGGGTTCTTACAATCTGGTGAAGTGCATATAGTGGGGTATGCGAGAACAAATCTTTCTGATGATGGGTTGAGAGGGCGCATCCGTGCGTAAGTTTCTGATGGCTGGAATTAATTCTATGGTTGCCTAACATAGAATTTGTGTTTGTTGTGCAAAGAACCTCCTTGCTTTCCATAGTAAACATTATTTAGAAGAAGGCTCTTGGCTCTATTGTGTCCTCGAAAAAATGACTCCAGGTTTTTACATCACGCTGTTGCATTTAAACACTTCTAGCATCTTTTAAGCATACACGCATCTGTATCTACCGTAATTTTGCATACTAGGACGGATGTCTACCAAATTAGACTTCAATCCTGCAGTTAAGCATGGATACTGTTGATTTGCAATATGCTATATGAACTGAGATGGTGGTTTCTTGAAACTGACAAAGCATGTTCCTGTACTCACCAAACTTCAACCATCATGTTAGCATGTCTTGACGGTTTATCTTTACAAAAAATTACAGATACCTTAAAGGAGCCTCAGAGGAGCATGTTTCAGAATTCTTGCAATTGGTAAGTTGTTGTATATAACTACTCATAATTCCTTGTGCAACATGCATTTCATTGTGGTTAATATGTATTGCAGATAAAATATGTCAGTGGTTCCTATGACAGTGGAGAAGGTTTTGAAAAACTGAACAAGGAAATATCAGATTATGAGATGTCAAACAACTCAGGAAGCTCCCGTAGGCTCTTTTATTTGGCATTGCCTCCATCTGTCTACCCTTCAGTGTGCAAAATGATCCGAACATATTGCATGAATCCAAGTAAGTTTCTTTTCTATGCTTTCTCAGATGCTTTATCTTCATCAGGACCCTTTTCCTTTGCTTTATTTTATAGGGTAATAAATGCATATGTTTTTATTTAGCACTTCCAGCTGTGCAGTAGTAACGAGTACATGATCATCTGGTTTCTACCTGCTGTTCACTTCAGCTCAGAAAAAAACAGAACTACACGCTACTGTGCTAAATTGCACCGTTACTTTTGTCAATTTGATAAACATGAACGTTGTGTCTACAGCTTCTCGCGCTGGATGGACTAGAGTAATTGTTGAGAAGCCCTTTGGAAGGGACCTGGACTCCGCAGAAGAATTAAGTTCCCAACTTGGGGAGCTATTCGAGGAAGATCAACTCTACAGGATTGACCACTACTTGGGAAAAGAGTTGGTCCAAAACTTGGTAATGTTTATAAATTTAGTCAGATATTTCTGCTTTTCTAACATTGGGCTAATTCGTTTTGAAATAATAACATTTCACAGCTCGTGCTTCGTTTTGCGAACCGTTTGTTCTTACCACTTTGGAACCGTGACAATGTTGATAATATACAGGTATGCTTGTTTTACGTTGTCTTGTTAGTACTTAGGAGTTAGAAGTAGGTAATTTACAAAGTTACAATTGCTTACGCAAGAAATGCATAACCTGCAGTTACTGCACCATGTATGAATGTATTTTATGTGGGTTATTGCATAAGATTTTTCTGCTTATAATTTACTTTTATCTTTTTGAGTTGAACTGACATTTATGGCCCCCACATAAATAAAAAGTTGTGCGGCAGCTACAAAGTAGGAATTTAATAATAGCTTCAGTCTGTAACGAATCCAATATTACAGATTGTATTCAGGGAGGACTTCGGAACTGATGGGCGTGGAGGATATTTTGATCAATACGGGTAAGTAGAAACATTACATTTTATTAATAAGTTGTCTAATACAAAATTGTACCCTATGTTCCATAATATGAAATCATGCCCTTATAAGCATATTGACCTCGTAAAATATCTGGTAAGCAAGGTTTATATATTTTAGATATGTCATAGGTCCTAGATTCCTAGTTGGTCCTTGTTGATCAACATGTTCATTTTTGTATTTGAAAGTGCGAATGGTGTATTTGGCTTTATTTTAGAATTTTGTAGAGTTCAACATGGTAAATTGTTAGATTACACTTTTACAGCAACCAAAGCACTCATTAATGAATTCTAGTAAAATTCAGTCTGCTTATATCATTCTTAACTATTGGGATTTTACCTGCACATCTTCATTATTTAGCATAGAAGTACCTAACCTCCCTCTTGTTACTGCAGAATCATCCGTGATATCATTCAGAACCATTTGTTGCAGGTAAAAACTAATAAAATGCCATACGATATTATTTAGTCATTTTATCATGGGCTTTAGTATTTAGTCTTGATTTGAGACAGATAAACACTTAATGTTATATTACTTTTATCCATGTAAGGCTGCGTTTGCCATTGCGGTGGATTATGATATTCCAGCTTATCCAACTAGATTTTTACTATTTTAGTAAACTTATCTCTAGTTCCATGGCTATTTTTTGGCAGCAGATTATTAAATATTCATCACACCTTCATTGTATTTAACATTGACGGGCACAGCTTTCCTGCTGAATCATATATGGCTAACTAATAAACTATTGTAGAACTCTTTGTAGAGTACAAATGTTCTTAGGCATTGTGACAGCCAACTAATAAATTATTGCTACCTTTTGCAGGTTTTCTGTTTGGTTGCAATGGAAAAGCCTGTATCTCTTAAGCCTGAGCACATTAGAGATGAGAAAGTCAAGGTTCTTATCTCCCTCTACTCTCCACATGCTACTACTGTAGTGTAGATTTGTTAGTTACAACAAACTAGTGTAGCAGAGTACACATCTTATGTTTTTCATTCTAGTTTAGTCCTAATTAAAATCAATTTCCTTTGTTAATGTCAGGTTCTGCAATCCGTGAACCCGATAAAGGACGAAGAGGTAGTCCTTGGACAATATCAGGGCTACAAGGATGACCCTACAGTGCCAGATGACTCTAATACCCCAACGTTTGCATCTATTGTACTTAGGGTACATAATGAAAGATGGGAAGGTATGTCTTTTAACCAGCATTTCTTCTTTGACTTGATATGCCTTTGTTCTGGATCATAGAATCTTCAGTTTTGGTATTAACTCCCAAATATTCATATCCAACAGGTGTCCCTTTCATTCTTAAAGCTGGTAAAGCATTAAACTCAAGAAAAGCAGAAATTCGTGTGCAGTTCAAGGATGTTCCCGGTGACATTTTTAAATGTATGCACTCCAAAGTTAATTTTCATGGTGCAGTGAACTCTGTGCATACAACGTTACTACCTAATCGAGAGTTTTTCTCAGTACCATACTACAAAATACTAATGGAGTGGCCTTACATTATCTAGACAGACAAGGCAGTAGAAAACTAGACGCACTTTCGTAAGTAGAGTTCCACATCTTAAGCAAGAAACTACTATGTAAAGTTCCACTGACAGTACAAAATGGTCAGAAGTGGTCCATGCACAGAAAATCCATGAAGCCAGGAAAGCATGCCCTACCCTACCATGGCATGTCAGTAGGTTGGTTAGGGTGTAAGATTAAGATGAATCTTTGGTCACGTTATGTTAGTGTCTAGTTGAATGCCTCTCCTGTTATACATTTTTGCTATCAATATTAGTGTGCTCTGTTTGTTGTTCTCTTTTTATGTCCAAGTCAGAATTTGAGACTGAACTAGATTTAACATGTTGAAGGTAAGAAGCAAGGAAGAAATGAGTTTGTCATACGCCTCCAGCCATCAGAAGCCATGTACATGAAACTAACTGTAAGTTCAGCTAATTAGGAGTAACGTCTAATGCTGTTTTTCTGCAGTGAAATTTTCTGGCATGTTGAGCAGAACAGAACCCCTAATATAGTTTATTGATTTTACGTGAATTCGTGCAGGTGAAGAAACCTGGATTGGAAATGGCTACTGAACAGAGTGAACTTGATCTGTCATATGGGATGCGTTACCAAGATGTCAAAATTCCAGAGGCATATGAGCGCCTCATTTTGGATACGTACGAACCGTCCTTCCTAAATTTATGTTGCTTCTTGAAAGAGAAATTTGTTCAGTCCTAAAATCAGCAAATCATGCATACATACAGTTTTACATACCCATGTCCTTTATAATGGTAACTCGGACTGATGGGCTTACATGTTTCCACAGAATAAGAGGAGACCAGCAACACTTTGTGCGCCGAGATGAGCTGAAGGTTCGTTTCCATTCTGTCACTGACATCGTATCTGGTTGAATGGAACTCTTCTACTTCCAGTTAGAACTAACATTGTATCTGGTTGTTTCAGGCTGCCTGGCAGATCTTCACTCCCTTGTTGCACGACATCGACGCCGGCAAGCTGAAGGCTGTTTCATACAAGCCTGGCAGCCGAGGCCCCAAGGAAGCTGATGAACTGAGCGAGAAGGTTGGGTACATGCAGACCCACGGTTACATCTGGATACCACCCACCCTTGCATAGAGTGCCTCCCTCGATCCTTGTAGGTTTGTTTAGCTAGGAAGAGTGAAAGTATCACGGATAAAAATCTTACGAATTTTCGCTGTATGGCGGTTTACCTGGCGTTGTAATAACGGATCTGTTTGGCGGAGTATACCTCACCACAGTGTGAAATAAAAATGGAGTATTTCAATCATTGTTTATAAGGGCATATCCAATGCTGACCCTCAAACCGCCCCATACGTCTGGACCATGTTGTGCCATCCAACACGGGTTTGTATCAATCCGCCGAGCGGTCCGGACACACCCGAGACGAAGTTTGTGTGTGTGTGGAGGAGGGGGGGGGGGGGGGGGGCTTTGCCGGAGTCCGGACAGTACCCATGCAGGACTCCGACACCCCTGACCCACCTAAAACCGCCTGCCGGTCCCATTTTCTTCCAATCCGTCCCTTCTTCTCTTGCTTTGCATTTGCACCCACCTCTGGTCCCATTTTCTTCCAATCCGTCCCTTCTTCTCTTGCTTTGCATTTGCACCCACCTCTGGTCCCATTTTCTTCCAATCCGTCCCTTCTTCTCTTGCTTTGCATTTGCACCCACCTCCTCGGAGATGCCGTTGTACCTCCGCCTGGCACAAAGGCATTGTTGAACCTCCACAACTAGCACCGAGGCGCCCGCTCGACTTTTACGACGACGTCGTCCATCCAAGACCCGTCCGTAGGAAGGTACACTTCGCCCCCCTGTCGACGTCGTCCATGGTGGTCACCATGCTCGCTAGGTGTTAGGTGAAATTCCATTGAGCTTATTTTCGAACGCCATGTCATTTTTTAGAGTATGCAGGACTCCGACACCCTCGACCCACCTAACACCGCCTCCCGGTCCCATTTTCTTCCAATCCGTCCCTTCTTCCCTTGCTTTGCATTCGCACCCACCTCCTCGGACGACGCCGTTGTACCTCTCCGCCTGGCATAAAGGCATTGTTGAACCTCCGCAACTAGCACCGAGGCGCCCGCTCACCTTTTACGACGACGTCGTCCACCCAAGACCCGTCCGTAGGCAGGTACACTTCGCCCCCCCTGTCGACGTCGTCCATGGCAGTCACCACGCTCGGTAGGTGTTAGGTGAAATTCCATTGAGCTTATTTTCAAAAGCCATGTCATTTTTTTAGAGTATGAAGGATGGCGGGGTACTCAACCATGGAGGATGAGTTGTTGTGCGATGCGTGGTTCGCCGTATCTACGGAATTCGTAGGCAGGAGCAGAGGGGGTCTCTTCTGGTAGCGCGTTCATGATTCGTTTCACACGTGAAAGCACATTGCGCCCTATTGCACATCATCCAACAACACAGTGTGAGGTAATTGGTGTATCGATGATACGCCATTCAGACCTCCGTCGCCAAGTTTTGTGATGCGGTTGGTTGGCTGGAGGCAAGGTGGCCATTGTGCATGGTGACGGTGTCTTGGATTAGGGGGTGCACACCACGTCGGCCCACCATTCATGGGCCGGACTGAGGACCCACTGACAAATGCAGAATGGGCCACGCAAGCCATGGCCCTTGGCGTACCCAAGATGGAATCCTATGAAGACTTGGTGTACACTTCAAGGCATATTCAAACGAGCGACATGTTTATCCCTACTTGTAGCTGACATACTTGTAACCTTAGGTACCCCTGGTGCCTATATAAGCCAAGGGGCTTAGTCTGCAGAGGCAAGGATTTTAGAGGTTAGAACTCACTCATATGATCTCAAGCTAGATCATCTTGTACTTTTACCCCATCCACAATCAATACAATACAAGCAGGACATAGGGTTTTACCCCTTCGAGAGGGCCCAAACCTGGGTAAAATTGTGTCCCTCTTACTTCCTGTTACCATCATGCCAAGATCACCAATTTGGGACCCCCTACCCGAGATCCGCCAATTTTAGCACCGACATTGGTGGCCCATACAAGTCCCGTTTTGTCGTCGCAAAGGCTCGAGGGCTCATCTTAGGATCAACAACGGCATCGGTTGTGGGAAGACCTTTGTCCCCGGCCAGCTCTTCGCCTTCGGCAGCATCGTGCTGCACGCTGACTCGACTGGTCACCTCGGCTAGGTCGAGAGCCTCTCCCTAGGCCAAACCATTAGGTTGGGAATCTAGAATATGACGCAGACTCCTGTGACGAGCTTGCCTTTTTGGGTTGGGTGTCAACAAGCCTGAAGATCCCTCAAACACCACCGTCTCTACACGAGATTCAATCTCGGAGTAGGACAATGGACCAATGTGCATCTTAGATCTGGCTTTGAGCTCGGATCCGAACACCACACCGCTGGATCAGGCATCAAGCCCAACCGGCAAAAATCCTAAGGCTACGTCACGTGGCACCTCAGGCAAACTCCAGGTAAGCCCTACCTACTATCAAGAGATGTGCGAGGCCTACCTCACACTCCTGAATGAGATGTCAGATCAGATTCAGAGCCTTGGAATCTTAGACGACCAGACCTCGGTCTATGATCAAATCAGAGACAAATCCGGAGGTGCAGAAATTTTCGTCCACCCTCCACCCATCTAGTTGCTCCAGTCGAGGATTTAACCAATGTACTGGACTACGCCTCTGAGGAGGTTGTTGACATGGATGAAGATGCCGACGACATGTCCTACACTACATCACCCCTAGCCACTTCCAATACCGGCAAGTGGGTGGCTACCTCCACCTACGATGTCTACATGGTGGATACCCCTGAAAACGACGAGGGAGATAAAGAGCCCCGCAAATGCTGACGTAGAAGTCGCGGTGGTAAAGGCACGGGCAACTGGGACGCCAACAATGATGCCACCGATAATGGCACTACTCCGGATGGTGCCGAGGACCAAAACGCAGGCGATAACACCGGCGATGGAAACATTGATGGCGCCATGTCAAACGGGGACGATGATGACCCTGAGGACGACAACTACTATCCAGAGACGAGGAGGACATAAGCCTCGGACCCGATGAGTTTGACATCCCCGAGGAATCCCTTGAGGATCCTCGACTTCAGGCCTTCCACTGACTTAGTATTGCCAAGAGCATGAAGCAATAGTCCCGGAAGCTTCAGGCTGAACATGACAGGCTTAATAATAAATGGACTGAGGTCCTCAATGCCGAACAAGAAATCGAGGATAGACTCGCAAGGAATAATAAGTACTACCCGCGAAGAAGGTGCTCCGAGAGTTTGATGAGGAGGTTGACGGTAGTTTGTGATCAAAGCGTGAATGGGTCGAGAACCTTGACCGCCCTCCTTAGGGCCGAGATAGGCCAGCAGGTGGATATCCTAATTCCCCCAAAATACCTAGCTGGGAAGGATCCACTCCCGCCTTTGAAACCTTATTATATGTGAAAGAAATTGGCATCAAGACCAGTCGCCGCATCACGATCCATTTATGGGTGCAGGGAGCGCCACCTGCTGGACATGCGGGATACCTGGCTTGGTTATCCAAGAATGACAACACACGTGATTATACACATGATCAGTCCGTGATGACATCTGACCTCCGACATGCCACAACTCGGGTCCGAGGAGCTACTCACCCCATGTTCTTTACAGACGAGCTCATGCAACACCAGTTCCCAGAAGGATTTAAACCCATCAACATTGAACAATATGACAGAACTATGGACCCTGCTGTATGGATTGAGGATTTCCTCATGCATATCCACATGGCCCGAGGTGATGACCTCCATGCCGTCAAACACTTACCTTTAAAGCTCAAAGGATCGGCACATCATTTGCTCAACAGCTTGCCCCGGAACTTCATCGGCAATTGGGAGGACCTCAAAGATGCCTTTCGAGCAAAATTTCTAGGTCACTTATGTCGGACCCCTCGGATGTCGATGACCTCGGTCATATTGTCCAACAACCAGGGGAATCAACAAGAAAATTTTGGAATCGTTTCTTGACCAAGAAAAAAAATTCAAATAGTCGATTGTCTAGACGCGAAGGCGATAGCTACCTGTAACGCCCTCGATGCGGCTATATCTCCCACGTGTCGAAGCACGACTTAGAGGCATAACCGCATTGAAAGCAATGTCGCAAGTGAGGTAATCTTCACACAACCCATGTAATACATAAGGGAAAGAGATACATAGTTGGCTTACAATCGCCACTTCACACAATACATGAGTAAAGCATTACATCATACAGATACAATCAAGGTCCGACTACGGAACCAAAATAAAAGAAGACTACCCCAAATGCTACAGATCCCCGATCGTCCCAACTGGCTCCACTCATCGATCAATTGAAAACGAAACAACACAATGAACAAGATCTTCATCGGGCTCTTCCTTGAGCTCGGGTGCGTCACCTGCACGGTTTCATCGGCACCTGCAAACTGGTTTTGGAAGTATCTGTGAGTCACGGGACTCAAAGAATCTCACACCCGCGAGATCAAGACTATTTAAGCTTATAGGAAGGACAGAGTTGTGAGGTGGAGCTGCAGCAAGCGACTAGCATATGTGGGGGCTACATTCGCAAAAGAGAGCGAGAAGAGAAGCAAGGCACGGTCGAACAACTATGATCAAGAAGTGATCCTAGAACAACCTACGTCAAACATAACTCCAACACCGCGTTCACTTCCCGGACTCCGCCGAGAAGAGACCATCACGGTTACACACGCGGTTGGTGTATTTTAATTAAGGTCAACTTCGGGTTTTCTACAACCGGACATTAACAAATTCCCATCTACCTCATAAATCATGAGCACGGCTTTGAAAGATAATACCTGCAGGGTGTCCCAACTTAGCCCATGATAAGCTCTCGCGATCAACGAAGGATATTCCTTCTCCCGGAAGACCCGATCAGTCTCTAATCCCGGCTACAAGACATTTCGACAAAGAATAAAACAAGACCAGCAAAGCCGCCCGATGTGCCGACAAATCCCGATAGGAGTCGCACGCACCTCGTTCTCGTGGCACACCGGATAAGTCAAGCTACGAGTAAAACCAAGCCTCGAAGTTTCCTGTGGTGGCCCAAGAAGTTGCTCGGTTCGGACCAACACTGAGGAGCACCGGCCCGGGGGCTAAAATAAAGATGACCCTTGAGTCTGCAGAACCCAAGGGAAGGGGTATATGTGGTAGGTAGTCAAATGGTAAAACCAAGGTTGGGCCTTCTTTGGAGGAGTCTTATTCAAAGCGAACTGTCAAGGGGTCCCATAAATCACCCAACCGCGTCAGGGACGCAAAATCCGGGAACATAACACCGGTATGACGGAAACTAGGGCGGCAAGAGTGGAACAAAACACCAGGCATAAGGCCGAGCCTTCCACCCTTTACTAAGTATATAGATGCATTAATTAAATAAGAGATATTGTGATATCCCAACATGTAAACATGTTCCAACAAGGAACAACATCTCCATGTTCCAACAAGGAACAAACTTCATCTTCACCGCAACTAACAACGCTATAAGAGGGGCTGAGCAAAGCGGTAACATAGCCAAACAACGGTTTGCTAGGAAAGGATGGTTAGAGGTTTGACATGGCAATGTGGGTGGCATGATTTAGCAAGTGGTAGGCATCGTAGCATAGGCATAGCAAAAGAGCGAGCAACTAGCAAGCAAAGATAGAAGTGATTTCGAGGGTATGGTCATCTTGCCTGAAATCCCGCAAGGAAGAAGAACGAGTCCATGAAGAAGACAAACAGACGTAGTCGAAAGAATCCTCACAACTCCGGAACGAAACCGAAGCTAAGCGAGCAGCAAACCGGAAAGAAGCAAACAACATAGTAAACACACAATCATAAACATGTCATGATGCACAAACAAGTATGATGCATGTCCGGTTTAAATAGCATGGCATGGCAATATGCACAAACAAAACTACAAGTTAAATGGAGCCCAATATGCAACGAGTTGCATATTGACGAAACACCACATCAATTATTTAGTTCTCTCTCGGTTATGTACCCAACAATATTAAATATTGGTTAACATGGCAAGTGGTGAAGCATAACAAAACTATACCATCTAAACAATTTAAATGGGGCCGGATATAAAAACAACAAATCCGGTAAATCCCCATATGCATTTAGCAAATTAATGGAAACAACAAATATAAACATTTAAATGTTGTTATCATGATGCGGATGACATATACAAGTTTTATGCAATTTTTTATGAAAATGTTGACATGAGCATGTTATGAAGCATTTGTCGTCATGGCGGAAGGAAAAACGGTGCCACGGCGGTGAAACGGAATTGGTGCCACGGCAACATTCTGGTCTCGATAACTCATGGAGGTACCGGTGCAAAAGGAAGTGTGACGAGCGAGTTGAGCAAGATGGTGGGGTGTTCCCGGTTACCGGGTTCCCACGAGACGATGGCATGGCAACGAGGAGGAACAAGCGAGCGACAATTTCGGACACGGTGCAAACGGGCATCTCATACAACATATGCATTCGTTCACGGCGGTCGTCTCAGCGGTTATACCTTCGAAGCGTTCAAACGGGACGGTGCAATGTAGAGGAAGTAGTTGTTCTCGTGACGGTAGGGGAAGTAGGGGTACACGTTCGTTTTCAAGAGGTACTTGACGGGTCCGAATCCTTCGGGTTGTCGTGGTACTTGCGATCTCGGCGATGGTAGTCGTACACGTTCGGAGAGGAACTTGGCGAATCTGCGTAGTCATACACGTTCAAGAAGAAACTTATGCGGCGTCGTGGAACTTGGTGCATCCAAAGGGTACTTGACGGATCCGAGGTCTCCGACCGTAGTGGTACTTGCTGTTACATGTAGTCGAACTTGAGGTGCTCCCGGCGCCGGACTTGTGGCGTTGGGATGTAACCATGGCGAGGTTCAAGAGCTACCCCACGTCCATGACGAAAAACGAAGCTTCGGGCAGGGAGTCGAAGGCCAACGAGGGACGAAGTGGACGCCGCTGTTGCATGCCAGAGGCGAAGCAAGGGCGCGGTTCGTGCAAAACAGAGGCATCAACGGTGAGGCTTGGGGCTGGCGAAGATCCGGCGGGACGGGTTCTCTCGCGAGGTGGCGATGGACTTGGGTTGCAGGAGCGTCGAGGCTTGAGCGATGAGTTGCCGCTGCTCGATGCAGCCAGGGGGACGCAGAGGATGCCGGGAAGACAGGAGGAGAGCCCGGTGCAGAGGTCGTTGGAGCTTGGCGCGGATCCGGATGGCGAGGCCAAGCAAGCTTGGCGCTGGGCGCCGGGGCCGCTGGAGTTGGCCGAGCTCGGGGACGACTTCAGGCAGCGGGATGACGCGAGGCGGGGCGCCGAGCAGGAAACCATGGGAGGCCGAGGCCAGCGGAGGTGCGGAGGCGGCGTGGCCATGGACGACGGGCGAGGAGGGTTGAGGGCGGCGGCGCCAGGCGCAGAGGCTACGGGAGAAGGGCGACGAGGGGAACACGAGCGAGGCGCGAGGAGGAGCTGCAGAGAGCGGCTGGAGATGGTGGTGGAGGCGAGATCCAGCGCTGGGTTTCTGCCTCCCGGCCGGGAATCGAGGGGGCGACCGGCGACGAGAGGGTGGCGACTTGACGCGCTATGGCAGGAGGCGAGCGAGGAGGAGGAGGCGAAGGGATCGGGCGAGGCGCTCCTCTCGTGCGTGGTGACGGCGCGAGGGAGGAGACGAGGGAGAATGGGGGATCGGGCTAGGGTTTACGAGGGGGTTAGGTGGGCCTTGGCCTTGGGCCGGCGCGGGAGGTTGGGAGGCCCAGGAGACATGGCTGGTCTCTCTCTCCCTCATATTCTTTAGCGTAAAAGAATTATAGAGAGACAAAAAGAAAGAGGGTTAGGGAAAGAACTTGGGAGCGAGGACAATTTTTACGGACTCATAAAAATGCGCTTGTTCCAAGAAAAATAGAAAGGCCATGATTGCAAGCTTAAATTCAAACTCATTTGAATATAATTCGAATGATTTGAATAGGAAGTGAGGTTTGGGAAGGTCCAAAAATGTTGAGGATTTCGGTGGGGCTCCGGAAAATGACGAAATAATTTATGGGCAAGGTTGGAGACCAAGAAGTGAGATAACAAAGGCATAGAGAATTATTTGCAAGTGGGTTATGGGTGATTCCGAATTAGTGGAATATTTAATAATATCTCCCTAAATATCGGGAGGGTATGTTATAAAGAGAAGTCACCCTTCCCTCGATTTAAATGGACTGAAGATCCATGCAATTTATTTGGAAGAGTTTTTAAAACGGGTTGCATAATGACATGATGCAATGCACAAGAACCAATGAATGCAAAGAACCAAACAAAACACATGACGAAACCCGGAAACCCTGGAAGGCAACTGAAGCTCCGGTCTTGGGGCGTCACAACACTCCACCACTACGAGAGGATCTCGTCCCGAGATCTAGGATGGCACCGGAGGGAAAACGGGGGAGGAATAGGTAAAACAAAGTTGCTTCTTTGACAAACGAGTGAAACCAAAGAACCTTGAGAGAATGAACAATTTCGAGAAAAGAATACAACGAAGATGAACGAAATTGTAAACACTGCGTTAGCAGAGAAGAACAAAGAACGTGATGAGAACCAAGAGCTTAGGGGACAAGATAGATTTTGAAGCCACTCCGGTTAAAACAAGATAGAGAAGGAGTAATAATGATATAATTTGGACATCACTCCGCCTGAAAATGGAAGGAATTAGAATCATGAACTATAGAAGATGGGATGATACTTGATGAAATCAACAACACACTGCCTCCGGAACTATTGAAAGAATGGCACAAGGGGTAAGAAAGATTTCAGACAACACTCCGGTTGAGAAGGGGGGCAAAACTTGATAAGATGAGAGAGCTCGAATGAAAACACGACACTCCGGTTAAATGGATAATGCAAGAAAAAGAACATGATCTTGACAAAACGAGACGATGGGTCAAGAGAGCAACATCACAATGCCTTCGAAACGAAAGAATAGAATCTAGATTGTTGGGATAAAGGGACGGAGAAGAAAATGACAACTTCTACCACAAATGAATTTGAATGAAGCATCCTTACGAGGAAGGCTAGAACGGAGTTGTTGGATTATCAACAACGAAAGGAACAAGCTTGTAGTGGGCTTATGGAACACATCTCAAAATTATGAGGTGACAACTCGCCACTAACGGAAACAGTTGATTGGATTAAGATCAACAAGAAGATGAAAACTTCTTTCACCAAGAGAATAGGAGAAAACTTGGATCATTGATAAGCACCATAATAGCAAATTCCCTTAGGGGAAGCTTTAGGTGAAATATAACCCAAGATAACTCCAATGAAGAGATTGATGGATTTAAAATACCTCATTCTTGACAACATGTGAATCATGAAGCATGAAGGAAAATTGTCAAGAATGACATAACACCATCTCAAGAGATAAGGTAGAAAGAATTGCACTTTGTAATGCAAGATGAAGAATGCTTGAACTCCTCAAAGAAAAACATGTGTTGAACACCATGTTTATTTTGAGTATAGCTTGGCGGATCTTAACTTCGAGAAAATGTTGAAGAACAATTGAAGAATGAAAAGAATCCTTGACAAACCATCATGTAGAGCCTCCATGAAGAACTCCGGTAAGAAAAGGATGATAAAAGAAAGAGAAGTTGATAACACAAGGTGAAGCCTTGCAGTGATAAGAAGAAGCTTTGAAATGATATAACCGAGAAAACTTTGAACTCCGGAAAGAAAAGATGAAGCATCTCGGACCGAGAATGTGATATGATGAACAAACTCTGGAAAGAAGAGATGAACAACTTAGAACTGAGAAATCGATACCATTAGGAACTCCGGAAGAATGAATCAATCACTTGGATGAAACAAGAACAAGAATTATGTTATGCGTATCCTTCACCAATTTAAATTGATGACAAGCAACGGATTAGGCATACTACTTATTCTCGTTGAAAAAGGATTGAAGAGAGATATTGCTCAACTTGGGAAGGTCTTCAACGATCCGCCGGTAGTATTGGAAAGAACGAATGAATCTATATGATAACGAAGGAAGAGAACTCTTGAATGAACCACTGTAAGAATTAAAAATGAAAGTAGCAAAGGCACAATTCACCGGGAAGAATTGGAAAATGAACGAAGATACTTGAGAGGATTTAGATACAAATGAACGCAGAGATCCCGAGCTGATTAGATAATACTTGAACGATGCACTGGTAAGATTTGGGGAACAAGAGCTGAAAGCTGGAATGAATAATTCTGAGATGATGGGCTCAGAAGAATCAAACTGAAAAGACTCCTGAAATGCTCCGGGTGGGTGAAAAGAATTCTCACAATCGAAAACAATTATGAGAGGATGGCATCAAACTTGAACTACACATCTTTGGAAGAACGGTTAAGGATTAGGAGGAACTCTTCTTCAGTCTTCAAATCCGAGAATGACGACGAGAAACACCACCATGAATTGTTGAGATACTCCGGGATGAAAATTAGAAAGGTTGAGCTAACAATGAAAATAGTTTGAAAGATCTTGGAGAAAAGTATTTGACTGATGATAAATCATTCTTGCGTCAAACTTTGCAATGAATTTGGGAATAGCGCCGGGAAAATTAGAAGAGTCAGGTAAGATCCTGGAAAAAGACCTGTGGGTTAGGGCCCACTCAAAAGAACCACCGTTGAACAATTGTTTGAAAAGAGAGATTGCACAGGTTGAATTAAATGGCTCAAAAGGGATAACAACTTCGAGAAATCTTGCACGGATTAGGAATGAAAACACGAATCTTCTGAGATAATCTTTAGCACTCCAGATAACAAATGAATAACAAGTGAAAAATTAAGAGGTGCACCGGCATGAGAAAACATTTAAAACAAGGAAAGGAATGTAACCAACACCGAAAGCTTGATTTGAATCCACCGGAGAAGAAAAGAATGAAGAATGATAAACTTGAAGCTCCATTAGTATCTTCCTGAGAATCACTGGATAAGAACATTGACGGACAAGAATGGAGAGACTTCACACAAATAAAATGATACAAGATTGAGAAATCTGAGTCCTTTAAGAAAAAGGGTGGGAGGGCGGGAAAACAAAGGCAACTTGGGTCGGATGAAACGAACACCGTTGAGAAAAAGCTTAGAATTGATCTTGCGAATGTTGGAATGATCGGATTTACTTGGAGAGAAGCACACGATTGGAAAGGATTGAAAAGACGACCTTGATGAACAAGAAGGATTAGTATTCACATAGAAATATGAGAACACCATTTAGGAAAGGTATGGAATCAACACTTGGCATTGAAGCAACTCGAATACCACAAAACGGAACAAAAACAAAGGATTTGGCTTGCAGAATAAGCCGGAAACAAACATATGATAGATCCCATATCGTATCATGTGTCTCATTGGAAAGATATCCCACGAGATACTTGAATTCCCACTTATAAACTCCCGAAACTTTCTGGTTATGCAATCGGTGTTGGGGATCTGGGACACAAAATATATCACCCAAACTAACAATACCTAGATCCAAATTTGTATCCATCCTTCAACACATAACCAAGAAACCTTCGGAAATCGTTTACCTCGACCTTCGAAAAGCATCCATTATACGAGTCATGGCAATACTCCCGAACTCGCCCCAGTACTGGGTTATCGAGGTTATCTCACCAACAACTGCATAAAAGAGATTTTCGATGTCGGCAAAGCTCAGGTATTCCAGAATCGCAACGATAAAATAGTGACGACAACACCTCGGAGCTCAACTCCCCGGACACCGCCACAACCCCTAAATGTCGGGAGGCACCAAGAACAATGTTCTCGCCACAAAACCATCGTAACGATTCCAAGATACCCGCGTGATCCTAAAAAAAAAATTCGTGAAATTTGAGAAGAGAAAGAGTCAAAACTCTACGTCGGGATGCCTCACCAGTAGCGACAGAAGGGACTGCGGAGTAAAAAGAATCCTACTCCGATATATAAAATCCTAACACTCAAAACATTTTTTCTAGACTCAACAAAGTCAGCGATTCAATCAGCGGGGGCTCCTAAGTCGGGGTGGCTCGATTACCAACTTGTAACGCCCTCGATGCGGCTATATCTCCCACGTGTCGAAGCACGACTTAGAGGCATAACCGCATTGAAAGCAATGTCGCAAGTGAGGTAATCTTCACACAACCCATGTAATACATAAGGAAAGAGATACATAGTTGGCTTACAATCGCCACTTCACACAATACATGAGTAAAGCATTACATCATACAGATACAATCAAGGTCCGACTATGGAACCAAAATAAAAGAAGACTACCCCAAATGCTACACAGATCCCCGATCGTCCCAACTAGGCTCCACTACTGATCAATTGAAAACGAAACAACACAATGAACAAGATCTTCATCGGGCTCTTCCTTGAGCTCGGTAAGGCCACCGCACGGTTTCATCGGCACACCTGCAAACTGGTTTTGGAAGTATCTGTGAGTCACGGGGACTCAGCAATCTCACACCCGCGAGATCAAGACTATTTAAGCTTATAGGAAGGACAGAGTTGTGAGGTGGAGCTGCAGCAAGCGACTAGCATATGTGGGGGCTACATTCGCAAAAGAGAGCGAGAAGAGAAGCAAGGCACGGTCGAACAACTATGATCAAGAAGTGATCCTAGAACAACCTACGCCAAACATAACTCCAACACTGCGTTCACTTCCCGGACTCACGAGAAGAGACCATCACGATTACACACGCCGGTTGGTGTATTTTAATTAAGGTCAACTTCGGGTTTTCTACAACCGACATTAACAAATTCCCATCTACCTCATAACCTTGGGCACGGCTTTGAAAGATAATACCCTGCAGGGTGTCCCAACTTAGCCCATGATAAGCTCTCGCGATCAACGAAGGATATTCCTTCTCCCGGAAGACCCGATCGGTCTCGGAATCCCGGCTACAAGACATTTCGACAGCAATAAAACAAGACCAGCAAAGCCGCCCGATGTGCCGACAAATCCCGATAGGAGTCGCACATACCTCGTTCTCAGGGCACACCGGATAAGTCAAGCTACGAGTAAAACCAAGCCTCGAGTTTCCCCGTGGTGGCCCAAGAAGTTGCTCGGTTCGGACCAACACTTTGAGGAGCACCGGCGGGGGCTAAAATAAAGATGACCCTTGAGTCTGCAGAACCCAAGGGAAGGGGTATATGTGGTAGGTAGTCAAATGGTAAAACCAAGGTTGGGCCTTCTTTGGAGGAGTCTTATTCAAAGCGAACTGTCAAGGGGTCCCATAAATCACCCAACCGCGTGGACGCAAAATCCGGGAACATAACACCGGTATGACGGAAACTAGGCGGCAAGAGTGGAACAAAACACCAGGCATAAGGCCGAGCCTTCCACCCTTTACTAAGTATATAGATGCATTAATTAAATAAGAGATATTGTGATATCCCAACATGTAAACATGTTCCAACAAGGAACAACATCTCCATGTTCCAACAAGGAACAAACTTCATCTTCACCGCAACTAACAACGCTATAAGAGGGGTGAGCAAAGCGGTAACATAGCCAAACAACGGTTTGCTAGGAAAGGATGGTTAGAGGTTTGACATGGCAATGTGGGTGGCATGATTTAGCAAGTGGTAGGCATCGTAGCATAGGCATAGCAAAAGAGCGAGCAACTAGCAAGCAAAGATAGAAGTGATTTAGGGTATGGTCATCTTGCCTGAAATCCCGCAAGGAAGAAGAACGAGTCCATGAAGAAGACAAACGGACGTAGTCGAACGAATCCTCACAACTCCGGAACGAAACCGAAGCTAAGCGAGCAGCAAACCGGAAAGAAGCAAACAACATAGTAAACATACAATCATAAACATGTCATGATGCACAAACAAGTATGATGCATGTCCGGTTTAAATAGCATGGCATGGCAATATGCACAAACAAAACTACAAGTTAAATGGAGCCCAATATGCAACGAGTTGCATATTGACGAAACACCACATCAATTATTTAGTTCTCTCTCGGTTATGTACCCAACAATATTAAATATTGGTTAACATGGCAAGTGGTGAAGCATAACAAAACTATACCATCTAAATAATTTAAATGGGGCCGGATATAAAAACAACAAATCCGGTAAATCTCCATATGCATTTAGCAAATTAATGGAAACAACAAATATAAACATTTAAATGTTGTTATCATGATGCGGATGACATATACAAGTTTTATGCAATTTTTTATGAAAATGTTGACATGAGCATGTTATGAAGCATTTGTCATCATGGCGGAAGGAAAAACGGTGCCACGGCGGTGAAACGGAATTGGTGCCACGGCAATATTCCGGTCTCGATAACTCATGGAGGTACCGGTGCAAAAGGAAGTGTGACGAGCGAGTTGAGCAAGATGGTGGGGTGTTCCCGGTTACCGGGTTCCCACGAGACGATGGCATGGCAACGAGGAGGAACAAGCGGCGACAATTTCGGACCACGGTGCAAACGGGCATCTCATACAACATATGCATTCGCTCACGGCGGTCGTCTCAGCGGTTATACCTTGAGCGTTCAAACGGGACGGTGCAATGTAGAGGAAGTAGTTGTTCTCGTGACGGTAGGGGAAGTAGGGGTACACGTTCGTTTTCGAAGAGGTACTTGACGGGTCCGAATCCCTTCGGGGTTGTCGTGGTACTTGCGATCTCGGCGATGGTAGTCGTACACGTTCGGAGAGGAACTTGGCGAATCTGCGTAGTCATACACGTTCAAGAAGAAACTTATGCGGCGTCGTGGAACTTGGTGCATCCAAAGGGTACTTGACGGATCCGAGGTCTCCGACCGTAGTGGTACTTGCTGTTACATGTAGTCGAACTTGAGGTGCTCCTGGCGTCGGACTTGTGGCGTTGGACAGAACCATGGCGAGGTTCAGCAGCTACCCCACGTCCATGACGAAAAACGAAGCTCGGGCAGGGAGTCGAAGGCCAACGAGGGACGAAGTGGACGCTGCTGTTGCATGCCAGGAGGCGAAGCAAGGGCGCGGTTCAGGCAAAACAGAGGCATCAACGGTGAGGCTTGGGGCTGGCGACGAAGATCCGGGCGGGGACGGGGTTCTCTGGCGAGGTGGCGATGGACTTGGGTTGCAGGAGCGTCGAGGCTTGAGCGATGAGTTGCTGCTGCTCGATGCAGCCAGGGGACGCAGAGGACGCCGGGAAGACATGGAGGAGAGCCCGGGTGCAGAGGTCGTTGGAGCTTGGCGCGGATCCGGATGGTGAGGCTAGCAAGCTTGGCGCGGGCGCCGGGGCCGCCGGAGTTGGCCGAGCTCGGGGACGACTCGGGCAGCGGGATGACGCGAGGCAGGGGGCGCCGGAGCAGGGCAACCGCGGGAGGCCGAGGCCGGCGGAGGTGCGGAGGCGGCGTGGCCATGGACGACGGCGAGGAGGGTTGAGGGCGGCGGCGCTCGCGCGCAGAGGCGACGGGGAGAAGGGCGACGAGGGGAACACGAGCGAGGCGCGAGGAGGAGCTGCAGAGGAGCGGCTGGAGATGGTGGTGGAGGCGAGATCCAGGCACGGGGTTCCGTTCCCGGCGCCGGAATGGAGGGGGGCGCACCGGCGACGAGAGGGCGGCGGCTTGACGCGGCTATGGCAGGGAGGCGAGCGAGGAGGAGGCAGAAGGGATCGGGCGAGGCGCTCCTCTCGTGCGTGGTGACGGCGCGAGGGAGGAGACGAGGGAGAATGGGGGATCGGGCTAGGGTTTACGAGGGGGTTAGGTGGGCCTTGGCCTTGGGCCGGCGCGGGAGGTTGGGAGGCCCAGGAGGCATGGCTGGTCTCTCTCTCCCTCATATTCTTTAGCAGAAAAGAATTATAGAGAGACAAAAAGAAAGAGAGGGTTAGGGAAAGAACTTGGGAACGAGGACAATTTTTCTGGACTCATAAAAATGCGCTTGTTCCAAGAAAAATAGAAAGGCCATGATTGCAAGCTTAAATTCAAACTCATTTGAATATAATTCGAATGATTTGAATAGGAAGTGAGGTTTGGGAAGGTCCAAAAATGTTGAGGATTTCGTGGGGCTCAGGAAAATGACGAAATAATTTATGAGCAAGGTTGGAGACCAAGAAGTGAGATAACAAAGGCATAGAGAATTATTTGCAAGTGGGTTATGGGTGATTCCGAATTAGTGGAATATTTAATAATATCTCCCTAAATATCGGGAGGGTATGTTATAAAGAGAAGTCACCCTTCCCTCGATTTAAATGGACCGAAGATCCATGCAATTTATTTGGAAGAGTTTTTAAAACAGGTTGCATAATGACATGATGCAATGCACAAGAACCAATGAATGCAAAGAACCAAACAAAACACACGACGAAACCCGGAAACCTGGAAGGCAACTGAAGCTCCGGTCTTGGGGCGTCACACTACCTTTAAGCATAGTATCCACAATGAATGGCTCGCTAGAGAGCTCGGACAGGAAAAGCCTTGTTCAATGGCAGCACTCACACATTTGATGACTCGATTTTGCGCATGTGAGGATAGTTGGCTGGCTCATAGAAGCAAGCATAATGGGGATCCAGGCACCTCCGAGGTACGCGTTGGAAACAGAAAACCTCAGCGCAACAAGAACAACAAGCGCCACAATAGAGGAAATAGAAGCGACGCCGAGAAGGCGACAATCAATGCCAGATTCAGCAACCAGCACAATGGTAAGAAAGAGGAAACCCTTTCAAGGGAATAGAGACAACCCCTCAACATTGGATAAAATACTGGAAAATCCATGCGCTATCCATGGTACTCCAGATAAGCCTCCTACTCACTCTACTTGAACTGCTGGGTGATCAAGCAAGTCAGCAAGATAGCGGCTGAAAATTAGGGCAAGAGTCAACCCTGTAACGAGGACGGTGACTAGCCCGGTCCGAGCAATGGCCAGAAACAGTTCCCTCCTGAAGTCAAGGACGTGAACATGATATATGCAACTCACGTCACCAAGAAGGAGAGGAAATTGGCGCTTTGAGAAGTTTATGTCGTAGAGCCAGCATCGCCCACGTATAATCCATGGTCGGAAATTCCGATCATCTTCGACCGAAGAGACCATCTGACGAGCATCCATCATGAAGGCACAGCGACGCTGGCTCGATCCCATAGTGGACGGTTTTCACGTGACCCGAGTCCTTATGGACACATGAAGCAGCCTCAACTTGATATATGCCAACACTGTCAAGTTGATGCATATCGATCCGACAAACACCAAGCCCTGTAGTAGAACATTCAAGGGTATCATAATAGGAGTCGTGGCACATTGTTCGGGAAGCATGACCCTAGAAGTAGTCTTTGGCACACCTAAGAACTTCTGAAGCGAAGAGTTGATCCTCGACATAGTACCCTTTCGAAGTGATTATCATGCACTCCTCGGCTGAACTGCTTTCACTCGCTTCAATGCCATACCACACTATGCTTATGTAAACCTTAAGATGCCGGGGCCGAATGGCGTCATCATAGTCAATGGCAACTCAGAATGCTCCCTCCGAATAGAGGAGTAGACCATAAACTTCGCGACCGAGGTACAAGCCGCCGAGGACGCATCAAGGGCCTGATGACCCACAATTATAGGGGATCTATTGTAGTCCTCCCGATAAGTAAGAGTGTCGAACCCAACGAGGAGCAGAAGGAAATGATAAGCGGTTTTCAGCAAGGTATTCTCTGCAAGTACTGAAATAAGTGGCAACAGATAGTTTTGTGATAGGATAATTTGTAACGAGCAACAAGTAACAAAAGTAAATAAAGTGCAGCAAGGTGGCCCAATCCTTTTGTAGCAAAGGACAAGCCCGACAAACTCTTATAATAGGAAAAGCGCTCGAGGACACTTGGGAATATCGTCAAGCTAGTTTTCATCACGTTCATATGATTCGCGTTCGGTACTTTGATAATTTGATATGTGGGTGGACCGGTGCTTGGGTGCTGTTCTTACTTGAACAAACATCCCACTTATGATTAACCTCTATTGCAAGCATCTGCAACTACAAAAAAAAGTATTAAGGTAAACCTAAACATAGCATGAAACATATGGATCCAAATCAGCCCCTTACGAAGCAACTTATAAACTAGGGTTTAAGCTTCTGTCACTCTAGCAACCCATCATCTACTTATTACTTCCCAATGCCTTCCTCTAGGCCCAAATAATGGTGAAGTGTTATGTAGTCGACGTTCACATAACACCACTAGAGGATAGACAACATACATCTCATCAAAATATCGAGCGAATACCAAATTCACATGATTACTAATAGCAAGACTTCTCCCATGTCCTCGTGAACAAACGTAACTACTCACAAAGCATATTCATGTTCATAATCGGAGGGTATTAATATGCATATAGGATCTGAACATATGATCTTCCACCAAATAAACCAACTAGCATCAACTACAAGGAGTAATCAACACTACTAGCAACCCACTAGTACCAATCCCGGACTTGGAGACAAGAATTAGATACAAGAGATGAACTAGGGTTTTGAGAGGAGATGGTGCTGGTGAAGATGTTTATGGAGATTGCCCTCTCCCGATGAGAGGAGCGTTGGTGATGACGATGGCGATGATGTCCCCCTGTCCGATGGTGATGAGAACAGCTCTGCCGGAGCCCTAGATTGGTTCCTCCAAGGTTCCGCCTCGTGGCGGTGGGGTTTCGTCCTGAAAGGTTGCTTCTGATTTTTTCCTCGACGAAAGACCTCATATAGCAGAAGATGGCCATCGGAGAGCCAACAGGGGGCCCACGAGGTAGGGGCGCCCCCACCCTCGTGGACAGTGGGCCCCTCTCGTGAACTTCTTCCATTTGGATATTTTTATTATTTCCCAAAATGACTTTCGTGGAGTTTCGTGACTTTGGAGTTGTGCGAGAATAGGTCTCTAATATTTGCTCCTTTTCCATTTCGAATTCCATTGCCGGATTCTCCTCCTTATGTAAACCTTGTAAAATAAGAGAGAATAGGCATAAGTATTGTGACATAACGTATAATAACAGCCAATAATGCAATAAATATTGATATAAAAGCATGATGCAAAATGGACGTATCAACTCCCCCAAGCTTAGACCTCGCTTGTCCTCAAGTGAAAGCCGATAATGATAAATATGTCCCCATGTTTAGAGGCAGAGGCGTCGATAAAAATAAAATACTGGACATGAAGGCATCATGATTATTCTCATAACAATACATATATAGATATTTTCATATGATTTCTTATGTTCAAGTAATAATCCATTCACAATGCGTATCACGAATCATAAACTTTATTGAAAACCAACAAATTATAATCTCAGTCATTGAAGCAATTGCAATTTATCATAACATCAGAAAGAGTCTATGTCAGAGCTTAATAGCAAGTCCACATACTCAACTATCATTTAGTCTTTCATAACTGCTAACACTCATGGGATACTTGTGTTTACGGAGTTTTAATCGGACACAGAGAAAGATAGGGGCTTATAGTTTCGCTTCCCAACCTTTTACCTCAAGGGTAATGTCAACAATAATAACTCATGCCCCCTACATCCAATTAGATATATCAATCAATATCTTTCCAACACACTGTGCTTGCCAAAGGATAAAATGTAAAAAGGAAAGGTGAAGATCACCATGACTCTTGCATAAGGTAGAGGATAATAATAAAAGATAGGCCCTTCGCAGAGGGAAGCAGAGGTTGCCATGCGCTTTTATGGTTGGATGCACAAAATCTTAATGCGAAAGAACGTCACTTTATATTGCCACTTGTGATATGAACCTTTATTATGCAGTCCGTTGCTTTTATTTCTTCCACATCACAAGATCGTATAAAGCTTATTTCTCCCACACCAATCAATCATACATATTTAGAGAGCAATTTTTATTGCTTTGCACCGATGACAACTTACTTGAAGGATCTTACTCGATCCATAGGTAGATATGGTGGACTCTCATGGCAAAACTGGTTTAAGGGTTTTTGGAAGCACAAGTAGTATCTCTACTTGGTCTTTGAGAATTTAGCTATACGAGGGGGAAAGGCAAGCTCAACATGTTGGGCGATCCATGACAATATACTTTATCTCAGATATAAGAGAACATAACCCATTATGTTGTCTTCCTTGTCCAACGTCAACTCTTTAGCATGTCATATTTTAATGAGTGCTCACAATCATAAAATATGTCAATAATAGTATATCTATATGTGAAACCTCTCTTTCCTTATTACTTCCTATTAATTGCAACAATGACCAAAACTATGTTTGCCAACTCCCAACAACTTTCAATCATCATACCCTTTCTATGGGAAGTCATTACTCTCAGTAAGATCAATATGAACTCTTTGTTTCTTTTTATTCTTTTTCTCTTTTCTTTTATTCACTCAAGATCATGGCAAAATAATCAAGCCCTTGACTCAACACTAACCTTATTATATAACTCACGGACTCGATTACATAGAGAGATCATAAAGCAAAAACTCAAAACTAGATCATGCCATAAACTTTATTCTACTAGATCAAGATACTACTAATAGGATCGAACTAAGAAAAACGGTAAAGATAGGAGATGTGGTTGTGATACGATGCAGGCACCTCCCCAAGCTTGGCAGTTGCCAAGGGGAGTGCCCATACCCATGTGATTATGTCTCCTTTGTTGTCAGTGAAGAAGGTGGAGGTGATGGATAGTCGCACATCGAGCGTAAGAGGTCCTCCAACTTGCGAATAATGCCCTTGAGTGCAACGATATGCTCCTTCAATAAAACATTTTCACTTGTGAGATACTAACTCAATCATCTTGAAAGCTTCGATCTCAGTTGGGGTAAGAAGATTGTGATCAAATTGAAGGATGTCTTCTGCTGCCGGAGCTTGATACTCCGTAGCCTTCTTGATCCCTTCATCCTTGTTGATCTCCATGGGTTCTTCCCTCTTCAGCTCTATCTTCATTAGCCAAGCATCGTTGTCACCATTGTTAGAGGAGGGGGACGACATGATGCCTGGCCTTGACAACCCTTACAGAAAACAGCTCGAAACAAGAACAGAGGATATTTGCGTGATACGGGAGTCAAAACCTCCGGGAGAATATATAATGAACTTTTACCGACCAAAATACATATCGTACAAGAAAACGTAGTCCGGAAGGCACACGAGGTGCCCATGAGGTAGGGGCGCGCCCTCCACCCTCATGGGGCCCTCGTGTCCTTCCCGGACTACTACTTATTTTTCTATTTTTCTAAATAATCCAAAACAGAGAAATATTGCCTTAAAAACTGTTTTGGAGTCAGTTTACTTACCGTACCACATACCTATTCCTTTTCGGACTCTGAAACATTCTGGAAAGTGTCTCTTATGTATTCCTCTGGGGTTACGGTTTCAATAACATTGGTTTCAACATTTATAGGATTACCTGAGATATAGTGTTTGATTCTTTGACCGTTTACCACCTTCGGATTTGTGCCTTCGAAGTTGTTGACTTTTATGGCACCGGAGCGATAGACCTCCTCGATAACGTAAGGGCCTTCCCATTTAGAGAGAAGTTTTCCTGCAAAAAATCTTAAACGAGAGTTGTATAGCAATACATAATCACCTACATTAAACTCACGCTTTTGTATCCTTTTGTCATGCCATCTTTTAACTTTTTCTTTAAACAACTTGGCATTTTCATAAGCTTGGGTTCTCCATTCATCAAGTGAGCTAATATCAAATAACCTCTTCTCTCCGGCAAGTTTGAAATCATAATTGAGCTCTTTAATAGCCGAATAAGCCTTATGCTCTAGTTTGAGAGGTAAGTGACATGCTTTTCCATAAACCATTTTATACGGAGACACACCCATAGGATTTTTATATGCAGTTCTATAGGCCCATAATGCATCATCAAGTTTCTTGGACCAGTTCTTTCTAGACCTATTGACAGTCTTTTGCAAAATTAATTTGAGTTCTCTATTACTCAATTCTACTTGACCACTAGACTGTGGGTGATAAGGGGATGCAATTCTATGATTAACATCATACTTAGCAAGCATTTTACGGAAAGCACCATGAATAAAGTGTGAACCACCATCAGTCATTAAATATCTAGGGACTTCAAACCTTGGAAAAATAAATTCTTTAAGCATTTTAATAGAAGTGTTATGATCAACACTACTAGTTGGAATAGCTTCTACCCACTTAGTAACGTAATCAACAAAGAACTAAAATATGTGTATATCCATTAGAGGCAGGAAAAAGTCCCATATAATCAAAGCCCCAAACGTCAAATGGTTCAATAACAAGTGAACAGTTCATAGGCATTTCTTGACGTCTACTAATATTACCGATTCTTTGACATTCATCACAAGATAAGACAAACTTATGGGCATCCTTGAAGAGAGTAGGCCAATAAAAACCAGATTGCAATACCTTATGTGCGGTTCTATCTCCAGCGTGGTGTCCTCCATAAGCTTCGGAGTGACACTTGCGTGAGATCTGTTCTGTTCATGCTCAGGTACACAACGTCTAATAACACCATCTACTCCTTCTTTATAAAGATGTGGGTCATCCCAAAAGTAATGTCTCAAATCATAGAAAAACCTTTTCTTTTGTTGGTATGTGAAACTAGGTGGTATAAATTTATCAACAATGTAATTAGCATAATCAGCATACCATGGAGTACTACGAGAAGTATTTATGACATTTAATTGCTCATCAGGAAAGCTATCATCAATAGGTAGTGGGTCATCAAGAACATTTTCTAACCTAGACAAGTTGTGCGCAGCAGGGGTTCTCAGCTCCCTTTCTATCAACAATATGCAAATCAAATTCTTGTAGAAAGAGAACCATCTAATAAGTCTAGGTTTAGCATCTTTCTTTTCCATCAGGTATTTAATAGCAACATGATCAGTGTGAATAGTTACTTTAGAATCAACAATATAAGGTTTGAACTTATCACATGCAAATACAACTGCTAAGAATTCTTTTTCAGTAGTTGCATAGTTTCTTTGAGCATTGCCTAAAGTTTTACTAGCATATTTAATTTCTTATCAACTCTTTGCCCTAGAATAGCACCTACAACATAATCACTAGCATCACACATAATTTCAAAGGGTAAATTCCAATCAGGTGGTTGAACAATAGGTGCAGAGATCAATGCTTTCTTAAGTATTTCAAATGCTTCTACACAATCATCATCAAAGAAAAAATGGTATATCTTTTTGTAATAAATTAGTCAGAGGCCGAGAAATTTTTGAGAAGTCCTTAATGAACCTCCTATAAAATCCATCATGACCAAGGAAACTTCTTATACCTTTGATGTCCTTGGGACATGGCATCTTTTCAATAGCATCAACCTTG
Organism: Aegilops bicornis; assembly: GCA_021605145.1. Classification (NCBI taxonomy): domain Eukaryota; kingdom Viridiplantae; phylum Streptophyta; class Magnoliopsida; order Poales; family Poaceae; genus Aegilops; species Aegilops bicornis. Next base: position 602,751,721 of record CM038670.1, read on the forward strand.
GCTTTATCAACTTCAATACCTCTTTCAGAAACTTTATGCTCCAAGACAATACCTTCATTAACCATAAAGTGGCACTTTTCCCAATTCAAGACAAGATTAGTTTCTTCACATCTCTGCAAAACTCGATCAAGATTGCTCAAGCAATCATCAAAAGAGGATCCATAGACGGAAAAGTTGTCCACGAAAACCTCACAAATCTTTTCACAGAAGTCAGAGAATATAGCCATCATGCATCTTTGAAAGGTAGCAGGCGCGTTACATAAACCAAAAGGCATACGTCTATAAGAAAAAGTACCAAAAGGGCATGCAAAAGTAGTCTTTGATTGATCCTTAGCCGACCACGGTATTTGAGAGAAACCAGAATAACCATCTAGAAAGCAATAATGTGTATGTTTGCATAGTCTTTCTAGCATTTGATCAATAAAAGGTAAGGGGTAATGATCCTTTTTAGTAGCCTTATTTAATTTACGGAAATCAATTACCATCCTGTAACATGTAATAATTCTTTGCAGAATTAATTCATCTTTATCATTAGGAACAATAGTAATACCTCCCTTCTTAGGGACACAATGGACATGACTTACCCACTGACTATCAGCAACGGGATAAATTATACCGCCTCCGAGCTTTAGTATTTCTTTCCTTACCACTTCTTTCATCTTAGGATTAAGCCTTCGTTGATGATCACGAACCGGTTTGGCATCTTCTTCCAAATTTATTTTATGTTGACATAGAGTGGGACTAATGCCCTTAAGATCATCAAGAGTATATCCAATAGCAGCTCGGTGTTTCTTCAGAGTTTTCAATAATCTCTCTTCTTCATGCTCTGAAAGGTTAGCACTAATAATAACAGGATATATCTTCTTTTCATCAAGATAAGCATATTTAAGATTATCAGGCAACGGTTTAAGCTCAAACACGGGGTCACCCTTGGGTGGAGGAGGATCCCCTAGGATTTCAACAGGCAAATTATGTTTCAAAATAGGTTCCTGTTTAAAGAATACTTCATCTATTTCCATTCTTTCATTCATAAACATATCATTTTCATGGTCTAGCAAATATTGTTCTAAAGGATCACTAGGAGGTACGGAAATAGAAGCAAGACCAATAATTTCATCCTTACTAGGCAATTCTTCTTCACGGTGTTGTCTACTAGATTTAGAGAAGTTAAACTCATGAATCATGTCATCCAAGCCAATAGTAACAACATTCTTTACACAGTCTATCTTAGCATTAACGGTATTCAAGAAGGGTCTACCAAATATAATGGGACAAAAGCTATCTTGTGGGGAACTAAGAACAAGAAAATCAGTAGGATATTTAGTTTTTCCACACAAGACTTAAACGTCTCTAACAATTCCCATTGCTGATATAGTATCTCTATTGGCAAGTTTAATTGTGACATCAATATCTTCTAACTCAGCAGGTGCAATTTCATGCTTAATTTCTTTATATAAATCATAGGGTATAACACTAGCACTAGCACCCATATCACATAAGCCATGGTAACAATGATCTCCTATTTTAACAGAAATAACAGACACGCCTACCACGGTCTATGTTTATCTTTAGCACAAGGTTTGGCGGTTCTAGCAGTTTCACATGAATTGAATAACATGCCCATCAATATTATCAGCTAAGAGATCTTTAACAATAGCAATATTAGGTTCAACTTTAATTTGCTCAGGAGGTGTATAAGTTCTAATATTGCTTTTACGAACTATAGTTGAAGCTTTAGCATGATCCTTTATTCTGACAGGGAAAGGTGGTTTCTCAACATAAGAGGTAGGAACAACAGGATCATTATACGTGACAATCTTTTGTTCAACTTTAATAGGTGCAGCTACTTTTACTTCTATGGGAGGATGATATTTAAACCACTTCTCCATGGGGAGATCAACATAAGTAGCAAAAGATTCACAGAAAGAAGCTACTATCTCAGAGTCAAGTCCATATTTAGTGCTAAACTTACGGAAAATATCGGTATCCATAAAAGATTTAACACAATCAAACTTAGGTGTCATACCTGACTCCTTCCCTTTATCGAGGTCCCAATCTTCAGAGTTGCGTTTAATTCTATCCAATAAATTCCATTTGAATTCAATAGTCTTCATCATAAAAGAGCCATCACAAGAAATATCGAGCATGGTGCAATTGTTTTCAGAAAGCCGAGCATAAATTTTTTGAATAATTGTGTCTCTTGGGAGCTCATGATTGGGGCATGAATACAACATTGATTTAAGCCTCCCCCAAGCTTGAGCGATGCTTTCTCCTTCGCGAGGCCAAAAATTATATATATAATTGCGATTACGATGAACAAGATGCATAGGATAATACTTTTGATGAAATTCCAATTTCAATCTTCTATATTCCATGATCTCGTATCTTCACATAGCCTATACCATGTCAATGCATCTCCCTTCAAAGATAAAGGGAAGACCTTCTTCTTAACAACATCATCGGGTATACCTGCAAGCTTAAATAGTCCACAAACTTCATCCACATATATTAGGTGCTCATCAGGATGCTTTGTTCCATCTCCTGCAAAAGGATGAGCTAGCAGTTTTTCCATCATACCCGAAGGAAATTCAAAGGGAATATTTTCATATTCATTTTCAGTAGGTTCATTAGGTTGAGGAGCAACTCTTTTCTCTACTGGTCAAGGTGAAGATACCCCGAACAAGCCCCTCAGAGGATTACTTTCCATAGTAACAAGTGACAGTAATTTCAGCACACTATATAATTTTTTCCTTACCAAATTCCACCTACCAAAGGCGCTTCACTCCCCGGCAACGGCGCCGAGAAAAAGTCTTGATGACCCACAAGTATAGGGGATCTATCGTAGTCCTATCGATAAGTAAGAGTGTCGAACCCAACAAGGAGCGTAGGAAATGATAAGCGGTTTTCAGCAAGGTATTCTCTGCAAATCTTTGAAATAAGTGGTAACAGATAGTTTTGTGATAGGATAATTTGTAACGAGCAACATGTAACAAAAGTAAATAAAGTGCAGCAAGGTGGCCCAATCCTTTTGTAGCAAAGGACAAGCCTGGACAAACTCTAATAATAGGAAAAGCGCTCCCGAGGACACATGGGAATATCGTCAAGCTAGTTTTCATCATGTTCATATTCGCGTTCGGTACTTTGATAATTTGATATGTGGGTGGACCAGTGCTTGGGTTCTGTTCTTACTTGAACAAACATCCCACTTATGATTAACCTCTATTGCAAGCATCCACAAATACAAAAAAAGTATTAAGGTAAACCTAACCACAACATGAAACGTATGGATCCAAATCAGCCCCTTACGAAGCAACGCATAAACTAGGGTTTAAGCTTCTGTCACTCTAGCAACCCATCATCTACTTATTACTTCCCAATGCCTTCCTCTAGGCCCAAATAATGGTGAAGTGTTATGTAGTCGACGTTCACATAACACCACTAGAGGATAGACAACATACATCTCATCAAAATATCGAAGCGAATACCAAATTCACATGACTACTAATAGCAAGACTTCCCCATGTCCTCGTGAACAAACGTAACTACTCACAAAGCATATTCATGTTCATAATCAGAGGGGTATTAATATGCATATAGGATCTGAACATATGATCTTCCACCAAATAAACCAACTAGCATCAACTACAATGAGTAATCAACACTACTAGCAACCTACTAGTACCAATCCCGGACTTGGAGACAAGAATTGGATACAAGAGATGAACTAGGGTTTTGAGAGGAGATGGTGCTTTGGTGAAGATCTTGATGAGATTGCCCTCTCCGGATGAGAGGAGGCGTTGGTGATGACGATGGCGATGATTTCCCCCTCCGGGAAGTGTCCCCGGCAGAACAGCTGCCGGAGCCCTAGATTGGTTCCGCCAAGGTTCCGCCTCATGGCGGGGTTTCGTCTGAAAGGTTGCTTCTGATTTTTCCTCGACGAAATACCTCATATAGCAGAAGATGGCCATCGGAGAGCCAACAGGGGGCCCACGATGTAGGGGGGCGCGCCCCCACCCTCGTGGACAGGTGGGCCCCCCTCTGGTGAACTTCTTCCGCTGGATATTTTTTATTATTTCCCAAAATGACTTTCGTGGAGTTTCAGGACTTTTGGAGTTGTGCAGAATAGGTCTCTAATATTTTCTCCTTTTCCACCCGAATTCCAATTTAGCATTCTCCCTCCTTATGTAAACTTTGTAAAATAAGAGAGAATAGGCATAAGTATTGTGACACAATGTATAATAACAGCCCATAATGCAATAAATATCGATATAAAATCATGATGCAAAATGGACGTATCAGGGCCCAATCTAAATTAAGCAGACACGACCACATAAAGCATTTGAGGAGTATAAACTTCTCCTCGAGGCAAACAACTGGCACCCCTAAATAGGGGTACGCGCTCCACTATCCTGTTTACATGATTGAGGACTATGTTCTTCGGGTGCACAACTTTGCATTGAAAAATCCATGGGGGGTAGTGAAGCACAGACAAACCATAGGTCGTTGTTCGGTAAACCGATGTGTGTCTCAAGACCCTTGGAAATCAAGCACCCTATTGATGACCCACAGGTATAGGGGATCAATTGTAGTCCTTTCGATAAGTAAGAGTGTCGAACCCAACGAGGAGCAGACGGAAATGACAAGTAATTTTCAGTAAGGTATTCTCTGCAAGCACTGAAATTATAAGTAACGAGTAGTTTGATAGCAAGATAATTTGTAACGGGAAAGTAAATGTGATACTTGATAACAAAAGTGCAGCAAGGTAGCCCAATCCTTTTGAGGCAAAGGACAGGCCAAAACGGTCTCTTATGGTAAGCAAAGCGTTCTTGAGGGTACACGGGAATTTCATCTAGCCACTTTCATCATGGTGGTTTGATTTGTGTTCGCTACTTTGATAATTTGATATGTGGGTGGATCGGTGCTTAGGTGCTGTTCTTACTTGAACAAACCTCCTATTTATGATTAACCCCCTCGCAAGCATCCGCAACTACGAGAAAAATATTAAGAATAAATCTAACCATAGCATTAAACTTTTGGATCCAAATCGATCCCTTACGGAATTGCGCATAAACTAGGGTTTAAGCTTCTTTCACTCTCGCAACCCATCATCTAATTACTACTCCACAATGCATTCCCTTAGACCCAAATATGGTGAAGTGTCATGTAGTCGACGTTCACATGACACCACTAAGGGAATCACAACATACATACCATCAAAATATCGAACACATATGAAGTTCACATGATTACTTGCAACAAGATTTCTCCCGTGACCTCAAGAACAAAAGTAACTACTCACAAATGATAATCATTCTCAAGATTAGATGGGTATTAAATAGCATAATGGATCTGAACATATAATCTTCCACCGAATAAACCATATAGTAATCAACTACAAGATGTAATCAACACTACTAGTCACCCACAAGCACCAATCTAAGGTTCCGGTACAAAGATTGAACACAAGAGATGAACTAGCACTACAAAAAAATGCACTTCTGTGATGATACATGTTTGTCACAGTAGGTCACATTTCCTGTCATGCATGTACATCCATGACCATTTTATGACAGAATCAAGATAGTCATACCTATGCTGTCGTAGAAGTGTTCCATGACATTACCAAAATTATCATCACGGAAGTGTCCACTTCCATGATGATAAATGGCGCGTCATGGAAGTGTTTTCGTCAAGGGTAACCGACACGTGGCATCCACCGTAACGGGTTGCCGTTAAGCTATCAGGTCCAGTTTTGGATCCGATAACCCGTTAACAGCCCGGACCAATGAGGATTTTCCACGTGTAAAATTCTCATTGGCCGGAGGAAACACGTGTTGGCTCACCGTTGGGATAGATTTCATCCATTCATTGGATAAGAGGCGCCTATGATACGTCGACACGTGGCACGGCCCAACAGAGGCCCATTCCGGTGAAAAATTCGGCCTGTTTGACTTGGTCAAAAGGTTATGGGCCAGCTCACGGAAAGCCTGTTAAAGGCCTGTTCTTATAAGCCCATTTATGGCCCGCTAACTCATGGCCCGTTACGGCCTATCAGAATTAAGCCTAGTAGCTTCATCTGGGCCGTCCAATATGATTCCAGCCCGTTGTACCTTCCGGCCCATGTATGGCCCATGATGTCTTTCGGTCCATATGAGGCCCTTTGTAATTCTTGGCCCATTAACGGCCCGTGGTGAATATGGCCCGTAATGAACAATGTACCGCTTTATACCCAATGACGACCCATTATTCCATTGGGCCTTTTCCAACCCATGTTATCTTTTGGCCTTCTCAGGGCCCATTTATTCTTGGGCTCATTTCCAGCATTCGGTTACGTACGGCCCGTTACTGGCCTTTTCTGCTTGTGGGTCAAATTCAGCCCGTGGTTACAATCGGCCCGTTTGCGGCCCGTTAATCCGTTGGGCCATTTACATAGCGTCATGAAATACGGACGATTAACGACGGCCTGTTATGGTTGGTCCATGAAAGGACGATTCCAAATCTAGCCCGTTTACGGCCCATAATGCGGTGTGTTATTGGCCCATGTTTGTCCGATTGATCATACGACCCGTAGAAGGCCCATTGATGCTACGACCCGTAGAAGGCCCATTGATTCTATGGCCTGTAGAAGGCCCATTGTTTCTACGACCCTTAGAAGGCCCATTGTTTCTACGGCCCGTAGGAGGCCCATGGTAACTACAGTAAATATGTAGCCCGTGGTTATTGTGGCCTAGTTTTAAAAAATAGGTTATTGCGGCCACTAGCAAACCACAGAAAAAGAACTGCAGTGACTACAAGCAAACAAATTAACAAGACAAAAAATGAAATAAATAAGCAAGAAACTTACGCTAGGCTATCACGGCTACTACACATATTACATCCACTGGGCATCAAAGTTCGCCACCAGTGCAAGTATAGGGAACAAAGCATCATATCATATACACTGGTTGTCAAAGTTGGCGACCGATTGCAAATAAATCTTTCTTGACAAAACAGGTCCGAGCTGAAACCACTTCGTAAGAGCTCAAGAAACAATATCACAGGTACCCATAATGTCGGCAAGATGCTTAGCAAGCTTATTAACTTTCTCTCGTTTGGCGCTTAAATCCTCCAGTAGCTTGTTGTTGCACCGTAAAGTATGCATCTGAATTCTGCGGGGACTTCCTTAGTCCTTGACTTCTGTCGCAGCACATCTGATCGATGTCTTTCAACTTGAAGTTGAGACTCAAGAGGACGAACTGATTCAGGCAGTGAGTTCGAAGAGCTTGTGCCAGCAGTAGTGGCCAGTAACTCGAAAACTACATCAAGACAAGACTTTTGGGTTCTCTCACTGTCGTCAAGATAGTTTTTATCACCTTTCTTGGAGACCAACAGGGATGTCTCACTATCTTGAACCTTATCTACATTACTTCCTTTACCATTGCATAATGGGGTACTGTTCTCCAATATTTTGTCCGCATTCTAAAAGAGAAACAAGCAGACACATCACAGGTTTACCATGTTGTATATGAAACTCATTTTGGTAAATCAGTTTAGTAGTAAAGTGGACAGGATAACAACATGAAACAAACATATATCTATGTACCATGGTTACTTTATGGTCAATATCATTCTAGTTTTTGTTGCCAAATCAAGATAGAGACACAGTTCAAATAATATTTGTTCAAGACAAAGCAGAATAGACATAATATAAGTGTGGGAAACTACATAGCAATAACAACAGTTGTAATGTGCATGACATGAGAACATAACTGTTTATTTAATTGAAACTGAAATCAACATAGAGCAAGTTATAACAGCAAACCAGTTAAAGAAATAGGTTTAAAACATACCTGTTGCGCCATTGGAGTTTCAATTCCATCCTTCAAATTTGAAAATAGTTGTTATGAGTAAATACAGTGATGCAAGAGCAAAGGAGTATGAACCATAGCTACAGAACCTGACCCAAGAACAGTTCTTCTTCTGCTTTAAGCGTTGAGTTGGGATTCGAAGTGGTGGTCCTCGTGCTTTGGGCACTTCAGTTCCCTTACTAACTGCTCATGTTTGGGTGCTCTGTGGTGGATACAGTGCTATGTCAACTGGAACTGGGTTACTATCTGCTGGGGTTGGGGTTAGAAGGGGTGTAGTTGGTTCTCTGTCCAACTGGGTAGGGGTACAATCTGTAAGAGTCTGGGTTGTGTGTGGTGGGCTGGTTCTTGGGCAAGTACAACCATGGTTCTATCTGCATCAATTGGTAGCACTATCTTTTCTGAAGACTGTGTTTTTTACTCCCCTAGATACTACCATCACCCTCTCCAATTCAAATGGCTGATAAACAAGAAATGTAGTTGAATGTATAGACATTGTATGATAGACATGTGTAATGGATAGTGGGGAGTAAAAGAGGGCATGAAACAATTCACATTTATGTTGTCTAACCAAACAAGATAGTAACCCTCTTTGCATCCTTTATTGGGCACCCGGATGACCGACTTTTGCCGCCCAATGTTCAATGCCACGCCCCCCCCCCCCCGCATGGCAGTTTTTGCTGCGGGTAACTGCATTGTCGCGCCGCGCCCGACACACCCGCATGCACACGAACGTGCGTGATCATGCGCCGGCCCCAAACACTAGTAGCACAACTTACAAATTGACAGATGGAGTACTAGTTACAGTGATGCATATAATTAAGCAAAGGGATCGCACATGTATGTATTGACTGGAACGGGAATGCAATAGCACAATAAGAATTAAGGCCATGATGATGCGATCGCAGTGGTGGTTACAGGAGGCAAGAAGAAAGATGCATCCATCAACGTACGACCTAATCCTCCTCAACTCGGTGCACCAGGCCATCGACCGGCGGCTAAGGAGCAGCAGCTTTTGTGGCGAGGTCAAGGTGCTTCTCAGCAAAGGCATCCAAGGCTTCCAGCCGGTTGAAGAAGGCCAACATCGTAGCGTCCTCATTGGCCTTGTAGATACCTATGTACACAATTTTCTCGTACACATGGATGTGTAGGTCGACGAATTCTTGCAGGACGAGGCGCCTTGTGGCGAGCGCGACCTCCAGGTGGACATTCTTCGTGGCGTCGGTGGGCAGTCGTAGGGCCACCAGTGCTCGAAAGAGGTTCCGACCATGGAGGCCGATTAGGGTGGCAGGCAATGAGGAGCCCGGGTGCGCGGTTTGGAGGAGTACGACGATGTCGTCCGCGAGCTTCTTGACGACAGTGAACTTGTTGGTGGTGGCAACGATCATCTGGTCCAACTGAGAGTCATAGCTGGCGTCGACGGCGGCCATCGACCAGCCGGTCGCCAAAACCGTTTGGAGACGATCCTCGGTGCCATGCCACAGGCCGGCGTCGTGGACCATCTGGCACAACCGCTGTCCGCTCGTGGCATCGCCGCCATGGGTCTGGAGTGAGCACTTTTGCTCTTAGTGTAGGTGCTTAGGCAAATGCTTAGGTGCGTACGGTGTTGTAGATGCATTGGAATGGAGGGGCGCCTTTATATGAGAGCAAAATGCGTTGCATTCGCATCGCGCTGCCTCTTTTCCCGGTCCTCCTCCCATTACTTCCCTCATGCATTCACACTATGCTAATTGAAGGAGGATCGATGCATCATTGGCCGTTCAACATTTCGGGAACCGCTACCCTCTCCCTAAATGCGCATTAAAGCCAGACGGAATCGTACACCGTCCAAATCGAATAGTATGCGCCAATCGATACGTCTCCAACGTATCTATAATTTTTGATTGCTCCATGCTATATTATCTACTGTTTTGGACCATATTGGGCTTTATTTTCCACTTTTATATTATTTTTGGGACTAACCTATTAACCAAGGCCCAGCCAAATTGTCGTTTCTTTGCCTATTTCAGTGTTTCGAAGAAACGAAATATCAAACGAAGTCCAAACGGAATGAAATCTTCGGGAACGTGATTTTCTCATCGGATAAGATCCAGGAGACTTCAACCCTCGGTCAAGAAAGGAGGGAGGCGGCCACGAGGGTGGAGGCGCCCCTAGGCGCGCGCCCGCCTCGTGGGCCCCCAAGCTCCACCGACGTACTCCTTCCTCCTATATATACCTCGTACGCACTAACAGATCGAGCACGGAGCCAAAACCTAATTCCACCGCCGCAACTTTCTCAGATCCACGAGATCCCATCTTGGGGCCTGTTAGGAGCTCACTTAAGGGGATTCCACCACGGAGGGCTTCTACATCATCATCATAGCCTCTCCGATGAAGTGTGAGTAATTTACCTCAGACCTTCGGGTCCATAGTTAGTAGCTAGATGGCTTCTTCTCTCTTTTTGGATCTCAATACAATGTTCTCCCCCTCTCTCGTGGAGATCTTTTGATGTAATCTTATTTTTACGGTGTGTTTGTTGAGACCGATGAATTGTGGGTTTATGATCAAGATTATCTATGAGCAATATTTGAATCTTCTCTGAATTCTTTTATGTATGATTGGTTATCTTTGCAAGTCTCTTCGAATTATCCGTTTGGTTTGGCCAACTAGATTGGTAGTTCTTGCAATGGGAGAAGTGCTTAGCTTTGGGTTCAATCTTGCGGTGTCCTTACCCGATGTAAAGGGTTGCAAGGCACGTATTGTATTATTGCCATCGAGGATAACAAGATGGGGTATTTATCATATTGCATGAATTTATTACTCTACATCATGTCATCTTGCTTAAGGCGTTACTCTGTTTTTATTAACTTAATACTCTAGATGCATCTTTGGATAGCGGTCGATGAGTGGAGTAATAGTAGTAGATGCGTGCAGGAGTCGGTCTACTTGTCTCGGACGTGATGCCTATATACATGATCATACCTAGATACTCTCCTAACTATGCTCAATTACACAATTGCTCAACAAGAATTGCTCACCCACCGTAAAATACTTATGCTCTTAAGAGAAGCCACTAGTGAAATCTATGGCCCCCGGGTCTATTTTCATCATATTAATCTTCCTATGCTTTATTATTGCTTTGCTTTTTTTTACTTTGCCTTTTATTTTACTTTGCATCTTTATACCAAAAATACCAAAAATATTATCTATCATCTCTATCAGATCTCACTCTCGTAAGTGATCGTGAAGGGATTGGCAACCCCTATTCGCGTTGGTTGCGAGGAGTTATTTGCTTTGTGTAGGTACGAGGGACTTGCGCGTGGCCTCCTACTAGAGTGATACCTTGGTTCCCAAAAACTGAGGGAAATACTTACGCTACTCTGCTGCATCATCCTCTCCTCTTCGGGGAAAACCAACGCAAGCTCAAGACGTAGCAAGAAGGATTTCTGGCGCCGTTGCCGGGGAATCTATGCAAAAGTCAACATACCAAGTACCCATCACAATCCCTTATCTCTCGCATTACATTATTTTCCATTTGCCTCTCGTTTTTCTCTCTCCCACTTCACCCTTGCCGTTTTATTCGCCCTCTCTTTTCCGTTTGCCTTTTTCTCATTCGCTTGTTTGCTTGTGTGTTGGATTGCTTGCTTTTCACTATGGCTCTACCTAGATTTGATGATCTTCACCTTAAAAGGTTGGAAGAGATCGAAAGCAACGTCGGGAGTTTTATGGTTTTGCAATTTGAGCATAATAATTTCTTTAGAAACGAGCTTAAGGAACAATTTTTTTTGAATTATATGAATAAAGAGCTCGATGATATGTCTAAATAACTTGAAAGTTTAAGATCCCAAATTTCTCATCTTGAGAAGTTGACTACTGAAATATCTGATAAGCAAGCTACCTTGGTCAATAAGATGGATGCTAAACCTGATTTCCATGAAAATAAAAATGAAGATCTAAAAGTTATTGATGTGTCCCCTATCAAATCTTTGTTTTGCAATATGAATCTTGATAATGATGAGATTGAATATGAGTCACCTTTACCTAGAAGGCGTTCTAAAAATTCGGAGCTTTTAGATTATGATGCTAAAATTGATAAAAGTGGGATTGAAAGTAAAACCTTAGATTTTGCTAAACCCACTATTTTGGATTTCAAGGAATTCAATTATGAAAGATGCTCTTTAATTGATTGTATTTCCTTGTTACAATCCGTGCTAAATTCTCCGCATGCTTATAGTCAAAATAAAGCTTTTACCAAACATATCGTTGATGTCTTGATGCAATCTTATGAGGAAAAACTTGAGTTGGAAGTCTCCATCCCTAGAGAACTTTATGATGAGTGGGAACCAACTATTAATATTAAGATTAAGGATCATGAATTTTATGCTTGATGTGATTTGGGTGCTAGTGTTTCCACTATTCCCAAAACTTTGTGTGATTTGCTAGATTTCCGTGATTTTGATGAATGCTCTCTAAACTTGCACCTTGCGGATTCCACTCTTAAGATACCTATGGGAAGAATTAATGATGTTCTTATTGTTGCAAATAGGAATTATGTGCCCATAGACTTTATCGTTCTTGATATAGATTGCAATCCTTTATGTCCTATTATTCTTGGTAGACCTTTCCTTAGAACGGTTGGTGCAATTATTGATATGAAGGAAGGGAATATTAGATTCCAATTTCCATTAAAGAAAGGCATGGAACACTTCCCTAGAAATAAAATAAAATTACCATATGAATCTATTATGAGAGCCACTTATGGATTGCCTACCAAAGATGGCAATACCTAGATCTATCATTGCTTTTATGCCTAGCTAGGCGTTAAACGATAGCGCTTGTTGGGAGGCAACCCAATTTTATTTTTAGTTTTTTAGTTTTTGTTTCTGTTTAGGAATAAATAATCCATCTACCTTCTGTTTAGATGTGGTTTTATGTTTTAATTAGTGTTTGTGCCAAGTTAAACCTATAGATCTTCTTGGATAATAGTTATTTGATCTTGCTGTAATTTCCAGAAACTTTCAGTTCACGAAAACAATTTTTAAAAATCACCAGAACGCGATAAAATAGTGATTTAAATTTCTTATGATCAATAAACAAATTGCCTAGGCCGTCCTATTTTTGCTGAATTTTTGGAGTTCCAGAAGTTTGCGTTAGTTACAGATTACTACAGACTGTTCTGTTTTTGACAGATTCTGTTTTTCGTGTGTTGTTTGCTTATTTTGATGAATCTATGGCTAGTAAAATAGTTTATAATCCATAGAGAAGTTGGAATATAGTAGGTTTAACACCCAAACAAATAAAGAATGAGTTAAATACAGTACCTTGAAGTGGTCTTTTGTTTTCTTTCGCTAACGGAGCTCACGATATTTTTGTTGAGTTTTGTGTTGTGAAGTTTTCAAGTTTTGGGTGAATTTTTTTGATGGATTATGGAACAAGGAGTGGCAAGAGCCTAAGCTTGGGGATGCCCATGGCACCCCCAAGATAATCCAAGGACACCAAAAAGTCGAAGCTTGGGGATGCCCCGGAAGGCATCCCCTCTTTAAATCCACTTCCATCGGTAACTTTACTTGGAGCTATATTTTTATTCACCACATGATATGTGTTTTGCTTGGAGCGTCTTGTATTATTTGCGTCTTTTCTTGTTCTTTTACCACAATCATCCTTGCTGTACACACCTTTTGAGAGAGCCATACATGAATTGGAATTTGTTAGAATACTCTATGTGCTTCAATTATATATTTTGAGCTTTATAGTTTTGCTCTATGTGCTTCACTTATATCTTTTGAGCTTTATAGTTTTGCTCTAGTACTTCACTTATATCTTTTAGAGAACGGTGGTGGATTTGTTTTAAAGAAACTATTGATCTCTCATGCTTCACTTAGATTATTTTGAGAGTCTTAAATATCATGGTAATTTGCTTAAAATAATAATATGCTTGGTATTCAAGATTTGTAAAACTTTCTTTTGAGTGTGTTGAATACTAAGAAAAGTTTTGATGCTTCATAATTGTTTTGAGATACGGAGTTGATAATATCAAAGTCGTGCTAGTTGAGTAGTTGTGAATTTGATAAATGCTTGTGTTGAAGTTTGCAAGTCCCGTAGCATGCACGTATGGTAAACGTTATGTAACAAATTTGAAACATGAGGTGTTATTTGATTGTCCTCCTTATGAGTGGCGGTCGGGGACGAGCGATGGTCTTTTCCTACCAATCTATCCGCCTAGGAGCATGCACATAGTGCTTTGGTTTTTGATGTATTGTAGATTTTTGCAATAAGTATGTGAGTTCTTTATGACTAATGTTGAGTCCATGGATTATATGCACTCTCACCCTTCCATCATTGCTAGCCTCTTGATGCCGTGCATTGCCCTTTCTCACATTGAGAGTTGGTGCAAACTTCGCCGGTGCATCCAAACCCCGTGATATGATACGCTCTTTCACACATAAACCTCCTTATATCTTCCTCAAAACAGCCACCATGCCTACCTATTATGGCATTTCCATAGCCATTCCGAGATATATTGCCATGCAAATTTCCACCATACCGTTCTTCATGACACATTCATCATTGTCATATTGCTTAGCATGATCATGTAGTTGACATAGTATTTGTGGCAAAGCCACCGTTCATAATTCTTTCATGTCACTCTTGATTCATTGCATATCCCGGTACACCGCCGGAGGCATTCATATAGAGTCATACTTTGTTTTAGTATCGTGTTGTAATCATTGAGTTGTAAATAAATAGAAGTGTGATGATCATCATTTTCTAGAGCATTGTCCCCAAAAAAAAGAGAAAGGCCAAAATAAAAAAGAAGGCCCAAAAAAGGGACAAATAAAAAGGGGCAATGTTACTATCTCTTTTTCCACACTTGTGCTTCAAAGTAGCACCATGTTCTTCATATAGCGAGTCTCATATATTGTGCTTCAAAGTAGCACCATGTTTTTCATATAGAGAGTTTCATATTTGTCACTTTCATATACTAGTGGGAATTTTTCATTATAGAACTTGGATTGTATATTCCAACGATGGGCTCCCTCAAATGCCCTAGGTCTTCATGAGCAAGCAAGTTGGATGCACACCCACTTAGTTTATTTTGTTGAGCTTTCATACATTTATAGCTCTAGTGCATCCGTTGCATGGCAATCCCTACTCCTTGCATTAACATCAATTGATGGGCATCTCCATAGCCCGTTGATTAGCCTCGTTGATGTAAGATCTTCTCCTTTTTGTCTTCTCCACATAACCCCATCATTATTCTATTCCACCCATAGTGCTATGTCCATGGCCCGCGCTCATATATTGCATGAAAATTTATAGGTTTGAGATTACTAAAGTATGAAACAATTGCTTGGCTTGTCATCGGGGTTGTGCATGATGAGAGCATTCTTGTGTGACGAAAATGGAGCATGACTGAACTATATGATTTTGTAGGGATGAACTTTCTTTGGCCATGTTATTTTGAGAAGACATAGTTGCTTAGTTAGTATGCTTGAAGTATTATTATTTTTATGTTAATATGAACTTTTGTCTTGAATCTTTCGGATCTGAATATTCGTACCACAATTAAGAAGAGTTATATTGAAATTATGCCAAGTAGCATTCCGCATCAAAAATTCTCTTTTTATCATTTACCTACTCGAGGACGAGCATGAATTAAGCTTGGGGATGCTTGATACGTCTCCAACGTATCTATAATTTTTGATTGCTCCATGCTATATTATCTACTGTTTTGGACCATATTGGGCTTTATTTTCCACTTTTATATTATTTTTGGGACTAACCTATTAACCGGAGGCCCATCCCAGAATTGCTGTTTTTTGCCTATTTCAGTGTTTCAAAGAAACGGAATATCAAACGGAGTCCAAACGGAATGAAATCTTCGGGAACGTGATTTTCTCATCAGATAAGATCCAGGAGACTTGGACCCTCGGTCAAGAAAGGAGGGAGGCGGCCACGAGGGTGGAGGGCGCCCCCTAGGGCGCGCCCCCTGCCTCGTGGGCCCCCCGAAGCTCCACCGACGTACTCCTTCCTCCTATACATACCTACGTACCCCCAACAGATCACATATGGAGCCAAAAACCTAATTCCACCACCGCAACTTTCTGTATCCACGAGATCCCATCTTGGGGCCTGTTTCGGAGCTCCGTCGGAAGGGGAATCCACCACGGAGCGCTTCTACATCATCATCATAGCCTCTCCGATGAAGTGTGAGTAGTTTACCTCAGACCTTCGGGTCCATAGTTAGTAGCTAGATGGCTTCTTCTCTCTTTTTGGATCTGAATACAATGTTCTCCCCCTCTGTGGAGATCTATACGATGTAATCTTCTTTTTGCGGTGTGTTTGTTGAGACCGATGAATTGTGGGTTTATGATCAAGATTATCTATGAGCAATATTTGAATCTTCTCTGAATTCTTTTATGTATGATTGGTTATCTTTGCAAGTCTCTTGAATTATCCGTTTGGTTTGGCCAACTAGATTGGTAGTTCTTGCAACGGAGAAGTGCTTAGCTTTGGGTTCAATCTTGCGATGTCCTTACCCAGTGTGATGTAAAGGGTTGCAAGGCACGTATTGTATTGTTGCCATCAAGGATAACAAGATGGGGTATTTATCATATTGCATGAATTTATTCCTCTACATCATGTCATCTTGCTTAAAGCGTTACTCTGTTTTTATTAACTTAATACTCTAGATGCATGCTGGATAGCGGTCGATGAGTGGAGTAATAGTAGTAGATGCAGGCAGGAGTCGGTCTACTTGTCTCGGACGTGATGCCTATATACATGATCATACCTAGATACTCTCATAACTATGCTCAATTCTATCAATTGCTCAACAGTAATTCGTTCACCCACCGTAAAATACTTATGCTCTTGAGAGAAGCCACTAGTGAAATCTATGGCCCCCGGGTCTATTTTCATCATATTAATCTTCCTACGCTTTATTATTGCTTTGCCTTTTTTACTTTGCCTTTTATTTTACTTTGCATCTTTATACCAAAAATACCGAAAATATTATCTATCATCTCTATCAGATCTCACTCTCGTAAGTGACTGTAAAGGGATTGACAACCCCTATTCGCGTTGGTTGCAAGGAGTTATTTGCTTTGTGTAGGTATGAGGGACTTGCGCGTGGCCTCCTACTGGATTGATACCTTGGTTCTCAAAAACTGAGGGAAATACTTACGCTACTCTGCTGCATCATCCTCTCCTCTTTCGGGAAAACCAACGCAAGCTCAAGATGTAGCAGCCACCCGCTACACGCCCAGCTGAACACTCTTCCTCGCCTCCATCTATGCTTAATTACTGAATTTTAGTTGCAAAATAGATACTGCTAGTGATTTTTAGCTTCAAATTTTGACAAATCGCAGTGTTACAAGGTTGACAAATGGCAATGTTACTAGATCAACAAATGTCAATCTTTCTAGTTTGACAAATGGCAACATACCCAATATGACAGATGCAAATCTTACCAAATTGTTTGTAAGTGGTTGCACATGGGTCATCCAAAAGAACCGTTTGTGTTCAAGAGATGCACAAATCCTGCTCTCACTTTGCATACGGGTGTTCTGTCTAAAACGTTTGCAATCAAGAGCCATTAAAACCTATAGCCGTTAAAACCAAGACACGTGGCATCACATGAATGGTTAACAAAACGCACACATTTTGAGTTATACAAACTTTTGCGATATTAAAGTGGCAGCTATTTTTTCAAAATGCCTTTCTTGTCTGTTATTTGAGTGCGCCTTCTCTCAAAATGGACACGAAAAATACCACAACATGTCGGGTGCCATTCCATGATAGCATGCCAAGTTTCATGAATTTCAGACGAGTTTTGGATTTACTAGAATTTAAAAACAAAGCATCTCAATATTTTGCCGACAATCAACGGTGCCCTGGTGTTTGAAATTTATTCCCATTTCTTGCATTGGACCTAAGCATGCACATAAGGAAAAAGATTTGATTTTTCAACCAATTTATATGCACTGAAGCATGTGCATGTAGTTCAACTTTGAATTATGCACATAAATGCATTGGAAACTCAGTTAATGCATGGAAATGTCCAAACGAACCCCCAAAAATCACAAAACTTGACACAACACTCCTGTTGTTCTATGTTGACACGAGAAATTTTTTGAAAGCAATAAGAGGCAATGGATATCGTTTCGTCCCCAAAGGTGGGATGTTCCCTACCAAAACCATCATGCTTGTTGTGAGAAGCTTTGGTTTGTGAGAAGCATATATCCAAACCTGCCCCAAATGGGATAAAAAATTTACCACGACATGTTGATGCCGATCCATGATAGCATGCCAAGTTTCATGAATATCAGACGAGTTTTGGATTTACTAGAATTTAAAAACCAGGTATCTCAATGTTTGCGACCGACTGACGATGGCAGGGTGTTTGACATTCATTCCCATTTCTTGCATGTGACCTAAGCATGCAACCAAGGACACACATTTGAATTTTCAACCAATTTATATGCATTAGAGCATGTGCATGTAGTTCAAATTTGAATTATGCACATGAATGCATTGAAAACTTAGTTAATGCATAGAAATGTCCAAATGAACCCCGAAAAATCCCAAAAATTGACACAACACTCCTGTTGTTCTATGTTGACACTAGGAAAAAATTGAAATCAAGAAGAGGCAATGGATATCGTTTCGTCCCCAAAGGTGGGACGTTCCCTACCGAAACCATCAGGCTTGTTGTGAGAAGCTCTGGTTTGTGAGAAGCATATCCCCAAACCTGCCCCAAATGGGAAATTTTTTTACCACGTCATGTTCATGCTGCTCCATGATAGCATGCGAAGTTTCATGAATATCTGACGAGTTTTGGATTTACTAGAATTTACAAACCAGGTATCTCAATGTTTGCTGTCAAGTGACAGTGGCAGGGTGTTTGACATTCATTCCCATTTCTTGCATGGGACCTAAGCATGCAACCAAGGACACAAATTTGAATTTTCAACTAATTTATATGCATTAGAGCATGTGCATGTAGCTCAAATTTGAATTATGCACACGAATGCATAGAAAACTTAGTTAACGTATAAAAATGTCCAAGCGAACCCCGAAAAATCCCAAAAATTGACACAACACTCCTTTTGTTCTATGTTGATACTAGGATTTTTTTTGAAATTTGGAAGAGGCAACGGATATCATTTCGTCTAGAAAGGTGAAACGTTCCCTATCGAAACCATCACACTTGTTGTGAGAAGCTCTGGTTTATGAGAAGCTTATACCCAAACCTGCCCCAAATGGGACAAAATTTTTACCACGACATGTTGATGCAACTCCATGATAGCATGCCAAGTTTCATGAATTTCTGACGATTTTTGGATTTATTAGAATTACAAAAGCAAGTACGTCAACGTTTGCCGAAGAGCCACAGTGCCGTGGTGTTCGAAATTCATCCCCATTTCTTGCATGGGACATAAGCATAAACCCATGGACACATATACGATTTTACAACCCATGTTGGTGCACCGGAGCATGTGCATGCAGTTTAATTTTGAATTGTGCACCTGAAATGGCTAGAAAACCTATTTAATGTATAAAATGTTCAAATGAACCCTGAATAATTCCAATTCTTTTACGACACACGTATAGTTGCATGTTCACTGCAGATAAAAGGTCTAGCAATTTAAACACCGTCCATTGCCGCTGTGACCCCATTATGTAATTCAAATCAAGACGAAAAATCAAGTAGACCCCACACAGTTTATTATAACCAACCGTGTGAGGTGCAGCACAAAATATCTTGGAGCACGGTCGGATTATAGTACGCATACGGCTTACGCGAGAAGGTGCGACGGCTACAGTCCACAACCCGCTTTGAATAAGGTACCATGTCTGATGACACTTTGCGTGCCAGTTTTTTCGCTGAAGCGATTCCAAATTTTTGGCTGCCGCGGAAATACCTACCTCCCCTCCCCTCCCCCTTACCAAAAGCCACATTTCCCCTGTTTCCGCCTTCCTTTCAAAGTTGAAACCTTCGCTCCTTGCTTGCAGCGCCGCCTCCTCGCCGGCGACCCTCCTTCACGCTGCTCGGCCTCGTCTATCCAGGCAGGTAATCCACACCCGACCCCCATCCTCCTCCTCCTTCCACATCCCACATGCCCCCGACCGTCGGCACGACACCTTCCACCCAAATCACCAACCCCTCCACCAAATAAGCACCGACCTAAGCCATGGTGCATGCAGTATAGCCAGGATCTCAAGGAGCATTTGGCAGCGGAGAAGCATATCGCGGCCGCACGCGTGGATGAGGTCGCGATGGCTGCCATTAAATCGTGACCCCGAACTTGGAAGAGCACCTTGATAACCCACAAGTATAGGGGATCAATTGTAGCCTCTTTAGATAAGTAAGAGTGTCGAACCCAATGAGGAGCTAAAGATAGAAAAAACACTCCCTCAATTTCTATCGACCACCGATACAACTCTACGCAAGCTTAACGATCGCTTTACCTAAAACAAGTATGAAAATAGAAGTACTTTGTAGGTGTTGTTGGATAGGTTTGCAAGAATATAAAGAGCACGTAAATAAAAAACTAGGGGCTGTTTAGGTAAAGAAGCAATAAAGTTAGTATAGCGAGTGTGGAAAAGTGGTGGTAGGAGTTGCGAAATTGTCCCTAAGCAATTGACTACTTTACTAGACCGATAGCAAGTTTTATGTGGGAGAGGCCACTGCTAGCATGTCATCCCTGACTTGGAATTCTATGCACTTATGATTGGAACTATTAGCAAGCATCCGAAACTACTAACGTTCATTAAGGTAAAACCCAACCATAGCATTAAGATATATTGGTCCCCCTTCAATCCCGTATGCATCAATTTCTATGCTAGGTTGAAGCTTCTGTCACTCTTGCCCTCCAATACATAGTACGATCAACATACAACTAACCCTATGGTGTGATCCACACACGCGCTCATATGATGGGCAGCAAAGGACAGCAACATAACCACAAGCAAATTAAACCAATCATAGCAATTCACCAATTACCGATAGGACAACGAAAATCTACTCAGACATCATAGGATGGCAACACATCATTGGATAATAATATGAAGCATAAAGCACCATGTTGAAGTAGAGGGTACAATGGGTTGTGTCGTGGAATTGTCACGGCAGATGTCCCCGTGAAAGGACTTAGTCATGGAGCCATCGCAACTAGGAAGCTTAAAGGGGTTAAAACGGGACAAAGGACACGAGGCTTTATACTGGTTCGGCCCCTTGCGGTGAAGGTAAAAGCCTAATCCAGCTGAGGTGAAGTTGCTAGGGTTTCGATGACCAGGGAGCGAATCCGCTTGCCTGGCTCTCGATTTTGATGTTCCTTGCCCTAAGACGCCGCTGGGTCGTCCCCTTATATACACGGGTTGACGCCCTGCGACCTACAGAATCCCAGCCGACTCATAAACAATGTCTGGCTCGGTGACTAGTTAATCTTGCCTTATAATACAAGTTATGCCATCATGGCGGTTTATCACTACGGGCCTTAAGTCGCCATTGGGCTTTGGGCCCTTAACTGAACCGTCGTCTTCAAGAATCATCATGGGCTTCATATGGTGAATCGCCTTAGGCGTAGCCCGGCCCCTCCTGGGCTTACGCTAGTAGTTATATCCCCAACATTAGGCCCCAGATTGATTTGAACTGGTTCATGTCAATCTTCAATACTTAAGAAAAATCTTATGCTCTTCTCTCGTAAAAATTTTTGTAACCCGCCATGACATCATCCTTTGGATTCGTGGTAATCCGCCATGACGTCATGTGTCATTAATACACGTTTTGTCCAACGTATCTTAACAGATCCTTATCTTAATGACCGTCCTGAGAATCGAGGCGTCTGATTAGCTGGATAACCATGTTTGGCCTCCTCGTTTTTCACGCCCACTTTATCAGTCTTCCCTTATAAATAGGCACAGCCGGGTCTTTCCTCATTCTTCCCTTTCCTCATCTTCTTCCTCTCGCAACCCTACTGCCACTCGAGCTCCGCCGCCGCCGCTGAGCACCTCGTCTTCTTCAACCTCGGCCGTTGCATCAACCTGAGTCGATCCGGAGAACGGCGGCGACCCTCCGCAGTAGATCTGCAGCCGTAAGTCTTTGCCTTCCCGCACCTCAGGTCCGCATTAGAGTTTCCAAGTTCCTCTATGTTCTTCATTGTTCATCACAGTTTCTTCATAGTTCCTCCACCGCAGCCTCTTTTGATTCAAAAGGCAACATATACTCCTGCGGTAATTGTTTTATGTCAGATCCCTTTTCCTTGTACAGAGGCCTCATTAGAACTCACGAACTCATCTGTACGAGATTTTTTAGGTCTAGAATATTTTCTTTTCTGAACGGCCATTTGATCCAAAATAATAGCTGCAATGTCACATCCCTAGCCTTATCTTGCACTAGGCTAGCACTTGTCTGTTGCATCATGGTTAAATTATTTTGAAACTTGAAATGGGGATGATAAACCCTAGCACCAAGATTAAATCAAATACGATCAACCATAAAATATTTTCAATGAACCCATAATGCTTTTCAGAAAAGTTCATCATTTTTGAATTGGTTTAGAACCTCTGCCAAAAATGGTGCACATTTTCTAGGCCACTCTGGATTTTTGAATTAATTCATTAAGTATTTGCATTTGGGCATTTAATTCCTATAAATATTTTAATTGCCCAAATAATACCGATAATGGTCGAGGGCTGTTGGAAATAATTTCATAAGTGCCCACAATTATTTTCAGCATTTTATCAAATGGTTTAGTATTTTTACTAAATCAAAACAAAACAGGAAAAAAAATAGAAAACTGAAATAAAAAGAAGAACAGAAACTCGCCTGGTCCACTTACCTGGTGGCCCAACAGGACCGGCCCAGCTAGGCCCAGCCCACCTCCTCCTCTCTCCTCGTCTTCAACCTCCTGCCAGTAGGCGGGGAGGCGTGTGTTGTGGCCCAGCTCGGCCAGACGCCACGGCAACCAGCAGCCACCTCACCTTGCCGCTTAGCCACAGACTTCTCTGGCATCGCCACGCACCCCGGGCCCCTTTCACTCTCCCTCGCCTCATCCTCTCCCTGCTCCCTCTCTCTACTTGGGACGAGCAACGCGTCCGTCGCCGCCGATGAGAACCACCGCAGCCACCGCCTTCCCCTCGCCCTCTCACCATGCCCAGAAGCTCCGCCACGTCGCCGGCTACCTCCCCGTCAAGCCACGCGTTCCAGGGGCCCTGGAGAGCCGCCATCGCCGCCGTCTTCATCTCTGGTCTCCGGAGATCGCCCCCGCCATTCTGCTCGCGTCCGACCTCCCCCGAGCCCGTTTCGACGGCCGTTGCAACCGCCGTGAGCTTCTACGCCGCCTCCCCCTCTTCTTTGCTTTGTTTGCGCCCTCTAACCGCCTCCTCCACCGGAGCCGAGGCGCCCGCCGCAGAGCTCGTCGCCGGTGTTGCTCCGGTGACCATTTGGTTGCGCCAATGTGCCAAACACGCCCGCCGGCGTAGTGCCTTGCCGCGCTTTAGTTCGCGTTTTGCCGCTGCAATGTGCCCCGTGCAGCCGAGCTCAACCGCCGCCCAAGTGCTCGCCGTTGTCGACTTTGGGCTCCCCACGACCTGCTGCCGCCTCCCCTGGATGCGCGGGAGCACGGGCTCCCTGCTGGTGCCCTCAGCGCGCCCAACTGCTGCCCCTAGCGCCATTCCGGCGAGCCGCCACCGCTCTGGTTGGTCGCCGTCGGCTAAACGCCGGTGGGTTGACCGTTCTGACCGCCGATGGGTTAGCCCCGGTTGACCAGGTGATTTGACCTCCCCTGAGTCTATGACATGCGGGCCCTGCCCGACTAATTAATCCAGTTTAGGTTTAAACTTAATTAGTTTAACCTAGGTTAGTTCTAATTAAACTAGGTTAGTTCAGTTAGCCACTGACACGCAGGCCCCACTGGTCAGTTTGACCTGGACCGTGCCCCGTTGACCTGCTGACATCATGATGATGTCAAGCTGACGCAGTAATCCTTTTCTGGAATTTAAATAAATCTTAAATGATTTATTTATTTCAGAAAATGTTTCAAACTTCTAAAAATCATAGAAATTCAACCGTAACTCCAAATAAGATAAATTATAAATGAAAAATGATCAGAAAAATCCAATCTATCCATCCGTACCATTTTCATGCATGTTTGAACAACCTAAAGTTGCTGTATAAGACAATTCGAATAAATGGCATTTGAAATGCCTTACATGGAGTTTGAATTTGAACCTAGTGTTCAAACCAGCTCCATTTAACTTGTTGCTAGTTGCATTAGACTAAATCATAGCATATTGCCATGTCATGATCATGCATCATATTGTTCATTGCATTGATTGTGTTTATTTCTCTGTTGCTGGTATTTGTCCCCTCTCAATAGACGACGTACCGATGATGAGTCCGATGACACCGATGAAGAACTATATTATCTTCAAAAATGCCAGGCAAGCAAAACCCCCTTGTCCATTCCGATAAAATACCACTCTCTCGCTCCTGCTATCTTCTATTGCATTAGGACAACAACGATTCATCTGTTACTTGTTGCGGTAGCTGAACCCCTTTATCCTCTGCATGACCTGTCATTCCACAGTAAATAGATGAACCCCACTAGCATGAGTAGGAGTTGTTTGAGCCTGTTGTGCCTACTCATTCATGCTTGTTTGTCATGCCTGCCATCGCTTAGAGTTGAGTCGGTCTGATTCATCGGGGATGAATCGGAGGTGTGTGAACATGTCCCTCTTGTAGAGAGCTAAGTGTGTGAACACGATTTGGTAAAGGTAGCGGTGAGAGGCCATGTAGGAGTACATGGTGGGTTGTCTCATTGCAGTCATCCTCAGGAACTGAGTTCTGTGTTTGTGATCCATGAACAGCTACTACCACGCATTGGAATGCTTAAGTGCCCCTCTCGACTTATTAATCAACTCGATCTCTGTCCGGGAGTTGCAACTAGTTTCTGGTGTTTGTAGGATATGTGTTGGGGGCCGTGCGTAGCGCTGACCCTAGGGGTGGGCTATGTTGTGGTAGATACACCGTGGTATGGTGTGGCGACCCCGACTCATAAGTCGAGATCACCGAATGCACGTGTACAGTGATCCCAGAGATCAATGCTCACTGAACACACAGAAGCTGAATAACAAGAGTTTTACATCCATACATAGCGTTTTACACAAGTAGGACCATTATGGTCAGGTCTTGAGTATAACATTGTAGCGGAAATCTTCGTCGTTAACTTGGACCCATGCCATCTGCCTTAACCCTACATGCATTCTGACTGGGAAGCGTCCTAGCTCGCATGTTCGTCACCAAAGTGTCCTTCATCACATCTGTTCTTTCATGCCTGGCCAATAAAATAACCAGTGGCAAGCCAATGAGTACTTTGAATGTACTCGCAAGCAACCCATGTTTTGGTTCAAGATTCAATAATGCATAATATAGGTACATTTTTGCAGAAAGCTAGTTTTGAGTGCAATGACATGTTCAACAACCTGCATAGCATGCATCAAGAGGATTCATGTAATCCCTGAGGACAAGTTATAGGTATCAACATAAATGGAGTGGGCACCAACCCAACTCAATCATGTCAAGTCCTTGGACTTGACCCATGTAGTTCTCTCCACTCATCCATACATACTCACCAGGTTTTAGAACGTATGGACGTAGCCCAAGAGCGGTTACCCAACTGTCCTTGACCGTGGACACGACTATTCGAATAGTTTTACACTCTGCAGAGGTTGCACACTTTACCCACCAGATCCGGGGAACTTCCGTGTCATCCACGACCCGCGGTACCTCAAGTACCGGGGTAAGCACCGATCACTATCTTTCCCTAGACGACACTAACATGGAGTCCACTCGATTAGCGATAACCCCGTGACCACATTCCACATAACATTTTCGTGGAGCCTTGCTCCCATATTTATCACATACCACCGGCACGGGTACCAGCGGTGTGTCCAAAGTGCCACAAAACAGTCATGGCCGCCCTACACAGCACGACCGGTCCCAGAGAGCGCACCAACAACTCCCCCATCACTAGTAATGCGGGCTCCAAGCTAGTATCGGTCTAGGTAATCAATAATGCCCTTTCCCATATAAGGGTAGAGTGGTTGCGCATGTAAGGTTGGAATAACGGGCGCAACTTAAACCAATCCGTTTTGAAGACAACACACCCTTGCCTCGGTACACCACTTCGTCACAAGTGGCTACCCAACTCATCATCTCCCCCGGGCATAAGTGGCACCCGATGGTTTTTTTTGAAAAGTCTTTTGAAATGTTTTTGTCTCCATCACCATGCATACACCGTCCCAGTTGCGTAGCATCTACTTTATCATCCTATCTACTCCCACCGGCATAACCCTCATAGGAAGGTAGGGTCATGCACAATGCAAGTATCAACGAGGAATGTAACAGAGGCAACCAACCAACGTGGTTTACCATCTCATCATGATTCCGATGCAACAATAACAAGTGCTATAAGACATGCATAAAAAAGGTTTCATGGGCATGGTCAAAGGGCTGCTTGCCTGTTGTAAGAAAGTCTTGAGGTCTTCAAATATCTACGGTCCAACTCCGAGCATTCCGTCTACTTCGTCAACTATAAATCGAAAGCAAGCATAATAAGCAACACAAGAAGGCAGAAAATAAAAGTGCTCCAAAAATATTAATTTGACTTTTCTAGGACATCTCTGGTTATATGAAAAATAACCAGAGTGGTTTCATTGGAATTGGTCCAGTGGATATCTCTGAACATTTCAATATGATGGAATCAAGGGGTTTATGGATTTGCAAGAAGTGTACAGAAACATGTTTTTGAAAAATGAGCAAAGGTACCCATTTAACAAACCATGATTTTAGAAGCATCTAGGAGTTGGTTTCACTGGATTTGTAGTTCAAATGAATATTCTATGGATTTGCAAAGTTGACAAATATGAAGAAATGGCTCATTATTTTGTGGGGTACAGAAAGTACTAAGAAAAATGTTCATAAACTAAGTTATGACCTTAGAAGCATCTAGGAATTTGAATCATGGCATTTGGATCAAGTTTCAGCTCTCTGTGATTTTCTAAAGTTCATCACAGGAATAGGAGAAATAGGATTTGATAAATATTTGTGAAGAAAAGGTCTCTGAAAAAATGTGCATGTTGCACCACTAGGTAGAACATGATTTATAGAGTCACTAGAATTTTGAATCATCGAATTTGGAGTCCATTTGAATTGTTTATGGATTTTACAAGTTTCTGGAAAAAGAAAAAGGAAATAAGGCTTTAACCTTATCCTGCGCACGGGCGACAGATAGACCGTGGGCCGGCCCAGCGGCTCGGCCACGCGGACGACAGGCGACGTCGAAGGCGTCTTTGCCGAAGCCGTTTCCACTTAAAGCGGCGGGGCCCGCCACTGGAGTCGGCCGACGCGCGGGCCCCAGCTGCAGGTCGCCTTCAACCTCCCGCGCGCGCTCCAGCCGCGGGGAGGAGAGGCTCCCGCCGGCGATTGCCGGGGCTACAGAGCGTCTCCGGCGACGCTCCACCCACCGGCGTGCTCAGGAGGCCACGCCGCACCCATCCATGTGCCGCACACACGTCATGGAGGGCTGCAGCAGCGATGGCCTGGGTGGCCGCGGAGGAGGCTGTCGGCCATCTTCGGCCACGAGCGCGTGGCGTTCCCGGGGATGAACGACGGTGATGGAGGGTCTCGAGGTGGTGGTATGAGGGTACATGAGTGTCTAGGGAGAGAGGAGAGGCTCGGGATAGCCCGGATTTAGGCGGAGCCCGACGGCAGCGCTCCGGCCGTTGTGATGGATGGAGGGCACGGGGAGAGGAGTGAGTTGGTCCAGGGGTCTCTAGGAGGGAGAGAGAGGCAAAGGAGTCGAGAGGGGGCTCGGGGGTGGCCTTAAATAGCCGACCCATAGCTCACCATGGACGCCTTGGCCTTGCACGGGTGGCAGCAACAGCAGCTCGGGAGGCCAGGAGGGAGGGAGAGGAGCTGTCTCACGGCGTTCGTGGGAGTCGCGCAGGTGCCGGGGAAGAGAGAGAGGGCGGGGCCAGGCCACAGTGCTCACGCTGCGTCTTGGCCGGGCATTGGCCGAGCCGGGCGGCTCTGGGCACGCGCCGCAGGGGGTGAGAGAGAGGGAAAGAGGAGGGGGGCAGGATGGTGGCGTGTTGCGGACGTCGAGACACCTCGACTGGCGCGAGGGGGAGGCTCAAGGTGGACGGGAGCGCTGTGTCAATGGTCGGGAGCGCGGTAGCGTGCTCCAGAGCGCGTCTTTGGCCGGCATGCGCGACTTTTCCGCGCGCACTCGCACATCCACTTTTGTCTGGCAGCTGCAGGGGGTATGGGCAAAAGCCGAGGAGAGCCTTGGATGCTCTGGAATGCCAAGGAGGGAGAGAGAGGCTGAGAGAGAGGGATAATGCTGCTGCCTAGAGAAGAAAAATGGGTCCCTGCCCCCCTTCATCATTGCTTCTCGGACAGGGAAGCACACCAGAGGTAGAGGGGGACTAGGAGGGGCTGTGGTAAAAAGTGGGGCACAAGGAGATTAGGGGAAGAGGCTGGAATTTGCATTTTGAAATTCTGCCTGAAGGTGTTTGATGTAGGTTTGGGCAAGTAGATGATTTCCATTTGTCATGAGACTCCACAGGGTGAAATGGCACTTGTAATTAGGGCCTTCCTCCCATTTTGAGCTCATTTGGGAAAAGTTGCCAATGCAACTTTTGTAAACCCTAGAAATTAGCAGAAATGGACTTGTGTAGATTTAGTTGAGCATATCACTTCTCCTTGATGCACCACTTGGTGTGGTGGCCTTATTTGTTCATGTGAACATGATCACCAAAGTTGGGGTCAAGGAGAGAAAGTTGGTAGTACAAAGTTGTTCAAATTTGATTCTGGTCAGAGAGGGTTTTGGGGCTCTTTGATCAAGTTAACTTGTTCTCCAACTTGTGCCATTTGGTCTAGATGAATTATTAGACCATTTGAGCATGTACACAAGATTTGAGAGAATTTGGACATGTTTGGCAATGTAAAGTTGCTCAAACTTCAAAATGGACAGAAATGGTTTTGAGGGGATTTCATGGGGTTATACTATTCTCCATGACATGATACTTGTCCAGATAATCAAACATGTCATATGTGACATGCTAGAATTTTCTTGGAATTTTTGGAGAATATTCCCTTTGTAAATATTTCAAAAACTTGAAATATACAGAAAGGGTTTTTGAGGGATTTGACCAATATTTTGAACATGACCATGTGTTTAAACTCCTATATATGGGAAATATATGTCCACTGGGTTTCTCTAAATTTTCACAAATATTTTTAAAGCATAAAAATAATTTTAACCTATTAAAGACCATTTCTGGCCTTAAGAAAAATCTTTTAAATAAAATAGGAAAATAACTTTTAAAATTATATTTTTGTGGTTTCTGGGTATCCTACATCTAATAGGAGTCAAATATATTTTTGGAGAGATTTTTACTGCCCTTGATTAAGTACTTGTAGTGCCAACCTCAATTCAGGGGTTTTGAAAAACTAAAATTTTGAAAATACTATTTGGCCAAATTATTTTTGTAAGAAATTATTTTTATGTCCTATACACATGACATGATCATTGGGCAGAAGTTTTGGATCAAGGAGAAGGAGTATAAGAGTTGGAGGATTTATTTGATTTTTGGAGCACTAGCAAACAATAGACAAAATCAAATCAAGCAAAGACCAAAACACACAAAAAGTTTTTGCCAAACCACAATTTATCATGATTTATCATCTTACCTGTTGTGCCATGAAAATCAGGGTGTGACATACGGTGTACCGGGCGCCCGTTTGGTGTCTCGGGAACCCTGCTCACATCGTTTGGGGCCGTGAGTGACACCCCGGCCGGATCTCCTTGCGGATGGAACCCGAATAGGCGATAAACCTGGATGAGAGACTTGTGTGGTTAGTCAGGTCGTGGCCGACTCCCTCGCCAGGCTTCCGCTTGAAGGTTGCCGAGATACACGACGTGTACATGGTGGTAAGTGTTGAGAGCGTGTGTGAAGAACTACACCCCTGCGGGGTTAATATGATCTATTCGAATAGCCGTGTCCGCGGTAAAGGACTTCTGGGTTGCCTATAACAGTTCATAGACAAGTGAAAGTGGATACTCTAAAATGCGCAAGATAAGCGTGAGTGCTATGGATGGCGTTCTCGTGGGGAGACGGAGAGGATCCATAGTGGTGTATTGATATGGTGAATATGTGGACTGCGTGTGCCACCTCAAAAGAGTTGCTTGCGATGCGTAGTTTAGGATAGCCACCGAGTCAAAGCTAGCTTGCTGCAGTCAAACTCCACCCCCTTTGTTGATAATGATGCATATGTAGTTAGTTACGATGTAAGTCTTGCTGAGTACATTTGTACTCACGTTTGCTTATTTTATGTTTTGCAGAGAGACGTCAGTCTCGCTAGTAGTTCCGCGTGGACTTCGACGTTTAGCTTGTTACCTCAGCTACGATCTTCTGCCCTCAGCAGGATCTAGTAGATAGTCAGGCTTCTCAACCTTTTTCATTTATAGTTGTCAGTACTCAGACATGTTTAGCTTCCGCTTGTGCTTTGACTTGTATGCTCTGAATGTTGGGTCATGAGACCCATGTTTGTAATATCTTGGCTCCTTGGAGCCTATTGAATAAATATTTGAGTCCTAGAGTTATGTTGTGATGCCATGTTCTATTTACACATATTGAGCATATTGTGTGTATGTTTGAAATGCTTAGTATGTGTGGGATCCGACAATCTAGTTGTTTATCCTTGGCAGCCTCTCATATGGGGAAATGTAGTCTAGTGCTTCCTAAGCGATAGTAGTCCGCTTCTGACTGGTTCGTGAGTCCTGCTAGCCCAAAGACTCTTGCTCTGGACACTTGATCGGCGGCATGTGTTTCACTTCGTTCACAATGTTCGTCCCTTCGGGAAATGTCACGCTGTGACATCCGGAGTCCTGCCTAGCCTGCTACAGCCCGGGTTCTCGGAGTCCTGTTAGCCCAGTGCTACAGCCCGGATTCACACGCTGCTGACCGACATGCTCGATGTGATTCATGTATGCCTGTTCCCATGGGTTAGTGCCGCTTTGGGTTCACGACTAGCCATGTCGTCCTGGGTTCTCTGTCATATGGATGTTAGCGACACTATCATATACGTGAGCCAAAAGGCGCAAACGGTCCCGGGCCATGGTAAAGGCGACGGTGGGAATACCGTGCGTGAGGTCGCAAAGTGATATGAGGTGTTACCGGCTAGATTGATGTGACTTGGAATCGGGGTCCTGACAGCGTTGGTATCAGAGCCTGACTGCCTGTAGGTCTACCAAGCCAAACCGGTCGAAGTTGTGTATAGAAATGCTTTAGTTATGTAAGGGAATTGATTGTGGAAGGGAACGTAAGGCTCTTTTTACTCCTTATAACTCATGGCCTTCTGATCTGAGTCATCCTCTTCTCTTCTACGGGGTTTAAGAACTAGGCTTCTCATCTATCTATCAGGATGACGTGTTACTAATCCATAGACCTTTAAGATTGTCGGTTTTAAGCCTCAGTTCAGTTCCTACTATTTCCGTATGTTAACTGTTGATCTCGGAACCTTGTTATTGTGATGTTGAGTGGTTATGCCAACATTTTTGCAGGATGTCTCAAATCATTTTGAGCATTTCCAGCCGTTATGCTGTCCGAGTCATCCCAGGTCTCTAAATAGTCTGATGCATTTGCAAATCCTTTCTTTCCGTTCCCGATGTCCTTTTTGGTCAGAATAAGCACACTAATCGGTAAGTTGAGGTACTCCTTGCCTTGACATATATGTTGGAACTAGTATTATGACCCTAGGCATCTTAGAGGATCACCTGGTAATATGACCATGTTTTTGTGTTCCCAGTGTGATGATTCTAGCCGTCATTCTCAAAAGCATTCCGTGATGCCATTTAGTAGTAGGTATTCGACTCCTGGGTTCTTGACCCAAGATTCACTCTACTTACCTCGTGTTGATAGCGTTTGCTAGTTCCTTTAGGTTATTAGTAACTTTTGTGATAGTCCTCGAGGTCCATGGTATTTCCTTCTTCCAAATACTATGAACCACTTATGGCAGAAGTTGCTGGATCAAAAGATCACAACAGGAGTGCCCTTGATGAGTTCTCCATTCAAAATTGTGATTCTGCCAGTTCTACCTCTCTGCATGGATTACCTGGAAGAAACTTGTTCAACTTTGTTCGACATACTAATCTATGCATCCACAACTCAGAAAAAAAACATATGTTCCTTTGAGTTGTCCCTCTTTAGTTGTTTTCTGACCTCCATCTATCAATTGATAATCAAGAGTATGCGTGCATTCGTTCGTCGATGACTATTACTCTTGTGGTCCGTCAAGCCATTCTATTCCGGAATGACTAGGAGAAACAAACTCCAGTACCTCGTCCATATCTGGGATTGGGTCAAAGTAGTTGTATTCCACAGATCAAAATGCCAATCCAGTTTTTGTTCTGTTCTACCTTGGAGTGTTACCATCTTTATGTCAAGAGTGTCATGAGAATTGCATCACCTCTTATGAATTCTTGACGCAGTAATACTTCTTGCCATCATTGTTCATTCCTCGGTTCCCATGTTATTGTAACCGGAACACCGACAAGTGAATCATGATGTGTGAAATCAATACGCCTAGCAACCCCCTTGCTTGGTAGTAAATGGACAATATTCTCATTCTTAGCGTGTTGGTTATTGAATCATCATTCTAAGATAGATTGTGCTACTTAGTCCTTGTTTCCGGTGCACTCTTCGATCAATGAGTAAGGATTATTCAATCCCTTGTTTATTTGATCACATCATCTTGCCCTGAAAAGCAAGGTTGTTCTCGAGCTTAGTAACATACCGGTGGTTCGTAATTTTCCGAATATCTTCTCGGAAGTATTACCAGGTTGTCACCTGACTGTTATGTTGAGCTCGTGATCAAGTTGGTTTCTTGTGAACCACCCTTTCTCCAAGAATCTACGTTGGATACCCCTGGGCTAGTTGGTTGAGCCAAATAACAACTTGGAGAGTTGGAAGATAAAAGCTTGTCCGACTTAGTTCATTTTAAGGGATATTGAGGGAGTCCCGGACTAGGGGGTGTCTGGATAGCCGGACTATCGTCACGGCCGGACTCCAAGACTATGAAGATACAAGATTGAAGACTTCGTCCCGTGTCCGGCTGGGACTTTCCTTGGCGTGGAAGGCAAGCTTGGCGTCTGAGATATGTAGATCTCCTACCATTGTAACCGACTACGTGTAACCCTAACCTATCCGGTGTCTATATAAACCGGAGGGTTTTAGTCCGTGGGGACGAACAACAATCATACCATAGGCTAGCTTCTAGGGTTTAGCCTCCTTGATCTCGTGGTAGATCTACTCTTGTACTACCCATATCATCAATATTAATCAAGCAGGAGTAGAGTATTACCTCCATCGAGAGGGCCCGAACCTGGGTAAAAACATCGTGTCCCTTGTCTCCTGTTACCATCTGCCTAGACGCACAGTTCAGGACCCCCTACCCAAGATCTGCCGGTTTTGACACCGACATTGGTGCTTTCATTGAGAGTTCCTCTGTGTCGTCACCGATAGGCCCGATGGCTCTTCGATCATCAACAACGACGCGGTCCAGGGTGAGACTTTTCTCCC
The DNA here is from genome assembly GCA_021605145.1 of Aegilops bicornis. Lineage (NCBI taxonomy): Eukaryota > Viridiplantae > Streptophyta > Magnoliopsida > Poales > Poaceae > Aegilops > Aegilops bicornis. The sequence goes on from CM038670.1 coordinate 602,785,197, forward strand.
CGGACAGATCTTCGTGTTCGGGCGGCTTTGCACCGCGGGCCAATTAAGCAGCCATCTGGAGCGGTCGAAAGCTTCGCCCCAGCCATCAGGTCAGATTTGGAAGTTTGAACTATACGGCCGATATCCGCGCAGACTTGATCTTCGACGGATTCGAGCCTCGACCAAGCGTGCCGCCTTTGTCTCGATGGGCATGATCTAGCTCTGCGGCCGAGCGATTGCCACGGAGGCCGCACCGGCACCGCTCCGACCCTTAATCCGGAGCCGGCTTCCCGATCGAGGGCGAGTGGTTGGACACCGCCTCGGGGCTACCATCTCTCTGGCGATTGAGCCGAACTCCATCCTTGTCCTTTGCGAAGACCTCGACTCCGGTGCCGGACTCCTCTCCGGACTCCGTACCCTCAGCGCCCACCTTGTCGAAAGCGATTGGGCGCCGGTCATGGAGTTCACATCGCGGACATCTTTCGGACTCGCCCTTTGGCGACATCCTGAATTCACTAAAGTCTCTCTCTTTATCCGGAGAGCCGGATTCGACAGGAAGGTTGGGATACGGACGGCGAAATTCAACGCCCACCCACCACCCACTTTGTAGCCGCATGCCGATGATTTAACCGACATGCTCGACTTCGACTCCGAAGACGTCGACGGTATGGACGACGACACCGGAGACGACCAAGACCCAGCGCTTACAGGGCACTGGAAGGCCACCTCGTCATATGACATATACATGGTGGACATCCCAAAAGATGGGAACGACGATGGAACAACGGAGGATGATCCCTCCAAGAAACAGCCGAAGCGCCGGCGTCAGCGGCGCCGCTCTAAATCCCGCCACAATAAAAACGGTGATTCCGGCACGGGAGATAATAACACCGGACGGTGCGAAGAACCCCCCTCGATGGGACTCAGCGCAGGAGGAGGGAGAAGCAAGTCCGCATGACAGTGCAGCAGAAAGAGAGGTCGAGGACGATAATTATGCGCCTCCCTCCGAAGATGAGGCAAGCCTCGACGACGACGAATTTGTCATGCCTGAGGACCCTGCCGAACAGGAGCGTTTCAAATGCAGGCTTATAGCCACGACAAGTAGCCTCAAGAAAAAGCAGCAACAACTTAGAGCTGATCAAGACCTGCTAGCTGACAGATGGACTGAAGTCCTTGCAGCCGAAGAGTATGAACTCGAACGCCCCTCCAAAAGCTACCCCAAGCGCGGGCCGTTGCCTCGACTAGAGGAGGAAGCACCCAAGTCACCGGTATACGACATGGCGGACCGGCCACCCCGTGGCCTGACGGAGAAGCCTCTCGGCCCTCCGCTCAAGCCACACCCCGACGCCGCTCAAAAAGTACCAAGGCATGAGAAAACGCGCCAGACTTGCGAGATATATTGGAGGATAAGGCAAAACACACAAGATCGATCTACGGATCGCGTGGGCGCCCAACGACGCGGGATGATCACCGTCACGCCGGATCTGACAAACCGGCCGGGCGAACACGATGAGACAAAGCTCATATGAGCTACGTCGTGATATAGCCCAATCTGAGGCGCCCGCACACCCACTATGCTTCACATATGAAGTAATGGATCATCAAATCCCCGAGGGCTTCAAACCCGTAAACATCGAATCATACGATGGTACCACAGATCCTGCGGTCTGGATCGAGGACTATCTCCTCCATATCCACATGGCTCGCAGTGATGATCTACATGCCATCAAATACCTCCCACTCAAGCTTAAAGGACCAGCTCGACATTGGCTCAACAGCTTGCCAGCAGACTCAATTGGTTGTTGGGAGGACCTGGAAGCCGCATTCCTTGATAACTTCCAGGGCACATATGTGCGACCACCAGACGCCGGTGACCTTAGCCATATAATTCAGCAGCGGAAGAATCGTCCGGACAATTACGGACACGGTTCCTCACAAAGAAAAATCAAATCATTGTCATCCGGATCACGGAGGCCCTTGCAGCCTTCAAACATAACATCCGCGACGAGTGGCTTGCCCGGCACCTAGGACAGGAAAAGCCGAAATCTATGGCAGCTCTCACAACCCTCATGACTCGCTTTTGTGCGAGAGAGGACAGCTGGCTAGCTCGAAGCAACAACTTGGCCAAACATCCTGATAGTTCGAATATCAAGGATAGCAATGGCAGGTCGCGTCGCAACAAAAACAAGCGCCACATTAACAGCGATAATACTGAAGATACGACCGTCAATGCTGGATTCTGAGGCTCTAAACCCGGTCAGCGGAAGAAGCCATTCAAAAGAAATACCCAGGGCCTGTCCAACTTGGACCGAATACTCGATCGCTTGTGCCAGATACATGGCACCCCCGAAAAACCAGCCAATCACACCAACAGGGATTGTTGGGTGTTCAAGCAAGCAGGCAAGTTAAGTGCCGAACTCAATAACAAGGGGCTGCATAGCGATGACGAGGAAGATCCCCGGCAACCGAACAATAGAGGACAGAAGGGTTTTCCCACACAAGTGCGGACGGTGAACATGATATACGCAACCCACATACCCAAAAGGGAGCGGAAGCATGCACTAAAGGGGCGATATGCGATGGAGCCGATCGCCCGAAATTCAACCCATGGTCTTCTGCCCGATCACCTTCGATCGAAGGACCACCCACTAGCATCCGTCACGGCGGTTTCGCCGCATTGGTTCTTAACCCAATTATCGACGGATTTCACCTCACGAGAGTCCTAATGAATGGCGGTAGCAACTGAACCTGCTTTATCGGGATACGGTCGCAAAATGGGCATAGACCCCTCAAGGATTAAACCTACAAAGACGACCTTTAAAGGCGTCATACTGGTGTAGAGGCCCGTTATGCGGGCTCGCCATTACACTCGAAGTGGTCTTTGGATCCCGGATAACTTCCGCGAAGAGTTAATCTTCGACATCGTTCCATTCGGCGGCTATCATGCATTGCTCGGACGAGCGGCATTTGCAAAGTTCAATGCGGTGCCGCACTCATACCTCAAGCTCAAGATGCCAGGCCCTCGAGGAGTAATCACGGTCAATGGAAACACCGAACGCTCTCTCCGAACGGAGGAGCACACGGCGGCCCTCGCGGCGGAGGTACAAAGCAGCCTGTCGCAGCAATTCTCGAGTCCGGCCACTGTCAAGCGCGCCCGAAGTAACCTACAACAAGACCGCCTGGCACGATTCAAGCACGCGTAGCAATCCGGCCCCAACCCCCGCCCTCGCGAAATCGCGAAGCTAGTATTACGCGTACATAATTACGCTCTGGAGATACCATGGGCATATGGGGAGGCAAGACCACAAGACGCCAAGAATGCGGCTCGACCGCACTAGGGGCTCCGATTGTGTCATTCTTTTCTTTTTCCCTTTTCTTCCTTTTCTTACTTTCGGGACTCCATCTTTGAGAAGTCCTGTCCGCACTTGAATCGCCGAACTCACGATGCAACAGCCAGGGAAGCGGAAAGCCACGTCGAATGTTCAGGTGGTCTCTATTACGAGCATTATACCTGTTTTACATACCATCCCGCAGCTTACCCCTGTAGGGGGACATGTTAGATAGTCCCATCCCTTGCTTATAGCACTATTTGTATCATTGTGCTTTCATTGCAGTACCTTTTTGAATAAACAATGCATAGCTTTTGCCTATTATTGCACTTTTTTATCTATCCATATATATGTTCATTTCATGACATGTTGCACCCGTACACTTTGGTACGGCGAATACACCAGGGGCTTGTATCCCAAAATTACGGTGTGATAAGTCCGAACACTTTCACAAGTGCGGCACCCCGAACTTATAGCACTATATGAATTGGCTCCGAATCATGTCTTGGGTCAATAGTTGGGTTTGCCCGGCTCCCGTGTTTTGGTACCTTACGTTCCGCTATATCGGCTAAGGTAACACTGTGAGAACCACTGCGATTGTGCCCAGTTGAGCTGGGTCGAGCACCTCGATGGAGAAAGCTAAAACTGACTGTCATGATAGAGGCGAGAGCCGATCGCTGTTCGAGAGGTTTTTCGTGTCCCTAAAGACTTATGCCGCTTAGAGAGGAACGGAATTGTCCGGCCAAGGCGTGGATAGCGCCCAAACTCGGTCTTCCGAATACAGGGGCTTCGCCGAAATTTAAAATTATAGAATTCTATGGCTAAGTGAGAGTGTTCAAGCATTATAAGTCCGGTTGCCTTGTTCATTGTGTTGAGCGCCTCCCTAGATGGACCAAAGAATGGGAACAAGAGTGCTCAAGCTTATCCCGAACACCCCAGCACTTTCGTGGCATGGGGCTGAAATAACGACTTGCCATCTCTCAAATTTGATAAGCGGCCGCCTGAAGGTAATATTTTAAATTAACAAAGCGTTGCTTAAGCGCATATGAACAAGTTTTCAGCGTCTGAGGATAACAAATGCGAGCCTATTAAAAATTACATCTTTGGAGCACTCATCCGCTATTCGGCGGGCACCCTTCAGGAGGCCCTCATAGTACATTTCGGGCGTGCGATGCTCATGGCCCTTCGGTGGCCCGTCCGTCACAAGCTTATCCGCATCCAGCTTGCCCTGGTGCACTTTAGCACGGGCAAGGGCCATACGGACACCTTCAATGCAGACGGAGTGCTTGATGACTTCAATCCGTGGACAGGCGTCCACCAGCCGCTGCACCAAGCCGAAGTAGCTCCCAGGCATGGCTTCCAATGGCCACAGCCGCGCTATAAGGCCTTTCATGGCCTGTTCGGCGGACGTTCGGCCTCAGCATACTGAGACCAGAACACCTTTTCTGTCGAGCTCCCCTCCTTGGCGCGGTAGAATGCGGCAGCATCAGACACACTACGGGGCAAATCTGCGAATGCTCCTGGAGAGCTCCGAATCCGGGTAAGTAATAGGTAACTCACTTTCACATGCTTGCTTTGCATAAAGAATGCCTTACCCGCCGCTATCTTCTTTAACAACTCAATTTCTTGGAGGGCATTTTGGGCCTCGGCCTTAGCAGCTTTGGCACTCTCAAGAGCCGAGGCGAGCTCGGACTCACGAGTCTTGAGTCACGCTCCAAACTCGTGTCTTTCCACGAGAGCTTGGAGCTCTTGCCGCTCTTGGCCAGCTGCGCCTCCCCTTCTCTCGCTCGGTCGTTCCGCCAGCCGCTTTGTTTTCGGACCCACGGACACCGCTTCCTTGAAGTCGCCACCTCGTTCTTGGCCCTGTAGTACCCAAGTTATTCCTGTTATTTTTTGCAACCAAAACCTTTTCTATAAGGTATTTCTTTAATAAGGTATTACTTACCTTCCTTGTCCTCGAGCTGCTTCTTGGCTTGTCCGAGCTCGTTCGGACCGCTCGAGGTTCTGCTTCAATGCATTGACCTCCAGCGATCGGTCTGGCAGAGGTCGGCAGTCCTGCATTCCCATATTGACATACTTATGTTAGACTCCTCACAGTATATCTTTTTAGATCCTTAGTCCAGTTTTTCTTTCCGAACACCGAACTAAGCATCGAGGCTACCGTCTATGCGGTAATATTTTTACATATTCTAAACTTACCTCAAAGCTTTGTTAGAAGGCTGGTACAGGCTTTGATCGATCCGCTCTTGGCGGATCGAATCTGTCCGGATCACCGCACTCATAACAAAGGCGGTGCTCCTCCTGATGGAAGCACTGTTGGCGCCTCCATAAGCTATCCGGTGCCTCCGGTTGGACGGAGGACACCGGCGTCTTACCTTCTTGCGAAGGATCCGCTGGCGGACTTGAACGCTGATGGTTCCGGCATGGAGTCCGGATGTGGGTCGGGCTTAGAGCCCCGGGGTCTTGCCCCAGCGCTGAGTCCGGAGGTTGCCTTGTGGCACCTCCTGCGCTACCTCCTCTTGACCAAGCCCCCTTGGGGGCCCACCGTGGCGTCGTCCGCGGTGTGAGGCGAGGAGGCGGTCGAGGCAGTACTCTCCATTTTCGGCGAGCCTGTGGACCCGCTCGATGAATCAGCGAACTCGCCCTTAGGCGGGCTGCACGGTTGTTCGACATTAGAGAACACTCTGCAATAATAAAAAGCCATGGGTACCCGGACACTTACGTTCTCGCCAGGGGCTTGGCCCTTGTAGGCCAATCCTCCTCGTCGTCGTCGACGTTGGTGGATAAGTCCGGAGGAAGGGTTCTTACCTTCTTGGACCCTCCGGCCTCCCCAGTTGGGGCGGCCTTCCTTTTCTTCTCCTCCCCCGCTGGAGGAGGAGCTTCTTCTTCTTCCTCCTCGTCCTCAGGAGAAGATTCTGCATCAGAATCTGACAACACTTGGCGTCGGGAGCTCCTTCGAGTTCCCGTGGCCTCCTTCTTGGCCTTCTTCTCCGGCACCACATGCGGCGCCGGAGCCAACAGCCCCGTCAATCGGGCGTCCTCCGGGTCTTCCGGCAAAGGAGCCGGACAGTTAATCTGTCCGGACATCTTCAACCAGTCCTGTCAAAGATTAGGGAGTTTTAGATCCCACGTAGAGTCAATCCATGAAAAAAGAGTCCCGTAAAGGGAAAAATAACTTACCTCGCCGGCTGGACGCCGCGAGCTGTATCCGCGATCCTTGTTAGCGGATGTTGGGGCTTCAGCGCCGTTGAACAGCACCTTCCAGGCATCTTAAATGCGTAGTGTCGAAGAGCCCGGCTCAAGACCGGTCTTTGTGCGGATCGAACTCCCACAAGTTAAAGGCCCGTTGTTGGCATGGAGAATCCGGCGGATGAGCATCACCGGATTACGTCGACAAGCACGAGATTCTTGTCCACCAGGTTTCGACGCATGTTTGGAGTCCGGATAGCTCTTAATTCCCCACGTCGGGCCCGTCTCCTTCCATGACGAGAGCCGTGTGGGGAAGCCAGATCTGAATTCGAGGGCCGCCACCCATTCGGGGTCGCGTGGCTCGGTGATGTAGAACCACCCCGATTGCCACCCCTTTATTGTCTCCACAAAGGCGCCCTCGAGCCATAGGACCTTGCCATCTTGCCAACCATGGCGCCTCCGCACTCCGCTTGACGGCCGCCCACTACCTTCGGCCGGACGTTGAAGATCTTCAGCCATAAGCCGAAGTGGGGCTGGATGCAGAGGAAGGCCTCGCACACGGCGATAAACGCCGAGATGTTGAGGACAAAATTCGGGCCAGTCGTGGAAGTCCAGGCCGTAGTAGAACATGAGCCCCGGACAAATGGGTGAAGTGGAAAACCTAGTCCGCGGAGGAAGTGGGGAGAAATACCACCCTCTCATGGGGCCCGGGGTTGGAATGAGCTGCCTGCATCGGGCAGCTCATGCGCGATGTCATGGGACAAGTATCTGGCCTCCCGCAGTCTTGTGATGTGCCCCTCCATGATGGAGGAGGCCATCCACCGCCTCCCGCCTCTGACATGGTTGGAGAAGGTTGAGGTGGGATGTCTTGGACTTAGTATTTGGGCTCGAGTCTTGTGAAATGGATAAGCAAAGGAGGAAGAAGGCGTAGGTGAAAGGGTGGATCCTTATCCCCTTATATGGACGGACGAAGCTATGCGTCCCCCACTAGCCTGGTAAAACTCGCTTATTTCCCAAGCGCCGTAATCAATGGTGCAGATGGGTTACCCACGCCCGTATTGATGAGAATCCCGGAATAAGGGGGCACGATCTATGCTTTGATAAGACGTGCCAAGGAAACCGCCTCGCTAAACGCGCTGAGGTGGAACAGCAAAAAACGATTCATATAAAGGCCTGGCCGTGGTGTGATGTCACGCCGTGGAATACGTCGGCCAGATCTGTGCAAAAGTTATTCTCTCTACGGTGGTATGTGGAACTTGTTTTGCGAGCGGACACTATCCTTGTGTTCAAAACCTTCTATGAAGTATTCGGAGGAGGAACCCGCCTCGCAATGCCGAAGACAATCAATGCGCCAGACTCATCGTCATTGAAGCCTGGTTCAGGGGCTACTGAGGGAGTCCCGGACTAGGGGGTGTCCGGATAGCCGGACTATCGTCATGGCCGGACTCCAATACTATGAAGATACAAGATTGAAGACTTCGTCCCATGTCCGGATGGGACTTTCCTTGGCGTGGAAGGCAAGCTTGGCGATACGGATATGTAGATCTCCTACCATTGTAACCGACTTTGAGTAACCCTAACCTATCCGGTGTCTATATAAACCGGAGGGTTTTAGTCCGTAGGACGAACAACAATCATACCATAGGCTAGCTTCTAGGGTTTAGCCTCCTTGATCTCGTGGTAGATCTACTATTGTACTACCCATATCATCAATATTAATCAAGCAGGGGTAGGGTATTACCTCCATCGAGAGGGCCCGAACCTGGGTAAAAACATCGTGTCCCTTGTCTCCTGTTACCATCCGCCTAGATGCACAGTTCGGGACCCCCTACCCGAGATCCGCCGGTTTTGACACCGACAGATATCTTGTGTGTGTGTGTGTGTTGAAGAAAGATGATATCTTTGTTGATTGATCCCCGTGAACAGTTGTCGGTGCTATTGTCTTATCCAATCCTTGATTTGAGTATGGGCTATCGTCAAGTCAAATCAGAACCAACGATGTTCGTAATGTTGTCTTGCTCGTGGTTGATCCCTCGAGCATACACCATTACATCCTTTGGTCTGACCAATGCTATCACCGTGGTCACATGATGGTGGAAGTCCAGTGATATGGAAATTCCGATGAGTTGTTGTTGAACCCATCAGCAGCATTTTGTCTCCCCCATGATTCATGTTGAACATCAACCTAGTGTTGGAAACTTTGTAAGCTATGCCTTCGTGTTCCGTTCATGAAGCTTATGCTTGGATGGAAGAAGTGACCTCCTCGAATTCATGTGCATTTGGTGCAAGTTGCCGCCGTGAGTTCGAGAAAGATGGTTTTTATTTCCTCTGGTACCATCCCAGGTCAGTTATGCATCTGCGAATGTATTCTATGGTTTGGTAGATTAATTACCTCCACTCCATATGTATTCCCTAGCACACCAAGCCACTGACTGCTTTGTTATAGGAGAAGGAGTTAAGTGCTAATCCATGGTAATGCACAAGACTTCGTTATCCTCGACGATGGTTCCCCACCTGAACTCGGTAGTGTTTTGTTGTAAGACTATCATGTGGTCATGCTTGTCTGGGACAGCGTGTTCACATGTGTTTAGCAGAACCCGCTCATGTTTTGGAGCTTGCTATCTTAGTTCATTCCTCGAGAATCTCGCAACGCCATCTCGTCGAATCGTGTTGCAAACTTTCTTTCAGACATGTTGAGTCTGAAGTATCCTATCACCAATCAGATCTGAATCTCAGGCAGATATGATGGTTGGAACATTCCCAATAGTTGCATTTTGTTCCTAGCTTGCACCGCCATTGTGCCAATTCCCATGGGCTGCCCTCTCGGTAATTGTTGTTTAGGATCATCTTCAAAAGTGGTCCTACCATGGGTCCCATCCATTTCCGATGATAAGCAAAATCATCCATCGCGTTGTCTTCAACAAGGTAGTCCACATCATCCATCCGAATATGGATATGCCATTCCTTCGAGCTCTTTCAATCGATCAATTGTAAATTGCCTTAGGCTGGTGAGAAGAGTTTCAATGATCTAGATCTCAAAAGTAATTCTTTTTGCCGCTTAAGGGGATAGTTCTTCGAGTCACCTTCCCCGAGGTGCCCCGTTTTGGAATCATGGCAATTTCCCTCGCTACTTTGAAACCCTCGTCAACTTGTTTCTTCTGTCGCTCCTGATGCAGGTTTTGCCTCTCAGCCCCAGAGATGGTGATCATGTCAATGTTCCTATGAAGTGTAACCTGGATCGTGAAGACCGTATTAGCTTGTGCCCCCTCTATCTTCTTACCTCACGACTTGAATCTCGGGGCGAGATTCTTGTTTAGTGGGGGTGAGTTGTCACATCCCTAGCCTTATCTTGCACTAGGCTAGCACTTGTCTTTTGCATCATGGTTAAATTATTTTGAAACTTGAAATGGGGATGATAAACCCTAGCACCAAGATTAAATCAAATAGGATCAACCATAACATATTTTCAATGAACCCAAAATGCTTTTCAGAAAAGTTCATCATTTTTGAATTGGTTTAGAACCTCTGCCAAAAATGGTGCACATTTTCTAGGCCACTCTGGATTTTTGAATTAATTCATTAAGTATTTGCATTTGAGCATTTAATTCCTATAAATATTTTAATTGCCCAAATAATACTGATAATGGTTGAGGGCTGTTGGAAATAATTTCATAAGTGCCCACAATTATTTTCAGCATTTTATCAAATGGTTTAGTATTTTTACTAAATCAGAACAAAACAGAAAAAATAGAAAACTGAAATAAAAAGGAAGAACAGAAACTACTTTGGTCCACTTACACAGTGGCCCAACAGACCGGCCAGCTAGGCCCAGCCCACCTCCTCGTCTCTCCTCTCGTTCTTCAACCTCCTGCCCGGTGGGCGGGAGGCGTGTGGCTTGGCCAGCAGGCCAGACGTCTGACAATCGACAGCCACCTCACCTTGCCGCTTTGCCCTGGACTTCTCTGGCATCGCCACGCACCCCTCGGGCCCCTTTCGCTCTCCCTCGCCTCATCCTCTCCCCTGCTCCCTCTCTCTCGCCCGAACCGAACGCGTCCGTCGCCGCCGACGAGAACCACCGCAGCCACCGCCTTCCCCTCGCCCTCTCACCATGCCCAGAAGCTCTGCCACGTCGCCGGCTACCTCCCCGTCAAGCCACGCGTTCCAGGAGGCCCTGGAGAGCCGCCATCGCTGCTGTCTTCATCTCCGGTCGATGGAGATCTCCCCCGCCATTCTGCTCGCGTCCGACCTCCCCCGAGCCTGTTTCGACGGCCGTCGCAACCGCCTTGAGTTTCTACGCCGCCTCCCCCTCTTCTTTGCTTTGTTTGCGCCCTCTAACCGCCTCCTCCACCGGAGCCGAGACGCCCCGCCGCAAGAGCTCGTCGCCGGTGTTGCTCTGGCGACCATTTGGTTGCGCCAATGTATACACGCCCGCCGCACCGCGTAGTGCCTTGCCAGCGCTTTAGTTCGCGTTTTTGCCTGCTGCATTGCGCCCGTGCAGCCAAGCTCCGGCCGCCGCCCAAGTGCTCGCCGTCGTCGACTTCGGGCTCCCCACGACCTGCTGCTGCCTCCCCTGGATGCGTGGGAGCACGGGCTCCCTCTTTGGTGCCCTCGGTAGCATGCTTGCTGCCCCTAGCGCCATTCCGGCGAGCCCGCTGCCGCTCTGGTTGGTCGCCGTCGGCTAAACACCAGCGGGTTGATCGTTTTGACCGCCGGTGGGTTAGCCCCGGTTGGCCAGGTGATTTGACCTCCCCTGAGTCTAGGACATGCGCGTCCCGCCCGGCTAATTAATCCAGTTTAGGTTTTAACTTAATTAGTTTAACCTAGGTTAGTTCTAATTAAACTAGGTTAGTTTAGTTAGCCACTGACACGCAGGCCCCACTGGTCAGTTTGACCTGGACCGTGCCCCGTTGACCCGCTGACATCATGATGATGTCAGGCTGACGCAGTAATCCTTTTCTAGAATTTAAATAAATCATAAATGACTTATTTATTTTAGAAAATGTTTCAAACTTCTAAAAATCATAGAAATTCAACTGCAACTCCAAATAAGATAAATTATATATGAAAAATGATTAGAAAAATCCAATCTATCCATCTATACCATTTTCATGCATGTTTGAACAACCTAAAGTTGCTGTATAAGACAATTCGAATAAATGGCATTTGAAATACCTTACATGGAGTTTGAATTTGAACCTAGTGTTCAAACCAGCTCCATTTAACTTGTTGCTAGTTGCATTAGACTAAATCATAGCATATTGCCATGTCATGATCATGCATCATATTGTTCATTGCATTGATTGTGTTTATTTCTCTGTTGCCGGTATTTGTCCCCTCTCAATAGATGACGTACCGACGATGAGTCCGATGACACCGATGAAGAACTATATTATCTTCAAAAGTGCCAGGCAAGCAAAACCCCCTTGTCCATTCCGATACAATCCCACTCTATCGCTCCTGCTCTCTTCTATTGCATTAGGACAACAACGATTCGTCTGTTACTTGTTGCGGTAGATGAACCCCTTTATCCTCTGCATGACCTGTCGTTCCACAATAAATAGATGAAACCCACTAGCATGAGTAGGAGTTGTTTGAGCCCTGTTGTGCCTACTCATTCATGCTTGTTTGTCATGCACTCTTTGCTTAGAGTTGAGTCGGTCTGATTCATCGAGGATGAATCGGAGGTGTGTGAACGTGTCCTCAGAGAGAGCTAAGTGTGTGAACACGATTTGGTAAAGGTAGCGGTGAGAGGCCATGTAGGAGTACATGGTGGGTTGTCTCATTGCGCCATCCTCGAGGCCGAGTTACGTGTTTGTGATCCATGAACAGCTACTACCACGCATTGGAATGCTTAAGTGCCCCTCTTGACTTATTAATCAACTTGATCTCTGTCCAGGAGTTGCAACTAGTTTCTGGTGTTTGTAGGATATGTGTTGGAGGCCGTGCGTAGCGCTGACCCTAGGGGTGGGCTATGTTGCGGTAGATACACCGTGCCACGGTGTACCGGGCGCCCGTTTGGTGTCTCGGGAACCCTGCTCACATAGCTTGGGGCCGTGAGCGACACCCCGGCCGGATCTCCTTGCGGATGGAACCCGAATAGGCGATAAACCTAGATGAGAGACTTGTGTGGTTAGTCGGTCGTGGCCGACTCCCTCGCCAAAGCTTCCGCTTGATGGTTGCCGAGATACAGGCGTGTACATGGTGGTAAGTGGCGAGGCGTGTGTGAAGAAGTGCACCCTGTAGGGTTAATATGATCTATTCGAATAGCCGTGTCCGGTAAAGGACTTCTGGGTTGCCTATAACAGTTCATAGACAAGTGAAAGTGGATACTCTAAAATGCGCAAGATAAGCGTGAGTGCTATGGATGGCGTTCTCGTGGGGAGGCGGGAGAGGATCCATAGTGGTGTATTGATATGGTGAATATGTGGACTCGTAAAGCGCCACCTCAAAAGAGTTGCTTGCGATGCGTAGTTTAGGATAGCCACCGAAGTCAAAGCTGGCTTGCTGCGATCAAACTCCACCCCCTTTGTTGATAATGATGCATATGTAGTTAGTTACGATGTAAGTCTTGCTGAGTACATTTGTACTCACGTTTGCTTATTTTATGTTTTGCGAGAGAGGCGTCGGTCTCGCTAGTAGTTCCGCATGGACTTGATGTTTAGCTTGTTACCTCAGCTACGATCTTGTGCCCTCGGCGGGATCTGGTAGATAGTCGAGCTTCTCGGCCTTTTTCATTTATAGTTATGCAGACTTTCGGACATGTTTAGCTTCCGCTTGTGCTTTGACTTGTATGCTCTAAATGTTGGGTCATGAGACCCATGTTTGTAATATCTTGGCTCCTCGGAGCCTATTGAATAAATATTTGAGTCGTAGAGTTATGTTGTGATGCCATGTTGTATTTACACATATTGAGCATATTGTGTGTATGTTTGAAATGCTTAGTATGTGTGGGATCCGACAATCTAGTTGTTTATCCTTGGCAGCCTCTCATATGGGGAAATGTAGTCTAGTGCTTCTGAGCGATAGTAGTCCGCTACAACCCGGTTCGTGAGTCCTGCTAGCCCAACACTCTTTACTCTGGACACTTGATCTGGCGGCATGTGTTTCACTGCCGTTCCTATGTCTGTCGCCTTGAAATGTCACACGGTGACATCCGAGTCCTGCCTAGCCTGCTACAGCCCGGGTTCCCGGAGTCCTGTTAGCCCAGTGCTACAACCCGGATTCACACGCTGCTGACCGACATGCTCGATGTGATTCATGTATGCCTGTCCCCATGGGTTAGTGCCGCTTTGGGTTCACGACTAGCCATGTCAGCCCGGGTTCTCTTTTATATGGATGCTAGCGACACTATCATATACGTGAGCCAAAAGGCACAAACGGTCCCGGGCCATGGTAAGGCGACACCCGTGGGAATACCGTGCGTGAGGCCGCAAATTGATATGAGGTGTTACCGGCTAGATCGATGTGACTTGGAATCGGGGTCCTGACATGCAACCTGTGAAACTTGTTTGTGCAAAACTTAGGAAAAAACGGTATCTGTTAGATCCACCTAGCCATGGCGACTCTTATCACCGGTTTAAAAATGGAAATGCTCAATTGATAATCCTGACCACCCATGGCGGTTTAGATAACTTAACTGCTTATGACTCTCGTGGCGGCTTGAATAATCTGACATAATTAGCCATATACCATTAGGCCCCTTTGTAAGCTGCCATTTGAATATGTATGGTAATTCTTGTTCTTCGGCTTAAGTTTAAGCCGGCAATTTCACTCTTTGTTAGGCTTCCGTCTTCACAATGCCGCCCAAAGCACCCAAAGCACCTATTACATGCAATTGGGTAAAATTCATCGTCATAGAAAGCACTCTTGCTGATTTTGTGAAGACTGGCTATCTGCCAAAGAAGGAAGTCATGTCCTACCGTGCTACTGATCCAACAGAGGAAAAACCTCAACCCAAAGAAGGGGAAGTCATCGTCTTTACTAATCACATGAACTGGGGTTTTTCTCCACCCGGCCCAAAGTTTTTTAGAGACGTCCTACACTTTTTTGATCTCTGACCTCCCCAACTCTGTGTCTAACATCTGCAACTTCCAAGTGTTCTGTGAGGTGTACCTTGGAGAAGAACCCAACTTGCTGCCCTTCAGAGAATTATTTTACTTGAACCGCCAGAATGAACGTGCCAACGGGCCTAGCTTGGAACTTGGTGGAACCTCAATCCACTGTTGGAGACACTGCATTTTTCCGTATGCCGATCCACCGAGTCACCCCAAAGACTGCAACCATACATGGTTCTATTGTCAAGATACTTCTCCGGCTGGTGAAAACCCTCTGCCCGGCTTTCGCGCCCTGCGCGTCGAGTCCACACATCCTCTACCAGATAAGCTGTCTCCTGCTGAATGCCAGAAGCTTGTCCCCACCATGAGTAAAGTCAAGGCTCTTTTGAGGAATGGCTTAGATGGCATCGATTTGGTCCGGGTCTGGCTGGCTTGGCGGGTTATTCCATTGAGCTGCCGCCCTGGTTTGATGTGCGACTATACATGCCAGAAGAATGATCCTCTGCAGCGTAGTCCTGATGATTTACCTGATGACATCATTGATGATATGACAAAGTCACTCCTGAATGAGAGCCTAATAGACTATGGCAAAGTAGGTTTGAGTCCTTTCTGCAAAGCCAACCCGGCTCTAGCAGAAGCTAGTAATTTAAGCATTTTTACTCTCATCTTTGAGGTTTTACCTTTACTCAAAACTATTTGTTGAAATCCACAGGCCACCGACGAATTTTGGAAAGCCAAATATGACCATGAAGCTGCAAAGAAGGCCAGAAAAGCTAAGAAAGCCGCCGCTAAGAAGAAATGACATAAACCCAGCGCCTCAGACATGCTTCGACTAGAGGATACCTCTGAGTCAGAGGTAGCTCTTGATTCTCTAGGCTCCTTTTTTAACTATCTTATTGACATTGATTATCATCAGGAGGATACATGAGCGAGTCATGCAGTGGTTGAAGAGGTAACTATTATTTCCTCCGACTCTGAGCCTTTGCCAAGACAGAAAGTCCAAAGAGTAACCCAGAAAGTAAGATTTTCACATCCTTTAGCTTACCAATATCCTCAATTTCTTTTGAAGCAATAGATGCACGAGAGCCAGAGGCAGACCCGGACCAGTAAAGATGCGGAAATCTCCTCCGGCTTACCCAATGTAACAAGAAAACGCCAGAACGAGATCACCTTCAATTTATATTCCTTTTATCCTTTGGCGGGTCTCACTCGTCAACCGCTCAATTCTTCTAACTCAAATTATCAGGAAACTTCACCTTCCTCCGGCGAGTCAATGCAGTCCAATTTGCCAGCTTTTAAAACCGCTCTAGGGTAATGATAACCTGCTTAATTTGTGCTCATTTCAACTTGCTGCACTTGTACTGACCTTTCGATTTTATGCAGTGGACAAGCAAAGCCCAGCAAGAGGGCGAAGAAGAACAAGCCGACCAAAGAGCCGGTCGTAAATGAGCCGGAGCTTGGAACAACTGCACCTGAAGCCTCCACTCATGAGCTGCCACCTGAGCCGGCTCATGATATACCAACACCCACTACTGACCTGCCTGTCGAACAAGCCGTCAATGGTTCTGATAATCCGGAATTCCCTAGCCCGACCAAGACGGATGACCCTCAAGATCTTGATGTTGATATCACTAAGACCAGCTTTGTTAAGCCGGGGAGACCAACCGTGCTGGCCAAGTGTTCTGCCAAGGAAGAACTTTTGTAACGCTGCAAAACTAAACTTGATGTTGCTGATTATACTCATATGAGTATTGGAGAAGACTTTTCTGGCTATATGAGCCAAGTGCACAGCAGCCGTGACATAGAAATTGACATGGTGAAGCAGATGCACCAGAAGTTTGAGGTGCAATCTTTTTTCCATATTCATTTATCCTTACCATGCCAGCCCCCAAGTCTATTGCTTATGATGAATATGATGTAGACTTTAGAAATAAACTTAGCAATATTAGTAACATGGTTGAATTAAAATACAGAAGAAGTACGGCTTACTCCGTAGTCCCCAAGGGGCGGTTTAATCTGTATGATTGAACCGGTTCTTCATATGATTGCACAGAACAAACTATTTAAAAGGCTTTAAACAACAATATACGTTAGCCCCCAAGTGCCAAATACTCTTGCTTGCAAAGTGATTGGGACTTACTGTCATGAACCGCCACTTTAAACAAAAATTCTTCAGCACACATTAGTCCCCAAGTGCCAAGTGTTATTGCTTGCAAAAGACTTGGGACTTAATATTGCAGCATGATAATCCTGACTTTTTGACCCGGTATTTGTACAGGACACCAATAGTCAATTTGAATCAAAAATATCTGACTTGAAGAATCGCCTGGAAGCACAGGAGACTTAAACCCAAAAAGCCAACTCCAAATTTGAGTTCAGCGTATCTGAACAAGAAAAACTGAAAAAATACTTTGAAGTGGAAAAGAAAGCCTGGGCTGATGAAAAGATCGCCTTGATAAACCAGGCTGAGAAGGCAGAGGCGGCTCTTGCAGAAGAACCGCCGAATTATCTGGTTTAAAACACCATATATCTCGGATGGTCTCATCAATCTTTGGTAAGTCACTCTGTAAGTGTTAGATATTTGAATCTTTAAGCATATCAATTGTAAACAACTCATCTGACATTGTAACGCAGGCCCCAGGAGCTCAAACCTTAACCAGAGCATGCTGATAAAGCTGAAGGCGGTTTACACGCTGGAGGAGCAACTCTACACGGGTCGGCGTGCCTTAGCGCATGATGTACATCGAATGAAGTTCCCACCCTCCTGTCAGATGTATTAAAGCGGCTTGCTGTGCTACCTCAGCGGTTGAATGAACTAAGTCGATCTTCTGAGAGAGCCAGAGCCATAGCTGCATTAAGCCGGGCCAAGGCGTGGCTACCAGAGCTAGACCCGGCCGACATCGCCATTGGGTATCCAAGCCTAAAGGAGGACGACACACCTTTTGGACAGGAAGACTTCACCACTTGTGTTAAAGAGATACGCCCTGTGGCCACCCTGATTGCTGATGACACGGATCTTACCAAGTATCATCCGGGTTATGACGCCGAAAATTGGAGGATTCCAACGCCGCATTATGAAGTGATCACTCTGATCCCTCCAATTCATAAGCATACCTTCGCCCCTGAAGTTGGCCCGGCCGTATGAATTGATGATAAAGCTGAATTTGAAGCTTTGAGTGGCATTGACTGGTCATCATCAACCTTCCAGGACAGGGAACAAGATGGAGGCGCGGAAAGGGGTGATCCGGAAGCTTCAGGCCAACAACAAAATTGATCCGTCGGGCGGCTCATATTTATGCTTTGCTGAAAAACAATGTTAATCATTTGGACTCGGGGAGTCATGTAATAGGGTTGAAAAAACACTTGGTTTTGTCGTGCCATCGTGCACGTGTTTGGTGCTCAACACTGTTTAAACCGCCATGTTATATTCACCCGTGTTATACTTATCATCTGTTTTCCTTACGCTGAAGAACACTTTTAAACTGTCCTGCATATAGAAATAATTCACAAGGCCCTTGGCGGCTTACTGCAGGACGGGTTATATATCATACATAAAACCCAGAACATGAAGAAGAATCATAGCTAAACTTGTTATCCATTATAGCTTTGAAACATTACTATAATATCATACCTGTGACTCTTGTACTTGTACTGCCGGTTCATATAACCCGAACAATAAGGGTGATGACCCAATCCTGTAGAAACCAGTGCTTCCACATAGATGATGATTGTCATAAGCTGGCGACTTATTGTCTAAAGTCAAGCCGGGTTAAATATAAACCACTCATATATACTTTAGATATGATCAAACAAACTTCAAGTAAAAACCAAAAAATTGTTCGCAAAAAGAGACTTCAAAATTTTTGAGGCTTCTGATTCGAATACGATCATAAAACCGTTCCAAAGGGGTTAAGCTAAGATTCAAATACGATCATATAGCCCCTAGTGGCTTTGGCGTTGCCGATCAAGAGGGTACCGACAGCTATGTTCTCTTTGGTTCGAATACGACCTATGTGTCAGGACCCCGATTCCAAGTCACATCGACCTAGCCGGTAACACCTCATATCACTTTGCGGCCTCACGCACGGTATTCCCACGGATGTCGCTTTACCATGGCCCGGGACCGTTTGCGCCTTTTGGCTCACGTATATGATAGTGTCACTAGCATCCATATGACAGAGAACCCGGGCCGACATGGCTAGTCGTGAACCCAAAGCAGCACTAACCCATGGGGACAGGCATACATGAATCACGTCGAGCATGTCGATTGCCAGCGTGTGAATCCGGGCTGTAACCTTTGGGCTATGAGGACTCAGGGAACCCGGTAGCATGGCGAGCTAGGCAGGACTCGGATGTCACCATGCGTGACATTTCCCGAAGGGACGGACACATGAACGAAGTGAAACACATGCCGGCGGTCGGTGTCCAGAGCATTAGTCTTTGGGCTAGCAGGACTCCGATGAACCGGGTACATGGCGGACTATTATCGCTCGAGGAAGCACCGGACTACATTTCTCCATATGAGAGGCTGCCAAGGATAAACAACTAGATTGTCGGATCCCACACATACCAAGCATTTCAAACATACACACAATATGCTCAATATGTGTAAATACAACATGGCATCACAACATAACTCTATGACTCAAATATTTATTCATTAGCCTCCGAGGAGCGAGATATTACAAACATGGGTCTCATGACCCAACATTTAGAGCATACAAAAACAAAGCACATGCGGAAGCTTAGCATGTCTGAGTACAGACATCTACAAATGAAAGAGACTTAGAGGCCTGACTATCTACCAGATCCTGCCGAGGGCACAAGATCGTAGCTGAGGTATTAAGCTAAACATCGAAGTCCACGCGGAACTACTAGCGAGACTGACGTCTCTCTGCAACACATAAAATAAGCAAACGTGAGTACAAATGTACTCAGCAAGACTTACATCAGAACTATCTACATATGCATCAATCAACAAAAGGGGTGGTGGAGTTTGACTGCAGCAAGCCAGTTTTGACTCGGTGGCTATCCTGAGCTACGACTGCAAGTAACTCTTTTGAGGCGGCACACACGAGTCCACATATTCACCATATCAATACACCACTATGGACCCGCTTCCGCCTCCCTACGAGAACGCCATCCATAGCACTCACGCTTATCTTGCGCATTTTAGAGTATCCACTTTCACTTGTCTATGAACTGTTATAGGCAACCTGTAAGTCCTTTACCGTGGACGCGGCTATTTGAATAGATCATTTATAACCCTGCAGGGGTGTACTTCTTCACACACGCTCTCACCACTTACCGCCGTTTACACGACATGTACTCGGCAACCTTCAAGCGGAAGCCCAACGTGGGTGTCGGCCACGGCCTACCTAAACACTCAAGTCCCTAGTCCAGGTTATTGCCTATTCGGGTTCCATCCGCAGGAGTCCGGTGAGGTTTCCACTAACGGCCCCGAACGATGTGTGCGGGGTTCCCGAGATACCAAACGGGCATTAATTTTGCAGGGCCACGGTGTATCTACCGCATCATAGCCCACCCCTAGGGTCAGCGCTTCATACGACCTCCAACACATATCATACAAACACGTAAACTAGTTGCAACTCACCGGACAGGGAACAAGGGTGGTTAAGAAGCGAGAGATGGTCCATTGATTTCGGGCCCAATGCGTGGTAATGCTGTTTCATGGATCACAAACACAGAACTCAGTTCACGAGGGCCGGGTGCAATGAGACAACCCACCATGTACTCCTACATGGCCTCACACCGCTACCTTTACCAAATCGTGTTCACACACTTAGCTCACACATAGTAGGACATGTTCACACACCATTCCAATTCATTCCCGATGAATCAGACCTGACTCAACTCTAAGCAGTAGCAGGCATGACAAACAAGCATGAATGAGTAGGAGCAAGAGAGTGGGATTATATCGGAATGAACAAGGGGGTTTTGCTTGCCTGGCACTTCTGAAGATATTATAGTTGTTCATCGGTGTCATCGAACTCATCGTCGGAACCACGTCTATCGAGAGGGGACAAACACTGGCAACTGAGAAAGAACACAATCAATGCAATGCCACAATATGATGCATGATCATGACATGGCAATATGCTGTGATTTGGGCTAATGCAACAACAAGTCATTTTGGTTGAAGTGGAATTCAAAACTACATCAAATCCCAACTCCAAAACTATTATCAAAGTTGTCCTATTCATGTTTCATCCTAAACAGTGAAGTTAACTTGATCAAACATGCATGAAAATGGTACAGATGGATAGATTGGATTTTTCTGATAATTTTTCATATATAAATTATTCATGTTTCTGCTAAGCTAATACTAATCCTAGTTTAGTTAGTGGCCTGGGGCCCTCATGTCAGTGAGTCAGGGGGAAAGTCAAACCCCGGTCAAACA
Source organism: Aegilops bicornis (assembly GCA_021605145.1). Classification (NCBI taxonomy): domain Eukaryota; kingdom Viridiplantae; phylum Streptophyta; class Magnoliopsida; order Poales; family Poaceae; genus Aegilops; species Aegilops bicornis. The sequence goes on from CM038670.1 coordinate 602,806,169, forward strand.
GGGTCAAACCCGCCGGACCAGGTCAACGGCTCGTCGCCGGCGATGACAGAGACGGCGGATGGCTGCGGGATTGCGTCTCCGGCGACCAAACCAACGGCGGAGACCATCTACATGACGAGGAGGCTCGGCCGCATCGACTAGTGCCGTTGGTTTCGCCGGAGGTGGCCTAGAAGGATGGCGGCGTCCACTTGGGTGGCGACCGGAGTTCGGCGGGGAGGGGAGAAGGAGCTACGGTGCACGGCAGGCCGGTGTTGGTCGTGTTCGGCTCCTGGGAGCTCGGTGAGCACGGAGGCTTGCTCAAAAACGGGCGGGGGCGACTGTGGCCACGGCAACGACATGGCACGGCGGCGGCAAGCTCGGCCGTGGTCGGAGGACGGGGCTAGGGGACGGGAATGGAGGGGCGAGCAAGGGGGGGAGGAGCAGGAGCTCACAGGGATGCGGCAGGGTAGGTCAGCGGCCTCGGAGACGCTCTAGACGAGGCAGATCGACGGGGTCGATCTCCGGGCACCGGAGATGAAGACGACGATGCTCCGGCCGACTGGGGCATCCTCTGGTCGCGTGTGTCAGGTGTGTGGCTCCATGGGGTCGTGGCGGAGCTTAGGGATGCGGAGAGAGAGCGAGGGAGTGGTTGCGGCCGTGGTGGAGCTCGTCGGTGGCGGCGGCTCCGTCCAGGTCCGAGGTGCGGAGCGAGAGGGAGAGCAGGAGGGAAGGGGATGAGCACGGGAGGGAGTCGAGAGAGGCCTGAGGGGGTGCGTGGCAGCGTCGGGGAGGCAGCATGCAGGCAGGAGGTGGCGCGGCGAGCGTCGGGCACGCATCTGCTTCTCCTCCGGGCAGGAGGAAGAAGACAACGCTGCCCCAGTGGTGCAGGCACATTGGGCTGGGCTGCCGGTGGGCCGCCAGTGGCTGGCTGTAAGTGGCCCTGTGAGCCTCTCTCTCTTCTCTTTTTGTTTTTCTATTTTTGTAGTTTGTTTTGATCCAGTTTTAAAAACCAGAACAATTTTATAAATCCTGAAAATATTCATGAGCACTTTCTAAATTATTTCAGTGGCCCACAAATACTTCCAACATTATTTGAGCATTTAAATTATTATAGCGTTTAAATGCCTAAAGTCAAATAGTTTAAGATTTAATTCAAAACTCCAGGAATGACCTATAAAATATGTTCATCATTTTTGGAAGAGGTTTTCACCTTTATCATAAGTCATGAACATTTCCAAAGGGCATTCTGGGTCATTGAGAAAATATTTTATTTGGACCTAGTTTGATTTGATCTGGTGCTAGGGTTTGGATCAATCCCCATTTCAAGTTTCCTGAAATTTAAACATGATGCATGGATGCAATGCAACTAATTACAACCAACTCTGGGGCTGTGACAACTCACCCCCACTAAACAAGAATCTCGTCCCGAGATTCAAGACGTGAGGTAAGAAGACAGAGGGCACAAACTAACACGGTCTTCACGATCCAAATGTCTTTCTCGAGGATGTTGGTTCATTGCATCACCTTGATCTCGACTTCTTGCCTTGGGAACTACATCCAACATGGCAACGAGAAGAAAGGAGGGGATTTTAGAAGAATCGATCTTCTTGAGGTTCGAACAATTTTGGATCATCCTAATGATCACAAGATCATCTCACGGGATGAGACATATAAACATCTCTGGAGCTGAGAAGTAAAGCATGCATCAGGAGCGACAGAAGAAGCAATTCGACGAGGGTTTCAAAGTAGCGAGGGAAATTGCCATGATTCAAAAATGGGGCACCTCAGGGGAGGTGACGCGAGGAACTATTCCCTTAAGTAGCAAAAAGAATTACTTTTGATTCAGAGATCATTGAAACTCTTCATACCAGCCTAAGGCAATTCTAGCGATCGTTTGGCGGAGTGCAAAGGAATGGTACACCGGACTAGAATGGATGATGTGGACTACCTTGTTGAAGACAACACAATGGATGATTTTTGCTTATCATCGGAGGTGGAGGGACCCATGGTAGGACCACTTTTGAGGATGATCCTGAACAAGAATTACTAAGAAGGCAGCCCATAGTGAAATGGGCGCAAGGACGGTGCAAGCTGGGAACGAAATGCAACTGTTGGAATGTTCCAACCATCATATCTGCACGAGATTCAGATCCGATTGGTGATAGGATACTTGGACTCAGATGTCCGAAAGAAAGGTCGCAACACAAATCGACGAGATGACGTTGCGAGATTCTCGGGATATGAACTATGATAGCAAGCTCCAAAACATGAGCTGGTTCTGCTACACACATGTGAACATGCTGTCCTAGACAAGCATTACCACATAGTAGTCTTATAATAAAACACTACCGAGTTCAGGTTGGGAACCATCATCGAGGATAACGAAGTCTTGTGCATTACCATGGATTAGCACTTAACTCCTTTTCCTAGAACAAGTCAATCAGTGGCTTAGTGTGCTATGGAATTCATATGGGATGAAGATGATCGATCTATCGGACCATAGAATACTTCGCGTGCATGGCCCGACTTGGGATGATTCCAAAGGAAACAAAACAAACCTTTCTCAAATTCATGGCGGCAACTTACACCTAAAGCACATGAATTCGAGGAAGTCAATTTTTCCATCCAAGCATAAGCTTCATGAACGGAACATGAAGACATTGCTTATAAAGTTTCCAACACTAGGTTGATGTTCAACATGAATCACGGGGGAGACAGAATGCTGCTGATGGGCTCAACAACAACTCATCGGAATTTCCATATCACTGGACTTCCACCATCATGTGAACACGGTAATAGCATTGGTCAGACCCAAAAGATATAATGGTGTATGCTCGAGGGATCAACCACGAGTAAGACAACACTACGAACATCGTTGGTTCTGATTTGATTTGATGATAGTCCATACTCAAATCAAGGGTTGGATAAGACAATAGCACTGACAACTGATCACGAGGATCAATCAACGAAGATATCATCTTTCTTCAACACACACACACACACACACACAAGGATATCCCTTAGTGATGAACTAAGTCGGACAAGCTTTTATCTTCCAACTCTCCAAGTTATTGTTTAGCTCAACCAACTAGCTCACGGTTATCCAACACAGATTCTTGGAGAATGGGTGGTTTAGAAGAAAACCAACATGATCACGAGCTCAACATAACAGTCAGGAAACAACCTGGTAACACTTCCAAGAAGATATTTGGAAAGTCACGAACCACCCGTATGTTACTAAGCTCGAGAACAATCTTGCTTTTGAGGGCAAGACGATATGATCAAATGAGCGAGGACTTGACAAGATCCTAACTCATCAATCAAAGTGTGCACCAGAAATAAGGACTAGGTAGCACGATCAATCTTAGGATGATGATTTAATAACCAACACGCTAAGAATGAGGATATTGTCCATTAGCTACCAAGCAACGAGGTTGCTAGGAGTATCGATTTCACACATCACCGTTCACTTGTCGGCATTCCTTTACAACAACACGGGACCGAGGAATGAACGATGATGGCGAGAGTATCACTGCGTCAAGAATTCATAAGAGGTGGTGCGATTCTCATGACACTCTTGACATAAAGATGGTAACACTCCAAGGTAGAACAGAACAAAAGTTGGATTGGCATTTTAATCTATTGAATACCACTGCTTGACCCAATCCTAGATATGGACGAGGTACTGGAGTTTGTTTCTCCTAGTCATTCTGGATAGAATGGCTTGACGAACCACAAGAGTAAAAGGGCATCGATGAACACAAATGCACACATACTCTTGGTTATCAACTGATAGAGGAGGGTCGGAATACAACTAAAGAGAATAACCCAAAGGAACATATAATTTTCTGAGTTGTGGATGCACAGATTAGTATGTCGAGCAAAGCTCAACATTTCTTCCGGATAATCCATGCAGAGAAGGTAGAACTGGCAGAGTCACAATATAGAATGGAGTACCCCTCAAGAGCACCACAGTTTGTGATCTTTTAATTCAAAGACTTCGCCTTATTGGTTCATGGTATTCGAAAGAAAGAAATACCACGGACCTCGAGGACTAATGCAAAGGTTACTAATAACCTAAGGGAGCTAGCAATTACTATCAACATGAAGTAAGTAGGGTGAATCTCGGGTTCAAGAACCGTGAATAGAATACCTACTACTAAATGGCATCACGGGATGCTTTCAAAATGATGGCCAGAATCATCACACGGTGAACACAAAAGCGTTGCTAGATTACTAGGTGACTCCTAAAACACCTAGGGTCATAATAATAGTTCCAACATATATGTCAAGGCAATAAATTACCTCAACGCACCGGTTAGTGTGCTTATTCTGACCAAAGGGACATCAAAATGAGAGGAAGGAATTTTGCAAATGCTTCTTATTGTTTTAGAAACTTGGGATGACTCGGACAGCATAACGGTTGTAAATGCTCAAAAAGATTTGAGACATCATGCAAAATGGTGGCATAGCCACTCAACAACATCATATCAAGGTTCCAAAATCAACAGTTAACATACGGAAGTAGTAGAAACTGAACTAGGGCTTAAAACCAACAACCTTAAAGGTCTATGGATTAGTAACACGTCATCCTGATAGATAGATGAGAAGCCTAGTTCTTAATCCCCGTAGAAGAGAAGAGGATGACTCGGATCGTAAGGCCATGAGGTATAAGGAGTAAAAAGAGCCTTACGTTCCTTCCACAATCAATTCCCTTACATAACTAAAGCATTTCTAGACACAACTTCACCGGTTTGGCTTGGTAATCCCTCTGATGTCAAGCTCTGATACCAACGCTGTCAGGACCCCGATTCCAAGTCACATCGACCTAGCCGGTAACACCTCATATCACTTTGCGGCCTCACGCACGGTATTCCCACGGATGTCACTTTACCATGGCCCGGGACCGTTTGTGCCTTTTGGCTCACGTATATGATAGTGCCGCTAGCATCCATATGACAGAGAACCCGGGCCGACATGGCTAGTCGTGAACCCAAAGCAGCAATAACCCATGGGGACAGGCATACATGAATCACATCGAGCATGTCGATTGACGGCGTGTGAATCCGGGCTGTAACCTTTGGGCTATGAGGACTCAGGAACCGGGCTGTAGCGAGCTAAGGCGGGACTCCGGATGTCACCGCGTGACATTTACCCGAAGGGACGTACACGAACGAAGTGAAAAACATGCCGGCCAGTCAGTGTCCAGAGTAGTAGTCTTTGGGCTAGCGAGGACTCGGTGAACCGGGTTGTAGCGGACTACTATCGCTCAGAAGCACTAGACTACATTTCCCCATATGAGAGGCTGCCAAGGATAAACAACTAGATTGTCGGATCCCACACATACCAAGCATTTCAAACATACACACAATATGCTCAATATGTGTAAATACAACATGGCATCACAACATAACTCTATGACTCAAATATTTATTCATTAGGCTCCGAGGAGCGAGATATTACAAACATGGGTCTCATGACCCAACATTCAGACCATACAAAAAGAAAGCACATGCGGAAGCTTAGCATGTCTGAGTATAGACGTCTACAAATGAAAGAGACTTAGAGGCCTGACTATCTACCAGATCCTGCCGAGGGCACAAGATCATAGCTGAGGTATCAAGCTAAACGTCGAAGTCCATGCGAAACTAGTAGCGAGACTGACATCTCTCTGCAAAACATAAAATAAGCAAACGTGAGTACAAATGTACTCAGCAAGACTTACATCAGAACTATCTACATATGCATCAATCAACAAAAGGGGTGGTGGAGTTTGACTGCAGCAAGCCAGCTTTGACTCGGTGGCTATCCTGAACCACGACTGCAAGTAACTCTTTTGAGACGGCGCACACGAGTCCACATATTCACCATATCAATACACCACTATGGACCCGCTTCCGTCTCCCTACAAGAACACCATCCATAGCACTCACGCTTATCATGGGCATTTTAGAGTATCCACTTTCACTTGTCTATGAACTGTTATAGGCAACGCAGAAGTCCTTTTCCGCGGACACGGCTATTCGAATAGATAATTATAACCCTGCAGGGTGTACTTCTTCACACACGCTCTCACCACTTACGCCGTTTACACGACATGTACTCGGCAACCTTCAAGCGGAAGCCCAACGTGGGTGTCGGCCACGGCCTACCTAAACACTCAAGTCCCTAGTCCGGGTTTATCGCCTATTCGAGTTCCATCCGCAGGAGTCCGCCGAGGTTTCCACTAACGGCCCCGAACGATGTGTGCAGGGTTCCCGAGATACCAAACGGGCATTAATTTTGCACACCGGCCACGGTGTATCTACCGCATCATAGCCCACCCCTAGGGTCAGCGCTTCACGCACGGCCTCCAACACATATCCTACAAACACCGTAAACTAGTAGCAACTTCGGACAGGGAACAAGGGTGGTTAAGAAGCGAGAGGGTCCATTGGTTTGGGCCCAATGCGTGGTAGTAACTGTTTCATGGATCACAAACACAGAACTCAGTTCTGAGGGACGGCTGCAATGAGACAACCCACCATGTACTCCTACATGGCCTCTCACCGCTACCTTTACCAAATCGTGTTCACACACTTAGCTCACACATAGTAGGACATGTTCACACACCGTTCCAATTCATTCCCGATGAATCAGACCTGAATCAACTCTAAGCAGTAGCAGGCATGACAAACAAGCATGAATGAGTAGGCACAACAGGGCTCAAACAACTTCTACTCATGCTAGTGGGTTTCATCTAATTCTTTGTGGAATGACAGTCATCAAGAGGATAAAGGGGTTCAGCTACCGCAGCAAGTAACACATGAGTTGTTGTTGTCCTAATGCAGTAAAATAGAGCAGGAGCGAGAGAGTGGGATTATATTGGAATGAACAAGGGGGTTTTGCTTGCCTGGCACTTCTGAAGATATTATAGTTGTTCATCGGTGTCATCGAACTCATTGTCGGAACCACGTCTATCGAGAGGGGACAAACACCGACAACTGAGAAAGAACACAATCAATGCAATGCCACAATATGATGCATGATCATGACATGGCAATATGCTGTGATTTGGGCTAATGCAACAGCAAGTCATTTTGATTGAAGTGGAATTCAAAACTACATCAAATCCCAACTCCAAAACTATTATCAAAGTTGTCCTATTCATGTTTCATCCTAAACAGTGAAGTTAACTTGATCAAACATGCATGAAAATGGTACAGATGGATAGATTGGATTTTTCTGATAATTTTTCATATATAAATTATTTCAATCTGAGCTACGGTTGAATTACTATGAATTTTAGAAGTTTAGGATATTTTCTGGAATTTCCTGAATTAAAATAAATCCAAAAAAAGAGTTATCGCCTCAGCATTAGGTCATGCTGACCTCAGCGGGTCAACAGGCGGGTCCAGGTCAAACCTGACCAGTGGGGTCCACTGGTCAGTAGTTAGTTAACTAACTAAAGTTAGTTTCTGCTAAGCTAATACTAATCCTAGTTTAGTTAGTGGCCTGGGGCCCTCATGTCAGTGAGTCAGGGGGAAAGTCAAACCCCGGTCAAACGGGGTCAAACCCGCCGGACCAGGTCAACGGCTCGTCGCCGGCGATGACAGAGACGGCGGAGGGCTGCGGGATTGCGTCTCCGGCGACCAAACAAACGGCGGAGACCATCTACGTGACGAGGAGGCTCGGCCGCATCGACTAGCGCTGTTGGTTTCGCCGGAGGTGGCCTAGAACGTCGGCGGCGTCCACTTGGGCGGCGGCCGAAGTTCGGCGGGGAGGGGAGAAGGAGCTACGGTGCACGACAGGGCCGGTGTTGGTCGTGTTCGGCTCCTGGGAGCTCGGTGAGCACGGAGGCACGCTCAAAAACGGGCGGGGGCGACTGTGGCCACGGCAACGACATGGCACGGCGGAGGCAAGCTCGGCCGTGGTCGGAGAACGGGGCTAGGGGACGGGAATGGAGGGGCGAGCAAGGGGGGAGGAGCAGGAGCTCACAGGGATGTGGCAGGGTAGGTCAGTGGCCTCGGAGACGCTCTGGACGAGGCGGATCGTGAGGTCGATCTCCGCACCGGAGATGAAAGGCAACGATGCTCCGGCCGGTAGGGCATCCTCCGTCGCGTCTTGTCAGTCTGTGGCTCCATGGGGTCGTGGTGGAGCTTAGGGATGCGGAGAGAGAGCGAGTGAGTGGCTGCGGCCGTGGTGGAGCTCGTCGGTGGCGGCGGCTCCGTCCAGTCCGAGTCTTGGAGCGAGAGGGAGAGCAGGAGGGAAGGGGATGAGCACGGGAGGGAGTCGAGAGAGGCCTGAGGGGGTGCGTGGCAGCGTCGGGGAGGCAGCAGGTAGGCAGGAGGTGGCGCGGCGAGCGTCGGGCACGCAGCTGCTTCTCCTCCTGGCAGGAGGAAGAAGACAGCGCTGCCCCTGGTGGGCTGGGCCTGTTGGCTGGGCTGCCAGCTGGGCCGCCAGGTGGCCTGGCCAGGTAAGTGGCCCAGGTGAGCCTCTCTCTCTTCTCTTTTTGTTTTTCTATTTTTGTAGTTTGTTTTGATCCAGTTTTAAAAACCAGAACAATTTTATAAATCCTGAAAATATTCATGAGCACTTTCTGAATTATTTCAGTGGCCCACAAATACTTCCAACATTATTTGAGCATTTAAATTATTTATAGTGTTTAAATGCCCAAAGTCAAATAGTTTAAGATTTAATTCAAAACTCCGTGAATGACCTATAAAATATGTTCATCATTTTTGGAAGAGGTTTTCACCTTTATCATAAGTCATGAACATTTCCAAAGTGCATTCTGGGTCATTGAGAAAATATTTTATTTGGACCTAGTTTGATTTGATCTGGTGCTAGGGTTTGGATCAATCCCCATTTCAAGTTTCTTAAAATTTAAACATGATGCATGGATGCAATGCAACTAATTACAACCAACTCTGGGGCTGTGACACTATGTTTGAATAGGAAGCCCCCAAATGACCTTGAGAGTTGTTTAACGATATGTTTGAATAGGAAGCCCCCAAATGACCTTGAGAGTTGTTTAACGACACTGATTCTAATATGATCCACGTCGGACCCAAAGGGGTTGAGCTATGATTCAGATACGATCAAGAAGCCCCCTAGTGGGTTTGGCAGTGTGCCAATCAAAAGGGTACCGACAGCTATGTTCTCTTTGGTTCGAATACGACCTATGTTTGAACAGGAAGCCCCCTAGTGATCGTGAGAGTTAATGGCTAGATTCGAACACGATCATGAGCCGGACCAAAAGGAGAGCCAGATTCAAATATGATCAGCTCCCTGTCAGTCGTTTTAGTGATATAATAATGAGGACATATAAATTTTTGAGGATGAAAAGGACAGAGGTCCTGCTTTATTACTTATCATAATAGATACATGGTCAAAATATGTACATCATGAGAGCCAGCGGCTCAAGTATAGTAAGGCGGAAGATGAGCGATATTCCATGGCCGACGGGTCTCTTCCTCTGACTTACGTGAGTCTTTGTGCTCTCGAACATTGATGAGGTAATATGACCCGTTGTGTAAATTCTTACTGACCACAAAGGGCCCTTCCCAAGGCGGGGATAACTTGTGCGCATCAGACTGATCCTGGATGAGCCAGAGCACTAGGTCACCTTCTTCAAAGGTTCTGGACTTAACCCGGCGGCTGTGATAACGACGCAGGTCCTGTTGGTAAATCACTGAGCGGGCTGCTGCTAAGTCACGCTTCTCATCCAACAAGTCAAGTCCATCCTGACGGGCTTGCTCGTTATTAGCTTCAACGTAAGCCACCACACGGGATGAGTCATGACGGATGTCACTTGGTAGGACCGCCTATGCTCCATAAACCATGAACAAAGGCGTATAACCCGTAGACCTGTTAGGTGTAGTATTGATGCTCCATATCACCGAAGGCAACTCCTCCACCCAACAACCCGGCGTCCGTTGTAAAGGGACCATGAGCCGGGGCTTAATGCCTTTCAAGATCTCCTGATTGGCTCTTTCAGCTTGACCATCGGATTGAGGATGAGCTACTGATGAAACATCGAGCCGGATATGCTCATGTTGACAGAACTCTTCCATTGCACCTTTGGACAGATTAGTACCATTGCCAGTTATGATGCTGTGTGGAAAGCCAAAACGAAAGATCACCTTTTTCATGAATTGAGCCGCCGTGGCTGCATCACACTTACTAACCGGCTCTGCCTCAACCCACTTCATGAATTTATCAACCGCCACCAGGAGGTGTGTCTTTTTATCCTTGGACCTTTTGAAAGGCCCAACCATGTCAAGCCCCCAGACTGCAAACGGCGAAGTAATTGGAATCATCCTCAATTATTGAGCCGGCACATGAGCTCGTCGTGAGAATTTCTGGCAACCATCACATTTACTGACCAGATCCTCTGCATCAGCATGAGCCGTCAGCCAATAAAAACCATGACGGAAAGCTTTGGCCACAAGAGATTTTGAACTGGCATGATGACCACAATCGCCTTCATGGATCTCACGAAGAATTTCTTGACCTTCCTCAGGTGAAACACAATGTTGAAATGCCCCAGTAACACTGCGATGATGCAACTCACCATTAGCAATTGTCATCGACTTAGACCGCCGGACGATTTGTCTAGCCAAGGTCTCGTCCTCAGGCAACTCGCCCTGGGTCATGTAAGCCAAATATGGCACTGTCCAATCTGGGATGATGTGAAGAGCCACCACCAATTGCACTTCTGGGTCTGGGACAACTAAGTCTTCCTCTGTGGGTAACTTAACAGAAGGGTTATGCAGAATATCTAAGAAAGTGTTAGGTGGCACCGGCTTACGCTGAGATCCCAGACGGCTTAAAGCATCAGCCACCTCATTCTTTCTTCGATCAATGTGCTCCACTTGATAACCTTTAAAGTGTCCAGCGATAGCATCAACTTCACGGCGATAAGGCGCCATGAGAGGATCCTTAGAATCCCACTTGCCTGACACCTGTTGAGCCACTAAATCTGAGTCGCCAAAGCACCTTACCCGGCTTAAGTTCATCTCCTTAGCCATCCGAAGACCATGGGGCAAGGTCTCATACTCAGCTGCATTGTTAGTATAGGGAAACATCAACCGGAGCACATAACAAAATTTATCACCTCGAGGGAAGCTAAAACAACTCCAGCCCCCGAGCCCTCCAATTGTCTAGACCCATCAAAGTGAATAGTCCAATATGTGTTGTCCGGCTTTTCTTCAGGCGTCTGCAGCTCTGTCCAATCGTTGATGAAGTCCACCAGTGCTTGAGACTTAATAGCAGTGCGTGGCATATACTTTAAGCCATGAGGCCCAAGTTCAATGGCCCACTTGGCGACTCGTCCTGTGGCTTCTCTATTCTGAATGATGTCTCCCAAAGGAGCAGAACTTACCACAGTAATGGGGTGACCCTGGAAGTATTGCTTAAGCTTCCGGATCGCCATGAACACCCCATAAACGAGCTTCTGCCAATGTGGATATCTTTGCTTAGACTCAATAAGCACCTCACCGATGTAGTAAACTGGCCGTTGAACTGGATGCTCCTTGTTAGCCTCCTTGCGCTCCACCACAATTGCAACACTGACAACACATGAGTTAGCAGCTACATACAGTAACAAGGGTTCCTTATCAATGGGAGCAGCAAGGGCCGGCGGCTCAGATAACTGTCTCTTTAAATCTTCAAAGTAAGCGTTAGCGGCATCACTCCAAACAAAGTTGTCTGTCTTCTTCATCATCTGATACAACGGTATAGCCTTCTCACCTAACCGGTTTATGAACCGGCTTAAAGCAGCGATACGACCTGCCAGTCGCTGAACATCATTGACGCTCACCGGCTTAGCCAAAGAGGTGATTGCCTTGATCTTCTCCGGGTTAGCCTATATGCCCCTGTTAGAAACCAGAAAACCCAAAAGTTTGCCTGCTAGCACGCCAAATACACACTTGGCCGGGTTAAGCATCATTTTGTAGACCCGGAGATTATCAAAGGTTTCCTTCAGATCATCTATCAAGGTCTCCTTCTCTCTGGACTTCACCACAATATCATCCACGTAAGCATGAACATTACGCCCAGTCTGATTATGGAGACAGTTCTGCACACATCGCTGATAAGTTGCCTAGGCACTTTTAAGCCCAAAAGGCATAGAGACATAACAGAAGGCTCCAAACGGAGTGATGAAAGCCGTCTTCTCCTGGTCCTTAACTGCCATCTTAATCTGATGATAACCAGAATAAGCATCCAAAAAACTCAAATGCTCACAACCCGCCGTAGCATCAATGATCTTATCAATATGGGGGAGAGCGAAAGGATCAGCCGGACAAGCCTTGTTGAAGTCCGTGTAATCCACACACATACGCCAGGTGCCGTTCTTTTTTAGTACAAGCACCGGGTTAGCCAACCACTCCGGGTGAAAAACTTCAAAAATAAACCCGTCCGCCAAGAGCCGGGCCACCTCCTCACCTATAGCTTTACGACTCTCCTCGTTAAACCGCCGAAGAAACTGCCTGACCGGCTTAAACTTTGGGTCAATATTAAGAGTGTGCTCAGGGATTTCTCTCGGTACACCCGGCATGTCAGAAGGTTTCCATGCAAAGATGTCCCGGTTCTCACGGATGAACTCGATGAGAGCGCTTTCCTATTTGGGATCCAGATTGACACTGATACTGAATTGCTTGGATGAGTCTGTCGGTGTCAAAACCGGCGGATCTCGGGTAGGGGGTCCCGATCTGTGTGTCAAGGCTGATGGTAACAGGAAGCAAGGGACACGGATGTTTACCCAGGTTCGGGCCCTCCCGATGGAGGTAAAGCCCTACTTCTTGCTTGATTAATATTGATGATATGGGTAGTACAAGAGTAGATCTACCATGAGATCATAGCGGCTAAAACCTAAGAGCTAGCCTATGATGGTATGATTGTAATTGTGATCGGCCTTCTAAGGACCAACCTCTCCGGTTTATAAAGGCACGGAGAGGGCGAGGGTTTACACGGAGTCGGTTACAAGGAAGGAAATATAATATCCGGATCGCCAAGCTTGCCTTCCACGCCAAGGAAAGTACCATCCGGACATGGGCCGAAGTCTCGAGTCTTGTATCTTCACGCTTCAATAGTCCGGACGTAGTATACAGTCCGGCTGTCCAGATACCCCCTAATCCAGGACTCCCTCAGTAGCCCCTGAACCAGGCTTCAATGACGACGAGTCCGGCGCGTAGTCTTGTCTTCGCCATTGCAGGGCGGGTTCCTCCTCTGAATACTCCAGAGTGGTCATCGAACACGTAGACCGTGTCCGGATCTGCAAGATGAACTTCGTATGGTATAGATCTGATTTGCTGGCAATCTTCGTGCGTCATGCCCTTGCATCGGGGCTCGGTCCAACGCGAACCGACGTTTCCTGCCCCATAACGACTCTTGTTGCGAGGCGGTTTTATTGACACCTCCTGTCGAGGCAGAGATCGTGTTCCCCTTATTACGGGATTTTCCATCAATAGGAGCATGCGTGACCCCACGACGGCTGTTGGTATAACCCGTGTGTTTTCTTAGATAAGCCTCAAGCGGTCACACCGGGAACTCTTGATATTCACCCTATTTATAAAGGGGTCGAGACATACGCCTCCTTTTTCACCTTCATCGCGCCTTCTCGCACCTCGAGTTCTAACACCCAAAACCTAAGCTCCACCCCTCCGGAATCCTCCAATATGTTCGGATCTGTCACAGCCCTAGAATAATGTTTGTAAATAGTGGCTTTGCACCCATGCATCATGTCTAAATTTCTGAAACTTGAATTGAGGAATTTTGAAAGCCTCAAAACTTAATTAAAAGAAGGGCAAAGAACCCTAGAAATCTCATTCTTTGTTCCAAGATGTCCTTTTGCAATGTTTGAGAATTTTGGCAAGAGCTATATATCAAACCAAAATTTAGGAACATTTTTAAGGAATTATTTTGGGACTTTGAATTTAAATCAATACTATTTTTGAATTTGAACTTATATTCAAATATATACTGAATATATGTTCAAATAATCAAACAATTTTATGTGCTTTGGTATAATTCCATTGTGCTAAATAAAATGTTAGGAGGAATTTTGTCATCCTTTGTATTTGAATTTGTTTTATCTAGAAACAGTAGCAAAAGGAAGTAAATTAAACAAAATGTAAGAAAAAATAAAAAGGAGCAGAGGCTCACCTAACTTACTCAGCGCCACCAACTGCCCAAAGATCGCAGCTGGCCGCCCAGCCCACGACCGCCTCCTCCCTGTCGTCTTTCGCCTCGCCAGAAGGACGGAGGCGCGTGGCCGCCCCGCGCCGGCCACCTCCTGCTAACGCCGACGCCCTGGGCGACCCCAGACGATGCCACGCTACCCCCTGGCTCCCTCTCGACTCTTCCCGCGCCCATCCCCTCCTCTGTCTCTCTCCCTCGTTCTCCCCCGTATGTATCCGAGAACGCCAACAAGCACCACCGGGGACACCGACATCCCCACGCCCAGCTAGCTAGCCCACGAGCTCCGCCTCGCTGCCGCGCACCTCTCCGCCGACCCACGCAAGGCCGGAGGAACCCAAGACGATGTCGCGACCTTTCTTCCCCGTGCACGGCCGCCGGATGCCGCCGCCCGATTCACCGTCTCCGCCATCTCCTCGAGACCACTGAGCTGCTCAACGACCTCCCAGTGAGCTCTGCCGCATTTCCCCTCTCTTTCCCGCATCTTTCTCGTCATATAGCCGTCGCGTTCATCGAGATCAAACGTCGCCGCCGCGAGCTCGACGCCGGTGTCACTCCGGTGACCATTTGGTCATCGCATAGCGTCCAACGAAGCTTCGTGGCCGCACGTAGAGCTTAGCTAGCGCATTAGTTGGTTCGTTTGCGAGCTGCAACGCCGAACCCGTCTTTGCCGAACTCCGGCCGCCGCGCAAACGGACACCGCCGTCGATTCAGGCCATCTCCGGCGATGCCACTTGTCCCATCGGATGCGCGAGAACCCCAGGAACTCGTAGCCACAAACCACACGTGGAATGGTGCCCTGTAGCGAGAGCATGGCGATCCTCCGCCATCGGCTGTGTTCGTCGCCGGTTGATCTCCAGCGATGATGATGTGGTGGGGTGGATTAGCTACTAATGCCCACTAATTAACCTCCTAGAGCCACTGCCGTGTGGGCCCCCGAGCCTGCTTAGATTAGTCTAATTTTCCGTTTAGATTAGTGCTAAATCTGCGGACCCCACTTGTCAACTTTGACTTTGGCCTAGTCAACGTTGACCGGGCCCACCTGTCTGTGACCCTGGCCAGCACCGTGTCACTGACCAGTGGCCCACTGGTCAGTTTTGACCCAGAACAGCTCAGTTGACCTGCTGATGTCACACAGACGTCATGCTGACGCACTTTAATCCTTTTCTGGATTAAAAATAATCCAGAAATTCCAGAAATGCTATAAACTTCAGAAAATCATAGAAAATCAACCATAGCTCCAAATGAAATAATTTATATATGAAAAAATATCAGAAAAATGCAATCTATCCATCTGTACCATTTTCATGCATGTAGGAACAACATAAAGTTGCGGTTTAGGACAATTCAATTAATTGGCATTTAAATAAGCACATATGGAGTTTGAATTTGAACCCTTGGTTCAAACCAACTTCATTTAATGTGGTTTCTATTTGCATTAGCTCAAACCACAACATATTGCCATGTCATGATCATGCATCATATTGTTGCATTGCATTGATTGTGTTCTTCCTTGTTGCCGGTATTTGTCCCCTCTCAATAGACGACGTACCGACGATGAGTTCGATGACACCGATGAAGAACTATACTATCTTCGAAGTGCCGTGCAAGCAAAACCCCTTGTTCATTCCGATACAATCCTACTCTCTTGCTCCTGTTCTCTTTTTAATGCATTAGGACAACAACGGTTCATTTGTTACTTGCTGTGTAGCTGAACCCCTTTATCCTCTGCATGACCTGACATCACTTTGCCACAAGAAATAGATGAAACCCACTAGCATGAGTAGGAGTTGTTTGAGCCCTGATGTGCCTACTCATTCATGCTTGTTTGTCATGCCTGCTACTGCTTAGAGTTGAGTCAGTCCGATTCATCGGGGATGAATTGGAATGTGTGAACATGTCCTACTGTTGAGAGCTAAGTGTGTGAACACGATTTGGTAAAGGTAGCGGTGAGAGGCCATGTAGGAGTACATGGTGGGTTGTCTCATTGCAGCTGTCTTCAGGAACTGAGTTCTGTGTTTGTGATCCATGAACAGCTACTACCACGCATTGGAATGCTTAAGTGCCCCTCTCGACTTATTAATCAACTCGATCTCTGTCTAGGAGTTGCAACTAGTTTCTGGTGTTTGTAGGATATGTGTTGGGGGCCGTCCGTAGCGCTGACCCTAGGGGTGGGCTACGTTGCGGTAGAGACATGAGGCACGGTGTACCGGGACGCCCGTTTGGTGCCTCGGGAACCCTGCTCTCATTGTTTGGGGCCGTGAGCGACACCCCGGCCGGATCTCCTCGCGGATGGAACCCGAATAGGCGATAAACCTGGACTAGAGACTTGTGTGGTTAGTCAGGTCGTGGCCGACTCCCTCGCCAGGCTTCCGCTTGAAGGTTGCCAAGATACATGACATGTACATGGCGGTAAGTGGCGAGAGCGTGTGTGAAGAAGTACACCCCTGCAGGGTTAATATGATCTATTCGAATAGCCGTGTCCACGGAAAAGGACTTCTGGGTTGCCTATAACAGTTCATAGACAAGTGAAAGTGGATACTCTAAAATGCGCAAGATAAGCATGAGTTCTATGGATGGCGTTCTCGTAGGGAGACGGGAGCGGATCCATAGTGGTGTATTGATATGGTGAATATGTGGACTCGAGTGCGCCACCTCAAAAGAGTTACTTGCAGTCGTAGTTCAGGTTAGCCAACGAGTCAAATCTGGCTTGCTGCAGACAAACTCCACCACCCCTTTATTGATACCGATGCATATGTAGATAGTTCTCGATGTAAGTCTTCTTTGAGTACATTTGTACTCACGTTTGCCTATTTTATGTTTTGCAGAGAGACGTCAGTCTCGCTAGTAGTTCCGCATGGACTTCGACGTTTAGCTTGATACCTCAGCTACGATCTTGTGCCCTCGGCAGGATCTGGTAGATAGTCAGGCTTCTAAGCCCTTTTCCATTTGTAGATGTCTGTACTCAGACATGTTAAGCTTCCGTTTGTGCTTTGACTTGTATGTTTCAATGTTGGGTCATGAGACCCATGTTTGTAATATCTCGCTCCTCGGAGCCTAATGAATAAATACTTGAGTCGTAGAGTCTTGTTGTGATGCCATGTTGTATTTGCACATATCGAGCATATTGTGTGTATGATTGAAATGCTTGGTATGTGTGGGATCCGACAATCTAGTTGTTTATCCTTGACAGCCTCTCTTATGGGGAAATGTAGTCCAGTGCTTCCTTGAGCCATAGTAGTCCGCTACAGCCCGGTTCACCGGAGTCCTGCTAGCCCAAAGATTATCGCCGTGACACATGACTGGCCGGGCATGTGTTTCACTTCGTTCTCGGTTCCGTCCCTTCGGGAAATGTCACGCAGCGGTGACATCCGAGTCCTTCCTAGCTCGCTACAGCCGGGTTCCCGGAGTCATGTTAGCCAGTGTTACAGCCCGGATTCACACGCCTTGACCGACATGCTCGTTGATTCATGTATGCCTGTCCCCATGGGTTAGTGCCGCTTTGGGTTCACGACTAGCCATGTCGGCCCGGGTTCTCTGTCATATGGATGCTAGCGACACTATCATATACGTGAGCCAAAAGGCGCAAACGGTCCCGAGCCATGGTAAAGCTACACCCGTGGGAATACCGTGTGTGAGGCCGCAAAATGGTATGAGGTGTTACGAGCTAGATCGATGTGACTTGGAATCGGGGTCCTGACAGCTTTGGTATCAGATCCTGACTGCCTGTAGGATTACCAAGCCAAGCTGGTCGAAGTTGAGTCTAGAAATGCTTTAGTTATGTAAGGGAATTGATTGTGGAAGGGAATGTAAGGCTCTTTTTACTCCTTATACCTCATGGCCTTCTGATCTGAGTCATCCTCTTCTCTTCTACGGGGTTTAAGAACTAGGCTTCTCATTTGTCTATCAGGATGACGTGTTACTAATCCATAGACTTATAGAATTGATAGTTTCAAATCTCAGTTCAGTTTTTACTACTTCCGTATGTTCATAGCTGGTCTCAGAACCTTGTTATCATGTTGTTAAGTGACTATGCAAATCCTTGTGAATGTCTCAAATCTTTTTCTGAGCATTTACAGCCGTTATGCTGTCCGAGTCATCCCAGGTCTCTAAACAATCTGATGCATTTGCAAATCCTTTCTTTTCGTTCCCGATGTCCTTTTGGGCCATATTAATCACACAAATTAGTGTGTTGAGGTACTCTGCTGCCCCGGCATATATGTTGGAGCTATTATTATGAACCTAGGTGTTTTAGGGAGTCACCTAGTAAACTAGCCATGTTTTGTGTTTCCCGTGTGATGATTCTGGCCATTATTCTCGAAAGCATCCTGTGATGCCAGTTAGTAGTAGGTATTCTATTCCTGGGTTCTTGAACCCGAGGTTCACCCTACTAACCTCCTGTTGATAGTGTTTGCTAGTTCCTTTAGGATATTAGTAACTTTGCGATAGTCCTCGAGGTCCGTGGTATTTCCTTCTTCCAAATACCATGAACCGCTTATGGCAGAAGTTCCTCGCTGAACCGAAGGATCACAATCAGAGTACTCTTGAGGAGTTCTCCATTCATAATTGTGAATCTGCCCGGTTCTACCTTTCCGCATGGGTTATCCGAAGAAATGTTGAGCTTAGCCGACATACTAATCTATGCATCCACAACTCAGGGAGATATATGTTCCTTTGAGTTGTCCCTCTTCAGTCGTATTCCGACCTTCGTCTATCACTTGATAGTCAGGAGTTATTGTGCATTCGTGTCATCGATGGTTATTATTCTTGTGGCCCGTCAAGCCATTCTATCCGGAATGACTTGGAGAAACAAACTCCAGTACCTTATCCATTTCCAGGATCGGGTCAAAGCAGTCGTACTCCGCAGATCAAGTTCCTAAACTAACTTTTGTTCTGCTCTACCTTGGAGTGTTACCATCTTTATGGTAAGATTATCTTGGGAATTGCACACCATTGTATGAACTCTTGATGCAGTGATACTTCTTGCTATCATTGTTCACTTCTCGGTACCGTGTTGTTGCAACCAGAGTGCCGACAATTGAACCGTGATGTGTGAAATCAATACTCCTAGCAACCCCGTTGCTTGGTGGTTAATGGACGATAATTTTATTCTTAGCGTGTTGGTTATTGAATCACCATCCTAGGGCTGATCGTGCTACCTAGTCCATTTTTGTTGGTGCACTCTTCGATCGATGAGTTAGGTTTTTGTCAAACCTTTGCTCTTTTGATCACATCGTCTTGCCGTGAAAAGCAAGATCATTCTCGAGCTTAGTAACATATCGGTGGTTCGTGATTTTCCGAATATCTTCTCGGAAGTATCATCAGGTCGTCACCTGACCTCTATGTTGAGCTAGTGATCAAGTTGGTTTATCCCTATAAACCACCCTTTCTCCAAGAATATGTGTTGGATATCTCTGAGCTAGTTGGTTGAGCTAGACAACAACTTGGAGAGATGGAAGATAAAGCTTTGCTTAACTTAGTTCATCTCTAAGGGATATCTTCTGTCTGTGTGTGTGTGTATGTTGAAGAATGATAATATCTCCATTGATTGGTCCTCGTGATCAGTTGTTGGATCTGTTGCCTTGTCAAAACTTTGACTTGAGTATGGGCTATTGTCAAGTCAAATCAGAACCAACGATGTTCGTAATGTTGTCTTACTCGTGGTTGGTCCCTCGAGCATACACCATTACATCTTTTGTTCTGACCAATGCTATCACCGTGTTCACATGATGGTGGAAGTCCAGTGATATGGAAATTCCGATGAGTTGCTGTTGAGCCCATCAGCAGCATTTTTGTCTCCCCCATGATTTATGTTGAACATCCGGCTAGTGTTGGAGACTTGTGAGCAATGCTTTCATCAACCATTCATGGAGCATATGTTCGGATGTAAGAAGTGACTTCCTCTAATTCACGTGCATATGATGCAAGTTGCCGCCGTGAATTTGAGAAAGCTTGTTTTGCTTCCTCTGGAATCATCCCAAGTCAGTCATGCATGTGCGAAGTATACTATGGCTTGAGAGATAAGCTACCTCCATCCCATCGGTATTTCCTAGCACACCAAGCCACTGATTGATTTGTTCAAAGAAAAGAAGTTCATGCGCTAATCCTGAAGGGCCCGGACGGACACGCACAAGACTTCGTTATCTCAATGATGGTTCCCAATCAGAACTCGGTAGTGTTTTATTGCAAGACTACCATGTGATCATGCTTGTCTGCGACAACGTGTTCACATGTGTGTAGCAGAACCAGCTCATGTTTTGGAGCTTACTATCGTAGTTCATTTCTCGAGATTCTCACAATGTTATCTCGCCGATTTGTGTTGCAACCTTTCTTTTCAGACATGCTAAGTCTGAAGTATCCTATCACCAATCGGATCTGAATCTCAGGCAGATATGATGGTTGGAACATTCCCAACAGTTGCATTTTGTTCCCATCTTGCACCGCCATTGTGCCAATTCCCATGGGCTGCCCTCTCACTAATTGTTGTTTAGGATCATCTTCGAAAGTGGTCCTACCATGGGTCCCATCCATTTCCGATGATAAGCAAAATCATCCATCGCCTTGTTTTCAACAAGGTAGTACACATCATCCATTCAAATTCGGATATGCCATTCCTTTGAACTCCGCCAAAGGATCGATTGTGATTGCCTTAGGCTGGTATTAGGAGCTTCAATGATCTCTGAATCAAAAGTAATTCTTTTTGCCACTTAAGGGAATATTTCTGCGAGTCACCTTCCTTAAGATGTCTCGTTATGATATCATGGCAACTCAACTCCTCGCTACGTTGACAACCGTTCACCACCTTCTTAAGTGTGGAATTGTGTCTACGTAGTGAACCTTCGTCATATGTTACACTCCATCCCTCTGGACGTATGTTTCATGTCTCAGCTCGAGAAATGTTCAACGTCTCATTCCGTGAGTTGATCGTCGGTTGTCCGATCTTTGAGAAGATCGATCCTTCTAGAGTTCTCCCTTTCCTCCCGTTGTCATGATAGCTGGAGTTCTCAGGGCAAGACGTCGAGACAATATGGTGATCGAATCAACCTTCTTATGAGATGCAACCCTGGATGGTGAAGATTGTATTAGCTTGTGTCCCTCTGTCTTCTTACCTCACGTCTTGAATCTCGGGACGAGATTGTTGTTTAGTGGGGGTGAGTTGTCACAGCCCTAGAATAATGTTTGTAAATAGTGGCTTTGCACCCATGCATCATGTCTAAATTTCTGAAACTTGAATTGAGGAATTTTGAAAGCCTCAAAAACTTAATTAAAAGAAGGGCAAAGAACCCTAGAAATCTCATTCTTTGTTCCAAGATGTCCTTTTGCAATGTTTGAGAATTTTGGCAAGAGCTATATATCAAACCAAAATTTAGGAACATTTTTAAGGAATTATTTTGGGACTTTGAATTTAAATCAATACTATTTTTGAATTTGAACTTATATTCAAATATATACTGAATATATGTTCAAATAACTGAAACAATTTTATGTGCTTTGGTATAATTCCATTGTGCTAAATAAAATGTTCAGGGGAATTTTGTCACTGTTTTTGAATTTGTTTTATTTAGAAACAGTGGCAAAAGGAAGTAAATTAAACAAAACAGAAGAAAAATTAAAAGGAGCAGAGGCTCACCTAACTTACTCGGCGCCACCAACTGCCCAAAGATCGCAGCTTGGCCGGCCCAGCCCACGACCGCCTCCTACCTGTCATCTTTCTCCCTCGCCAGAAGGACGGAGGCGCGTGGCCGCCCCGCGCCGGCCACCTCCTGCTTCCGCCGACGCCCTGGGCGACCCCAGACGACGCCACGCTACCCCCTGGCTCCCTCTCGACTCTTCCCGCGCCCATCCCCCTCCTCTGTCTCTCTCCCTCGTTCTCCCCCGTATGTATCCGAGAACGCCGACGAGCACCACCGGGGACACCGACATCCCCACGCCCAGCTAGCTAGCCCACGAGCTCCGCCTCGCTGCCGCGCACCTCTCCGCCGACCCACGCAAGGCCGGAGGACCCCAAGACGATGTCGCGACCTTTCTTCCCGTCCACGGCCGCCAGATGCCGCCGCCCGATTCACCGTCTCCGCCATCTCCTCGAGGCCACTGAGTTGCTCAACGACCTCCCAGTGAGCTCTGTCGCATTTCCCCTCTCTTTCCCGCATCTTTCTCGTCATATAGCCGCCGCGTTCATCGAGACCGAAACGCGCCGTCGCACGAGCTCGACGCCGGTGTCACTCCGGTGACCATTTGGTCATGCGCAAGCGTCCAACGAGCTCGTGGCCGCCGCGTGAAGCTTAGCTAGCGCATTAGTTGGTTCGTTTGTGAGCTGCAACGCCGAACCCGTCTTTGCCGAACTCCGGCCGCCGCGCAAACGGACACCGCCGTCGATCCAGGCCATCTCCAGCGATGCCACTTGTCCCATCGGATGCGCGCGAACCCCAGGAACTCGTAGCCACAAACCACGCGTGGAATGGTGCCCTGTAGCGAGAGCATGGCGATCCTCCGCCTTCGGTTGTGTTCGACGCCGGTTGATCTCCGGCGATGATGACGTGGTGGGGTGGATTAGCTACTAATGCCCACTAATTAACCTCCTAGAGCCACTGCCATGTGGGCCCCTGAGCCTGCTTAGATTAGTCTAATTTTCCGTTTATATTAGTGCTAAATCTACGGACCCCACTTGTCAACTTTGACTTTGGCCTAGTCAACGTTGACCGGGCTCACCTGTGTGTGACCCTGGCCAGCACCGTGTCACTGACCAGTGGCCCACAGGTCAGTTTTGACCCAGAGCAGCTCAGTTGACCTGCTGATGTCACACAGACGTCATGCTGACGCAGTTTAATCCTTTTCTGGATTAAAAATAATCCAGGAATTCCAGAAAATGCTATAAACTTCAGAAAATCATAGAAAATCAACCGTAACTCCAAATGAAATAATTTATATATGAAAAATTATCAGAAAAATGCAATCTATCAATCTGTACAATTTTCATGCATGTAGGAACAACTTAAAGTTGCTGTTTAGGACAATTCAATTAATTGGCATTTAAATAAGCACATATGGAGTTTGAATTTGAACCCTTGGTTCAAACCAACTTCATTTAATGTGGTTTCTATTTGCATTAGCTCAAACCACAACATATTGCCATGTCATGATCATGCATCATATTGTTGCATTGCATTGATTGTGTTCTTCCTTGTTGCCGTTATTTGTCCCCTCTCAATAGACGACGTACCGACGATGAGTTCGATGACACCGATGAAGAACTATACTATCTTCAGAAGTGCCAGGCAAGCAAAACACCCTTGTTCATTCCGATACAATCCTACTCTCTCGCTCCTGCTCTCTTTTACTACATTAGGACAACAACTGTTCATCTGTTACTTGCTGCGGTAGCTGAACCCCTTTATCCTCTGCATGACCTGCCATTGCCATAGTAAATAGATGAAACCCACTAGCATGAGTAGGAGTTGTTTGAGCCCTGATGTGCCTACTCATTCATGCTTGTTTGTCATGCCTGCTACTGCTTAGAGTTGAGTAGGGTCTGATTCATCGGGGATGAATTGGAATGTGTGAACATGTCCTACTATTGAGAGCTAAGTGTGTGAACATGATTTGGTAAAGGTAGCGGTGAGAGGCCATGTAGGAGTACATGGTGGGTTGTCTCATTGCAGCTGTCTTCAGGAACTGAGTTCTGTGTTTGTGATCCATGAACAACTACTACCACGCATTGGAATGCTTAAGTGCCCCTCTCGACATATTAATCAACTCGATCTCTGTCCAGGAGTTGCAACTAGTTTCTGGTGTTTGTAGGATATGTGTTCGGGGCCGTGCGTAGCGCTGACCCTAGGGGTGGCTACGTTGCGGTAGAGACACGAGGCACGGTGTACCGGGACGCCTGTTTGGTGCCTCGGGAACCCTGCTCTCATCGTTTGGGGCCGTGAGCGACACGCCGGCTGAATCTCCTCGCGGATGGAACCCGAATAGGTGATAAACCTGGACTAGAGACTTGTGTGGTTAGTCAGGTCGTGGCCGACTCCCTCGCCAGGCTTCCGCTTGAAGGTTGCCGAGATACATGACATGTACATGGCGGTAAGTGGCGAGAGCGTGTGTGAAGAAGTACACCCCTGTAGGGTTAATATGATCTATTCGAATAGCCGTGTCCGCGGAAAAGGACTTCTGGGTTGCCTATAACAGTTCATAGACAAGTGAAAGTGGATACTCTAAAATGCGCAAGATAAGCGTGAGTGCTATGGATGGCGTTCTCGTAGGGAGACGAAGCGGATCCATAGTGGTGTTTTGATATGGTGAATATGTGGACTCGAAAAGTGCGCCACCTCAAAAGAGTTACTTGCGATGGTTTAGCCACTGAGTCAAAGCTGGCTTGTCAGCCAAACTCCACCACCCCTTTATTGATACCGATGCATATGTAGATAGTTCTGATGTAAGTCTTGCTGAGTACATTTGTACTCACGTTTGCCTATTTTATGTTTTGCAGAGAGAGACGTCAGTCTCGCTAGTAGTTCCGCATGGACTTCGACGTTTAGCTTGATACCTCAGCTACGATCTTGTGCCCTCGGCAGGATCTGGTAGATAGTCAGGCTTCTAAGCCCTTTTTCATTTGTAGATGTCTATACTCATACATGTTAAGCTTCCGTTTGTGCTTTGACTTGTATGCTCTGAATGTTGGGTCATGAGACCCATGTTTGTAATATCTCGCTCCTCGGAGCCTAATGAATAAATACTTGAGTCATAGAGTCTTGTTGTGATGCCATGTTGTATTTGCACATATCGAGCATATTGTGTGTATGATTTAAATGCTTGGTGTGTGTGGGATCCGACAATCTAGTTGTTTATCCTTGGCAGCCTCTCTTATGGGAAAATGTAGTCCAAAGGCTTCGAGCCATAGTAGTCCGCTTCTGACCCGGTTCACGGAGTCCCGCTTAGCCCAAAGACTACCGCTTTCAGACACTTGACCCGGGTATGTGTTTCACTTCGTTCTCAGTTCCGTCCTTCGGGGAAATGTCACACGGTGACATCCGGAGTCCTGCCTAGCCTACTACATCCCGGGTTCCCGAAGTCCTGTTAGCCCAGTGCTACAGCCCGGATTCACACGCTGCTGACCGACATGCTCGAAGTTGATTCATGTATGCCTGTCCCCATGGGTTAGTGCTGCTTTGGGTTCACGACTAGACATGTCGGCCCGGGTTCTCTGTCATATGGATGCTAGCGACACTATCATATACGTGAGCCAAAAGGCGCAAACGGTCCCGAGCCATGGTAAGGCGACACCTATGGGAATACCGTGCGTGAGGCCGCAAAGTGATATGAGGTGTTACCGGCTAGATCGATGTGACTTGGAATCAGGGTCCTGACAGGATCTGACCCTCAAGGCCGGTGGGTGGCCTCCTCGATTGAAGATTAGGACATTGCAAAGCTTAGGGAGGTCGGATACCTGACCGCAGATATCCGGCACAGGCTCCCTGCTCCAGGGCAGGTCATCCCTACGCCGGAGCCCAATGAGTGTGTCGTTTTCATCCCACACTTCCTTCGCGGTCTGGGTTTCACCATCGATCCCTTCGTGAGGGGGCTCATGTTCTATTATGGGTTGGATTTTCACGATCTGGCTCCTGACGCTATCCTCCACATCTCGTCGTTTATTATCATGTGCGAGGCTTTTCTCCATATCACCCCACACTTAAGCTTATGGCTCAAGACCTTAAATGTTACGCCGAAGATGTACGTAGGGCGACATGTGGAGTGCGGAGGTGCCGTAATAAGCAGGAACGGCGATGCCCCGTGGCCAGAGGGTTCTTTCCCATAAGTATCTGATGTATGGCAGCGAAGGTGGTTCTATGTCACGGCTCCCAGAGGCACAAAGTGCGCGGCTGCCCCCGAGTTTCGTTCGGGCCCTCCGTCACAGATGGCGTCTTGGACAGACGAAAGGCGGAATTAGGGACCCCCTGGTGATATACCAGTACTGCAGAATCGCATCCGGGAGCTTCTTGCAAGGGACATTAACCTTGTCAGCATAATGCAAGTGATGTTGATCCGGCGGATGTTGCCATGCCAACGCCGGCCTCTCCAGATGTGGGAGTTCAATCTGGAGGGTCCGCGGACTATCAAGCACTTCTCCGGCCTGAAGCTCGAAGAGATGTGCAAATTATTCTTCGGACGGAAAGTAAAGTGTCCGGACACCACCGAGAATGCGGGCCTAAGCTGCAATGGCCTAGATACCCAAGTAAGTAAACTTGATACCGGACACCGTGTTTTGTATCTGTTATGATTGTTTATTCTAAAAATCATCCGCGTCTAGGAATGGCTCAACAAGGCGGAGAGAATTAGGTGTCCGGTGCCACTTCCCGAAGGCTCGCCTACTCCACCATGGCCAAGATGCTTGACCGAGTACTCAGCAGGATGCCCCGGGAAAGACAAGGGGAAGGACAAAGAATCCAAACCCCACACGCTATGCATCCGAACCGGGGGGAATTGTCACCTCCCCTAAGGAGGATAGTCGGGAAGGGGAGGCTAAGGCCTCCTCCCCGCGCGTGAAGAAGAGGGCCGCCTCCAAAGACTCGGAGACGGAGACGCCCAAACCCTGGAAAAAGCTATCACCAGGGGGCTCTGCCCCAACGGGCACCCTCACCGCATCGTGCCTAACAACGGGCCAGCCCTCCATCGAGCTGTAAGTTAATCTTTAATTCGAAGGTACTGCGTTCCTCCTAGATCAATAACCATGATTCGTCTTTCGTAGTTCGGCTAGCAGCCCTTCTCAACAGAGTTCGTCTTCGTGGGACCTTCCTCCGGAGCTGATGGAGAGCGAGACCCCACCTACCTCTCTGGCTCGCGAAGCGGGCGACACCAAAGTGTCGTCACGGAGGAGTCCGGATCTGCCGAAACCGGAGGCCAACGCGTTAGCCGCCCTGAGGTCGGAGCGTTTGGCTCCAGCGAGGGGCGATGAGAAGGGTCTGACACCATTCGGCTGTCCGCCGGACATCTTGGCAGACCCTCTTGGAGCGGGTAAAGCTCTCGGAGGAGCACCGCTCATTAATGAGCGCGGTGCTCGTGAAGATTTCGTCCCGCCTAAGCGGTTTGAATGAAGCAATTGCAAGTCTGCTTAGAGGCTTTGAGGTATGTAGTGAAGAATACACTGTTTTTTGGCTGTGAGGCACACGTTAGGTGTGCTCCATATAGATAGTAGCCCACGAGACTGCAGTTTGCTCGCCCTAGGGGGCAAACGGGGGATCATAAATCAATGATTGCGCTATAAATATGTGCAGGTACCTGTGAGTCCGGCCGCCGACCAGTCCGTGGAAGTTTCCGAACTGCCCAGGCAGATTGGATCGATTGATGCCGATATCACGCTGGTGAACGAGCGGCTAGACAAGTCACAAGGTATGTACTCTGCCTTCCTTTGTATAGGAAAATATGGAGGCGGCATGATATTAATGTAATATGTTCGGACTGCAGATGGTGCTGCTGCCGTGGAGGCCTCGAGGCGAGAACTTGTCCAAGACAAGGAACAAGCTCGGGTTAGCAATGCGGCTGCCCTAAAGGCGGCCGAGGAACTGAGAGCCGAACAGGCTGCTCATCGCCGAAGCGAGGAAAAGATGGCCGAGATGGCTATTGAGTTAAAAAATGCCGCTGACCGGTATGAGCTCCTTGAAAGGAGCATGAGGATAGCTTGGCCAAGTTGGACAAGGCACGCAATGCCACCAAGGAAATACAGACCGAGCTCAGGGGTGCGCGGGAGGAGCTTCAACAGGCCGGTAAAATCGTGGCTGGAGGTTCCTACTTGCTGCGGACGAAGTTTTTCGATCCGAAGTACGCTCCCCTGGATGGGCGCTGGAGTCCTGCGGACGCCTATGCGGATTTGGCGAAGAGTATGGCTGATGCTGCCAAGTTCTTTGAGGGTCAGGGTGGTAAGGAGGTGGAGAAGCTTTTCTGGTCGCAATTCAATGCTCCCACTCGCCCGCTGCCATTGAATGACAAGATGGCTGTTGTAGCGGAGCTTCACATGCTGTCCAGTCTTGCAATGCGGTCTGTGATAGACCATCTTTGGCCGGAAGGGCTTAAGCCGGACAGTTACTTTGGCTTGGTGCAACAATTCCTTGGGGCCGTGCCTCGGATCGATGCCATGAGGAGGTCGGCGTGCATAGAGGGTGCACGGATGGCTCTTGCCCATGTTAAATCCTATTGGACGGATATGGAGGCCAATATTATAGCAACCTAAGATCCGGCGGGGGGCCAGTATCCGGCCGAGCACTACTTGGCGCAGGTCACCGAAGGTGCCCACCTAATACAGGCGCAGTGCTCGAACAATGTCTTATTCGAGTGATGAGTCGAATCATTGTAAAAAACAATGTTAGTTTGGTTATAAGGCTGTATTTATACTTTTTGCCCGAAAGTATTATTGTGTCCCCTGTGTGGCCGTTTACTTATTCTAAGCGTGAGTGTAGAATAGCTTATTCTACACCCCAGTAACGGTATGTACAAAATCTAGTAAAACGCTATGTAAAATGTAGTAATTATGAGATATATTTTTTACTATCCAAGTTTTTGATTTCTTACATGGTCAAAAAATTTACTATATTTTACATGTTATGTTACTATATTTTGTATAGAGAGTTACTAGGGGTGTAGAATAAGCTATTCTACACTCAATCTTAGTTTAGCATTACTATATATATATATATATATATATATATATATATATATATGAATGTTTAATCCGAAAGATAGCAGTCGTTGGCTTCATCCCCCACGCAGGCAATGCGGGGGTGTTCGCAAAAATATGCTTAATCACACTTGATCCAACGTCTTGGTCCATGAAGGAGGTGATCGCACGTCGAACTAGGCAACCGGACTATATAGCTGTAACACTTTTGCTTAGCCATGGGAGTCTAATGTTGGGGCTACTATGTAGCCCCGGTACCTTCAAGCGTGCATCTGAATACGGGCGCGTGTGTACATGACCGGGAAACGGTCCTTCGTTAATGCAGAGGGATCCTAAAGATTCCGATAAGTCTTTGAGTGGTTGAACAGTCTCTCGCTACATCATGACAACCAGTTTTCGGCTTTCTCTACCGAGGTGCTCGTCCGAAATAACCAGGGCACGATCGTAGTAGTTCTCCTTTGGCCACCTTAGCCGATAGTAACGGAACGTAAGACGGCAAACCCAACATTTGACCAAAGACATGATTCGGAGCTGCTGCATATAAGGCCAAACTCGTGACGCCGAACACTCCCGAGGGTATTCGGACTTTATAATAGTCGATGGGCTCAAAAATGCCCATTCGTTACAAACCCTGTTTTTCCAGGTACGTGCATTAATCTGTCGTGGCGAGATGCCAAAAACGGCAGTATCCTCTATGGGTATGGAACCCATGGGATGGTTAAACAACAAGAGGCAATAAAAAAGGTTTACACAGGGGCTTAATCTGAAAAGAAACCTGTTGAACGGGCCTCGCTGCACGCCTCGCGCCTTTGTCTCCGCGCAGCCGTGATCTCGAAGGGTATCGCGCTAACGCTTGTCTCAGTGAAAAAAGGAAAACTCATAGAAGAGTACAACGTAAGTATGCGGTGGATGATAAAATGTAGGATGTTGGCCTGCCCATAAGGTTGAGCCAACTGTGGACTGTGTTAAGTATTTATAGCCCCGTGTCCACTATGGGATTACATATACGGTGCCCTCGTTCAATTTTATCCGGCGATCGGACTCGCCTAGCCGAAGTCTGTGGCCTTTAATGACTAGTCATGTTTTCTTATGTTGGAGGTCGCTTATAGTCCGGCCGCGAGGGCCGCCACGCGTTCGTTCGCACATGACGAAGCGCCTGTTAGTCCGCTTAACGGTGATGACACCACGTGCACCGGCATCTTAAGTGTAAGGTAGCCATAGTGCGGCAATGCGTTGAAGCGGCGAAGGCTGTTCTTCCGAGCAACCGCGTGATAGTCACTTTGGAAGGGTGCGGCGATGAAGAGTAGATTTTGCTTCGGAGTTGCTGGCGGGCGAATGTTACCTCCAAAGGTCGACGGAGCCCCTACTGTAGGCTTCAACGCCTGGTATCACCCCTTCAAAGGTGGTGTTGGTTTGGTTAATTCTGGATGGGTCTATCCCCATCCTGCGGACAGTGTCCTCATATATTAAATTGAGACGGGTTGCCGCCGTCCATAAGGATGCGGGTGAGACGATATCCATCGATTATTGGGTCAAGCACCAAGGCCTTTGATCCTCCGCGCCGAGTACTAGTTCGGTCATCCATGTCGGCGTTCTGGGAACGGGGGTACCCAGACTTGCCTGCCTGCGGCCTGCGGCGTGGCTCAAGGGGTGGCCCGGTACGGCCCATCTTCATCAACACAAGCTCAAGACCCTCGCGAGGGGCCAAGCCTCGCGGGGCGGACGATGTGAAGCTTCCTCATGCATGGCCTCCTCCTCGGGGCCGCTCGCGAGGAGGTGGAGAGATCAAGGAGGGGTACTCTCACGAGGTGCCCATGACGCAAGCCATGACGACCGAGGGCGCCAGCGGGCGCCCAGCCAGCTGTGTCCTCATTTCCCCTTTGGTGCAAAGGAGGCAAGCGCAGGCCAAGGCATCGTGCAAAGGCAACCATTTCGGTGCAACAAGACCAAGACCGGCTGAACAGCAGGAAGGAGGTCATCGTGGAGCCCAAGCCGCGACACCGTCCGATTCTTTTAAGGTGCAAGGACCGACTTTAGTCAGATAATTGTACTAGATGTTCCCCTTCAAAATGGCCAATTGTTGGCGCCCTTCCCGCTCAATATTTGGGGAGAGGCCCAGGGCCTCTGCCTATAAATAGGACTAGCCACCCACAGGGTAGAGGATCGGCATCTAGAGGATCGGCA
This sequence comes from Aegilops bicornis, assembly GCA_021605145.1. Taxonomy (NCBI): domain Eukaryota; kingdom Viridiplantae; phylum Streptophyta; class Magnoliopsida; order Poales; family Poaceae; genus Aegilops; species Aegilops bicornis. The sequence goes on from CM038670.1 coordinate 602,837,175, forward strand.
TCCAGAGAGAAAGAGAGAGAGAGGAGAGAGAAGATCAATCAGAGAGAGGATCGATATCTAGAGAGGAAAAAGAAGGGAGAGAAGGGGATCGATCAGAGAGAGGATCAATCTGAGAGAACCCTAGCAGAGAGAGAGAGGCGATCGAACTCACCCAAGCAGTTCATCGCACCAGCTCAAGAACAGCCCCTCGCGAGGCTGTTCTTCCCTTGTACTGTTCATCATCAGCCCCTGAGGCAATCCACCACACCACAAACTGGAGTAGGGTATTACTCCACAATGGTGGCCTGAACCAGTATAAACCTCATGTCCCTTGTGTTGTTCTTTGTGTAGTTTAGATCCTTGCGAGGTGACGAGACGTAGGTAGGTTGGAGGTGCGATCTCCGCGTGCACCCCAGAGTTCGAACCTAGAGGGTCTGCCGGAACCCGAAATCCGGCAATCCAAGTTATCGAAAGTGATTAGATAAGGCATCCAGTGGTTAGTCGTGAGTATGATGGACTCTATATCGAGCGCGTCTCTATGCGCGCGTTCGTGCCTCCTCATGGATGTGTGAGTCGCGTGGATCATGTTCACTATTTTAGCCTCTGGAGGGATTTTTTTCTGTCCTTCGGTGTTCGGCTCGCGAGGTTCATCCTCGTCTTCACTTGGTGTTTCCCTCTGGCGGCAGCGCACGGAGACCTCCAAGATCAAGCCCTCCGTCACCAAAGGCCTCCCGTGGCCACTGAGGCTGCTGTGCCTTCACCGCCGAGCTGCGTAGCGTGGCCTGGTCGGGCAAGTACAAGCCAGACCTGCCCCCACGCTATGATGGCACGGCTGACCCTGCGGAGTTCCTCTAGCTCTATGAGCTAGGCATCGAAGACGCCAACAGGGACGAGAAGGTCATGGCGAACTGATTTCCCATGGCGCTCAAGGACGGTGCCCGCACCTGGCTCCTGAACCTGGCTCCTGGCCCGATTTCCTCCTGGAACGAGATGCGCACCCGATTCATCGCCAATTCCAAGGCACCCGCGATCGGCCCCCGGCCGTAAGTGACTTGCGCCGCATCAAGCAGCAGTCAGGGGAGACCCTGCAAAAGTTCATCCAAAGTTTCAACAACGCTCGCCTTAAGATCCCCACGGTGTCTGAGGAGGCCATCATCTCAGCCTTCTCCGACGGTGTGCATGACGTCAAGATGAAGGAAGAGCTCGCGATCCATGAAGACCTGTGCACATCCCTGGAGCTGTTCAACTTGGCGACCAAGTGCGCCAGGGATGAGGAAGGACGCCTTTCCCTTCTCGAGCTGCCGGCCGCCGACCCAGAAGAGAAGAAGCCCAAGGTCAAGGACGTGAAGCGCAAGGGGGCTGTCGTGCTTGCAGCAGAGCCGGACACCAAGCGAGGAAGGGATCAGCCTGAGTCATCCAAGGGCAGTCGGTACTGCGTGTACCATGACCTCCACACCCACAACACCAACGAATGCCAAGAGCTCAGGGCCGTGTGGGGCGTGCGTGCCGGTCGACGCCCCGAGCGCAGCGACCGGGGCTATGGCCTAGGAGGAGGAAGAGGTGGAGGACGATGGGAAGATCGTGGCCCTCGCCAAGGGTGGCATGACCGACCTCGCGAGGACCGCTGGCAAGACCCGCCTCGCGAGGGAGGCTGGAGGGATCAGCCTCGCGAGGATTGCCCACAAGGCAACGCAGGCCTCCCTCCTCTGCATCGCAGCCAAGGAGAAATGAAGACCATCATCAGGACGAGGCGGCTGGGGGCTTTCAGGAGCTGCGCGCAATCGCTTGCATCCTGGGCGGAGCTCAAACCCCAGCCTCTCAACAGATCTTCAAGCCAGCTTTGCCCAAGTGAATGCAGTCCTCCCCAGGCTCGAAGCCACATGCCCCCTCAGGTGGTCAGCGTGCGCCATCACATTCAGCTCAGCGGATCAGCTCAAGTACGCAGCCACAGCCGGAGTCCTCCCGATGGTTTGTTCCCAATCATCAGCAATGTGCAAGTCACCAGGACCCTCATCAATGGCGGAGCAGGGCTCAATGTCCTGTCCGTCGAGACATTGAACAATCTCCAAGTGCCATACAATCAGCTTCAACCAACCAAGCCTTTCTCCAGGGTCACTGATGGTTCCACAGTCCCGATAGGGCAGGTCCGCCTTCCTGTCACCTTCGGGACCCGCGACAACTACCGTACCGAGCTCATTGACTTCGACGTTGCTCACATTCGCCTGCCGTACAATGCCATCCTCGGGTACCTAGCTCTGGCCAAATTCATGGCCATGACTCATCACGGCTACAATGTCCTCAAGATGCCAGGAAGCGGTGGAGTCATCACGGTGCCTTGTGAAGAGAGAGACACGGTGTGTTCTCTGGGAGCGTGCTTTCCAATCCGCATCAATTGAAGACCCAGATCACAGGAGCGGGAGGCTTCCCGAGGCTGCTCCTAATAAGAAGAAGACATCGCCTGGCCCGACCCCTCAGGAGGCAGGCCCCTCAGTGTCCGCGCCTGTTCAGGAGGCACCTCCCTCTGTCGCATAGGAAGGCGCGCCCGGCGCCCTCTTCGAGCAAGGCTCGGGGCCTCTCTCCTGGAGGGCCACCGACTTTGCTAAGATCACGAGGGAGGCGCTCGGGCACCACTTGGAGGCGTGTTTCAAAGCATGTTTCCCTCAGGAAGGAGCAAGGCAAGGAGGGCCAAACCCTCAGGAGTTCGTCAGCAAGATCATTCAGGAGCTGCAGGAGTCAAGAGTCATGAGTGGCGGCCGCCGCTTACCCGCCGTAGCTCCCCATCCAGGTGAGGATGGTGGGCTGCGTGTCTGCATCGACATACCAGGGCTCAACCGAGCTGCCTCTCAGGAGCGCCTCTGGCCCTCATGCATGGGGCGCTGTGAAGGTCCACCCCACAGCTATGTTCGCATGCCTTACGGCTTGCCGAACGTGGGTATGCCAAGGCCACGCCTCATGAGGAGCATCCTGGAGGCTCAAGTGGCCAGTGTTCCATAGTCCCTGGCAGAGATGGAGATGGTCCGCGAGGAGCCACTGGCGCCTCCGAGCCTCCCGAGGCTCCTGGGCCCGGGGCTCGTGAAGATCGGCTTCGCAGCCGCACGACGTTCGCTACTTCAAGATCGCTTCATCTCCAACATCACCAGTGACGCCCTTCGAAGTTTCATTTTCAGCCGAGCGCCCTAACGGCTGCATCATTCCCAGCCGCGTGGGTCCGTCCTGCGCGCATGTATCCTTTTGATTCATGTTTCTAGTTTACTTTATTGGGGGCGCCTCGGCTGCATTATCCCCAAGCCACCCGGGTCGCACTCCAGTGGCATGTATCCCTCTTATGCTTATTCGGTCGTGCGTTTGACCCATCATGATCGTTATTTGATGCCCGGCCCACGGCACCCTCTTCCTTCATGTCGGCTGCTTGCACGTTAAAGGGGGGTACCGAGCATCGCGACTCAGGGGCTCCTACTGGCTCTCCAGCCCTGACCCTCTGGCCTTGTCCACGGCATCGCGACCTGGCATACCATCGACGGCTGAGCCCGCTCGAGGGCCGGGACCCGAGGACGTAGAGCACCGACATATAATCAAATTTGTAGGAACACATTACAAGTAAAGGCCCAGAGCCAGGCGCAACCTGCCTTGAGGTAGGGCCCCGTGAGTCCCGCGCTGGCTCACGGGTGCCCAGATACACCTCGTCAGGCCCTACCGTGCTGCCCACGTGTCGTGGCGGCTGTACACGACCCGGGGCTCCTCCCGAGGGGAGCCCCTCCCACGCACCAGTGGAAGCACCATGCTCATACTGGCCGACGACATCGCCGAGGAGTGGCTATGCCCGCACACATACGGAAGCGCTATGCTCAGACCGGTGATAAACAATCGAGGGTGGCCCCGGCCGCATCAACCTCGAGGAGCCTAGAGCTCAATGTCCGCCTCATCATAACGCCTCCCTCGAGTGCCGCGAGGGGCTGGGCACGGGCTACACTGGTCACGCCCAGCGCACGCTATTTCAGCCAGCCCTTCGGCCTGGTTCGTCGCACGCCTCTCCCCGAGCGGAGCCAAGGTACGAAGGCCGTTTGAACGTCAAGGGGGACTATTGAGCATCGCGACTCAGGAGCCTAACTGGTCACGTAGCCCCTCACCCCTTAGTTCCGAAAGGATAACGGCGGTTGAGGTATGCGCGGGGCCGGGCTCTGCCGACGTAGAACGGTAAATTCACCCGTACATCTCACCTCCCTACTTGTTGTTCGTGCGTCAAGGGGGACTCCTGAGCATCGCGACTCAGGAGCCTAACTTGTCACGTAGCCCTCACTCCGTGGTCCCGTCCTCGTTTCCGGTCGGGGCTAACGGCGGCTGAGGTATGCACGGGGCCGGGCTCTGCCGATGTAGAACACAAGCAAGTAGGAAGTGAAAACGAAAATCTCAAGGAATTCAAAAGCAAATATTATAGTCCATAGAGTGCTTTGACAACGCCAAACACAAGTTTAAACGCCTCCACGAGGCAGGATGCATGTTGCAGGAACTAAAAGCAGGACGGGAGCCGCGAAGTGGTCACATTCTGGCGGTGCCATTGCTGGTGACGGAGCTGCGTTGGGCAACTTCGCCTCGTGGAGCCTCAGGATCGGCACCGCCTCGCTTTGGCTTCGTGCTGAAGGCCCGGAACTTCGCCAGCAGAGCTTCCGCTCGACCCTTCACCGCCTCACCAGCGGCAGCGGCAAGATCGCCGCTCACAGGCTCTAGCAGGCTGTCAAGGTCAATGTTGGGGTCGCGAAGGTAGAGATGGGTGAAGACGCGCATCAGTGCTGCAGAAGAAAGGACACGCGCCTCAGCCTCAGCCGTGGGCCCAGGCCAATCGCGGCATCTTCAAGGGCGCGGACCAGGAAGGAAAGCAACTTGGCGGGACCGTCCTCGGCGCCGGCCAACGGACTCTCCAGGCCACTGTCATAAAGCGTCTTCAGGAAGGCGCGAGCTTTCTCCTCCATCTTCGCGAAGGCCACGCGGTCCTCGGCCAGGACCCGCGCCTTGCCGTCCAGCTCAATCTTCCTCGCCTCCAACGCCCGCTCCAGCGTATCTAAGCGGCCATGGCGCTCATCAAGCTCGGCATCCCGGTCCTTGGTGGCAGTTTCGCGAGCCTTCATCTCTTCCTCCTTCTCCTGGCGGACACATGCCTCCTTGGAAAGCTGGTCGCGCAGGCCTTGCAGCTCACTCTCCAGTGCCTCGCAGCGACCTCAGACATCTGCTACCTCACCCAAGGCGGCGTCGCGAGCGGCCTTCACCTCAAGGATGGCCTGTTTTTCCTCGTCGCAGGCCGACGCGGCCTGTACCAGCGTCGCTCGAACTGAAGCATCAGAACGGACCCAGCCAGAGGCCAGCTCCAGGCGCCCGGCCACCAAGCGAGGGTCAGCGCCCAGAAGATCTTTCCGCAGCCGGTCCAGCTTGGCAGTAGCCCGATCTAGGACAGTAGAAGTAGTAGGAGAGATGGCAGTTGGCGGAGTAGGAGGAGAAGACGACAGCGTAATCACAACACCATGAGTTGGGACCTTCGGCGCCCCGACGACTGCGGCGGCGGCGTCAGGCAAGAACACCTCGGGAGCTGCTTGGGCCATGGGGGCTGAGCTCGCCCCAGCTAGCCCTGCCAGGCCTCGCGAGGATGACCGGGCAGGAGAAGCCCGCGCCTTGCCTCCCCCTTCTCCCGCGGATTTAGGTGCTGCCCCGGGCGAAGCCTCAGGAGCCCCCTTCATCTTTTTCGCCGCACGCACCGGCTTAGCCAAGGAATACGGACATCAAGCCTCAACAACGAAGCAAGAAGCAAAATGAGAATCAAGCACTTACTGGTCATCGCTCGCGGGCTCAAGCAACCTCCGGCCAAACTTGAAGCCCGAGAGCCGGCTGCTGGGATCAACCTCAAGAGGCTCGGGAGCAGGAGGCACGTCTGCAGATCGCCTCGGAGCCGGAGCAGACTCGTGGGGAACCAGCCCCGTCCTGTCCTTCTTCAGGATTAGGGGCGAGCTCTCGCCACCTCGCTCGTCGCCATCCTCGTCGTCATCCGGCACGAGGCGGAGAGTGCGGGACCTGCGCCGAGGGAGGGGCGCTCTTGACTCCCCGTCGATCGCCTTGGAATCGGGCTACTCTTCCCGCTCCTCTTCTTCCTCCTCTTCGCTGGAGTCGCCGGAGGATACGTTCACCGTCTCTAGGGCCGCCAGGTCCTCGGGAACCTCCGCGGGCACAGGCCCGTCCCCGCCGAAAGCGGGCATGGAGTTCACCACCTGCTGCCAATCATCCCGAAGGAACAGGGGCACAGGAGCACCCTCCAGCCTCGCCACGTCTCCCCCGACCAAGGATTTGAGGACCGCGGCCAGATCTTCGTCGGCCAAGACTACGAGGCTCGGGTGAAGCCTCCACAGCCGGAGCGAGTATTGCAAAAGCGGGGCCACCCGGTGCTCCAGGAACTCCCTCAGGAGCGACGCCCCCGTCAGCTTCGCCGTCGCCATGTTGCCCGACCACAGGGCCGCGTCCATCCTCTCCAGCACTGGCTTCGCGCGGGGATCAACGAGCTCCGTGTGAGACCAAGCGTCAACAAACTTGGGCTGCTCCGTGGGCAGAATCAGCCGGGGATGGATGCGCCCAGCATCCACCATGACCCACTTGCTCCTGAAGCCTTCAATCCTCTTCCCGGGCTTCGAGATGGTGTTGGAGCTGCCATACGCGACAAAGCTCGCGCACGCGGTGATGGGGCCGCGAGAGACCCGGAGGTAGAAGTAATGGTGCAGCAAGGCCACTGAGGGTTGCACCCCGACATGAGCCTCGCAGTAGTAGGCGAAGATCGCCAGTAGAAGAACAGAGTTGGGGTGGAGGTGCAGAGCTTGCACGTTGTAATGGCGGAGGACAGAAAAGAAGAACTCGGAAAAGGGAGGCACCAGATCGGCGGCAATGGCACTCATGAAGAGCGGGTAGAAGGTGCTTCCTTGGTCCTCGGGAAGGGCAGAGCCAACCTTGAGCACCGCCGCCCCGTCGTTGCCTTGCGCCACCATCATCTGGCGCGTCCGGGCAAGGCTCTTCTCCGACACGTTCGGAGAATCCAAAGCGGGCGAGAACCAAGTTCCGGCCGGGGTCTGGCGAGGCGCCATGCCTCGCTGGGCGCAGGGTTGGAGTAGATCTGGGGATTTCGGAAGCAGGAAGGATAGGAGCGAGAAAGGGGATCTGGGCAATAACTAGAGAAGGCAAAGAAGGTAAAGCCTAGACGGGTACCTCTCTCTTGTCAATTCGTGCAGTTGCCAAGGCGTCGTGGGGAAGCAGGGATGCCCATGTCTAATCAACCGCCACGCGGCACCCAAGGCTGCAGGCTGTTGGGGCCCGCGACACTTCGCACTTGCCCCTTCGCTTCTCTGCTAAGCCAAGTCCAGGCGCGCCTTGGGCCTGGGGGCTACTGTCGGCGTTCTGGGAATGGGGGTACCCAGACTTGCCTGCCTGCGGCCTGCGGCGTGGCTCAAAGGGTGGCCTGGTACGGCCCATCTTCATCAACATAAGCTCAAGACCCTCGCGAGGGGCCAAGCCTCGCGGGGCGGACGACAGGAAGCTTCCTCATGCACGGCCTCCTCAGGCTGGCTCGCGAGGAGGCAGAGAGATCAAGGCGGGGTACCTCACGAGGTGCCCATGACGCAAGCCATGATGACCGAGGGCGCCAGGCGGGCGCCAGCCCGCACAGTGTCCTCATTTCCCCTTTGGTGCAAAGGAGGCAAGCGCAGGCCAAGGCATCAGGCAAAGGCAACCATTTCGGTGCAACAAGACCAAGATCGGCGGAACGGCAGGAAGGAGGTCATCGTGGAGCCCAAGCCGGCGTCACCGTCAGAGTCTTTGGCAGGCGAGGACCGACTTTAGTTAGGATAAGTGTACTAGATGTTCCCCTTCAAAATGGCCAATTGTTGGCGCCCTTCCCGCTCAATATTTGGGGAGAGGCCCAGGGCCTCTGCCTATAAATAGGACTAGCCACCCATAGGGTAGAGGATTGGCATCTAGAGGATCGGCATCCAGAGAGAGAGAGAGAGAGAGAGAGAGAGAGGAGAGAAGATCGATCAGAGAGAGGATCGGCATCGAGAGAGGAAAAAGAAGGGAGAGAAGGGGATCGATCAGAGAGAGGATCAACCTGAGAGAACCCTAGAAGAGAGAAAGAGGCGATCGAACTCACCCAAGCAGTTCATCGCACCAGCTCAAGAACAGCCCCTCGCGAGGCTGTTCTTCCCTTGTACTATTCATCATCAGCCCCTGAGGCAATCCAACATACCACAAACTAGAGTAGGGTATTACACCACAATGGTGGCCTGAACCAGTATAAACCTCGTGTCCCTTGTGTTGTTCTTTGTGTAGTTTAGATCCTTGCGAGGCGACGAGACGTAGGTAGGTTGGAGGTGCGATCTCCGCGTGCACCCCAGAGTTCGAACCTAGAGGGTCTGCCGGAACCCGAAATCCGACAATCCAAGTTATCGAAAGTGATCGGATAAGGCATCAAGTGGTTAGTCGTGAGTATGATGGACTCTATATCGAGCGTGTCTCTATGCGTGCGTTCGTGCCTCCTCATGGATGTGTGAGTCGCGTGGATCATGTTCACTGTTTTAGCCTCTGGCAGGAATTTTTTCTGGCCTTCGGTGTTCGGCTGGCGAGGTTCATCCTCGTCTTCACTTGGTGTTTCCCTTTCCTTGTGTTCGGCATTTAATTTGCCGGCCTGCTTGAAGACCCAGCACTCCCTGTGCGTGTGGTTTGCAGGTTTGTCAGGGGTGCTGTGAATTTAGCATAGTCTATCTAGGACCTAATTAAGACCGGACGGTCCCTCTTTGCTGCCTTTAGATGGCTTGTTTTGATGATTAGGTCGAGAGCCCCTGAATCCAGCATTAACCATCGTGTTATCCGGGCTCTCTTCCTTGTTTTGGCGTTTGTTTTTATGACGCTATGGCTTCCCATTGCCATCCTTATTTCAGATGTGCTGGGGTCACTGGTGCCTTTACGGGCTAGCCAGCTACCTTCTCCCGCGCAAAAGCGGGTCATAAGGCTTGTCAAGGTCGCCATTGTCCTTGGCTTTTCTTGGCCGAGGTGTCTGGCGAGCCACTCGTCACGGATGCTGTGTTTGAATGCTGCTAAGGCTTCGGCATCCGGACAGTCGAAAATTTGATTCTTCTTAGTGAGGAATCTGTTCCAAAACTTGCGGGCGGATTCTCCGGGCAGTTGGACTATGTGACTTAAGTCGCCAGCATCCGGAGGCCGGACATAGGTCCCTTGGAAATTGGCCCTGAAAGCGTCCTCGAGTTCCTCCCAGCTCCCAATTGAATTTTCGTGAAGGCCTATTAACCAGTGCCGAGCTGGTCCCTTCAGCTTGAGGGGGAGTTATTTGATGGCGTGAAGGTCATCCCCAGGAGCCATATGTATGTGCAGGATAAAGTCCTCGATCCAGACCCCTGGGTCTGTCGTTCCGTCATATGCCTCTAGGTTCACAGGTTTAAAGCCCTGTGGAAATTTGTGGTCCAGTACTTCATCGGTAAAGCACAGGGGGTGAGCAGCCCCTCTGTATCTGGACGTGCTGTGGCATGTCGTCGACTGTTGTTGTATCCGGTCTTTATTCCGGACTAGTATTCGATTGGCATAATCGTTTTGACGACCATAGTCCTTCGCCGGGGTGCGTCCTTTGGATCCATAATGGACCTGGCCGCGCCAGCTTTCTTATTCAGGTGTTCATGTGGATCGGTAGCCGCTTTGTTGCGGTTGTGAAGTAGTACAGCTTCATCGTCGAATTTTGGCAGTAGCTTGCGTTTTGGATAGCTCTTTGTATGGCGGTCATCGCCGTATCTTTCTTCGGTGTCTAGCACTTTATTCCATCTACGGTTGAGCGTTTCCTGTGCGGCCTTGAGCCGTTGCTTCTTCTTATTTAGACTTCTTGCGGTGGCCATAGGATTTATATGGAGGTTATCTCGTTCCACGTGTTTTTTCGGGCTTGCATCATTATCTGGACTATTTTCCTGTGCTGGTTCGTTTTGATGACCTTGTCCGTCGGGATCATTACCCTCGGGCATCTGCTCCGAACTGTGTTCAGGGTGACCTGGTTCGTCCTGTTCCATTGCTGGGTCCGTATGGTCGTTGTTGCCTTCGGAGTTGATTGTAGTATCGATCCCTCTGGCGCTCTTGTCACTATTTTTACTGTTGCTGGACTTAGAACGGCGTCTGCGCCGTCGCTTTGGCTTTTGTCTGGGGGTTTTATCGTTCGGATTGTCGCCTTTGTCCTCTTTGGGCGTGTCCACCATGTATACATCGTGTGATGAGGGGGAAGTCCAGCGCCCCATAGATTCCGCATCTTCTCCTGCATCGTCGTCCATACCGTCGATGTCTTCGGAGTCAAAGTCAGGCACGTCGGTTAAATCATCAATCGTGGCTATGAAGTGGGTGGTGGGTGGGCAACGAATTTCTTCATCGCCTGCTTCCCACTCGAACAGGACGTAGTTTGACCCAGCAATTTCTGTTAAAGTGAGAGTTTTCAACGAGCTCAGCATGTCGCCAAAGGGCGAGTGCCGAAAAATGTCCGCGGCGGTGAACTCCATTACCGGGTCCCAACCTGGCTCGACCGGCTCGGGAGTGCGCGGACCGGACTCAACATCCGGATACGAATCCAGGGGTCTGGAATCATGGGCCACCCTAGAGGTAAGGCCCGTGTTTGATCTAACGCCGATGAGTCCGCGACCTGCGGGACGGGGTCCAGCCCTCCGTCCTTAGGCAGCGCAGCCTGCTCCGGATTTAGGTCCGAGGCTAACGTAGGGATGACACCCCGAGCTTCATCCGCCAGCAGGTCTAAGCCATGCTCGTCATGACTGTCCGGTATCGCGTTATTGGCGATGGTTGAAGGAGCCATCGAGCCCAGCAGCGACGGCACAGAGGAACTCTCAATGAAAGCACCAATGTCGGTGTCAAAACCGGTGGATCTCGGGTAGGGGGTCCCGATGTGTGCGTCAAGGCTGATGGTAATCGGAAGCAAGGGACACGGATGTTTACCCAGGTTCGGGCCCTCTCGATGGAGGTAAAACCCTACTTCCTGCTTGATTAATATTGATGATATGGGTAGTACAAGAGTAGATCTACCACGAGATCGTAGAGGCTAAACCCTAAGAGCTAGCCTATGATGGTATGATTGTAATTGTGATCGGCCTTCTAGGACCAACCTCTCCGGTTTATATAGGCACCGGAGAGGGCTAGGGTTTACACGGAGTCGGTTACAAGGAAGGAAATATAATATCCGGATCGCCAAGCTTGCCTTCCACGCCAAGGAAAGTCCCATCCGGACACGGGCCGAAGTCTCGAGTCTTGTGTCTTCACGCTTCAATAGTCCAGACGTAGTACACAGTCCGGCTGTCCGGATACCCCCTAATCCAGGACTCCCTCAGAGTCGCCTGGAACAAAATCAACAAGCTTGGTGTCATCGGCCGACTTAAATTTCATCACCGACTCGTGTTCCGTGGTTGTCTTCTTCAGTGACGTCATGTCTGCCGGGTCAACATTGTCTTTATAGAACTTCAACTCCTCTGCTGCACAGACAGATTCAGCATAAGCAGCGTCACCTTCCTCACACTCTATGGCTATCCTCTGACTCCCATGGACGGTGATGGTACCCTTGTGACCCGACATCTTGAGCTGCAAGTAAACATAACACGGTCGTGCCATGAATTTGGCGTAAGCCGGCCGTCCAAACAGGGCGTGATATGGGCTCTTGATCTTGACCACTTCAAAGGTTAATTTCTCAGCCCTAGAATCATGCTCATCTCCGAAGGCTACCTCCAGTTCAATCTTACCAACTGGGTATGCCGACTTACCAGGCACCACTCCATGGAAAACAGTGTTAGATGTCTTGAGATTCTTATCAGTCAACCCCATACGACGAAATGTCTCATAATAGAGGATATTGATGCTACTGCCTCCATCCATGAGCACCTTAGTGAATTTATATCCACCAACCTGAGGTGCCACTACCAAAGCCAACTGACCCGGATTGTCAACCGGGGAGGGTGATCTTCCCTGCTCCACACAATCGGCTGCTCTGGCCACCTCAAATAACGAGGGACTGCCGGCTCAACAACGTTCACAACCCTTTTATGAAGCTTATGGTCTCATTTGCACAGACTAGTGGTGAACACATGATACTGTCCACTATTCAGCTGCTTTGGATTGCTCTGATAACCCGATTGCTGCTGTTGCTGACCTCCCTGGCCAGACTGTTGATTATAACCACCTTGATTTCCTTAAAAGCCGGAACTTGAGCCGCCGCCCGGGCCGTGAAAACCGCCTCCACCTGAGCCGCCGCCGGGCCCATGGTTGGCATCGAACATGTTAGAATTTTTGAAAGCCTTCATGATCATGCAATCCCTCCATAGGTGAGTGGACGGCTTCTCCTGAGTGCCATGTTTTGGACAGAACTCATTAAGCAATTGCTCAAGAGTAGGACCTGACCCGCCAGACCGCTGGGGGGGGGGGGGGGGGGGGTGGGTTCCCCTTGCGTCGTTGATTGTTACCCTCTGAATTGGTATTAGCCACGAACTTCGGGTTATCGTCAGCCTTACGTTTATTGCCTCCCTGATTCGCCGGGTTATGCTGATAACCCTTTCCATTGCCTTCTTCTTTCCCTTCCCTATCTTATCCTCATCAGACTCGGGATCCTTGGTACTAGCAGAATCGGCGTACTTGACCAGAGCCGCCATGAGCTGACCCATGTCATTACAATCATGCTTGAGCCGCCCCAGCTTCTGCTTTAGAGGCGTAAAACAGCAATTTTTCTCCAACATTAAAACTATAGAGTCGGCATCCATCTTATCAGATGAATGTATTATGGCCTTGACCCGGCGCACCCAATGGGTCGTGGACTTACCTTCCTCTTGCTTGCAATTATTCAAATCCACAATTGACATGGCTGCTTGCATGTGTCTTTGAAGTTCTGGATAAACCGGGCTTTTAATTCTGCCCATGAACCAATGGAATTAGGCGGCAGCCCCTTCAGCCAAGTGCGGGCCGTTCCATCCAACATCATGGTGAAGTATTTGGCCATCGCTGCATCACTGACCTTCAACAGCTCCGTTGCCATCTCATAGCTTTCAATCCATGCCCCAGGCTGTAAATCAGCTGTGTAATTTGGCACCTTTCAAGGTCCCTTGAAATCCTTGGGCAAACGCTCATTCCACAGAGCCGACACCAAACAAGGAACACCACCGGTTCTCATAGCTATGCCTGCCTCAATAGAAGTCGTCGGATAAGCCGGGAAGGTTTGGTGAGCCGCCTGCTGAGCCGCCCGCTCAGCCTCTTGACGTATCCTGTCCTATACCGGGTTATGCCCACCTGGCTGATTACGGCGCTGGGCGTCGCTTGATACGGCCGCCGAATCCATATGTCTGCTGTAACTTGGGCTCCGGCTTGGGCGAGGAGTCGAATGAATCCTGTCTCGACTATAAGAATAAGCCTCCTGCTGCGCCAGAGCCATCTGAAGAAGTTCTCTGACCCTTCGTGTCTCAACTGCTGTTGGAGAGTCGCCATCCACTGGGAGCGCCGCCAAACACGCCGACGCAGCGATCAAGTTCTCCAAAGGGTTAGAAAAATGACCTGGTGGTGTTGGTATGTAGCGAGGCGAGGCAGTATTCATGTGAGGAGGTTCCATCACTCGGGGATGAACCGGCGCCCCCGCTCCGGGTGTTACAAACCGGTTTGCCTCCGGCTGGTTACTAGGGCCGGCTCCAGGTGTGCAGAAGAGATTCCGAGGATCATAAACCGGAGGCAGACGGGACTGCGCCTTCTCGTGCCTCCTCCTCATCACCTCATTAGACACGTTCAGATTCATTGTAAGCTGGAAATCCTCTGACTGGATCTGCTGAGCTCGAGCATCTAAAGCCGCCCGCTCTGCAACCAATCTAGTGTCCTCAGCTGCTAGGGCTTCTTTGGCTCGGGCTACCTCCTCACGTAACCGTGCCACTTCTGCATCATGCTCAGCCTGATCCGCCGGAATAACTGGGGCGGTTAACAGGGTTGTCAATCTGTCCATGAGATCTATCAGCACCTGAGCTGGCGGGCGCACAGGGCCTCCTGCCCCGGCTGCTCCTGACCCGTAGGTTATCGCTGCCGCAGCCGTAGAATTTTGACCGGGTTGAGTGCCAGCCATGAAGATCCCTACTCTGCTCGGTGGCTCAAAGGGGTCCGGAATACTGCTGCCATCGGAACAGCCCCCAAGCGCGCCGTCTTATAATTGATACAACGAATCAGTCTCACCAGTGGACGACTCACCATCAGAGTAGACGGCCGTCTCACCGCCATCTACGGATCCTTCAGGAAGTTCCCCTCCATGGATGCAACCCACGAAGGCACGCTTCATGGCGGGCTGAGCCCGGGCGGTTCTCGCACGCTGAGCCGTCTCGATGATGTCGATGCAGATGTCTGGCTCAGGGCCCGGCTTGCCAATCCAGCAAATGAAGACGTGGATTCTGCCGAAGGGGACCCAGTACCCGTACTCAATTGAGCCGGCGTCGTGGATGTAGAGTTTGCCGCGATGACTCTTGGTCATCCGGCCCATAGCGTATCCCTTGAGCCCTTCGAAGCTGCCCTTCAAGAACTCAAATCCACCGTGCGCTGGCCCCACGGTGGGCGCTGTCGGTGTCAAAACTGGCGGATCTCGGGTAGGGGGTCCCGATCTGTGTGTCAAGGCTAATGGTAACAGGAAGCAAGGGACACAGATGTTTACCCAGGTTCGGGCCCTCTCGATGGAGTTAAAAACCTACTTCCTGCTTGATTAATATTGGTGATATGGGTAGTACAAGAGTAGATCCACCACGAGATCGAAGAGGCTAAACCCTAAGAGCTAGCCTATGATGGTATGATTGTAATTGTGATCGGCCTTCTAAGGACCAACCTCTCTGGTTTATATGGACACGGAGAGGGCTAGGGTTTACATGGAGTCGGTTACAAGGAAGGAAACATAATATCCGGATCGCCAAGCTTGCCTTCCACGCCAAGGAAAGTCCCATCCGGACACGGGTCGAAGACTTGAGTCTTGTATCTTCACGCTTCAATAGTACGGACGTTGTACACAGTCCGGCTGTCCGGATACCCCCTAATCCAGGACTCCCTCAGTAGCCCCTGAACCAGGCTTCAATGACGATGAGTCCAACGCGCAGTCTTGTCTTCGGCATTGCAGGGCGGGTTCCTCCTCCAAATACCCCAAGGTAATTATCGATCACGGAGACCGTGTCCGGATCTGCAAGATAATCTTCACCTAGCATAAACCCGATCCGCTGGCAATCTTCGGGCGTCGTGCCCTTGCATCGTGGCCTGGTCCAACGCGGACCGGTGTTTCCTACCCCACAACAACTTGTGTTACGAGGCGGTTTTATTGGCACGTCCCGCCGAGGCAGAGATCGTGTTCCTCTTATTACGGGACTTTCCATCAATACGAGCGTGTGCGACCCCACGACGGCCGTTGGTATTACCCCTGCGTGTTTTTAGGTAAGCCTCAAAACGGCCACACCAAGGACTCCTGATATTCATCCGCCTTATAAAAAGGGTCGATGCCTATACCTCTATTCCACCTTCCCTGCGCCTCCTCGCATCTCGAGTTCTAGCACCCGAAACCCAAGCTTCATCCCCCCAGATCCTCCAACATGTCCGGATCCGTCCCTCAAGGCCAGTGGGTGGCCTCCTCAATTCTAGAGGACGACATTGCGAAGCTCAGGGAGGTCGGATACCTGACCGCCGACATCCAACACCGGCTTCCTGTCCCAGGGCAGGTCATCCCCACACCGGAACCTAATGAGTGCGTCGTTTTTGTCCCGTACTTTCTCTGCGGCTTGGGTTTCACCCTCGATCCCTTTGTGAGGGGGCTCATGTTCTATTATGGGCTGGATTTTCACGATCTGGCTCCAGACGCTATCCTCCACATCTCGTCGTTCATTATAGTGTGTGAGGCCTTCCTCCACGTCACCCCACACTTCGGTTTAGGGCTCAAGACCTTCAATGTGAAGCCGAAGATGATCGAGGGGCGACACGCGGAGTGCAGAGGTGCTATAATAAGCAGGAACGCCGATGCCCCATGGCCAGAGGGTTCTTTCCCAGAAGTATCCGATGTATGGCAACGGAGGTGGTTTTATGTCACGACTCCCCGAGGCACAAAGTGGGTGGCTGCTCCTGAGTTCCGCTCGGGCCCTCCGTTGCAACTGGCGTCTTGGACCGACGCGGGACGGAATTGGGGGCCCATTGGTGATGTACCAGTCCTGCAGAGCCACATACGAGAGCTTCTTGAGAGGGACATTAACCTTGTTAGCATAATGCAAGTGATGTTAATCCGACGGATGTTGCCGTGCCAACGTCGGCCTCTCCGGATGTGGGAGTTCAACCCAGAGGGTCCGCGGACTGTTAAGCACTTCTTCGGCCTAAAGCTCGAAGGGATGTGCAGATTATTCTTCGACTGAAAGTAAAGTGTCCGGACACCACCGATGATGCGGGCCTAAGCTGCAATCGCCTAGATACCCAAGTAAGTAAACTTGACACCGGACATCGTATTTTGTATTTGTCGTAATTGTTTATCCTGAAAATCACCCGTGGCCAGGAATGGCTCAACAAGGCGGAGAGAATCATGGTCCCACCATGGCCAAGATGCTTGACCGGGTACTCAGCAGAATGCCCTCAGGGAAAGACAAGGGGAAGAACGAAGAAACCGAACTCCACACACTATGCATCCGAACCGGGGGAATTATTGCCTCCCCTAAGGAGGATAGTCGGGAAGGGGGGGCTAAGACCTCCTCCCCGCGCGGGAAGAAGAGGGCCACCTCCGGAGATTTGGAGGCGGAGATACCCAAACTAGGGGGGAAACAACTCCTGGGGGCTCTGCCCCGACGGGCACCCTCACCGCATCGTGCCCACCAACGGGCCAGCCCTCCACCGAGCTGTAAGTTAATTTTTAATTCGAAGATGCTGTGTTCCTCCTAGATCAATAACCAGGATTCGTCTTTCGCAGTCCGGCTAGCAGCCCTTCTCAACAGAGTTCGTCTTGAGGATCTTCCTCCGGAGATGATGGAGAGCGAGACCCCACCTACCTCTCCAAATTCTGGCGGGCGACACCGAGGTGTCGTCACGGAGGAGTCCGGATCTGCCGAAGCCGGAAGCCAATGTGTCAGCCGCCCTGAGCTCGAAGCGTTTGGCTCCTGCGAGGGGCGATGGGAAGGGTCCGACACAGTTCGATGTCCGGCCGGACGTACTGACAGGCCTACTGGAGCGAGCTGCGCTCTCGGAGGAGCACTGCTCATTAATGAGCGCGGTGCTCAGGAAGATTTCCTCCGTTACAAGCGGTTTGAATGAAGCATTTACAAGTCTGCTCAGAGGCTTTGAGGTATGTAGTGAAGAATACACTATTTTTGGCTGTGAGGCACGCGTTAGGTGTGCTCCATATAGATAGTAGCCCCTGAGACTCTGGTTGCCCGCCCTAGGCGGCAAACGGGGGATCATAAATCAATGATTGCGCTGTAAACACTTGCAGGTACCTGCGGGTCCGGCCACAGACCAGTCCGTGGAAGTTGCCGAACTAACCAGGCAGATTGGATCGATTGATGCCGATATCACGTTGGTGAACGAGCGGCTGGACAAATCGCAAGGTATGTGCTCTGCCTTCCTTTGTATAGGAGAATATGGAGGCGGCATGATATTAATGTAATATGTTCGGACTGCAGATGGTGCTGCTGCCGTGGAGGCCCTGAGGGCAGAACTTGTCCAAGCCAAGGAACAAGCTTAGGTTAGCAATGCGGCTGCCCTAAAGGCGGCCGAGGAACTGAGAGCCGAACAGGCTGCTCATCGCTGAAGCGAGGAAAATATAGCCGAAATGGCTGTTGTGTTAAAAAATGCCGCTGACCGGTATGAGCTCCTTAAAAAGGAGCATAAGGATAGCTTGGCCGAGCTGGACAAGGCACGCAATGCCACCAAGGAAATACGGACCGAGCTCATGGGTGCGGGAGGAGCTTCAACAGGCCGGTAAAATCGTGGCTGGAGGTTCTTACTTGCTACGGACGAAGTTTTTCGATTCGAAGTACGCTCCCCTGGATGGGCGCTGGAGTCCTGCGGACGCATATGCGGATTTTGCAAAGAGTACGGTTGACGCTGCCAAGTTCTTCGAGGGTCAGGGTGATAAGGAGGCGGAGAAGCTTTTCTGGTCGCAATTCAATGCTCCCACTCGCCCGCTGCCTTTAAGTGACAAGATGGCTGTTGTAGCGGAGCTTCACAGGCTGTCCGGTCTTGCAATGCGGTCTGTGATAGACCATCTTTGGCCGAAAGGGCCTAAGCCGGACATTTACTTTGGCTAGGTGCAGCAATTCCTTGGGGCCGTGCCTTGGATCGACGCGATGAGGAGGTCGGCGTGCATAGAGGGTGCACCAATGGCTCTTGCCCACGTTAAAGCCTATTGGACGGATATGGAGGCCAATATTATAGTGACCCAAGATCCGGCGGGGGGCCAATATCCGGCCGAGCACTACTTGGCGCAGGTCACAGAAGGTGCCCGCCTAATAGAGTCGCAGTGCTCGAAGAATGTCTTATTCGAGTGATGAATCAAATCATTGTAAGAACAATGTTATTTTGGTTATAAGTCTTATATTTATACTTTTTGCCCGAAATTATTATTGTGTCCCCTGTGCGGCCATTTACACACACACACACACAGATATATATATATAGATATATATATATATATATATATATATATATATATATATGAATGTGTAGTCCGAAAGATAGCAGTCGTTGGCTTCAACCCCCACGCGGACAATGCGGGGGTGTTCGCGAAAAATATGCTTAATCACACCTGATCCAACGTCTTGGTCCATTAGGGAGGTGATCGCACGTCGAACTAGGCAACCAGACTATATAGCTGTAACACTTTCGCTAAGCCATGGGAATCTAATGTTGGGGCTACTATGTAGCCCCTGGTACCTTCGCGTGTATCCGAATACGGGCGCGTGTGTACATGACCGGGAAACGGTCCTTTGTTAATGCGGAGGAATCCTAAAGATTCCGATAATTCTTCGAGTGGTTGAACAGTCTCTCATGTATCATGATGATCGGTTTTTCGGCTTTCTCTCTTGGCGTGCTCGTCCAGAATAACCAGGGCACAATCGCAGTAGTTCTCCTTTGGCCACCTTAGCCGATAATAACGGAACGTAAGGCGGCAAACCCAGGAGCCGGGAAAACCCAACATTTGACCAAAGACATGGTTCGGAGCTGATGCATATAAGGCCAAACTCGTGACGCCGAACACTCCTGAAGGTATTCGGACTTTATAATAGTCGATGGGCTCAAGAATGCCCATTCAATATAAACCCTGTGTTTCCAGTGCGTCGTTAATCTGCCGTGGCGGATGCCAAAACGGCAAGATCCTCTCGTGGGTATGGAACCCATGGGATAGTTAAACAACAAGAGGCAATAGAAAAGGTTTACACAGGGGCTTAATCTAAAAAGAAACCTGTTGAACGGGGCCATGCTGCATGTCTGCGCCTTTGTCTCCATTGTGCTATATCCTGGAAGGCCATCGCGCGAACGTTGTTTGTGGAAAAAGGAGAACTCGTAAGTGAGTACAACGTAAGTATGCGATGGATGATAAAAGTGTAAGATGTTGGCCTGCCCATAAGGTTGAGCCAAGTGTGGGGCTGTATTAAGTATTTATAGCCTCTGGTGTCCACTATAGGATTACATATACGGTGCCCTGGTTCGATCTGGGCTACCGGACTCGTCTAATCGTGTCCTCGGTCTTAACGACCGGTCATATTTTTGATGTTGGAGGTCACTTATAGTCCGACCGCGAGGGCCGCTATGCGTGTTCCTCTGCGGCGTTTAGCGCCTGTTATTCCGCTTAACGGTGATGCCGCCACGTGGACCGGGCATCTTAAGTGTACGGCAATGCGTTGAAGCGGGCGAAGGCCGTTCTTCCGAGCACTGCGTGATAGTCGCTTTGGAAGGGTGTGATGATGAAGAGTAGTTCTTCTCTTCTGGAGTTGCCTGGAGAGCCGAATGTTACCTCCAGTGAGATGAAGCCTCTGCTATGGGCTTCAACGCCTGGTATCACCCCTTCAAAGGTGGTGTTGCTTTGGTTAATTCTGGATGGGTCTATCCCCATCCTGTGGACAGTGTCCTCATATATTAAATTGAGGCTGCTGCCGCCGTCCATAAGGACACGGGTGAGACGGTATCCGTCGATTATTGGGTCAAGGACTAAGGCCTTTGATTCTCCATGCTGAATACTAGTTCGGTCGTCCGAGTTATGGAAAGTGATCGGATAAGGCATCCAGTGGTTGGGTGTGAGTACGATGGGCTCTATATCGAGCGCGGCTCTATGCGCGCGTTCGTGCCTCCTCATGGATGTGTGAGTCGCGTGGATCATGTTCACTGTTTTAACCTCTGGCGGGAATTTTTTCTGTCCTTCAGTGTTCGGCTGTCGAGGTTCATCCTCGTCTTCACTTGGTGTTTCCCTTCCCTTGTGTTCGGCATTTAATTTGCTGGCCTGCTTGAAGACCCAGCACTCTGTGCGTGTGGTTTGCAGGTTTGTCAGGGGTGCCATGAATTTGGCATAGCCTGTCTAGGAATCTATTCAGACCGGATGGTCCCTCTTTGCTGCCTTTAGATGGCTTATTTTGCTGATTAGGTCGAGAGCCCCTGAATCCGGCATTAACCATCGTGTTACCCGGACTCTCTTCCTTGTTTTGGCGTTTGTTTTTATGACGCCGTGGCTTCCTGTTGCCATCCCTTATTTCGGTTGTGCTAGGGTCGCTGGTGCCTTTACGGGCTAGCTAGCTATCTTCTCCCGCGCAAAAGCGGGTCATAAGGCCTGTTAGGGCTACCATTGTCCTTGGCTTTTCTTGGCCGAGGTGTCTGGCGAGCCACTCGTCACAGATGCTGTGTTTGAATGCCGCTAAGGCTTCGGCATCCAGACAGTTAACAATTTGATTCTTCTTAGCGAGGAATCTGTTCCAAAACTTGCGGGCGGATTCTCCGGGCTGTTGGACTATGTGACTGAAGTCGTTAGCATCCAGAGGCCGGGCATAGGTCCCTTGAAAATTGGCCCTGAAAGCGTCCTCGAGTTCCTCCCAGCTCCCAATTGAATTTTCGGGGAGGACTTTCAACCAGTGCCGAGCTGGTCCCTTCAGTTTGAGGGGGAGGTATTTGATGGCGTGAAGGTCATCCCCACGAGCCATATGTATGTGCAGGATAAAGTCCTCGATCCGCACTCCATGGGTCTGCTGCTCCATCGTATGCCTCTATGTTCACAGGTTTAAAGCCACTGTGGGAATTCATGGTCGATGCTTCATCGGTAAAAGCACGAGGTGAGCAGCCCTTCAGATCCGGACGTCTTTGTGGCATGCCGTCGACTGTTGTTTTGTCCGGTGTTTATTCCGAACTGGTATTCGATTGGTGTAGTCGTTTTGGCGACCATAGTCCTTCGCCGGGGTGCGTGCTTTGGATCCGTAAATGGACCTGGCCGCGCCAGCTTTCTTATTCAGGTGTTCATGTGGATCGTGCGTGGCGTCGGTAGCCGCTTTGTTGCGGTTATGAAGTGGTACAGCTTCGTCGTCGAATTCTGGCAGTAGCTTGTGTTTTGGATAGCTCTTTGTATGACGATCATCACCGTATCTTTCTTCAGTGTCTAGCACTTTATTCCATCTGCGGTTGAGCGTTTCTGTCTTGACCTTGAGCTGTTGCTTCTGCTTCTTTAGACTTCTTGCGGTGGCCATAAGCTTTCTGTGGAGGTTATCTCGTTCCACATGTTTTTCCGGGATTGCATCATTATACGGACTATTTTCCTGTGCTGGTTCGTTTGGATGACCTCGTCCGTCGGGATCATTGTCCTCGGGCATCAGCTCTGAACTGTGTTCAGGGTGACCTGGTTCATCCTGCTCCATCGCTGGGTCCGTATGGTCTTTGTTGCCTTCGGAGTTGATTGTAGTATCGATCCCTCTGGCGCTCTTGTCACTATTTTTACTACTGCTGGACTTAGAACGGCGTCTGCGCTGTCGCTTTAGCTTTTGTCCGGGGGTTTTATCGTCCGGATTGTCTCCTTTGTCCTCTTTGGGCGTATCCACCATGTATATGTCGTGTGACGAGGGGGAAGTCCGGCGCCCCATAGATTCCGCATCTTCTCCTGCATTGTCGTCCATACCGTCGATGTCCTCGTAGTCGAAGTCAGGCACATCGGTTAAATCATCAACCGTGGCTATGAAGTGGGTGGTGGGTGGGCAACTAATTTCTTCGTCGCCTGCTTCCCACTCGAACCGGACGTAGTTTGGCCCAGAAATTTCTATCAAAGAGAGAGTTTTCAACGAGTTCAGCATGTCACCAAAGGGCGAGTGCTGAAAGATGTCCGCGGCAGTGAACTCCATTACCGGAGCCCAAATTGGCTCGACCGGCTCGGGAGTGCGCGGACCGGACTCATCACCCAGATACGAATTCGGGGGTCTGTAGTCACAGGCCACCACAGAGGTAAGGCCCGTGTTCGGCTCCAACGCTGATGAGTGCGCGACCTGCTGGGCGGGGTCCAGCCCTCCGTCCTCAGGCAACGCAGCCTGCTCCGGATTTAGGTCCGAGGCTACTGCGGGGGTGATACCCCGAGCTTTGTCCGACAGTAGGTCTAAGCCATGCTCGTCGTGACTGTCCGATACCGTGTTATTGGCGATGGTTGACGGAGCCATCGAGCCCAGTAGCAACGACACAGAGGATCTGACGGTGTCCTGGACTAGGGGGTACTCACCACGTCGTCTCCCGATCAGTTGGATTGGGCCAAGGACCCCCATGGCCGTACACTCATGGGCCAGTCCGGACAGTTGCCGCATACAAGGAAGATTCCACAAGACTTGGCGATCAAGACAAGGACTCCTCCCACCGGCGTATTCGGCTAGGACTCTTGTTATCCTAGGCCTCTGGTGCATTATATAAACCGAGGCCAGGCTAAGTCGATAGACATATACAACAAAAATCATATCATAGGCTAGCTTCTAGGGTTTAGCTTCTCTGATCTCGTGGTAGATCTACTCTTGTACTACCCATATCATCAATATTAATCTAGCAGGAGTAGGGTATTACCTCCATCGAGAGGACCCGAACCTGGGTAAACATCGTGTCCCCTGTCTCCTGTTACCATCCTCCTCAGACGCACAGTCCGGGACCCCCTACCCGAGATCCGCCGGTTTTGACACCGACATTGGTGCTTTCATTGAGAGTTCCTCTGTGTGTTCGGCAAAAGGTCGATGGCTCGCCCGCAGATCAACTGCGACTTTGGCATATTCGTCACTAGCTCGACTGGTCACCTTGGTTCGACCAAGGACTGCGCCCTACCTCCGATCGTCATGTTCGGATGAGGGCCTTCATCAACATCAGCTCCGATCTCTATCAAGATCATGGAGGAATAATCCAGGGAGCCCGGGGGCTTAACGTCAACATTGCCCTCGGGCGACCGTGCTATTTTTCTGGACAGCAAACTTGCATCCACCGTCACCGCCTCCTTGAGCGTCGGTTTGACGATTGCTTCGGTGGAATTGCGTGGAATTGAGTCTACAACAACCCTGGAAAAATTTCGTCGAGTTCCGATGGAGGAATCTCTGGCAATCTCCGGTATACCGGAGCCGCATTGAATCTGGACGAGAATCCGGACGAGTTTAGGGCGTGGTGTCCAGCTTCTAGCTCGGACTTCCTTTGGAAGATCCAACCGTTGATCGGCTGCGGAATTCCTATATCTACCACCCCCCAAAATTTCAGCTCGATCCGACCGTCCAAACTCCGGGAACCTTCCGATTAGTGCATCACTTTTC
Organism: Aegilops bicornis; assembly: GCA_021605145.1. Classification (NCBI taxonomy): domain Eukaryota; kingdom Viridiplantae; phylum Streptophyta; class Magnoliopsida; order Poales; family Poaceae; genus Aegilops; species Aegilops bicornis. Next base: position 602,860,976 of record CM038670.1, read on the forward strand.
GGATCTGTTTTCTGCGCGAAAACGAATCCGACCCGAGTTCGTCTTTTTATGAACGGGATTTCGGACATCCTTTTTGAAGGAAGTTTTGTATGGGGTATTGTGTTTTGTTTCCGAACACATCTCACTAACTTTAAGATCTTTTGAACATGATCTTCAACATCATGATGGTGTCAAACCAGTCCGGCAATATTGCTCCACGGCTGCCGACCTGCGCTAGACACGTCGTCACTTTGTTGAGCCGAGCTCAACTTCTTCGGATCATCATCTCGGCAAGCCGAACAAGAGTCCGGCATCGCGAAGGATAAATCATCACCGACATCGCCGTTCCACGGATTACACAGAGCGGACATACCGGCATCGCCGCACGGTCGCTTCATCAAGCCGGCATCGACCACGTCACGACCTGCATCGGCAGGGCCGCACTATTGCTTCTTCAAGATGGAGTCCATCACGCCCACCTACTTCGATATCTCGGCTGGACCGGGGGCTTCGCCATCTCTTCATCAACCTACTCCGAACACTTCGGCGTCACTAGCCGACCAGGCAATGGGTGCGCGGATCGAGTCCCAACTTTGGGAATCACCTTCCTTCGGATTGCTACAACAAATAAACCAGGTGCTATTAATCCTAGTATTTTTTTGCTTGTTTGGGTTAATTTTTCCCAAGGAATTATTACTCTGGTTTGTCCATCATATGTACACAGGTCTATCAAATGGTGGCCGCATTATCGACGGTCGCATGATGGTTCGGTCAGTTTCCGTACATAGTCCGGCTAACGCCGCATCCGGAACTCGGACCGACACAGTGAATCCGAGCTTTGCCACGCCTTTATTGCATTACGCCCGACGACCTGCATCGACATCGACTTGGCGCAGGCCATATTTCTTTTATTACTCACTTTGCATAAATTATTTATTATGCAACGATTTTTTTTACTATTATCTCTGGTTTGCACTATTTTTTGTGCACAGGAAAATGATCCAGCCGGACTATATCCTTTGACGTCACCTCAGCTGGACGGGGGCTTCGTCAACGCTTCATTACCCCATGCCAGGGACTTCGGCATCACTCTGCCGTCCTGCATTGACCGTGCTATGTCACCACTTCACAGAGCCAAGCTCTTTGCTCCGCCACCTCGGGTCCGGCTTGGGGGATGGAACCCTGTCCCGCATCAAGCTCGGACCGCATCGTCAATACCGAACACATTAACCAGCTAAGTTGCCTTCATGCTCAAAGTTTTAAATTTCTAACTTGTGTTCGGTTCGACCAAGCATTATACTTTTTGGAAAAAGTTACTTGTAAAAATTTCCTTGTCGAAACTTTGTTACTTTTACACTTGATGCGCTACCAGCTCATTATACCTGAGGGCCTCTTTAATGAAGCTTATTAATTGGGCTTTATGCCCAACACATGTGTCACACTTCCACATGTACCTTTTATTCACCATTATATGCATCGATATGACTTAAGTTTTGGCCAAGCTGGGTTGCACGGCTCTGTGCTTACCCCCTCGTTCCCGATTGTTCGGCTAGGTGGTAAAGGGAGCACCTCTGCGATTATTATCGCCGGTCAACCGGATGTGTACCTCAGACTGGGTGAAGCCGAAAGCTAGCGTTCTTAAGGGAATACTCGATCGGTGAATTAAAAGATGATTTCTTACCTATTCATTTACCTGCCCCCAGATGTTTTTCTGCTCTTTTCGCAGTCCGGACATGCACTTTAGGGCATGCCTCCCAGGGAAAGGAACCCTTAACGGAACTATTCTCCCTGGAAGATGTTTCTTACTAACCATGTAATATAACATAACTAGTTGGGCACTTGTCTGATAAAGCACTAATGACCCCTACGCCTGGTCTCCACGCATGCCCCGATTTTTATAACCGCGAGGGTATTCGGACACACTCCGGACTATTTGGTCCAGAGGTTGAAGCGAAAAGGTCCGCTATGACAAACGATCTACAATCCGGCTAGAAGGCATTTTACATGTCACCTTACATTATATAGTCAACTTTTACCCAAGTCACTTAGGGGCTCTTATGTTTATTTGAGCCGTTTTATACTAAGTGTTTTTCTTCTTAGTCGTTCCAAAGTTTTTTATTCATCACTCCTTTTTTCGACACGAGTGTGCGGTCACTAGCCGGGGAGCCTAATTTCTCTCCCAAAACCGCTAGAGTTTAGTTTTCTAAACTGGCCTAATGAGAAGTACTCCGCCTTCAGGATGGGAGACTGAAGCCGTAGGCTGACCCACTTGAAGTCTTGAGATAGGATGTGTCATGTTAAAGCACGGTAGAAGCACTTTTTTCTAAAGTCCAATTTTCAGATTGGCATCGAACACTTGATCTTGTTCGGACGTCATGTTTTTACTGACGTTTTTTGGTTTTCCAAGCTTTTGGCACTTTTAAACTATTTGTGTGTTTTCAGCACAAGTCTCACAAAGGCAACGCCGACACCTTTAGAGATTCGGCAAAAACATTCTCGGATATTGCTATATATGCATCGATTTGAATTGTGTCTTGATCAATAGTTGGGTTGCCCGGCTCCAGCGCTTGCCTCCTACGTTCCGCTTTGTTCGGCTAGGTGTGCAAAGGGAGAACCACTGCGATTGTGCTTCCAGCTCGCATGGTCAAGCACCTCGAAGGAGAAAGCCAAACCCGATCGTCACAATAGGTGTAAACTAGTCAGCGATCCGATGAATATATTAAATGACGGGCCATTCATAACATTGGCCGAAGTGTTTCCGGCTTGACCTCGACCGTCGCCGATCACTACCGGGGCTAGTAACTGGCCTCCCAAACTAAATCCTCAATTTTTTGCTCTTACATTGGAGCTGAGGTTTCATGATCATGCTTAGCATGACAACCCAAAGAAAGGAACTGATAGCGGGACTATTTTCTTTGGAATACTTTGTTAAACAGTAATATAACATATCTCTCTGCGTACCTTTGTTTATAAAACCGTATGGCCAGGTTGCCTTGTTTGTCATAAATCTTTGCCCTCATAAAGGCTTTATAAAGTAGGACAAACACTCCTCATCTACTGGCCGAGGAGGTTGAAGCCGATGGTCGGTCAACAAAGTTTTGTACAATGCGGATCCGAGCATTAATGACATAAAGTACTTGGATACATTGAGTCATTACACATAATTTGTGATTTTACTATGGATATTGATCTTTAATTCGGCCACCCGTGCCCGCATTAAGGCTCGGGGGCTACTGGGCTTCGGGCTTATTATTTACAAATATTAAAGGGGCACATCAATCCCCCGATCTGGTGTTGCCACCCGACCTGTGTCTCGGGGGCTACTGCATTGCCTGTTCTATGCAGAAAATTTTAAGTGCAATACAATTTCCGAGGAGATTTTGATCCTCAGGTCGGTCGGCCGCACCCAACCCGAGTCTCGTGGACTGAGCACGCCGCTTTTTGTGTCCCGAAGTATTCTGCCGAGCTAGGACTTGATCCTCAGACCGATTTTGCAAATCAACCTGAGTCTCAGCGGCTATGGGGATCAGCGGTTTTATGTCATCCTTCACGTGCATCTCAGGTTTTAGACTGATACCCACCTTGAGGGCTACTGGCTATGTATCTCGGCAGAGAATAAATCGCACCAATCAAAAATATTGACAAAAATCCGCCCACATTCGGGGTGGTGCACCACCTCGGAAGCAGTCCGGCATAAAGCTCGGGCGCTAGTGGCTGGCTCCATAGAGGGCATTTCCGGCATTAAGCTCGACTAAAATCCTTCAAACTTCTTTGAACCAAGGTGATTCTGACACCTCGGATACAATTCGGCGTTGGAGCTCGGATACATAGTCCGGCGTTGGAGCTCGGATACTGTCCGGCGTTGGAGCTCGGATACATAGTCCGGTGATAGAGCTGGGAAGCAGTCAGGCGTTGGTGCTCGGCTGCAAAAGATACCTCGAATGGAGTCCGGCGTTAGAGCTCGGACGCAAGAGGACACTGCCTCCCGGGAATAACTTCAAACCAGAGGTGTGACATAAAAATAACAAGGCATTGATAAAGGCCGTAAACTTAAAGGGGCTCCTCGGATACCCGACGTGTAAACTCGTCGAATGCATTTCGGCGATCCTCAAGATCGAAGATGAGAAGATTTGTTGAACCAGTTTTCAAGACCGACGAACGAAGTTGAAGAATAGTTCGGAAGAATCGAGGAGCGTCCCTAACTTGAAGAGCGGTTCAGGGGGCTACTGACAGTGTCCTGGACTAGGGGGTACTCACCACATCGTCTCCCGATCACTTGGATTGGGCCGAGGACCCCCATGGCCGTATACTCATGGGCCAGTCCGGACAGTTGCCGCATACAAGGAAGATTCCACAAGACTTGGCGATCAAGACAAGGACTCCTCCCCACCGGCGTATTCGGCTAGGACTCTTGTTATCCTAGGCCTCTGGTGCATTATATAAACCGAGGCCAGGCTAAGTCGATAGACATATACAACAAAAATCATACCATAGGCTAGCTTCTAGGGTTTAGCCTCTCTGATCTCGTGGTAGATCTACTCTTGTACTACCCATATCATCAATATTAATCTAGCAGGAGTAGGGTATTACCTCCATCGAGAGGGCCCGAACCTGGGTAAACATCGTGTCCCCTGTCTCCTCTTACCATCCGCCTTATACGCACAGTCTGGGACCCCCTACCCGAGATCCGCCGGTTTTGACACCGACAGGAACTCTCAATGAAAGCACCAATGTCGGTGTCAAAACCGGCGGATATCGGGTAGGGGTCCCGATCTGTGCGTCAAGGCTGATGGTAACATGAAGCAAGGGACACAGATGCTTACCCAGGTTGGGGCCCTCTCGATGGAGGTAAAACCCTACTTCCTGCTTGATTAATATTGATGATATGGGTAGTACAAGAGTAGATCCACCACGAGATCGTAGACGCTAAACCCTAAGAGCTAGCCTATGATGGTATGATTGTAATTGTGATCGGCCTTCTAAGGACCAACCTCTCTGGTTTATATAGACACCGGAGAGGGCTAGGGTTTATATGGAGTCGGTTACAAGGAAGGAAATATAATATTCGGATCGCCAAGCTTGCCTTCCACGCCAAGGAAAGTCCCATCCGGACACGGGTCGAAGTCTTGAGTCTTGTATCTTCACGCTTCAATAGTCCGGACGTTGTACACAATCCGGCTGTCCGGATACCCCCTAATCCATGACTCCCTCAGGCGACAACTGTCGTGGAATTGTCACTGCAGATGTCCCCGTGAAAGGACTTAGTCATGGAGCCATCACAACTAGGAAGCTTAAAGGGGTTAAAACGGGACAAAGGACACGAGGGTTTATATCGGTTCGACCCCTTGCGGTGAAGGTAAAAGCCTAATCCAGCTGAGGTGGAATTGCTAGGGTTTCGATGACCAGGGAGCGAATCCGCTTGCCTAGCTCTCGATTTTGATGTTCCTTGCCCTAAGCCGCCGCTGGGTCATTCCCTTATATATACGGGTTGACGCCCTGCGGCCTACAGAATCCCGGCCGGCTCATAAACAGTGTCCGGCTCGGTGACTAGTTAATCTTGCCTTATAATACAAGTTATGCCATCATGGTGGGTTATGGGCTTTGGGCCCTTAACTGAACCGTCATCTTCAAGAATCATCATGGGATTCATATGGTGAATCGCCATAGGCGTAACCCGACCCCTCCTCGGCGGGTTATGCTAGTAGTTATATCCCCAACAGGTTGCGGGAGAGTGGACCTCTGTAGATAGATGGGGGAAGGTGATGAAGATGTTGGTGAAGATGATGGAGGTGTTGGTGTAGATCGCCATCGCACGATGATGGCCTCGGCGGCGTTCCGGCGCCACCAGGAGAGAGGGGGAGAGAGCCCCCCTTCTTATTCTTCTTCCTTGACCTTCTCCCTAGATGGGAGAAGGATTTCCCCTCATCCTTGGCTTCCATGGCATGGGAGTGGCGAGAGCCCCTCCGAGATTGGATTTGTCTCTCTGCCTCTCTTTGTTTCTGTGCTTTCTGATTCTGCCCTTTCAACCTTTCATAAATTCCCGGAGATCCGTAACTCCGATTGGGCTGAAATTTGGACACGATTTCTATCCGAATATTGGATTTCTTGCGGCGAAAGAAGGGCACCAACCGCCTTACGCAGTGTCCACGAGGGCCCAGGGCGTGCCTGACCCCCTGGGGCGCCCCCCTCACCCTCGTGGGCCTCTCGGGCATCGTCTCACATTGATTCCACTTCCTAAAATTCACATATATTCCAAAAAAATCTCCGTCAGTTTTTATCCCGTTTGGACTCCGTTTGATATGGGTTTTCTGCGAAACAAAAAATGCAACAAACATGAACTGGCACTGGGCACTGGATCAATATGTTAGTCCCAAAAATAGTATAAAAAGTTGCTAAAAGTATACGAAAGTTGTATAATATTGGAATGGTACAATCAAAAATTATAGATACGACAGAGACGTATCAGCATCCCCAAGCTTAATTCCTGCTCGTCCTCGAGTAGGTAAATGATAAAAAAGATAATTTTTGATGTGGAATGTTACCTAGCATAATCTTGATCATGTAATTTAATCATGGCATGAATATTAAGACACGAGTGATTCAAAGCAATAATCTATCATTTGACATTAAGTAATAATACTTCAAGCATACTAATAAAGCAATCATGTCTTTTCAAAATAACGTGGACAAAGAAAGTTATCCCTACAAAATCATATAGTCTGGCTATGCTCCATCTTCACCACACAAAATATTAGAATCATGCACAACCCCGATGACAAGCCAAGCAATTGTTTCATACTTTTGATGTTCTCAAACATTTTCAACTTTCACGCAATACATGGGCGTGAGCCATGGATACAACACTATAGGTGGAATAGAATATGATGGTGGAGGTTGTGTGGAGAAGACAAAAAGGGAAAAGTCTCACATCGACGCGGCTAATGAACGGGCTATGGAGATGCCCCTCAATTGATGTCAATGCGAGGAGTAGGGATTGCCATGCAAGAGATGCACTAGAGCTATAAGTGTATGAAAGCTCAAACTGAAACTAAGTGGGTGTGCATCCAACTTGCTTGCTCATGAAGACCTAGGGCATTTGAGGAAGCCCATCGTTGGAATATACAAGACAAGTTCTATAATGAAAATTCCCACTAGTATATGAAAGTGATAACTCAAGAGACTCCCTATATGAAGAACATGGTGCTACTTTGAAGCACAAGTGTGGTAAAATGATAGTAACATTGTCCCTTCTCTCTTTTCTCTTATTTTTTATTTTTTATTTTTTTCTCTTTTTTTCTCTTTTTTTCTTTTTTTTTGTAGGCTTCTTTGGCCTCTCTTTTTTTTGGGGCTTCTTTGGCCACTTTTATTTGATAACCTCACATGGGACAATGTTCTAATAATGATGATCATCACACTTTTATTTACTTACAACTCAATATTACAACTCGATACTAGAACAAAGATATGACTCTATATGAATGGCTCCGGCGGTGTACCGGGATGTGCAATGATCTAGCGTAGCAATGACATCAAAAAAACAGACAAGCCATGAAAACATCATGCTAGCTATCTTACGATCATGCAAAGCAATATGACAATAAATGCTCAAGTCATGTATATGATGATGATGGAAGCTGCATGGCAATATATCTCGGAATGGCTATGGAAATGCCATGATAGGTAGGTATGGCGGCTGTTTTGAGGAAGATATAAGGAGGCTTATGTGTGATAGAGCGCATCGTATCAGAGGGTTTGGATGCACCGGCGAAGTTTGCACCAACTCTCGAGGTGAGAAAGGGCAATGCACGGTAATCAAGAGGCTAGCAATGATGGAAGGGTGAGAGTCGTATAATCCATGGACTCAACATTAGTCATAAAGAACTCACATACTTATTGCAAAAATCTATTAGTCATCAAAACAAAGTACTACACGCATGCTCCTAGGGGGATAGATTGGTAGGAAAAGACCATCGCTCGTCCCCGACCGCCACTCGTAAGGAAGACCATCAATAAATACCTCATGCTCCAACTTCGTTACATAATGGTTCACCATACGTGCATGCTACGGGAATCACAAACTTCAACACAAGTATTTCTACAATCCACAATTACCCATTAGCATGACTATAATATCACCATCTTTATATCGCAAAACTATTGCAAGGAATCAAACATATCATATTAAGTGATCTACAAGTTTTATGTAGGATTTTATGACTAACCATGTGAATGGCCAATTCCTATCATCTCTCCAAATAGATATAAGTGAAGCAAGAGAGTTTAATTCTTTCTACAAAAGATATGCCCACGCTCTAACAAATATAAGTGAAGCAAAAGAGCATTCTACAAATGGCGGTTTTCTATGTGAAGAGAAGCAGGCAATCCAAAGTTCAAATGATATAAGTGAAGCACATGAAGCATTCTATAAAGCCATACTCAAAAGACATAAGTGAAGTGTAATGAGAATTCTATAAATAAACCATGGACTATCTCATACCAGCATGGTGCATAAAATAAAAGTGAAAACTAAATGCAAAAGACGCTCCAAGATTTGCACATATCGCATAAACGAAACGAATCCGAAAACGTACCGATATTTGTTGAAGAAAGATGGGATGCCTTCCGAGGCATCCCCAAGCTTAGACGCTTGAGTCTCCTTGAATATTTACTTGGGTTGCCTTTGGTATCTCCAAGCTTGAGCTCTTGCCTCTCCTTCTTCTCCTCATATTGAGACCTCCTCGATCTTCGAACACTTCATCCACACAAAATGCAACAGAAAGTTCGGTAAGATCCGTTAGTATAATAAAGCAAATCACTATTCTAAGTACTGTGTCAAACCAATTCATATTTTGTTTTTGCATTGTATCTACTGTAATATAACTTTTCCATGGCTTAATCCACAGATAGAAATCGATAGTTTCATCAAAACAAGCAAACTATGCATCAAAAACAGAATCTGTCTTAAACATGACAGTCTGTAGTAATCTGATCATTCACCATACCTCTGGTACTCCAAAAATTCTGAAAAATGAGGAAAAATAAAAAATTTATATAGAAAGACAGTGCAAAAAGTTTCAGATCCGTTTGACGTTCCAGTAAAAAATGTAAAATCGTGCATTACAGTCAAAGTTTATTTCTTGCACCGCACAAACCAACAAGCAATGTAAACATTCTAAAGGCAAATCTTGGCACATTGATTTTATTTTTAAACTTTATAAAGCACACAAAAGAAATAAATGACTCTCCAAAAATTTCGGGTTGTCTCCCTGGCAGCGCTTTCTTTAAAGCCATTAAGCTAGGCATATAGTGCTCAAGTAATGGATCCACCCGGATCCCAAGGTATATCAAAGCCAATTAGAATCAACAATGATTTGTGATTTAGTAGTGAGCACAAAGTAAAATATATCATGTAATGACAAAGTCTAACTCTCTTCCTATGCATCGACATGTCATAAAAGAACAATTCATGCACACATAGTAAAGGCCAATGCATATTATAAACAGTTTCTTGCAACTTTACCATATTGGAAACATGGAGAGGCGGAGATGTAGTTCCTCTCGTATAATAATTGCAAGTAGGAGAAGAAAGCACATGCATATTATATTCATCAAAATCATCATGTGTAGTAGTAAAACGCAACCCATCAATATAATCCTTAATAATGGCAAACTTCTCCGATATAGTGTAGTCGGGAGAATTCAAAAAGATAATAGGACTATCATGTGCGGGTGCAATAGCAACAATTTCATGTTTAACATAAGGAACTATAGCAAGTTCATCTCCATAAGCATAATTCATATTGGCATCTTGGCCACAAGCATAGCAGACATCAAGTTCATTAAAAAGGGATATTTCAAACGAGTCAACGGGATCATAACAATCATCATGGCATTCATCCTTCGGGAAGAACGAAGGGACATTAAATAATGTATGAGTTGGAGAGTTACCCTCATTAGAAGGTGGGCACGGGTAGCTAATCCGATCTTCCTCCTTTTGTTCTTCGCTCCCCTCATCATCTTTTTCATCCAATGAGCCCACAGTTTCATCAATTCCTTCTTCCATAGACTCCTGCAAACTATTAGTCTCTTCTTGGACAACGGAGGAGTCCTCAATATATGGTCTAATATAAGGATTAGAAGCATAATTATCATAGCAATATTTAAGTATGGCCAAATTTTCAGATTTGTAGAGAGTAGTATCACACTCTTCAATAAAAGAAGCAATTTCACAAGTACCCCTAAAAGCAACAAATTCTTCAATTTGTCGAACATCATAGTAATTATAAACACCATTAGTATACGAAGATACGATTCCATTATCACTAAACTCACATTCGTAAGGACGGTGTTTCTTAGGGTCTTTAGAACAACAAGTACAATCATATATTTCACATAAATTCCAAGCATAGCGCTGCAAACGATGAATTTGATCCAGTAAAAGTTTCCCTTTTTTAGATATGCGATTATACACATAACAAGCATGCTCATCTAAAGATTTGCCCTCAACTAAGCTAGTTGGGGTTTCAGCCCGAGCACATAGGGATCAAAGATGATCCAAGTAAAAAGCTTCAGGAGCGTGATTGATTTTGAGTGTTATTCAACCATTGGTATAGTAGGTACAACTAATTTTTTTGGTATTTTGTGTTTCCTACCCATAACTAAAGATAGAAAACAAGAGCACAAAATAAAAACTACTTAGTGATAAAGCAAACAAGCACACACGAGAATATCTTGACACCCCACGCTATAACTCCCCGACAACGGCGGCATAAAAATGTCTTGATAACCCACAATTATAGGGGATCAATTGTAGCCTTTTTCGATAAGTAAGAGTGTCGAACCCAACGAGGAGCTAAAGGTAGAACAAATACTCCCTCAAGTTCTATCGACCACCGATACAACTCTACGCACGCTTAACGTTCGCTTTACCTAAAACAAGTATGAAACTAGAAGTACTTTGTAGGTGTTGTTGGATAGGTTTGCAAGAATATAAAGAGCACGTAAATAAAAACTAGGGGTTGTTTAGGTAAAGAAGCAATAAAGTTAGTACAGCGAGTGTGGAAAAGTGGTGGTAGGAGTTGCGAAATTATCCATAAGCAATTGACTACTTTACTAGACCGATAGCAAGTTTTATGTGGGAGAGGCCACTACTAGCATGTCATCCCTGAGTTGGAATTCTATGCACTTATGATTGGAACTATGATCAAGCATCCGCAACTACTAACGCTCATTAAGGTAAAACCCAACCATAGCATTAAGATATATTCACTACAAAAAAATACACTTCCGTGATGATACGTGTTTGTCATAGTAGGTCATGTTTTCTGTCATGAATGTACATCCATGACAAATTTATGACAGAATCAAGATAGTCATACCTGTGCTGTCGTAGAAGTGTTCCATGACATTACCAAAATTATCATCACGGAAGTGTCCACTTCCATGATGATAAATCGTCGCGTCACGTAAGTGCTTTAAATCAAGGGTGACCGACCCGTGGCATCCACCATAATGGAACGCTGTTAAGCTATCGGGTCTAGTTTTGGATCCGATAACCCGTTAACAACCCCGACCAATGGGGATTTTCCACGTGTAAAATCATCATTGGCTGGAGGAAACACGTGCCGGCTCACTATTGGGACATATATCATCCACTCATTGGACCCAAAGCGCCAATGATACGTCGACACGTGGCACGGCCCAACAGAGGCCCATTCCTATGAAAAGGCCGGCCCGTTTGACTTGGTCGAAGGTGGCGGGCCGGCCCACGGCAAGCCTGTTAATGGCTTGTTCGCATATAGCCCATTTACAGCCTGCTAACGCAGGGCCCGTTTACGGCCTATCCGAATTAGGCCCAGTAGCGTCATCTGGGCCGTCCAATCTAATTCCAGCCCGTTTTAACTTTCGGCCCATGTGTGGCCCATGACGTCTTTCGGCCCATATGAGGCCCTTAGTAACCCTCGGCCCCTTAACGACCCATGGTAAAGCTGGCCTGTAATGAAAAGTGTATCACTTTATACCCCTTAACAGCCCATTATTCCGTTGGGCCGTTTCCAGCCCATGTTATCTTTGGGTCTTCTCAGGGTCCATTTATTCTTGGTCTCATTTTCAGCATTCGTTTACTTAAGACCCGTACTGTCATTTTCTGCTTGTGGGCCAGATTCAGCTCGTGGTTACAGTCGGCCCGTTTGTGGCCTGTTAATACGTTGGGCCGTTATCATAGCGTCATCAAATACGGCCGATTAATGACGGCCCGTTATGGTCGGCCCATGAACAGATTTCAACTCTAGCCCATTTGCGGCCATAATGTGGTCTATTATTGGCCCATGTTTGGCCAACCAATCATACGGCCCGTAGAAGGCCCATTGATGATACGGCCCGTAGAAGGCCCATTGTGTCTACGGCCCGTATAAGGCCCGTTGTTTCTATGCCCCGTAGAAGGCACATTGTTTCTATGGCCCTTAGAAGTCCCATTGTTTCTATGGCCCGTTGGAGGCCCATGTTAACTATAGTAAATGTTAGCCCATGGTTAATCTGGCCTAGTTTTAAAAATTAGGTTATTGCGGCCACTAGCAAACCGTGGAAAAAGAACTGCACTGACTACAAGAAAACAAATAAACAAGACAATAAGGAAATAAATAAGCAAGCAACTTACACTAGGATATCACGGCTATTACACATATTACATCCACTAGGCATCAAAGTTTGCCACCAGTGCAAATATAGGGAACACCCTACAGTATACAAAAATGGCTTGCTGTTTTCTTTTCAAATTGGTGGCTGCACGTTAAGAACAAATTTTGTATCACACCAAAACAAATTACAACTATAAAACAAAAGGAAGGTTGGCATAAAAGTTAACAGTCTAGCAGATAAATGCACCACCAGAAGTTCAGAAGTTCAGTTCATTTGACCTGAATGTTACATTTTCATGCTGTATTGTCCGATGGATCACCATAACCTTCGCCTTCAGTTCTCCTAGGCTCCTGAACAATATAGCAAATGTCTGGTAGTCTGGTTTCAAAACCATGCATATCTTGACAACATCAAACAATGTCTCTCCTTGTTTCACAAAGGTTCACTGTTAGGGAATGGACTTGTGTCTGGAGCGCAGATACAACATTGTTTTCAGCTTGCATATCTTGATTGTGAGGTAGTTTGGACGAGATTGCCTTAATAACCAACCCAGTATTATGCAGGAACGTGCTTTTGGCACTGTTAGTGGACAGTCTTGACCCAAAGGCAGCAAGAGCTGACATTGCGGTTATAGTTGCCTCGCCACCTTCAGAAGGTGGCGGTTCCACCATTTTTTCCATAGCTTGCTGAAAAGTTGAGGTTTTACATTAGTAGTACCAGAACAGAAGATATTAAGGAGGCAACAAAACCAAACAAAATAGCTTTGGTCTATATACATAACTTATTCTGGTGAACCCATGTAAAATATTAGTTGTATTTTATTGCAAAGTACATAATAAAACCAGGTTCCAAACATATGACCATGTACCATCGCTAATGTATTGTCTATTTCTTCACATTGTATTGAGGGCTAAGGATAAAGAGAGGAAGTTTATAATACAGTAAGCATAGTATGACATCATTCATATCACAAAACAACCGAGAACGCATAAACAGCAATTGTAACGTTGTGCGCAAGTCCAGCATAGAACTAGATTACAGGTCAAGATCAAAGGAACATCACTCCTCTCTTTTAAACCTTGTAAGGTGCAATGATACGCTAAGACAATTGTGTATAAAATTGAAAAGAGTAATAAACATTGGCTGCAAACCATGTAGTTCAAGGCACAAGTGAGAGTACGTAGCAGTTAAAAGGCATGAGGATTAAGGACTTACAACAATGGCTTTGACTGGTGTAGTCATGCCCTTCTTCTTGCTGGTGTGGCAGTCCTTTATGATTTCCACAACATTTGGTTCAGGTACTTTTTGGTACTTGCGGGCTTTCTCTGCATTTGGAGCAAGTCAATATAGATCTGATAATATGGTACAGCGAAAAGAGTAAAACATCAGCTAATTACAAGAGCCTCGTAGTGTGCAATATAGCTACGAGATCCTGTCATCTATTGGAATTTCACTTTCGTACGGTTGGCCTTGTTCTTTGAACAGTTCACCTACAAGAAGATAGATTTGTGTGGCACATGTGTAAATAGGACTTCAACATGCGATCTGATCACATATATATAATGAACCCGATACTTCGGATCGGACCAGTGTTTAACGAGGCCTCTCCAGTCTTCATCAGATATATTTTCCATTGGAGATGTTTGGGCAAGTTCACTGTTAGCCTTGCCTTCAAAGTGAGTTTTCCTCAAGTTATACCGATACTATCACAGAGCAGACTTGAAAACATGGGTGCAAGCTTTTATGGTTGCATCATCTTGGCTATCCAACTTGAACCTCGTTTGTTGAAAATTATGGGAGTCTCATTGTCAGCAACCTAGAAAGTATTGGACAGAGCAAGACGATATTACTAGTTTCCATACATAACCATACTTACAGATAAATGGTCGAGGAAGGTGTTGAACTGGGTTTCATCTTTGTCATTCATGTACTGAATGCATGTTGGGAGGATACATACATGACACCTAACAGCAACCGCTGCCTCTGATACTAACTTGGCTGACTCTTTAGCATCACGTGGCCTTTTTAAACCTGCCTCAAAACGGATCTCCATTCTTCCTCCTCTAGATTTAGTTAACCTATCGAGCATTATCCCTGATGTTTGTTTCCTTTTGCGCCTAGGTGCTAGTCCAACAACAAACATAGGAAGTGTTAGTGTACATCAAACTGTGAGACTACATATAAAGAAGCATGCAACTGTAACTTGACTCCGGCAACTACATTCTTGCTGTTGAAGCTCACAAAGTTCATCTGATCTTGCCAAGTCATCTTGTGTCAAGAGTGCTTCGGAAGTAGTGTCAGGTGGCAAGGGAGCTTGGGAACGTCTTTGCTAGCTGAGTTGACCAACGAGTAAATCGTGCAGTGGTGGTAATGTGGAAGGTGTTGCAACAACTAGGGTTGTCTATGCTTGTTTGGTGGCAGCTATTTGTTTCGCTTGGCTTGTTCTGCAGCTCGTGTAGCACGGGATACCCTGTCGGTACAATTTTCTGCTGGACTTTGACTTTCTATTGCACCATCAGTACCAGCAGAATCTGCAGGATTCTTCCGCTTCCCTTTCCCTGTCGTTCTGTCTTGCTTCCTCCTTCTCTGTGCCATGTTAAGTCAAGCCGACAAGAAAAACGAATAACAATTTAGTTCTTCAGAACAAATTGATGCGTGATACAGAAGGACTGAACTTTGATGTTAGACAACCACATGATAGGAGGACGTAATATGTAAAAAAAACAGGACGTCATGAGATAACCAGAACTATGATGTGTAAACTAAGCAGAAGACATTTCACTAAATTAGAAGCAATGCAATGGAAGGTAGACACCATATGAAAGATGCTACAAATATTGCTCTGCCAAGTTAACAATGTCTCATCATAAATGTCGTTTAAACAAATGTGAAGCAGTACAAGAAATAAATCATAGGCAAGATGCAAGCAACATCACACTATCAAGTTAAAGGTCTCTCGTCATTAGTGCCATTGCATATTCACAGCATTGCATATTCACATCTTATGATGTGTAAACTAAGGAGAAGGCATTTCAACAAATTAGAAGCAACGAATATCACTCTACCAAGTTAAAACTGTCTCGTCATAAGTGCCATTTCAACAAATTAGTAGTACAAGATAGAAAAGAATGCGAGATGTAACCTATATCACACTCCGAAGTCAAACGTGTCTTATGATAAGTGATTGTTGCAGGTTACACAACAGTAGTAATTTGATGTAAGAACATGGTGTGATAGACAGATATTGTATGTTCTAGAAACAGGAACACGTGTCTTATTCAAGTATAATTTGTAAAGTAAGCAGATGAAAATTCAACAAAATTAGAAGCAATACAAGCTAGACATCACACATAACATGGAACCACATATAACAGTGCCAAGTTAGAGGGAGCACCGGTGATGGTGCACTAGGGGAGACTGTCGATGTCAAAACCGGCGGATCTCGGGTAGGGGGTCCCGAACTGTGCGTCTAGGATCGATGGTAACAGGAGACGGGGGACACGATGTTTACCCATGTTCTGGCCCTCTCTATGGAGGTAATACCCTACTTCCTGCTTGATTGATCTTGATGAATATGAGTATTACAAGAGTTGATCTACCACGAGATCGTAATGGCTAAACCCTAGAAGTCTAGCCTATGTGAATATGGTAATGAGTATGTGTATCTGTCCTTTCTGGACTATCCCCTTCGGTTTATATAGACACCGATGGGATCTAGGGTTTACATGGAGTCAGTTACATAAGAAGGAATCTTCGGTCGCCAAGCTTGCCTTCCACGCCAAGTAGAGTCCAATCCGGACACAGTGCAGTCTTCGACCTTCATGTCTTCACAGCCCATCGCCCGCCCATGGATAATGTGCGGACGCCCGAGGACCCCTTAGTCCGGGACTCCCTCAGTAGCCCCTGAACCTGGCTTTCAATGACGAGGAGTCTGGAGCGCCGATTGTCTTCAGCATTGCAAGGCGGGTTCCCTTTCTTCGAACTCCAAGATAGTCTTCGGATGCAATGATTGTATCCGGACCTGTTACGCACACCATACACAACCGCAGAGAGAATATAATATTTGCACGAATCTAATCTGTTGACAGCTTCTTTCCAACACGACATCGCGTCTGTCCGGTTATAATTTTGAACCGTTTTTCTTCTGCCATCCAACGTTTTGAGACGCGGTTGCTATTGGCACGTCTTGTCGAAACAGAGATCGTGTCCCGTTATTGCGGGATTCTCATCAATGCAGGCAAGGGTAACCCAACCGTGCCGTTTATACAGCCATAGGGAACAGGCGAATCCTAAGGCGAGTGAGGAGGCGTTTAATATTTGCTGCCTTTATAAGGGGATAAGGATTCCCTCTTCCTCTCCTCACGCTCTCTCTCTGTCTCCGCCTTTCCGATCTCAAGCTCCAGCGCCCAAGTTCTCATCTCCTTTCCACTCAAGCAACCATGTCTGGATCCAGTGGTCAGGGCAAGTGGATGGTCTCCTCCGTCAAGGAGGAGGACATTACTGAGCTCCGGCGGCCGGATATTTGGCGAAGGAGATCGGCCATCGTCTGCCAGTTGAGGGACAAGTCGTCCCCACGCCGGAGCCCACAGAGAGGGTAGTATTCATCCCCCATTTCTTCCACGGGCTTGGGTTTTCACTCCACCCTTTCGTTTGCGGGCTGATGTATTGTTACGGGATAGATTTCCATGATCTGTCGCCGAATTCCTTCCTCAACATCTCGGTGTTTATCGTCGTGTGCGAGGCCTTGCTCCGCATCCATCCCCACTTCGGGCTATGGCTCAAAGTCTTCAACGTGAAGCCGAATGTGGTGGATGGCTAGCACGCTTAGTGTGGAGGAGGCATGGTGAGCAAGCTATCCAACGTCTCCTGGCCCAAAGGCACCTTTGTGGAGACAGTAAAGGAATGGCAGAGGCAGTGGTTCTACATCACAGAACCTCGCGGCACCACCTGGGCCGCAGCTGCGAATTCCGCTCCGGTGCTCCCATGCGACTCACCTACTGGGTCGAGAAGAGTCCGGACTTGTGTTCACCTGACGAGCTGATAGCGCTGCAGACGCGCGTTCAAAGCATGGTGACCAAGAACGTCAAGCTCATTGACGTTATCCAGGTGATGCTAGTTCGACGGATTCTTCCGTGCCAGCGCCGAAGCCGCCCTTTGTGGGAGTTCAATTCGAAGAAGCACTAGACCTTGAAAAGGCTCTTCGAGACTTCTCACGAAGGGGCCTGGAAGTTGCTCTTTAAGGGCAACGAGAAGCCACCGGCCACAGACTCAAACCATGGTCACGATTGTAAACACACTGCCAGCGAGGTATGTTACTTTTGACGTATTCCCAACTTAAATGTTTCAAGGATGATGTCTGAGATTTTAGTATTGCTCCCTTAGGACTGGGTGGAGAGGGCGAAGCGGATCTAGTGTCCGGCTCCTTTGCCCGAAGAACCGGTCATCCCGCGCCTGGCGCAGATGCTGGTGCCGGTGCCATATACGGCGCCGGAGAAGAAGGCCAAGGGGGCCAAGAGTGGCCCCCGTCGCAAGGGCACTTCAGATGCGATGTCCAAAGACGACGAGGCCCATTCCGCTGTCCCTGAGGACAATGACGAGGAAGAGGAGGAGGAGGAGGAAAACAACCCTCCTCCCGAGGAGAAGAAGAAGAAAAGGGTGGCCTCGGCACATCTGGAGGCGAAAGCTCCCAAAAATGGCAAGGGCACCCCAGCGGTCAACACCGCGTGGGACGTTGACAGTAGTCCGGAACGACGCCCCCGCACTAAGCCCCAGGCCGCATCGTAAGTGACATGGCTTATTTATGCGCATATCCAGCCCTTTCTTTTTATTATTCTAACATGGTTAATCCACACTATTGCAGTCCGGCCTATGACCTTATCCAGCGATCCTCATCTGGAGGTTCGTTGGCTCCGTCAGAGATGGCGAGCATGTCGCCACCGCCTGCTTACTCCCCCGGGGCCAGGGACGACACCGAAGTGTTATCCTGGAGGACCGCTCCAAAGGGAGGAGCCCAGGACGTTGTCCGGGAGGCAGCACAAGGCGGGACCTCCACTGCCGGACACATGGGGGAGCCAATCCCCTTGGAGACTGGCAAAGAGGGCCGTATCCAGTTCGGCCCTCAGCCGAATACGATTCCGGAGACCCATATGGCTCCGGAGTCGGGCGAGCATCCCCCTTTGAAGAGGGGGGTGCGTCGCCTCCACCGGTGGCTCCTGTCCATCCAGGAGCGCCAGATGACCTAATGGGGGTGCTACAAAGCGCCTCCGTCGTGGACGAGCACTGTATCCTTATGGGTGCGGTGATCGAGAAGGTTCAGTCCGCCAAGAGCGGACTGAATGAAGCCTACAGCAGCCTGTTAATAGGTTTCGAGGTAAGAAAGAGAAAAAACCCGTATAGTCCGTAGCCCCTGAGACGCTGTCCGGTGTTTGGCGAGGAGAACCGGACAGGGGATCAATCATTAATTATAAGAGGCTGACTGAATATGTATCGATAAGCAGGCGTCCCTTTTGGCCGTGACCTCGCATACTGCCAAAGTCTCTGAGCTGAAGCGGATTCTGGAGCGGACCGAGAATGAGCTCGGCGAGGTTAAGGTTCGGATCCAGGAGAAGCAAGGTGAGGAACGACCTGCTATATGTTCCGGAAAGGATAAGTGCTGTATATTGACAGCGGTATTGCGATATGTGTAGAAGCCGCGACCGAGGTCGAGGCCCGGAGGAAGGCCCTCGGCAAGGCCGAGGAGCAGGCTGTCCAGCAGCAAGCCACCCGTAAGAAGCTAGAGGCCCGGGTCAAAGAAGTCCAGCAGGAGCTCCAGGATGCGGTTAACAAATGTGAGACCTTGGAGAATGATGCATCAGCTCGAGGGTCCGAGCTCACCAAGGCTCGTCAGAGCGCAGAGACCGCTCGGAATGAGGGCCAGGCCGCCCTCCAGGAGATCCAGGAGGCCAAGAAGATCACAGTGGGTAAGGCTTTTAAGATGCAAAGCAAGTATGCGGAGAAGCGGTACCTTTTACTAACCCAGGTTCAGAGTTCCCCAGGGGATTTTGCTGATCTACCACGCAGTGTGTCGGACGCCATGGAGTTCTATCGAGCCGAAGGAGGGGGTTCCACGGAGAAGCTCTTCTGGTCGCAATATGCAGTGTCAGAGCATCCCGTGTCCTTCACCGATCAGCTGAAATAGCTGGTGGAGCTGCACAAGGTGGCCGAATTAGCCATGAAGAATTTGATAATCCGGCTGTGGCCAGCCGAAGCTATGCCTAGAAGCTACTTCGGACTCGTGAGGTGGATGGTGAACGCCTGTCCTTGGCTGGACGTTATCAAGCGCCCCGTCTGTATTGAAGGTGCCCGTATGGCCTTCGCTCGCTGCAAGATGTGGTGGGCGAAGATGAACGCTGTTGAAGTTGCCAGCGGGCCGCCGGAGGGCAAGGAGCATAGCACACCCGAGCGATATTTCGAGGATGTCGTAGAAGGGTCTCGACTTGTAGCGGCGCAATGTTCGCAGGACATTGTATTTGAATAAATGTATTCATGTTGCCTTTGTCTTGTATTATGGGAACAAAGCCGGTTTTTGTAAAGTAATTTTATTATGCTTTGAATTGTTTCCTCCTGTGCGGCCGTGTTGTGTGTAATCTGAGGGTAGGCCAGTCATCGGCTTCTGCCCTCACGTAGATAGTACAGAGGTGTTCAGGATGGAATCTAAACAATCTTGATCCAATTACATGGTCCTTGAAGGAGTTGTTTAGCGCAACAAACAAGGCAATCAGACTTTATGGCTTGAACGCCCTCACTTAGCCATAGGAGTTTTATAATAAAGCATGGGCGCGGCCCCTGGTTTAAACCAGAGTATTGTCAGCATCTGATCGGGAAGTGCCGATCTCTCGCGTAACGCGGAAAAAATCTCCAACGATTTGTAACCCTCGAGTAGCTGACCGGCTCTCGCCATATCATGACAATCAATTTTCGACTTTCTCTACTAAGGTGCTCATCTGGTCAAAGCCATGGCACAATCGCAGTAGTTCTCCCTTTACTACCCTAGCCGATGGAGCGGAACCTAGGGTAGCAAGCATAGGAGCCGGCAACCCAACTATTGACCAAAGACATGATTCAGAGCCAATGCATATAATGCTAAATTTGGGGTGCCGAACATATATATAAGAAGTGTTCGGACTGTGTCGCCGTATTGTGGGGCGACAGGTAGCCCCTGGCGAATATGAAACGTAAAAGAGTGTCGATGCAGCAAATAAGCAGATGGAAGTAAAATGAAGTAAGAAGCGAAAACAACAGAAACTAGGCCACGAACCATTTTTATTATAACTAGATGGATACGTCAAGGCGTATCTTGTACATATGGTGTGAGAAGTATCCGTCCATTTAACATGCCAGAATTAATAGGGCGCAGCGTGCGGGTCCCGAGAAATAAGTATGAATACCGTCAAGAAGAACGTACAAAGGTTACCCTACACACTTGTGCTGCTTGCCTCCGTTGTATTCCAGTCCTTCTAAAGGACTTGATATCAGGCCCGCGAAAAAGGTGCCTGAAACAAGAAAAAGAAGTAAAAGTATGTGTGTCCGGGATAGGTCTGGCCGAATTGTAGACCCCGGGTTATCTCGTGCCTCCGTCGATGTCCATCGAATTTTGAGTCCGTAATTGTGTACGCGTGGTACGAATGCCACTACCTCATTGAGGCTGGGACGGAGGTCGAATTGCTAGTCGAGCTCTTGACGAGCCGCGTAGTCCTGTTGCAGTGTAGTCCGGACCCTCTTGATGGTGTCCAGGGGCTCGGCAGCTGGATTATCCAGGGCTCTTCATCCTCGTCCTCACTTTGTGTTCCCTTTTCTTTGTTTTAGGCATTTTACTTGCCAGCCTGCTGGAAGACTCAATAATCCCTGTTGGTATGATTGGCTTGCTTATCCGGGGTGCCGTGAATTTGGCACGGATGGTCGAGTATGCGGTCCAGGCTGGAAGGTCCTTCGTTGTTTCTTTTGTAAGGTTTCTTCCGTTGGCCGGACTTGGAGCCACTAAATCCGGCGTTGACTGTGCTGTCATCGGTGTTGTCGCCATTGCTTCGGCGTTTGTGTCTATTGCACCGGAGCTTGCCAGTGTTGTTCTTGGCCTCGGTGGGGCCTGCCTCGCTGGCTGTGTTTTTGCAACGAGCCAGCCAGCTATCCTCACCTGCGCAAAAGCGGGTCATTAGTGCCGTAAGGGCTGCCATTGACACTTGGTTTTCTTGTCCGAGGTGGCGTGCTAGACATTTGTCACGGATGCTGTGTTTGAAGGCTGCTAGGGCCTCGGCATCCGAACAGTCAACGATCTGGATCTTTTTGGTTAGGAACCTAGTCTACAATTTTCTGGCTGATTCTCCAGGTTGTTGAACCATGTCGCTTAGGTCATCGGCATCTGGTGGCCGGACATAAGTTCCTTGGAAGTTGTTGAGGAAAGCCTCTTCCAAGTCCTCCCAGCTGCCGATGGAGTTCTCAGGCAGGCTATTTAACCAGTGCCGAGCTGGTCCTTTGAGCTTTAATGGGAGGTATTTGATGGCGTGGAGGTCATCTCCTCGGGCCATGTGGATGTGGAGAATGAAATCCTCAATCCATACTGCAGGATCGGTTGTGTTGTCGTATGATTCGATATTGACGGGCTTGAACCCCTCAGGGAATTCATGATCCAGTACTTCATCTGTGAAGCAGAGCGGGTGTGCGGCGCCTCTATATCGGGCCGCATCATGGCGGAGCTCTGATGGAGTCCATCTGCGGCATTCGGCCCGTGCGTGGTTAGGTTTGTCACATCCAAATAGGCAGCCGTCGTCGTGCCTCAAGGCACGTCTCGTGATCCGTAGATCGATCTTGTGTGTCCTGCTCTACTGTCCAGGGTCTGTCGGAGGTCGTACATATGACTCCGGACTCTTCCGTCCCTATTTTGGCGGGGTGGTGGGGTGGTCTGCTGTTCGTCCTGAGTTGCCGCTTTATCCCGACCGTGGGGTGGCCGTTCAGCCGCCCTGTCCCGACCACGTGGTGGTCGGTCCGCATTTCACGAGGGAGATATGTGCTCCGGCGCCTCCTCATCGAATTGAGGTAGCAGTCTGCGTTTCGGCTAGCTCTTGGCTGGGTGCTTGAGGCCGTATTCCTCGGCTGTCAAGACATCAGTCCATCTGTCGACGAGCAGGTCTTGTTCAGCTTGAAGCTGCTGTTGTTTCTTTTTCAGGCTCCTTGCAGTGGCTATGAGCTGAAGCTTAAAACGCTCCTGCTCGAGAGGATCCTCAGGAATGATGAAGTATTCGTTGCCAAGGTTTGTCTCCTCCTCGGAGGGTGGACGGTAACTATCATCCTCCGAGTCATCTTCTATGGCATGTTCGTCAGGGTCGTCTTGCCTGCTGTCGTGTTCCTGTTCGGATGTAGCCCCGACAGGGTCTTCATTGTTTTCGGCGTCGCCCGGACTACTATTTTCTCTGTTGCCAGTGTTGTCGTCCTTTCAGCGGCGGGGATTAGAGCGGCGTTTGGGCCGCCGACGCTTGGACTGCGTCTCGGAGGTTTTATTCACATCTGGCTCTTCTTTGTTGTCGCCAGATCCTTTAGGTGTATCAACCATGTACACGTCGTACGAAGAGGTAGCCGTCCAACATCCAGTGAATGGCGGGTCTTGGCCTTGCTCCTTGTCGGCATCTTCGTCCATACCGTCGATGTCTTCGGAGCCATAGTCAAGCATGTCGATTAAGTCATCGACGGTGGCTATGAAGTGGGTGGCGGGTGGGAAGCAAAATTCCTCATCATCCATCTCTAGCTTGAACCGGAAATAGTTCGGCTGTGAGTCCTTCACCAAGGACAAATTCTTTAAAGATTTTAGCACGTCAACCAAAGGAGAGTGCTGGAAAACGCCAGCGGCGCTGAACTCAAAGATCGATAACCGATCTAGCTCGGTACCCACGGGCGTACACAGTCCGAAACTTATAGCCGGAGACAAGTTCGAAGTTCCGTTAAAGTGAATATTGCAGGGCGTTGAGTCCATGTGCGGCTCCAATGCCGCGAACTCTGCGGCCTCGGATGGCCCGATCTGCTTCGGCTCTAAGGCCGTTGCAGCCACAGGAACCATCTCCTGGGTGTGATCTGATGACAGATTTAAGTCACGTTCGTCGGGGTGAGGGGGAGCGATCGCCGCGGGCTCAAATCCCTCGAAGATCAAGTCTCCACGGATATCCGTGATGTAGTTCAAGCTTCCGAATCCGACCTGATGGCCAAGGGCGTAGCTATCGATCTGCTCCAGATGGCCAAGCGAGTTGGCCCGCAGTACGAAGCCGCCGAATACGAAGATCTGTCCGGGGGGAAGGTTCCTCCTTAGACAACGTCATTATTGACGATTGAAGGGGCCATCGTACCTTTTTTCGACAGCACAGTGGAACTCTCAATGAAAGCACCAATGTCGGTGTCAAAATCGGCGGATCTCGGGTAGGGGGTCCCGAACTGTGCATCTAGGATGGTAACAGGAGACGTGGGACACGATGTTTATCCAGGTTTGGGCCCTCTCTATGGAGGTAATACCCTACTTCCTACTTGATTGATCTTGATGAATATGAGTATTACAAGAGTTGATCTACCACGAGATCATAATGGCTAAACCCTAGAAGTCCAGTCTATGTGAATATGGTAATGAGTATATGTATCTGTCCTTTCCGGACTATCCCCTTCGGTTTATATAGACACCGAGGGGATCTAGGGTTTACATGGAGTCGGTTACATAAGAAAGAATCTTCGGTCGCCAAGCTTGCCTTCCACGCCAAGTAGAGTCCAATCCGGACACGGTGCAATCTTCGGCCTTCATGTCTTCACAGCCCATCAGTCCGGCCCATGGATAACAGGCCGGACGCCCAAGGACCCCTTAGTCCGGGACTCCCTCAGAGACGTGCTCATCGTAAACACAACTACGTTGAGGGTCTATGCATGTGTTCTCTTGGAAATCATCTTGGGGGGATGGAGGAGTAGAAACTGTAGAGGCCCTCCGTTTGGAAGTAGCACCTTTATCCGTTGCCTTGCTAACTTCCTTCCGCTTTATTTATTTTGAATTGTCAAGTAAAACCGACGAGAAAAAGCAATAAAATTCTCTCTTCAGAACTCATTCATGCATGATAGTGACAATCACTACTTTTATGTAAGGCAAACACATGATACCAGGATGGAATATGTACGAAAAACAGGACGGCATGGCATGTTCACAACTGTTTGTGTAAACTAAGAAGAAACCATTCCAACAAATAAGAAGCAATGCAAGCTAGACACCACATGAAAGATACAACCAATATGACTGCCAAGTTAAAAGTGTCCCATCATAAATGGAATTTCAACAAATTAGAAGCGGCGCATGCTATAAATCATATGAAAGATGCAACTAATATCGCACCGCATATACTAAAGGTGTCTCGTCATATTGATTGATGCGGATATAAAAACAATAGTTTTGTGTAAGGACATGCTTAATAGATGATGTACTATGTACTAAATACAGGAAGGCATGTCACATTAACAGTATAATGTATAAGCTAAGCAGAATAGCACACGCAGTTTAACCAGATTGGAAGAAATTACAATCTAGACACCATATGCAACATGCAACCACATATCACGCTGCCAAGTTAGAGCAAGCACCTGTGATGCTAGTGTAGGGGAAATGCGGTAATCAACTACAGAGCTACGTTCCTATCTTCATCTAGCCTAGCTGTTTCTTGAGAATCATGTCGAGAGGCTGACGCTGCATTCTTTAAATGAGGAGTAGTCCACTTGCCTGACTGCCTCATCATAAGTGATTGACGAGGGATACACAAGAACAATAGTTTGATGTAAGAACATGATTAATACATAGATGTACTAGTATGTACCAAAAACAGAAAGGCATGTCATATTCAAAGGTATAATGTGTAAGCTAAGCAGATGCAATTTAACCAAATTGGAAGCAATACAAGCTAGACATCCGGCCGAGTGGTGAGCATGATCATCTAGGACACGAGAGCCTGGTGGGAGGCGGGCTGCTTCGCCAAGATGTCGCAGCTTTTTAGTTGGCTTCCGTGTGATGCCTGTCTTTGCCGGGCTTGTCATCGGCTCGGCCAAAGGCCTCGACTAGCTATTTGTCTTCCGTGCTCACGGATGGTGGTTAATGTAACAATATCTTTCCTTATCTTAATAAAGACCGACTTCGGCCTTTCGAATACAAGCTAGACACCATATGGAACATGCAACCACATATGACACCGCGAAGTTAAAGCAAGCACCTGGGATGGTGGTTCATTGCGAGCGAGGTCATCAACTCCAGAGCTACGTTTACCGTCTCCATCTGCTGACACTGCACCCTTTATAGCGCTGTAACGTGCCGTGCTTACCCACGTAGAAAGCTGGAGCAACTTCGCTCTTTTCTTTTCTGCTTCTCTCGAGGCAGACTTTGAAATACCCTTGCATAAAAACACAATAGTGAGAGTATGGGTGAAGTGTGTGTAGAACTAGTGCACTGTAAAAGTAGCAGATAGCAGGTGGCTGAAAAATAAATGACAGGAGGCATATGATAGCTCTACGACATTGCATGGCAAACAAAATTAGATTCTACTCCGTATGATTTTTTAATATATGAGCACAGGAAATGCAGGTACTCCTCCAGCACACCACCACATGTGGTCATATCAAGATAACAGTCAACTGAAAATAAATAGGTCAGTCGATTTTTTTGATGAACCCTCTGATCTATAAGGAACGGGCAGATGGCCTTCGTCTACCTCCCGCCAACATCCTTTGACGATCTTTCTCGAACCGCCAGTGACCACCACCGCCTGCACTGCCTCCGCCGCCCCGCCCTCCCCTCGACCTCACACCACCACCGTGCTTGGCAGCGCCCCCAGGCCGTCCATTTAATCCCGGTCGACCTCCAGATCGGGCGCCAGTAGCTCTAGGCCCCACACGCCCCTAAGATAAACACCGAGGCGCGGCTTCCCCGGTGTAATAGGCGGACTAGCGCCTGCTACACCGGGGAATGCTTCTGTTAATTGGGAATCAACTGACCAGGAATTGAAATTCAGGGGGGCGACAAACCTCTAGCTAAGGTGAAATAGTATATGAGGAGAAACCTTGTGCATCGCGAGTTACTAGGAACATCTAGTATCAAGAAGAAGCGGTCAACTAGTGTCTTCTGTGGGATGAATACCGTGCAAGCAGACACGTAAGATTTGGACGAATAAGGGAAGAGGAGTACCCTTATCGGTTGCCAGTGTTGTCTCCTCCATATGTCGCGGCGATCTTCTTTTTTCTCCCGGGGTAACCGATGTTTTGGAGAACCGTGGATCCTTGGACAAACCCATGGCCAAATTGTTGACTATGTTGCCGTGGCCGTATATCGGCGGAGGGGAAGCAGATCCGAGGCGGCGAAGGATAGCGTAGCAGGAACAGCTCCGGTGCGGTGGAGGGTGGCGAAGTTGGAGCGGCAACGGTGAGGCGCAGGATGGCGTGGTTGAACTGGCTCGGGTACGGACGGCTCGGCCTCGGCTTCAACTACTAGCCATGGAGGTCGTTGCGGGTGAGGTTGTGGTGGACGACGACGTCGGGGTATCGGCTCCGGCATGATGGAGAAGGGCGGCAGTTGATGGGTGGAATGGGGTGGCGGACGGAGGACGCCCGGGTTTCATGGCTGGTGGAGAGGTAGTTTTTGCGCCCATGGAGTACGAATGTGGAATCGGACGGGTGGGCGGGGGGGGGGGGAGAACCATGTTTCGGTCTGGGACGCGCTTGTTTTTGGCTTTTTTGAACAGAAGATGGGACGCGCTTGTTTGAAATTTGGGGAAAGTACAAACTTTGCCCCCCTCTTAAATTTCGGACCCTCGTGGGTCGGGGTAGGATGGTAATCCCAGGTGTCCCAAATAGTGGGCAGGAGTGATTTCAGCCGCATGTGTGCTTAAGCGGCCATTGTGTATGAATGTTTTTTGAGGCGGTTGCGTGGCGTATAGATGAAGCTACAAACCTACCCGGTTTAGACCTTTGGACGTCGGGCGGTAGGTTTCACGGGTCGGAGTTATTAGATAAGTAATTTCCTTGTACTACCAAACATTGGTCTCACGCGGTTCCGGGCGAGTAGAGGCTCTTTTAGCGCTTTGTTCGAAATTTTGAAACACAAGCATTCACGTTTAGAGTACTCTTGAACTCTGAGGATTGACCTAAATTGACAATGTTAAATCTGACCTTGTATGTTTGAAAACCTCATTAAATTATCCGCTTGTTTTTTAAATTTGGACACTTAAAATCCTATAACCATGATTATTTTGGAATGGAGGAGCAAAATTTGAATCTATTTTGTACACGACTACATATGCCATTATGTACAAAATCAAAGGAAAGATTGGTGCCCCCGTAATTTAGGTATGATTTACAAATGCCATGATATCAAATTCAAATAATTGAATGGACTTCATGTTGAAGTCGATTTTTTAAACCACCTTAAGTTGAATTCAAATGTATGCTAGTTCATAGGTAGCTATTTATAATGTTCATTGTGTAACTTTCCTATGTATAATGTGCTTTACACACACAACATGAACTATACTCACGTCTATATTCGATTGCTAAAGCGATGCATTGTCTGGAGTTCAAAATACTAACTATGTGGATCAATTGT
The DNA here is from genome assembly GCA_021605145.1 of Aegilops bicornis. Classification (NCBI taxonomy): domain Eukaryota; kingdom Viridiplantae; phylum Streptophyta; class Magnoliopsida; order Poales; family Poaceae; genus Aegilops; species Aegilops bicornis. The sequence continues at coordinate 602,889,222 of CM038670.1, forward strand.
GTCGAATAATAACATAGACATGCTCAAATTCGATAGAATCTAGATGTCTGATGGATCAATGACCGTTCCTTACGCGAATTACAAATATCATGATCCCATCCTAATATTTGGATACAATTTATATCTTTAATCAATGTGTACAGCAGTCTTTTACGTGTAGTTTCACTCTCCATCGGTGCTCTCTCACACATGCTCACACACTCTCTCCCGAGGTGTCTTTCTCGCACACATTCTCTCGATATAACCCTCCCTCCCTCTCGTAAGCATTTACGACTGTTTTCACTAACCTTTATCACAAGCACTCTTCCTCTCGCAAGAATACACACGCACAATCCCCATCGACCCTTTCTATATACATAGACCTGCCTACGTGTCTCCTGTACGGACATTATCTTTAGGCCTGTCTCTCACGCATTGTCTCACACCTCTCTTCCTAATCGACAGTATGATTCTAGCAGAGCATTCTGTAGGATGCCCCTTAAAGTTAGCTTGGATGAATAGTAATATCAGAGATAAAGGGGTTACCTTAGTTCGAGAACCTAGGGTTACTAATCCTAGCCGGCTTTGTCAGTGGACACAGAGTCCTTCACAATTATGCTATCTTTGTCTTGTACAACTAGTCATCCATGGGTCTCCCTAAATGTGTCACGGGCCGACCAATGTGGCGCAGGACGGAAGTGAACGAAGGGTCTCACCTCGACCCACCGGACCTCACGCGGTGACACACCCTCTGCCCCCACGTCTCGTTATATTCTCACACCCACACATACCAACATAGACACCACACAAAAAATATATTCTCCTAGTGCCTCTATCCACTCCCCCCTTGCATATACACACTCAAGGGAATCTCTCGCCGCGACGTCATATTCGTCTCTCTCTAGACCACTCTCATTTCTCGTGCTATCTCTCCCACGCCCCCCATCGGCCCCTCTATCATGCCTCTCTCGAATACGTAATACACACACATACCTCTCTAGGCCGTGCCAAATGCATCAACTGCACATTCACACATGTTACATCATGTACCCCATTGATCTAAAAAGCCCTCTCTTCACGTTTATTTCGCATACAACATTCCTTTTGAATAAAGTGTGGCCAAAAAATTATTTCAAAATTTCTACATATACACAACATTACAAACTTATATGGAGGAGTATGAACGCTAATTTGCATTGCATGGTGCCCACAATGATATTTATTCCGCACTGTGAATTTGTATATTTTTATACTATATAAAGTTAGTCATAATAAAGAGAAACGAAGAGCATCTCTCTCTCCATCGCATACCCCCCTCTACGCACACAAACCATCTCCAGGTCCTTTAAAAGTAAGCCCCCCAGCACATTCACACATGTTTCATCTTTCTCTCGCGATATATACAGTGACGGTCATTGTATTTGAAGCGAAAGCACGATACATACATTGGACTTCAGAATCCACTCATTATGGTCACCATTTACATTTTGTGGTTATTGTACAGTCACGGGCTCACTGTACAACTCTGTATTTGCTCAAGACACGACTAGTTGACCAGTTAAACGCTCCACGTGGCACCTCTAGTGTTGCATCACATTATCTCACTACCATCGGGCCCACTTGTCGGCTTATATCTACTCTACATCTAAACTGATATAAAATATAAAATACACTCTTATAAAAAACATAGTTGGTGATGATGGTGTGCCTGCCATCTTGCAATATAGGCTGTCCGATTTATATCTGACGGATAGGAAAGAAACTATGACAATTTTGCAAAAAGGTACCCACACACCTCTCCACATTTGCAAATAAGGCCTTCCCTCGTTCATCCTTTTCTCTCACAAGATAAACTAGTCATACAAATGCATCTTGATGTTACGTGCAACGCACGGGCATCTTGCTAGTAAGAATGAAAACAAACGACAAAAAATATTGGACGGTGGTTCGAAGTCATGACCGCGGGCACAGCGGACAAGGTGGCCTTGTATTGGTATGCTGAGCCATCTATTTTAACACACAGGAGCTTGTGTGGTGATTATACACACACGCACGCACGCACACAAACTGCATGCACGCAACACTCACATGAACACATGCACCCACGCACGCACGCAACACTCACACGTACACACGCAGCCACGCATGCACGCAACACTCACACGCACACATACACGCATGCATGCACACACCAGTACACCACACGACCAACACACACTCTCACGCTCAAGTGCTCAACCTACACGTGCATGCGCACACATCAGCCCCGATGCATACATACACAGCCAGGTGATTCCCGCGCACGGGTTGGAGTCTTGTCGCGCCTGCGTAAATTTGTGTTTATCTGACCTTTTCCCTATGCGAACTGACAGGTGGGACCCACAAGGAACATGGTCAATTTAACTAGTCAACATGGTGCCATGCAGACTATTTGGCCGGTCAACAGAGTGCAATCCGATGTTGAACCGTGAGCAAGTGACCGTATAATCACCGCAAAATGTATATAATGACCGTAATCAGCTTATTCTGAAGTTCGGTGAACGTATTACGCTTTTCTCTCTGTAGGTCCTCCAAAACTACATCTCTACACGTTCTCGCATGTTACATCTAACAACTATGCAATACAAAGACTACTACTACACTCTAACACAATAAATCATATGTGTTTTTAGTTTTACTAGATATCATATTGTTTCTTAATTATTCAGTTTGCATACATTAAAATTGCCTTTGAAATGTATGGCCAGTATCATATACCGCGTGGGAAAAATCCCACCCTTTCCTGTTTAATCAGTTTTGTATCGATGGATCGTGCGAAGCAGCAAAACTATAGTACTATACAGTACAAGTGAAAGTTCACTGGGCCGTTGTGTCGTGTACTCCTCCGTCGTAAGAGTGGAGTGCTCGCTTTCATAAATGTTCTAGTCCCTTTCGCTGACATGTGGGACATCAAGCTACCGGGTCCACGTGCCATACCGGAATACAGTGCAGAGCAGCCGGGGTGAAGCACCCAGTCACGGCGCCGACGTAGTAATGAGCAATGAGGCATCAAATCACAAAGCTGCACCTTTCCCGCAGTTAAGTTGGAGGGACGAAGAAATAATGCTACAAAAAAGAAGTTGGACGGATGAAGCAACCATCATTTCACTCGTTGCTGAATCCGGTTCTCCCTCATCTTCTTCAAGTTAACCACGTGTTGCTTCTGCCGTTGTTCTGCCTCATGTGGGAAGCGGATCGGCTTGGTAAAGCACTGACATGTGGGACCGCATGTTATCAAACAGCCAGGACAACGTCCTCTAAAAATAAGAAACCTCCCCCGCCATCCGCGTGGCAAAATCACCTCCTTTTTACTAATCTTGATTCTATAATTTTTTAGATCAATATAATTGAGATTTGTATAGATAACACACAGGAGAAAAACCAAGTGGTACGGTTAAGGGTATCCACAATGTGTAGCCAAATGTGAAAATAGCTTTTGGCATCGTGGGAACCATTGTGGACGGTGTTGCCAAAGCCAAAAGGATGGAACCGAAGCTCCCTGATTGATTGATTGAAGGACTAGAAAAATGCAACGTCTCTCCTCTTTCTCCCGTGCTTGGACGAATGTACAGTATAGAGAAGAGAGTCTACTCCCCTGTCCCTTCTATCACAAATCACAAAGCAGTGAGGCGTCAAATCACAAAGCACGGACGAAGCAACCATCATTTCACTCTTCGCTGACTCCGCTTCTCCATCGTCTTCTTCAAGAAACCATCTCACAGCATTAAGCTGGATGGACGACGCTATTGTGTACGAGTAGTACTAGTACATTTATGCTTCCTTTGGTTCAATGAACTTCCTGGATGCAAATAATACAGTTGTCTTGGCTTGAAGGAGGCACTTGCGAATGACTTATTGTGGTCTCCCTCAATGGTGTTCTCCGTCGAACGCACTTTGCCAAACCACAACGTTCGAGATATCGTCGACGTCATCACAATGGGGAAGGAAGTCAAATATAGTTACTACCTCCATTTTTTTGTACACAAGGCCAGTATATAAAAATTACAATTTGCCAAAGGCCACTAACACTAATCGAGGCAAAATTGATGGGGTTTGCCTCGTACTAGCAACCAAGGACATTAATATCCCCTGCATGCATGCGGAAGTGAGAAGGTTGGTTTGCATGGCACTGCATTAATCAAGTGATGAGGAGTGAGATGGTTAGCTCTTTGTGCTTTGGAGAAAAAATACGCATTAATTGACACGTGAAATGAGGATTTGTATCGATTAATCCCACGAAGGAAAACCCCGCCTTTCTTTTTTAACACTAGTACTCCTAGTACGTGAAATGCATTACTTATCCTGTTTGGGTCTAGGCCTTGCATTGCCATACTTCGCCACATTTTTGCCAAGAATGCCTAAAGTTTTCAAAATGAAAAGGAGGTACACTTGACGCTGTCATGATCGCATCAACCGCACCCTCACACGGTCGCTCCTGCACGTCGCGGTTGCACCGCACCCTCACACAGTCGCTCCTGCACGCGGCAAACCCAACCAAGGGAACGCACCCTCACTGACACGTTCTATCGCATGTGAACAAACCAAACTCAGCCATCCTACCACTGAAACATAATTTTTGTTCATAGAGTATGTTTATCCAACTGCATGTTGGGGAGTATCCGTACGGCCCGTGCGGTGGTCTGTTGGGGAAGAAGAAGAGGTGAGGAAGAAGGGTTAGGAGACATAGGATATTCATCCAACCGCCTGAAATGGTAGACTGACCAAAGTCAGGCGACTTGCATAATAGTATATGTCTTTACACAGCAAGAGATCCATAAAAACAACAACATAAAGAAAAACTTTCACTGCTCGCGGAAAGAGACGGCCTCGTCATCTTTGGTTGGAGGCGCGAACCAGCCGTAGCTGCCGACGTGTGTCTCCGCACCGTGGTTGTCCTCGACCTCCAGCTACTCGTTCATGCAGAGCGTGCGGGCGCTCTGCATGGACGAGAGCACCGCCCGGTTCAAGTCGAGGACCTCCGGTTCCGCCTGCTGGAGGGCCTCGATGGCAGCAGATACGTCTCCAACGTATCTATAATTTTTTATTGTTCCATGCTATATTATATTATGTTTTGGATGTTTAATGGGCTTTATTATACACTTCTATATTATTTTTGGGACTAACCTATTAACCGGAGGCCCAGCCCAAATTGCTGTTTTTTTGCCCATTTCAGTGTTTTGCAGAAAAAGAATATCAAACGGAGTCCAAACGGAATGAAACCTTCGGGAACGTGATTTTTGGAACAAACGTGATCCATAGGACTTGGAGTCCATGTCAAGAAATCAACAAGGAGAGCACGAGGCAGGGGGGCGCACATACCCCCACCCTCCCCCCCCCCCCGGGCGCGCCCTCCACCCTCGTGAGGCCCTTGTTGTTCCACCGACGTACTTCTTCCTCCTATATATACCTACGTACCCCCAAACCATCAGAGGCATCCACGAAAACCTAATTCCACTGCCGCAACCTTCTGTACCCGTGAGATCCCATCTTGGGGCCTTTTCCGGCGTCCTGCCGGAGGGGGCATTGATCACGGAGGGCTTCTACATCAACACCATAGCCTCTCCGATGATGTGTGAGTAGTTTACCTCAGACCTTCGGGTCCATAGTTATTAGCTAGATGGCTTCTTCTCTCTCTTTGGATCTCAATACAAAGTTCTCCACGATTCTCGTGGAGATCTATTCGATGTAATATTCTTTTGCGGCGTGTTTGTCGGGACCGATGAATTGTGGGTTTATGATCAAGTTTATCTATGAACAATATTTGAATCTTCTCTGAATTCTTTTATGTATGATTGGTTATCTTTGCAAGTCTCTTCGAATTATCAGTTTGGTTTGGCCTACTAGATTGATCTTTCTTGCAATGGGAGAAGTGCTTAGCTTTGGGTTTAATCTTGCGGTGTCCTTTCCCAAAGGATGTTAGGGCAGCATCGCACGTATTGTATTGTTGCCATCGAGGATAACAAGATGGGGTTTATATCATATTGCATGAGTTTATCCCTCTACATCATGTCATCTTGCTTAAAGCGTTACTCCGTTCTTATGAACTTAATAATCTAGATGCATGCTGGATAGCATTTGATGTGTGGAGTAATAGTAATAGATGCAGGCAGGAGTCGGTCTACTTGTCATGGACGTGATGCCTATATACATGATCATACCTAGATATTTTCATAACTATGCTCAATTCTATCAATTGCTCGACAGTAATTTGTTCACCCACCATAATACTTATGCCCTTGAGAGAAGCCACTAGTGAAACCTATAGCCCCCGGGTCTATTTTCCATCATATTAATTTCCTTTCAACAAGCTATTTCTAGCGCCATTTATTTTGCTTTCTTTACTTTTAGTCTTTATTATAAAAAATACCAAAAATATTATCTTATCATATCTATCAGATCTCACTCTTATAATTGACCGTGAATGGATTAACAACCCCTTTATCGCGTTGGTTGCGAGGTTCTTATTTGTTTTGTGTAGGTGCGTGGGACTCGAGCGTAGCCTCCTACTGGATTGATACCTTGGTTCTCAAAACTGAGGGAAATACTTACGCTACTTTACTGCATCACCCTTTCCTCTTCAAGGGAAAAACCAACGCAGTGCTCAAGAGGTAGCAAGAAGGATTTCTGCCGCTGTTGCCAGGGAGTCTACGCAAAAGTCAACATACCAAGTACCCATCACAAACCATTATCCCTCGCATTACACTATTTGCCATTTGCCTCTCGTTTTCCTTTCCCCCACTTCACCCTTGCCATTTTATTCGCCCTCTCTTTTCCTTTCGCCTCTTTTTCACTCGCTTCTTGTTTGCTAGTGTGTTGGATTGCTTGCTTCATCGTTATGGCTAGTCCTTTATCTACTGCTTTATCTCTCGAGAATGAAGTTCTTAATTTTAAACAAAGGGAGGGAGAAAATCTAAAAGATGATTGGTACATAATTTGCAATGCGCAAAATAGATTTACTAGGAAGCAATCTACTTCCGTTCTTCTTCGCAATTTTTATGTAGGCATCACTCCTTGGAATAGATACATTCTTGATACCATTACCGGAGGAAATTTCTTGGGTAGCCATACCTTTTATTCTTATAATGCTATGATAGATTTGTTTGGCCCACCACCTCTTTTGGTTAATGGAACTATGTTAACTTTGGAGCATGTGATGCAAAGACTTGAAATTATTGAAAATAAAGTTGCTACTGTAGAGTTAATTGAAAATTTGGATAAAAAGATCCACAACCAAATTACCGAATATGGATCTAAGGTAGGAGTCACTTTGAATTTTTTTAAAGAAAAGGAACCCATGGTTAATGAAATAATAAATCAAGATTCCACTTGAATCGATAAACTTGAGGGCATCATTACCAACTTGGGGACCGCCTTTTCTTCCGTAAAGAACACTTCAAATCCTCCTACCAAAATTGCCAAGCTTATGTATGTTCCTAAAAATAAGGGTGAATCCTCTAATGAGGAAACTGCGGATCTCAAATCAATAGGTGTTCATCCCAATCTTTTTCCTATCCTTAAGGAACCATTTGCTACAAACGATTTTTTTGATTTCGTGCCTAGAAGTTTGATAATTAATAGAAAGAAAGAAACTCCTAAGGGTTATAGGTGTCTTATTGAAGAATTTCCTACCAAAAATGGCAATACCTAGATCTATCCTTGCTTTTATGCCTAGCTAGGGGCGTCAAACGATAGCGCTTGTTGGGAGGCAACCCAATTTTATTTTTAGTTTTTTGCTCTTTGCTTCTGTTTAGGAATAAATATTTGATCTAGCCTCTGGTTAGATTTTTTTTATGTTTTAATTAGTGTTTGTGCCAAGTTAAACCTATAGGATCTTCTTGGATGATAGTTATTTGATCTTGCTGAAAATTCCAGAAACTTTATGTTCACGAAAACAATTGTTAAAAATTACCAGAACGTGATATAATATTGATTCCAATTGCAGTAGATCAATAAACACATTATTTAGGTCTTCCTATTTTTGCTGAATTTTTAGAGTTCCAGAAGTTTGCGTTAGTTACAGATTACTACAGACTGTTCTGTTTTTGACAGATTCTGTTTTTCGTGTGTTGTTTGCTTATTTTGATGAATCTATGGTTAGTAAAATAGTTTATAAAACATAGATAAGTTGGAATACAGTAGGTTTAACACCAATATAAATAAAGAATGAGTTTATTACAGTACCTTGAAGTGGTGTTTTGTTTTCTTTCGCTAACGGAGCTCACGAGATTTTCTGTTAAGTTTTGTGTTGTGAAGTTTTCAAGTTTTGGGTAAAGATTTGATGGAGTATGGAACAATGTGTGGCAAGAGCCTAAGCTTGGGGATGCCCATGGCACCCCAAGATAATCTAAGGACACCTAGAAGCCAAAGCTTGGGGATGCCCCGGAAGGCATCCCCTCTTTCGTCCTCATCCGTCGGTAAATTTACTTGGAGCTATATTTTAATTCACCACATGATATGTGTTTTGCTTGGAGCGTCTTGTATGATTTGAGTCTTTATTTGTTAGTTTCCCACAATAATCCTTGATGTACACACCTTTTGAGAGAGACACACTTGATTCGGAATTTGTTAGAACACACTATGTGCTTCACTTATATCTTTTGAGCTATATAGTTTTTGCTCTAGTGCTTCACTTATATCTTTTAGAGCATGGTGGTGGATTTGTTTTATAGAAACTATTGTTCTCTCATGCTTCTCTTAGATCGAGTGTCCTACAAAACAGCATGGTAATTTGCTTTAATTATGATAGGTATCTAAGATTAGTAAAGAAAAAAATTTCTTATGAGTGTGTTGAATACAATGAGAAGTTTGATGCTTGATAATTGTTTTGAGATATGAAGATGGTAATATTAGAGTCATGCTAGTTGAGTAGTTTTGAATTTGAGAAATACTTGTGTTAAAGTTTATGATTCCCGTAGCATGCACGTATGGTGAACCGTTATGTGATGAAGTCGGAGCATGATTTATTTATTGATTGTCTTCCTTATGAGTGGCGGTCAGGGATGAGCGATGGTCTTTTCCTACCAATCTATCCCCCTAGGAGCATGCGTGTAATACTTTGTTTCGATAACTAATAGATTTTTGCAACAAGTATATGAGTTCTTTATGACTAATGTTGAGTCCATGGATTATACGCACTCTCATCCTTCCACCATTGCTAGCCTCTCTAATACCGTGCACTTTTTGCCGGTATCATAAACCTACCATATACCTTCCTCAAAACAGCCACCGTACCTAACTATCATGGCATTTACATAGCCATTCCGAGATATATTTCCATGCAACTTACCACCGTTCCGTTTGCTATGACACGCTCCATCGTTGTCATATTGCTCTGCATGATCATGTAGTTGACTTTGTATTTGTAGCAAAGCCACCGTTCATAATTCTTTCATACATGTCACTCTTGATTCATTGCATATCCCGTTATTCCGCCGGAGGCATTCACATAGAGTCATATTGTTGTCCTAAGTATTGAGTTGTGGGAAAATAGAAGTGTGATGATCATCATTATTAGAGCATTTTTCCAAGTGAGGAAAGGATGATGGAGACTATGATTCCCCCATAAGTCGGGATGAGACTTCGAACTAAAAAAAGAGAAAGGCCATAATAAAGGAGAAAGGCCAAAGAAAAAAAATGAGAGAAAAAGAGAGAAGGGACAATGCTACTATCCTTTTACCACACTTGTGCTTCAAAGTAGCACCATGATGTTCATGATAGAGAGTCTCTTATGTTGTCACTTTCATATACTAGTTGGAAATTTTCATTATAGAACTTGGCTTGTATATTCCAATGATGGGCTTACTCAAAATGCCCTAGGTCTTCGTGAGCAAGCGAGTTGGATGCACACCCACTTAGTTTCTTTTGTTGAGCTTTCACATACTTATAGCTCTAGTGCATCCGTTGCAAGGCAATCCCTACTCACTCACGTTGATATCTATTGATGGGCATCTCCGTAGCCCGTTGATACGCCTAGTTGATGTGAGACTATCTTATCCCTTTTTTTCTTCTCCACAACCACCATTCTATTCCACATATAGTGCTATTTCCATGGCTCACGCTCATGTATTGCGTGAAGATTGAAAAAGTTTGAGAACACCAAAAGTATGAAACAATTGCTTGGCTTGTCATCGGGGTTGTGCATGATTAAATACTTTGTGTGATGAAGATAGAGCATAGCCAGACTATATGATTTTGTAGAGATAACTTTCTTTGGCCATGCTATTTTGAGAAGACATAATTGCTTAGTTAGTATGCTTGAAGTATTATTATTTTTATGTCAATATTAAACTTTTGTCTTGAATCATTTGGATCTGAACATTCATGCCACAACTAAGAGAATTACATTGAAAATTATGCCAAGTAGCATTCCACATCAAAAATTCTATTTTTATCATTTACCTACTCGAGGTCGAACAGGAATTAAGCTTGGGGATGCTTGATACGTCTCCAACGTATCTATAATTTTTTATTGTTCCATGCTATATTATATTTTGTTTTGGATGTTTAATGGGCTTTATTATACACATTTATATTATTTTTGGGACTAACCTATTAACCGGAGGCCCAGCCCAAATTGCTGTTTTTTGCCGATTTCAGTGTTTCGCAGAAAAAGAATATCAAACGGAGTCCAAACGGAATGAAACCTTCGGGAACGTGATTTTTGGAACAAACGTGATCCAGAGGACTTGGAGTCCACGTCAAGAAATCAACGAGGAGAGCACGAGGCAGGGGGCGCGCCTACCCCCCAGGCGCGCCCTCCACCCCTTGTGGGGCCCATGTTGCTCCCCCGACGTACTTCTTCCTCCTATATATACCTACGTACCCCCAAACCATCAGAGGCATCCATGAAAACCAAATTCCACCGCCGCAACTTTCTGTACCCATGAGATCCCATCTTGGGGCCTTTTCCGGCGTCCTGCCGGAGGGGGCATTAATATCGGAGGGCTTCTACATCAACACCATAGCCTCTCCGATGATGTGTGAGTAGTTTACCTCAGACCTTCGGGTCCATATTGATTAGCTAGATGGCTTCTTCTCTCTCTTTGGATCTCAATACAAAGTTCTCCACGATTCTCGTGGAGATCTATTCGATGTAATCTTCTTTTGCGGTGTGTTTGTCGGGACCGATGAATTGTGGGTTTATGATCAAGTTTATCTATGAACAATATTTGAATCTTCTCTGAATTCTTTTATGTATGATTGGTTATCTTTGCAAGTCTCTTCGAATTATCAGTTTGGTTTGGCCTACTAGATTGATCTTTCTTGCAATGGGAGAAGTGCTTAGCTTTGGGTTCAATCTTGCGATGTCCTTTCACAGTGACAGCAGGGGTAGCAAGGCACGTATTGTATTGTTGCCATCGAGGATAACAAGATGGGGTTTATATCAAATTGCATGAGTTTATCCCTCTACATCATGTCATCTTGCTTAAAGCGTTACTCCGTTCTTATGAACTTAATACTCTAGATGCATGCTGGATAGCAGTCGATGTGTGGAGTAATAGTAGTAGATGTAGTCAGGAGTCGGTCTACTTGTCACGGACGTGATGCCTATATACAGGATCATACCTTGATATTCTCATAACTATGCTCAATTCTATCAATTGCTCGACAGTAATTTGTTCAACCACTGTAATACTTATGCTCTTGAGAGAAGCCACTAGTGAAACCTATAGCCCCCGGGACTATTTTCCATCATATTAATTTCCTGTCAACAAGCTATTTCTAGCGCCATTTATTTTGCTTTCTTTACTTTTAGTCTTTATTATAAAAATACCAAAAATATTATCTTATCATATCTACCAGATTTCACTCTCGTAAGTGACCGTGAAGGGATTGACAACCCCTTTATCGCGTTGGTTGTGAGGTTCTTATTTGTTTTGTGTAGGTGCGTGGGACTCGAGCGTAGCCTCCTACTGGATTGATACCTTGGTTCTTAAAACTGAGGGAAATACTTACGCTACTTTATTGCATCACCCTTTCCTCTTCAAGGGAAAAACCAACGCAGTGCTCAAGAGGTAGCAGCAGCGGCATCCACGTGCTCTGCGTCGAGTCGAGCCTCCGCCGCCCGGTTCAAGTCCAGGACGTCCGATTCCATCTGCAGTTGGGCCTCATTGAGAGCGGCATCCGCGCGCTCCGCGTCGAGTTGAGCCTCTGCCACCCGGTTCAAGTCCAGGACGTCCGGTTCCGCCTGCAGGAGGGCTTCGATGGCAGCAGCATCCGTGCGCTCCGCCTCAAGTTGAGCCTCCGTCGCCCGGTTCATATCCACAACATTCGGTTCCGACTGCAGGAGAGCCTCGATGGCCTGGCATGCGCGCGCTCCGCGTCGAGTTGAGCCTCTGCCTATCGGTCCTCCTTTAGTATCGCCAGGTTGAACCGCTAGTCCGCCTGCACCATGGGGGACTCGGACGCCGGCACGAAGTCAACGTCCGTCGTCTCATACCCATCGGGGGCCTTCTGCATCGCGACCTCCACCATGAACATTGGATTGGCTTCCTCCTCCTCGTAGCTTGGCTCTTGAGAACTCGGGGATTGGCCCGCCGCAAAGCGAGCTTGTGAACGGAGGTCTGTGGCGCCGACCGCCGCCGCGATTTTTGCGCGGCGCTCATGCGTCAGCATCTTGTAGTACGTGATCTTGCGGTGCACCATGGCTTTCCGGCGAACTAGGGGACGCTTGATGCGGGCTAGGGGATCGAAAGGTGTGGGAAGGGGCTGGAGATTAGGTGTGGTTTTAGGGCAGTGGCTGGCGTAGGCCAAGCAGCGAAGGTTCTGCTGTGAATAGTGGCTCTGGTGACGATCGGTCAATCGGTTTTGACTGTACATCGCTCTTGTCGCGTTCGCGTTGCAGCCCGGCACGCTGGACCTTCCACGTCGCTCATCGAATGGAACACGCTTCGTCTTGCGTTTTCGCTCGCTTGTGGGACCGCAGTTGAGAGCAAACAGACGTCCCTCCCCCTCGCCCGCTCATGTCATTTATACTACCACTCCCTCCATTTTATGCGGAGTAAATAAAAACATAGGAGTATACTACGGATGAGGATCCCCTGACGTGGCCGAACCCATTGAGTAACTGACATGCGGGGCCTAGCAAGCATGGGGTCCGCCAGTAAGTGACCGAAAGGGAGGGTAAGGCAGGGATACCTACATCAAAGGATCCACTTCCACTACTACTCCCTCCTTCCATTTACTATAAAGGGCCTAATGCGTTTTTTGAGGCCAACTTTGACTAAATGTTAGAGTAATAATATATGACATGCAGCTTACACAAAGCATACGGTCAAATTCATATGTGAAAGGAGCTTCCAGTGATATAATTTTCACATTAGACATCTCATGTACTATTAATCTTGTCAATAGTCAAATGCGGATTTGAAAAACGCGTTAGAGCATGGTTAATAATATAGCCAGTCGATGGCTATAAGGAACTGCCATGTCATCTATAGCCATCATCTATTATGCACTCATACAGTAGTGTGGGCTATAAGGTTGGCTATTTCCATAAAAAATTATAAGGTTGGCTATTGTATTAGTACTTTTTCCATCTCCTCTCCATCTCTTTCTTCATATTTATTGTATTTAACTAGGAATGCGTATATAGCTAGGCTCTTGCATGAGAGCTCACTCCCCTTACTTTTTCACATCTCTCTCCTCCACATAGGCCCTATATAAATGGAAGGAGGGAGTACTACTATGAGCACTGCATACTCTAGTATAGATGTTGTCAGTACTCCACTAGTACTATTGGACAGGGAGCTTAAAAAAAGTTACTATTGGACTGGCTATACGTGGCAAAATCCTAGTAGGAAGAGAATGCACGAGAACAAGCACATTCATGTGGTTGAAAACAAATTGGAAACCATTTCGAGTACAAATCTAGGAGTACGTACGAATCTAACAATATTGATTGGGCGTTGTTGAATGTTGATACTTTTTTGATCAAAGTAGAGATACTTTGACTACACATAAAACTTATATGTAAACTAGAAAGGATAGGAGGGAGTATATTGTACGTTCAAAAACGAAACAAACATTGAATACCCTTTATATATGATTTGCGGATGCTATGATCACCGGTTCAAAATTTTGAATCCCCCTTAGGTATCACACATGCCCCCACTCGTTCTCTCTCGATTTCATCTCAGGGTCCGGAGATCGATTGAAAGAGGACTAGGGTGGGTACAATACATTCCTTTCGCTTATGAACGTACCATATACTCCCTCTGATCCCCACAGACTCCCCCCCCCCCCCCCGCGGGTCATTTCTATCATAGAAACATACCAAACCTTTATCTCCTTGCACGACACGCAATTGATCTCTGAACATCAATCGATCTCGTCAACATGTGTCGGGGCATGAACCGAATGGGATGTCAAAACTAAGACGCGAAGCGACACATAGTGGAGGCAAAGTGAAACTTTAAACAAACCATTTGTTTGTATGCATGCCGGACAAATTACAAAACATTGGAAATACAAGCATGGTCTAGGCCCACATGCGAATGATACTCGGCAGAATGTTCAAATGAGGCATGCGGGAGGATGGACTCGACCGGAGGGCGACATGATCGATAGAGAAGAGGGTTGGAGAGGAATGAGAAATAAGCTAACGCCACATGATTATACTTGAACGGCTCAAATAAACAATAAGTTGTCTCGCTTGGCCTACATAGTGAAAGGCCTAATGCGCAACGCGGAGCACTGACACTCGAATATGGTCGGGAAAACAGGGAAACCGACATGTGGGGCACAACTGTCGGGACGATGTAGCGCAGACTAGTCCAATGGAGGAGCTGGCCCACAACCTCCTCGCCACCGACAACCGTTCATGTGGGTCGTGGGGGCCAACAACATGGCACAACTCCAGCACCGCCTCTGGACACGGCGACCGCGGTGAGCGACACGCTCATCGTCGCTAGACACGGTCGATTTCAGTGTGCCAAGGGTGGCGTTAGTGTTGTGGCACGACCAACAATATGTTTGGTTTGTGCCCAAGGTTGCCCCATTAAAGCATTGGGTAGCCAAAATTCTGGTTGAGGTTTTGGTTGCCCATGATTTAGCCGACATTGGCAAGAAAAATGAACTAGAGTTGGCTAGAGTTCATTGGCATGCCAAAAAATGGCAATCATCCAAACAAATACCAATATTTGGGTCATGACCAAAATTTTGGTAAGGTGCACTTTGGCCACAATCCAAACACACCCCAACACCCGGCTCGTCGAGGATGCACGGGGCGCCGGGACGCATCTGCGGAGTGGTGTAGTGCGGCCAACTGCATCCTCAGGATCTGAGTCCATGCCGGGTCGTCTTGCTTTTTCAATGACATGCGTCGATTGCATGTGAGCAAAGGGCATCTCCAACGTTGCCATTGCCGCAGCTGACTACCCTGGCACTAGGGATGAAAATGGAGTGGAAAGTTTCCGTTTTTTCGGACGAAAAATGAAAACGGAGAGGAAATATGAAAACAAAAATGAAAATTTGCAAAACAGAAATGGAAATTGAAATTTTTATGCGAAAATGGAAACAAAAACGGAATGGTGTTTTCCATTGGAACATACGTGGAAACGGAACTTTCCGTTTCCGTGAATATGGAATTTCTGTTTCTACCATAGGCTCATGACTGCTTTGTATCCCAACTACCAAACAAAACACAATGACACGATGAGCAGAACAGATCATTTGAGGACCAACTTTTACTACCACACACATACGCAACTAGACCTATACGAAATTGTCATGTACTACTACAATACTACCCTATGTTGCTAACACAACCATATTATTTTGCAGCCATTTTAACAATTCCTTAAATTTGTTAGTTTTTTGTATGTATTTCTCTATGATTCAAGGGGGTTTTATGTTCCGGTCAACACACAGTTTTGTTTTCGTGTCCGCTCTATATTCGCTCCGTATCTGTTTTTGGTAGTATCTGTTTCCATATTCATTTCCCCGGTTTCTGTATTCTTTTCCGCTTCTGTAAAAAAATATGAAAACAAATATGGTAGTACCTAGTTTTGTCCGTTTCCGCTCCGTTTTCATCCCTACCTGGCACACCAAAAACCCTTGTCCCTCGCGCCGTCGCGCCGTGCGTTCCCATCCGGCGCCAGCTGCCCGCATTCATGCCGTTCGTCCGTATGCCGTCGTTAAGAGGCTCGATGACCGAGGAACCAACTCCGGCAACTTAATGATGCACCAGGACGCTTGGCCCCACCGGAATGCGCTACTTAAAGCGGCAACGCCCAACTAACCTCCACACCATAGCGCATCGTCCTCCTACCTGGCACCACATCTGCCATGACCGCAAGCGCGAACGCTCTGCGGGAGAGCTTGTCTTCGGGGATGAAGCTCGAGGTCGCCGCCCTCGCTCAAGTCTCCTCTCGTGATGCAATAGCGGCATAGCCGGACGAGGACGCGGCCACATAAGCGGTGGCCACCCTGGCAGGTGACGACGGGAGCACCATCAACCACACGTCCTACTTGCCGCCGTCCAACGTCCGACACCACCGAGGTCGGGGACTCCTCCGAGGATGAGTAGGGCATGGGAGGCGGTAGGGCATGGTGTGCCAACTGGCGGGTCCGTATCCCATGTTCCGGAGACCGCACCTTCACTTCACGGGTCTTGAACCCCGCCCCCGTACATAGAGATCGCAGATGGAGGACGTCGGTCGCCGCTGTAGAATAGGTTTAGGGTCGGGTTCTTTTATTTTTCTGTCCTATAAAAGTTTGAAATGTAATGAAAATCTGCCATGTTTGCATTAATCTCGGCCGGTGTATATGAACTCTCACAATAATACAGTAGATTGTAGGAGTACTAGCAAGATGCCCGTGCGTTGCACAGAAGATCAAGATCTTGTGGGAGAAAAGGATGAACGAGGGAAGGCCTTATCTGCAAATGTGGAGAGGAGTGCGGGTAAATTGTCATAGTTTCCTTCCTGTCCGTTAGATATAGATCGGACGGCCTATATTGCAGGATGACAGGCACACCATCATCACCAACTCTGCTTTTTATAGAACCGATACAAAGCTAACATGCGAAGTAAAATAAACACATAAGGTCTATACATACACAATTTATCTTAGGCACTCCAATAGTACGTCCACTACACATTCACGCATTTCACATCTTTCTACATCTACGGGAACCTACGAAAGGGTTAACGTAAATTGCCTCTCTCTCTCCTCCGATTTTCATGGTGGTGGGCCCCTCCCTCCCCCAATCTACAATCAACAGCTCACATGTTTCACATTACGTTAATTACGTAACTGGGATTACGTAGGTGTAGCATTACTCGTCCTAAAAAACCCAACTAAGCCAACGACCCAGTATATCGTGCGGGAAAAGACCCGGTCGCACCATTTTAGTCGGGATTACCGGATTACTAGTAGTAGTATGGATGGATCGCATGAAGCAACAAGTTTTTTTTAGGGGCCAAAGCACCTAGTTTAAAAGGAAAAAAAGGCAGTACACTCACAGCACCCTTGTCGCGGTCGCATTGCACCCCACACACGTTCGGTCCTGCACATGGCTCACAGAAAGGGAACGCGCTTAGGCTTGCCTCTTCACTGACACGTGGGACTGCACTTGGAGAAACCGACCATGCGCCAAAATCCCCCCGCCCACCGCGCGAAAATCCTCCCCCACCCAAAAATTCCCCCCAAATCCTAGATTCAACCGCCCTTCGGCCAACTAGCCAATAGTATTCCCCAAACCCCCTCCCACCCGTCCCCCTCCACTCCATTTGCTCTGCCAAAGCCGCCCTCCCTGCCGCGCCGATACGTCGGCGTCGCGGTTCGTCGAGGGGGACGCACGGCGATCCTCTCACTCCCACAAAGATGCAGCGTCAGAGACTACCGTCCTCTAGCCGCGCGCCGCCATCGCCGGGCGACGTTCTTGTTGAGGCGACGACGGTCGGCCGCCATCACCGGGCGACGTTCCTGTGGAGACGCACGGCGGTCAGTTTCTCCCACGGTACGCACATTCTAGACTGAGGCCCCGTGCATGTCGATGTAGCGCTGAATGTTAGCTAATAGACGCTGTTAATCTAACTGTTTGCCGAAGTAGTTTATAGTCAATATGCTCTAGTTAAGAAGCTTCCTCACCCTGTTCTGCACTGAATCTGCTTAGCTGAGATGGCATGCCAAGGCCGATTAGTTGCTAAAATATCCTGCCATATATTTATTGTGACGTAGATTGCCATGGTCTAGTAGCCAATCTGTTAAGTGAAATAGCTCTACACTGTTTTATACTCGATCTTTGTTGCTGCGATGGCCTTCGATAGTTTGATGGCTGTGTGCTCGGCCTCATTGACTGCTGAAACAGCCTGCCATAATTTAGCACTCAAATCTGTTTGCCGAATTAGCTTAACATACACTACAAAAAAATACACTTCCGTGATGATGTGTTTGTCACAGTAGGTCGCGTTTTTTGTCATGCATGTACATCCATGACGATTTTATGACAGAATCAAGATAGTCATACCTGTGCTGTCGTAGAAGTGTTCCATGATATTACAAAAATTATCATCACGGAAGTGTCCACTTCCATGACGATAAATCGCGCGTCACGGAAGTGCTTTCGTCAAGGGTGACCGACACATGGCATCCATCGTAACGGAACGCCGTTAAGCTATCGGGTCGGGTTTTGGATCCGATAACCCGTTAACAGCCCCGACCAATGGGGATTTTCCACGTGTAAAATCATCATTGGCTGGAGGAAACACGTGTCGGCTCATCGTTGGGACAGATGCCATCCACTCATTGGACGGAAGGTGCCTATGATACGTCGACACGTGGCACGGCCCAACAGAGGCCCATTCCTGTGAAAAGGCCGACCCAGTAAAAATTAGCAGGCCAGCCCATATAAGGCCTACTTGTGCCAGGTCCATTTAAGCCCACGGCCCATACGAGATGTGCCAATTCGGCCCGTCAACGGCCCATTAAAGATTTGACACCATTGCAGCCCATCGTCAGTACGAGCCCATTAATAGCCCGCTATATATTTGGGATCAATATCGGCCCGATGAGATTTCGACCTGTTAACGGCCCATTTAGTGGATGGGCCAATTTTCAGGATGTACATCTTTCGGCCTTTTAGCGACCCATTTAAATGTTGGGCTAATTTCCGACCCTGTGTATCTTGACGGCCCATAAATCTTATGGGCCATTTGTTGTCGGACCTGAGTTTTGGCCTTTTAGCGGCCCATTTAAGTGTTGGGCCAATTTCTGGCCCGGTGTCACTTTCAGCCTGTTGACGGCCCATAAATCAGTTGGGCCATTTGTAGTCGGACCTGAGTTTTGGCCTTTTAGCGACCCCTTTAAGTGTAGGGCCAATTCCGACCACAGTGCCTTTCGGCCTGTTAACGGACCATAAATGAGTTGGGCCATTTGTAGTCGGACCTTAGTTTTGGCCTTTTAACGGCCCATGCCCTTCATGGTCCAATACCAGCCCGGTTTCTCTTTCGGCCTACTAAAGGCCCACAACACAGTTGGGCCATTTACAATACGACCTGACTTTCGGCCTCTTAGCGGCCCATGGTCTTCATGGTCCAGTACAAGCCCGCTGTCTCCTGCTAAAGGCCTACAGTATAGTTGGGCCATATGTAGCCCAAACTTAGTAACGGCCTGTTAACGACCCGTGAAATAAATTGGGGCCACCTGTTGCCCGCTTCGATGTCGGCTTGTTAACGACCCGGGAGGTAAGAGGGCCGACCATTAACTTTCGGCCTAGTAACGACCCATTAACTTAATGAGCCCACTAAAGTTCGTACATGTCTTTAGGCCAAATTAGATAATTTGAGCCCATTACGACGAGCAATTATGCACATGACCAAAACCGATCAAGCAAAGGTACGGCATATAGGGAATAACGTTGCACATCCAGCATATATTATAGGAAATTACATCCACTTGGCAATCAAAGATTGATGCCAGTGCAAATAAATGAGCAGAACCTAACCATCTACAACGTCACAATCTGCAACCTCAGCATAGATGACGCCCATAAGCATGTGGGCAAGTTCTTTCTGCTTTGCTACACTGTCTCTAAAAACATTGATCGCTTGTTGTGTCGCATACGACTCTGCACCTCTGATTCATCCACCATTTCCATCATTGCTTCAGCCATTAATTGGTTCACAAACATACATTCATTCCGTTGCATTCGAGATGAGGATCTTGAACAGATTTAGATGGCGATTTTGGCAGGCTTGTATTATTGATAGTGGAGAGTGTCTTGACCATCGTGCATCATAACATAAATTAGGACGGAACCAAACAGATTAATCATGATTTATTGCCATATTACCTGGCCTAGATTTACTTTGGAAAGAAACAATGGGGTTGCCTTCTTTGTTTTCAAAGTTTGTCTTCTTATCTTCAAAGAGCCTCGCACAAAATTAACACACTAGCATTGCTATCATTGGCCAAGTCAGATAATAGGAAAGCAACATTGACACAACGAACGTTTGGGCAACTAGCCTACACCAAATTAACACAATATGGCACAGCTATCATCAACCAGGTAAGGTAGTATGAAAGCAACGTTGACACAATGAATGAATGGGCAACTAGAGAAGCACTACAATTCAGTAATGTGCGTGATATGAGATAGTACATTCATGCAACTCAGTATGCAAAACTACCAGGCAGTTTTCCCTACAAAAATCAACATTGGCGCCTTTAACATTTTGCTACAACTAATTTTAGATCAGATAAAGGTTAGATTCACGCCGATTAACAAAATACATGTTGATGTAAAAATATAGTGATATACAACAGGTACTTACATCAGCATTGGAGCACAGAGAATTCCCGCAGATATTTTCCTCGAATATGATCCCAATGGGGGAAGTCTTATATCGTTTAACCTTATTTTCTAAAAGAGAGATGGGTAAGAAACATGTAGAAAATATGATCAGAATGCTATAAAATTTCATGATGCGAGGATACGCACATGCTTCTTAGAATGGAGTTGACATTCTTTTGCTGGATTGGAGCGGACTAGTTCTTTGGCCACTGGAACCTGCTTATTATCAGTGGGAGTTGGTGTCGGTGTACTAGAGTAGGGGTACCCTAGTACCCCGAACTCGTGCACGGGCAGTTGCAGCACCCCGCGGCAAGGCTTGCCTGGTGACCGCCCAGGTCCTCCGTGGTTCCTTTGGAGCCATTCAAAAACAAAGTATTCAAGTCAAAGAGACAAGGCCCCGGCAAGAGGAGCTTGCCGGGAAGGCCACTCAAGGCACTCAGAAGACAAGACCCCGGCAAGAGGAGCTTGCCGGGAAGGCTCGGTGAGCGACAAGCTTCCGGACGCGACAAGGATTCAGCCGCTGCAAAGGCGCTTGCCGCGGCAGTAACCACTCTTTATCTCCGCTCCAGCTCATCCACCAACGTGTCGCCATGGGACCATTCCAGGCGCGCGTGTCAAGAGGCTGTGCGGCCAGCGGAGAGCAGCGGTAAGCGGTGCTGACAAGATTGCCATCGTGGCAAACGGTGGCGCTCCTCATGGTCCCTGTCGCACTGTTTAAGCGACATGGACGGGCATTTAATGCTTTTGTCCCTTGCCGTCAGAGTTAGGTAGAATACACTGTACAAGGTAGCTGTACCAACCGCTTCTCATTTTCCACTTCTACCCTCATCTACGTTGCCACTTGTCGGTGACCCCTTGAGCATATAAAAGGAGGCCCATGCGCAACGAAGAAAGGGTTCGACTCATTCGAAACTAGAGAACTCCCACGCTAGGTTTTGTAGCTCTCAATGCTCCCTAGCAAGAACACAATATAATCGCATAAGCAGCAAGAGGAGTATTATCTCTCCGGAGAGCTCCGAAGCTGGGTAAACTGCTCGTGTGCTCCGCCTCGATCCGCTCTTCGTACGATCTCCGCTCCCCGCCGAACCGAAAGGGGTCCGGTCCGCCGGACCCATAGGTGTTCATGGGTACGATCAGCCTCCCCGACATCTTTGGCGTGCCAGGTAGGGGGCGTCGAGGCTGTGTGAACCTGATCCAGCGTTCACACGAGCAACATCTTCATCATCTTCATCGACATGCCACCGAAGAAGAAGGCTTCGGCGGCAGCAGAGCCATCCACGTCAAACCCACCACCACCAGAGCTGACGAGTGGTGGGGTAGACGCCGGCGGAAGAACGGGCGTCGACGAGGGAGCCCATGTTGCTGCTAAGTCCAAGGACAAGTTGGCGCAAACCTCGGCGTCCGTGCACGTACCGCGTCCGTCTCAGGAGGCGCGAGACCGACAGCGTCATGGTGCTCGCAGCACCATACGTTCGTTGGGCCAAGATCGAGCTGGTGGATCCAGGGACGCGCAAGAACAGCTTGTGCGCCAACAGGCTGGTGCGAGTGAAGCTCCCGGGGGGAAGAAGAAGACCAAGTCTGGCAAAAGCTCTGATGTCCACTCCGGCAAGCGCACCTCCTCGGAGTGCTGCGCTACCGTCGAGGACGCACCATCGAGCTCCACCGGCAAGTGTAAGAAAACGATGGCAGCTCCAGAGACCAAGTAGGTGTCCGCCAAGGAGGACGGCACTGGTGGTACCTTCACCATCAGTGCCACACTTGACCCTAAATAGGAAAGCGCGCTCGTTGCTTTCCTGCGGGCGAACGTCGACGTGTTTGCATGGCAACCGTCTGACATCCCCGGTGTTCCCAGGGAAGTAATTGAGCACCATCTCGCTGTCTGTCCTCATGCGCGACCCGTCAAGAAGAAAGTCAGGAAACAGGCAGTGGAGCGCCAAGAATTCATAGCAGAAGAAATCAGGAAGTTGGAAGCAGCAGGCCTTGTCAGAGGAGTGCTCCATCCTACGTGGTTGGCCAACTCTGTAGTTGTGCACAAGGCAAATGGGAAATGGAGGCTTTGTATCGACTTTACCGATGTTAATAAAGCTTGTCCCAAAGACCCATTTCCTTTGCCGCGTATCGACCCGATTGTTGACTCCACGGCTGGATGTGATTTGCTTTCATTTCTTGATGCATACTCAGGATACCATCAGATCTTCATGGCAGAAGAGGACGAAGAGAAAACCGCATTCATCACCCCATGTGGCACATACTGTTTTTTATGGATGCCTTTCGGATTAAAGAATGCCGGTTCAACATTTGCAAGAGTAGTCCATCACGCTTTTGAGCCGCAAATACATAGAAATGTGGAAGCCTACAAGGATGACATAGTGGTCAAGAGCAAGGACAGGGCAACTCTGTTTCAAGATTTGGATGAAACCTTTGCAAATCTGCGCAAGATCAACCTCAAGCTCAATCCCGAGAAGTGCGTGTTCGGAGTTCCCTCCGGCAACCTTCTCGGGTTCTTCGTGTCTCAGCGGGGAATTGAAGCCAATCCCGACAAGATCAAGGCCATTGAGCAGATTGAAGCACCAAAGCGCGTCAAGGATGTACGAAGACTTGCCGGTTGCATAGCTGCTCTCAGCAGGTTTATCTCTAGGTCTGCTGAGCGCGCCCTGCCATTTTTCAAAATTTTGAAAAAGGCAGGTCCAATGAAATGGACTCCGGAAGCGGAGCTGCGCTGTAGGACTTGAAGAGATACCTGTCCTCCACTCCAATACTTGTCGCACCTAAACCACAAGAGAAGTTGCTGCTATATTTAGCGGCAACCAATCAAGTGGTTAGTGCTGCGTTAGTAGCGGAGAGGGAGGCGGATGATGAGCTGGCGACCATGGCAGAAGCATCCAACGACAAGCAGGGGGCTTCACCGACAAGCTCTGGTCCCGACAAAGATGGATCTGCGCAGGGGCATGAGAAGATACAAAAAAAGATGGTGCAGCGCCCAGTTTACTTTGTCAGTTCCCTTCTGCAGAGGGCTAGATCGAGGTACTCTGGTGTGCAGAAGCTGCTTTTCGGCCTTCTCATGGCCTCGAGAAAGCTGCGCCATTACTTCCAAGCACATGAGATCACAGTCGTCACTCGCTTTCCGCTGAAGAGGATACTGCAAAATCCAGAAGCAACAGGCAGGATTGTCGAGTGGGCACTGGAACTGTCAAGCTTTGGCCTCAAGTTTGAGAGCACTTAAACTATCCAAAGCAGAGCATTGGCAGAGTTCATAGCAGAATGGACGCCAACACAAGATGAAGAAATCCCAGAAACGAGCATCCTCGTCAGGGAAGCAATCAAAGAGTGGCTGATGTACTTTGACAAAGGTTTCTTCACTGCAAGGCGCCGGTGTCGGCATTACTTGTCACACCCACCGGAGAGCACCTCAAGTACGTGGTCCAGATGCACTTTCCCAAGGAGCAAGCAACAAACAATACTGCAGAGTATGAAGGTTTGCTTGCCGGTCTGAGGATCGCAGTGGACCTTGGGATCAAGAAGCTCATTGTTAGGGGTGACTCACAGCTTGTCATCCGCCAAGTAAACAAGGATTATCAGAGTCCGTTGACGGAGGCTTATGTTGATGAAGTGAGGAAGCTAGAAGAGCACTTTGACGGCCTACAAATGGAACATATTCCAAGAGCTCAGAACGACATTGCTGACGGCCTGTCAAAGTGCGCCGCACTTAAGTTACCTGTAGAACCAGGGATCTTCGTGCTCAAGCTGACTCAACCGACTGTAACGCCATCAACTGGACAGAGCAAAAAGAGGAAGTTGGTTTTTGGTGACTACTTTCTGGCAGAGCTCCCCGAAGCCGCCGCCAAGAAGGTCCTCAAGATCAACGCCGATACTGCTGAGGAGCAGTCTGCTCCGACAAGCCTAAGGGTTTGTTTCGTTGAAGCAGACGCTCCCGACAAGTTTTGCTCCGGCAAGCTTGACGGGGATCATCAAGCTACGGCTGAGCCGCAGGTTCTCGCCGTAGAAGCAGATGTTCCCGCAGCAGCAAATGTGCCTTTAGTCCTTGTTGTCGAGCCGCAAGCTCCAGCATGGGCACAGCAGATCGTCCATTTCCTTCAGACAGGAGAACTTCCCGAAGAGCAAGAAGAAGCGGAAAGAGTAGCCCGGCAGTCAAGTATGTACCATTTTGTCGACGGCATTATGTATAGAAGAAGACTCAACGGTGTGAAATTGAAGTGTATTCACTGGGAAGATGGACAGAAGCTGTTGGCAGAGATACATGGAGGCATATGTGGTCACCACATTGGCAAGAAGAGCACTTGCCGCAAAGCGTTCCCTAAGAAGGTTTCTTTTGGCCAACAGCCCTCCAGGATGCAACTGCACAAGTAAACAAGTGTGAAGCGTGCCACTTCCATTCCAAGCAGATACACCAGCCAGCTCAAGCTCTCCAGACGATCCCTTTATCCTGGCCATTTTCGGTCTGGGGGCTCGACATCCTCGGCCCCTTTCCCCGAGCTGTCGGGGGCTTTGAGTACTTGTACGTCGCAATCGACAAGTTCACAAAGTGGACGGAAGTGGAAGCAGTGAGGAAGGTGACAGCACAGTCAGCAGTCAAGTTCTTCAGGTCGATTGTTTGCCGTTTTGGGATTCCTAACAGGATCATCACCGACAACGGCACGCAATTCACGAGCCGCACCTTCATGCAGTACGTCCAAGATCTTGGCGCCAAGGTCTGCTTCGCTTCTGTTGCTCACCCGAGAAGCAACGGTCAAGCGGAGAGGGCAAACGCTGAAGTGCTGCGCGGGCTCAAGACCAGGACTTTCGACAAAGCTGCACAAGTGCGGAAGAAACTGGATTGAGGAGCTGCGGTGGTTCTTTGGTCGATCAGACGACGCCAAATCAAGCCCACCGCCGAGACACCTTTCGCTCCTAGTCTATGGAGCAGAGGCATTTCTCCCCACGGAACTTCAGATACGGGTCACCTCGAGTGCTCGCTATGATGAGCTTGAGCAAGAGCAGCTGCGACAAGATGACGCGCTGCTCCTTGAGGAGGACCGTCTTCGAGTCATTGTCTGACGAGCTGCTTTCGTTATCGCAAGCTTTGCGTCGCTACCATAGCCGCAAAGTTAGTGCCAGAAGTCTCGAGGAAGGCGACCTTGTTCTTCGGCGCGTTCAGTCCGCCAAGAATTCCAACAAGTTGACGCCGAAGTGGGAAGGCCCTTATTGGGTGAGACAAGTCACTAGGCCTGGCGCTGTCCGCCTTGAGACCGAAGATGACATTCCGGTGAGCAACTCCTGGAATATTGAGCATCTTCGTAAGTTTTACCCATAGGGCGCGGTTGCCGGAACCTATTCCGACAACCACCTTTTGTACAAGTCTTGCCCATGTTGCATGTAATCCTTTGTACAAAGCCGGGCGCAGACCCCGTGCATCAGTAAAGCTCATGTGCTCCGCACATCTTGTCTATTTTCATGCTTTCTGCTTTTTACTTTGCATGTATTATCTTACACTTTGTGCAGCACCTGTTCCGGTAAGCAATAACGAGCTGCAAGGCTTCATATCTTTATTTTCTCTTCTTTCTCTTTCTCAAAGAAGAGAAGGTTCCAGTCATGCCCAATATGCGACCCTATCCAAAAGGAACTCGACGGTCCCACCAAGGATAGACCCGCATATTGAAACGTCAAGGCAAGGTGGATATCATTACATCAACATTACATAATAGATGGGGATACATACATAAGGCACAAATGCCACAAGAATACATCAACATCATATACAAGATCAACATCCGACTACGGATGAAACATAAACAGTAAACTCAAACGACATCCACCTGCTAGCCCAGGCTGCCGACTGGAACCTATCCCCCGATCAAGAAGAAGCGGAAGAAGAACTCAACGCAGCAAGCATCGCTCTCGCGTCATGAGCATCGCAAACCTGTACCTGCAATCGGTGGTGTAGTAATCTGTGAGCCACGAGGACTCGGCAATCCCATTACCATGGGTATCAAGACTAGCAAAGCTTAAAGGGAAAGGAAGGGGTAAAGTGGTGAGGTTGCGCAGCGACTAAGCATATATGGTGGCTAACATACGCAAATGAGAGCGAGAAGAGAAACAAAGGAACGGTCGTCAACTAGTAATGATCAAGAAGTGATCCTGAACTCCTACTTACGCCGACATAACCCGAAACCGTGTTCTCCTCTCGATCAACCCGAAAAGAGACACTCACGGTTACACACACGGTTGGTGTATTTTAATTAAGATCAACTTCGGGTTTTCTACAACCGGACATTAACAAAATCCCAACTGCCACATAACCGCGGGCACGGCTTTCGAAAGATCAAACCCTGCAGGGGTGTCCCAACTTAGCCCATGATAAGCTCTCGCGATCAACGAAGGATATTCCTTCTCCCGGGAAGACCCGACCGCCTCGGAATCCCGGCTACAAGACATTTCGGCAGTAATAAAACAAGACCAGCAAGACCGCCCGATGCGCCGACAATCCCGATAGGAGCTGCACATATCTCGTTCTCAGGGCAACACCGGATGAGACTAGCTACGAGTAAAACCAACCCTCGGGTTGCCTCAAGGTGGCCCCGCAGGCAGCTCGGTTCGGGCCAGCACTTAGAGAAGCACTGGTCCGGGGGGGGCTAAATAAAGATGACCCTCGAGAGAGCGACTCCCAAGGGAAAAGTAGGTGGTGGTGAGGCAAATGTAAAACCAATGTTGGGCCTTGCTGGAAAAGTCTTATTCAAAGCGAACTGTCAAGGGGGTCCCATAAATCACCCGACCGCGTTAGGGACGCAAAATCCAGGAACATAATACCGATATGACGGAAACTAGGGCGGCAAGAGTGGAACAAAACACCAGGCATAAGGCCGATCCTTCCACCCTTTACCAAGTATATAGATGCATTGATTAAATAAGATATATTGTGATATCCCAACAAGTAAACATGTTCCAACAAGGAACAACATCTCCATGTTCCAACAAGGAACAAACTTCATCTTCACCTGCAACTAACAACGCTATAAGAGGGGCTGAGCAAAGCAGTAACATAGTCAAACAACGGTTTGCATAGGAAGGGTGCAAAAGGTTAGAGGCTGACATGGCAATTAGGTAGGCTTGAGCAGCAAGTGATAGGTATCGCAGTATAGCGAAAGAACGAAGCAACTAGCATAGCAATGACAGTAGTGAGATCTAGGATAGCGGTCATCTTGCCTGAAATCCCGCAAGGAAGAAGAACGAGTCCATGAAAAAGACGAACGGAAGAAGCCGAACCAAGCGTAGACGAACGAATCCTCACGATCGCAACGAAACAGGAACTAACAAGAAGAAGCACACAACATAGTAAACACACCACACATGAACAAGACATGATGCATAAACAAGCATGATGCACAACAAGGGCAACATATCAAGGCAAGTTTAAATGAGGCCGGAAACAACATATAACAATTCTGGTAAGTCCTCATATGCAAATTTCGAAATTGGTCCAGATCTGGATAAACCTTATGTTCAAGTTGTTAAACAGCAAGTTAAGATGCACCACGATGATCTACACGAAATTCTAGTCAAGTTACATATAAAGTTCATTAGATTCGGAGCTACGGCCTAGAAGATATGAGCAAAACAAGTTAAACATGGCATTGGTGCAAAATGCATACAAACATCAAGCAAACACCTCAAAACATGGATGCAACATGATAATATGAAGCTACATGGAAAATCAAGCAAGTTACATATAGAGCACACTCAAAACGGAACAACGGTGCAACACATACACTATACAAGTTATAGCAACAATCTGTCGAAAACAACAACTAGGCATATTGCAAGCATCGAAACAACATGCTACAGGACCTCACCAAGAAAAAAAAAGGAATAGGCATGATCTACAGGTAAAGCATTACAAAACATGAACACTGAGCTATCTCCAGAAATAACTAGAACATGCTCAAAATGACATGGGAAGATTGCAAATAATTACAGTTTCAGGCATTGGCAGAAATAACATCAGGTTGCAATGTTTAGAGCTATCAAACAACATGTTAAAAGAACTCAAAATGGAAAAAAAGGAATGGAATGAATCTACTAATTGCATAGAACAAAAGTCCCTTACTGACCATAAGCCAAAAAGGAGCAGAAAATATGATGGTACCCATGTAAACATGGCAAGTTATATTACAGATTCATACATGGCAGGAACAACGATAAGTAGGCATGTTGGTGAGCTTGAATCACTCACTACAGAGCAATACATGGCATGGCAAGGCAAACAACAGTAAGAATAAATGGCATAGAAACTATACATGGCAAGAAAAACATTATAGCATGCTTGGATCAAATACAACAACATTGGCAAAATTGAATAACATGTAAACAATCTGCCAGGAAACATTTTATAGCAAAAGTAGAGCTCGTTTGACTCAAGCTAGACTACTCCATAATTGCAAACAAGGGCATGGACGAATAGAGCAAGACATGTATAACAAAACATCCTTACTGAAGTATCTCAAAATATTCATGGATCTCTCTGTAGCATCAAGTTAACATGGCATCAAAATAACAGCAGAACAGGGCTGAAATCAGCAACATCAGGAAGCCTACTTTGCATGCTTGTGCTAGCCACCACATAAATCAAAAAAATACACGGCGTACACCCCTGTAAATATGGCATGGCATATTACAAAACACATGTAGGACCCAAGTTCATAGGATGCACACATCAATCATGGCAAAAATGACAAAAGTGCAAGTTCTGTTAAGAAACAGAAACTAACATCATATAGCACTCTTCTAACAGCATTTCGGGCCTCAAGATGAGCTCAAATAAAAATGGTGCAATGGAACGGAATGATCTACTCTTCGAGGCGAACATTTCGACATATTGCACGCACAAAACGGAGCTATAGATACAGAGATATAATGCGACGAAAATGCAATAAAATACTGACAGAATCAGGACTTAGTGGATTTGGAGGGGGAAAGAAGTCAACCATGCACGCGGATCGAGGATGGCCGGAACTTCGCCGGGACACGCGCCGGAGAGGAGGGAGATGGCCGGGGAGACCGGAGAGGAGGCGGATCCGGCCGCCGGAGGGGCGCCGGACGGTGGGGCGCTGGCGCTACGGCGCAAATGCCTGAGGAGTTTGCACGGCGGCGACGAGGCTGCCAGTAGGGCGGCAGGAGGTGCGCTGGGCGGCGGGCGCTGGCGGCGCTGAGGGGGCGCCGCCACCGGCGGGGAGGCGCGGCCGAGGTCAGAGGCGACCACCGGGCGGCGGGCGATGAGGCGGCGGCGGGCGGCGGCGAACGCGCGGGCGGCGGCCATGCTGGGCCGGGAGCGGGCCTCGGCCGGGCGCGGTGGGAGGTGGCGGCGCCACGTGGCGCCGCAGGAAGTGGAGGAGGGGCGGCGGCGCTGAGGTGTCGCCCCGGGATTGGTCTTGGCGACGTGGCAGCGGGATGGACGCGTCCGCCGGCGGGCGGACATGTTCGGCGGCGCGGGGAGGAGCTAGGCTAGGGTTTGGACTGCGCGAAAATCCGGGGGTGCACACATATTTATAGGTAGAGGGAGCTAGGACAGTCCAAATGAGGTGCGGTTTTTGGCCACGCGATCGTGATCGAACGACCGAGAGCATGGAGGGGAGTTTGCTGGGTTTTGGGCCACTTTGGAAGGGGTGTTGGGCTGCAAATCAACGAGGGCTTTGCGGTTACCCGGTTAACCGTTGGAGTACCAAACGACCTCCAAATGATCCGAAACTTGAGAGGCGGTCTACCGGTGCTATACCAAGGCCGCTTGACAAACCTCGGGCCATTCCGAGACCGTTTAACACCCGCACATGAAAAGAGGTAAAAGGGAGCGCCGGGAGACATAGGAGTGCCGGATTGCAAAACGGACAACGGGGAAAATGCTCGGATGCATGAGACGAACACATATGCAAAATGAAATGCACATGATGACATGATAAAAATGCAGATGATGACATGGCAAAGTGCAACACGCAAGCACATGACATGGCAAAGACGGCGAATAACTGGAAGACACCTGGCGCATCGGATCCGGGGCGTTACAACACTCCTCCACTAACAAGAGATCTCGTGCCGAGATCTTAGGACCGAGACGGAAGGGAAAAGGGATGAGGTGAAAACAAGAACTCAAGAGAAGAAGCAAAGAATCGAGAGCACTCGAGAAGAAGAGACGAACGACGAGAATGACGAGAATCGAAAGCTCACGGAATCGGATAGACTATGAAACAACTCGTTCTAACCGGAGTGGTTAGGATGAGAAAAGAAACGAATAAGACTGAAATGATTTAGGCAGCACTCCGGCTAAAACATGGAGGAATAGAACTTGAACTAGAGAGGACGTAACGATACTTGATGAAGACATGACACAAATCCTCCGGAAAAATTGAAAGAGAATTGAATGAAAATCAACAACGAAAGAAAAAGCTTGTTGTGGACTTATGGAAAACATCTCAAAATTATGAGGTGATAGCCAACCACAAGCGGAAAAGATTGAATAGCTGAGAGGAACGAAGAAATGCAAAAACTCCACTTCAAAAGAATACGGAGAATTAATTGCACTTCGAGACGTGAGAAGAAAAGATACTTGAACTCCACCAACAAAATCTTGATGAACTCTTGAAGAAAAGATTAAATCATGAAGAACCACCATGGAGAACTCCGGTAACAAAAGGATGACGAGATAAAATGAAGGATGAAAGAATAAGATTAAAGCTTGCGATGACTTAGATGGAGGTTCCGACGAAATGGCCAAGGAAATAATTTAACTCTGAAAAAGAAAAGATGAGAACACTTGGAACTATAATTTATTCATTAAGAACAAACTCCGAGGAAAAAGGAATACTCACTTGGATGAAATAAGAATAAGATTTATTGTATGCTTATCCTTCATCAAATTAAATTGATGACAAGCAATGGATTTTGCATATTACTTATTCTTCTTGAAAAAGAATTAAGGGGAATATAGCACAAAACTTGAGAAAGTCTTCATGAACCACCGGTAGGATTGGAAAGAACGAATGAATTAATATGATAATCAAAGAAAAAGAATCTTGAACGAACCACCGTAAGAATTTGGAAATGACTGATGAAAGAGAATGAATCACCGGGAAGAATTAGAAACCACGAAGATACTTGAGGGAAAATTAGAGACAAGAGAACGAAGAGATCGCGAACTGATTGACAAATGCTTGAACGAAGCACCGGAAGAATATTGAGACGAACGAAGGGGCACGGATATAGAATAATTGAAAAACGACTTTGAAAAACTTAGAATGAAGAAATCTTCCGAAAAGATGACCTCCGGATGATTGAGACATAAAGTAACTCCTGAAATACTCCGGATGGATGAAAAGAATTGCACAACTGGAAACAACTAGATAGGATAACATCGAGCTAGCACCATGAACCTCCGGGAGGACGGATAAGATTTAGAGGGAAAACTCTTCTTCGGTCTTCAAAGCTGAGAAAGACGACGAGAAACACCACCGAAATTGTTGAGATACTCCGGTAGAATGAAAAACGAAGAGGTTGAGCTAACAATGAAATGGTTTGAAATCGATCTTGGAAAAGGCATGTGACTGATGAAATTCATACTTACGTCACACTTTGAAAAGATTTGAGAATAACTCCGGGGGAATTAGAAGAGTCAGGTAAGATCCTGGGAAAAGACCTGTGGGTTAGGGCCCACTAAAAGAAAACACCGTTGGAAAGGGATGTTGACCAGATAGATGATGCACCGGAACAATTGAGATGTTAGAATGAGGTGATAACCTCGAATTAATTGGAACACAGACAAATCTCCTGAGATGTCTTGAACACTCCGGAAGGATAAACTGGCGAGAGGCAAATGAGCAAGGAGAACACTTCAAAGGAAAAGAATATGATTAACCCGAAAAAACTTGAATTGAGTCCACCGGAGAAGAAAAGAGATGAAGAATGACGAACAAGACGAGAATTCACCGGTTGAGATAATTGATAGAAGACTGAAGAGGCTCCATACGAATGAAATTGATGGTCGGAAGAAACTCGAACTCCGGGTAGAAAAAGGGTGGGAGGGCGGGAAAACAAAGGCAACTTGGAAGGGGAAACCCGATGAATATCTTGAAGACAAAACACCAGTTGAAATCATTGAGGAAAGAAAACAAAGACTTCGCACGAGTAGGATGGATACTCGATTACGGACTCCGGTTCCGAGAAGAAGAACAGGGAGGGAGGGTGGGAAAAACAAAGACAACTTCGGACAGGGAAACAACATCGATCGAAAATAGCTGAGGATTGAACTTGCAAAGATGAAGAGGCTCGGGTCAACTTGACGAGAAATGCACCGGATGAAAAGAGCTGAGGGCCAACGATCGGAAAACCAACTACGTGATCCTAAAGGAAAATTTGAAGGGGAAGAGGAGTAGTTCAAAACACCTAGGACAAGAATCCTCACCAGTGCGACGAAGGGGAAGAGGAGTAAAAAAGAATCCCTACTCTCCGATATAACTAGACTCAGAAAACAGTTTTCTCTAGACTCAACAACGACCAACCTACACGATCAATCAAGGGGGCTCCTAGGGTCGGTCGAGGCTCTGATACCAACTTGTCACGCCCAATATGCGACCCTATCCAAAAGGAACTCGACGGTCCCACCAAGGATAGACCCGCATATTGAAACGCTGTTGCAAGGTGGATATCATTACATCAACATTACATAATAGATGGGGATACATACATAAGGCACAAATGCCACAAGAATACATCAACATCATATATAAGATCAACATCCGACTACGGATGAAACATAAACAGAAGCTCAAACGACATCCACCCTGCTAGCCTGTGCTGCCGACCGAACCTATCCCCTGATCGAAGAAGAAGCAGAAGAAGAACTCAACGCAAGCAAGCATCGCTCTCGCGTCATGAGCATCGCAAACCTGTACCTGCAACTGGTGGTGTAGTAATCTGTGAGCCACGAGGACTCAGCAATCCCATTATCATGGTGATGTTGCAGCAGCGACTAAGCATATATGGTGGCTAACATACGCAAATGAGAGCGAGAAGAGAAACAAAGGAACGGTCGTCAACTAGTAATGATCAAGAAGTGATCCTGAACTCCTACTTACGCCGACATAACCCGAAACCGTGTTCTCCTCTCGATCAACCCCGAAAAGAGACACTCACGATTACGCACACGGTTGGTGTATTTTAATTAAGATCAACTTCGGGTTTTCTACAACCGGACATTAACAAATTCCCATCTGCCACATAACGCGGGCACGGCTTTCGAAAGTTCAAACCCTGCAGGGTGTCCCAACTTAGCTCATGATAAGCTCTCGC
The DNA here is from genome assembly GCA_021605145.1 of Aegilops bicornis. NCBI lineage: Eukaryota > Viridiplantae > Streptophyta > Magnoliopsida > Poales > Poaceae > Aegilops > Aegilops bicornis. The sequence goes on from CM038670.1 coordinate 602,923,366, forward strand.
GATCAACGAAGGATATTCCTTCTCCCGGAAGACCCGATCAGTCTCGGAATCCGGCTACAAGACATTTCGACAAGAATAAAACAAGACCAGCAAGACCGCCCGATCGCCCGACAATCCCGATAGGAGCTGCACATATCTCGTTCTCAGGGCAACACCGGATGAGACTAGCTACGAGTAAAACCAACCCTCGGGTTGCCTCAAGGTGGCCTCGCAGGCAGCTCGGTTCGGGCCAGCACTTAGAGAAGCACTGGTCCGGGGGGGCTAAATAAAGATGACCCTCGAGAGAGCGACTCCCAAGGGAAAAGTAGGTGGTGGTGAGGCAAATGGTAAAACCAATGTTGGGCCTTGCTGGAAAAGTCTTATTCAAATCGAATCGTCAAGGGGTCCCATAAATCACCCGACCGCGTTAGGGACGCAAAATCCGGGAACATAATACCGATATGACGGAAACTAGGGCGGCAAGAGTGGAACAAAACACCAGGCATAAGGCCGAGCCTTCCACCCTTTACCAAGTATATAGATGCATTGATTAAATAAGATATATTGTGATATCCCAACAAGTAAACATGTTCCAACAAGGAACAACATCTCCATGTTCCAACAAGGAACAAACTTCATCTTCACCTGCAACTAACAACGGCTATAAGAGGGGCTGAGCAAAGCAGTAACATAGCCAAACAACGGTTTGCATAGGAAGGGCTTTTCTTGTTGAGATCCAGGGTAGCGGTCATCTTGCCTGAAATCCCGCAAGGAAGAAGAACGAGTCCATGAAGAAGACGAACGGAAGAAGCCGAACCAAGCGTAGACGAACGAATCCTCATGATCGCAACGAAACAGGAACTAACAAGAAGAAGCACACAACATAGTAAACACACCACACATGAACAAGGCATGATGCATAAACAAGCATGATGCACAACAAGGGAAACACATCAAGGCAAGTTTAAATGAGGCCGGAAACAACATATAACAATTCCGGTAAGTCCTCATATGCAAATTTCAAAATTGGTCCAGATCTGGATAAACCTTATGTTCAAGTTGTTAAACAGCAAGTTAAGATGCACCACGATGATCTATAAGAAATTCTAGTCAAGTTACATATAAAGTTCATTAGATTCGGAGCTACGGCCTAGAAGATATGAGCAAAACAAGTTAAACATGGCATTGTTGCAAAATGCATACAAACATCAAGCAAACACCTCAAAACATGGATGCAACATGATAATATGAAGCTACATGCAAAATCAAGCAAGTTACATATAGAGCACACTCAAAACGGAGCAACGGTGCAACACACACTCAATATAAGTTATAGCAACAATCTGTCCAAAACAGCAACTAGGCATATTGCAAGCATCGAAAAAACATGCTACAGGACCTCAACAAGAAAACAAAAGGCATGGGCATGATTTAAAGGTAAAGCATTACAAAACATGAACACTGAGCTATCTCCAGAAACAACAAGAACATGCTCAAAATGACATAGCAAGATTGCAAATAATAACAGTTTCAGGCATTGGTAGAAATAACATCAGGTTGCAATGTTTAGAGCTATCAAACAACATGTTACAGGAACTCAACATGGAAAACAAAGGTATGGCATGAATCTACTAATTGCATAGAACAAAAGTCCCTTACTGACAATAAGCCAAAAAGGATCATAAAATATTATGGCACCCATGTAAACATGGCAAGTTATATTACAGATTCATACATGGCAGGAACAACGATAAGTAGGCATGTTGGTGAGCTTGAATCACTCACTACAGAGCAACACATGGCATGGAAAGGCAAACAACAGTAAGAATACATGGCATAAAAGGTATACATGGCAAGAACAACATCATAGAATGCTTTTATCAACTACAACAACATTGGCAAAATTGAATAACATGTAAACAATCTGCCAGGAAACATTTTATAGCAAAAGTAGAGCTCGATTGTCTCAAGCTAGACTACTCCATAATTGCAAACAAGGGCATGGATGGATAGAGCAAGACATTTATAACAAAACATCCTTACTGAAGTATCTCAAAAATATGCATGGATCTCTCTGTAGCATCAAGTTAACATGGCATCAAAATAACAGCAGAACAGGGATGAAATCAGCAACATCAGGAAGCCTACTTTGCATGCTTGTGCTAGTCACCACATAGATCACAAAAATACATGAAATACACCCCTGGAAATATGGCATGGCATATTACAAAACACATGTAGGACGCAAGTTGATAGGATGCACACATCAATCATGGCAAAAATGACAAATGTGCAAGTTCTGTTAAGAAACAGAAACTAACATCACATAGCACTCTTCTAACAGAATTTCGGGCATCAAGATGAGCTCAAACTAAAATGATGCAATGGAATGAAATGATCTACTCTTCGAGGCGAACATTTTGACGTATTACACGCACAAAAAGGAGCCATAGATGCAGAGATATGATGCGACGAAAATGCAATAAAATACTGACAGAATCGGGACTTAGTGGATTTGGAGGGGGGGAAAGATGTCAACCATGCACGCGGATCGAGGATGGCCGGAACTTCGCCGGGACGCGCCGGAGAGGAGGGAGATGGCCGGGGCGACCGGAGAGGAGGCGGATCCGGCGGCCGGAGGGGCGCCGACGGCGGGCGGCGCGGTGGCGCTACATGGGCGGCAGTTGACGAGGAGCTCGCGGCGGGCGAGGCTGCCACGGGCGGCGGGGAGGTGCGCGGGCGGCGGGCGCTGCGGCGCTGGCGAGGGGCGCCGCCACCGGCGGGGAGGCGCCGAGGCCGGAGGCGACCACCGGGCGGCGGGCGGCGGGCGGCGAGGCGGCGGCGGCGAACGGCGGCGGGCGGCGGCCGGATGGCCGGAGCGGCTCGGGCCGGGCGGTGGAGGTGGCGGCGCCACGTGGCGCGCAGGGAGTGGAGGAGGGGGCGGCGGCGCTGAGGTGTCGCCCCGGGATTGGTCCGGGCGACGTGGCAGCGGGATGGACGCGTCCGCCGGCGGGCGGACATGTCCGGCGGCGCGGGGAGGAGCTAGGCTAGGGTTTGGACTGCGCGAAAATCCGAGGGTGCACACATATTTATAGGTAGAGAGATCTAGGAGAGTCCAAATGAGGTGCGGTTTTCGGCCACGCGATCGTGATCGAACGACCGAGAGCATGGAGGGGAGTTTGCTGGGTTTTGGGCCACTTTGGAAGCGGTGTTGGGCTGCAACTCAACGAGGGCTTTGCGGTTACCCGGTTAACCGTTGGAGTACCAAACGACCTCCAAATGATCCGAAACTTGACAGGCGGTCTACCGGTGCTATACCAAGGCTGCTTGACAAACCTCGGGCCATTCCGAGACCGTTTAACACCCGCACATGAAAAGAGGTAAAAGGGAGCGCCGGGAGACATAGGAGTGCCGGATTGCAAAACGGACAACGGGGAAAATGCTCGGATGCATGAGCCGAACACGTATGCAAAATGAAATGCACATGATGACATGATAAAAATGCAGATGATGACATGGCAAAGTGCAACACGCAAGCACATGACATGGCAAAGACGGCGAATAACTGGAAGACACCTGGCGCATCGGATCCGGGGCGTTACAGTTCCCTCGCCCACAAGTTTGCCAGGGGGGAAGGAGAAGAAGATAATGCTGTGGACCAAGCGCAGCTCGAAGAAATTTTGCCTTACCGGGCAAAAAAAAACGACAGAAAAGCTAAGTTGCCAAAGTTTGAGCAGTCAGTTTTAAATTTTTTAAGTTATCTTCCTCGAACGACCGTGCTTTGTATGGAAAACCTGTGCGCGAATGAACCAACTCGTAGCTAGTTTGCGCCCTTACTTTGTTTCGAGTCCGCTCAACAACTTAAGTGAGCTGCAACTAGTCGCGACAAGGTTGCTTGTCGGAGGCGGCACCGCCATTGACAGGCCGACGTTCACTTTTCGGCTTCATGACAAGGGTGCCCGCGCCGACAAGTTCCCTAAAAAGCGTAAGGCAGAAACATACAAAGGAAGGACCCAAGTAAAGGAAATAACGTAGCAATTACTAACTGAAATAGAGTTATATTACAAGATAGCTTGTCACAGCTCTAATAAATTGTTCTCCTAACATGATCAGCGGCGACAAGGAAAAGATAAAACCGGCGACCTAATCTACGCGGTCGCCATCGACTCTCTTGATCCCGCTCACCCTGTCCACAATGGGTGTGACAAGGGCCTTGAGCGCTTCAACGTCAGCAGTCAGCGGCAAGGATTTGAGGACGTTGGCGAAGCTAACGCCTGGATTGCGGAAGGCCACCTTCATCAGCACCTTCTGAAGAGCCCCTGCACAGATTTGGCGCGACTCGTCGGCCAGCTGCTTTGGGATCTCCTCCCGGAGCCACTGGAGAGCCGCCACCACGCCTTTGAAGAACAAGCTGAGCTTGGCGCTGGGTTGGAGATGCTCGTCGGAGGAGTACCCGAGATCCACCATCCCCAGCTCAGTCAGCTCCTTGTCGATGGCGGCGGCAGTATTCACAAGACCCTCGGTCCAGTGCATCACGTTCTCTGTGGAGGTGTTATGGGCGGTCGTGGCACTCGTCAGCAGCTCCTCGTCGGTCTTGATCTTCTCCAACAAGGCCACCTCCCGCTCCTTGGCGCCGTCCAGCGTCTGCATCAAGGTGGTCAGCTTCAGCTCAAGATCTGCCTTGGAGTCCTTGGCGGCGTCGAGCTCCTTGCCCCTCTCGGCGAGACGGCCCTGCAGCTCGCCAAGAGTGTAGGCGTCCTTCTCGCGCTCGTGCTTAAGCGCAGCAAGCTCCTCGCCGCTCTTCTGGAGGTTGGCTTCTAGCTGCGTCACCCTCGTCTCCAACTCTTTCTTGGCGGCCTCGGCAGCTGCGGCAGCGTCTTTTGCTTCCTTGAGAGCTCCGCCAATTGATTGCTCGCGCGCGGCAAGCTCTTCCTCATAGCTGTCAAGGTTGATCTTCCGCTACGCTTCGCCTTCTTCTTGTGAGACAGCTTCTCAGCAGCAAGCCGCTGCTGCTCCTCGACCTCAGCCTTCTCAAGAATGAAGGTTGTGCGCTCTTCAGCGAGTCGCTCCCGCTCTTCTGCTACGTTCCGGAGAGCTTCTTGGTTGGCGCCCCGGAGCTCTTCTGCGCGCTTCTCCATATCTGCTCCCGCCCTTGCGACAAGCGCTTCCCGGGATTCCAGCCTGGCTTGTCGGGCGCAGTAGAGCGACAATGATTTCCGCATGCTGCTCCTCCTCAGACTCGTCGCTGCCGCTGCTTGGCGCGTCGACCAACGACAGCCCGGCGGATGCGAGCAGCTCTTCGTCGAAGGTTTCTCCCTCGACCGGTGCCCTGGAGCTCGACGCCCAGGGGAGCTTGATGAAGACGCCATCTCCAGCCTTCAAGTAGGCGCCGGGCTGGGGCTCCTCGGAGCCTGGCGCTGCGGCAGCAGCGGAGGGATCGGCGGTCGGTGTAGCGCCTGGCGCTCCTGCGGCCTCGTGGTCGTCGATCTGATCGCTGCACCCTCGCCAGCTTCTGCGGCGGCAGCCTTGGCGGCCTCTTCGACGGCGGGCTCATCCGCGCCGGTTTCCTCCTCGGCAACGGCGGCGTCGTCAGTGTTGCCGCGCGCGTCCTCCTCGCCGGCGACCTCGGTCTCCATCGGCTCTGCGGCGGATGGATCTAACGACAAGAAAAATAAAGAAAAGTCAAGCAAAATATCCAAAAAGAAGAATTGGAAGAAGAAAAACACAAGGGCAGCTTACAGGCAAGAGGCTTACCTGCGATGGGATCTGCAGCTGCAGTCTCAACCACTGGAGGGTCGACGGTGCCTTCTCTTGCCGAAGATCCGTCCCTTGTCGGAGAAGCCTCCCTTGCCGGAGGGCACTCCCTTGCCGGGGGATCTTCCCTTGGCGGCGTAGTTGAAGCAGATGGCATGTCAGGAACGGCCTCAGGACACTCCTGGCGGGGCTGCTCTGCTCCTACACAAATCAATAGTCAAATATCAGCAAAAAGAGAGCACCCATGCGCGCCCAACCATAGAAAGTGAACCATATACTTACGCTGGGGGCTGCGCTGGGGGCTGCTTTGTGGAAGAGTTGCCGGGTCCAGCAAGGGGGTCTCAGACGCGCCTCCTGTTGCCATGGGGGGATCGTCCTCGATGACGACCACCGGGGTCTTGGCTCTCTTCGACGCTCTCTGGGCCAGCGTCCTGAAAAGGAAAGAGTTCAGAATGAAGCGAGTCAGATACAAGACAAAGCAACAAATTAAAGAATTTCAAGTACAGCGACAAGATCTTACTCTTCTTCTTCCTCGGAGCTGAGCGCGGAGAGGTCGAATTCCGGTTCACCTCCGTGCGACAAGCTGGAAGAGTAGGCTCCCTTGGGCCGCTTGGCGAATCTTGGAGCTGTGGCCCCGAAGGCCCGCTCCGATTCTTGTGGCGGGCGCGAGGTGCTCCAGCAACATGATGCTTGCCTTGATGGAAGCGCGTCATGTGCTGACTGAACCCGTCTGCCGCCCCGCCACTTCCCCGGCCTTGCGGAGACGCCTTCTTGGTGGAGCTGTAGGCTCCGCTCGCGGCAAGCTACTTGAAGGTGGGGAGGAGGCGCCCCCGGCAGGCTCGCTCGGCTCAACTTCGGGCTCGGCCTGCTCCTCCTCGCCGGCAAACTCCTCTCGATCGACAAGGCTTGCCGCCTCTGCCGCCTCCGCCTCCTCCACAGTAAATCCAAATTCGCCAGCGACAGCAGCTGCTGCCGCCTCCTCCAACCTCGTGGCAATGCGTTGCATCTCTTCATCGGTGGTGTCACGGGTGAGGCTCTTCTGCTCGTCGGGGCGGATTGGGACTTCTTCCAAGCTGTCAAAGAACTGCCGCACAATGTCGTCAGCGGGCTCTTGCCAAGTTGGAATGATTCCATGCGAGTCACACAATGGCATCATCGCACGGATGCGGTCGAGCGAAGAGTTATTGCATAAAGGAACGACTCCCCTTGGCAACATGAACCATTCGGGGTGGTCGGGGTCATGCTTGAACAGCTCTAAGAGCATCGCGTCAAGCTCCAAGATAGTAAAGTTGAAGTTGAGGCCCGGGCGCAGCCTCATGATGTCTGCCGCGTTCTGAAACTCCCAAGCAGGTCTCCTCCTCTCCTGCAGGAAGCGTCTGTGGCGGCGAAGGAAATCTGCGCCAACTGCGCCTACAGTGAGTCCGGCAAGCCTGAGGCGCAGGATTCGAGTAACGGCAATCTTCAGTCTAGCATCCTCCGGCGCCAAGTGGCTCCAATCGTTGCCGCGCACTATTGGGGTTTGGCGCTGGGCAGTGAATGGCTGCGGGTTCTCCTCTACTATCCAGCACCAGTCAGCCTCCACTCCTCCCACTTGCTACGGAGCTCTCCTTCCAGATAGGCTTTTTCTTGCCGATTCTTGAGATCCAGGCGATCCCTCCCAAGAAGAGGCTCTCCTCTCTCTACTCGAGGCATGAAGAAATGGCGGAAGAGGGCTACGTTTGGGTGGACTCCGACAAAGTTTTCGCAGAGATGTGCGAAAATTGCCATGGTCAGGACAGCATTGGGGGTGAAATCAAGGAGGCGAAGCCCGTAGGTGTTCATGATATCGCAGAAGAATTCAGAGAAGGGCGGGCAGAGCCCGCAATAGAAGAAGAGCGGGAAAAAGGGGTACCCACTCGAAGCCAAATCTGATGCGGCGGCTGAGAGTACCTTTGTACGCGGATGCGCTCGCGTCTCCGTCGACCAGAATAGGTAGTACCATTCCCTCAGCTACTTCGCGGCGAGCTGAGGGGGAAGATGGCCCGCTCCTTCTGCAGCGCCGCGAGCCGCTGCGCCTCGTCCGACTTCACGCCCTTCCCCTTGTCGGCTTTCGGAGCCATGGTGAAGGTGGTGGAGGAGACCGACGGCGTTGGTGATGTTGGTGGCGAATGGGGGGCGGAGCGCTGCTCTCTACAGACTAGGGAGGAGGAGGGGAGCAGCGGAGGTTTTCGAGATGAGGCAACAAATGGCGAGGGGGGCGACCTGCCTCTGTTTCCCCTGTTTATAAGGAGGGAGAGGGGGCGGACGTTCCGCTTTGACGAATAAAGAAACCCCCCACGATCTCCCCCACGACGCCGCAGTCGACGCGTGCTGTTCGTGGGGGACATGGTGGGTCCGGAGCGAGTAACGGCGTGATCTAGGCCGCGCGTGCCCGTGCACTGTTTTGGGCCTGGCCCAACAGAGCTCGGCGCTGCAGTGTGGCTGTAGCCCGGGGCTCTGTCGGTGTACTAGAGTAGGGGTACCCTAGTACCCCGAACTTCGTCTGCAGGCGATTCTGACACCAGCAGCAAGGCTTACTGGTGACCGCCGAGGTCCTCCGTGGTTCCTTTGGAGCCATTCAAAAACAAAGTATTCAAGTCAAAGAGACAAGGCCCTGACAAGAGGAGCTTGCCGGGAAGGCCACTCCAGGCACTCAGAAGACAAGACCCCGGCAAGAGGAGCTTGCCGGGAAGGCTCGGTGAGCGACAAGCTTTCGGACGCGACAAGGATTCAGCCGCGGCAAGGCGCTTGCAGCGCAGTAACCACTCTTTATCTCCGCTCCAGCTCATCCACCAACGTGTCGCCATGGGGCCATTCCAGGCGCGCGTGTCAAGAGGTTGTGCGGCCAGCGGAGAGCAGCGGTAAGCGGCGCTGACAAGATTGCCATCGTGGCAAACGGTGGCGCTCCTGACGGTCCCTGTCGCACTGTTTAAGCGACATGGACGGGCATTTAATGCTTTTGTCCCTTGCCGTCAGAGTTAGGTAGAATACACTGTACAAGGTAGCTGTACCAACCGCTTCTCATTTTCCGCTTCTACCCTCATCTACATTGCCACTTGTTGGTGACCCCTTGAGCATATAAAAGGAGGCCCATGCGCAACGAAGAAAGGGTTCGACTCATTCGAAACTAGAGAACTCCCACACTAGGTTTTGTAGCTCTCAATGCTCCCTAGCAAGAACACAATATAATCACACAAGCAGCAGTAGGAGTATTATCTCTCCGGAGAGCTCCGAAGCTGGGTAAACTGCCCGTGTGCTCCGCCTCGATCCGCTCTTCGTACGATCTCCGCTCCCCGCCGAACCGAAAGGGGTCCGGTCCGCCGGCCCCATAGGTGTTCGTGGGTACGATCAGCCTCCCCGACAGTTGGGTTTCTATGTGATGGAGCAGTATCTATGAAAAATGGAGTTGGTTTATTATCTCCTGGAGTTTGGATCTTTTGCAAAGACCTGGTTTGTAACCCTTCAGATTCTAACATAGCCGTCTTCCCCTTGCATGGCTTATATAGAAGAATAGTGATTCAGTTATAAAACATGCTACAACAGAGATGGAATAGGTACTGAAGAATAGAAAGGCATGACATATTGACATGTATTCCCTCCATCCGGAAATAAATGGACGGGTCTAGGCGTATTTCCGTTCTAGATACATCCAGTTTTATCCGTTTCTGCGACATTTAATCCGGGCGGAGGGAGTATGATGTAAGAGCTAGGGATACGACAGGACAACACAGTAAAAACAACACTGAAAAACCCACTGCAAAACCAAAGTATTCAAACCCACTGATATGAGATAGTACACTCATGCAGCTCAGGATGCAAAACTACCAGGAAGTTTTCCTTACAAAAATCAACATTGTGGCCTTTAATCATACATTTTGCTACAACTAAATTTAGATCAGATAAAGGTTTGATTCACGCCGATTAACAAAATACATGCTGATGTAAAAATATAGTGATATACAACATGTACTTACATCTACAATGGAGCATGAGAATTCTGCAAGAATCCTTCCTCATAAACGATACCATTGCGTAAATTCTTCTATCTGTAAGCTTATTTTCTAAAAGAGAGATGGGTAAGAAACATGTAGAAAATATGATCAGCATGCTATAAAATTTCATGATGCAAGGATACGCACACACTTCTTAGAGTTGAGTTGACATATTTTTGCTGAATTTGGAAGCGGACTAGTTCTTTGGCCACTGGAATCTTCTTATTATCGATGGGAGTTGGGTTTCTCTGTGCTGGAGCAGTATCTATAAAAACTGGAGTTGGTTTATTATCTCCTGGTGTTTGGATCTTTTGCAAAGGCCTTGTTTGTAACCCTTCAGATTCTAACATAGTCGTCTTCCCCTTGCATGCCTTGTATAGAAGAATGGTGCTTTAATTATAAAACATGCGACAACAGAGAGATGGAATAGGTACTGAAGAATAGAAAGGCATGACATATTGACATGTATTCCCTCCATCCGGAAAAAATGGATGGGTCTAGGCGTATTTCAGTTCTAGATACATCCTTTTTATCCATTTCGGCAACATGTAATCCGGACGGAGGGAGTATGGTGTAAGAGCTAGGGATACGACAGGACAACACAACAAAAAAAAACACTAGTTGAGTGTAAAACTATATGCTAGCAGAATATGTACAGAAATAACTCAGGCAACATACACGTGTATGATTGGGAAAATAAGATGGCATTGCAACAGAGCACTAGAACAACACTTCAATGTAAAAAACATGGTATGGCAGACAGATGAAGTACATACTGATGAATAACAATGCATAAGATATTCAGAAGCATGATGTCCAAATTAAGCAGATGGCATTGCGATAGAGTAGAATGACAGTACTTGAATTTGAAAACATGTTATCATGAATGGAATAGGTACTGAAAAACAGGAAGGCATGACATATTTACATGCATGATCAGCATGCTAAGCACATGGCATTGCAACAGAGTAGATACACTCCAAGACATTATATGCATGTTGTACCCATATCACAGGCCAAGTTAGAGCAAGGACCTTGTGGGATGAAGAGGATTCATCATCTTTCTGCAAGTCTTCTGAAGAACTGCCTTTACATGTTCCATCATATTGGTTATCATTGACATCAAGTTTATTGGCCTTTACATTGCTCCGTGAGGTTCTTGTGGATATATCAGTGTGTGCAATTATATCTGACATGCATGGAAGACAACTAGTAGTTAGATTTATGTAAATGAGTGCCTGTAGGAGACGACATAAATAGTAGGACTGGGGTTAACTAGCAGTAACAGGTCTCATAAACTAAAGGGATAACACAGATGAAAGCTACAGAATATGTATCGTTTGTACTCGAGATTAACTAGATGGCACACAAAAGTATTAAAGAACAACATAGGTGATACTAGAAGTGGTATAATACTATAATCACCAGCCTGCGGGATAGCATTGGCTGATGGATGATAACTATGGAACAACGTTACCTAAAGAACAGGTATCTTAGCTGAACTATGGAACAACGTGAACTCCTGAACAAGACCCGTAAGAGATCAGCATGAATATACAGTGAAATGTGATGATCTATTTTCCGTGCTTAGATGAATAACAAAGCCATAAATGTTGCACACAAGTAAGATGAGGGTACAACCTATCATTGCCATCCATAGGAGTGAGCATCATGTGTTGACTTGTTGATGGCCACAGAAGTTGTTGTGGCTATCCATGTCGGGCACGCAGCATTCGATGCGAGGAGCTATTGAGTGGGAACCGTGGCTCCTTTCCGTGTATGCTTCCCTTGTTGGAGCAGCTACGGTGAGTCGGAAGACGGTGTGTCTGAAGATGCAGATAACGCATAATGTTAAAAACGGCATATCTCTTTGATCTGAAGAAATACACTAAGAGATCAACAGCAAGGTACAAGAGTGGTCACACGTCTGTTGACTGAAGACTAAATTGGTGTCACACGATTTTATTTTAGTTTGGTATTGTCCGATCTACGCCGGATGGCTTGATGGCCGTCTTGTGCCTCCTCACGACACCGTTGGAATCTTCCCGAAGAGCCGGCGACCAACAAAGAGAGCAGCCTGCCTCCAACGTTCATGGCCCCGCCAAAACCCCGCCCCGCCCCCGCCTGCGTGGTTTGCGCCGCCTGGGCCAATCCACAAAGACTCCCCGTCATCCAGATCCGGCGGCGGCAGTACCTTCAACCCACGCAACTCTGAAAGATAGCCATCTAAGCGCTGCTTCCGCTGCGAACTTGCGGCCACGCACCCTTACGTTAGACACCAGCCAACCGGCAGCCTAGGAGCTCTGCCGCCTCGAGGGGTGCTGCTTCCCATTGGGAATCGATTGGCCCAAAATAAAAATTCAGACAACTGACGCCTAAATAAAGTGATTTGAGAAGAGGGTGCGACCTATCTGGCGGCATGGTGAAGTAGGCAGGTCCAGCTGCCGAGTTGGTGAGGCCGGCGCGGTTGCGGTGGCGACCGGCGGCAGGGAAAGAGTGATGTCGCGATGGTCGACGGCTACGCGGAAGCAGCGCCAGGACTCTGGACGGATCCGAAGTTGGAGCCACTCTGGCACCGTGAACAACGGCAGGGGTGAATCGGCTCTGGTACGGTTTGCGCGGCCGTCGTCGAGGCAGCACCAGCAGCACGGAGTAAGAGGCACACGACCTAGTGCACGACGGCAATTGGACAGCGTCTCCGGCATTAGGGAGGAGGGCGGCTGTGAAATTGGTGCGGTGGGGGGAACCATGGAGGTGGGGCTGAGGTTTCGCGGCTCGGGAGAAGGGTGCTTCCCGGGGAGAAGGTGATTTGGCGCCCACGAGGTATGAATGGGGCGGGCGGGGGGATTGGGAGGAGTGGAACCATGTCTTACGGACGCATTTATGCGAAATGTGAGGGGAGTTACAGTTCTACCCTTGCCTATAGGCTTCTCGGCTTGGGTCATGTCTTGAGGGTCGGGGATAGTAGAGTAACTTTGCTTCTCCCCAAATAGTGGGCGGGAGCGATTTGAGGCGAGGAGGCGTGTTTTGAACTATAGTGGGCGCGAGCGATTTGAGGCGAGGAGAGCGTGTTTGGAAATAGTGGGCGAGCTATTTCGGGCGAGGAGAGCGTGTTTTGCCGACCATGGTTTATGAATTATTCGGCACACGTCATTTCGGCCGAGGAGAAGGCGCGCTTGGATGAAGTTACGAACCTACCCTCAATGTACAATGGGCCAATCGATGCGTGTCCCACATAGGACGGCAATTTCGCGTCTACCATTTATTTGCTCGGGCGAATTCCACCGAGCACAGAGGATGTTTAACGGTTCGTTCAAATTTTGGGAGAACGAGCATCCACGTCTACCTTACCAAGTCGATTCGAATCAAATTTTGAAATATTAGCTTGCCACTTCTTTTTTAGATGGAGAGATGATGCTCGGGAGTAATGTGTTTTTACATGCTCGTTGCTAGCGATTTAGTATATGACAAATAGTTGACCCACTCAAAAACGCGAATCAAACCCAAAATGAAATATCTCGATTCAATGAACTAGCTCGTTCGATGGTCAAAATAGTGAACTAAATCCAAAATTGAACACCTCAATCGAGTAGCATGTTGTACAGTATTATAGTACTCCATGAACATGTTGAAAGTCAAATTAATGAACTTGTTTGATATACGCATATATCCGTTCATGTGTGGATTACAGACAACATGTTCTCCAATTTAAATATTTGAATGCAAGTTTATATCGAAACATGGTTTATATCAGTCTTTGATTATAAAACGTGACCTCCCCCTCTCCCGGACTCCTGTTCTCTCTCTCTCTCTCTCTCTCTCTCTCTCTCTCTCTCACTCTCTCGCCGACAATCTTCAATTCTATCGCACGCATCCGACACAAAAACCTTGTTGGTCCCTCTCCCTTTCTCTCCATCTCTCTCTCTCTCTCTCTCTCTCTCTCTTTGTGTGTGTGTGTGGGGGGGGTCTTTCTAGTTCGCATTCATATATACACCATCTATAGGTCTCTCTCGCACACTATGTATGATACTCTAGCTAGTCCAAGCTAGATATCTTGGGTGCACTCATCGTACGCACACAAATTCCTTGGCTCTTTGCCTGTAACTCTCTCACGCACCACTATGTCGTCTCGGAGATCTCCCCCCCCCTCTCTCAAACTCTCCATCCACCTGGGTCACACATACACATGCATATCTCACTCGCACTCGATAGGCCCATCTAAAACTCTATCTCTCTCCCTCGTTCTCTCTCCATCTCTCACACACACACACACACACACACAATCTCATGCCCAGCTAGCCAAGTATGATGGTCTCTCACTCAATTGTAGGCACACTCAGTCCCCCTATATGTATATGACTAGCTAATCTTAGTCTCCATCTCAGACATGTGCATGGTCTATCTCGATTTCTCTCGGGGCATCTTTCTATCGCGCACGCACTCCCTCAATCTCCCACCCATATAGTCCCCTCACGATCTCGAGGGGATCTCTCTATCACAAACACACCCTCTCTCCCTCCCCATGCGTCCATGCCATCCATGTGTCCCTCTCGACCTTTTTTCCTTGTTGGCCAGACCTCTATTGGACATGTGCTACAGGGGTGTCTCTCTCCGTTGGAAACAATCACACACTAGCTATCTTTGTGTATCTCCTCGCCTCGCTTATCCATCTTGGAGATGCATGCGTGATATGTTTGCATAAGAAACGAAAAAACACACACTCTTTCTAATTTATCGTTTGTTGTCACTTTCTCTTTCACACACATACTCTTTTTGCACACTTACTCATTCTCCTTCACACGCACTTGATCTATCTCGACTGAAGCACTCTCCTCCGTCCATAGCACGTAGATTTATTGAAAAGTCAAACATCACAAAGTTTGACCATGTAAGTGGAGAAAAAGAATTACATCTAGTACGACAAACATATACCATTAGATTCACCATGAGATGTAGTTTTGTATGATGTATCTTTGGTATTGTAGATATAAATAACATTTGTGTAAACCTGATCAAATTTCCAAAGTTTGACTTCTAAAAATTTAGATGCACTGCATTATCGAGCGGATGGAATATCTCTTTCCCCCTCTCAGCTATCTGACGCACCACTCAGCCTTATCGGGGCTCCTCAATCTCTCTCAAACTTTATTGGTCAGTTTGGTTCGTGACTGACCGTCATGCCTTGATGGCGGTACTTGCTGGTGTGGACGTGAGATGTAAAATATTTCTGCTGGCCAGGCTTGTGTGGTGTCAAGCGTTTGGTTCATGCCCGCCGAGCAAAGCATCAACGCCCCATCAATCAATCCATGCATCAATTATTTAATGCTAATATCCATCCATGTTGTTGTTAGCCTCGTGGCCGCATGACTAGGCACGGCCAGGCGTTCAAAATCGGTCGCTTGGGCCAGGCTACTTGCAGTGTTTGGAGTTTAGCTAGGCTAATTAAAGTGCAAGGGAACCCAGCCCAGGCGGGCTTTCTTTTTCACAGGGTAGCAACCAAACAAGCGTGCATGAAATCCAGCCACAACCCCAGGCCACGCAAAAGATGCTCACGACGCAAGCCAAACTGGCCTTATATCTCCCTGGTTCACACATACACATGTCTCGCTCGCGCTATACATATAGACCCATCCAACGCTCTCCGCCCTTGTTCTCTCTCCATGTGACACGCACCCTCCTAAGTACCATAATCCCTCACTCCATCATAGCTCTGTTTGGATCCATGGGTTAGAGTTAGTTTGGGTTAGTTTGGAGTCAACTAACCCGAAAAGATCCAAACAGGAGGGTTAGTTTAGGTTAGATGCATCTAACCCATCAAAAAAACTTACCCATCCAAGAGGTGCTTATTTGAGTTAGTTCTTCTCGGGACCACTAATAAACACTTTTTGCTCTCGCTCTCCCCACAGCAGATCCCTCCCCACTTCCTCGAAGCTTCTCGTCCTCTCCCTCCCTCCCTCTTGCACTGCCCGTGAAGGTGCCTCGCCGTAACCGCGCTCCATCTAACCTTGCCATCCAAACACCTCTTTTCTTAGAGTTAGTTCAGGGTTAGTTCAGGGTTAGAATCTAACTCTAACCTCTAACTGAGTTAGAGTATCCAAACAGGGCCATAGGCGCAAGCACTCCCCCCCCTCCTAAGTATAATTATCTCTTACTAGCCATCAGGAACACACGTATTGTCTCCTTCCATCCATACGTCTACTCAATATCTCACGGGGCATCTTCTATCGCGCACACACCTTGTCATTCGATCTCCCACCCATGTAGTCCCATCACGATCTCCAGGGGATCTCTCTATGACAAACATACACTCTCTCCTCCCCATGTCTGCATTTTCTCCGTATGTCTCTCTCGACCTCTCTCCCTTGTTTGCCAGACCCCTCTTGGGCACGTGCTAGGGGTCTTCCTCTCTCGGTTCCAAACAACCACACACTATCTCCTCACCTTGCCTCCGTTGTCAAAGATGGATGTGTGATATGTTTGCATAAGACACGCATGCTTTTTCTCTACTTTTATCGTGTGTTGTCCATGTATCTTTCACACACGCACACACACTTTTTTCACTCTCTCTCTCTCTCTCTCTCTCTCTCTCTCTCTCTATAGTTAGGGACTCTCTCACGTCCATAAGCATATGGATGTTTTGAAAAGTCAAACCTCAGAAAGTTTGACCAGGTATATGTGGAGAAAAACATTTACATCTGGAACGATCATTAGATTCATCACAACATGTACTTACTTCATACTATCATTTATCTTTGGTATTGTAGATATAAGTAATTTCTTTATAAACTTGGTCAAAGTTTCAAAAGTTTGACTTAAAAAAAATGTTGTAACTACATTATCAAACGGAGGGAGTAGCTCTTTCTCTCTCTCTCTCTCTCTCTCTCTCTCTCTCTCTGCTATCTCTCACGGGCCTCCCCTCTCACTCTAACTCTCTATACCGATGGATTATACGCTCACTGTGTCAGCGTATAGCTTCGTATATTGTTTAGTTGACCGGTCAACCAATCCACATGCTGCGTTGTCAGCTCGTGTTCTGTGTCTTGGTGTGCTGACCCATGTGGCAGTGGGTGAAAATAAGTAAACTAGAGGCCCATCTGACACGCGGTGAAGTAAACAAAGTTGAAACCACTCGGGGTAGCACCCCGCACGCTAGTAAATTGAGGGCGCATTAAGGACAAACTTCTTGCGCGCGAAGAATGCACTCGCGCACAATTCACCACTACGCGGCGGCATGCACAGAAGGACGCACTCGCGCACACCCAGCACACAACATCAGCACACGTGTACACCAGCGTCGCCGCCGGTTGAGATGGACGGCGAGGCAGCCAACAAGCGGAGGCGGCTCGAGCCAAAACCGCATCCGGCGAGCCTGGACTTCATCAGCAGCCTCCCCGATGACATGCTGCTCGTCATCATCGACCTCCTCCCCACCAAATCTGCCTTGTGAACCGCCCTGCTCTCCCGGCGGTGGCGCCCCCTCTGGCGCTGCGTCCCCCTCAACCTCACCGTCGACAGCTGCCTCTGCGACAGGGATTGCAAACGCATGGCCGCAGTCTCCAAGATCCTTTCATCGCACCCTGGGCCAGCCAGACGCCTTGACATCCGCATGTTCAGTACCAACTGCAAGGTCCAACCCAAGTTCGATGAGTGGTTCTTATCCCCCGCCCTAGATCAGCTCGAGGAGCTCAGCTTTGAAGCTGGACGATGTCGCTCTCTGCCGCCGTTCGCGCTCCGCCTCACGCCAACGCTGCGCCGCGCCAGCTTCAGCTCCTGCTATCTTCCCCAGATTAATGCCGCGCCTGCCCTTCTTCTCCCTCAACTCAAGCAGCTCGACCTCTTCGACGTTGTCATCTCGAAGAAGGCTATGGAGCACCTGCTCCGCTGTATTGTGCTCGAGTACCTTCGTCTTGAGCAGATCCACGGGTTCATTAGCCTCCACATCGCCTCGACGAATCTCCGATGGATTTATGTGTCTTGCTGGCCCCGCAACAAGACATCAATTGGGAAGAGATCACTCCAGCTATTCCACGTTATGGTCATTAAGAATGCGCCTTTCCTTGAGAGATTGCTTGTATCGGATCTAGAAGGTCCAACAAAAATCAGGGTCATTGACGCACCGAAATTGACAAAGTTGGTGTACTCGTGTGCCAAATTCTCCGAACTCTTTATTGGATCCGTAATCATTCAGGTACAGCACTCATCTTCTTCTCCGTCTTCTTGAAATTCAAATTTTTAAGTTTCTTCTTGATGTATTTACGACCGTCTTCCATAAAATGACTCCCACAAGCTTGACCCAGTCCATGTGCATAGTGAAGATCTTAGCACTAAAATCTATCGGCCCCAATCTGGATCAAGTTGTTGGATTCCTTACATGCTTTCCGTGCATGGAGAAGCTACTCATCGAGGTGAAACTTCTTTCCTATAAGTAAACGGTAATCACAACGTAGCTCAATTTTTTCATGATTTTCCCAAATTACGATGACAAGTGTAGTGTTCAAAACTGCATCTACGCACTGCACCGAAAGAAATGTTTTTAGTATTTTTTTCTCACGTGATCACCTGCATCGTTTTTATGCTATACTACTATAGTAGCCTAGGCTAGTCATAGTGGAAAGTAACTTAGACTACCCCAGTAACTCTATGGTTACCCTAAGAGCAAGTATTACCTCCGTCCTGGTTTACTCTTCCAATTTTGTAGTATCAAAATTTGACCATATATCTAACTGACAAAATGTTAATGCATGTCACTAAGAACTATATCATTGGATTCGTATTTGAAAATAATTTAAAATGGTGTAATTTTTAGTGACATGCATTGGCATTTTCTTAGGTAAATCTATGGTCAAAATTTTATACTCAATACGTAGTATTCCTCTGTCCCAAAATTCTTGTCTTACATTTGTTTAGATACGGATGTATCTAACACTAAAATGTAACTAGATACATCCATATTTAGACAAATTTAAGACAAGAATTTTGGGACGGAGGGAGTACAAAAGTGGGCTATGTAGGCCAAAACATGTGCCAAATTCACTTGTGATGCATTTGGCATCGATGCCCCTCCAGTGCTCACCTGGTGCCCCAATCTGGATCACCTACTTTGCTCCGGTGCCAAATTAACTCACACAATGAAAAATCACTGCGTGGGAGAGAGAGAGGACTGAGGCAATAAAAAAAACACTTGTTTGGGAGAGTGAGAGGCTGGTGTAGTTGGTTTGATTGATTTGTTTATACATATGGGTCTGTGTGCACAGTGGTGCCAACTCTCTCACATCGCGAGAGCGGTGCCAAAATCTTTTGATTTGACACCGATGCGTATTATGTGGCATACTTTTGCGAAATACGGCATCGACCCCATAGTGGAAGGCAACAAATGTCCAAGCTCTTCACGTGCTCCTAGTTAAATGAGAGGAAACAGAAAGAGAGAGAGAGAGAGAGAGAGAGAGAGAGAGAGAGTGAAATAATATCACTAGCCAGCCAACCCTATTGTATGAGCGAATGATATTGGTACCTCTTGATGACACGGCAATCTTATGCAGCCAGCTGCTCTAATATGTTCTCTTCTTTTGCAGATAAAAAAGACCCGAAAGTTAAAAATGTGCTGCACTATAACAATCTCATAGAATGCCTTGATCTCCATCTTACAAAAATTGATTTGATCGACTACCGAGGCAGCACATCTGAGATTAAATTGGCCAGGTTCTTTGTTCTGGAGGCAAGTGTGCTCAAGGTAATGAGGTTTGGCGTTCTCTGGCGCAACAATGAATATCGTGCTGATCACCGCAAGCGTCTAAGCCTAAACGACAAAGTCTCCGCAGAAGCTGAATTTGTTTATGAAACATCAAGTGGCCAGAGACTCAAAAACTTATTTGCCCATTAGTGACTTGTCAGGGCGGTGGATTTTAGTTTGTACGATAACGCTGCATCCACCTAAAGTAATGAAAGTTCTTATGTAAACTTCCTAGTAATTCCCTCTTCCTTGGTGCAACATTACTCCTAACATTTGTAATATCAGTTTGAAACTTGTAATATTGCCATGTCCTATTCCTGTGTTTTCAAAATCCTGCGAATGAAACAGGTCCTGAGTTGAGGATGATGTTGTGCCTCCCATCTTTCACCAATAGCCGTCGGATCTAGATCTGACGCATACAAACCAAGCTTCTCCATTTTTGCAAAAAGATGCCCGCACTTGTTCCCTATTTACAAACAACTCCTTGTCTCTCACAATCAGCCTTATCTCCTCCCCACCACATCTAGAAGGCCATGGAAAAATCTGGCGCGATGGCCGCTGCCGGAGCCGTCCACCCCCAATCTTGGTGTTCCGTGCAATGCACGGGCATCTACGCACGGGAAATTATGTCGAACAGGGCTAGTTGTAAGCAGGCTAGCTCTACAGCCATGATGATAGTGACTGCAGATGGTGAGGTTGACTATGGTATGCCTAACACGGTGCCTATACTCAGGTGTCATCTCCGGCGCAGGGTCTTGTCACTTCACTGTGAGGAGCAGCACATAATAATTTGACCAACGGGTAGTACAGTGCTAGTACTCCTACTACTACATTGGTAGTAGTACTACTAGTACTAGTAGCACCACCGTCTGGATTTAGGAGTACTACCACGTCCATCTGGATTTTAGTATTTGACTAGCAATATCTAGTAATGATGTCACAAAAAATGTACTACTCCCTCTGTAAATAAATACATGGAGTTTTATTCCTATCGGCGAGAGAATTTAATGTTTTTTTGCTAACTAGAGTACTAATAGGATTACATGCAATGAACTAAACACTGCATGTCATGTTTGGTAGTCTCAAGTGAATGGAAGCATGCATGGCCCACATCGCTCATTGGTTGATATGTCACGAAATAAGAAACAAGGAGGGAGTTAATGCACCATGCCTAAGTGTTTTGGGATTATTTGGTTTTCGTAACATGACTTACACAACATTTTTGTTTACATGCATTAACATTTTATTAGTTAAATCAAAGGTAAAAACTTGGCGCAAAATGCAAAGGGGACCAATAAACTAGTAAACATCAACTTCTCTCGTTTGGCCCCAACTAGATGTCCGGTGAGATGACTATACTGCACCGGCACGGAGGGGGACGCAGCTTCATTGACTTACGGCAACTGCCTTTGGGTGAAAGACACGTGGGCCTAGGGGGTCGCTGGCCCACCTATCATACAGCCAAAGGCAGGTGTAGTAGAGGGCCGAGGAGTAGTACAAAATCCTACGCACCTACGCACGCTAACCAAGGGCAAGAGTGATCACTCGAATCGCAAGATCAGTTGACTAGAAGCTAAGCTAGACCCATGGAGGCGATGAGCGTGAGCATCAGCCGGCTGTGCTAGATGGTCCACGACGCCGGCCTGCGGCCCGACAACGAGGAACATCTCCAGGTAGTATTGCTTGAGGCCGCCAGGGTGAGGGGCCGCTTGGACGACAACTTCGTCTCCTTGTTCGACGAGATCCTCATCGGTTTCCTCGACAAGTTCACCATCGTCAAGAAGCTCATGGACGACTTTGACGTAAGCCTCCAACCGACGCGCCCAGGCTCTGCGATGCCCGCCACCCTCAACGGCCACTATGGTGACAACCTCTTCGACGCACTGGTGGCCTCGCGACGCCGCCGTCACACGGAGAATGTCCACCTCGAGGTCGCGCTCGCCGCGCAGTGCCTGGCGCAGCAAGACACCATCGACATAATCACCCACGTCTATGCGCAAATCATCCACAAGGACTACTACATGCAAGAGGAGGATGATAGGACGCTGTCCTTCCTGGACCGGAGGGCAACCTTGGACGGCACTGTTCAGAAGCACGTTGAGCTTGCCGCCAACGCCGCTGCTCCTGACATGTAAGTTGGTGACCCGGCGCACTAGGGCGTGAGGATGTCGTTGATGGATCCGTATGTATTTTTATCTTTCCGTCAAATCCATGTAGTAGTATATGATACTATAGTAATTATCTTACCTTTCACATCAACTTCATAATTTTCGTACGTACTCCATGCATGAACGGCGCCAGAACCAAACTTCTCATTACTCTAGGAAAAATCATTATTTTCTATCTAGCGATCGCGCCATGGAGCAGAACCAAATTTTACAAGTTACGAGTTCAAAAGGAAAAGCCTGCCGTGTTTGCGTTGCACCCCCACACGGTTGGTCCGGCACGCCGATCAAGCGGGAATGTGTGTGGTGTTGCATTTTCACTTACAAGTGGGACCGTGTTTGAGCAAACCAACTATCGGCAAACCCCCACCCCGCCCACCGCGCGATGGCTGAGAAAATAGGAGGGAGAAGAGATGGATGTAGCACAGACTCCAAGAAAATTGGTGTGAGATGGGACTCGTGTGGGTGGCGTGTGCCGTACTGCTAGACGTGAATGCTAGTTATGGCCCATGCCACCCCACTATATCGAGCCTATATCGAGGTACGTAGAACAAATTTCCTGCAGTCCGTGCTCAGCCCTCCTCTAGCTCTCTTCTCAGCCAGCTAGCGGACGCGCGGAGCCCATCGTCTGTTTGCTCACATGCGGTCCCACATGTCAGTGAAAATGCAAGCAGACCCACTGAACCTGCACATCTTTCACCTCGACGTGCTAGTGATGAAAAACAAATCCAAGAAAGATCTTCGGTGGCCGATTTTGGAGTTACTCAAGAGTAGTAAGATTCTATTTACAGTTTAACCCAAGATGCACATCTCGTGGCTTCAACTACCACTCTATTTTCTTTCATGACACGACCTGGATGCAAGATGTCCCACGTGTTGGCAAAAGGAGGAAGAACCCGACCAAATCTTCGGTTGTGCTCTCGGATTAGACTCGTTGTGCTAACTTAAAATTTTATTAGGTATTCTCCTGCTCCAAAATACTTGACTTCCATTTGTCCAAAAATGGATGTACCTATACACTAAAACATGTCTAGATACATATATATTTTGACAAATAGAAGGCATGTATTGTGCAAACGAAGGGAGTAGAATGGATGCAAGTTTTTGTATTGGGAAGAAGAGTACATCCATATATTGATAGAGCGCAATTTAGTAGATGTTCTATCACTTTTAGCTAGCACAGAGGCTATAGATGAGATTAGTGCACTTGTTGATACTCCTACTTGGTATGCTTTGCTGCTTAGATGCAGAGAAAAACGGACTGGAGGGAGAACTAGAATAGAGGCTAGACATGAGACTAGATGCGAGGAAGCAACGTCTACTTCTTTACACTAGAAGAAGAAAGAAGCATGCAAGATCGAGCCTCCGCAGATCAACAATGAACGCATCGAGAAGGCACTAATCCAACTTACAGGAGTAGTAAAATGGATTCTTGTGGTTCTTGTTTTCTTTGGTCTTGCTTTTCTAGTCAAAATTATCGTTGGAGTTCGTGCAAAACGGAGGTCCGTTTGGGGTCGTGCGTTGCAATTGGCCTTACAAGTGGGACCGCAGTTAAGGAAACCGACTATCGGCAAACCCCCACCTTGCCCGCCGCGCGATGGCTGGGTTAGAGAAACGATGAGGTTGAAGAGATTGCTCTAGCACGGACTCCAAGAAATATGGTGTCAGATGGAAGTTGTGCTGGTGGCGTGTGCCGTACTCCTGGACGTGAATGCTTGTTCTGGCCCATGCCACCCTACTACTCCTACTACTTACTATATAGTACTACTAGTATCGAGGATTCGAGGTGCTGGTTACGTAGTACAATATGGCTACAATAAAAACACCAGACGATCTTGCCAAGCATGTGAAGCTAGTACAAATAGTGTACTACTATTGTTGATTGGCCTCATCCAATAACCTGTTGCAATGCACGTACAATTATGTATTCAGAAATATTTTTTTGCCTCATCACACCACTCACTCACAGAAGCAACTCGAAAGACATTCATAAATTTAGTAAGTTTATCACAGGCCTATCATTTTATTACATAGAACAGGTCATCAACCCACATCGACAACAAGGATACATTATAAATACTAAAGTTTTCACCAAACAACAAATAACAAGCAATGAAATGAACTTCAACTCAACCATTCCTCGGTGTTGGAAACGCTTGCTTTGAACCACAAGTGATTCTCTGGAACGGGCCATCAATTGTCGATCTGGAGACCAACGCAGGACTGATCATCCAGGCTGAAGCGGCCTACTATATCAAGATGTGGTAGGGAACCACCCAAATGTCCGGGGTATAGACACAGTTGCTTCTCATAAATGGTAGTAACATTGTGTCAACAACAGGTGGATCACCTTTCACCATCATTGGATAGTTTTGTCCAAGGAAGAGCGAGTTTTCTCCAAGACTATCATTTCTGTACCAGGGAGAAGGAGGGCGCTAGCACACTAGTATCCATCCCGAATACCATGCAACGGGTGTTGGAATAGGTCCGAAGAGTGCGACCATGGGAGACTACACCTGCTTCCTTAGCAGTAACATCATCAGTGGGCTGTATACACACGAGAAGAGGTGATCCATCAGAATTAGTTGCCAGGCGCCAAATAGTATATGGGCGCTGCTCGTCCTCATGCTCGTGATCATCACCATCATCATCTCCCCCTTGGTTATGAAAATCTTCAAGAATAGGTGGTGGAATGTTCACAGGACCTTGGAAACACAAGAAGAAGGTTAATTAGTAAGGATGGCCATAGTGGGGGTAACATAAGTAGTATCATGCACTTGGGACTCGCAAACATGCTTATGTGGCAGGCAATTAAGGAAGAGAGAGATGGTTAAAGTAACATAGGTAGATACCGTAACATAATAAATGTGATGCTACTATGTGTCATGCATGGCAATAAATGAGACCACCTATGATACTAATCTAAGATACTATGCACTATAGAGGTAGTAACATAAACTAGTAACATATGCAGGTTACTAGTCTAAGTTACTCCCCACTATGACCAGCCTAAAGGGAAACTTGCTAACCCGCATGCATGTGGATGAAACAATTATAATTACGGTGGAAGACAAACGTACCGAAACAACGAGGATGCCATGCAAAAACAGTGCCACGAGTGGTGGCAGCAAACACAAGGCCCTCGTATTGAATTGCATCACAATACTCATCCATGTACAGAAACTGATTTTTGAGCAATATCCATCCAAATAAACCAATCGGCGACGGCAACAAGCTTGTCGAAGATAGCAACAACTTCATAGTTGTTGTAATTCCAAGAGCGGTTGGGAACTTGAGAAATTGCTATCTTCCGTAGAAGACAGTCACCATGATTGTATTTGAACGTCATGCATAATACCGGTGTGGTCAACCTCGTGGCAGTCTGATATATTTTGGAAGTGGAACCCGGTCACGAGTGTACACATTCACAAGTTCCCACTGCAGTTGGACCCAATGTAAACAACCCAATCTCCATTTGCGCCTGCCCAAGCCTTGCCCTCAAGCGATGGCATCTTAACATCATATGTATCATTATCAAGCGGCATCAACTTGCACAGGGCGAGGCCTCCGTCGTGACGGCGCCAGTCATCAGGGTCACGGTGAAGAAGATAGGGGAGATCAAACCGCTCCTTGACTCTTGGGTTCCTTGTAATGATGTTATTAGTTGAGTCAAGAATGGGCTTGAACGAACCTGCCATGCTAGTCGAGGTGATGACATTGCACCGATCAATGAGTTCCTCCACCATGTCATCTTTCAGATCGGGGCAAGAATAACGGGGTCGTTTCCGTCCTGTTCCCTCCATGGAGAAGACGATCGAACAATGGCAGAAGAAAGGGTGAAGGGCTGAAGGAAAATGGAGGAGGGAGAGGAAGAGCGTATGGCAGCAGCCCAAATCGAGAGGGAAAGGCGAAGAGTCGGTGGACGGTTGCCAGTTTTCCACGGCTCATGAAGGGGCGCCCCGGCCTACACGTCGGTTCGGAAATAATCCTACTACTCGCCGTCGTCTCACTGATATGTTGGAACGGGACCACATGTCAACGAAACATGGTGTGTAATTTCTCGTGCAAAATGCGATCTGGCCATGTTGGCCCGAGGTGCCGCATTAGTTATCGACCTTTATTTTTTTAGTGGCGTGCCGTTCAGTTTTGAAGCAGGACTAACTGGTACTACTGTACATAAAGAAAATAAAAACTACTCTACCACTACTCCGCCTCCAGTACTAGTAGTATAAAGAAGATATATAGGCTGGAGCTTCAGCGCTTTCTTGCCAAGGGCTGCCCACTTGCTTCTCACACTACCACCCTCTCTCCAGATCTAAAAAAGACGGACCCTCTCTCCCTCCTCACCGGTGGTCACAGATCCGCCGGGGAAGAAAAGGACGTGCAGCGTTGACGAACTCGTCGTCGGCGAGCGAGGTCAAGCACTGACAACAAGGCCGTCCTCTCAGACCTAGCACCCGCGCGGGATGGCCTCTGTCCCCAAGCTCCCTGCTGTAGTGTGTGCGGAGGATGACAACCACGAGCGAAGCCACTTCCCGCTGACCCTCAGGTATGCTACCTCTTTTTGAACCATACCCTTGTTCTATTGCCCCATCTGGAACGTCGTTGCATGTGGATCTTTTTCCACTCCACCATCTTCCCAATTTGCTATCCTCTGCTCTGCTGGCCACGCAGACGAAAACCATAATTTGCACTATTACAGGAAACCCTACTTCATGCAGACTAATGCATATGCAGGTTGAATAAGGAAAGGAAGGGAGACTGTACTATCCAAGAGAGTAGGCATCGAACCCGCATCTAGGTTGAAAAGGGGAAAATCAGTAGCTAAGGAACGAGTCTCGTGTCTCTTGGTTGAAGAAGGGTAGAAAGGCATGACAACGCAATATATAATGACCAGGTCGATCGGTTTGTTGTCCTCACATAGGAAAAAGGTGGCTAAAGAGAACAAAAATGGGACGTAATCCACATATGCTGCCTGGATATTTGTTGCTCTGGGCAACCATACCTCCCTCACCACTCCGCGTCCGTGGAGGTACATCGTACTGGTGCGCCCACTGTCCGAATGGGCCTCCCATGCTCTTATTGCCACTTTTTTGCTGTTAGTATAACGCCAGCAGTCAAGTCAAGCAATGTTACTGCTAAAGTGATGCCACATTTAACTAATGCCGCTCTCAGTCTAATGCCACCGATAAATTTAAGCAGTGCCATTTAATGTCACTGGATCATTTCAGGGTTAGTTGTTGCTTGTGGATGTATTAAAGATTTTTCAGCTAAGGCATTCTAATGCTGTTGCACAACCAGTATACCAACGATGAAAGCTGTTACTACCTTCAGATTTTTGCCTTTATTAATGCTTATAGATTACATACCTCACTTTCATGAGATAAGTTAATTTTTTTGTCCAGTGTCACCAAAATGCCAAGGCGCTGATGTCATTTTATTTTGGTTAAACTGCACAGACAATTATGAAGACAAGAGGTAAGGTCAAGAGTGGGCACCTCCTCCTCCAGCTGTTCTCTTGATTCGTTCGATCAAGTTTTTATGTTTGATCGATTATTAAGATTGGGATAGCAATTTTTAAGGTCCCCCCGAGTTCGAAATGATCTTTACCTTGGAGGTACATGGTTTGCAATTTTTTTATACTGTCATTAGTTAATAATGCTAGTTACCTTCAGACTTCTGTATTTGGTTTAATGCTCATGCATAGCTAGTATACCAATGCTGAAACTTGTTACCTTTAAATTTTGTATTGTTAATTCTTATAGAAACCTTCTAGTGCTAGAGTTTATTCAAATCTGTTCAGTAAAACCATTGTATTGTACCCTATAGTAAACTAACTACTCTACTGTTGCACTAGCCACTGGATTAGTGTATATTTGTAGTATTCGAATGGTGTTGCATTAGCGTATTGACATAAATAAAGTGTGGCAAGCTTTCCCAGATATGTGCTCAAGAAAACCACTACCTGTTTTTCTAAATACTAGACGTTTGGGTACTTTAAATTGAACCGCAGAACGTCTTATATTAAGGAACAGAGGGTGTAGAGTTCACTCAAATTATCCCGGTAAAGCTAGTCACACCTTTGTTAAAATTAATGTTCATTATGTTATCGGAGGAGGTCTGTATGTTTGTCTCTAATGCTTGTCTACTACATACCCGACATCATGATGTAATGTTAAGTCATTTCCTTTTGTACAGTGTCACTGAATTGTCAAGGCGGTGATGGCATTTTATTTTAGTAGAACTGCACAAAATTTGCTTAAAAGAAGAGGAAAGGTCAGGAATGGCTCAGTTTTTCAGAAAAACTATGTATGCCTTCCTGACATCACCAGCGGTTGCTTTATTTATTCCTTCAAACAGGTGGTTAGAAACAGTCTTGCTACCTTTTCCCATTAAGAAATTGGAATGCTTATATTTGTGAGTCTATGCTTCAACTAGTGCCACTTTTATAGTAATCAGACTTTCAATATCTATGCAAACAGGGATGCTCGATTTTAGTGGAACTGCACAAAAAGTCCAACTGGTTCAACATTAGGAGCATGTTTTTTCCAAACCTTTATATCCAATTGGTGGCACTATGAGCTGTTTATTACGAAGGTACATGGTTTGCTACTATCTTGCTACTCTTTTTGTACTATCATTAGATAGTAATACTAGTGGTTTGCATGTGAATTTATTGGCAGGGTGGACCTACATTGGAGGTGCAAGACAGGATTCAATGATTGGATGCTCAATTTCGGTTGTATCGATTTCACCTCTTCCATCACTGCGAACATGGTGTGGTATATGTTTACTAGCTGCTTGATATTTGTGCGAGCAGAGATGTACGCCTGCTGCTATTTGGCAAACAAACAAAGTGTCCGCAATTTTGGTTGAACTGCACAAGAGAATAGTATAGTCACTGCATGCAGTGCCATATGAAAATAGACACAAAGATTGGATAGTTACTTCATGGATTGCAGAAAAGTAGTACTGTACTATTTACTGGCCAACACTAGGTGCTTCATTGCTTTGGTCTGATTATACAATGGGCATCATTTTCCCTAAGTTAAAGTTTGTATTCCGAAAATAGTCTCAAGTGTGATTGAGAGAAGAGCAAATCATATTGCGATGGATGTTCCTCCATCATGTGTGGTTCATTCTCATGGTTCCAAATTGTTGGTGAAACTACTTACGTTTGCAAGAGGAATTATAGACTTCACAAACAAATTTGTCTTTCGATGCATCTTGAATGTTGGCCAAGAGAAGCATCCATGTTAGTAGGAAGAACATATGTTTTTTCTAAATCTTTTCTTTTGGAGCTACATATTTGTATATGATCTCTGAATCATTGAGATGCATTAACATGTTGATCTTATGTACGGGAATTGTACTAGTTAGTTTTAGTTGCGACGCAAGATCCGAAGTGGCTGATCTTTGCTTTTGGAGCTACATATTTGTATATGATCTGTGAATCATTGAGATGCATTAACGATTACTTATTTCTGTTCGCTCAGTGTTTACAAGTTACTGATCGATCACTAGCTAGCCTACAAATGCGCTCCAGGCAGTTTTATTTGCGACGCAAGATGCAAAGTGGCAGTTTATTGAATAAAAATGCCTACCTCTGAAGAAACTGACAAGCTATACTATCGATCCTACACGGATAAAAATTCCTACCTCTGAAGAAACTGACAAGCTACACTATCGATCCTACACGGATAAATAGCGGATCACGCACATACTACCTCCTTTCCGGTTTGCAGGGCTCAATTCAAGAAATGACCTACTCGATCCTACACGAATAAATAGCAGATCATGCACGTACTAGTACCTCCTTTCCGGTTTGCAGGGCTTAATTCAAACCTCTCACCAACCAAGGTACTCCCTCCGTCCGGGTTTATTAGTCCCGTGAGCAAAGCAGCAAGACCAAGGCATGGCAATAATTAACGGCATGCATAAGTTTAAGCCTAATTAATTCCAGCGATTTAAGTGGCTGCATGTGTGCCCTCGGTTGCGACTCGTTGCATGCTGCTTCGCGTACTGCCTGCGAGCGATTCTGAGTGCCTGCATGCAGCCGGCCGTAATTAAGGCAACTAACTGATGCAAAAAAAAGATACACTTTAATTATTGCGGGCTTTTTAAATCCGTGAAATCATTATTGACAAGGAGGGAGATGATTCGAGTGCACTCGTTTGACCGCCATGCCGGCGTGCGACCCAGACGGGACGGGATGGCACAGTCATAATTTCAGTTTCCCTAGTTTTCCACGGCAAGCTGGCGCGCTAAGCCATTATGCATTGAATTTCGATGACCGTCGCGCTACCTTCCCCCTATAAGTACTGTTTCCCGGCCTTCTCCAGTGCCACCGTGACCCAACTCGCCATATCCTCATAATCCCCCACCGGCCCGACGTCACTCGCCACGTCCGCCATGCCCCCGCCCGTCCGCAGTAGGCGACGCCGGAGGCGGTCACCGCCGGAACTAGTGTTCGGTTTTTCACCAGAAGGCAGACAGAGGGAGGAGGCATTCTATCTGTCTTTAGATGGCAATGCGCAGATCGAGGAGTTGTTGGAGCGCGACCGCATGGCGGAGGAGCAGGAGTTGTTGGAGCGCGACCGCCTGGCGGAGGAGCAGCGTATCGCCGATTTGCGCCGCCAGGACATGGAGCAGCAGCGCACCGACGCTCTGAGTCGCGAGCAGAGCGCCCGCAACTGGGCCGACTACGTGGAGGCCGGCGCCCGGCAAATAGCCACGAGGCTGTCGGCACGCGTCTGGCGTTCAGCCGATTTTACTACCAGCTCGTCAAGTGGGTTTCCCACTTGGAAGCCAAGCTTGATTGGACCACGCCCGGCATGGAAAGGGCCAGCAGCAGCGAAACAGCAGGCCCTATCGCACCTCTGGCAAGTCTAAGGCGAGGTGCAGGACGCCGGTGCCGGCGTTTAGCATGTACCACAGATGGCGGCCGGCATCATCTAGTTAGCTAATGGTAAGTTAGTACTTGTCTAGTGGGAGTAGATAGTTAACTTGGCTATGATGGTTGTCAACGTGGAAGTTCAGTACTCTATATGTGGATCGGACACATTACTTTGCTCTGAATGTTGAACTTTTTGTTTGAACGTATGGAATGGGCTGTTATTTTTTTAAATGGGTTGTATTTGTCCACCACGGGTTTAGAGGCTTACTTGTGGGCCTAGCAAGTTGACGCGTACACAATCAGGAGATGATTGTACGTGGAGAGGATGACAGCAGGGACCCGCCAAGGTCATTGTCACGACCGGTTTTTCAATAAAATACTTATTGAGAAACCGATCCTTTTATATCCAGTATAGGAGAGTCCTCCTTACTGGTAGACAAATTCTTGATACAGAAATCCAGAAGTACTAAATATATTACAGGGTTGAGCTGAGGCTTCTCAACAATTTATTACAAGCATGCCAATAATATACATAAAGGCGGATATGACACAAGGGTGTGGTGGCATACTACTGACTCGTATTTAAAAGTGGTGGTGGATATGTCACAGTGAAGTGGGTGACATTGACTCCTACTCTTGCAGCTCATCGAGCGTCGAAGTGAGGCTCGATGGTTTATTCGGTAGCGTAAGCGGATATGGTACAAGCGATAAATTCCGGGATCGCATGGGACTGACCGACTCCTCTAGGCGTCGGACTCGCTATCGAACTCTTCATCCATAAGATCACCTTCACAACATCTGGCCAAATCAACAAGCCAGGTGAGTACTTTGAATGTACTCGCAAGATAGTTCGGACATAAGATATAACAAATGTAAGCATGATGCATCATAAGCAATTGGCAATGCACACTCAAATGATAAACTTGCACGGCATGTTAAATAAAAGGAAGTCAGGCGGTAATCCTCACAAAATCCCAACAAAAATAAATGAAAACCAATCGAGTGTCTAAAGTGACGCCTCGAATGGTGAACAAATAAATTAACATGCCGCAGTCGGGCATCTAAGCGACAACATTTAAAGGGCTTATATTGGAAAATAAATGACCGTGCGTGCCACAGTGGGACGTCAAAGCGACATCACATAAAGGGCTTATATCGAAAGTAAATAACAAGAGTGCCACAGCCGGACGTCTGAGCGACATCACATACATGGCTTATATTGAAAGTAAATAACAAGAGTGCCACAGTCGGACGTCTGAGCGATGTCACATAAAGGGCTTATATTGAAAAATAAATAACAAGAGTGCCATAGTCGGACGTCTGAGCGACATCACATAAAGGGCTCATATCAAAAGTAAACAGCATAAATGCCACCGTCGGACGTCTGAGCGACATCACATAAAGGGCTCATATCGAAAGTAAACAGAATAAATGCCACTGTCGGACGTCTGAGCGACATCACATAAAGGGCTTATGTTGCATTGTTGTATTCAAGCAGTATAGGCCATTTCAAGGAAAGATACTCAGCACATAATAATAAACGGGTTAGTCCATCCACAGGATTAATCATGTAACCGAGTTTACCACCCATGTCTGTTCACTGGAGATTTGTCAAGGAGACTGACACTGATACTGACAAGACAAGTTGAACACAGACATTGATCATAGATACGGTTACTTGAATGAGTTTGACTCTGCAGAGTTTGTACTATTAAACCACAACCAACGGATTTCACTAGTCGCAAATGGACTAGTTTCATTTACAGTATTTTAGAAGAAACTGATCTAACCACTACACACCCAATTCCACATTCCGCTGCCAGGAATCACCCTAGGCAACGTTCAAGAAAAACTCTAAGACGGGGAGGTCACAACCTTGAATAGCATCGGATAAAATTTATCTCGCGCGCTCTAAGGGGTGCCCCCCTCTCGGTCCCAACCGGAAACACCCATGCTCCCTAACCGGATGACGGGCTTTAATCCAGGGCCATGGAACCCTCATCCCGTCCCCTCTGTTTGGTGTGTACCAGGAAAGAGGTTTGCAACATACTAAACCATATTCCATAAAGAAATCATGTGGTAGTACAAGAAAAGGAACGGATGGTAACGTGACTTGATTCACGTTGACACTGGAGTTAAATAGTTTGGCATAAGACTGGCATGCTACAACAATACCATCCTATGACCCATCATGTCACCACATGATCAAGTAAACTCACATCGAATCACACATCGAGTTTCGAAGCTCACTCGCAATGGCTTTGCATGCAACATAACATTCACGGCTGTTCACGTAATCATGTCAAGAAGTAACTACTTAAGCAAACACGCAAAACACTCATCATATCAAAGGTTCAAACATGCTTGCCTGGTTTGGAGTAGTCGGAGTCTAGCTCGGTGAAGTTCGCGGTTCCGTCACCTCTTCCAGTATCTACGGTACAAAGAAAACGTGTACTAACGTGAATATCGTGGGTGCACAGAAAGTATTCCAAATATTTTTAAATAAATATGATAAAAAACTAGATAGAAAAATAAAGGGGAAGAAAAAGAATCAATCGAAAATCATTTTCTGTTTAAGAGTTATTAGAGTTTTAGTCCAGGGACTTGTCTGTAATGAAACAGAAAGTTTCCAAGGGGCTGAACAGAAAAGGACAAGAAAACGTTTCAGATTGAAAGCGTATTTTCCCGAATGCGATTTCCAGAGAAAACGGTTCGAATAGAAAAGAGAGGCTGACGAGGGGGTCCCACCCGTCAGGTTTGAAAATTCGAGAGGGGAACAGAGCGCGCCGGCGCCCGAAGCTTGCGGTGGTCGCCGGCGACGATCCACGGCGAGTTGGGAGGAGCGGAGGTTACCTACGGGCTCAGGGTGCTCTCCCGCGTCTGTGGGTGGTGGAGGTGGTCGTCGGCGAGCACCACGTCGACGACGGCCCTTACTCCGGCGGACGGCGGCTCGAGCGATGTTGGATCTCGTCGGGGAAGGCTGCAAAGGCCAAATCGAGGCGTGGGTTAGGTGATTGGGTGCCCTAGGAGGCTACGGGCATGATTTGGGAGAAGGGGGTGCCCTCACCGGAGTGGATCGCGGCGGAGCCCGAAGCGGATCGGGGCGGCCGGAGAGAGGAGAAGGCCTCCTCGGGGTCGTCCTAGGGGTTGATCGCAGCTCTGGCGAGGTGAGGTGAGTGGTGCTGGTCAAAGGCGAGCTCGGGGCGGCTATTTATAGCCGGCCCGAGGCGGTTCCGAGAATGGGGTAATCTCCGGCGGCGATTACGGCGAGGCGGCGGGTGGACTGGTGGATTAGGTGGCTGGGCATCAATGCGAGGGTGCACTGGTTACGCTCAAACGCTAAACTTGCTGGGTTTGGCCTGTGCCGTGGTCTCGACGGAACGGCGCCTCGCGGGCCCGTCGGCGGCCGAGAGCACGCCCTATGCTTGCCAGGCCACGGCGACGGTGCCGTAGCGTGCACAGAGGAGGAGAGGGCCACGTGGAGGCCTGGGGTGGTTCGGGCGGCACTGGTCGGCGCCGAAAGCCGGGTCGGCCGCTGACGGACGCCACGGGTGGCTCTGCCCTTGAAGCTGCCGGAGCTGGCTAGCCACGTCGCCACCGACGCCCGCGCCCGGCCAAGTGACCTTGCGACGCTCTGGATAAGGAGGGGGAGCAGTGCGCAAGAGGCCAGCGTGAGCACTGGTGAGATGGACGCCGATCTCTGAAGAAAACGACACTGTCGTCTGAATCCAACTCTGAAATCTGAATTTTTCTGAAACTGTGACAGCAACAGTGCACGCCAGGTGCTCGATGAAATGTTTTTGGCATGTGGGAAGTTTATCTGGGGCTGATCTTTGGTGAGGTGATCTCTCAATGCACCTGGGGGTTGCCTGATTTTTGTCAGAATTTTTGGAGAAGGAAGAATATGAATTTCACCAAATTTGCCAAATCTGGTCCAAACTTGCAGTGAGCAAAACTTGAAAATTTTGAACTGTGGAAGGGTGGATCTTGATGGATCTAGGTTGGGGTGCTAAGGACTAGTCGGAGGAGTTGATTTGGAATCAAAACTCAAAGTAAATTTGGTACTTCCTTTGTAAACCACCTAGGTCCAAAAATAATGGCAGAAATAGTTTTGGGGTTAAAATAAATGGAATAAAAATCAGAAATGGGTTGAACTTGTTGGAATAGAATATTTGGCTTGACCCAAAGGGGAGGGGGGGTTTTGGGATAAATTTTTGATATGAGGCTTGGTAAAAATGGGTGGTTGCAATAGAAGGAATAATCCCCAAAACCCATAGGATTACTTAAAAAAAATAATTTCCAAAAAAAAATTATTGTGATGAGTTAACATCAGAATGAAAGTTTTTAAAACCAAACACCAAGGTTGAGGAAGACACAAAAAATAAAACACTTGTCATAGGAGAAATTTTTTTGAGAAGGAGGGGCTTTTGGAAAGGTTTTAAATAGCCTCCTTCAAATCAAATAAAGGGTTTGTTAAAAACCAAATAAAATTTTTTGGAGTGTCACAACACCTACCCCCTTAGGAAAAATCTCGTCCCCGAGATTTCAGCTGATCCTTAGATTGGTGTGGGTGTTCTGCTCGAAGAAAATCCTTTCTTTCCCATGTTGCCTCGTCTTTGGTGAGATTGCTCCACTGTACTTTGAAAAACTTAATTGCCTTCTGACGGGTTATCCTTTCAGACTCCTCTAATATTTTTATTGGGTGTTCCCTGTAGGTGAGGTCTGGCTGTATGTCAATGTCCTCATGAGGTACCTGCTTTTCAGGGTTGCTCACACATTTCCTCAACTGTGAGACATGGAACACGTCGTGGACGTCGGACAGCTCTTCGGGTAGGTCTAGCTGGTAGGCTACCGTGCCTCTTCGTGCAACTACACAGAAAGGTCCGATAAATCTTGGTGCTAGCTTTCCTTTAACTTTGAATCGCTGCAGGCCTCTCATAGGAGATACTCAGAGGTATACATACTCACGGGGTTCAAAACTGACTCCCCGGTGCTTTCGATCGTAATAACTCTTCTGTCGGCTTTGAGCTATCTTGATTCGGTCCCTGATTAGCTTAACTTTCTCCTCAGCTTCCTTGAGCATATCTGGGCCGAAGATACGACTGTCTCCTGTCTCTGACCAATTCAGTGGAGTACGACATCTCCGTCCATACAAGGCTTCGAAGGGTGCCATTTGCAGGCTGGCTTGGTAACTGTTGTTGTATGCAAACTCGGCATATGGCAAGATTTCTGCCCAACTGGTCCCATAGGTGAGGACACACGCTCTCAGCATGTCCTCTAGTATTTGGTTTACGCGTTCAGTTTGTCCATTAGTCTGGGGGTGGTATGTCAGATCTTGAATGCCGCTTGGGTTCCCAGAGCTTGCTGTAATTGATCCCAAAATCTAGAGACGAATTGAGTGCCTCGGTCAGATATTATAGTCTTTGGGACTCCATGCAGGCACACTATGCGAGAGAGATAAAGCTTAGCAAGCTTCTGAGTGGTGTAGGTTGTCTTTACGGGAATGAAATGTGCCACCTTGGTTAATCTGTCTTTGATGACCCATATGGCATCATTCCCGTGTTGTGACTGAGGTAGTCCAACAATAAAGTCCATCCCAATCTCATCCCATTTCCACTCAGGTATCCTGTTTGGCTGCAATAACCCTGCTGGTTTTTGATGCTCGGCCTTAATGCGCTGACACGAATCACAACATGCAATGAAGGTGGCTATATCCCTCTTCATACCGTGCCACCAAAACTTTTCCTGGATGTCTTTGTACATTTTGGTTCCTCCCGGGTAGATTGAATACGGAACGGTGTGGCCTTCGGCTAGGATTTGCTGTTTGAGGTCTTCTACGTTCCGTACGCAAAGTCTGTCTCCGTACCATAGTATTCCCTTATCGTCTATGATAAATTCAGAGGCCTTGCCCAAACTCACTTTCCTCTTTATGCCTTCGATGCTGGGGTGTCCATGCTAAGCCTCCTTAATTTGCTCCATTAAGTTAGGCTGTATTTCCAAATTTCACACATCGCCCTCGGCGACCATCATCATGTTGAGTTTGGCGAACTCTTGCTGAAATTCAGGTCTCAAGTTTGGCAGACTGTCGTTGCCCGAACAGGGGTTTCGACTAAGAGCATCTGCCACTACATTCGCCTTTCCTGGATGGTAGTGAATACCGACATCATAATCTTTTACTAATTCCAACCAGCGTCGTTGCCGTAAATTGAGTTCCGGTTGTGTGAAAATATACTTGAGGCTTTTATGGTCTGTTTATATTTCACAACGGTTTCCGAGTAAAAAGTGCCTCCACTCCTTGAGTGCATGAATGACTGCTGCTAGTTCCAGGTCATGCATAGGATAATTTTCTTCATGCTTGCGTAGTTGCCTGGAGGCATACGCGACTACGTTGCCTTCTTGCATTAATACGCATCTGAGGCCCTTCTTGGATGCGTCACAATATACCTCAAAACTTTTGTGTATGTCTGGCACAACCAATACTGGTGCTGTTGTTAATTTTCTTTTGAGATATTGGAAACTTTTCTCGCAAGCTTCCGTCCAAACAAATTTCTTGTCCTTCTTGAGCAACTGCGTCATTGGCTTTGCTATGTTGGAGAACCCTTCAATGAACCTTCGGTAATACCCTGCCATTCCCAAGAAACTTCTTACATCCGTTACGCTGGCTGGTGGTTTCCAACCAAGAACGGCCTTGACCTTTTCCGGGTCTACGGCAACGCCCTCTTGGGTTAACACATGGCCTAGGAAATCAACTTGTCTTAACCAAAATTCACATTTGCTTAACTTGGCGTATAATTGATGTTTCCTTAATTCTCCCAGTACAATTCTGAGATGTTCAGCATGCTCTTCTGGTGTCTTGGAATATACCAAAATATCATCGATGAACACCACAACAAATTTGTCCATAAATTGCATAAACACTTTGTTCATGAGGTGGACAAAATATGCGGGGGCGTTGGTCAGACCAAACAGCATCACTGTAAACTCATACAGCCTGTATCTGGAGGTGAAGGCTGTCTTGGGGATATCTTCTGTCCGTACTTTTAATTAATGGTATCCCGACCTTAAGTCAATTTTTGAGAAAACCTTGGCTTGAGCGAGCTGGTCAAATAAATCATTTATCTGTGGCATCGGATATTTGTTCTTGATTGTGACCATGTTGAGTGCTCGATAGTCTATACACAATCTCAGTGTCCCATCCTTTTTCTTGGCAAATAAAATTGGTGAGCCCCAAGGTGAGGAGTTGGATCGAATAAATCCTTTGTACAACAATTATTTTATTTGCTTATTTAATTCCACCAACTCTGAGGGTGCCATTCTGTATGGTTTCTTGTAGATGGGGGAGGTTCCAGGTGCTAGTTCAATGTTGAATTCTATCTCCCGGTCTAGTGGCATGCCTGGTAGTTCTTCGGGAAATACGTCGGGGAACTCACACACTACTGGGACTTTGCTTAACTCTGAAACGTCCACCTCGTTCAACCTTGGTTGCCGTGATATTTGTCTTTGTTGAGCTGAAACTTTTATTGTCTTCCCATGATGGTGGGTAAGAATTACTGTCTGGTTGAAGCAGTCAAGAAATCCTTTGTTGGTGGTTAACCAATCCATTCCTAGGATGACGTCTAGTCCCTTATTTTCCAATACAATGAGGCTGGCGTGAAACTTTAATCCCTCAAACTCAATAGCCACACCTCGGCAGTAAATCTGAGTAACTTGCTTAATCCCGAGGGACTTGATGATCATGGACTTTTCCAGGGGAAGCATCGAAAAATCATTTTGCAAAGCAAATTTCTTTGAAATGAACGAGTGAGAAGCTCGAGAATCAAACAAAACTGCATGGCAGGTATTGTGTTGACATGTAACGTATCGAGTATGATATCTGGGGCATTCTGTGCTTCCTCCTTGGTCACATGGTTCAAGTGACCCTTCTTGTGATTATTATTGGGGTTGAAGTTGTTACGCTTGGGTGCTGAATTATTCCCACCGTGGTTCGGCGTGGGAGCCGAGTTTCTTGGCTTTGGGCACTGTTTAGCATAGTGCCCATCTTCTCCACAAGCATAGCAAGTCAAACCTGGGCGGTATGTAAAATCTTTGTCCCTTGCATGAAAATTCTTGATCGAGCGTGGGATATTGGTTGTGGACTTGTTTGCTCCACTTTTGAAAGTCAGCCTTGCTTCGGTTGTTGCGAGCTTGAGTAGTTTGGTCCCTCTTGCGCTTGTGAAAATCTTCCAAACTGCGGCGCTCATTTTCCAGGGTAATGGCCTTGTCCACAAGTGTTTTGAAATCTGGAAAGGTGTGTACTACCAGCTGGCATTTAAGTGCTGGTGCAAGACCGTCCAGGAATTTTTCCATCTTTTTATTTTCCGTCATGTGCTCTTCGTTGGCATAACGAGATAACTGAGTAAACAGACTATTGTACTCGGTCACCATCATGCCTCTCTGCTTGAGGTCATCAAACTCCCTCTTCTTGATTTTCATAACGCTTTTGGGGATATGCGCCCCACGAAAACCTTCTTTAAATTCTTCCCAGGTGATGTTATTCTCATTGGGGTGCATGTGTAGGAAATTTTGCCACCATGATGCAGCTGCTCCTGTGAGGTAGTGAGGTGCATATAGTACCTTCTCATGGTCTGAACATTGTGCAATAATCAATTTCCTTTCAATGTCTCGAAGCCAGTCATCGGCCTCAAGAGGTTTGTTAGTGTGCGAGAAAGTTCGGGGATGCGTCTTTTGTAGTATTGACAATTTGGATTGCTGCTGATACGGTCCATGGTGATTTCCCATATTGATGACATGGTTCATCATTTCTTGGTGATGTTGCTGGCTTTGCTCATAAAGGCGGCACACTTGAGAAAAAGCTGTCTCACTGCCCTGTTGACTTGACTGTCCCTGTGTGAAATTGTTGCTTGTTTGGGTGCCATAATTCTCTTCTAGCGGATTTGGCATGGAACGAGTCCAAGGACGAGACATTTTCCACTCTGGGGATATATTTTGGAAAATTCATAAGAAAAAGAAATTGAGCCGCAAAAATAAATAAATACTCAAAGGCGAAAAATTTAACCACTCCAAGATTTTTCAAGAAAATACTTGATTGCGCATGGAGAAGGACCTCTCAGTACATATCTTACACGGAAGCAGTAATTATACAATACATCACTCAGGATGTGCGTACCCAATCCTGACATGTTATTTAGGCTAGTGCACTTCTCCTAGTTCCTACATGATGCGCATACAAACTACTTCTCACAACCTATATACATATAAACATATCATACAAGCTGGCACAACGTAGGGCTGCTAGGCGCACTCAGTCGGAGATGGTAAGATTTCCCTTGACCTGCCGAGGGTGAGGCCTAGTGATGCTGGGGACTCAACCTCCTCCTCACTAATAGGCTCCAGGCGAGAAGTGATGCGCTGAGAAGCTAGAGCGGGCGCGAGAGGTGGTGCAACACGGACTGGTGTGGGAGCAATAGGTGGTGGTGCCGCATTTGACTGGAGTGGGCGCAATAGGTGGTGCAACGCGATCGGAGTGGGCACGATGACTTGGTCGAACTCCTCGGTGGTAGGCGGGCGACGAGCGGTGGCGAGGATGGCAGGTGAATAAGATGCCGAGGACGAGACGAAGGTCGATGGTGGTCTTTGTCTTGGAGGAGCTCCCTCCTGTTGGCAGCACAGCCATGGACTGAGTCCATATGGGCAGCCACAAGGTCGTCCACAAGGTTATCATATGCTGCCTCCAGTGCCTGGAGATATTCAACAAGCATCTCAATAGCCTCATCTCGCTCTCCCCTGGGGCAAGCGAATGCATAGTGACAAGTGTATGGCACGTGACATGGGAGGTAGCGGTAGCGGCGAGTCTTCATCGAAGGAAGAACATCTTGGAGACGAGCTATCGCCTCACGGGCAGCCATCTACATGGCATGCCTCTCCGTAGGCATGGCCCTGCCAACAAATCTGAGTTGGCGTGACTCTGAACGCCCTCCCTTGAACTGCACTGCGCTTTGGTGCATAGATGACTCTCGCTGATCTTGTCTTTGGTAGAGTGTGAACACTTTGGGCGAACCGGCGGCCCAATCGCGATTTTGACGATGTAGGTGAGGAGCTTGATAAACCCCTCGGTACATTGGCGAACACACATGACTCCACGATCGCTGCTAGCCATCTACAAAAGTAGACAAAAATTCCGAATAGTCAGATCATAAATTTATGATGACTAACAGAAAATTGCTACATTTTGCAAAAATGCTAAAATAGCACTAAGATGCTAATAACCGATAAGCGGTCGCACCTAGTGGCTTCCTACAGTCAGCCTGGCTCTGGTACCAAGTTTGTCACGACCGGTTTTTCAATAAAATACTTATTGAGAAACCGATCCTTTTATTTCCAGTATAGGAGAGTCCTCCTTACTGGTAGACAAATTCTTGATACAGAAATCCAGAAGTACTAAATATATTACAGGGTTGAGCTGAGGTTGCTCAACAATTTATTACAAGCACGCCAATAATATACATAAAGGCGGATATGACACAAGGGTGTGGTGGCATACTACTGACTCGTATTTAAAAGTGGTGGTGGATATGTCACAGTGAAGTGGGTGACATTGACTCCTACTCTTGCAGCTCATCGAGCGTCGAAGTGAGGCTCGATGGTTTATTCGGGTAGCAGAAACGGATATGGTACAAGTGATAAATTCCAGGATCGCATGGGACTGACTGGGACTCCTCTAGGCGTCAGACTCGCTATCAAACTCTTCATCCATAAGATCGCCTTCGTCAACATCTGGCCAAATCAACAAGCCAGGTGAGTACTTTGAATGTAGTCGCAAGACAGTTCGGACATAAGATATAACAAATGTAAGCATGATGCATCATGAGCAATTGGCAATGCACACTCAAATGATAAACTTGCACGGCATGTTAAATAAAAGGAAGCCAGGCGGTAATCCTTTTGAAATCCCAACAAAAATAACTGAAAACCGATCGAGTGTCTGAAGTGACGCCTCGAATGGTGAACAAATAAATTAACATGCCGCAGTCGGGCGTCTAAGCGACACCACGTAAAGGGCTTATATTGGAAAATAAATGACCGTGCATGCCACAGTGGGACGTCAAAGCGACATCACATAAAGGGCTTATATCGAAAGTAAATAACAAGAGTGCCACAGTCGGACGTCTGAGCGACATCACATATAGGGCTTATATTGAAAGTAAATAACAAGAGTGCCACAGTCGGACATCTGAGCGACGTCACATAAAATGCTTATATTGAAAAATAAATAACAAGACTGCCACAGTCGGACGTCTGAGCGACATCACATAAAGGGCTCATATCGAAAGTAAACAGCATAAATGCCACAGTCGAACGTCTGAGCGACATCACATAAAGGGCTCATATCGAAAGTAAACATCATAAATGCCACAGTCGGACGTCTGAGCGACATCACATAAAGGGCTTATATTGCATTGTCGTATTCAAGCAGTATAGGCCATTCCAAGGAAAGATACTCAGAACATAATAATAAACGGGTTAGTCCATCCACAGGATTAATCATGTAACCGAGTTTACCACCCATGTCTGTTCACCGGAGATTTGTCAAGGAGACTGACACTGAGACTGACAGGACAAGTTGAACACATACATTGATCATAGATACGGTTACTTGAATGAGTTTGACTCTGCAGAGTTTGTACTATTAAACCACAACCAACGGATTTCAGTAGTCGCAAGGGACTAGTTCCGTTTACAGTGTTTTAGAAGAAACTCATCTAACCA
The DNA here is from genome assembly GCA_021605145.1 of Aegilops bicornis. NCBI lineage: Eukaryota > Viridiplantae > Streptophyta > Magnoliopsida > Poales > Poaceae > Aegilops > Aegilops bicornis. The sequence goes on from CM038670.1 coordinate 602,965,666, forward strand.
GTACACACCCAATTCCACATTCCGCTGCCAAGAATCACCCTAGGCAACGTTCAAGAAAAACTCTAAGACGGGGAGGTCACAACCTCGAATAGCATGGGATCAAATTTATCTCGCGCGCTCTAAGGGGTGCCCCCTCTCGGTCCCAATCGAAAACACCCATGCTCCCTGACCGGATGACGGGCTTTAATCCAGGGCCATGGAACCCTCATCCCGTCCCCTCTGTTTGATGTGTACCAGGAAAGAGGTTTGCAACTTACTAAACCATATTCCATAAAGAAAAAATTGTGGTAGTACAAGAAAAGGAACGGATGGTAACGTGACTTGATTCACGTTGACACTAGAGTTAAATAGTTTGGCATGTTACAACAATACCATCTTATCACCCATCATGTCACCACATGATCAAGTAAACTCACATCGAATCACACATCGAGTTTCGAAGCTCACTCGCAATGGCTTTGCATGCAACATAACATTCACGGGTGTTCACGTAATCATGTCATGAAGTAACTACTTAAGCAAACACGAAAAGCACTCATCATATAAAAGGTTCAAACATGCTTGCCTGGTTCGGAGTAGTCGGAGTCTAGCTCGGTGAAGTTCGCGGTTCCGTCACCTCTTCCGGTATCTACGGTACAAAGAAAACATGTACTAACGTGAATACCGTGGGTGCACAAAAAGTATTCCAAATATTTTTCTAATAAATATGATAAAAAACTAGACAGAAAAATAAAGAGGATAGAAAAATAATCAATCAAAAATCATTTTTTGTTTAAGAGTTTTAGAGTTTTCGTCCGAGGACTTATGCGTAATGAAATGTAAAGTTTCGAGGGCTGAAAGCGAAAAGGACAAGAAAAGCGTTTCAGATTGAAAGCGTATTTGCCCGAATCGCTTTCCGGAGAAAACAGTTCGAATAGAAAGAGAGGCCGACGAGGGGTCCCACCGTCGAGTTTGAAAAATTCGAGAGGGGAACAGAGGCCGTCGGCGCTCGAAGCTTCTTGGTGGTCGCCGACGACGATCCACGGTGAGTTGGGAGGAGCGGAGGTTACCTACGGGCTCAGGGTGCTCTCCCGCGTCTGTGGGTGGTGGAGGTGGTCGTCGGCGAGCACCACGTCGACGGCGGCCCTTACTCCGGTGGACGGCGGCTCGGGCGATGTTGGATCTCGTCGGGGAAGGCTGCAAAGGACAAATCGAGGCGTGGGTTAGGTGACTGGGTGCCCTAGGAGGCTACGGGCATGATTTGGGAGAAGGGGGTGCCCTCACCGGAGTGGATCGCGCCGGAGCCTGAAGCGGATCGGGGCGGCCGGATACGGAGGAGAAGGCCTCCTCGGGGTCCTCCTAGGGGTTGATCGCAGCTCTGGCGAGGTGAGGTGAGTGGTGCTGGTCGAAGGCGAGCTCGGGGCGGCTATTTATAGCCGGCCCAAGGCGGTTCCGAGAACGGGGTAATCTCCGGCGGCGATTACGGCGAGGCGGTGGGTGGGCCGGTGGATTAGGTGGCTGGGCATCAACGCGAGGGTGCACTGGTTACGCTCAAACGCTAAACTTGGCTGGGTTTGGCCTATGCCTTGGTCTCGACGGAACGACGCCTCGCGGGCCCGTCGGCGGCCGAGAGCACGCCTTGTGCTTGCCGAGCCAGCGGCGGTCTATGGCGTGCCTGAGGAGGAGAGGGCCACGGAGGCCTGGGGTGGTTGGCGGCGCTGGTCGGCGCCAGCTGGTCGGCACGGGACGCCACGGGTGGCTCTGCCATTGCGAAGCTGCTTTGGAGCTGGCTAAGCCACGTCGCCACCGACGCCCGAGCCAAGCGACCTTGCGGCGCTCTGGATAAGGAGGGGGAGCAGTGCGCAAGAGGCCAGCGTGAGCACTGGTGAGATGGACGCCGATCTCTGAAGAAAACGACACTGTCGTCTGAACCCAACTCTGAAATCTGATTTTTTCTCAAATCAAGATGATTAAAGGCACGCCAGGTGCTCGACGAAATGTTTTTGGCATGTGGGAAATTTATCTAGGGCTGATCTTTGGTGAGGTGATCTCTCAATGCACGTGGGGGTTGCCTGATTTTTGTCAGAATTTTTGGAGAAGGAAGAATATGAATTTCACCAAATTTGCCAAATCTGGTCCAAACTTGCAGTGAGCAAAACATGAAAATTTTGAACTGTGGAAGGGTGGATCTTGATGGATCTAGGTTGGGGGTGCTAAGGACTAGTCAGAGGAGTTGATTAGGAATCAAAACTCAAAGTAAATTTGGTACTTCCTTTGTAAACCACCTAGGTCCAAAAATAATGGCAGAAATAGTTTTGGGGTTAAAATAAATGGAATAAAAATCAAAAACGGATTGAACTTGTTGGAATAGAATATTTGGCTTGACCCAAAGTGGAGGGGGGGGGGGGTTTGGGAGAAATTTTTGATATGAGGCATGGTAAAAATGGGTGGTTGCAATAAAAGGAATAATCCCCAAAACCCATAGGATTACTTTTTAAAAAATAATTTCCAATTTTTTTTTATTGTGATGAGTTAACATCAGAATGAAAGATTTTAAAACCAAACACCAAGGTTGAGGAAGACACAAAAAATAAAACACTTGTCATAGGAGAAATTTTTTTGAGAAGGAGGGGCTTTTGGAAAGGTTTTAAATAGCCTCCTTCAAATCAAATAAAGGGTTTGTTAAAAACCAAATAATTTTTTTTGGAGTGTCACAGTCATGGAAGTACGCAAGCAAGTGCCTCCTTATTTCAAGCCAATAAAAAATGGCTCCTCCTAGTGGATTTCTGACATCTGGGTCCCATGCCATTGTCAACGTAGTCAATAAACGAGAGAGAATTACTGTGGCAACGGTGACACGAGGACCCAAAGCTCGCCCAGTTATTTTTGTTTTGGGTTAATTTTGTAAATGCCTCCGAGAAATGCCACTGCAATTTACAAACTTTGAAAAATACCATTTCATGCCATTTCTACTGGCATTTTTCGAAGTCTGGAGTGGCATTTTTCAAAGTTTGCAAATTGCAGTGGCGTTTTTCAAAGTTTGCAAAAATTGCAGTGGCATTTTTCAAAGTTTGGAAATTGCAGTGGCATTTTTATGAATCGCCATAATTGGAGTGTCATTTATCTAATTTGTTTTTGAGACGGAAGCAGGGTGTCAACTGGGCTGTGCGGGGCACTCTGGCCTGTCTAGACAGCCTTTTCTTTTATGTTTACCACAGACCAGCCGAGTAGTTTTTTTCTTTCTTTCTGAAAATGGCTAGCCCGGTTTTTTGTGATTTGTCAAGTAAGTAGCTTTGTCAGGCCTGTTGGGATGCAAATCTTTCAAGACGAGGAGAGCTTCATTCGGCTGGCCGAGAAAATGGCCTACCAGTAATGAGAAATGGGCTGTACATTTTTAAAACACAACAAACCGGCAATTAGTTTCAAATATCTTTTTTTCATTTTGATATTTTAAATTGCATTGATTTTTATGCGTGGACAATTTATTGGATTTAATATTGATATACATTTATTTTTAAAATCAGTCTGAATGTGACTTGAAATTTCGGGATTAAAAACAGTTCAGACCGCACGGACATATGCAAACTTTCGTATAATTTTTTAACCGTGGCCACAATATGGGCTGTAATGCTAACAAAAATAATATGGACTCCAAAAAAACCCATAGCAATTAGCAAATGGGCTGTAAACTATTTGAAATAATGGCAGATGGGTTGTATGCTGTTTTCCACAGATTTGAGGCTTTCCATAGATGGCTTGTATACTGTTGGATGTCCATCCAACGGCCGTCGTGCTTCTTCAATCTCTGCTCTTCCTGCTCCAGCCGCTCAAACAAGCGCCGGCGGGACTGCCTGCTCCCTCCTCCCCGCGGCCGGCTGTGCTGCCACACAGACCTCACCGCCCCACCGTACTCCCATCGCTGGCCTAGCCATCCATCTACTCACCCACAGTCCCACACCTGCTGTTATTCTCCAGCGACGGCAGACCAACCAGTAAACCCTCGTACAGTCGTACTCCCCTCCGCGTGGGAAACAACTGCTGAGTCTTCCCTGCCTCCGTGTCGTTCCCTTCCTAGGTCTCGCCGTCGTCCACCACCCTGGTGCTCTCGGCGTGGCGTGGTCAACATGGTCAACGACCGACATGCATCTGAAGTGGACTGTACATGGAGAGGCTGACAGCTGGGTCCACGGCCGCACGCATGGATATGCCTCCTTATTACGCGCAAAATAATGATTCCTTCACCTGACATCTAGGACTCACCGAAAGGGCCTTTGTATTTCGCGAAAAAAAGTTACCGCCGCTGACAGCTCGGACCCACCAACTATATCTTGGCACGCAAGGAAGTGCCTCCTTATTACTCCCAAAAAAAGAATACTCCCCCTGCTAGCTGGGACCCAGTATAGTGGGCCTACTAAGTTAAAGGGGACGAAGGGCGTTGTCAACATAGTCAATATGCACGATTCTAGCTCGACTGACCGTACGATGTCCATCCAACAGCCGTAGTGCTTCATCAACCTCTGGTCTTCTTGCTCCAGCCGCCCAACGCAGCGCCGGTCGTGCCGCCTGCTCCTACCTGCCATGGCCGGTTGTGCTGCCGCGGAGGCCTCACCGCCCCCATACTACTCCCACCGCTGGCCAGGCCATCCCTCCAGTCCACTCACGCACACCCCATGTTATTCTGCCCGGCGGCGGCAATGGCGAACCGATGAACCCTCGTACTCCTCTCCGCGTGGGCATCCACTGCCGCGTCTTCCCGGCTCCGCGTCGTCCCCTTCCTAGGCCTCCCGTCGTCCACCGCCGTGGTGCTCTCGGCGCGGCGTGGTCAATGTGGTCAACGACCGAATTCCATCGGAAGAATACTGTACGTGGAGAGGCTGATAGCTGGGTCCACGGCAGCCGCAAGGAAGTGCCTCCTTATTACGCGGAAAATAATTATTCCTTCACCTAACAGCAGGGACCCACCGGACGGGCCACCATTATTCCATGAAAAAAGTTTGCCCCTGACTGCTGGGACCCACCCGACGGGCCACCGCATTTCACGAAAAAAACGTTCCCCCTGCTGTCAGCTCGGACCCACCGGAAGTGCCTCCTTATTACGCACAAAAAATGAATACCCACCTGCTATCAGGGACCCACCTTGGTGGGAGGCTGACTTGTGGGTCTACTAAGTTGACGGGGACGGAGGGCTTTGTCAACTTAGTCAATATAAACGATTCTAGCTCCGGTGGCGATGCGATGTCCATCCAACAGCCGTAGTGCTTCTTCAACCTCTGGTCTTCTTGCTCCAGCCGCCCAAAGCAGCGCCCGTCGTGCTGCATGCTCCTGCCTCCCGTGGCTGGATGTGCTGCCGCGGAGGCCTCACCGCCCCCTACTATTCCCACCGCTGGCCAGGCCCTGCGGCGACGGCAGCCTAACACCGCAGCCGAACCAGTGAACCCTCGTACTCCTCTCCGCGCGGGCTTCCACTGTCGCGTCTTCCTCGGCTCCCCGCCGTCCCCTTCCTAGGCCTCGCCGTCGTCCATCGCCCTGGTGCTCTCGGTGCGGCGTGGTCAACGTGGTCAAGGAACGACTTCCATCGGACGTGGACTGTATGTGGAGAGGCTGACAGCTGGGTCCACGGCCGCAGCAAGGAAGTGCCTCCTTATTATGCGGAAAATAATTATTCCTCCACCTGACAGCGGAGACCCACCGGACGGGCCACCGTATTTCACGAAAAAAAAATTTCCCCCCTGACTGCTGGGACCCACCAGCTACATCTTCGCACGCAAGGAAGTGCGTCCGGGCAAAAAAAACGATTTGCCCCCTGACTACTGGGACCCACCAGCTACATCTTCGCACGCAAGGAAGTGCGTCCGAAAAAAAGGATTCGCCCCCCTGACTGCTGGGACCCACCAGCTACATCTTCGCACGCAAGGAAGTGCGTCCGAAAAAAAACGATTCGGCCCCCCCGACTGCTGGGACCTACCAGCTACATCTTCGCAGGCAAAGAAGTGCCTGACAGTCTGGACCCACCTGGTCGAAGCGTACGTAGCGTTGTCATTCTGGTCGCGAACGTATCGTACATCTTGGTCGATGTAGAGGTGCGACGCGTCGTAGTAGAGGCGCGCCGTAGCATGTACACGCGTCGTCTGTTGGCGAGGGTGCAAGAAAGAAAATACAGCCACGTACGTACATACGGGCAGGGTCTCGAACGCCTACTCGCGCATACGTACATGGCTGGGTCGGAACGGAGAAACAGCGCCGTTGTTGTGTTCATGGGGAGCCAACCGGCTGGGTCAGAGCGAAATACGTGGTCGTGTTCATCAGGAGGGCTTGGACAGAACAGGCGATGGAAACGAGGCCTGGCGTACCGCACAACGGAGGAAACGACCTTGTGTTCGACCGGCCACGTTCGAAACATGATCCTGTTGATCGTGAGGGGCCCGGCGTATCGCAAAACGGAGGAAACGTACCTCCTACGGTCGAAACGGGGGTCCTGTTGATCGGGAGGGGTGTGGCGTACCGCAAAACGGAGGAAACGGACCTCCTACGGACGAAACGGGGGTCCTGTTGATCGGGAGGGGTGTGGCGTACCGCAAAACGGACGAAACGGACTTGTGTTGGAGCGCTATGGTCAAAACGGGGGTCCTTTTCATCGGGAGGGGTGTGGCGTACAACAAAACTTGACTCCACGGGATACTGTTCATCTCCACCATCGACCTCCTCCAGCCTCCACGGGCTAGCGTCGACCTCCTCCGGCCTCCACGGGCTCCTGTTCATCCAGCCTCCACCGCGCGCTACTCCATCGGCTACTGTTCAACCACCCCTCCATGGGCACCCCTCCACCGTCTACTGTTCATCCAGCCCTCCACACCACGGGGTCCTGTTCAACCACCCCTCCACGGCCATTCCTCCATCGTCTAATGTTCATCCAGCCCTCCACACCACGGGGTCCTGTTCATCCAGAGGCAACGCCACCGCTCACTGTTCATCCAACCCCCCACCCCAACGCTCACTGTTCATCCAATCGATCGGCTTCAGTTAGTAGCGATGCTGAAGAATCGCTCGATCGGGTTCGATTAACGACCATCGATCGATCAGCGCGGGTTCGATGAACGCGTAGCCTGCAGTGCAATCGCTCGGGTTCAGTTAGAGCCCAACGCCTCGCTCGGGTTCAGTTAGAGCCAATGCCTCGCACACACGCGCGTATGTGTATGAGAGAAACGCGCATCGCTCGGCCCCCGACCTCCCACCATAACCGGCAACTCCCCGAAATTTTCCTCCCCCTCGCTTCTACCATGGGTTTTTCCGTCATGGACGGCCCAAAGAATGTCATGCAGCTGTGTCTCCGGCCCGCCCAGGACGAAAAGCCCATTTTCTGTCATGATTTTTTGTCATATAAGTAGGAGCCCACCACATCTATGATGATACCGGGTTTTGTCACAATTATCGTCATAGAAGTGTCATATGTATGACAGAAAAAAAAATCGTTCGGCCCAAAATGTCACGGATGTGTCTTTTTTTTGTAGTGATATATTTCGTTACTTAGATCTGCTCGTCCAAATATCTTGCCATACCTTTAGACATTGACCTAGGTATTTTTTTCTGGACTTCATAAAAAAACATATATGATTTTCCTGTAATATCTAGTAGAAGAACTAATTTGTATGTCTAACAGATGGACATGACTTGGATAACTTCTGCTCGAAGATTCTCCGCTGCATATGTCGAGGGGTTTGAAAACTTCATGAACTTTATCAGAGCTGAGTACGGTGGTCTTAAATCAGAAGTGCGCTGCCCGTGTAGTAGTTGTATGAATTCAGTTACAAGACCCCAGTCAACTATGCAAAATCATCTACACTTGTATGGGATGTCGGTCACATATACTAGGTGGGTTCATCATGGTGAAGCTGTGAACGTCAATGTTATTGACTACGTGGAAGCAGTAGATCACCATCTTGATCTGCCTGATGCTCAGGTGGAAGAGGAGGAGGAGGAGGAGGTGGTGGCGGAGCTAGTGAGTTTGACCAACATTGAAACAATGCTACTAAATGCTCGTTCATTCCGTGAACTTTCACCTGCAGAAGAAAAACGATGGGCCCGCATGTTGGAACAATGCAACGTGGCTGTCACCCTAGGAAATAAGCTGCCAGTATTCTCAGCTATGGTCACCTTTCTTCAGGTGAAGAAATCTGAGCGGATGACCAACAAATCATTTGATGCGATGTTGGCTGCTTTCCGCAAAGCTTTCCCAGATGCGTCTGAGCTGCCACACACCTACAGTAAAATGAAGAATTTCCTTCATGCAGTTGGAATTGGATATGATATGATCCATGTTTGTAAGAATAATTGTGTTCTGTTCTGGAAGGATTATGACAACTTAAGTGAATGCCCGAAATGCAAATCATCAAGATGGAAAGATGGCTGCTTTCTCAAGAGGATTCCTCATAATGTTACGAGACATTTTCCAATTACACCAAGATTGCAGAGGTTGTTTCATGATGCTGAAACAAGAGAGGATGTACTATGGCATTCTAGGAACGAGGAGTACAGAGATCAGAATGTAATGAGCCATCCATCACATGGTAGTGAGTGGAAAAGCTTCAATCAGAAACACGAAAAGTTTGATGCCGACCCGAGAAACATTAGACATGGCTTAGCTTCAGATGGATTTAACCCATTTGGCCACCAGAGCGCCACATATAGCATGTGGCCAGTGCTTCTTATCCCTTACAACATGCTTCCAAATTTCTGCACCAAAGAATCAAACTACATGATGGCCTTGCTCATCCTAGGTCCAAAAAGTCCTGGAAAGGATTTTGATTTGTTCTGTGGAGGAACTTCAACAGCTATGGAGGGGTGTTCTCACTCGAGACCTATAGCAGCCCACCAGCTGATTTCTTTCTGCGTGCTGTTATAATTTGGTGCATCCATGATTATCCGGCTTTGGGCACTATGTCAGGGCGAACGACACATGGTTATAATGCATGTGTTCACTATGACAGGAATCCGCTGTCATACGCAATAATTAGCAAGGTCTATTACATTGGACACCATCGTTTCCTTGCCAAGGACAAGCCGCATCCTAGAAAATACCGAAGACATGTGTTCAATGCAAAGCATGAAAACCGTGATGCGCTAAAGAGGCTCACCGCCGATGAGTTGCAAGTGGAATTAGAGAAGGTCAGGCATATTACACCAGGAAACCATCCTGGTAATGGTACCAGGAAAAGGAAGTTTGACAGGGAAGAAGAGAGATTATTGTTTACCCGCAGGTCCACTTTGTGGGACTTGGAGTATTGGAAAGATTTGGATATGCGGCATAATCTTGATGTGATGCACATCAAGAAAAATATATGTGACAGCATTATCGGCACACTTCTTAATATTGAAGGAAAGATACCTTAAAATGTAGGATTGATTTGACATACCTGGGTGTCAGACAGGATTTGCAGGTGCAACATGAAGGTAAACCACGGGATATGGCACCAGCTGTGTACGTCTTGGACAAGGTAAAAAGAAAAGAATTCTGCGAGGTCCTGTCATGTGTGAGATTCCCACATGGGTTTGCTTCCAACCACGAAAGGAGAGTCGGTGCAGATGGTAACAAGTTACAAGGGTTGAAAACTCATGACCTGCACGTCCTACTTCAAATGGTTTTACCTGTTATCCTTAGAGGATTGGGCATACGACTTATACTGAGCAATTGCAGAGTTGGGACAATTCTTGAGGAACTATGCAAGAGAAATATCAAAATAGATGCTTTGGGCGTCTTAGAGACAAGATACCAACTATCCTATGCGACCTTGAGAAGATATATCCTCCAGCCTTCTTTGATGTGATGGTGCATTTGGTTGTTCATCTACGATGAGGCACTACTTAGAGGTCCAAGACGGTATGCTGGATGTACCCTATTGAAAGGCGGCTAGGCACTTTCAAGGGCTATGTTAGGAACAGAGCTTGACCCGAGGGTTCCATTGCAGAGGCCTACATTGCTACAGAAGCGTTGACATTCTGCTCAAAATACATTGAAATAACTGATCAGCTTAGCAAAGAGGTGGATGAAGACAATCCCGGGCTCAATGTTTTCGATTATTCTGTTCAAGTTACAGGGAAGAGTCGACAAGAGGGCAAACCTAAATATTTGGACAAAATGGTTTGGTATGTGTTGAATAAGCGTCACGAGATACTACCTTATATCAAGTAAGTGCTAAGTACTGCAGCTTATACATCATAATCTACTAAACTTGCAGCACATTCTTATATATTTAGATGTTTGACGCGATCACTATGTTGTGTAGCATCTAGAAAAAGGAGTTACTGCCGCAAAATTCAAGAAACATTGCCAAACTGGTTATGGCAGGATTTGCGAAATGGTTCAAGATCATGTATGCTTTTGAATTGCACTGTTAGTTTTTTTAATATATTGAGTACATAAGATGATCAGCTTGTCTATTTTCTAACCATAGGTTAAGAAGATGCGGGAGAATGGGCAGGCAGTTGATGATGCCCTTTACTCACTAGCAATGGGTCCTGATACTCGGGTAAGACATTATGAATCTTGCGTTGTTGGAGATGTGCGCTACAACACCCTTGCACGAGACGAAGGCAGGAAGACACAAAATAGTGCCATCATGAGCACGGATACGTATGACAAAGAGACAAGCTGAAATGTATGCTAGCACGTAATGACATTGTTCGATTGCGATATATCTCTAGTTTCGAGGATCATCGGTGTGTGGTTACATTGTCTTTGTCGTTGGTATAACCTGTTTTCTAGGATCGCAAAACCTAGAGCTAATGATTATTTCAAATCCATCAATGTCAAGGCGGCGTACCAGACCAACGAGCCTTTTTTTGGCAAATCAAGCAACACAGATATTTTTCTTGGAAGACACATTTGCACGAAGCGATGACTGGAGAGTATTGCAAAGGTTTGAGCAGATGAATTCGTTTAATGAAGTTGCACAACAAGATGATGCTTACACTGCTCCTGATGTACAAGATAACACAGATGTTCCTAATATCTTTGAGAACCATCATGTCAATGACGCCGGCGAAAAGATTGCCTGTCGTGCTGTGGACATACAAGAGTTGATCAAGAAGAAGCCAACGTTCGAGGACGTTGAGGACGAAGAAGAAGATGACACCGTGGGGAATTATGATTCAGACTGACACACATGGAGAAGATGTTGACGCTGCTGCTGCGGATGATGATTACATTGCTTTTGTCGTATTTGCCTGTCAGAAGACGTTTTTTATCTACTATGTGAAATTGTGTTTGCTATGACAACTGAAACCTGATGAACATGTTGTTTAGTATTTTCCTGTGAGAAGATCACTTGTTAAGTGTACTAATTTGTGTTTGGTGATTTTATGACGACTAAAACATGACGATATTGTTGTTTAGTTGTACTCATATTTGGCCGTGAAACTTGAATTTGATGACATAGTTTGCTGTTGGACTGCAATTTTCTCGACGTCTTCGAATGAGAACAAAGCTGACCCGATAGGGCCTCTGCTAATTTATTTATTTATTACCAAAAGGGCCTCTGCTATTTATTTATTTATGAGCAAAAGGGGATACCCCCTGATTTCCGTTAATAGAAATCATTAGATGTTCACAACACTACGCGCAACCTGCTACAGGTTTCATTCATTACTAGTTTCAAAGAAAGTGCTCATGTCATAGCCACTTTGAATACAAAGACGATTGCTACATACACTTGTAAATAAAGAGACAATCATCCTATAGAGCACATCGATTTTGCCCATTATCTTCACAAGCTCTTTCATCTCCTCATTCTTTGTCAAGGTCGTTCGTGACTATTGCTTGGCCATGATCGAGGAACTGCATCTTTAACCTTCTTCTCTGCATCTTCCTCTTACATCGTTCCTTCCGCCATTTGTCCAACACCTCAACCTACTAGTATTGGGATTCCTCGGCTAACCAACTAATCAAAGATAGTTGCACTCCCCACATCAAAGAACTTCCCAGAAATACAAATCACACGAATCTTCCCTTTTCTGCACGAATCAAATTGGAAGATCATCAACCAAACTATTAAAAAAATCAGCAACTGAAAGCACTGAAACAACACTTAAACATATTATTACCCCATGATTTGGGCATTTGTAGAAGGCTCGGCCAGGGTTGAGGATTGTGGTTGAGACGCGACGGATGACTCTAGGTGATTTGCAGCAGTGGCACCACACCAACGGCAGTGGGTTGCGATGAGCAACTAGCTGCGGTGCGCGTGCCGGCGGGGGTGTGATGAGACCCACACGCGATGGTACGGGTGGCGATTTGGTGCATATTTGGTTGTTGCCTGCTGAAGAGCAGGTGGACGAGCAGCTTTTGATGCTAGGCAGAGTAAGTAGAGAAGAGGAGAAGCGAACGTGGGATATGTCAGTTTCATTACTTGCAGAGTAGCATACCACCATATATAGTCATAGTCTAGGTTTGGATTCGAACCAGCTATAGGAGCACGTCTCTCTTTTTTCTAAAACTCAACAACGTCTCTTTACTGGTATACTAGCTTGTTCTGTACGCCTTCTCAAGTCTTTGATTCCTCGACCTGACATCTCGGACCCACCGGAAGGGCCTCTATATTTAGTGAAAAAAATGTGCCACCCGCTGATAGGTCGGACCCACGAGATGTCTTCGCACGCAAGGAAGTGCCTCATTATTACGCACAAAAAATGAATACTCCCCCTGCCAGCTGGAACCGAGCATAGTGGGAGGCTGACTTGTGGGCCTACCAAGTTGACGGGGATAGAGGGCTTTGTCAACTTAGTCAATATGAACGATTCTAGCTCCAGTTACCGCACGATGTTCATCCAACGGCCGTAGTTCTTCTTCAACCTCTGGTCTTCTTGCTCCAGACACCCAAACCAGCACCGGTCGTGCCGCGTGCTCCTGCCTCTCGTGGCCGGCTGTGATGCCTTTGAGGCCTCACCGCCCCCTACTACTCCCACCGCTGGCCAGGGCATCCCTCTACTCACCCACACCCCCTGTTATTCTGCGGCGACGGCAGCCTCACACCGCAGCCGAACCAGTGAACCCTCGTACTCCTCTCCGCATGGGCATCCACTGCCGCATCTTCCCCAGCTCCACGTCGTCCCCTTCCTAGGCCTCACCGTCATCCACCGCCTTGGTGCTCTCGGCGCGGCGTGGTCAATGTGGTCAACGACCGACTTCCATCGGAAGAGTACGGCACATGGAGAGGCTGACAGCTGGGTCCACGGCCACAGCCCAATTTTTTTGTAAGTCGCTTTATCAGGCATGTTAGGCTGCAAATCTTTCAAGACGAGGAGAGCTTCATTCGGTTAGCCGACAAAATGGCCTATCAGTAATGAGAAATGGGTTGTACATTTTTAAAACACATCAAACCAGCAATTAGTTTCAATTTTTTTTTCATTTCAAGATTTTAAATTGCATTGATTTTTATGCATGGACAATTTGTTGGATTTTATATTGATATACATATATTTTTAAAATCAGTTTGAATGTGACTCGAAATTTTGGGATTAAAAACAGTTCGGACCGCACTGAAATATGCAAAATTTCATATATTTTTGTAACCGTGGCCACAATATGGGCTGTAATGCTAACAAAAAGAATATGGGATTCAAAAAAACCTTAAGAATTAGGAAATGGGCTGTAAATTATTAGAAATAATGGCAGATGGGCTGTATGCTGTTTTCCACAGATTTGAGGCTTTCCTAAAAAGGTTGACACAAAGCGATCGTTGGATGTCCATCCAACGGCCGTCGTCTTCTTCAATCTCTGCTCTTCTGCTCGGCCCGCTCAAACAAGCGCCGGGGACTGCCTGCTCCCTCCTACCATGACCGGTGTCTTTGCCAGCAGCCTCACCGCCCCACCGTACTCCCATCGCTGGCCTAGCCATCCCTCTACTCACCCACACATGTTGTTATTCTTCGGCGACGGCAGACGAACCAGTAAACCCTCGTACAGTCATACTCCCCACCGTGTGGGAAACAACTGCCGACTCTTCCCTGCCTCCGTGTCGTTCCCTTCCAAGGCCTCGCCGTCGTCCACCGCCCTAGTGCTCTCGGCATGGCCTGGTCAACGTGGTCAACGACCCACATGCCTCTGAAGTGGACTGTACGTGGAGAGGCTGACAGCTGGGTCCACGGCCGCACGCAAGGAAATGCCTCCTTATTACGCGTGAAATAATGATTCCTCCACCTGCCATTTGGGACCCACCGAAAGGGCATCTGTATTTCGTGAAAAATATGTTACCGCCGCTGACAGCTCGGACCCACTAGCTATATCTTCGCACGCAAGGAAGTGCCTCCTTATTACGCACAAAAAAGGAATACTCCCCCTGCTAGCTGGGACCCACTATAGTGGCAGGCTGACTTGTGGGTCTACTAAGTTGACGGGGACGGAGGGCTTTGTCAACTTAGACAATATGCACGACTCTAGCTCCAGTGACCGTACGATGTCCATCCAACGGCCGTAGTGCTTTTTCAACCTCTGGTCTTCTTGCTCCAGCTGCCCAAACCAACGCCGGTCGTGCCTCACCGCCCCCTACTACTCCCACCGCTGGCCAGGCCACCCCTCTACTCACCCACACCCCCTGTTATTCTGCGGCGACGGCAGCCTCACACCGCAGTGAACCAGTGAACACTCATACTCCTCTACGCGTGGGCATCCACTGCTGCGTTTTCCCCGGCTCTACGTTGTACCCTTCCTAGGCCTCGCCTTCATCCATCGCCCTGGTGCTCTCGGCGCGGCGTGGTCAGCGTGGTCAAGGAACGGCTTCCATCGGACGTGGATCACGTGGAGAGGCGACAACCAGGTTCACGGCCGCAGCAAGGAAGTGCCTCCTTATTACGCGCAAAATAATTATTCCTCCACCTGACAGTGGGGACCCACCGGACGGGCCACCGTATTTCGCGAAAAAAATGTACCCCCCTGACTGCTGGGACCCACCAGCTACATCTTCGTACGCAAGGAAGTGCCTGACAGTTGGGACCCACCTGGTCGAAGTGTACGTAGCATTGTCATTCTGGTCGCGAACGTGTACGTACATACTGGTCGATGTAGAGGCGCGCACGTAGCATGTACATGTACGTACGTCGGCCAGTGTGCAAGAAAGAAAATACGGCCACGTACGTACATACGGGCGGGGTCTCGAACGCCTACTCGCGCATACGTAGCTTGTGTACATGGCTGGGTCAGAACAGAGAAACTGCGTCATTGTCGTGTTCATGGGGAGCCAACCGGCTGGGTTGGAACGGAATGCGTCGTCGTGTTCATCAGGAGGGCTTGGACGGAACAGCCGATGGAAACGAGGCCTGGCGTACCGCATAATGGAGGAAACGGCCTTGTGTTCGACCGACCATGTCAGAAACAGGATCCTGTTCATCGGGAGGGGTGCAGCGCATCAAAAGCGGAGGAAGCGGACCTGCTACGGTCGAAACGGGTCCTGTTGATCGGGAGGGTGTGGCGTGCCGCAAAACGAAGAAGCGAACTTGTGTTGGGCGCCACGGTGAAACAGGGTCCTGTTCATCGGGAGGTGTGGCTTACAGGATCTTGTTCATCTCCACCGTCGACCACCTCCGGCCTCCACGGGCTCTTTGTTCATCAACCGTCGACCTCCTCCGGCCTCCACTGCGATTGTTCATCCACGGGCTCCTGTTCATCCAGCCTCCACCGCGCTTCTCCACCAGCCTCGCTTAACCAGCCCTCTCCACGGGCTCCTGTTCAACCACCCCTCCACGGGCTACTGTTCATCTAGCCCTCCACCATCTACTGTTCATCTAGCCCTCCACGGGGTGGTCCTGTTCATCCAGCCCTCCACGGGGTTCTGTTCATCCAGCCCCAACCGGCTCGATCGATCGGGGTCCTGTTCATCCAGAGGAAACACCACGGGGTCCTGTTCATCCAACCCCATCGGGAACTGTTCATCCAAACCCCCTAGCAACACTCTCTGTTCATCCAGAGGCAGCATCGATCGGCTTCAGTTAGCAGCAGTAGCGAAGGAATCGCTCAATCGAGTTCAGTTAACAGCCATCGATCGATCGCTCGGGTTCAGTAACGCGTAGCCTGCAGTGCAATTGCTCGGGTTCCGCTAGAGCCCAACGCCTCGCTCGGGTTTAGTTAGAGCCCAACGCCTCGCTCGGGTTCAGTTAGAGCCCAACGCCTCGCACACCAGCAGCGTCGTGTATGCAGAGAAAGCAGCGCATCGCTTCGGCCCCGACCACCCACCGTAACCGGGAACTCCCCGAAATTTTCCTTGCCCTTGCTTCTACGATGGTTTTTTCCATCATGGACGGCCCAAAGAATGTCACGCAGCTGCTTCTCCGGCCTGCCCAGGACGAAAAGCCCATTTTCTGTCATGATTTTTTGTCATAGAAGTAGGAGCCCACCACATCTATGATGATACCGGGTTTTGTCACAATTATCATCATAGAAGTGTCATAAGTATGACCGAATTTTTTTGTTCGGCCCAAAATGTCACCGATGTGTCTTTTTTTTGTAGTGATTGGTCCCCCTTCAATCCCGTATGCATCAATTTCTTTGCTAGGTTGAAGCTTCTGTCACTCTTGCCCTCCAATACATAGTCCTATCAACATACAACTAACCCTATGGTGTGATCCACGCGCGCACTCATATGATGGGCACCAAAGGACAAAAACATAACCACAAGCAAATTAAACCAATCATAGCAATTCACCAATTACCGATAGGACAACGAAAATCTACTCAGACATCATAGGATGGCAACACATCATTGGATAATAATATGAAGCATAAAGCGCCATGTTGAAGTAGAGGATACAGCGGGTTGCGGGAGAGTGGACCTCTGTAGATAGATGGGGGAAGGTGATGAAGATGTTGGTGAAGATGATGGAGGTTTTGGTGTAGATCGCCGTCGCACGATGATGGCCCCGGCGGCGTTCCTGCGCCACCGGGAGAGAGGGGCAGAGAGCCCCCTTCTTCTTCTTCTTCCTTGAACTTCTCCCTAGATGGGAGAAGGGTTACACCTCTGGTCCTTGGCTTCCATGGCATGGGAGGGGCGAGAGCCCCTCCGAGATTGGATCTGGCTCTCTGTCTCTCTCTGTTTCTGCACTTTCTGATTCTGCCCTTTCACCGTTTCTTAAATTCCCGGAGATCCGTAACTCTGATTGTGCTGAAATTTGGAAACGATTTCTATCCGGATATTGGCTTTATTGCGGCGAAATAAGGGCACCAACCGCCTTATGGAGTGGCCACAAGGGCCCAGGGCGCGCCTGGCCCCCTAGGGCGCACCCCTCACCCTCGTGGGCCCCTCGGGCATCATCTCACGTTGATTCCACTTCCCAAAATTCACGCATATTCCAAAGAAAATATCCGTCATATTTTAGCCCGTTTGGACTCCGTTTGATATGGATTTTCTGTGAAACAAAAAACATGCAACAAACAGGAACTGGCACTGGGCACTGGATCAATATGTTAGTCCCAAAAATAGTATAAAAGGTTGCCAAAAGTATATGAAAGTTGTATAATATTGGCATGGAACAATAAAAAATTATAGATACGATGGAGACATATCACACCTCACCGTCGAGGCCACCATCGGCGCCTCGCACGCCGACGCTGCAACGCGGTTGGCTGCTTTAAATGACAGTTTGTGGCGTTTTCTCGAGGCCACCGTCAGTGCCTTCGATGAAGACTATGAGGTGTTTTCTCAGTGTGCGCGTGCTTACCTCATCTCGAGAGTGCCGAGAGTGGCTCAGGAAACTCACCACTACGACGAGGGCACCCATGATGCGGAGGCCTCACCCTCTTCCATGTCCAAGGAGCCAATCATCATCGATATCTCCGACAATGAGGAGTAGCTTGTCTTATTAGCTCCCTATAAGGACCCATGTTCAGTTTGCTAGCTACTGCCTTTCCTTAACAAATTCTAGTGAATTGTGCTATCTACTTTTACCATGCAATCTTCTGCTCTAGAGTATATGTTCTATATGTCGTGCAATGTGGTGTTCAGTTAACTGTTTGGTTCAATTCTGCAAATGTGATGTTCAATTCTTCAGGGTGCAATTTTCCAAGTTGTCAAGCATGCTTGGTTTGGTTAACTGTCTGAACTCCTATTAGGAGTATGTTATATTGTGCAATGTGGTGCTTAGTTAACATTTGGTTCATTTGCTGTGGTGTTTAGTTAACTGTTTGGTTCAATTCTGTAATGCGATGTTCAATTGTTGTGGGTGCATTCTGTTATTGTATACCATGTGAGAAACAAATCGAATTTGGCTGTACTAAATACATGAGAAACAAATACAATTGCTATATTTCCAAGTTGTTAAGCATGCTTGGTTTGGTTAACTCTCCGTTCTTCTATTAGGAGTATGTTATATTGCGTAATGTGGTGCTCAGTTAATGTTTGGTTCATTTGTTGTGATGTTTAGTTAACTGCTTGGTTCAATTCTGCAATGCGATGTTCAATTGTTGTGGCTGCATTCTGTTATTGTATACCATGTGAGGAATAAATCAAATTTGGCTGCACTTAATACATGAGAAACATATACAAGTGCTATATTTCCTAGTTCTTAATCATGATTGGTTTGGATAAATGAGTTTTCCATGTGGCTTGAATTAATCTGATGAATCTGCAATGTGCTTATTTATCATCAACATATTTTACTGATAGCATGCGAACCCTTACTTAACCTGTCTACTAACTACCTTATATGTGTTGCAGGGAAACAATGGGAAGCACTGAGGTTTACAAGATGGTACTAACTATTATACCTTGCCTTTTTTATTCCTTTGCCCTATTTCCAATATAGAGAAGATATTTATGCACATCCTTGTTTTTAGGCCTTTCCAAAGCAGTTCACTAATGATTACCTCTCAAACCACCTCTGTGCTCAGGAGGCGAGGAAAGTTTTCATACAACACCGCGATTCAATATTGAAGTGTTGCTGAAGAGGACGAAGGATGGACGGTCAATCATCCACATGCACTGGCCTAAAGTTGCAAAGACCTTCAACATGAATGAAGGCTCAATATTCGCCTTCCGCTTCAGCAGTTTTCCAAATGAGATGCATATGTCTATGTACCATCTATGATGCTAATTTCGAAAGGTTCTAGATGTTGCATGTGAAACTTGGTGCTGGTGCAGTTGTGTAATGGGGTAGCTGAGTGCTGAAGCTATATAATGTTGTACTCGGATGTATTTCAATTATGAAATCCTGCTTCCTTAATATGGAAATGAAATATATTATGTGCTTAATATGAATGTCAATTAATTAATAAATGGATTATTAATAATAGGGTAATTAGCCTGCTAATTGGCCAATTAGCGTGCTAATTGGGTTTTCCTATTGCAAACGGTTACTGAGAAAACCCCGTGGGCGATGACTGATGACCCACAAGTATAGGGGATCTATCGTAGTCCTTTTGATAAGTAAGAGTGTCGAACCCAACGAGGAGCAGAAGGAAATGATAAGCGGTTTTCAGCAAGGTATTCTCTGCAAACCTTTGAAATTATAAGTAACAGATAGTTTTGTGATAAGATAATTTGTAACGAGCGACAAGTAACAAAAGTAAATAAAGTGCATCAAGGTGGCCCAATCCTTTTTGTAGCAAAGGACAAGCCTGGACAAATTCTTATATAGAGAGAAGCGCTCCCGAGGACACATGGGAATTATCGTCAAGCTAGTTTTCATCACGTTCATATTATTCGCGTTCGGTACTTTGATAATTTGATATGTGGGTGGACCGGTGCTTGGGTGCTTTCCTTACTTGGACAAGCATCCCACTTATGATTAACCCCTATTGAAAGCATCCGAAAGTACAAAAGAAGTATTAAGGTAAACCTAACCATAGCATGAAACATATGGATCCAAATCAGCCCCTTACGAAGCAACACATAAACTAGGGTTTAAGCTTCTGTCACTCTAGCAACCCATCATCTACTTATTACTTCCCAATGCCTTCCTCTAGGCCCATATAATGGTGAAGTGTCATGTAGTCGACGTTCATATAACACCACTAGAGGATAGACAACATACATCTCATCAAAATATCGAACGGATACCAAATTCACATGACTACTAATAGCAAGACTTCTCCCATGTACTCAGGAACAAACGTAACTACTCACAAAGCATATTCATGTTCATAATCAGAGGGGGATTAATATGCATATAGGATCTGAACATATGATCTTCCACCAAATAAACCAAATAGCATCAACTACAAGGAGTAATCAACACTACTAGCAACCTAAAGGTACCAATCCCAGACTTAGAGACAAGAATTGGATACAAGAGATGAACTAGGGTTTGAGAGGAGATCTTTCTTTGGTGAAGATGTTGATGGAGATTGCCCTCTCTGATGAGAGGAACGTTGGTGATAGCGATGATGATGATTTCCCCTCCGGAGAAGTGTCCCAATGAGCAGTGTCTTGGAGCCTGGATTGGTTCCGCCAAGGTTCCGCCTCGTGGCGTGAGTCTCGTCCCGAAAGCTTGCTTATGATTTTTCTTCGGACGAAAGACTTCATATAGCAGAAGATGGGCACCGGAGGGCCAACAGGGGGCCCACGAGGCAGGGGGCGCACCCAGGGGGTAGGGCGCGCCCCCACCCTCGTGGCCAGGGTGTGGGCCCGCTCAGGTATTTATTCCGCTCAATATTTTTTATTATTTCCAAAAATAACTTTTGTGGAGTTTCAGGACTTTTGGAGTTGTGCAGAATAGGTCTCTAATATTTGCTCCTTTTCTAGCCCAGAATTCCAATTACCGCATTCTCCATCCTTATGTAAACCTTGTAAAATAAGAGAGAATAGGCATAAGTATTGTGACATAATGTGTAATAACAACCCATAATGCAATAAATATTGATATAAAAGCATGATGCAAAATGGACGTATCAACTCCTCCAAGCTTAGACCTCGCTTGTCCTCAAGCGGAAGCGGATAACGATAAATATGTCAACATGTTTAGAGGTAGAGGTGTCAATAAAATAAAATACGGACATGATGGCATCATGATCATTCTCATAATATCAACATATATGGATATTGTCATATGATTTCTTATGCTCAAGTAATAATCTATTCACAATGCAAAGTATGAATCAGAAACTTTATTGAGAACCAACAAACTATAATCTCAGTCATTGAAGCAATTGCAATTTATCATAACATCAGAAAGAGTCTATGTCAGAGCTTTTCAGCAAGTCCACATACTCAACTATCATTTAGTCTTTCACAATTGCTAACACTCATGCAATACTTGTGGTTACGGAGTTCTAATCGGACACAGAGAAAGATAGGGACTTATAGTTTCGCCTCCCAACCTTTTACCTCAAGGGTAATGTCAACAATAATAACTCATGCTAACTTACATCCAATTAGATATATATATATATATATATATATATATATATATATATACATACATAAACACTTTTCTGATCTCGGGCTCAGAATAATATTCTGATCACAACTTTGACCTGCCCGCTAGTAGTACGTTGAACTTCCCGTGAACTAGGTTGAACTTCCCGCAACATTGCCCAAACGGGGCTTGCTATATATCGTTGGAAAGCTATGGACACCAATATCATGACCCAACTTAAATTTTTGGCAAAATATAAGCGGTTTAAGAGCAGTTTTGAAAACCGTTTTTTCTTCGCATAAAAAACGTGAATCGTATTTTCGATCGCATTTCTAAACCGTTTATCGGAATGAGTCATATAATATGGCGTCGGAAAGCTACTGCAAAACCGCTCCTTCCACATGTTGAAAGTTTTTTCTAATTCCCTATGGTTAAAGAGTAATTTGAAAAAACGTAAAATTTTGTAAACCGAACAACTGAGTTCGTTTTTTCGATATCATTTCTAAACGGCTAATCCAATGGAGGCATATGCTATGGCGTTGGAAAGCTTATGAAAATGCGATACTTTTTCATTTTGAAAGTTTTTTTTTATTTTGAATGATTTAAGAGTAATTTAGAAAATGGTCCAAGTCCTACCGACTTCGTATTTTTGAGCTAATTTTTTAACCGTGCGTCCGAATGCAGCAAATGATATGGCGTTGGAAAGCTTGAACAAATGCGAAACGTTTTGGTATGTATTGTTTCTCCCAATTCTTTATGGTTTTAAGTCATTTTCGAAAATAGCGAAAAACGTATTTTCACTGTAATTTCTACGAACTTTATCGGAATTGGGCAAATAATATACCGTTGAAAAGCTACGGAAAACGCAAAACTTTTTCATGTTGATTGTTTTCTCTGATTCCTAGCCGTTTTCAAGTAATTCCGAAAACGGCGGGATTATTTGTTCTGCCTCAACTGCGAAACAGATTCTATGAAAATGCACCGCGTGAAGAACCTGAACTTCTTGGTGCGTGTACCTGAACTTCAGTTTATTTTTCACGTGATTTTTTTGCTCGTAGATCTTCACCCACTGCTTGTAGCTCTCCATCCCACTCACGGGAATTGAGCGGGTGATATACCGATGGAAAGCTGCTGTAAACACGCAACTTTCCCCATGTTGATCATTTTTCCATACTCGCGGCGATTTTGAAAGTTTTTCATCTGAAATTCATTCAGCGTAGTAGTTGAACTTCATGCTATTTTCACGTTGAACTTCTGTGACGTATTTTTGTTTGTACACGCGCCTGAACTTCCCTCTGTACGAACTCGACCTTTATCAGAATTTTGAAAACTGATTTTTCTTCATACAAAAAACGTGGATCATATTTTCGATCGCATTTCTAAACCGTTTAGCAACTAAATACTCGTTTTAGATAGGAATCTCGCTCATAGGCGGATTTTGCACTCAGGTCATGAAAAACTCGCGTTTTTTGCGATTTTACTGCCTGAGTTGTTCGACCTGACCTTCTCTGTGAACTAGGTTGAACTTCCCGCAACATTGCCCAAATAGGGCTTGCTATATATCGTTGGAAAGCTATGGACACCAATATCATGACCCAACTTAAATTTTTGGGAAAATATAAGCGGTTTAAGAGCAGTTTTAAAAACCGTTTTTTCTTCGCACAAAAAAACGTGAATCGTATTTTCGATCGCATTTCTAAACCGTTCATCGGAATGAGGCATATAATATGGCGTTGGAAAGCTGCTGCAAAACCGCTCCTTCCACATGTTGAAAGTTTTTTCTAATTCCCTATGGTTAAAGAGTAATTTGAAAAAACGTAAAATTTCGTAAACCGAACAGCTGAGTTTGTTTTTTCGATGTCATTTCTAAACGGCTAATCCAATGGAGGCATATGATATGGCGTTGGAAAGCTTATGAAAATGCGCTACTCTTTCATATTGAAAGTTTTTTTCTAATTTTGAATGTTTTAAGAGTAATTTAGAAAATGGTCCAAGTCCTACCAAGTTTGTATTTTCAAGCTAATTTTTTAACTGTACGTCCGAATGCAACAAATGATACCGCATTGGAAAGCATGAGGAAATGCGAAACTTATATATATATATTGTTTCTCTCAATTCCTTACTGTTTTGGGTCGATTTAAAAAATGGCTAAAAATGTATTTTTGCCGTAATTTCTACAAACTTTATCGGAATTGGACAAATAATATACCGCTGAAAAGCTACGTATAATGCGAAACCTTTTCATGTTGATGGTCTTGTCTGATTGCTAGCCGTTTTCAAGTAATTTTGAAAACGGCGGGATCATTCGTTCTGCCTTTATCGCGAAACAGATTTTTCAAAAATGCATCGCGTGAAGAACTTGAACTTCTCGGTCCGTGTACCTGAACTTCACTCAGTTTTTCACGTGATTTTTCTTGCTCGTAGCTCTTCATCCACTGCTCGTAGCTCTCGATCCACTCGCCGGAATTGAGCAGGTGATATACCGATGGAAAGTTGTTGTACACACGCAACTTTCCCGTGTTGAACATTTTTTCATACTCGCGACGATTTTAAAAGTTTTTCATCTGAAATTCATTCAGGGTAGTAGTTGAACTTCCTGCTGTTTTCACGTTGAACTTTTGTGACGTATTTTTGTTTGTAATTTTGTCATCCATTTCGTCAGTGTTACACAAATGATATTCTTTTTGTACAAACCTCTCACAATATTTTTTTAACTTTCTCCGTCCGAGGACTTGAACTTACACAAATGATATTCCTGCCGTTTTGAAATAAATTAGAAAATGACGAGGTCATGATTTCTGCCTTCATCACGAATGGAAATGCACTGCGTGAAGTAGTTGAACTTCTCGGGAATATTTGTTTTGAACTTCACTCTGTTTTTGACGTGCTGTTTTTTGCAATGCGTGAAGTAGTTCAACTTTTGGGGCGGTCCGTTTGAACTTCACTCTGTTTCACCTTATTGTATTTTTCTTATATGAAATACACACCATGTAGTACGTGAACTTCCGGTTGTTGTCATTTTGAACTTCTCTCTGGTTTGAGAGGATTATTTTAAAACACAAAAAACAACATATTTTTATGTATTTTCGGACATCTAAATACACGGTGAACCTCCGTCACAAGATTTTTTTGAAATTTTCCTCGCCGAGCACTTGAACTTCTAGCAACCATTTTTTTGTTTATGAGTTTTTTAAAAGGTGCAAAAAATGACGTTGTATTTTTTATTTTTTGAACAGGTAAATCCTAGGTTTTAATAAACTCTGAACTTCTCTGTTATTCAATTTGAACTTCACCTTTTTATATTTAGAGTAAAGAATTATATTCAAATTTTATACAGAAAAAATAGAACATGGAAATACAAGGTGAACCTCTCTCGCAAGAATTTTTGAACTTCTGCGGACAAAGCACCTGAACTTCTTTCAACAAACCTTTTAAGCTTTTATTTTTCTATACTTTTATTCTCACCTAAAATGCATTCCTTCCAGTAGAACTTCTCGTTGTTTTCACTATGAACTTCTGTCATATTATTGTGTATACACCGAATTACAAGCAATTGAAGGTTTAACGTCATTTTCTGTCATTTTAAAACATGCAATTGGAGGTCGGACGTCCCACAATATAAATTATGAACCATGCATGGAGGTGCACGTGAACTTCTTGCAACAAATCTGAGTTTTTTATATAGTTCGTACATCTTTGTTATTTTAAATTCAACTTCTTAGTCATATTCTTAGAAAGGAAATTTGTTTATAAATAAGCATCAAACTTTAAAAAAATTTGAACTTCATAGTTTTATTTTTCTATGAAATGGTAATAATTTAAGTTTCCCGTATACATCGAACTATCCTCTTTTCAAATTTGAACTTTGTCATTTATATTCTTTAGTAACAAGGAAAATACGAATTTTTTCTAATAAATATGGAACTTCTTTATTTTTGTAATTTGGACT
The DNA here is from genome assembly GCA_021605145.1 of Aegilops bicornis. NCBI lineage: Eukaryota > Viridiplantae > Streptophyta > Magnoliopsida > Poales > Poaceae > Aegilops > Aegilops bicornis. Next base: position 602,990,927 of record CM038670.1, read on the forward strand.
TCTTGGTTTATTTCTTTCAGTGACGACAACATCCTAGTTTTGCAATAAATATTGAATAGGTCCATTATTTAAATTTGAACTTCTAGATTTTTATAGAAATGGTGCTAATCCCATTTTTTTACGATTTTTTGAACTGCTCTATGTTTAAAATTCAAACTTCTTAATTTTTTATTAGAAGCTGTGGAATATCCGTTTCAAAGTGCTCTCTTATTTTTGTATTTTTTTTATTTTTGTCTAAACTTCTTATGTTCTTCCCATCAGTAGATTCGGATTTTCCATTTTTTCATACATCAAGCTATTGTGTCTCTTTATTTTGAACTTCTTGTTTCCATTATTAAATAACAAAGAAAATCATAGTTTCTATAATCATCGACCTTCTCAATATTTTTAATTTGGACTTCTTGGTTTTATTTCTCATTAGCAGAAAAAAATTCTAGTCTTGCAATAAACATCGAACCACTTTAATAACGACACATTTCGGACGATTTTTGTAAAGAAAATCAGAGTTTTTATAAACATCATACCACTCCATTTTTAAAATTTGGACTTCGTGGTTTTAGAGAATATGTAAAGTTTGAACTACTCATTTTATTTAATTTGAACTTCTGAGTTTTGTTGTTTGTTATGAATGGGGAAAATAAAAACTAAACATTTTTTTCACACACATCTAACCGGTTTTTGTATTTGATATTTATTTATTTTTACATGAGACCATCTGAAATTTATTCATGTACAAACTTTATTTTTGCATTTCATATTTTGACCTTGTTGCAACTATCGTATATGACATTCTATGGGCATTTTTAACCCACTTGTGGACGTGCACTTTTCAAGAACTATTCATTTTTGGACTCTCACGCATGATGAAATAGAACTACAACGATGTGGGTGTTTTTATTTAATTTTAGTGCTTTGAACTATCCCTTTTTTAGCTAAAATAAGAAACAACAATTTAATCATGGCTCACAATTGCTTTTTTTACTTTGTATATCTTGCATGCATTTCTAGAACAAAAGTCATAGTTGCTTTAACTTTTAGTAATATACCTTGGCCTTTTTCTTGATGGGAAACGTATTTACATACATTTTGTTTTGAACAAACAATTCATGCACTACCTCAAACTTGACCTTCTCGAACAAAATTTCTTGGCCTTAGGAAAATAAATAAAAAAATAGAAAAATACACGGTTGTACGAGCACAAAAATAGATTGATTTCTTTGTATTCTCTTTTATATGACATCTCGGTCACATATGAGAAAGTAGTGCGTCTAGCTTAGATTCGTTGTCGTTTCTTCTATGGAATTTCAATAAACAAATGGTGGACGTCAAAGTGTTCACACATCAAACACATAGTTTGAACTCTCTCAGAATCAATATATGGACTTCCATAGTTTCTTTTCTCTGAAAAAAGCATCAGGCATAGTTAAATTGCAACTCAATTTTTATATTTTACATTTGTAGTTTGCAGAAAAAATTGCATTTGTTCTAACAACTTAAAAGAAGGACACCTAGTTGGAAAAACTTGTGGTCTCAATTCTTAATTGAAAACGTGGCGCTTTCTCCCCCACACATTCCGATCTTATCCTCTCATCACTATTGCTATGCGCTCTCTCTCTCTCTCTGACTTTACTTTCCTCTTCACTGTATGTCACATCCCTAGCTTTGGTGCTGCCTAGTGTTTGTATCCTGCTAGCATCATGTTTAACTTTCATGGAAATTTGAAATGGGGATGTTCAAGCCCTAGCACCAAATGGAATTCAAATAGGTTCAACCTAAAAATATTTTTACTGAATCCAAATGGCTTTCAAAAATGTTCATCATTTCTGGAAAATGCTAGAACCATAACCAGAGGTGTTGCACATTTTTCCATGACATATTTGGTCACTGAATTAAATCTTTTAGTATTTGCAATTGGGCATTTAAATGTTATATAATATTTTAAGTGCTCAATTAATTCTGAATTTAAGTGTGGGCTATTAGGAATAATCCCCACAGAGCCCACATTTATTTGCAGGATTTTTGGAAACGTTTTAGTATTTTTAATAAAGCCCAACATTATAACAAAATAGAAAAACAAAAACAATTAAGGGAGAGAGAGAAGAGGCCACTAGGCCACCTACCGAACCTACCTGGCGGCCCAGCTGCGGCCCAGCACAGTTGGCCCAGCCCAGCAGGCGCCCCCACCGTCTTCAACCTCCTGCCAAGATGGCGGGAGGCGTGTGTCGCCAGCGTGAGCACGTGCCACAGCCACCTCCTCCCTCCCAGCCTGCCTGGCTCCTCCTCGACGCCCCGGAGACGCCACGCACCCCCGGACCCCTCGTTCACTCTCCCCCTCGCCTCCCTCTCTCGTTCCTCCCCATGGCCGAGCCGCCACGAGCAGGCCACCGCAGTTCTCGCAGCCACCGCCGCCGCCTCGCTGAACCACCATACCCAGGAGGTTCCCCGCGTCCCCCTCGACCTCTCTGCTGAAGCAGCGATCATGGCGCCCGCTCAACGCCCTCGCGCTCGTCACCGCCAGATTCTGCTCACCGGACTTCATCGATGATTCACCACCTACCGGTCCTCCCCGAGCCCGCTAAGCCTCCCCGTCGAACCACCGTGAGCCGTGCTACCTTTCCCCTCTGTTTTCCTCGTCGGATATGTGCCATAGCTACCGCTCCCGTTAGCTCCCGAGCTCGCCGCCGCCGGCCATGACGATGCCGCGACCACAACAGCTGTCGCGCGCGTCCGAGCCTGTTAACATGCTCAGAAGCTCCCCAGCAAGCCAAATCCATCACCTGCACCTCCTACCGTGCACCCTAGCGCCGAGCCAGACCTGCCCGAGTTCCCGCCGCCGCCAAAGCCGCCGTGGTCGTCATTCCCGGCCACCCCACAGCCTCCCGAGGCCTCCCCTAGTTGCGCACGGGCACGGGCTACCTTCTGGTGCCCCTGGCGCGTCGATCCGTCGCCTCCGGCGAGGTCCGAGCGAACTCCGCCGCGGTTCGAGGTCACCGTCGGCGACGCTCCGGCGACGCTCCGGCGACCGTCGACGTGGCCATCTAGTTAGCGCTAATCCCCCACCACTTAACCCCCTGACCCACTTACATATGGGCCCCACTTCCTAATTAACCCTGTTTTAGTTTTGTTTAGATCAAACTAAACCCGTAGGCCGAACAGGTCAGTTTGACCCGGCCACGTCACCTGTTGACCTGGCCCCACATGTCAGTGACCCTAGCCATCACTATGAGACTGACCAGCGGGTCCCGTTGGTCAGATTTGACCTGGACAGCGCCCGTTGACTTGCTGACGTCACCGTGAGGTCATACTGACGCATTAAAGCCTTTCTGGAATTAAAATAAATCGAAAGGTTTAGAAATTCAGAAAATGCTTTAAACTTCAAAAATCATAGAAATTCAACCGTAACTCCAAATGAGATAAATTATATATGAAAAATGATCAGAAAAATCCAATCTATCCATCTGTACCATTTTCATGCATGTTAGAACAACTTATGGCTACTGTATAGGACAAATGAAATGAATGGCATTTAAATAACTACATGTGGAGTTTGAATTTGAATCTTGTATTCAAACCTACTTCATTTAAATCATAGCTAGATGCATTAGCTCAAATCACAGCATATTGCCATGTCATGATCATGCATCATATTGTGGCATTGCATTGATTGTGTTCTTCCTTGTTTGCCGGTGTTTGTCCCCTCTCGGTAGGCGTTTCCCGACGGTGAGTTCGATGACACCGATGAAGAACTATATTATCTTCAGAAGTGCCAGGCAAGCAAAACCCCCTTGTTCATTCCGATATAATACCACTCTCTCGCTCCTGCTCTATTTTACTGCATTAGGACAACAACGACTCATGTGTTACCTGCTGCAGTAGTTGAACCCTTTTATCCTCTGCATTACCTGTCATTCCACAGTAATTAGATGAAACCCACTAGCATGAGTAGGAGTTGTTTGAGCCCTGTTGTGCCTACTCATTCATGCTTGTTTGTCATGCCTGCTATTGATTAGAGTTGAGTCAGTGCGATTCATCGGGAATGAATTGGAATGGTTTGTGAACATGTCCTACTATGTGTGAGCTAAGTGTGTGAACACGATTTGGTAAAGGTAGCGGTGAGAGGCCATGTAGGAGTACACGGTGGGTTGTCTCATTGCATCCGTCCTCAGGAACTGAGTTCTGTGTTTTTGATCCATGAACAGTTACTACCACACATTGGGTTCCGGTAACTCGACCCCTCTCGACTTATTAATCAACTTGATCTCTGTCCAGGAGTTGCAACTAGATTTTGGTGTTTGTAGGTAGTATTAGTAGTCTACCAAGTGGCACCCGGTATAGGTGGGCTTGGGACAGACTAAACCTGATGTTGATGTACCAAGTGGCACCCGGTTGGTGGGCTTGGGAACCCTGCACACATCGTTTGGGGCCGTGGCGACACCCGGCGGATCTCCTTGCGGATGGAACCCGAATAGGCGATAAACACGGGACGAGAGACTTGTGTGGTTAGTCGGTCGTGGCCGACTCCCTCGCCCAGCTTCCGCTTGAAGGTTGCCGAGGTACATGACGTGTCTGAGGCGATAAGTGGCGAGAGCGTGTGAAGAAGTACACCCTGCAAGGTTATCATTATCTATTGAAGAGCCGGATTCCTCGGATATGGAAACTTGGACCCCTTGCATAGTTCATAGACAAGCGAAAGTGGATACTCTAAAACTCGCAAGATAAGCGTGAGTGCTATGGATGGCGTTCTCGTAGGGAGACGGGAGCGGATCCATAGTGGTGTATTGATATGGTGAATATGTGGACTCGTGTGCGCCACCTCAAAAGAGTTACTTGCAGTCGTAGTTCAGGATAGCCACTGAGTCAAAGCTGGCTTGCTGTAGTCAAACTCCACCACCCCCTTTTGATAATAATGGATATGTAGTTAGTTCTGATGTAAGTCTTGCTGAGTACGTTTGTACTCACGTTTGCTTATTTTATGTTTTGCAGAGAGACGTCAGTCTTGCTAGTAGTTCCGCTTGGACTTTGACGTTTAGCTTGTTACCTCAGCTACGATCTTGTGCCCTCGGCAGGATCTGGTAGATAGTCAGGCTTCTCAGCCTTTTTCATTTGTAGATGTCTGTACTCAGACATGTTAAGCTTCCGCTTGTGCTTTGACTTGTATGCTCTGAGTGTTGGGTAATGAGACCCATGTTTGTAATATCTCGCTCCTCGGAGCCTAATGAATTAATATTTGAGTCGTAGAGTTATGTTGTGATGCCATGTTGTATTTACACATATTGAGCATATTGTGTGTATGTTTGAAATACTTGGTATGTGTGGGATCCGACAACCTAGTTGTTTATCCTTGGCAGCCTCTCATATGGGGAAATGTAGTCTAGTGCTTCTGGCGATAGTAGTCCGCTACCGGTTCACCGAGTCCTGCTAGCCCAAAGACTACCGCTCTGGACACTTGATCGCCGGCATGTGTTTCACTTCGTTCTGTGTTCCCCTTCGGGAAATGTCACGTGACATCCGAGTCCTGCTTAGCCTGCTACTGACCGGGTTACCGGAGTCCTGTTAGCCAGTGCTACAGCCCGGATTCATACGTTGATGACCGACATGCTCGATGTGATTCATGTATGCCTGTCCCCATGGGTTAGTGCCGCTTTGGGTTCACGACTAGCCATGTCGGCCCGGGTTCTCTGTCATATGGATGCTAGCGACACTATCAACTGGTGAGCCAAAAGGCGCAAACGGTCCCGGGCCATGGTAAGGCGACACCCGTGGGAGTACCGTGCGTGAGGCCGCAAAGTGATATGAGGTGTTAGCGGCTAGATCGATGTGACTTGGAATCGGGGTCCTGACAGCTTTGGTATCAGAGCCTGACTGCCTGTAGGATTTCCAAGCCAAACCGGTCGAAGTTGTGTCTAGAAATGCTTTAGTTATGTAAGGGAATTTATTGTGGAAGGGAACGTAAGGCTCTTTTTACTCCTTATACCTCATGGCCTTCTAATCTGAGTCATCCTCTTCTCTTCTACGGGGTTTACGAACTAGGCTTCTCATCTATCTATCAGGATGACGTGTTACTAATCCCTAGACCTTTAAGATTGTTGGATTTAAGCCCCAGTTCAGTTCCTACTATTTCTGTATGTTAACTGTTGATCTCGGAATCTTGTTATGATGTTGTAGAGTGGTTATGCCACCATTTTGCATGATGCCTCAAACCTTTTGAGCATTTACAGCCGTTATGTTGTCGAGTCATTCCAGTTCTCTACATAGTCTGATGCATTTGCAAATCCTTTCCTTCTGTTCCCGATGTCCTTTTTGGTCAGAATAAGCACACTAATCGGTGCGTTGAGGTAATTTATTGCCTTGACATATATGTTGGAGCTATTATTATGACCCTAGGTGTTTTAGGAAGTCACCTAGTAACTTAGCAATGCTTTTGTATCCCCGATGTGATGAATCGGCCATTATTCTTGAAAGCATCCCGTGATGTTATTAGTTAGTAGGCATTCTATTCCTGGGTTCTTGAACCCGAGATCCACCCTACTTCATGTTGTTAGTATTTGCTAGTTCCTTTAGGTTATTAGTAACTTTGCGATAGTCCTCGAGGTCCGTGGCATTTCCTTCTTCCAAATGCCATGAACTATTTAAGGGAGAAGTTATTTGAACCAAAAGATCACAATCAGAGTACTCTTGAGGAGTTCTCCATTCATAATTGTGACTCTGCCAGTTCTACCTTCTCCGCATGGGTTATCCGGAAGAAACATGTTGAACTTAGTTCGACATACTGATCTATGCACCCACAACTCAGAAAGATATATGATCCTTTGAGTTGTTTCCATTGCAGTTGTATTACGATCCCGTCTATCGGTTGATAGTCAAGGGTATGCGTGCATTCGTTTATCGATGCCTATTACTCTTGTGGTCCGTCAAGCCATTACATCACGAATGACTTGGAGAAACAAACTCCAGTACCTCATCCATATCCAGGATTGGGTCAAAGCGGTTGTATTCCGCAGATCAAATGCCAATCCAGCTTTTGATTCTGTTCTACCCAGAAGTATTACTGTCTTATGTCAAGAATGTCATGAGAATTGCACCAACTCTTATGAATTCTTGTTGCAGTGATACTTCTCGCTATCATTATTCATTCCTCGGTCCCGTGTTGATGCAACTGGAATGCCGACAAGTGAATTGTGATGTGTGAAATCGATACTCCTAGCAACCTTGTTGCTTGGTAGCTAATGGACAATATCCTCATTCTTAGCGTGTTGGTTATTAAATCATCATCCTAAGATTGATCGTGCTACCTAGTCCGTTTTTCCTGGTGCACCCTTCGATCAATGAGTTAGAATTGTGTCAATCCCCTACTCTTCTGATCATATCGTCTTGCCCTGAAAAGCAAGATTGTTCTCAAGCTTAGTAATATATCGGTGGTTCGTGATGTTCCAAAATTCTTCTCGGAAGTGTTACCAGGTTGTCACCTGACCGCTATGTTGAGTTCGTGATCATATTGGTTTTCCTCTAAGCCACCCATTCTCCAAGAATCTGTGTTGGATGTCCCTGAGCTAGTTGGTTGAGCTAGACAACAACTTGGAGAGTTGGAAGATAAAGCTTTGCTTAACTTAGTTCATCTCTAGGGATATCTTCTGTGTGTGTGTGTGTTGAAGAAAGATGATATCTTCATCGAATGATCCCCATGATCAGTTGTTGAACCTATTGTCTTATCAAACTTTGACTTGAGTATGGGCTAATATTAAGTCAAATCAGAACCAACGATGTTCGTAATGTTGTATTACTCGTGGTTGACCCCTCGAGCATACCCCATTACATCTTTTGGTCTGACCAATGCTATCACCGTGTTCACATGATGGCGGAAGTCCAGTGATATGGAAATTCCGATGAGTTGTTGTTGAGCCCATCAACAGCACTTTGTCTCCCCCATGATTCATGCTGAACATCAACCTAGTGTTGGAAACTTTGTAAGCAATGCCTTCGTGTTCCGTTCATGAAGCTTATGCTTGGATGGAAGAAGTGACTCCCTCGAATTCATGTGCTTTAGGTGTAAGTTGTCGTCATGAATTTGAGAAAGGTTTGTTTTGTTTCCCTTGGAATCGTCCCAAATCAGTTATGCACGTGCGAAGTATTCTATGGTTTGGTAGATTAATTACCTCCACTCGTATGAGTTCCTAGCACACCAAGCCACCGATTGATTTGTCCAAGGAGAAGAAGTTCCTTCTTAAGAGCAAGACTTATGCAAGGACTTGATATCCTCGATGATGGTTTCCTTCGAACTTCGGTAGCATTTTATTATAAGACTACTATGTGTTCATGCTGTCTCGGACAACACGTTCACATGTTGTAGCGAGAACCAGCTCATGTTTTGGAGCTTGCTATCGTAGTTCACTCCCCGAGAATCTCATAGCGTCATCTCGTAGGGTTTGTGTTGCAAATTTCTTTTCGGAACACGTTATGCGAATTACCTATTACCAACCAGATCTGAATCTCTGGCAGATATGATGGTTGGAACCTCTCCCAAGAACTATGATATATGGTCCAGTGAAGTGGACGCACCTAGCTGGACGCACTATTATTGTAGTATCTTGTTTAAGTCGTTTGGTCACCTCTCATGAGGATCTTGCATGACTTATTTTAGAAGTTGATCCTTATGGATTCTTGTGCTCCCGAAGTCCGATCTTTTACTTGATGTTCTAGATATCAAACAATATCTATGAATGGGTTGCGCTTAGCACATCAAGGAGAACATTAGAAGCGGAGTGCTAAATGTCTCTCGGTCGATCATCCAGGTTTTATTCCCTTGGCCCGCTAAGGTGAAATCTGAGAAGCTGTTATCTTCCTATGCATCTGCATCCTCCATCACTATCCATCATGGTAGTATGTTGTGTTGCCAGGATCCTTGACACGGATATTGGTAAACCTTGATGAATATGGAAGTGCTCTAATTCTTGAGAGCATGCACAAGCGCTAGGTGTTATCATCGGCACTAACTGGGATTGCTCTCAGTTTCTTCGGTTATGCTATAACTTTTGAAACAGTGGACTCACTCTCTTCTGTTGAGCTTCTCCCCAGTTACTAAAATCATTCATCGCGTTGTCTTCAACAAGGTAGTCCACATCATCCATTCTAGTCCGAGTATGCCATTCTACCAAACTCCTCCAAGCGATAAACAAAGATTTGCCTTAGGATGGTATAGAGAATTTTATTGATCTCTGAATCAAAAGTAATTCTTTTTGCCACTTAAGGAATAATTCTTCGAGTCACCCTCCTCTAAGGTATCTCGTTATGGTATCTTGGCAACTCAAATCCTTGCTACGTTGACAACTATTCACCACCCTTAGGTGTGGAATTGTTGTCTACCTAGTGAACCCTCGTCATATGTTCCACTCCATCCCCCTAGATGTGTGCTTCGTGTCTCAGTTCGAGAGATGTTGCTATGTCTCATTCCGTGAGTTAATCTTGAGCTGTCCGATCCTCGAGAAGATCGATCCTTCTAGAGTTCTCCCTTTCCTCTCGTTGTCATGATAGCTGGAGTTCTCAGAGCAAGTCGTCGAGACAAAGATGATGAAGGAATCGACGTTCCTATGAAGTGCAAGTTGGATCTTGAAGATCATGATAGCTTTGTGTCCCCACTGTCTCCTTACCTCACGTCTTGAATCTCAGGACGAGATTCTTGTTTAGTGGGGGCGAGTTGTCGCATCCCTAGCTTTGGTGCTGCCTAGTGTTTGTATCCTGCTAGCATCATGTTTAACTTTCATGGAAATTTGAAATGGGGATGTTCAAACCCTAGCACCAAATGGAATTCAAATAGGTTCAACCTAAAAATATTTTTAGTGAATCCAAATGGCTTTCAAAATGTTCATCATTTACGAAAATGCTAGAACCATAACCAGAGGTGTTGCACATTTTTCCATGACATATTTGGTCACTGAATTAAATCTTTTAGTATTTGCAATTGGGCATTTAAATGTTATATAATATTTTAAGTGCTCAATTAATTCTGAATTTAAGTGTGCGCTATTAGGAATAATCCCCACAGAGCCCACATTTATTTGCAGGATTTTTGGAAACGTTTTAGTACTTTTGATAAAGCCCAACATTATAACAAAATAGAAAAACAAAAACAATTAAGAGAGAGAGAGAAGAGGCCACTAGGCCACCTACCGAACCTACCGGGCGGCCCACTTGCGGCCCAGCACTGTTGGCCCAGCCCAGCAGGCGCCCCCACCGTCTTCAACCTCCCCGCCAAGATGGCGGGAGGCGTGTGGTCGCCAGCGTGAGCACGTGCCTGGCTCCTCCTCGGCGCCCGGAGACGCCACGCACCCCCCGGACCCCTCGTTCACTCTCCCACTCGACTCTCTCTCTCGTTCCTCCCCATGGCCGAGCTGCCATGAGCAGGCCACCGCAGTTCTCGCAGCCACCGCCGCCGCCTCGCTGAACCACCATACCCAGGAGGTTCCCCGCGTCCCACTCGACCTCTCTGCTGAAGCACGCGACCGCGGGCGCCCCGAAACGTCGCCCTAGAGCTCGTCATCGCCGCATCTGCTCACCGGACTTCATCGATGATTCACCACCTACCGGTCCTCCCCGAGCCCGCTGAGCCTCCCCGTCGAACCACCGTGAGCCGTGCAACCTTTCCCCTCTGTTTTCCTCGTCGGATATGTGCCGTAGCTACCGCTCCCGTTAGCTCCCGAGCTCGCCGCCGCCGGCCATGACGCCGCCGCGACCACAACTGCTGTCGCCCGCGTCCGAGCCTGTTAACATGCTCAGAAGCTCCCCAGCAAGCCAAATCCATCACCTGCACCTCCTACCGTGCACCCTAGCGCCGAGCCGGACCTGCCCGAGCTCCAGCCGCCGCCAAAGCCGTCGTGGTCGTCGTTCCCGGCCACCCCACAGCCTCCCGAGGCCTCCCTAGTTCTGCAGACGCACGGGCTACCTTCAGTGCCCACTGGCGCGTCGATCCGTCGCCTCCGGCGAGGTCTGAGGGAACTCCGCCGCGGTTCGAGGTCACCGTCGGCGACGCTCCGGCGACCGTCGACGTGGCCATCTAGTTAGCGCTAATCCCCCACCACTTAACCCCTTGACCCACTTACATATGGGCCCCACTTCCTAATTAACCCTGTTTTAGTTTTGTTTAGATCAAACTAAACCCGTAGGCCCCACAGGTCAGTTTGACCCGGCCACGTCACCTGTTGACCTGGCCCCACATGTCAGTGACCCTAGCCATCCTTTGTGAGGCCCGACCGGTGGTCTCGCTGGTCAGATTTGACCTGGACAGCGCCCGTTGACTTGCTGACGTCACCGTGAGGTCATACTGACGCATTAAAGCCTTTCTGGAATTAAAAATAAATCAGAAAGGTTTAGAAATTCCAGAAAATGCTTTAAACTTCAAAAAATCATAGAAATTCAACCGTAACTCCAAATGAGATAAATTATATATGAAAAATGATCAGAAAAATCCAATCTATCCATCTGTACCATTTTCATGCATGTTAGAACAACTTATGGCTACTGTATAGGACAAATGAAATGAATGGCATTTAAATAACTACATGTGGAGTTTGAATTTGAATCTTGTATTCAAACCTACTTCATTTAAATCATAGCTTGATGCATTAGCTCAAATCACAGCATATTGCCATGTCATGATCATGCATCATATTGTGGCATTGCATTGATTGTGTTCTTCCTTGTTTGCCGGTGTTTGTCCCCTCTCGGTAGGCGTTTCCGACGATGAGTTCGATGACACCGATGAAGAACTATATTATCTTGAAGTGCCGGGCAAGCAAAACCCCTTGCTCATTCCGATATAATCCCACTCTCGCTCCTGCTCTATTTTACTGCATTAGGACAACAACGACTCATGTGTTACTGCTGCGGTAGTTGAACCCTATTATCCTCTGCATGACCTCTCATTCCACAGTAATTAGATGAAACCCACTAGCATGAGTAGGAGTTGTTTGAGCCCTGTTGTGCCTACTCATTCATGCTTGTTTGTCATGCCTGCTATTGCTTAGAGTTGAGTCAGGTCTGATTCATCGGGAATGAATTGGAATGGTGTGTGAACATGTCCCTCGTGTGTGAGCTAAGTGTGTGAACACGATTTGGTAAAGGTAGCGGTGAGAGGCCATGTAGGAGTACATGGTGGGTTGTCTCATTGCAGCCGTCCTCGGGAACTGAGTTACGTGTTTGTGATCCATGAGCAGTTACTACGAAACATTGGGTTCCGTAACTCGACCCCTCTCGACTTATTAATCAACTTGATCTCTGTCCGGGGAGTTGCAACTAGTTTACGGTGTTTGTAGGTAGTGTTAGTAGTCTACCAAGTGGCACCCTGCAGGTGGGCTTGGGACAGACTAGGCCTGATGGCGGTGTACCAAGTGGCACCGGTTGGTGGGCTTGGGAACCCTGCACACATCGTTTGGGGCCGTGGCGACACCGGCCGGATCTCCTTGCGGATGGAACCCGAATAGGCGATAAACCTGGACGAGAGACTTGTGTGGTTAGTCGTCGTGGCCGACTCCCTCGCCCGCTTCCGCTTGAAGGTTGCCGAGGTACATGGCGTGTCTGAGGCGATAAGTGGCGAGAGCGTGTGTGAAGAAGTACACCCCTGCAGGGTTATCATTATCTATTCGAATAGCCGGATTCCTCGGATATGGAAACTTGGACCCCTTGCATAGTTCATAGACAAGCGAAAGTGGATACTCTAAAACTCGCAAGATAAGCGTGAGTGCTATGGATGGCGTTCTCGTAGGGAGACGGGAGCGGATCCATAGTGGTGTATTGATATGGTGAATATGTGGACTCGTGTGCGCCACCTCAAAAGAGTTACTTGCGATCGTAGTTCGGGATAGCCATCGAGTCAAAGCTGGCTTGCTGCGGTCAAACTCCACCACCCCTTTTGATAATAATGCATATGTAGTTAGTTACGATGTAAGTCTTCTTGAGTACGTTTGTACTCACGTTTGCTTATTTTATGTTTTGCGAGAGACGTCGGTCTCGCTTAGTAGTTCCGCTTAGACTTGACGTTTAGCTTGTTACCTCAGCTACGATCTTGTGCCCTCGGCGGGATCTGGTAGATACTCAGGCTTCTCAGCCTTTTTCATTTGTAGATGTCTGTGCTCAGACATGTTAAGCTTCCGCTTGTGCTTTGACTTGTATGCTTTCGAGTGTTGGGTCATGAGACCCATGTTTGTAATATCTCGCTCCTCGGAGCCTAATGAATTAATATTTGAGTCGTTGATTTATGTTGTTATGCCATTTTGTATCTTCACATTTTGAGCATATTGTGTGTATGTTTGATATGCTTGGTTTGTGTGGTATGCGACTAACTAGTTGTTTTTCCTTGGCAGCCTCTCATATGGGGAAATGTAGTCTAGTGCTTCTGGCGATAGTAGTCCGCTTCTGACCAGTTCACCGAGTCCTGCTAGCCCAAAGACTACCGCTCTGGACACTTGAACGGTATGTGTTTCACTTCGTTCTCGTATGCATCCCTTCGGGAAATGTCACGCGGTGACATCCGGAGTCCTGCCTAGCCTGCTACAGCCCGGGTTACCGGAGTCCTGTTAGCCCAGTGCTACAGCCCGGATTCATACGTTGATGACCGACATGATCGATGTGATTCATGTATGCCTGTCCCCATGGGTTAGTGCCGCTTTGGGTTCACGACTAGCCATGTCATATGGATGCTAGCGCCACTATCATATACGTGAGCCAAAAGGCGCAAACGGTCCCGGGCCATGGTAAGGCGACACCGTGGAGTACTGCATGCGTGAGGCCGCAAAGTGATATGAGGTGTTAGCGGCTAGATCGATGTGACTTGGAATCTGGGTCCTGACAGATTTGGTATCAGAGCCTGACTGCCTGTAGGATTTCCAAGCCAAACCGGTCGAAGTTGTGTCTAGAAATGCTTTAGTTATGTAAGGGAATTTATTGTGGAAGGGAACGTAAGGCTCTTTTTACTCCTTATACCTCATGGCCTTCTAATCTGAGTCATCCTCTTCTCTTCTACGGGTTTCTGAACTAGGCTTCTCATCTATCTATCGGGATGACGTGTTACTAATCCCTAGACCTTTAAGATTGTTGGATTTAAGCCCCAGTTCAGTTCCTACTATTTCTGTATGTTAACTGTTGATCTCGGAATCTTGTTATGATGTTGTAGAGTGGTTATGCCACCATTTTGCATGATGCCTCAAACCTTTTTGAGCATTTACAGCCGTTATGTTGTCCGAGTCATTCCAGTTCTCTACATAGTCTGATGCATTTGCAAATCCTTTCCTTCTGTTCCCGATGTCCTTTTTGGTCAGAATAAGCACACTAATCGGTGCGTTGAGGTAATTTATTGCCTTGACATATATGTTGGAGCTATTATTATGACCCTAGGTGTTTTAGGAAGTCACCTAGTAACTTAGCAATGCTTTTGTATCCCCAGTGTGATGAATCTGGCCATTATTCTTGAAAGCATCCCGTGATGTTATTAGTTAGTAGGCATTCTATTCCTGGGTTCTTGAACCCGAGATCCACCCTACTTCATGTTGTTAGTATTTGCTAGTTCCTTTAGGTTATTAGTAACTGCGATAGTCCTCGAGGTCCGTGGCATTTCCTTCTTCCAAATGCCATGAACTATTTAAGGGAGAAGTTATTTGAACCAAAAGATCACAATCAGTACTCTTGAGGAGTTCTCCATTCATAATTGTGACTCTGCCAGTTCTACCTTCTCCGCATGGGTTATCCGGAAGAAACATGTTGAACTTAGTTCGACATACTGATCTATGCACCCACAACTCAGAAAGATATATGATCCTTTGAGTTGTTTCCATTGCAGCTGTATTCTGATCCCCGTCTATCAGTTGATAGTCAAGGGTATGCGTGCATTCGTTTATCGATGCCTATTACTCTTGTGGTCCGTCAAGCCATTCTGTCCTGAATGACTTGGAGAAACAAACTCCAGTACCTCATCCATATCCAGGATTGGGTCAAAGCGGTTGTATTCCGCAGATCAAATGCCAATCCAGCTTTTGATTCTGTTCTACCCAGAAGTATTACTGTCTTATGTCAAGAATGTCATGAGAATTGCACCAACTCTTATGAATTCTTGTTGCGTTGATACTTCTCGCTATCATTATTCATTCCTCGGTCCCGTGTTGATGCAACTGGAATGCCGACAAGTGAATTGTGATGTGTGAAATCGATACTCCTAGCAACCTTGTTGCTTGGTAGCTAATGGACAATATCCTCATTCTTAGCGTGTTGGTTATTAAATCATCATCCTAAGATTGATCGTGCTACCTAGTCCGTTTTTCCTGGTGCACCCTTCGATCAATGAGTTAGAATTGTGTCAATCCCCTACTCTTACGATCATATCGTCTTGCCCCGAAAAGCAAGATTGTTCTCAAGCTTAGTAATATATCGGTGGTTCGTGATGTTCCAAAATTCTTCTCGAAGTGTTACCAGGTTGTCACCGACCGCTATGTTGAGTTCGTGATCATATTGGTTTTCCTCTAAGCCACCCATTCTCCAAGAATCATGTTGGATGTCCCTGAGCTAGTTGGTTGAGCTAGACAACAACTTGGAGAGTTGGAAGATAAAGCTTTGCTTAACTTAGTTCATCTCTAGGGATATCTTCTGTGTGTGTGTGTGTTGAAGAAAGATGATATCTTCATCGAATGATCCCCATGATCAGTTGTTGAACCTATTGTCTTATCAAACTTTGACTTGAGTATGGGCTAATATTAAGTCAAATCGGAACCAACGATGTTAAGTAATGTTGTATTACTCGTGGTTGACCCCTCGAGCATACCCCATTACATCTTTTGGTCCGACCAATGCTATCACCGTGTTCACATGATGGCGGAAGTCCGGTGATATGGAAATTCCGATGAGTTGTTGTTGAGCCCATCAACAGCACTTTGTCTCCCCCATGATTCATGCTGAACATCAACCTAGTGTTGGAAACTTTGTAAGCAATGCCTTCGTGTTCCGTTCATGAAGCTTATGCTTGGATGGAAGAAGTGACTCCCTCGAATTCATGTGCTTTAGGTGTAAGTTGTCGTCATGAATTTGAGAAAGGTTTGTTTTGTTTCCCTTGGAATCGTCCCAAATCAGTTATGCACGTGCGAAGTATTCTATGGTTTGGTAGATTAATTACCTCCACTCCGTATGAGTTCCTAGCACACCAAGCCACTGATTGATTTGTCCAAGGAGAAGAAGTTCCTTCTTAAGAGCAAGACTTATGCAAGGACTTCGATATCCTCGATGATGGTTTCCCTTCTGAACTCGGTAGCATTTTATTATAAGACTACTATGTGTTCATGCCTGTCTCGGACAACACGTTCACATGTTGTAGCGAGAACCAGCTCATGTTTTGGAGCTTGCTATCGTAGTTCACTCCCCGAGAATCTCGCAACGTCATCTCGTAGGTTTGTGTTGCAAATTTCTTTTCCAGACACGTTGTCTGAATTACCCTGTTACCAACCAGATCTGAATCTCTGGCAGATATGATGGTTGGAACCTCTCCCAAGAACTATGATATATGGTCCAGTGAAGTGGACGCACCTAGCTGGACGCACTATTATTGTAGTATCTTGTTTAAGTCGTTTGGTCACCTCTCATGAGGATCTTGCATGACTTATTTTAGAAGTTGATCCTTATGGATTCTTGTGCTCCCGAAGTCCGATCTTTTACTTGATGTTCTAGATATCAAACAATATCTATGAATGGGTTGCGCTAGCACATCAAGGAGAACATTAGAAGCGGAGTGCTAAATGTCTCTCGGTCGATCATCCAGGTTTTATTCCCTTGGCCCGCTAAGGTGAAATCTGAGAAGCTGTTATCTTCCTATGCATCTGCATCCTCCATCACTATCCATCATGGTAGTATGTTGTGTTGCCAGGATCCTTGACACGGATATTGGTAAACCTTGATGAATATGGAAGTGCTCTAATTCTTGAGAGCATGCACAAGCGCTAGGTGTTATCATCGGCACTAAGCGGGATTGCTCTCGGTTTCTTCGGTTATGCTATAACTTTTGAAACAGTGGACTCACTCTCTTCTGTTGAGCTTCTCCCCAGTTACTAAAATCATTCATCGCGTTGTCTTCAACAAGGTAGTCCACATCATCCATTCTAGTCCGAGTATGCCATTCTACCAAACTCCTCCAAACGATCGCTCGAGATTTGCCTTAGGATGGTATAGAGAATTTTATTGATCTCTGAATCAAAAGTAATTCTTTTTGCCACTTAAGGAATAATTCTTCGAGTCACCCTCCTCTAAGGTATCTCGTTATGGTATCTTGGCAACTCAAATCCTTGCTACGTTGACAACTATTCACCACCCTTAGGTGTGGAATTGTTGTCTACCTAGTGAACCCTCGTCATATGTTCCACTCCATCCCCCTAGATGTGTGCCCGTGTCTCAGTTCGAGAGATGTTGCTATGTCTCATTCCGTGAGTTAATCTTGAGCTGTCCGATCCTCGAGAAGATCGATCCTTCTAGAGTTCTCCCTTTCCTCTCGTTGTCATGATAGCTGGAGTTCTCAGAGCAAGTCGTCGAGACAAAGATGATGAAGGAATCGACGTTCCTATGAAGTCCAAGTTGGATCTTGAAGATCATGATAGCTTTGTGTCCCCACTGTCTCCTTACCTCACGTCTTGAATCTCGGGACGAGATTCTTGTTTAGTGGGGGCGAGTTGTCGCATCCCTAGCTTTGGTGCTGCCTAGTGTTTGTATCCTGCTAGCATCATGTTTAACTTTCATGGAAATTTGAAATGGGGATGTTCAAACCCTAGCACCAAATGGAATTCAAATAGGTTCAACCTAAAAATATTTTTAGTGAATCCAAATGGCTTTCAAAATGTTCATCATTTACGAAAATGCTAGAACCATAACCAGAGGTGTTGCACATTTTTCCATGACATATTTGGTCACCGAATTAAATCTTTTAGTATTTGCAATTGGGCATTTAAATGTTATATAATATTTTAAGTGCTCAATTAATTCTGAATTTAAGTGTGGGCTATTAGGAATAATCCCCACAGAGCCCACATTTATTTGCAGGATTTTTGGAAACGTTTTAGTACTTTTGATAAAGCCCAACATTATAACAAAATAGGAAAACAAAAACAATTAAGAGAGAGAGAGAAGAGGCCACTAGGCCACCTACCGAACCTACCGGGCGGCCCACTTGCGGCCCGGCTCAAGTTGGCTCAGCCAAAGTGGCGCCCCCACCGTCTTCAACCTCCTGCCAGTAGGCAGGAGGGCGTGTGGTCGCCGCGCGTGGGCACGTGCCCTGGCTCCTCCTCGACGCCCCGGAGACGCCACGCACCCCCCGGACCCCTCGTTCACTCTCCCACTCGACTCTCTCTCTCGTTCCTCCCCATGGCCGAGCTGCCATGAGCAGGCCACCGCAGTTCTCGCAGCCACCGCCGCCCGCCTCATTGAACCACCATACCCAGGAGGTTCCCCGCGTCCCCCTCGACCTCTCTGCTGAAGCACGCGACCGCGGGCGCCCCGAAACGTCGCCCTAGAGCTCGTCACCGCCGCATCTGCTCACCGGACTTCATCGATGATTCACCACCTACCGGTCCTCCCCGAGCCCGCTGAGCCTCCCCGTCGAACCACCGTGAGCCGTGCAACCTTTCCCCTCTGTTTTCCTCGTCGGATATGTGCCGTAGCTACCGCTCCCGTTAGCTCCCGAGCTCGCCGCCCGGCCATGACGCCGCCCGCGACCACTGCTTCTTTGTCGCCCAGCGTCGAGCTCGTTAACATGCTCAGAAGCTCCCCAGCAAGCCAAATCCATCACCTGCACCTCCTACCGTGCACCCTAGCGCCGAGCCGGACCTGCCCGAGCTCCAGCCGCCGCCAAAGCCGTCGTGGTCGTCGTTCCCGGCCACCCCACAGCCTCCCGAGGCCTCCCCTAGTTCTGCACGGGCACGGGCTACCTTCTGGTGCCCCTGGCGCGTCGATCCGTCGCCTCCGGCGAGGTCTGAGGGAACTCCGCCACGGTTCGAGGTCACCGTCGGCGACGCTCCGGCGACCGTCGACGTGGCCATCTAGTTAGCGCTAATCCCCCACCACTTAACCCCTTGACCCACTTACATATGGGCCCCACTTCCTAATTAACCCTGTTTTAGTTTTGTTTAGATCAAACTAAACCCGTAGGCCCCACAGGTCAGTTTGACCCGCCACGTCACCGTTGACCTGCCCCACATCTCGATGACCCTAGCCATCCTTTGTGAGATCGACCGGC
Organism: Aegilops bicornis; assembly: GCA_021605145.1. NCBI lineage: Eukaryota > Viridiplantae > Streptophyta > Magnoliopsida > Poales > Poaceae > Aegilops > Aegilops bicornis. The sequence goes on from CM038670.1 coordinate 603,010,173, forward strand.
CGGGTCTCGCTGGTCGATTTGACTGGACAGCGCCCGTTGACTTGCTGACGTCACCGTGAGGTCATGCTGACACATTAAAGCCTTTCTGGAATTAAAATTAAATCAGAAAGGTTTAGAAATTCCAGAAAATGCTTTAAACTTCAAAAAATCATAGAAATTTAACCGTAACTCCAAATGAGATAAATTACATATGAAAAATGATCAGAAAAATCCAATCTATCCATTTGTACCATTTTCATGCATGTTAGAACAACTTATGGCTACTGTATAGGACAAATGAAATGAATGGCATTTAAATAACTACATGTGGAGTTTGAATTTGAATCTTGTATTCAAACCTACTTCATTTAAATCATAGCTTGATGCATTAGCTCAAATCACAGCATATTGCCATGTCATGATCATGCATCATATTGTGGCATTGCATTGATTGTGTTCTTCCTTGTTTGCCGGTGTTTGTCCCCTCTCGGTAGGCGTTTCCCGACGATGAGTTCGATGACACCGATGAAGAACTATATTATCTTCAGAAGTGCCAGGCAAGCAAAACCCCCTTGCTCATTCCGATATAATCCCACTCTCTCGCTCCTGCTCTATTTTACTGCATTAGGACAACAACGACTCATGTGTTACCTGCTGCGGTAGTTGAACCCTATTATCCTCTGCATGACCTCTCATTCCACAGTAATTAGATGAAACCCACTAGCATGAGTAGGAGTTGTTTGAGCCCTGTTGTGCCTACTCATTCATGCTTGTTTGTCATGCCTGCTATTGCTTAGAGTTGAGTCAGGTCTGATTCATCGGGAATGAATTGGAATGGTGTTTGAACATGTCCTCACGTGTGTGAGCTAAGTGTGTGAACACGATTTGGTAAAAGGTAGCGGTGAGAGGCCATGTAGGAGTACATGGTGGGTTGTCTCATTGCAGCCGTCCTCGAGGAACTGAGTTCTGTGTTTGTGATCCATGAGCAGTTACTACGACACATTGGGTTCCGTAACTCGACCCCTCTCGACTTATTAATCAACTTGATCTCTGTCCGGGAGTTGCAACTAGTTTACGGTGTTTGTAGGTAGTGTTAGTAGTCTACCAAGTGGCACCCGATGCAGGTGGGCTTGGGACAGACTAAACCTGATGGCCGGTGTACCAAGTGGCACCCGGTTGGTGGGCTTGGGAACCTGCACACATCGTTTGGGGCCGTGAGCGACACCCGGCGGATCTCCTTGCGGATGGAACCCGAATAGGCGATAAACCTGGACGAGAGACTTGTGTGGTTAGTCGGTCGTGGCCGACTCCCTCGCCCGGCTTCCGCTTGAAGGTTGCCGAGGTACATGACGGTCTGTAGGCGATAAGTGGCGAGAGCGTGTGTGAAGAAGTACACCCCTGCGGGGTTATCATTATCTATTCGAATAGCGGATTCCTCGGATATGGAAACTTGGACCCTTGCATAGTTCATAGACAAGCGAAAGTGGATACTCTAAAACTTCGCAAGATAAGCGTGAGTGCTATGGATGGCGTTCTCGTAGGGAGATGGGAGCGGATCCATAGTGGTGTATTGATATGGTGAATATGTGGACTCGTGTAGCCACCTCAAAAGAGTTACTTGCGTTAAATGTTCGGGATAGCCACTGAGTCAAAGCTGGCTTGCTGCAGTCAAACTCCACCACCCCTTTTGATAATAATGCATATGTAGTTAGTTCTGATGTAAGTCTTGCTGAAATGCGTTTGTACTCACGTTTGCTTATTTTATGTTTTTGCGAGAGACGTCGGTCTCGCTTAGTAGTTCCGCTTAGACTTGACGTTTAGCTTGTTACCTCATTACGATCTTGTGCCCTCGGCAGATCTGGTAGATAGTCGCTTCTCAGCCTTTTTCATTTGTAGATGTCTGTACTTTCGAGACATGTTTAGCTTCCGCTTGTGCTTTGACTTGTATGCTCTGAGTGTTGGGTCATGAGACCCATGTTTGTAATATCTCGCTCCTCGGAGCCTAATGAATTAATATTTGAGTCGTAGAGTTATGTTGTGATGCCATGTTGTATTTACACATACTGAGCATATTGTGTGTATGTTTGAAATGCTTGGTATGTGTGGGATCCGACAACCTAGTTGTTTATCCTTGGCAGCCTCTCATATGGGGAAATGTAGTCTAGTGCTTCCTGAGCGATAGTAGTCCGCCATTCTTGGTTCACCGGAGTCCTGCTAGCCCAGACTACCGCTCTGGACACTTGACCGGCCGACATGTGTTTCACTTCGCCTTCCTCTGTCCTTCGGGAAATGTCACGCGGTGACATCCGGAGTCCTGCCTAGCACCTTTCTGACCGGTTACCGAGTCCTGTTAGCCCAGTGCTACAGCCCGGATTCATACGTTGATGACCGACATGCTCGATGTGATTCATGTATGCACGCCGCCATGGGTTAGTGCCGCTTTGGGTTCACGACTAGCCATGTCAGCCCGGGTTCTCTGTCATATGGGTGCTAGCGACACTATCATATACGTGAGCCAAAAGGCGCAAACGGTCCCGGGCCATGGTAAGGCGACACCCGTGGGAATACCGTGCATGAGGCCGCAAAGTGATATGAGGTGTTACCGGCTAGATCGATGTGACTTGCAATCGGGGTCCTGACACTGTAGTATGAAATCCATAGCAGAAAATAGGAGCAGTTTGATGCGAATAAAAAGTGTCCAACGAAATTTCTTGCTGCTGCTCGATCCTCTGTAGATGAAGCATAAGAAGTATCCTGCTAGTGGGGAAGGCCATTCGCTGGCCTCAAGCAGCAGCCCAAATTGACAGCAACAAAACCAGCAGTAGCTTGGTGAAATAGCCTCACGCACAGGGGAAGGTGCCAGGGAAACACAACACACACACAGCTGCGGCGAGAGCTGCCAGGAAACCGCGGAGCGCCATGTGCGACAGCAACAGAGACGCCGGGGAAGGTCGAGAACATGCATTGTGGAGGTCGGTGAGAGACGCCAGAGCAGCTCACAGGTGTCTTACTCTGGATGTACCTAGCAACACTCAGACTTCAGTTTTAACCATGCATTCTAGACGCCGGCCACCGTGATGTCACTGCCATTTTTTGTTCAAGCGACCATGAGAAATTTACTGCACCTTCCATGTACCCTCTACAACCACGTGATGTTGAACAACAGCAACATCAGCGACATCAGATGGAGGAAGTAACCAGTAGACATGTAGTAGCATAGGTCAAAAAACTGAAGCAATTGCACATGGCTATCAAGCAACGGTACCAAAGGGGTCTGAAGCAGCAGCATACTGGGTCAGCGAGAACACAAGTGCTGGCTAGCAGCCGCACTGGGGTAAGAAGGTCACAGCCTGCGGGGGAGGAAGTCCGTCATGCACATGAGGAAGATGGTGCATACAGGGAGGAATGGCAGGGGTCGATGGCGTGCGAGAGGCCGGCTGCCTGTGAGCATCTAGAGGAGGCAGCTCGGTCTCCGCCATTTGATTCTTTGGTGAGGAGAAAAATAGAGATGGGCGGAGCTAGGTGATTTAGTTGAACGGCGCCGGTTGGTGTAGTTGAACGGCGGAAGGAAGGAGGTGGAAGATGCAGTGGGTCGAGCTTGCACATGTGGCTGTAGGCGGGACGAAGATGCTCAAGGGAGGATGGGGATGGGGTTGTGGAGGAGGAGAGCACGGCGGAGCAGAGGGCAGTCCGCGTCGGAGGGGAGGGAAGGCCGCGCCGGACGGGCTGGAAGGTCGTGCCGGAGCAGAGGTTGGAGTGGAGGGGCGGCGGTGATAGCTTCCGCCACGCGCAATCGCTGGGGCCCAGCGGTGGCGCCGCGGGAGGCGGTGCGGTGGCTGTGGAGCCTCGCCGAGGGAAGTCAGGAAGAGGGAGGGAGACATAGCCATGGGTTCTTTGGAGCGGGGTGGATGGCTCACCGGCAGCCGGGAGCGGAGCAGCGAGACGCAGTGCGGCGCCTGTGAGTCGCACCTGCCGGGTAGGAGGGAAGCGCCTGGGGAGGTAGCGCTCCGGCGGCGGGGGAGGTGGCGCTTAGGCGGCGGTGGAGGAGGCGGGGAGCGGCGGCGGCGACAGGGTGGTCGGGAGTCCGGTCATGGCACATCGGCGGGGAGGTCGCGGTGACGGCGTGAGATCTGGGGAGGTCGTGGTCGGATTGGGAGCTAGCCAGGGATCCTGGTGGGTGGGCAGTTCGTGGGTGTTTTTTTTCTTTTTTCAGCTATCGGTTCGACAAGTTCGGGAACACTCGTCGCGCCCTATATAGGGCCCCGTGATCCAAATAGTTATTCTGATCCCAGGATCAGAATAGTGCCACTCTATATATATATATATATATATATATATATATATATATATATATATATATATATATATATATATCAGATCTTTCCAACATCTTTGTCTTTGCCAAAGGATAAAATGTAAAAAGGAAAGGTAAAGATCACCATGACTCTTGCATAAGGTAGAAGATAAACATAAAACATAGGCCCTTCGCAGAGGGAAGCAGAGGTTGCCATGCGCTTTCAAGGTTGGATGCACAAAATCTTAATGTGAAAGAACGTCACTTTATATTGCCACTTGTGATATGAACCTTTATTATGGAGTCCGTCGCTTTTATTTCTTCCACATCACAAGATCGTATAAAGCTTATTTACTCCACACCAATCAATCATACATATTTAGAGAGCAATTTTTATTGCTTGCACCGATGACAACTTACTTGAAGGATCTTACTCAATCCATAGGTGGATATGGTGGACTCTCATGGCAAAACTGGGTTTAGGGGTATTTGGAAGCACAAGTAGTATCTCTACTTGGTGCAAAGAATTTGGCTAGAATGAGGGGGAAAGGCAAGCTCAACATGTTGGATGATCCATGACAATATACTTTATCTCAGATATAAGAAAACATAACCCATTACGTTGTCTTCCTTGTCCAACATCAACTCTTTAGCATGTCATATTTTAATGAGTGCTCACAATCATAAAAGATGTCGAAGATAGTATATTTATATGTGAAACCTATCTTTCTTTATTACTTCCTATTAATTGCAACAATGACCAAAGCTATGTTTGTCAACTCTCAACAACTTTTAATCATCATACTCTTTCTATGTGAAGTCATTACTCTCCATAAGATCAATATGAACTCTTTGTTTCTTTTTATTCTTTTCTCTTTTCTTTTATTCACTCAAGATCATGGCAAGATAATCAAGCCCTTGCCTCAACACTAATCTTTATTATATAACTCATGGACTGGATTACATAGAGGGATCATAAAGCAAAACTCAAAACTAGATCATACCAAAACTTTATTCTACTAGATCAAGATACTACTAAAAGGATCGAACTAAGAAAAACGGTAAAGATAGGAGTGTGATGGTGATACGATACCGGGGCACCTCCCCCAAGCTTGGCAGTTGCCAAGGGGAGTGCCCATACCCATGTGATTATGTCTCCTTTGTTGAAGAAGAAGATGATGGTTTAGTTGATGGCGTAGGCTTCTTATTTAATTTGCGCTTGAGGACAGAATTTTGATCCCTCAAGTCATCAATCTCCTTCTCTAGGCTTAATATCTTTTTGCATAATTCCTGCTTGTTTTCCTGCAAGAGGCGGAAAGGGATAAACTTGATCTTAAATTTCTTTGCTCTATCAGGGAGGCTTGACTTTTTGAACTCCACATGCATGTCCCCAGGTTGAGGTAATGGGACTTCATCTTCATCTGAGCTCGTCTCCTCATTTCTCTTGGGCTCATAGTCCTCCTCTTCTTCCGTAGTCCAACCACAATGCTCCACATCCCCATAGACCTTAGGATCTGCAAGGTAATCAACCACATAGCTTTCTCCTTCCGAATCCTGGGACGACATGTTGCTCTAATCTGCAGCAGGATAGCTCGAAACAAAGACATGAGATATTTGCGAGATACGGAGATCAAAACCTTCGGGAGATTATATAATGAATTTTTACCGACCAAAATATGTATCATGCAAGAAAACGGAGTCCGGAGAGCACACGAGGTGCCCACGAGGTAGGGGGCGCGCCCAAGAGGGTAGGGCGCGCCCTCCACCCTCGTGGAGGCCTCGTGTCCTTCTCGGACTGCTTCTTATTTTTCTATTTTTCTAAATATTCCAAAACGGAGAAAAATTGCCATTAGAACTGTTTTGGAGTCGGTTTATTTAACCGTACCACATACCTATTCCTTTTTGGAGTCTGAAACATTCTGGGAAGTGTCCCTTATGTATTCCTCCGGGGTTACGGTTTCGATAACATTAGTTTCAACATTTATAGGATTACCTGAGATATAATGTTTAATTCTTTGACTGTTCACCACCTTCGGATTTGTACCTTCGAAGTTGTTGATTTTTATGGCACCGGAACGATAGACCTCCTTGATAAAGTAAGGGCCTTCCCATTTAGAGAGAAGTTTTCCTGCAAAAAATCTTAAACAAGAGTTGTATAGCAATACATAATCACCTACATTAAACTCACGCTTTTGTATCCTTTTGTCATGCCATCTTCTAACTTTTTCTTTAAACAATTTGGCATTCTCATAGGCTTGGGTTCTCCATTCATCAAGTGAGCTAATGTCAAATAACCTTTTCCCACCGGCAAGTCTGAAATCATAGTTAAGCTCTTTAATGGCCCAATATGCCTTATGTTCTAATTCTAGAGGTAAGTGACATGCTTTACCATAAACCATTTTATACGGAGACATACCCATAGGATTTTATATGCAGTTCTGTAGGCCCATAATGCATCATCAAGTTTCTTGGACCAATTCTTTCTAGATCTATTAACAGTCTTTTGCAAAATTAATTTGAGCTCTCTGTTACTCAATTCTACTTGACCACTAGACTACGGGTGATAAGGAGATGCAATTATATGATTAACATCATACTTAGCAAGCATTTTTCGGAAAGCACCATGAATAAAATGTGAACCACCATCAGTCATTAAATATCTAGGGACTCCAAACCTCGGAAAAATAACTTCTTTAAGCATTTTAATAGAAGTGTTATGATCAGCACTACTAGTTGGAATAGCTTCTACCCACTTAGTAACGTAATCAACGGAACTAAAATATGTGTGTATCCATTAGAGGCAGGAAAAGGTCCCATGTAATCAAAGCCCCAAACATCAAATGGTTCAATAACAAGTGAATAATTCATAGGCATTTATTGACGTCTACTAATATTACCAATTCTTTGATATTCATCACAAGTTAAGACAAACTTACGGGTATCCTTGAAGAGAGTAGGCCAAAAAATCCGGATTGCAATACCTTATGTGCAATTCTATCTCCAGCGTGGGGTCCTCCATAAGACTCGGAATGACACTTGCGTAGGATCTGTTCCTGTTCATGCTCAGGTACACAACGTCTAATAACACCATCTACTCCTTCTTTATAAAGATGTGGGTCATCCCAGAAGTAATGTCTTAAATCATAGAAAAACTTTTTCTTTTCTTTGGTATGTGAAACTAGGTGGTATAAATTTAGCAACAATGTAATTAGCATAATCAGCATACCATGGAGCAGTACGAGAAGCGTTTATGACATTTAATTGTTCATCAGGAATGCTATCATCAATAGGTAGTGGGTCATCAAGAACATTTTCTAACCTAGACAAGTTGTCTGCAACGGGGTTCTCAGCTCCCTTTCTATCAATAATATGCAAATCAAATTATTGTAGCAAGAGAACCCATCTAATAAATCTAGGTTTAGCGTCTTTCTTATCCATAAGATATTTAATAGTAGCATGATCAGTGTGAATAGTTACTTTAGAATCAACAATATAAGGCATGAACTTATCACACGCAAATACAACTGCTAAGAATTCTTTTTCAGTAGTAGCATAATTTCTTTGAGCATTGTCTAGAGTTTTACTAGCATATTGGATAACATTTAATTTATTATCAACTCTTTGCCCTAGAACAACACCTACGGCATAATCACTGGCATCACACATAATTTCAAAAGGTAAATTCCAATTAGGGGGCTGAACAATAGGTGCAGAAGTCAATGCTTTCTTAAGTATTTCAAATGCTTCTACACAATCATCATCAAAGACAAATGGTATATCCTTTTGCAATAAATTAGTCAGAGGCCGAGAATTTTTTGAGAAGTCCTTAATGAACCTCCTATAAAAGCGGCATGACCAAGGAAACTTCTTATACCTTTGATGTCCTTGGGACATGGCATCTTTTCAATAGCACCAACCTTGGCTTTATCAACTTCAATACCTCTTTCAGAAACTTTATGCCCCAAGACAATACCTTCATTAACTATAAAGTGGCACTTCTCCCAATTCAAGGCAAGGTTAGTTTCTTCACATCTCTGCAAAACTCGATCAAGGTTGCTCAAGCAATCATCAAAAGAGCATCCATAGATGGAGAAATCGTCCATGAAAACCTCACAAATCTTTTCACAAAAGTTAGAGAATATAGCCATCATGCATCTTTGAAAGGTAGCAGGTGCATTAAATAAACCAAAAGGCATACGTCTATGAGAAAAAGTACCGTAAGGGCAAGTAAAAGTGGTCTTTGATTGATCATCAGCTGACACAGGTATTTGAGAGAAACCAGAATAACCATCTAGAAAGCAAAAATGTGTATGTTTGGATAATCTTTCTAGCATTTGATCAATAAAAGGTAAGGGGTAATGATCCTTTTTAGTAGCCTTATTTAATTTGCGGAAATCAATTACCATCCTATAACCTGTAATAATTCTTTGCGGGGTCAATTCATCTTTATCATTAGGAACAACGGTAATACCTCCCTTTTTAGGGACACAATGGACAGGACTTACCCACTGACTATCAGCAACGGGATAAATAGTACCTGCCTCAATAAGCTTTAGTATTTCCTTTCTTACCACTTCTTTCATCTTAGGATTCACCCATCGTTGATGATCACGAACTGGTTTGGCATCTTTCTCCAAATTTATTTTGTGTTGACATAGAGTGGGACTAATGCCCTTAAGATCATCAAGAGTATATCCAATAGCAGCGCGGTGCTTCTTCAGAATTTTTAGTAATCTCTCTTCTTCATACTCTGAAAGGTTAGCACTAATAATAACAGTACATATCTTTTTCTCATCAGGATAAGCATATTTAAGAGTATCAGGTAACGGCTTAAGCTCAAACACGGGATCACCCTTGGGTGGAGGAGGATCCCCTAGGATTTCAACAGGCAAATTGTGCTTCAGGATAGGTTCCTGTTTAAAGAATACTTCATCTATTTCCCTTCTTTCATTCATAAACATATCATTTTCATGGTCTAGCAAATATTGTTCCAAAGGATCACTTGGGGGTACGGCAATAGAAGCAAGACCAATAATTTCATCTTTACTAGGCAATTCCTCTTCACGGTGTTGTCTACAAAATTTAGAGAAATTAAACTCATGAGACATACCACCCAAACCAATAGTAACAACATCCTTTTCGCAGTCTATCTTAGCATTAACAGTGTTCAAGAAGAGTCTCCCAAATATAATGGGGCAAAAGCTATCTTGTGGGGAACCGAGAACAAGAAAATCAGCAGGATATTTAGTTTTCCCACACAAGACTTCAACATCTCTAACAATTCCCATTGGTGAAATAGTATCTCTATTGGCAAGTTTAATTGTGACATCAATTTCTTCTAACTCAGTAGGTGCAATATCATGCATAATTTCTTTATATAAGTCAATAAGTATTGCACTAGCACTAGCACCCATATCACATAAGCCTTGATAAAAACGATCTCCTATTTTAACAGAAATAACAGGCATGCCTACCACATGTCTATGTTTATCTTTAGCACAAGGTTAGGCAATTCTAGCAGTTTCATGACGGAAATGAATAACATGCCCATCAATATTATCAGCCAAGAGATATTTAACAATAGCAATATTATGTTCAACTTTAACTTGCTCAGGAGGTGTATAGGTTCTAATATTGCTTTTACAAACCACAGTTGAAGCTTTAGCATGATCCTTTATTCTAATAGGGAAAGGTGGTTTCTCAACATAAGTAGTAGGAACAATAGGATCATTATAAGTATCGTCTTTTCTTCAACGTTAATAGGTGCAACTACTTTTACTTCTATGGGAGGGTGATATTTAAACCACTTCTCCTGAGGTAGATCAACATGAGTAGCAAAAGATTCACAGAAAGAAGCTACTATCTCAGAATCAAGTCCATATGTAGTGCTAAATTTACGGAAAACATCGGTATCCATAAAAGATTTAACACAATCAAACTTAGGTGTCATACCTGACTCCTTACCTTCGTCGAGATCCCAATCCTCAGAGTTGCGTTTAATTCTTTCCAATAAATCCCATTTGAATTCAATAGTCTTCATCGTAAAAGAGCCAGCACAAGAAGTATCGAGCATGGTGCGATTGTTATCAGAAAGCCAAGCATAAACTTTTTGAATAATTATTTCTCTTGGGAGCTCATGATTGGGGCATGAATATAACATTGATTTAAGCCTCCCCCAAGCTTGAGCGATGCTTTCTCCTTCGCGAGGCCAAAAATTATATATATAATTTCGATCACGATGAACAAGATGCATAGGATAAAACTTCTGATGAAATTCCAATTTCAATCGTTTGTAGTTCCATGATCCCATATCATCACATAGCCTATACCATGTCAATGAATCTCTCTTCAAAGATAAAGGGAAGACATTCTTCTTAATAACATCATCGGGTATACCTGCAAGCTTAAA